>OU426983.1:121528632-122889654 GCA_911387785.2 Aelia acuminata | reverse complement strand
TCTGTTGTAAAATGTCATTAAAAATAGACTAAATTGAGTATTTGAAGTGTTCGGACTTTCGGATATTTTCATGTGAAAATCGGCTGTCAAGAAGGGAATGTAAGACATCGGACCCCGGGGACTAATTAATTTTTTTTTCTTTTCTTCAAATACTTTAATGGTTGCTATCTTGTTTCATATTTAGCCCTGATGATGACCTGAATGTCGGGTCGAAACGTCGGCAAAAAATATATATTACAGCACATATAGTGTTGTTTCATTTGACCGCAACCCCAACCATTTCCATCAGACTCCTACGGTCAACTAATTACCTTCACAATATATATAAAAGATGTGAATCTCTGTGATAAAAGTTTATTTTTTATTGGTATCTTTAATTTTGATACTTAACCACACCGTTATAGTTTTTTAATAAGCATTTGAATAGTAAGAGGCGATATCAAGTGAGGAGACAAATAATTTTAGAATATCAAAGCATCTGGTTTTATTGCGCAATAAAAATTGCTATCGGTTGTGGATGGGAGGCAATTGCAATAAAGTTTTATCGCTACTAATGGTTGCATGAGATTGCTATATTGCACCCTTTACAACACGCCTACAAAAATATTTTTAATAGTTCAGTCTACTCCTGTACCTATTAAGAGCAAAATATGCCAATAAAAAAAATTATTAATGATAAGCTTCAGTATATGGGTGATTCTAAAATTTTGATGGTATTTGGCTCTTAATTTCTTAATTTCAACGTCATATTTTCTTATGTTTCTGGTTGCAGCTGGCTTGGTCACTTGCTCCTTACCAATGATGTGAAGTTTGCACACACTGATACTCATAGTTTTTGAGATAATTTTTTTCAAAGAAAGCAATGTTCTAGGTATTGACAAAATGTAACAAATGACATTATAATAAGTTAAATCTTTTAAAAAAGAGTTATCTAAAATTTAAAGTCTATTCTAAAGTCTGTCTTATTCTTATAAAGCTATAATGAGTTCGATCCCTACCATCAAAATAGTTAAAGAACTAAAAGTTAACTATTGAAACATAAAAGTTTATTTGGCGGTTTGAGGGGGGTAGGGGACCTATTATATATGCATGAAAACTAACTTTCTGAACTGACAATGATTATTAATCAACACAATCAAGTGACAAATTTATTCACAAGGCTCTCCCTGACCAAAATTGTCACTCCCTAGCTAAAACAATATCAGTATCAGGATAGGGAGTGACAAATCGGCTATTTTTCATAAATTTTGGCAAAACTGATACAAAATTTACTAAAGGAGGTTATGGCTGTGAAGAGATTCCGAAGGTATATAAAACTGTAATAAAATATATATAAATATTGTTTACTATCGTCATGTTGATAAGGTATAGGGGTGACTCACTATAAAAATATTGTTTAGCTTTACACCTTCCTCCACTTCCTGAAAGCAACTGAAGTAAATTTAGGAAAAATGATATGATATGAATCGACTTATAATCAGGTTCATAACGAAGTTACCCCAAATGTTCTCAGCACGAAATTTCCTTTTCTGAGGAGTTGATGATCTCACAACAGTGTGACAAAGGGAAAAACGGTTGCTGTACTTTGCCTGTACCCTTTGGAGTCCTGTTTCAATTTTTTTTTTTTTTTGGATCCTGAAAGTTTACTGATAAGATTGGTGCCTGAATTTTTAGAATTATTGTGACGGAAAATAGTTTAATTATTTTTTAAAGTACATGATCTTAGCTTTGTGACAGTCTAGGGAGTGACAAAAAGAGCATTGTTATTGATTTTAGGGAATTTTATTCTGTCTTTTGGCACTTGAAAATTAGATAGCAGTGTTCTTTACAAATGAGGTAATAAATAACAAAAACAAAAAATTAAAAATCCTTGAGGCGGTTGTCGATTTATCACTTTGTGACACAAATACTACCATAATTTTTGAAATCACCCATATACTAAAGCAAAAAAAAAAAAATAATAATAATAAAATAAGAATTTCTAACTCATATCTAATTTAATAATGTTAAGACTAATAAACTGCCATATATGCAATGACACCGTGATTGTTGGGTCGAAACCTAGGCAACAAGTGAATATTGTTGCATATTTCTACCACACCCGGTTACAAAGTTTCTTCAAATGTTATTCTTTCTAAATAATTTGATTCCTTTCAGATAAAAATATACTGTACCTTTAAATTAAAAGCAAGCTATTTTCTATTTTATATGCATATGGGTTTGTTTTTTAACCGTATTAATTTTATACCTAAATACAATATATATCCTAACTTCTTTATTATTCATGAATTTCAAGAAGATGCCAGCCAGAGACAATGTCACGCCAGGTGAATCAAATGTCTGACAGTTGAATGACAGTACAGGGATTCCACATTAGAACCCCGAGCTAGCTGTCACAATCAATAATATATCTACTAATAGATGACATGTACAATAGTAGTAATACATTATATTACACTTGGCCACGGGGTTAGCCATTGCCATGATAGTTTGAATCAGGTAACCAATTTCTGAGCTGGTCATAATTGATGAGTACATAATTGATGAGTAGTAGACGACAAAAACATATGTAATATTGATTAGACATATATATTTGTGTGTGTTAGTGTTATCTAATTATGTTATGTAGATTTCATGTGTTTCACTCTATAATTAACAACTGTATTATAGCTACTATTTGGGACTAAATTGTTCTCATAATCATGGCCTATATTGAACAAACAGGGTATAATAAAATATATGAACTAAATAGGTAAAATTTTAAGAATAAAGTTAACAATAATATAGGGTTACTAAATACATACATTACACATGGAATTGCATATGGAATATATAAAACTGTATATAATTCGAAATATTAAGGTATATGAGTGATGTAACTCGATCGATAGTTTCGATAGTATCGGAAATTAAACTATCGAGTTGATGACCGGGGGGGGGGGGGGGGGGGAGTAGAAAGTAGAATTTTTCATTTGGAACTTTAGAAGCTATAATGCACGTTTCCATTTGCACTTGTTTCTTTCCTTTTTTACTAGGGAATAAGATGAACATTTCTGTGAATAGAGGATGGACTTGAAAACATTCGGTACGCAATCGTCGAATGTGTCGGAGTTTATGAAGAAAGAAGGACGTTGTTGTGACATTGGTATAGACATACCTGGGAACGTATGCATATATGCAAAAAAATCATTCATGTTAAAAGGTTTTAAGTCATAAACATTTTTTTTTTTTCCTCGTCTTCGTAAAATTCATAATTAACTATAATTTATTTGTTATTCGTAATTTATGACAGTCTCTGTTGAAAGAATATAGTTTCATTTATTATGCCGGAATAAAGAAATACTATCAAAAAGAATTTATAACGATTTTCAATACTTGGTAAATCGTTGTTTAAGCTTCACATTCGATGACTGTACCCGTTTTGACCAATCACCAGTGATATGAAATGATAGTTCGTACATGAAGTTTTAGAAAAACTTTCTTTTCTCTACTTCTTCTTTTTCTTTTTCTAATTTCTTTGGATCTTACATTTTTTCTATTATGTGTATTTTTTATTATTTCAAGTAATTTATACATCCAACATATCTATCTATTCAAATTGTCCTCTGTATATATGCACGACGTTTCGGACTTTTTGTTTGTCCATTTTCAAATACATATCTAAAACATTTTTCATTCTATTTAAAACACAATATATAAAAATTATATTACACTTTAAAAACAAATCAACAACATACAAAACTTTTTATTTTTAAATTTAATGTTTAAAAAACATCTTTTATTTAGTGTTAAAAACATTCTAAAATTATTTTATAAAAATTAGCCAATATCATAAATAATAGACAGAAAA
The DNA here is from genome assembly GCA_911387785.2 of Aelia acuminata. Taxonomy (NCBI): domain Eukaryota; kingdom Metazoa; phylum Arthropoda; class Insecta; order Hemiptera; family Pentatomidae; genus Aelia; species Aelia acuminata. The sequence continues at coordinate 122,885,804 of OU426983.1, read as the reverse complement.
TGGATATACCTTAACTTTTTTTTTTTTTTTTAATAATATTGACATTTCTTTGAAAATGTTTCGTCATTACTTTTTAAACAAATTTTTTCACCACTCACTTGCTCATTGCTTAGTTGTGGACTGGTCCCCACCTTTCAACAAACAATAAGTCCGAAACGTCGTACATATATAAAGAAAAATAAAGAGGACAATTTGAATAGATAGATGTTTAGAAAAACGTTTCATCAGAAAATTTTGGTTTTCCATCCATAATTATAGATGTACAATTTTTACTTTTAAACAACCGACTGCATCGTCAAGATTATTATATAATTTTCACTTCTCAGTTCTACTTTTTGAAGATAAAATATTACATTACAAAATGCGTAACTTTAAAGTTGCCTTTATAAAGCACACTTTAATAATAATATTAAAGTATAACGAACAATATTATATAATGAAGTTACATTTTCCCCTTAGAAAGGGGTTCTCTCCACCTATTCTAGGGAAGCTTCTAATTAAAATACAACTTAATTATATAATTATTATAATTTTATTTAGAACGAGCTTGATTGAGGTTTTCAATGAAGAAATATTCGAGACAGCTATCCTTAGTTAGTGTTTTGCCTGTTTTACCTGTAAAGGTATAAAGTTATTTGGAATGCATAGAGGAAAGTTTAAAAGCGAGGACTGTTCTGTATTCAGGGAGCGAGGGCATTGTAACGTAACCTTGTATTGTTTTGCCTCTCCTTATCTTCCAACCTCTGCTTATTTGCTTTTGTTTAATTCATTTAGGATCCCTCCTCTCATATTAACGTGCTACAACTATACAAGTTTTTGTCATTGTCCACTGATCGGAAAGCTTTTGATGCGGTCAAATATTTTTTGTTCTCGTCTTTTGCCATCCAAATTGTTTTTACTTTCACTTACGTATATATAAAATATATAGTAAGTGGAAGTATTGCGATCTTGAAAATTTTCGACTTCCGGTTTTCAACGGAAATACACGTTTTGGGGTCCCCTGAGTCAAAATAACCAAGTCCCGCGAAATGGTCTGTGTGTGTGTGTTTGTGAACAGACTAGCTCAAAAACTATAAACCGTGGGAACCTGAAATTGGGTATTTAGAGTATGTATAAGCCCGCGATGTGACAGCAAAAATTTCATCAAATTTGCTCAAAGGGAGGGGGTACTTTATTTAATAACTTTTTAAGTTTTTTTCGATTTTCTCAAAAACGGCTCTAACGATTTTGATTAAACAGAGTATTTGATCTATTTATATGCCTGAAATATGACTGTAAAAATTTCATCAAAATTGATCAGCCGGAGGGGGGACTTTACTTAATAAATTTTGTATCATTTTCACGTGTTTTTTTTATTTACTCAAAAACGGTTTTATTGATTTTGATCAAACTTGGTATTTGATGTATTTATATGCCCGAGATATGACTGTGAAAATTTCATCAAAATTGATCTACGGGAGAGGGGACTTTACTTAATAAATTTTGTATCATTTTCACGGGGTTTTTTTATTTACTCAAAAACGGCTTTAACGATTAACAAAAATAAGATATGAATGTAGAAAAATGTGTGACTTTGGGAAATGATATTTAGCAACACACGTCAATTTCTAATCTAAGTAAGTTGGTAAGTGAAAGTTGTGTGTTGCGCGCACGCACCAGATTTTTTTATATTCAGTACGGTAGTATACCCAATATGGTCAATAAAGCATATAGACGAACTAGAAACCGTACTAGCTAGTTTTTATAAACGGCTGCTCCAAATCCAAAAAAGTTACCTAAGTCCAAGCTGCCCTGTGGAAGTGAGCTTGGAATGAGAAATGTACCTGATTTAAGGGATAAAAAAAAGGGTTACAAAAGAAAACAAAAGCGAAGTTTTTTTAATTAGTAATATTTATTATTTAAACATTTTATTAATAAATTCGGTATCATTTTACAAAATAATATCACCCACTGACTTAAAACATTTGACTAAACATATTTTTTGTTGATGATGTTTCCAAAAATATCTGCGTACTGATTTAAAACATCTGACCACAAAAACGTAAACAAAAGACTAGATCCTGAGGCCATCGTCTTCATCATCCTGTTGTTCGTTGTTCCCCTCGTCTGTGGCAGATATATTGAGAACTCGTGTGTAATACTTTAATCAATCATTGGCCCTCCATTCGTCACCGAAATGCTTTTTTCAGCAGATTATCAGAGTCTTTCAGCTTGTTGGAGCCATTGGAAAATCAATTATGAATATAGCTAGATAAGAAGAATTGAGTATAAACTGAAATAAAAAACGCGAGTTTAAGGAGCTTTCGATATTTTGTTCAGGAGGAGTAACAGAAAAAGCTGAAGTGAACGAATGGGATGGTTGTAAATTGAGAAGTTATTGTAGGAACCAAAGAGTTTTGCTTGACAACGAGTAAGGAACCAGTTTTGAAACACAATGGGCTATGGAACGAATCAATTCTGCAACAAACCACTATTTTGTATAGCAAAAATCCATATGAAATAATAAGTTTTGCTCCAATCCGATAAGATATAAGTTGAAAGAGCATTAAAATATGTTTTAGAATCCACTGCCATATCAATTTCTAAAAAAAATGGAACGAGTTTTGCATCTCACCTCCTCAATTCTAATATTTACTTCCAGAAAAGCTTTATCGAAAACTTTTATCGATCCAGAAAAGGGATTTTTACTACTATATCATGGGTACTGTTACTATTGTCCCCTACTATATCTATGAATATCTAAATATATATTCTCCGTTACTATTAATACCACTATAGAATATTATTAAACGACCGTGGCTATAGTGTAGAGATAATCCAGACAGAGAGAGGGCCATTATACAATATTATAGCTGCTCACTAAACAGAACAGAGAGGGACCGATATTAGAGCCCTGTATTGGATCCCTCCCAGGGCAATACAATCCCAATATTACCTGTTCCCAATACCTCGTCTCTTGTCTTAGCATCTCCTTCATCTTAGTCCAAAGGGAACTTGTATTTAGTCTAGCATTGTATCTCTAATTAAATTTAGCCTAAATCTATAGTTGACGATTCTCTAATAATAATTTGGATTAAACCCTATATTTTCTAAATAAGTAGGAATTATTATTTTTCCAAATGAAGGTGTTATTAGGATATGGAGGACAGTCCAGTCTATAGTATTATAGAGACTCGTTTTAATAAGAGGACCGTCAGTAGTTGAACATGTGCCATAAACTAAGCTGAGGAACGTGGGCTCTCTAGAGTTGAATAAGAGTTGTTTGTTTTTTTGTTCGTTTTACGTCACTTTATGCTATTAAAGCTAATCTGAGTCCTAAATTTGGCCTATCCACGTATAATTTGGATAGGGATCTTTAACGAGTTACTGACATCGTACAGGCTTGGGACTCAATTTTAATTCCATTAGCTATTTCCTTAAAAAAATCATAGTAGGATGCGAACCAGGGACCTTTAGTATTGAAGCTGCTATGCTAGCAGCTTCAATAGACCACTGGCGACCCCAATTAAAACTATTTCCAGGTTGCTGTCAAGGGATTACAAAGGTATCTTATCCCATATATATTTATTTTTTTTGGCCAACCTCTTCAATCTCTTTGTAGGCTACACGGGGGTTTCCCGAGCCAGGTGAGAGGTATCCCATTCCTTGCCGCATCGTAATAAGTTCTTTTCCAACATAGCTAATATCAATACGATAGATATTTAAAAATTCACTATCAAAATTAGCATCAGGTAATATCAAATTTCAGTCAAGCGTTCCACTTAATCACTTATTCGCTAGGATGGCAGTAACATTGGTGAGTATGAAGGATTTTATAAGTCATGTCCTTGAAGTCTGTATTAGAGGACTTTTTGGCTAAACTGCATTTCTGCGGAAAGTATGCCCCAATAGGTTTTTACTTATTCGAATATAGATTGTCTTCCAGACCTAACTTTAAAGTGTTAGATATCAGTGAGTAAAAATTAGGTTGATTTGCTTACTTTTAAATAACACGGCTGTTATACCTCCAGGATATTAATCATGATTTCTTTTCATAGGAGTTTTGAGATGATATTAATAATAATAATGGAGGCTTAACGAACCCAAAGGTTCGATGCCGACACCGCGAAACGCTCACGCCTTTCAGACCCAACTTCAATAGAACGAGCCTTAACGTAATCCCAAGTTTCACAATTTTACACTTCCATTTTATTCGACTTACTGCTATCACCTCAATTATATTTACCATGTACAGATCACTTCAGTTCAGTTAAGTAAGCGTCTTAATTCATCCCTCTTCGGTCCAAATATTCATAGCAGTTATTTTCAAAAACCTTAAGCCGTTGCTCATCCTTCAATGTCAATGGCCACGTTTCGCATCCGTAAAGAACCATTGGAAGAATAATAGTTTTTTTTTTAATTTTAAGCAATTTCGCGACTGAAAAGTAGCAAGCATTACAGGCTTAGGATTTCGTTTTTTCCAGTTACCATCGCCCTATACCATTTTTTGAGAAGATATTAGATGATTTTTTTCACATAAGGAAGGAATTGGATGCTTCAAATAACTGGTCACTCCCGCATTGAGTAAGATGAACGGGATGGGAATTCAGATAGGAAAATAGGAACTCGGGTACGAGAGCGACCTATTTACAAGATCTACTTCAACTTTTTACGTGAGGCAGTAAGTTGGTTAGTACGCCGTAAAGTTGACGACGCCCCCTCAATATCTCATACATCCGCTACAAGCTCCGGGACCTCCAATGCTTGATCTCTTCTAACATTGGCCTCTTCGCTTTTATTGTCTTCTTTTAACATTGAAGACCTCTCCTTGCAAATAGTCTCTGAATATTAACGTTCTCGATAACATTAACTTCTCGGATAGTCTCTGAACCTGAATGCAATCCAAGTTTAACTTCCTGGTAATAGCACACATCAAAAAGGAGGTTTATAGCGTACTGAGATGGAATATCGGAAAGAATGGAATAAAATCCTCCTTTCCCAGTATATTCTGAAAAATAGACCATAAACTGCAGGAACATTTATAAAAAGGTCCTTCCATATAAAATCAAACGGTTTAAGAGCAATATTTAATCTATTTGCCTTGGAGTTTCCAAATCTTCCAATCTAAATTTCTCCGTTATAACAATCTCTGCCTCTTCTACGTTCAAGGGAGGATCCGTCGGAGTAGGGGTCACAAAGGTCATAAACTCCTCCTCCGAAATATTTTTCCTTTTCAATCATTTAGCATTTTAAAACGAAAAATGCAATTAGGTAGTAAGGGTAAACCATACAGTTATTGGCACTCAGTACAGTTATTGGAATTCCAACTTCAACTTAATGAAATAAGTAGACTAGTCCAACATCAGTCTAATATTTGAAGGGTCTCTAAGTCATCTATGAAGTAAGACTTTAACAAAATGAATATAGGGAAGATTTAACAATTAAATCCACAAGGTGCCAATAACTAAATTTGGCACTTTTAACAATAAATATTGCCATATTGTAAAACTATTGAACTTTTGACCCAAAAAAAATTCTTGAGTCTTTATGAGGATAGATAAAGATGAGTTATAGGAAGTTTCAATTAGATACCTTCATAAGAAGTATTTTTTTCAATGTCACCACTGAAATTTAGTCTGAAGGGGCGAATAACTGTACGGTTTACCCTACTATTCCCACCCTAAAAGAATATGGAAAATTGCGCCTTACGGTAACGGAACTATTAGTATTTCTATGAATATTTTCTAGGATAAAAAATTTCGAAATTCTGATTGTAAGGGTAACCGTAACTGAAATTTGATATATTTTGAGAAATAACCATCCTCCTGCCGATGTGCAATAAATAAACAATATTGTAATACTTTATATTTCTTCCATTTACTTTATATTACTTTCACTTAGCTATACGTGAAATAAATAGTAAGGGAAAGTTTCGACTTCCGGTTTTCAACGAAAATACGGAAATAACAACGTTTTGGGCCCCCTAAATCCAATTAACCTATTCCAATTAAATTCATTTTCAAGTTTTTTTTTCTACTTACTCAAAAACGGCTTATGTACATAACCGAAATGTGACACCCAAAATTTCATCAAATTGATCAAACGTAGGGGGCACTTTATTTCATAACTTTTTTCCAATTTTCACCTTTTTTTCAATTATCTCAAAAACGGCTTTAATGATTGTGATCAAATTCGTCATGTATAATGAAAAATAAAGTCTTCTTTTATCATTATTAAAATGTTCTGAGGAAGCATAAATGAGGAAGGGGCCTTTCTTGTTTTCCTTTGTGTTAGTTTATATGGTGAAATTAACTGTCTCTCGTTACGCCTAAAAATAAGAAATGGCTTAATATGAATTATGAAAAAAAATCAAGTAAACACATACAGGAGAAAAAAAAAGACAAATATTCCGTCAACTCATAAAACACGCATGCGGAATACGCCTTTAAAGACATAAAATTGTTTATAATTAAAGCTGTTCAGTTAATTTAATGGAAATGATTTGTTTCATGGTAACTAAATGAAATTTTCAGCAATTACTTAGAGAATTATAAAATCAGACTACTTGGAGTATTATGCTTGCATTGCCGAATTATCGCAAATAAAAACTTTTATTTAATAAAAAAAAAACTTAGTATACTCTGACGAGCATAAAACCAAAAAAAAGTAAATGAAAGTGGAAAATTGTTTTACTAAGAAAAATGGCATTTAAAAATCTGGTGCGTGCGCGCAACACACAACTTTCACTTACCAACTTACTTAGATTAGAAATTGACGTATTTTGCTAAATATCATTTCCCAAAGTCACACATTTTTCTACATTCATATCTTATTTTTGTTAATCGTTAAAGCCGTTTTTGAGTAAATAAAAAAACCCCGTGAAAATGATACAAAATTTATTAAGTAAAGTCCCCCCTCCCATAGATCAATTTTGATGAAATTTTTACAGTCGTATCTCGGACATATAAATACATTAAATACCAAGTTTGATCAAAATCGTTAAAACCGCTTTTGAGTAAATAAAAAAAACACGTGAAAATGATACAAAATTTATTAAGTAAAGTCCCCCCTCCGGTTGATCAATTTTGATGAAATTTTTACAGTCATATTTCAGGCATATAATTAGATCAAATACTCAGTTTAATCAAAATCGTTAGAGCCGTTTTTGAGAAAATCTAAAAAAACTTAAAAAGTTACTAAATAAAGTACCCCCTCCCTTTGAGCAAATTTGATGAAATTTTTGCTGTCACATCGCGGGCTTATACATACTCTACATACCCAATTTCAGGTTCGCACGGTTTATAGTTTTTGAGCTAGTCTGTTCACACACACACACACACACAGACACACACACACACACACACAGACCATTTCGCGGGACTTGGTTATTTTGACTCAGGGGACCCCAAAACGTGTATTTCCGTTGAAAACCGGAAGTCGAAAATTTTCACGATCGCAATACTTCCACTTACTATATATTTCATATATAGGTAAGTGAAAGTAAAAAAAACACGTCAACTGTTGGTAAGTGAAAGTTGTATGTTGCGCGCATCGCACGAGATTTTTTATACTCTTAGCAAAGTAGATACAAGAGAAGACTTTGCCAAAATGTTTAGTTTAGTAACCCTCCACAACACACAGAGAGACAACCTCTCCTCGTTAGTACAACTCCCAACAGGCTGCCCCCAGCTCTCCAACCCCAGTGATCCACCTCCGGGTAATTGTTTAGCTCAGGCACAGGAGATAAGGGGAATGCTCTGTCAGGAATAGTAATCGCTGAGGATACCGGAGATGTTAGGTCTGAGGTAGCCTGGAACGAAGCAGCGTCTATTCTGCAATGGAACATGAATAAATTAAATACAAGATACTAGCATAAAGAATATGTTTTTAAAAATTTCTCAACGTGTTTAAATTTATTACCCTCTACATTTTATAAAATCTATATAAGAAATTTTGATCGATTTTTTTTTATCTATATAAATAACTAGCTGTATATCCCGGTTTCACCCGAAGAATTTCATTTTTACTTTCACTTACCTATATATAAAATATATAGTAAGTGGAAGTATTGCGATCGTGAAAAATTTCGACTTCCGGTTTTCAACGGAAATACACGTTTTGGGGTCCCCTGAGTCGAAATGACCAAGTCCCGCGAAATGGTCTGTGTGTGTGTGTGTGTGTGTGTGTCTGTGTGTGTGTGTGTGTGTGTGTGTGTGTGTGTGTGTGTGTGTGTGTGAACAGACTACCTCAAAAACTATAAACCGTGCGTACCTGAAATTGGGTATTTAGAGTATGTATAAGCCCGGGATGTGACAGCAAAAATTTCATCAAATTTGCTCAAAGGGAGGGGGTACTTTATTTAATAACTTTTCGAGTTTTTTTCGATTTTCTCAAAAACGGCTCTAACGATTTTGATTAAACTTAGTATTTGATCTATTTATATGCCTGAAATATGACTGTAAAAATTTCATCAAAATTGATCAACCGGAGGGGGGACTTTACTTAATAAATTTTGTATCATTTTCACATGTTTTTTTTTATTTACTCAAAAACGGTTTTAACGATTTTGATCAAAATTGGTATTTGATGTATTTATATGCCAAAGATGTGATAACCAACATTTCATCACAATTGATCAACCGGAGGGGGGACTTTACTTAATAAATTTTGTATCATTTTCACGGTTTTTTTTTATTTACTCAAAAACGGCTTTGACAATTAACAAAAATAAGATATGAATGTAGAAAAATGTGTGACTTTGGGAAATGATATTTAGCAAAACACGTCAATTTCTAATCTAAGTAAGTTGGTAAGTGAAAGTTGTGTGTTGCGCGCACGCACCAGATTTTTTAAATCTATAAACTGAGACTTTTATCGACTCAAACGGTCGATTTGGTAAAAACCAATGTAAAGCGAGATCAAAACGATTATTATAACAATAAAGAATATACCCAGAGATCGGCTGAAGTTATGCAATTTTAATATGGACAGGTGTTCGCACCTGGTCTGAAAGAAACACTGAGCAAAATTGGGAGAATAAAGAATATCAGCTGAAGATCGGCTGAAGTTATGCAATTTTAATATGGACAGGTGTTCACACCTGGTATGAAAGGACCACTGAGCGAACTTTGGAGAATTTAGGACAAACGTTATGGATTTCTATAAACAACAAACAGAATTTGATCTTTACATATATATACATATTTACCTGTATATCCCGGTTTATCACGAGGTATTTCATTTTTCTAAAGAAAGGTCGATTTCGTAAAAAAAAACATTGTGAAGTGAGATCATTATGATTTTTATAACAATAAAGAATATCAGCTGAAGATCGGCTGAAGTTATGCAATTTTAATATGAACAGGTGTTCGCACCTGGTCTGAAAGAACCACTTAGCGAAATTTGAAGAATAAAGAATATCAGCTGAAGATCGGCTGAAGGTATGCAATTTTAATATGGGCAGATGTTCGCACCTGGTATCAACGAACCACTGAGCAAAATTTGGAGAATTTAGGAAAAACTGTATGGATTTCTATAAAGAACAAACAAACAAACAGAATTTCATCTTTATTTATATAGAAGACGGAATTCTGTTTGCTTGATCTTTATAGAAATCCATACCGTTTGTCCTAAATTTTCCACATTTCACTCAGTGGTTCTTTCATACAATGTGGGAACACTTGTCCATATTAAAATTGCATAACTTCAGCCAATCTCTGGGTATATTCTTTATTGTTATAAAAATCGTTATGATCTCGCTGTACATTGGAGACGAATCGAAATTCCGGGTGGTGGAACCGGGATATACAGCTAGTTCTGAATAATTTGTGGACACGAAGCTCGTAAGTAAATTTATTGAATTAGGAATAATATTAATTTTTAAATAACCTTTTACTAAATATGGAAGAGAAAAGATTGAAACACGGTCGGGAAACGAACCCTGGTCCTCTAGATGCATGCCCCATGGATTTGAATCTATTGCTTTACTTATAGCAGCTAAGGACTCTGGACGAAAGTTGCACTGAAAAGCTAAGCGGGTCTGCCAGCTTTTACCCTTCCCAAAGCTAGCGCGTGTAGGCCACTCGCTGCCGCTGACTGCCTCAACTTCATCAACTCCTGATTACCTTTTCCTAATATTTCTTATTAGTTTTATTTACTTTTAACCCGGCGTTGGTCGCGTTGTGAGCATTTTGCTCACACTTGCCGAAAATCTTGAGTATTTCGCTTATTTCTTTTTCTTTAATTCTGATATTTTTTCTATTTGTCATTTATACATTAACTCACTTTAGGAAGTTGTTTTTGAAAAAAAAAATTGCCGCGCTAAGCCCCATTAAATTGTTTTGTTCGAAAAAACGGTAGCGTGAGCAAAATGCTCACAGCGCGACCATCCGTGACACAGAACTGAGCCACCGTGCGGGCCGCTCCGAGACCTGCACGGACTTGCTCATCTCTGCTGTAATGAGCCCATATCTTGTCAGTACAAGTTTGTATTTCTTTGATAAAATATTGTAACTGTTCTGTTTGTTAGTTCAGTTCGGAAAATGAGTGGAACAAGACGTGCTGCGAAGATATTACGGCTTTTGGAGGATCGTCCGGAAGAAAAAAATGACTTAAGTATTTTCGTCTCTTCTCTTTGGTTTTTTTAGTAAAAGCTAAGATTAGTTTTTATATTTTTGAGTAGAATGGGGTATTTCGTTTTTAGATTGTTATTCGTTATTGTTTACATTATATTCTTCATATTCCACGATACCAACTTTATGCGATTTTTTATATTTTTATAATTTTTTTTTTTAACTAAAAACTTCCTATTTTTCTTATTCTAATTTTGGTTAATGTATGCTACTGCCCTTTTTTTACAATAACTACTTTTTTTTTTAATTAAAAGTCGTGTTAATAAAGCATTTAATTCTTGTATACTCTCTTCTATTCATTCCCCTCCTATAAATAAATTATAATAAATGCATTAAACTGATGCAAACACCTTAAATAGATTAATAATTTAATGATAAACATATTCTAAATTAAAAGAAACAAAAATATGGCGAAGAATGCTGCTTAAAAATAATAGAATAGCCAAAAACTGAGGTGTGAGCAATTTGCTCACGCGCGACCAACGGTGTCTCACGGAGGGACGCGACCAGCGCCGGGTTAATGATTCTATAATACATTTATCATTATTTTAATAAATTAAAATGTTAGATCATCGATTTTAATGAAAGATTTATTGATTTTTGAGGATATTATGAACGAGATTATAATGATTTTATTACAGTACAGCTCAGTAAAAAACTTTCTTGACATGAAAAAAGCAACACCAAAACTAGCGAATTTTTTTTATAACGATTTTATTTACAAACTTTTGTTTATATGTCGTCCCCAAAAAGAACTTTATTCCAACTCCTTTTACCCTCGCACTGTCCTTCCCTCAAACCTCGCGCAGCCATTCCCGCGCTAACTCCCTCTATCCATTGCTTCTTTGGTCCTAGTTGCCTCTTTCTTCTTTCTTCCGGGTTGTATTCCAGCATACATCTTGGCCATCTTTCAGCTCCCATAATCAGATAAAAGCAGAGGACTATCGCCCAGAATGTCTAGAACTCGAAATAAATAATGGTTGAACAAATCTTTCCCTAATAGAGACTGCCCTGCAACCTAGTGGCCCCTAGATGTACTTATTAAGTCTCCGAGGATCCGCTAGGATATGAATCAGTCACGACAAGTTATCTCATATGAAGCAGGGGTCAATAAATAAGTGAGAAACCTTTGCGAGATATGCCGTCTTCCGCTACTAGGTGAGGACCGATGGTCCGCCACGAGTAATATCGACGTCTTTTTCCCCCGAGATATATCTTCCAGAGCCATTAAAGGTTTAAGAAACAGTACTAAGTTGTTAAGAAAATTCCGTCCTGATTGAACTGTAACATCAGAATTTTCTTTTAAAACATGCTTTGTTTAATTTTCGCACGAGTAGATTTCTGTTAGTATGTGGTCCACCACTGTGAGAGGTACTTCGCTGGAAGTATTGCAACCGTTTCTTTCTCAATGATTAGTAGGCTTTCTGTGAAATCATAAATAGTGGAATTAGTGATGATTATTATTGTAATTTACATGATGAAATTGTTTTTAGATAATCCATCTTTTTTTAATCTTAACGCGAACCTTCGCCTAGGACTACCCCTCGGACTTTTTCCAGTCGACGAAGCTTATATCAATCATATAAGCCTTCGTTCGCAAATAAGACTCGCAATTTTGGTTGTGCACTTCAACCGGATCGCAGCTAACTTCGATTTCATATACCGGGTAAAGTTTACGGATTCTGCATTGTGCAGCCGCTTAGATTTTTCTGTTGAATCATCCTTCTTCAGCCTAAATATTCTACGCAATACTTTATTTTCAAAGACCTTAAGGTGTTGCTCTATCAGTCCATGATATAATATTGTAACTTTAAATCGTCAAATAAAAACATATGCTTTGTAATTTCAGACCTTTTGTTGGAACGAACTAACAGTTAGAGCAAACTGTCATAGGACGTGTTTGTGACATCGATGTTCGAGAACCATCCACGCCGTTCCACGAGGTTCTACGACGTTCTAGACTATCTCCTTACGAATATATATAAGGAAGCTGAAGCCATATGATTATTAGTATTGTAAAGTAATAATTTTTGTAACCTGTTCTAATATTTGTGTTTTTATAATTCGTGTGGCATTGATAATTGTATATTTTCGTTGAATAATCATTGGTGAACCCACAGAAGTGGTACAATATATAATTTTTAATTGAGACGAGTTCGCCCGATTCCGTTAATAATGTTTGCAATCAAATAATGAATGCGAAAATATCTTTAAGGCACCACATTTAAAACAGGTAGGTTGTGAATAATGAATGTATGCTAGGTGCATACTATGATATAATTTATGTTTTCACATTAAAGTATTCCATTATTTGTTATATATTTGCTTACATATCACTGGTGTTTGGTCAAAAGGGGGTAAGTCATGGAATGTGAAGCTTAAACAACGATTTACCAAGCTATTAAAAATCATTATAAATTCTTTCTGATTGTATTTCTTTATCCCAGAATAGTAAATGAGACTATATTCTTCCAACAGAGAGTGTAATAAATTATGAGTAACGAATAAATTACAGTCAATTATGAATTTTAAGAAGACAATACAAAAAAAAAAAATATATGACTTAAGCCCTTTTGCCCAAACAAGAATGATATAAAATAAAGAATGTTACCTTTTTATTTATATAAAATTTAGTTTGAGATATCAGCTTGAAACTTACGGGTCATTGAAGACTTACATATAATTTATGTATTCCATATAAATATTTTTACATTTTGGTTCCTTAATGTTCTAATGATGTATTTAATCTTATCTCGTTATTTGGCGATTGTTATACTTTTAGATTTGGTTTTAAAATAAATAAATTTTTGTAAATTTTTTACACTAGAAATAAACCGAAAGGTCAAAACATGTGAAATATTTATAAAACGCGAAGCAGAGATGTGGAATGGTCGATTCGAAACATGTTCCTACAATTAGGAACCGTTTTAGCATTCGCCACGGACTGTTTGCCATTAGCTGCTACGTGACGCTACTTCCTACTGCTATGGCTCTTCTGTTTATGTCCCCTCTCCTTAATGTCCAGGCTGATAGTTTTTTAAATATTCCGCTAAATAATATCGTAAGACGGCAAGAAGATGGTTAAAACTAGAACAGTTTCTCTAAAAAATAGTTTCTTTGGATAATCACATCTGAGGTTTTAACTGTATTCTCAATTTTACTATCAACATACGATTTCAGTCAATCATTATATGAGCCGTTTATTTTGAAAGTGGCCTAACTCCATTTTCAATTTTTCCGGTTATCATTGGTTACGAGCACAACTTATTAACTTATTATCTTATTTACATGTTGCTTGTAATTCCAGCAAATCCGATAATTCTTGACACATAAGTTTTCAGAGTTAGTTCAATAATCAAACCGTGTATTTTGAAAGTGTACTAACTCCATTTTTCAATTTTGTTCCGTTTATCATTGGTTACGAGCACAACTTATTTACTTATTATCTTATTTACATGTTGCTTGTAATTCCAGCAAATACGATAATTCTTGACACATAAGTTTTCAGAGTTAGTTCAATAATCAAACCGTGTAGTTTGAAAGTGTACTAACTCCATTTTTCAATTTTGTTCCGTTTATCATTGGTTACGAGCACAACTTATTTACTTATTATCTTATTTACATGTTGCTTGTAATTCCAGCAAATACGATAATTCTTGACACATAAGTTTTCAGAGTTAGTTCAATAATCAAACCGTGTAGTTTGAAAGTGGCTTAACTCCATTTAGGTATACTTCCAATAAATCTAGATATTTTCTATTTATTATTTATTTACAATTGATAATGTCGGAAAGGTAATTTTAATTAATTAGTATTTACAAGTTAACCTAAGTTTTTGGACAATTGTGTTAGTTGAATAACCAGTGCGTTCAGTTAATATAAAACTTAAAATTTAATATTAAATTTTAGAAATTATTTCGCCCATGGGGACTATTTAGCTCAGAAGAGTTAGAGTGAAGAAGAAATATTAAGTAAGACATTAAAAAAAAAAATCTGGTGCGTGCGCGCAACACACAACTTTCACTTACCAACTTACTTAGATTAGAAATTGACGTGTTTTGCTAAATATCATTTCCCAAAGTCACACATTTTTCTACATTCATATCTTATTTTTGTTAATTGTCAAAGCCGTTTTTGAGTAAATAAAAAAAAACCGTGAAAATGATACAAAATTTATTAAGTAAAGTCCCCCCTCCGGTTGATCAATTTTGATGAAATTTTTACAGTCATATCTCGGGCATATAAGTACATCAAATACCAAGTTTGACCAAAATCGTTAAAACCGTTTTTGAGTAAATAAAAAAAAACACGTGAAAATGATACAAAATTTATTAAGTAAAGTCCCCCCTCCCGTTGATAAATTTTGATGAAATGTTGGCTGTAACATCTTTGGCATATACATATATCAAATACCCAGTTTGATCAAAATCGTTAAAGCCGTTTTGGAGAAAAAAAAAAACTTTTTTATTTGTTGGGACACTATCTTTGGGAGCCTATGCTCCGAAAGAGAAAGAACTTTCGTAATATACTTCACATGGAGGCGAAGGGTGTAAATCATAGGATGTTCCAAATTTTATAGAAAAGGGTATTTCCTATATTATAGGAAATATAGGATTATATTTATTATATTATACAATATTAGTACAGACAATAGGCAAAGAAGATGACAATTGCTGAACTATAAAATTGATTCGATTGAATTAGGGTGGCGGGATAGCCGAGTGGGCAAAGGCGTTAGAAAATACGCGTTGCCCATGGCAACATATGATTGAGAACCGAAAGATGACAAGTTCAAAACCCGGTCGGCATCAATCCCCAATCCTCTCCCCTGGCCCGGAAAACCCCGTATAGCCTAAAAGGCAAGGAAAGGAAGGACCAATAAAAAAAAAAAAAAAAAGATTCGATTGAGTTACTGATAAATTTATGGTCATTTAGGGCGGATTCACACTATCCCTCCGCTCCCGCTCCACTCCCGGTCCGCTCAAATATTCTAAAGAGAAATAGACAGAGAATTCCACTATCGGTACCGCTCCGGTCTCGCTCCACTCCCGGTCCGCTCTCACTCTACCCCATTCACACTAGCGCTCCGCTCCCGGTCCGGTCTCACTGGCAAAATATTCTAAAGGAATACAAAGAGGGTAATCACAATATTGGCACAGGTCCGGCCTCGCTCCGCTCCCGCTCCACTCCCGCTCCACTCTCCTAAAGTCTTTTCATATTCACATTATATAATTTTACACCGTTCACGATTGAAGCCATTAATAATCGAAGCCGTCTGTATTTGGATTTTAATTAATAATTAACTTTAAGTTATTAAAGTATTTATTTATTCATCAATTTTACGGCCAAAAAAGTTCAAAATTAAAAAAAAATATATATATATATATATAATTAATAATTAATTTAATTAATGGTGAAGAAATAATTTAAATTTTGTTTCCGAATATATTCGAATACGCTTGAAATGATTAAAAAAATCACTAAAAATACGAGCGGTTTTTTGACGAGAAAAATTCATGTTTTGTTTGAGATATATTTTGCTATGAATGAATGTACTCATAAAAAACGGTCACCGATTTATTTATTGACTACATACTCATTGCTATTATAAAATAACGTTCAATTTGAAACGAATAAAAATGCAGTATATTATAAAAAAAGTCAGATCATTAACAAAAAATATATTAAAGCAAAAAATAATTAAAATATTAATCAGGAAAAGGAGAGAACATAATCGGTAAATTGCAGCATTTACCGATTTCAACTTGAAATTTTCAAGCGTATTCGAATACATTCCGAAAAAAATTTAAATTATTTCTTCACCATTAATTAAATTAATTTATAATTACTATTAATAATTATCATTGTGTTGCAATATATACTTCTTATTACATTTTTTTTATAATATTATCTTCTTCATCAAGAAAAGTACACTTACCAGCTATTTCTACAAACGAAAAATTGATTTTTTTTTTTTGGCCGTAAAATTGAAGAATAAACGAATACTTAAATAACTGAAAGTTAATCATTAATTAAAATCTGAATTGAGACAACTTCGATTATTAATGGCTTTAATAGCTTCAAAAGTGAACGGTGTAAAATTATATAATGTGAATATGGTAAGACTTCAGGAGAGCGGACCGGGAGTGGAGCGAGAGCGGAGAAATAGTGTGAATGGGGTAGAGCGAGAGCGGACCGGGAGCGGAGCGAGAATGGAGCGGGCGCGAAACCGATAGTGTGAATAGGCCCTTATAGTTGAAATGATTTATAGATAAAATAAATAAATATTCGATAATGGACAGTCACGGACAGTTTGTAAATGTTCCAACCGAAATTCTGGAACTATTTTCGATCATATATTTTGGGTTTCATATTACAATCTGAAGTAGATCTGTTCTTCCCTTGATTTATTGCACAAACATTTTTATCAACCTTAAACTGCTTTACTTTCCCATCGTGAAAACTTATTTCCTGTTTCAGTGTCCTCAACTTCAAATTATGTTTTAATTTGTGGTAGATCTATCAGTGAAAGTCGTTTCCAGGATTTGTCAATAAATTTATATTGATAAACGGATTTAATTAGGACTGAATCAAAAGCTAAAATCCCCTTCACACAAAATAATTCTTATGTCGGCAGGAGGGGGTGGGGGTTGTTTGAGACAATGTGTAAAGGAAAAAACATATTTCGGTATTTATTGAGGGCAAATTTTCCTTATAACAGGGAATTGATTTCTTTGATCTTTGTCAATTGGTTTCGAAGAACTCGCGATATGAAGCAGGCCTTTATTTATTTATTCTTAAAAGGAAATAAATTTAATATTTGATTTCTCGACGAAAATATAAAAAAAAAATTTAAAACTAAAAAAAAAAAAAGATCAATATTCAGATCAAACAAGCGATTAAATATATGCAATGGTGTCAACTAGTGTGCATATGCCACTAAGGCTAATCGGAAGATGCTACAGTGAAAGTCTTAAATTTTGGCTATCCAGTTATAATTAGAATAGGGATCTTTAACGAGTGTTTTACATCGTAGAGGCTCGGGACCTCAATTTTACGTCTTAGGGTCTGGCCACACATGTCCGCACCGGATCCGCACCGCAGCACTAATATAGGTTATGCTCAGAATATTTTTAATTTAACTTACATATTACTTTTAGTTATCCCTAAAGGTCCGGCCACACATGTCAGACACAGGCCACTTTAGGCATAACTAAAGGTAATATGTAAGTTAAATTAAAAATATTCTGAACATAACCTATATTAGTGCTGCGGTGCGGATCCAGTGCGGACATGTGTGGCCAGACCCTTATCCGAGGGACGGCATAGCCACGGATTTTTTAATCCAACCTAGGGCCACCACGGGACGCGAACCTGCGACCTTTAGTATTGTAGGTTGCTATGCTAACCACTACACCACAGGTGACCCCGCACCTGTGAACGGTAAAGGATGAAATCAAAGCACTTTAAAAAATAATAATCTTTTAAGATAATAATTGACTAACCGATTGTATTTGTTTCCATATTTTAATGTAGGTAAATATGGTGGTATGATTACCACTAATCAAGAAAGGCATGTTTATGTGAAGTGATATCTTTTATCTTTGTAAAATGGTTTCCACGAAATTTTGATATGAAAAGGTCTTTATATTTCGCCTGATAATAACTATAGTGGCGAAAGTCTGAAAACATCAAAATGGAGAAAACAGCATTCCAAATTTCTACAAAACTTCAAACAAAATCAAAAGCTCCCGTTGTAATTTTGTTTGATATTTACTTTCACTTACCTATATATGAAATATATAGTAAGTGGAAGTATTGCGATCGTAAAAATTTTCGACTTCCGGTTTTCAACGGAAATATACGTTTTGGGGTCCCCTGAGTCAAAATAACCAAGTCCCGCGAAATGGTCTGTGTGTCTATGTGTCTGTGTGTCTGTGTGTGTGGGTGTGTGAACATACTAGCTCAAAAACTATAAACCTTTGTTGGCACAAAAGGCTTCAAATTACATATATGTAAAATTAGTAATAATATGTAATTATTATAAAGTAATTATATATTTATTTTAGATCTATCATATCAATGATGTATTTATTTCTATTCTAATATTAGTTCCAGATCTTAATATTAGGATACAAATGACTAATTTATTTATGTATGTTTGATAAATGTTTTATTTAATTTTAATTTAATTAATTTCACATTGATCGACCGTCCAATGTCAATCATATGTTTTTTCAAGAGAGAAGCAGGTGAAAAACAAACGCCGCTCAGTTGTCGTCCACTAGCGGTACCGATAACATATTTAAGTTTTCACGCCGGCCGGCTAATTTTTTGTTATTATTATAACAACTTACAAGACTTTAATACGTTGTTATATCTCATAAATTATCAACCGAAACACCGAAGAGGTTCAACTGGAATGGACTAACGAATTGAAAGGAAATTATTAAGATCATCGGATTTCATCCAAACACGGCAAGGAACTAGCGACTATCATTACGGCTCGACGTTGTTCGCCATTTTCACCACGATAAATCCTCAAAACCCTTGATCAAGGTACCATTTCATTATTTGTGTTTGATTAATAAAACATTGTTTACAATAATTTAATTTGAAGGCCTAGATAATGTATTTATGAACTTATATATTAGATTGGCCAACATTAATAATTTATAATTTGCTTGATGAATCTATTATATATTCTGCATAGTTTAAAATATAATTATTATTAGTTTATAATTTGTTTTGATAAATCTATTGCTTAAAAATTATTAGTTATTAGTTATAGTTAAAAATTATTATAGCTGATATTAATTTGAATTGGTGTTTAGAAATGTTAGTTTTGTAAAATTGGTTGATTAAGATTAAATTCATAAGTTAATAAAATTATAAGTTAAGTTAAACGTCAAGTTATTTACTTTAACTGCTATTTCAATAAAATTTATAATTATTGCCATTTAAAATCGAATGATATTTTTATTTTTATTTCTATTATCCCTTATTTCAGAAGGTAATTTTTTAGATTAATTATTATTTATTATGAGTTATTATTTATTACTATAATTAATGCATAATTACTATTAGTAATTATTGATACAATTAAAAGGTAAGGTAGTGTTGGAAACAAAAGAATCTGGCAATTTTAATTTTAAGCGTCAGCAGCGCTAGTGAGCTCCTGACCTCTTACTAAGAGTCAACTCATTTCCGCAACATTTGGTCCTCCGGGCCGGATCTGTTCCATATCTGCCTTGTCAACGCCAATTTACCACCCTTTTTAGTTTTTTCATATAACCAACAAAAATGGACGCGGCTCAACCTGAAACTAAACTTAAAATTTTAAATCGTAGACTAGTTTCCCTTGTTACGGACATGAAAAGTTTGGTAGAACAAGCCCGCGCAGCAAAAAATAGTCCTGACCAAGTCCCACTTTTCCAGGCAATGTTTCCAGACGGGGTCACCTATAGTGATAAATTCTTCCAAATCTACGAAGAAATGGACGGTATTGCCGCGCTAAACGAAATTGAATTTCCTACCGATAAAGAAAAATCGTTATCCAATACAATAAAACGGTACTACTATGAAGCCGTAACTATTTTTAACACTTTTAATACAGCGCCGGGCCCTAATCCAACTGCTACAGTATGCCAACATTCGTCACTTACAGGCTTTTCTGAAGCAAAAAGTAAATTGCCAAAAATACGAATCCCGACTTTTGATGGAAACCCATTGGCATGGCCTCATTTCAGAGATACATACCATTCACTAGTTCATCAGGACCCTAACCTATCAGATATGGAAAAGTACCATTATTTACATAGCTCATTAACAAGTGAAGCCTTATCGACCGTTCAAAGCATTCCATTCACGGAAAACGGTTATGATATTGCGTGGACAACCTTGAACGAAAGATATAATAACAAAAGAATATTAGCTTCAGTATATTTGAAGCAGCTACTAGACTTTAAACCCATTAGTCAAGCAAACATTGAAAATTATCGGACGTTCTTAAATACTGTTGCAGACAATATTAACGCATTTAAGAGGCTTGATTTACCAGATGCAACAGAATTTATTCTTTTTACTCTAGCCATCAGATGTCTTGATTCCAAGTCAAGAGAAATTTTTGAGACTCAACATATAAAAGAAGATTTTCCAAAGTTTAGCGATTTGGTTCAGTTTATAAAGGACAAATGTCAAGTGCTTGAGTTATCCTCAGCTATGACAAGTGGTAGCTCACATGTTCTTAGCAAAGCGTCGACATCAAATTATAATCAAGTTGGAAGATCATTTTCAAAAACAGTTTTTCTCGCATCCGGGCAAAATTCTTCTTCTTTGACGAATTTAAAACAAGAAATTCGTGAAACTGGTACAAGAAACTCTAATTCTCGCATACCAAACGACAGTTGCTTTATTTGCAAAGGGCAACATGTTTTGCTAAAATGCTCTAAATTTCTCAATTTTTCCCCAAAGGAAAGATATAATTCCTTGAAAGGATTTCCGGGATGTCGTAATCATTTGTCACTAAAGCATACTCAACAGGAATGCAGAGTGCCCGTAGCCTGCCAATTTTGTGAAGGCTCCCACCACTCGTTATTACATTTTTCCGATAACGCACCTCATGTGCTTGCTGAAAATTATTCTGATGAAACTAATCTTGTAACTCAAAGTAGGCCAACCGATTCATCTAATAATGAGCCTAAAAGCGTCTTGCTCAGTGCTTCTACGAATTTGCCATTACAGAATACCATTTCTGTCAAAAATGTGTTATTGAGCACAGCTGAAGTTAACATTCTAGACTCTAGAAACATGTTTCAGCGAATAAGAATCCTTATTGATCCTGGAGCACAGACCTCATTGATCACAGAAGAGTGTGCCAAGAAACTTGGATTAAGTCCTACTCAATGCAACGATAAAAATATTACCGGAATCGGGGGCATTGAAATTTCAGCTAAAGGTCGGGTAATTTGTACACTCAAACCAAGAACATTTTCCAAGACCAAGCTTACAACATCCGCGCTGATAGTTCCAAAAATAGCTTCACAACTGCCACAAACTAAGTTACCGTTGAACATTTTATCATATTGTCAAAACTTTCATTTAGCTGATCCTCACTTTGGGCAGCCAGGTCCTATAGAGTTCCTACTGGGTGCTGATCTTGACCCTCAAATTTTAAAGAGTGGTGCATTGAGAGTGGGCCAGACATCTCTTTTTAAAATCAAAACAATATTTGGGTTCATAATAACAGGTTCATACTTTAGTGAAGAGAATCCACCTTTTATATCCTTGGTTTCCAATTCTTCCCCAGCTCTCGAGCAGTCAATCAAAGATTCTAGGAAAAGGAGAAACTTGAGCAAACAAGAATTGGAGGATGCAAAAAGCCGATCTTATAAATTACACCAACAATATTATTTCAATGATTTGATTACACCTGGTTTTGAAGTTACATCAGCAAGATTAAAAAGAGTATCACCTTTTTCTGGACCAACTTGGAGTCCTGAGGGTGGGCGGCCGCATAGACGCTTCTGATCTTTCCGATTCAGCTAAACATTCAATAATCTTACCAATTACGACCCACTTAAGTACGAAAATTTCTTATCATTACCATCTGGAAATCTTGTATCCAGGCCCACAGCTATTACAGTCATTATTGCGACGAAAGACGGTACTTGGAGAAGTGTACCTCTGTTTATGAATTTGCTTATCAACCAAGGCAATTCATTTTGAGACAATCTCGGATCTCACAACAGATGCCTTCCTTACATCGTTCGATAGATTTCATTCCCGTCGAAGTCTTCCATCTCACATGATGATAGGTTGGGATAGTACGTTTGTAGGAGCATTTTGGAAACTCAATCTTAGTAAGTCAAATCAGTAAAATACCATTTACGGAGTTACAAAATATTCTCCATTCACATTTGAAGAGTTGTCTACCTTATTCAACCATATTGAAGGGAAACTAAATTAACGAACGTGTCATCTTTCATTGGAGCAGATGATTTAATCTTTCTGACACTTGCGGATTTTAATTGGGGACTCATTCACTTCAAGAGCTGAGAAAAATCTAGACAATAAGCCCGATAATTGACTCACTCGCTGGAAGCTTATTCAACTACGCACTCAGCAATTTTAGTCCTGCTGGAGATTATTTGAATACGCTGCAACAACTAGTAAAATGGCATAAAAACCCATCTGTAGGAGATTATATGTCACTTTGGGACAATGTGCTATCCTCCTTCTAAGGTATTGGCTTGTTTCTAATTAAAATTTATACTCACGTAAAATTTGGTGGGCGGTATGTTGGCACAAAAGGCTTCAAATTACATATATGTAAAATTAGTAATAATATGTAATTATTATAAAGTAATTATATATTTATTTTAGATCTATCATATCAATGATGTATTTATTTCTATTCTAATATTAGTTCCAGATCTTAATATTAGGATACAAATGACTAATTTATTTATGTATGTTTGATAAATGTTTTATTTAATTTTAATTTAATTAATTTCACATTGATCGACCGTCCAATGTCAATCATATGTTTTTTCAAGAGAGAAGCAGGTGAAAAACAAACGCCGCTCAGTTGTCGTCCACTAGCGGTACCGATAACATATTTAAGTTTTCACGCCGGCCGGCTAATTTTTTGTTATTATTATAACAACTTACAAGACTTTAATACGTTGTTATATCTCATAAATTATCAACCGAAACACCGAAGAGGTTCAACTGGAATGGACTAACGAATTGAAAGGAAATTATTAAGATCATCGGATTTCATCCAAACACGGCAAGGAACTAGCGACTATCATTACGGCTCGACGTTGTTCGCCATTTTCACCACGATAAATCCTCAAAACCCTTGATCAAGGTACCATTTCATTATTTGTGTTTGATTAATAAAACATTGTTTACAATAATTTAATTTGAAGGCCTAGATAATGTATTTATGAACTTATATATTAGATTGGCCAATATTAGTAATTTACAATTTGTTTAAATTATTCTCTTATTTAAAATATTATCAGTAGTTTATAATGTGTATTAGTTTATAATTTAATTAATTTAAATATCTCTTGTTTTGATTAGTCTATAGATTAAAAATTGTTAGTTTTATAAAACTATTTAACTGATATTAATTTGAATTGGTGTTTAGAAATGTTAGTTTTGTAAAATTGGTTGATTAAGATTAAATTCATAAGTTAATAAAATTATAAGTTAAGTTAAACGTCAAGTTATTTACTTTAACTGCTATTTCAATAAAATTTATAATTATTGCCATTTAAAATCGAATGATATTTTTATTTTTATTTCTATTATCCCTTATTTCAGAAGGTAATTTTTTAGATTAATTATTATTTATTATGAGTTATTATTTATTACTATAATTAATGCATAATTACTATTAGTAAATATTGATACAATTAAAAGGTAAGGTAGTGTTGGAAACAAAAGAATCTGGCAATTTTAATTTTAAGCGTCAGCAGCGCTAGTGAGCTCCTGACCTCTTACTAAGAGTCAACTCATTTCCGCAACAACCTTATATAATTAAACTCAAAAACTATTAACCTTATATAATATAATTTAAATTAGGTATTTTAGAGTATCTATAAGCCCGCGATGTGACATCAAAAATTTCATTAAATTTGCTCAAAGGGGGGGGGGGGTACTTTTTTTAATAACTTTTTAAGTTTTTTTCGATTTTCTCAAAAACGGCTCTAACGATTTTGATTAAACTGAGTATTTGATATATTTATATGCCTGAAATATGACTAAAAATTTTATCAAAATTGATCAACCGGAGGGGAGACTTAACTTAATAAATTTTGTATCATTTTCACATGTTTTTTATTTAATCAAAAACGGTTTTAACGATTTTGATCAAACTTGGTATTTGATGTATTTATATTCCCGAGATGTGACTGTAAAAATTTCATCAAAATTGATCTACGGGAGGGGGGACTTTACTTAATAAATTTTGTACCATTTTCACATGTTTTTTTTATTTACTCAAAAACGGTTTTAACGATTTTGATCAAACTTGGTATTTGATGTATTTATATGCCCGAGATATCACTGTAAAAATTTCATCAAAATTGATCAACCGGAGGGGGGACTTTACTTAATAAATTTTGTATCATTTTCACGGGGTTTTTTTATTTACTCAAAAACGTTTTTAACGAATAACAAAAATAAGATACGAATGTAGAAAAATGTGTGACTTTGGGAAATGATATTTAGCAAAACACGTCAATTTCTAATCTAAGTAAGTTAGTAAGTGAAAGTTGTGTGTTGCGCGCACGCACCAGATTTTTTTTCTTTAAGTTTTAGCCTGTTTCCTAGACATTCAAGGGTAATCGTTTGAAAAAAATATATATTGTCGTAGTTCATTAACATGAGGTTATTTTCATCCTTGCTCTCATAACGATTATCGCGCTGTATAGGCAAGGCATTGAAATAACTTTTCGCCACTTCTGCTCATAAAACTTGACTCGAAAATTGATTTTTTGTAGTTTTGCCACTATGATTCTCAGCAAGCGATTTATACTAAAGGAAATAAATTTAATATTTAATTTCTCGCTGAAAATATAGATTGTATTAAAAAAAAGAAAAAAAAAAAGATCGATAGTATGTCAGAACAAACAAGCGATTAAATATAAGAAAACGACGACAAGGGTGTCAAATAATCTGCACCGTTGGTCGGAGCGTGAAAAACTTTTTTTATATACTTTTTTTCTCGGTGTTGTGGCCTCCAATCTCGGGAGAGTTGAGCAAAAAAAAAAAAAAAAAAAAAAGAAACAAGTTGCAGCCACATTTTATTTTTGTTCTCTTTGAAGAGAGGAGAGAGGCCGTGGCACCTTACAGGTGTCAAACATCTTTTTCCTGTCGCCTTTCCTTAAAGTTCTCGCCATATTATTCAAAGTGATGAAGTAAACTTCGAGATTGTTTTCCTCGATAGGACACAGCTGACAGGCGTGTAATGGCAACCTAGGGACAGTTTAGAGTAAATTGAATTTTTCTTTTTTCATAGTAACACCTTAAGGAGAGAGGAGTTCAATTATTTCGCCAAATATGACTTTATAACGTAACAACCTTAATAGTGGATATCTTACCATTCAATTATTTTAATACAATATTGTTGATCTTCCTAAAAACAACTTGAAACTTATCTTGAAAGATTTTAGATCTAAAAAAGATCTTAAGCCATTTATTAACAATTGGAGAAAACATCAATCAAGAGCGTATCACTACAATCCATAAGGGTCTGGGTTCAGTACTGGGGTAATTTTTACATTACGGTTTCCAGTTACTTTTTATTACCAAACCTTTAAACATTCAATCATTTTCTTTTAAAAGAAATTAAAGCAACTAGACAACTACGAACTATGGGGTTACCTGTGGTGTTTAGCATAGTTTAGTTTAGCATAGAAACTTACTATACTGAAGGTCGAGGGTTTCGTCCCATGGTAGCAGCTCCTTGTCTATGCGGATAGGACGTAAAATGGAGGTCCCGAGCCTGTACGATGTCAGGTACTCGTTAAAGATCCCTATCCTAATTATACCTGGATAGACAAAATTTAGGACTCCCGCTGTAGCTTCGTCAGATTAGCCTTAGATGTATAAAGTGACGTTAAACAAACAAACACATACGAACAATATTCGAAAGGCGTCCATTGTAAAGAGATGAATTTTATTGATTTAATTTTTTTTTTTAATAAAGAAAAAAAATTTTTTTTTTTCATGATAAAGGCGTCTTACTTAAATTTGAAAAGTGTGATAATGGACAAAAAACGTTAAATTTCAACGTCAAATCAGAGTTGGGGACATTTAAATTTATAAATACGAATACGAATTTATTTTTATCTTATTTTAATGTGAATATGAATATAAATTTATTTATATCACATATTTGTGAATACGAATAGAAATAAATTCGTATTTACAAGTGTGAATACGAATTTATTCAAATATAATAATTTTTCTATAAATAAAAATAAATTCACTGGAAAAATTGTGAACATTCACAAAAAAATGTGAATATTTATACCTCAGTCTTCGGCCGTATTTACTAATAAAGATGTGAATATGGAAAAATTCACACATTGAGATGTGAATTTCTACGAAATTCATTATTCCCGAATAAATTTTTAAATTTCTTTTCGGATTTCTCCATATTGGTATACATTACTGGGTTAACCCTTTTTACGGAAATCACATCAGCACATAATAAATTACTTGATATCGATTAAGATCGATTACTAGGTTATTTTGGGTTGCTGATTATGAAAATGATATCGATGTTGAGATTCCGCCATCGGATATCGATTTATTACAACTTATGTGATGTAATTGATATTGGGGTCGACATTTGGGTTATCTGAGGTGCTGAATCTAAAAATGATATCGATTTTGAGATTCCGCCATCAGGTATCGATTTATTACAACTTACGCGATATAATTGATCTAGGGGGCGACTTTAGGGTTATCCGAGGTGCTGAATATGAAAATAATTAAAAACAAAAATAAATTAAAAGTTAGGACATTCCCTGAGAATTAGTTAAAACAAAACTCTGTATTATTATAATAATAACACCGTTTTGTATGATTTTACATAATTTCTAACTCTCTTCGACTAAATAAATGTTAATTTCTACAATGTAACAGTTTGCCTAATGATGATAGACCAGATAGCCCAATATATTAATTCAGCGTAGGGACCCCGACAATTATGCTGAGGTCAAGCTGTGATGGGGGTCTCATGAATGACATTAGCAACTCCCCGAAGTGGTGCTAGGGGGTGGTGCCCAATTTGTGGGGGGGGCAATTTGCAAGTTACCTGCTGTCCAACTTGGAGCCCCCTCCCTCCCTCTATTAGCACAAATAATCCATTGAATGCTGTGCGAGGCCTACCGGATTTCAATAGCTATGCACCTTTAGAGCTGTTACCGAACGTGTCCTAAATATTAATTGTGTCGTAATTAATGTAAGTGCAGAGTGGAAATTGGAGTGTTCGTCCAATCAGTTTGATTAGAGCGTGGAAGCGGGTTACATACATCATTAGAAGTTTCTTCAACTTTGGTGATTTTACGAAAAATATAAACAAGAAATGATTTCAAACCTAAAAAAATATATATTATTATTTCTAGATATTAGTTAAGAAGTTAATTAGGGGCCATCTGTTGTGTTGTGGTTAGCATAGCATCCTACAATACTAAAGGTCGCGGGTTCGTGTCTTTGGGTGGCTCTAGTATTTTTCAATGAGAGAAAAAAATCCTTGGATTTGCAGGATTGAACTTAAAATGGAGGTCCCGAGCATGTACGATATTAGGTACTCGTTAGAAATCCCTATCATAAACTAGCATCGTCCGATTAGCCTTTGTGTCATAAAGGGACGTCAAAAAACACACAAAAAAAAAATGAAATTTACAATTACCTATATTTAAAATTGAAATGTAAGTAAATGTTCTCCAAGCTACTAGAAAAACTAACCATGTGTAAAAAATAATGGATTATCTTGTGGTGTATTAATAATAGTATTAACTACCATTAATAATAGTATTAACTTTACTAGCTATTAAAATACATTCATTTAGTCGTAAGTCCGGTCCAATTATTGTTAGTAAAGCTTTTCATTTTTAGAAATAATTTTTCAAGAACAATAGAGTTAATAAGAAAATATATTACTATATATCACGAATTAAGTTAATAAAATATTAATCCGGTTCAACAACTCAATAAGGCAATATCAATAATTTTTCTTATTGTGATCGTATGACATATCCGTAAAGATAATTTAACAATAATATTGCAATATTGTGATAATGCAAATAGTGTGATTAAGTTTTTGGTTCAAGAAAAATTTCTCAATGAATAAGTAGTCAATGTATTAAATAATATAAAACTATACATCTTATTATTGTTATTTTGCAAATGACATCTGAATCCATACATAAATACTCAAAATTTTTGTACTCAATGAAATAATAATAACGAATGCTTAACGAGCCCGAAGGTTCATGACAGGAACATGAAAATATAAATCAGGTTTACTCCAATGGTGACAACTATTTATTTTTTTAAATTTACTTTTCTTATGCAATAGGTAAATGTACTATATTATTTAGTTAAATCAAAGTCTTACACTTTAATTTTTTTATCTTTAATTTACTTAATCTTCTTCGTGGAACGTGCCCTCCAGTCTTTCGCGACAATATACAGAATCCACAGACAAATGCTGTAGACTACCTAACACTAACGGTCATTCTATAATGAATGATATGGTGTCCACATATGTATTTAAAAAAACCACAGCTCAGAATCAAGGCCTAAAACATCTATATTCACTCCTCTCAAAACACTCGAAACTAAAACTTAGACAGAAATTGAACACATACCATATCATCACAGATATACGGTATCACCAAAAACACCAAATTTAACAAACTTCAAATCTTCAAAAAGCACCCTGGTATGTCAGCAACATAATATTACACAATGAACTTGACATGCCGACTGTCAACGAACTTACTAAAAACGATTCCATGACTAATTACAAGGCTTGCGCAAGCCAGTTTGTGCAAATAAATTGGTGCGTGTGAACGCTGGTTTGAAGTTTGTGCAAGCCAAAAAAATTGGCTTGTGCTAAATCTGTCCGGACAGAAAATTGGTTTGAGGTTGGTGCATTGGCTTGAGCGTGTAAACGATGCTCAAGCCATTGTTCCAAATTCAGGCATACGCATTGACTAAAACCCGTAAACACGTGTTACTTCGACCACTATCACTTGTTGCCTTCATCAAAATGGTGAATGAAAAACAATTTATTGAAGTATATAAGTCCTTCCCATGTTTGGGGAGGTATATTCTGCACGCAGTACTTGTATTTTTACTGCTTCTATTGCGATAAATAAATATATTGATGTTTGTTAGCATACTTTATTTATAAGTATTAGATGTATAATAAGCCTAACCGAAGGATATTCATTTTAATATTTTTATCGATCTAAAGAGAGTATGAATGTTAAAGTTAATTATAAAAAAGTTATTCCCAAATAAATTTATTATGTCAATAATTCATCGCAATAATAAAATAAAATAATTTATAATAATGTTACTAGTCTGGACGTTTAGTTTTTTATGATTTCCTTATATATCCAGTGAAAAGATTTTATGATTTCGCAAGATTCGTCGCTACTACATCAACCTTTGAAATGTGATAAACTGTTTTGTTTTTCAAATTCGGTACTTTGCGAAGGCATAGGATATTTGGAAATAGGCCGGCTGATTTTGTTTAAATACTAAACTTGGTTTTTCTTTCTTGAAAAGTACCAATTTTCACTAATTTGAGGTAGAAGTTGCGGTACAGTTGATTAAATACAATCCCAAAACTCTAAATTATTTCTAAAGCCTTAATTTTTTCAAGACTAATTCTATTGTAGTACCCCAAAATTTTGATCGAATATTGTACCGAAAACAATGATCGTTAGATAGTCTTCAAAGGTTCTCAACGTACAAATCATTTAACATTTCCTTCAGCATCATAATTCATCTTATCTAATAGGCCAAACCTTTTGTGTTGAGTCTTATTAGCGGTGAAATCATCATACGATAGGGTTTTGAACATTCCAACTTTAAATTTACATGAAGTATAATCACTCTTTATCATGCGCCAAAGCAGCAAATATGCTGTCTTACCTGACAGTTTTCATTTTTACTTTCACTTACCTAATTTTTTTTTTGTTTTTTTTTTTTTGTTCGGTGCCCCTTCCTGGCCACACATGGCCGGGGGGGGGGGGTTACTCCAGAGATGTAACCGACCTATTCTAACCATGGTGGGTAGATCGAGATTTATTCCGTGGGGCCTTTACGAAATAAAAGTCAACCATCCCTAAATACTCAAAATACTCAAACTCGCTTGCGCAAGCCAGTTTGTGCTATTGGTTTTAGCGTGTAAACGCGCCTTTATTCACTCATCAATCAGAAGCAATGGAATGAAAAGTTAGCCTTGCTCTTAAGATTTTTAAACTAGTGATTAGTGTTGACAAAAAAAAACCAAACCCAATTTTGTAAATTTAACAAAAAAATCCATCAGATCCGGCTAATTGACGATATAATTAATGCTGTACTTAAATAAATAAAAATAGTCATTTTAGATGTAATAAAATAGTTCTCGATCTATTCAGGAGTTTTTTTAAGGAACAAAATTACAAGAATGCTATATTTTAGAAAATTAAATAAGATATTAGGTATGATATTGTAAAATATTATAGTAGAGCTTAAATATATTGCACAATCTATTAGGCACAGTGACATTTAATTTTTAGTGCAGATATAGAGCATAGGGACGAGTCCATTTCGTGGAATAGGGGGGTGGAAGCACTCCGGGTAATTGGGGGCCGGTATCAACCTAATTCCTTCGAGGGCCATGAATAAACTCAACTCGCCTCTTAGTTCACGTTATCAAAACCTAACCGGTTACTCTTGTAGCTTCAAATGTAACCGTTTTATTAGGCAGAGTCATCAGAATGTAACGGGTTCCTGTAACCTCGAATAACTCTATTACGGTCCCACTATCAAAATGCAATGCGTACTACGAGCTCAAGTTAAGGTATATCCACATTATCTTTATGATGACGATAAGAATCTCGTGTCCCGATGTTTGTCGGGGGTGAAATCAAAAACTGCTCAACAGATGTTTATATAATTTGGCTATTACAACATTTGTCCAACATAAAAGATAGGATAGTTTTTATTTTAATTATTGCCCTTAATTTTTCTTTCACTTCAAATTAAATGCTTATTACACTACAATTGAGTTATGAGTTCTATAAATTACAAACAGAAGGTGGTGTAAGTTCATTTATTAATAAAACACTTCATTTTCTTTCGATATTTAGGATGGGTAAGCAACCAATCCAGTAGCCAAATCTATTTTTTCCGTTTTGGACTAGGAAAATCCGTGTTTTTCCCATGGGCGATTATGTGACACCTTTTACGTGTGGGAAAAAGATCGAATCTATTCGTTTTAGCAAAAGACAGGTTAACTATTAGCACTAAAATTAATAGTAATTTTAAATTCTAATAATAATATATGTAAATTATTATTAAAATGATACAAATTAACGTTATCAATATCATTCATAAAATTAAAGTTTTATTTTTTGAAAAGTAGCACTGTAAGGTTTAGGGTTCCAACAGCTCCGTGCTCGTTACCTACCTCGTTAGTAATTGGGTCTAAAGATATAAATCCGTGATCAAATAGAATAAATCAGTTGAATTTTAGACATAATTTCAATCATAAAAATTACGGTGTTCATAACTTTCTATAGCTTAATTGCTAAGGAATCATATTATTTGGACTTCTGAGTCCTATTTTGTTCTAATTCAGTAAATTTATCCACCAATCAAACCACATTAAAAAAAGTTTTAAAGATTATTGCAGGATTTTTTCCTCGTTTCAAAAATTCCAAATGGTGCTAATGGTTTGTACCCATTTGTACTCGGGCTAATTTTTCTGTATATTCTAAGGGCACCTTTCAACTTAATAATAGCCAGTATTCTTTTTTTAGTACTCTATTTCGAAATTGAATATTTTTTAATAATGGTTGAACCCCTCTATGCGAGGAAAATCTCTTTCATTTAAAGTTCCTTTCGTCCAAACATAATTTAAAAAACCTTACAGAAGACTCAGAAAGGAAAATAAGAATGAGATTGCCTAACTACGCCACCGAAATTTCTCATAAATGCATTGTTGTGGGAAAATCAAAGCAGCACGCCAACTTTTAGCCACAACGCCAACTTCCACATTTCAAGGACCCACCAATACAAAATTTACCTTGTGTCCTCGCGATTCCTAAACAATGCCGTCCCCAATAGCAAGTAAATGCAAAAACATGCCTCAAGTGGATCCCAGCGCTTCTCTACGATCCGTGGATTGCTTATTCCATTGTTGATGTAGAATTATTTTGCTGCCCTTCAACTACAGACATCTACTAGATAAAACCGGCCTGAATATTTTCTATTGTTAGTCGGAAACACAACGAGTCTGGAGTGAGACGCTGTTCCCTGTAAATGACATGGCTTTGATACCCGACGCCGTTCAATTAGTAATTAGCGGATAATGAATGCTGTTGTTTGAATAATTAACAACAATAAAATTGGCTAAGTAAGAGGTTAGCTCCAGCCCGGTTTCGAATCTCGCCGAAACACAAAGGGATTGAGAGTCGAGCAACACTTGAAATGTTCCGGAGAGCATTTAATTACGCATTCATTTTTGGTTGCGAAATCCTCCCCTTCACAGCTCCCCCCCCTTTAACACCCACTTGGCCGCAATCATTAGCGCCCTCTGCCGTCAGGAAATGGAATTTGTTCTCGTTTCTACATGGTGTGATGTAAATTTGTGAGACAATGGTTTTAGCTATGATTGTCGTATGTGGGAATGTTTTTCGAATAAACTGTCAGAGTAATCTAGAAAGTCAACGGGTCCACCAATATAAATTAATAACACTTCAGTGCGTTCTAAAAACTACATATGTTGCCTAGGACTTTACTTAGACAAAAGACTCATTTGGAACATACGTATAAACTAAAAAGACCAGAACTGACCAGACGATACAAACAATTGTCGCTACTTCTAGACAACTGATCATCATTTAAGATGATGAAACAAAAGACTATTAAATAACACCATACTAAAACCTATTTGGATCTACGGATCAGATATTTGGGGTTCCGCTAAACCGATACACTTGAACAAAATTCTTTTATATTATTTTTAAATATTTAGATTTTGAAGAGAAAAGATTGGGCTCAGCCGGGAGTCGAGCATGGGTTTCTCACGTGACATGCACGGTACGCTAACCACTGCGCCACCGAGCTCGGCTAAAAGCGGAGCCAATCCTTCCTCTCCACGGATACCTCTCCCCCAATTTCGCACGTTTAGTACGAGTAGTTATGGGAGGTGGACAATTTTTGTCCAATTTGTGGTATCTCTTGACATCGTCAAATTGAATTATTTTTTAGGTAGAAAATAATCCGGGGAGGGGGTCAATAAAATACAAAATAGAATAAAACTATTTTATTGTTGCCGACGTTTCGACCCAACTATGCAGGTCTTCGTCAGGGCTAAATAAACAAGACTTGACAACAATATGAGTAATTAGGACAAAGAATATGAACTGGCTAGATAAAATATAAAAATATAAAAAACAAAGAATATGAACTGACTATATAAGTTATAAATGACTGTGAACTTAAGGTTAAGCATATAATTTATAACACATGGTGTAATATGGCTATTGACACTGATACTGTTAACACTGATGCCGTTGATACTGATAGTATAGTTGGTGTGATAAGATGAGGTAAGGTACATAATAGTGGATATGTTATGAGAATGGTGTACTATGGGTAGATATGGTGGCAAAATGGGGCAGATTAGAAGAGGAGTGACCGCCTCCTCGGACTATTTTCTACCTAATTCTATATCCGGTCAACTATCATCTATCCAATATGAATTATTTTTTTATTAATTTAATCAATATCGTGAGTAACCACCTTATTTTTAACTTTATATTATTTTTAAATATTTTATTTTTTAAGAGAAAAGATTGGCCTCAGCGGGTAGTTGAACCCTTTGGGATTCTTGGGAAAGATTGGGCGAGAGGTATCAGTGAAGAGGAAGGATTGGCTCCGCTTGGAGCCGAGCTCGGTTGCACAGTGGTTAGCGTACCGCGCTTGTCACGCGTGAAACACAGGTTCGACTCCTGGCGGATACAAATCTTTTCTCTTAAAAAAAAAATATAAAATTAAAAATAAGGTGGTTACCCACGATATTGGTGAAATTAATATAAAATTCTTTTAAACATTGTAAACGCTCCATGGTCTATTATTAACAACACAATACATAAAAACATGGAAATCCCGACAGTAAAATCATACATTTACGACAAATACACTGCTCAATTCATAACCACTCAAACCCACTTGTTTCTTCTCTTTTTCATCCCAGTGACCCGTTAAATATAATAATGTATAATTATAAAACATTCAACTGTACTCCCTTAATAAAAATAATCCTATAATTTGTTGAAGATTAGTTGTTACTATTTTTAAATAATTTTATTAGAAGAGAAAAGATCGCCAACTGGTGGCTTTGGCACTGGCATTTCCATCACAGTGCTAATGATAACTCATATTGTGTTTAACTATGACGATATATTTATTAGATTTTATCATTTGGACCGGATTGAGTTTATGTGCTCAATGTCCTGAGTTAGAATCTGGCTTTCATTCGGTGGCCGAGAGATTCTTCTTGTGCAAACCCAACCACTAAATTGTGGGTATTCTTAAATGAAAAATTAGGCAAGAAAAACCTGACGCTTGAGCGTGATCACCTCCTTGCCTGACCGCTGACGAAGAAACAATATTCCTTCACTGCATACAAGACCCTACAAGGGTTGTAGTAAAACAGTATTTTTTTTTAGTTTTTTTTTTATTTTATTTGGATAATGAAGTTTCTATATCAGAATGGACATAAAATGTATTATTTCCAAGTAGGTAACCATTGCATGAAAAATATATATAACTTTAATAATGTTATTTCTTTCTTTAATGAGATTAAAGATATATGGTATAGAAGTGAGAGACAGTCAACTGCAATTCTTTACGATAGGTTGAAAGATTGTCAGGATTTTCAAAACTTTTTTATTTTTATAAAGCCAACTTTTCTATTCAACTTGTGAGTCTTCATCAGGGCTTCTGTTGAATTATTCTGGACTCATCGTTTACATTCCTTCATTCATTTATTGTTCCTCTTAATAAACACCGGTAGCTCTTGGAAAGGAAAGAGACAATTAGGGCTCGAAAATATCAAACAAAATATCCCATAGATAAGGATTATTCAAATTTTTTTATTAATTATTTTTCATCTGAGTGCAGTGGTCATAAGGTCTACAATAATGGTCACATCATATCGTCATCGCCATGCTAAAGTAACGAATATGCATAGGTTTTTAGTAGTAGCAATAGTACATAATATTATCATGTATTTTTGTGAAATGTAAGATAACGATTTGAACAGTGGATATGAATTATTATTTTGAGTAATTTCCCCCATGTTTCGCCGAAGCGATCGGTAGATGCCACGTGTGTTTCTTTATTTCAACATTGAGCGAATATTCCATTTTTCCCTTTGAAGAAGGAATTGTTGGCGAACTCAAAGGGATTTATTTAAAACAGAACCCTTTCTTTTATGTTTTACTTCGAGTTCCGAGTACTACTCTTATTTAAGGAAGACATATGTAGGCGAATTCTTATATAAAATGTTATAGATGTGCCCTATTCAATTGTAAGATTTGATTATTTAAATTCCTATTATTTACTATTTTCCCTGTCGGCTTTAAAACCTTCTTCACCAATGAATATCTCGGCTTTCTTCTTTCTAGTTTTTTAAGGAGCCTTTACATTGTGTGAACCTCACCCTAGAAAAGATAATCTCAAGAGCCTAGCCGTACCGGCGTATTACGAACAGATGTTTCCAGTGAACGTGAAGTAGGGCGAAAAATGATGTCTGACCACCTTAATACACGGGCGTCACTGCCGGGGGGGGGGGGGGTCAGGGGGGGCGTCTCCCCGATATTTTTGCAGGATGGGAGTGTTGGTCGCGGTAGTAAGGGGGGAGGGGGGTAATTCCCCACCCCCCTCCCCAACCACTACACCACATAATTAAGACTTTTTGAATATTTACCTTTGCGAGAGGTAATTAGCTAGGGAAAAAAAACCCATAGTAATTAGTTAATGAAAATTTACGTGTGCGAGAGCAAACTAGAGCCCGAGGGCGACGAGTTGGCGACATTGGTGGTTCCTGGTGGGGTCGGGGAAAACCCTCCCCCCTCCCTAATCTATAGTCTTACCTAATAAAGATAAATTACATATGCGAGAGATAATCACGAAAAAAAAGGCCGTATTAATTACGATTTTTAAAATTTTAGTTCGCGAGAACTAACAAGAGATCGCATTGACAAAGTTGGTCGCGATAGTCAGGGGGGGGGGGGGTAACGTCTTATTTACTCGATCAGACTTGACCATTGACTTAAAATCCTGATTATGAATCATCCTAAAGTTAAAGAAAACCTATTATTATTACGCATCTGTAGGTATATAATATTTTTATTACCCCCTAAACCACCATTCTATGCCAAGTTTCCGTATACTTAGTTTCTGTCTGATTTATAAGAATTAGATGTACAGTATATCCACACGTACGCGATACTATGAGTGGCAAGACGAAGATGGGAGACTTGCGTAAGGCTGTTCTGTTCGGGCGGATGTCGATTGATGGTAGTGTTATTGACGACAGTGATTGGTGGTATCGGGAAACATTTTACTGTGGGTGTCAATTATCCAAGCTGATAATTACCATGGCTAATCCGGTTACTGTAATTTTCCGGATAATCATCCAACTATAAACAAAATACCATCTAAAAGTAAATAGAAAAAAATATAAACACAGGGCAGAAATAATAATAATCAACCATCCCAGTCTCAAAGAAAACAGTTGATTATTAAGCAACTTTATATAATAATCAAAATTACTGTATTTGTAAGAATAACAATTACAGGGGTCTGGTGGCCCAGGGATATAAATAAAAATAAAATAATAATAATAATAATAAGTAAAACAAAGTTTTTCTTCCTAGTTTAAAATAAACATTACATTTTAACAATAATGAACAAAGTACTTATATCGAAATCTATTCAAAAATAATAAATGACCTAATCCTCAAGGCCCCAGTTAGATAATAAAAAATATTTGATAATAAATGTCCTTCTTGAGGGTTAAGTAGGCAAATTAGCTGTTCTTCATTATTAGAAGATTTGAAGCCTTGGAGGTATTGGGATCTTAGAAACTGGTAGACAGGGCACTCGAAGATAAGGTGAGTCAACGTCTCCAGTCTTTGCAGGTTACACAGACTACAGATGACCTGGGTATCCAGCTTGTAAGCTGTGCCGTTCAAGTATAGCCGAATTTTACTAGAGGACGTCAGTCTAAGCTGGATAAGAGCTCTCTTCTTTTCAATACCCACATCGAAGCGAAGATACTTCTCGCCAACACCAAGAGAACTCAGCCGCCGGAATAGAGGGTTGTACTCAGAATTCAAGGCTCGTTTGATATCTACCGAGAGAAGGTGATTCTTCCAGCTCTCAATTATCTCTTTTTTATTCTTGAGTAGCCAGGTGAGAGTGGATTCCCGAAACACTTCCGTCATTCCCAGTGTGCTCAAAATATTGTGGAGCGGCGAAAACCAGGCATCTTTTAGGGTCTCTGGGAGGAAGTTAGTTTTCTTAATAATCATCTCATAGCCCTTTCTCTCCAGGGCATCGACATCCATAGACTTGATATTGATCCACCAGTTTAAAATCCGTTTCAAGATAGCTACCCTCAGGTCTTGCCCACCGAACTCGAGCCTGACGAAGTGGTTTGGAGTATTAATTGGTAGATGGTAAACACTTTTTATATACTTGATACGGAGGCCTTCCACCTTCTCTATGTGACACAGTGACCATAATTCCGCCGAGTAAAGTGCAGTGGCAGCAGCAATGGAGTTGAAAAGCTTCACGGATGTGTCCCAAGAGCTTGACTTTCCCTTTATAAGGATTTCCTTAACCTTACCCAAGGCCTTGTTACCACGGCTGACAAAGTGGTCCGCTGCCTGCCTGAACTTGCCCACGCAACTAAAAGGAACACCCAGATATGTAAAGCTGTTGCTGTATTCTATTGGTTCACCATCGAGCAACAAGGGAGGCCGACTCTTACATCTAGGACTAGCTCTAAAAACTATAACTTTAGTTTTGTTTTTATTTATCCTCAGCTGATTCTTCCTGCAATAAGCAGACAAAGCATTGAGTTTTGCTTGAGCATCAGTCCTGGAGTCTCCAAACATAATAAGGTCATCGGCGAATAAAAGTCCTAGTAAGTCGGTCCTGCTATCCAATTGCACCCCATGCAGACCTGCAGATCGAAATTCTTCCATAATATCTGTGCCATGAATAGTATAAACAAGGAAGGTGAGAGTGATTCGCCTTGTAAAACTCCTGTCTCAATGAGAACGTTAAAAATTATTATCTTCATATTGATTTTAGGGTAGAATTCTGCGCCGGAGTAAAGGTTTTGGATAATTCTTATTATTTTGCCACTCAGTCCATAGGAGTTAAGCTTTGCCCACAACAGTGCATGATTTACGGTGTCAAAAGCCTTGTGCAGATCTACTGATATCAAGTATAAGTTCTGCTTCTTGATTTTCACATAGAGGGTGATTATGCAATACAGAAGAAAAAGGTTATGCATACAAGATTTTCCTTTTTGAAAGCCCATCTGTTCCTTTGGTATGATGCAACATTCCGCAGCCCAAAACCTCATCCTTTCTGCTAAGATGGAGGTAAAAAGTTTTGCACAAGTGTTAAATAATGCGATGCCTCTATAGTTTGATGGATCGTTAGGATCACCTTTCTTGAAAAGCATCGTCAGAATACCCTTTGACCAGTCAGATGGCACTTTCTCTGTCCTTAACACTTGATTGAATAAGTTCAGGAGGTAGTGAATCCATTCAGAACTGAGACATTTATAAATCTCGTAGGGTATGCCATCTAGACCAGGTGACTTCCCACTTTTGCTTTTAGAAATACAAAGGTCGAGTTCCTCTAGTGTGATATCTCTATCCAAGTAGGGATGCCCAATGTTTGAGAATTGCGATTCTTCTATTATTAATCTAGGTGAAGTGAAAAGGTTTTGTAGATATGAACACCACGTATCAACGCCAATTGGGTTTTCTTGGTATAATTTTGCGCTTAACATTTTTACAGTACCCCAAAAGTCGTGGGAATTTCTGACCGTCGACAATCTAGAAATAATTATTTCATTATATGATTTTTTTGATTCTTTAAGTAGTTTACAATATGAGCTTTTAACATAGCGATATTCTAAATATGCTTCTAATCTGTATCCACTATTCTTAAGCTTCCGATATAATCTCCTCACATTTTTTCTTGATTATTTACAACTTTATATAAAATTTTGTTTTGTACCCCCTAAACCACCATTCTATGCCAAGTTTCCCTGTACAACTTAGTTCCTATCTGATTTAGACGGTTTGGATGTACTGTATATTCACACGTTCGTTAATGACTAACTTAAACTTCACCTTCACGCTCTCCCTATCGATATCCTCCCATTAACGTTTCGGTTCCGCTTACCCCTTACTCCTCTGCATTATTCATCCGCCTCCTCGAATACCCCGCAGCCCTGAGAACTAAGAGGCTGCTAGCAATTTCGAGCTGCAGATCGTGTTACAAGACTTATTACCTCCCCTCTTCCCCTAATCAGCCCTGAATTATGTTTCATTAAAGGCTCGCTGTGGGCTCCGAACCGCTCCCTATTAGTTGCTGTTAAGTCTTCTCGAATCCACGAAGCTTATCCTTAGGACTTTGATCTCTTTTAGCAGTGACGCTGTCGTACCCCTTTCAAGAGGGATTTAATTTGACATATTATCATGAACATTTACATGTAGTAAGACAATATATAAGTGGAGAATGAAAGCTGAAGTAGAAGAAAGTACGTGGTAACTAAATGAATGTTTAAACAACTAAAAAGAGAGTTATAAAATCAGACGCGATATAGGGGGAGGTGGGGCACAATTAAACACAGAATTTTTTTTTATTTTTTCTATCTCAGCTTAGGATCTAATCTACGTCAGAAATGCGTTAATCATGCCCCATGCCCGGGTTACAATGAAACAGCTGAAAAAACAACACCATAATTAACAAAGAAACTTTATTCGGCTTCCAGTCGGTTTTTACTTCTTCTGCTTTAGATAGCCACGAAATTCTTCAGGAAAGAGGAAAGTTTGACATAGGAAGAAAGTTAGGAGTCATAGATTAATACAGTTTTTTTGGTCTTCCGCTCTCAATTTCGCACCAATCTGTAAGAAAATGAAAAAAACAGACTGCTTATTGCACAATGAAAAACACACGCGGCACGATGAAACACTCCTGGGACACCATGAAACGTTTCATTGCGCCCCGAACGCTCTTGTTTCAAGGAACCCCATTCGAACCATTTTGATGTCTTTAACTTCCCACGATGAACGTGAAGAGGTAGGAAAGCCAAAGTCAGGCAAAATCTTAAGAGATACTTGCATAAGGAAAAAGTTGTAAGAGCAAATTGAATAAAATAATTACTCATACCTAGAGACGAATATCCTTCGACGAAAAATTTTAGTTTTGCCACTCCAAACCGCACTTTAGGTCGTGGAGTCTGTCACGAAACAAGTCGAAAGGGGACAATATGCTGACTTTGTTTGGAGCCACCCTTACCGCTTGCTGTAGACTGTGATTTTGGTAGCAATAGACCTTTTGGTTCGCCCAGTGCAGCGATTGTTTTATTGTACCCCCCCCCCCTCCTCTCCTATGTTTAATCGATTTTTTTTTATATTTCATAGTTAGCGATTTCTAATTTTTATTCATAACGAGAGATATTTAATTTCTCTATGTAAACAAAAACGAAGGTAGGAGGATAAAGAGGACATTATAGGAAAACAAAAAAGTCCCCTTACTAATTTAAGCCGCCTCAAGACATTTTAATAATGATAAAACTTACCTGATATTAAAGAACACATGATTCTCATTAAACATGACGAGTTTGATCAAAATCGTTAAAGCTATTTTTGAGAAAATGGAAAAAAAAACCAGAAAAAAAAACCGTATAATGAGAAAGGGTTTATTCAATGAATAGCCTCCTGCGTTTGACCAATTTGGTGAAATCTTTCCTTTCACATCGCAGGCATATACTTTCACCAAATACCCGATTTCAGGTTCCTACGGTTTATAGTTTTTGAGCTAGTCTGTTCACACACTAGTTAGCTCGCAGGAACAGGCCTAGAGACAGTAGGGGCAGTGCTAGGACAGGGTGGAAAATAGGCAAAATTTAGTACTCCCACTGTAGCATCGTCCAATCAGCCTTAGTGGCATAAAGTGGCGTTAAAATAACAAACAAAAAAGCATTTAATATAGTTGAGACAATTTAAAAAAAAAAAATGTATAAATTGAATTGTGATAAAAAAAATTGTGGAATAATTAATCTAAAACTAGTATTGTGATCTACAAAATAAGTAACATTGAAAGAAGAACCTTTAGATTTTAAAATGTTACGCAACTTTATGAAGAGAGGTAATCTTCAAATTGAGATCATTATTGTATCCTTGGAAGCAAATATTTGAACACATTTGGCCGTGGAAAAGCTCAGTTTAATGAAACGATGCGATGAAGGCTCCTTTTCCTAAATAAAACAGCCCCGTTTTCTTTTTTTCTTTTTTCGTTTTCCACTTTTCATCAAATGTATGTTTATTTCCTGCTGGGCAGTTTTTTTTTTTTCTCTCAGCTGTTTGCATAAATCTGTTTACACTATACTCCAAATATTCGATTTAATATGTTGGAAAATTACCGATCTTCGTATTTTCATACAAAAGTCAAGAGAGAAATTTTTTCTTTGATCTTTATTTATTAATCTCATACCATTTTAACCTCTGTATAACTGCTTGTAGGATTTTTTTAATTTATTGTAAGAGGATCGTAGGCCTGATGTGGAGATATTACTAAAAAATAAAAAGCGCTGAAATAGGAAAAGAGG
Source organism: Aelia acuminata (assembly GCA_911387785.2). Lineage (NCBI taxonomy): Eukaryota > Metazoa > Arthropoda > Insecta > Hemiptera > Pentatomidae > Aelia > Aelia acuminata. The sequence goes on along the minus strand of OU426983.1, from coordinate 122,843,510 downwards.
TAAGGATAAGGCCAGGCGAAGATGGGAGGATTACGTTAAATCAGTTTCGTTTTGTATCGGGAAACATTTTACCGTATGGGCCGATTATCCAATTATCTAATTAGTATCTAAAAGTATTTACCAACAAATAATGCATTTTTATTGAAACGAATAAACGTTTTAATCAGGACGTTTGTAAGCAACTACATTTCTTTGGCCGTGGAGTATAATACGATTTAGAGTATCATGCTTGCATTGCCGAAGTATCACAAGTAAAAACTTTTATTTAATAATAAAATAATTAGTGTTTATTATAAGGCAAATAAAAACAATAATAAGAATGAATGTGGAAAAATGTGTGACTTCACATCAATTGAAGTCACTGCAAAAAGGATGTAGATCCATCCTATGGCTGTTTTGAGTTACAAACACTATCTTGTCAAAAAAAAAAAACCTCTTTTGTTTGGTACAAGAAGGATTTAGCTCCAATCGTTATTACCAGAGTTGATCGAGAAATGGAGCTGCATGTCATGTTAGTTTGTTGCAAGAAAGCGGTAGCTCCTGGAGCTACCTCTTTGTTCCCCTAAATAAATGGCGTGTTTTCTTTACAGGGAGGTGACTATTCACCACTGTTTAACTTCGTTGACCGAATAAAAGGGTTCTTCCTGAAAACCCCTTACATCATTTCTAATGGCAGCAAAAAGGAAACATTTTTGATAACAAAATTTAGAGTTTTCACTTATCAAACATCCGTAATCAATGCAGAAAACATCTTAGCAAGTGAAAGTGTTGGAATATTGGGTAAAAAAACAGTACGAATGTTCAACATCCAAAACAGCATCCCCATAATGTTGAACAACCTTCAAGAAGCATACGCAAACCACCTACCACTCAAGGCTGGTACCACACTGGCTGAAATATAAAGATGTGATGGACCTTGCCCACAAATATATCCCACAAATTGATAAGTGGTTTTACGATCGACTACAGCAAGACACCCAAGATGACCCAGACGTTACAGATGGAGAATGTGACGATTGAAACAGTTGAGAAAATATGTTATGTTATTTTTTGTTTATAAAACCAATAATATTACAGTACACTATTCAGTTTTCTTTTAATAAAAGACACTTTTACCATTTTTTTCGAACCATAACAAATTCCTCGTTTCTTCATATTCATTATTTTGGGCAAGAAAGAGGTAGCTCCAAGAATCATCCACGTACCGCCGTCATCTGGATGATATTTTTTCAATGAAAATACTGTTTGAATATGTAAACATCACAATTGAAAGTAAGCAACAACAATATTTTTACAAAAATTAAAATTTTAATGTTTTGAACGTTTTTTTTGGATTCCCCAAAACTGGCAAAATTGGAGCTACGTCCTTTTTGTAGCAAACCCTTCAATTTCTAATCCAAGTAAGTTGGTAAGCAGTCGTGTGTTGTGCGCACGCACCAGATTTTTGTTGTATTTTTTGTTTATAGAACTGCTCACGTTTAATAGAAAAATGAAATTCCCCTGGCAAAACCGGAATATACAGCTAGTTTATCATATTTATAAATTATTATTATTATCTGAAAGTGCCCTATAGCTATTTGAATTGCCTGGCTGAAGTTGTAGAAAGCCGATTTATACAAGCGGTCCCTCTTTCAAAGGGCCAGGGAAGGGAAGACTCAACAATATTGGCCCTCGAAAATCTCCAAAGGCCCCCCTCGAAGCCTTAAAAGGCACTTCTTAGAAAGAAACAAAAAATAAAAAAAAAGATTATTTTCAGGGAGTTCATGTTTCACTCTGATAGGTGACCTATATATATTTGTAAATATAAACCGTCTCTTGAATCATATAAAATTGTTATTTAGGAGGCATGGAGAGGAGGTAAGCGAAAATATAGCGGAACAGAGTGTGTGTGAGTGAGGGGGGACTTAAAGGGGGGGGGGGCGGGGATTCTGGAAGCGGTCATCCGGAAAAACTCGCTACTCGAGGCTCCCTCTACTGGAGAGACCTGGGGAAGAATAATGTCGGGTTTTCTGACCCGTCTTCTGGAAAACTGTCCCCTGGAATAAAAATCTCTCTCTCTTAGAATTTATGATCTTATTCTCCCGCCCTCGGGAAAATCTGTTTAGTAAGACTATTATATATGTCGTTTGAGTGGGCAGAGGGGAAAATTTAATGCAGCAAATGTTGCTATCCTCAGATTTAAGAATATTTTCATAATCCTTATAAAAAGAGGTTTTTCTTTTGCTTATAATATTGTAGCGTTAAATCGATAAGCAAATAAAAAAAACATATGGCTTAAACTCCCAGACCGTTTGTTGGAACAAAGTAAGCGGTTGGAACGAACTGTTTGGGTTTGGATCTTTCCGTGGCCAGGTCCACGAAGGAGTAGAACTTTCCACATTGTACTGGAACATTCCAGACCTGACCATTTACGATTATATATAAGGAGCGCGTGACTGAACGAGTTAATCTAAGTCGAAGTCTGTGTCTTGAATGTGTAGCCCAAGTCATATGATTGTGTGTTATAACGTTATCATTTTTGTAAGCTGCTCAAATATTTAAGTTGTAATAATTCGTTGGCATAGATAACTGTATATTTTTGTTGAATAAATATTTGTTACCCACACAAGTGTTACAATATCATCTAACCTTTATATATATAAAAATTTCGTGTCCTGATGTTTGTTGGAGGTAAAATAAGAAACTACTCAACGGATTTTTATGAAATTTGGCTCATTATGTGCAGTTTTGTCTAACTTAAAACATAGGATATTTTTTTTTTTATCTTGATTATTGGTCTCAATATTTATTTTATAGCAAATTAAATGCTTATCGGGGTAACCTGTGGTATAGTGGTTAGCATGGCAACCTACAACACTAAAGGACGCAGGTTCGCGCCCCGGGGTATACTTATATTATATTTTATATTTATATGATATTATACTTCTGATAGAATTTTTTTTTTTGTTACAGGTGAGCTTTGGTTAAGGAAACTGTGCGTAAGTTCTTTGTGTATTTTTTTATTTATTTTTTTCTTTTTTGGAAATAATAAAGGTACTCGCTTAAAATTTCTTACCACTTATGTCGCGGGTCCGCGTCCCGCGATGGCCCTAGGTTTTTTTAAAGAGAGTAAAAAATCCTTAGCTATGCCGCCCGTCGGAAAGGACGTAAAATGGAGGACCCGAGCCTGTGCGATGTCCGGTACTCGTTAACACGTTGAGCGCCAGGGAAAAGATGATGTACTTTTGCCTGGGGCCAAAGCAATTTTTCCTAATTTATAACTTTAATATGATTAGAATGATACAAAAATTGCAAAAGAAATAAATAAAAAGTTCAATTTGGCAATTAAACAATAATTTTGTGAGCGGTACGTATGTACCGCCCGGCCCCAGGGTAAAGCCCGCTACCTATAGTAGTACGGGGGCTGCCCGGTTATGACCGCGACGTCAACCCTTGTCCCCTTAAAATATGTTATTTTAATAAATAAGATATTTTGTGTTGTAAAAAAATAAATAAAATTAATTTATTTTATTTATTTATTTATTTATACCCCCCAAATTAAAAAAAAAAAAAAAAAAAAAAAACATTTGGGCCAATTGCATTGGCGAATTGTTCGGGGCCGGAGCGGTCCAATATGCCTTGAAATCACGCTCGGCAGGCGGTCCCCTGGCCCAGAACAATCTTTTAGCTGGCGGGAGCGGGCGGTACCTGGGGACCGCCTCGGCCCCAGCCAATAGTCCAACAGCGGTACGATCGTACCGCTTGGCGCTCAACGTGTTAAAGACCCCTGTCCTAATTATAACTGGATAGGCAAAATTTAGGACTCCCTCTGTAGCATCGTCCGATTAACCTTAGCAGCATAGAAAAGGACGTTAAACAAACAAACAAACAAATGCTTATCAAACTACAATTGACTGTGATTATTTGTAAGTTGTATAAATTTCCAACAGATGGCGGTGTAAGTTAATTTATTAACACTTCATTTTCTTTCGATATTTAGGCTGAGTAAGTATCCAATAGCCAAATCTATTTTTTCCGGCTTGGACTAGGAAAATCCGCGTTTTTCCTATGGACAATTATGTGCCCCCTTTTCACGTGTGGAGAAAACATCGAATCTATTTGTTATAGCAAAAGATAGGGTAACCAAAATCATTATAGCACCCAAGGGCGTACCCAGGATCGAAGCTAGGGGTGGCAAGCTAAAAACTAGGGGGGGGGGCAAGCTATGGTCTTCAAGTTGTAACACCTTACCGCGGAAAAGGTGAATGAAACCAAAATTATGCATAATTATAGCAGTGCTTTATCAACTAAGTTATTACAATTATTTGCTTGAAAAAAATGTATTCTATTATTGCTTCCAGTCTTAAAAGCCTAAAAAATTATTGCTTCCAGTCTTAAAAGCCTAAAAAATTATTGCTTCCAGCCTTCCAGGGGGAGGGGCAGCTGCCCCCCCCCCCTGCCCCCCGCTGGGTACGCCCATGATAGCACCTGTCAGCACTACAATACATTGAAATTGTGATTTCTAATAATAAAAAAAAATGTAATTTATTATTATAAAAAGTCATAAATTAATGTTATCTATCTCATTTATAAAATTAAATTTTTATTCAGGTTTGTTTGTTTAACGTCACTTTATGCCACTGAGGCTAATCGGACGATGCTACTGTGGGAGTCCTAAATTTTGCCTATCCAAGTTAGGGTAGGGATCTTTAAAGAGTACCTGGCATCGGGACCTCCATTTTACGTCCTATCCGAGGGACGGCATAGCTAAGGATATTTTACTCCCATTAAAAAATCCTAGTGCCACCACGGGGCGCGAACCCGCGACCTTTAGTATTATAGGTTGCCATTAAATTTTTATGTTTTGATGTAGCCTGTTTCAGGTAGAACCTACCGATATAATATCTAATCTCATATAATCATGTAGTATATTCTGAATTTAATTAATATGTATTAAGGCAAAAGATTAATTCGATAAATAAAAGATAAATGTATATTGTGATTGTACTAAACCCTATTCCAATTATATTCATTATTGGTTCCTTTTATATTTGTGTAATTTATATATAATCTTGCCTCCGCTGAAATAATCCAGTAAGTGCTAAATGAATGGATCATTACTATAGTCAAATATGAGATGTAAAAATAAAAACTTTAACCATTATGAATTCTTTACCTAACAATTTTAAATTTGCCGTCAAGTTCTATTTTAAATCTGGTTGGTTTTTAGATCAGCTGAAACGGTTTGATCTTTATCAGTGAATTTTGATTTGACTGTTTTATAAAGAATAGGATATAATTAATTCATCGCATTATAGCTACTCAGCCACAGCAACGCTTGTTCGGGACTGTTCGTATACCAGGTGTGTAAATATGAAACCGGAATTCGCCAATAATAGGAGTTAGCAGTCAATATAATCTTCTAACTAATCCGTCAGTGGTGTTATCTGCTTTTGCCTACATGTAATAATGAGATCCAAGTGATACCAACATCAGTTTCATTCTATAACCGTGTTTTTAGTGTCGACTTTTGTGCCAACAAATCAAGATTTGCGGACAGCATTTATTTTCCGTTTGCTTCTATAAAAAATTGGAGCATTATCACATAGTATGTTTGTTGAAGCTTACGGGGAGCATGCCCTAGGCAAATCTCAATGTTTCGATTGGTTCAAAAAAATTAAAGATGGATTTCGATAAAAGAAACAAGGACCGTGGAAAACCACAAAAAAAAACTTTGAAACGCTGATTCGGAAGCGTTTGTTGGACAATTATTACATGTGACACCGTCTCTATTTGTTTGAAAGGCATGGAAAAGATCCAGAAGGTCGGAAAATGGGTACCTCACCAACTGAATGACAGGCAGCAGGAAGCTCGAAAAACCTCATGGCAAATGCTGCTCGCCAGGTACAGAAAAAAAGTCATTTCTTCATCAAATTGTGACTGGTGATGAAAAGTGAATTTACTTCGATAATCCTAAGCGTAAAAAATCCTGGGTGACTCCTGGTGAACCATCGGCATCGCTTGGGGAGGAAGAAAATGCTCTGTGTCTGGTGTGATCAGATGGGTGTTACCTACTATGAGCTGCTGAAACCTGGGGAAACTGTTAGTACGGAACGCTACCTACAACAGATGATAAATTTGAATAAAGATTTGCGCCAAAAAGTCCCAAATATCAAGAAAGGACACACAAAGTGATCTTGCTCCATGACGATGCCCCATCACATTCGGCTAAACGGACCAAGGAAACTATTCAAGTGTTTGGTTGGTAAATTCTTCCGCATGCGGCTTATTTAACAGATTTGGTCCCATCCGATTACCACCTATTTGCATCGATGGGACACGCACTAGCTGAGCAGCGCTTCACTTTTTATGAAAATGTACGAAATTGGTTAAGTGATTGGTTTGACTCAGAAGAGGAAGCATTATTTTGGTGGGGAATCCACAAATTGCCTGAATGATGGGAAAAATGCATAGATAGCGAAGGACAGTACTTCGAATAAAAAAATATGTATCATTTTTACACAATCAACTCTTATTTGCTATTTGAAAAATTCCGGTTTCATATTCACACACCTGGTAAATTAAAAATTTCATGTTTAGATGTGAGTAATAGTCAGCTGGAGAAACAGCTATTCTTTATGATAGTTTGATTCATAGTCAGCATTTTCATTTAAAAATAATTTTTTATTTCGAAAAGCCAACGTTTCAATCCATGTGGGTGTGGATCTTCATCAGCGCTTATAAAAGACAAATATATGAGTATCTATGCGAGAAGATGACGATTAAATGTGTATCATTTAATTATTTATTATAGATAGTAACAACTAGGAGTAACAGGTTAATAGAAAACAAATCCAATCTGGATTTATGGAATAACGGAAAACAAACAACGATACTTTTAACATGTTTGTGTTAGAAGTTTCGTTACATAATGATACTTTTTGTAACCTATTGTTTTTGTAGCGTTGTAAATTAATATTCCCGTTCAATAAAAGTCATTTAAACCCTCATAAGTGTTACAATATTTAATTAGGAACATTTTGAGACTTAAAAGAATTTTTCGGATGATATAAAATCAATTTTTATTATTTTTCGTATTCACTTTTTTTTTTTTTTTTTAATATCGAGACAGAAACTAAGCTATGCCTGTTACGATCGGAGGTAGGCTCGTGCAGTTATTTCCAATTTCAGAGGGCGAGTCAATCTGCATCCAATTTTCCGTAAGTGGCGGATATATTCCCATCAGCATTTCTTTCTCGTCTTTTTTTGTTTGTTTTATTTTATTTTATATTCTTCCGTTTGGTTTTAAAGTTTTCTGTAAAAAATTAAAATTATGTTTTTGTTTCAAATATGTTTATAGCTAATTTCTTAATGCAAGAGCAGTGGATCGATCCCAAACACTATTAAAAGTTAAGGTATTTAAAATATTAACCGTAAAACGAGGTGACATTGTGACTAATGGGTTGACTTAGTGACAAGCCTATTTTTCTACAGTTTTTGAATTTCCCTCCTTAAAAAGAATCAGGTTAGGCAATGTGCTGCAACCTACTGGCCACACATAACTTCTTTCATTCCATTTACCATGGTGCTTATTTCATATATGTTTGATTGTTTTCATTTAGTTGAAACTTTGAAATAAAGCACCGTGATAAATGGAATGAAAGAAGTTATAGAGGTCCATATGTTGCCAGTAGGTTGCAGCACATTACTGACCAACTGACAAGTACACTGAATTGCCTAACCTGATTCTTTTTAAGGAGGGAAATTCAAAAACTGTAGAAAAATAGGCTTGTCACTGAGTCACCCCATTAGCCACAATGTCACCTCGTTTTACGGTATATATTTTAATTTTTTTTTAAGGCTTTTATTGATATTTACAAATCTGTCAAAATATATTGCATTAAGTAAATGTGAAAAAAAAAAAAAAAAAAAAAAAAAAACACATGAGTAAACATGTAAGGAAACTACCCACTGGTAGCTCTAATAATAGTTCTAAATTAAGTGGTCTTCTTTCAGACGCCTCGAGACGAATAGAGGAGTAAGCTTGGACGTAAACAAGAGGGGCATATAGTTAAGATGAAAATTAATTTATTATTATTATTATTTTTAAATAATTACTATACAATTCTGAATTAATTTTATTAGAAGAGAAACATATTGGGCACGACCGGGAATCAAATCTGATTCTTGATAAAGGTGGGTTATTAACCTTCAATAATCAACGATCCTAACCGCGGTGTTTCGCCAGATTTCGCTTGTATTAAAATTATTTATAAATTATATCTTTCCTTTCTCTTCTTCTTCTTTCTTCTTTTTCTTTTTCTAATTTCTTTGGATGTTCTATTTTTACTATTATGGGTATTTTTTATTATTTCAGGAAATTTATACATCCAACATCTATCTATTCAAGTTATCCTCTTTATTTTTCTTTATCTATTCAAGTTATTCTCTTTATTTTACGACGTTTCGGACTTATTGTTTGTCCATTTTCAAGTAGGTACATATCTTGAATTTTTTTACAATATTAATATTTCTTTGAAAATGTTTCGTCATTACTTTTTAAACAATTTTTTTCACCACTCACTTGCTTATTGCTTAGTTTTGGACTGGTAGATTTCGCCAGATTTCGCTAGTATTAAAATTATTTATAATCTTATCTACCCTATTTATTATATCTTATTTATTTAAAAATAAAAAAATAATTTTAATAAATCATTTTTAATTATCATATTCTGGCGGTTACTTTGCTGCAATGTGACTAGACCTGGCGGGTGGGATTGTTGAAGAGAGATTGATACAGTTGTGAATGGCCAAACGGTTAGCTCAATGTCAAAAGCGCCGCACAGTGGATGAAAGGCGGAAAAAATCTATTTTTTGAAGGTATTGGAATATTTCTTTTCTTTTCATTATTAATTAATAGAATAGTTACCTGACACATTCCATCAATTTATTCGGAGATATTATGATTTTTAAACTTGTTAGGACCCTTTGAAAATCGATCATTGAAAAAGTTTATTTTTCAACGGAAAATTTATAACACTATAACAATTTTTACAAATCGCATTTTTGTTTCTTAGAGCGATTTTCCTTCATAATTATGAAAAGCGATCTCACATATTACACTAGCATAAAAATGATGCTATTTGGTCCATGTTTTAACCCAGAAATAAAATCCTGAAAAAATGCAATAAAATTAAGACAAAATATTTTTTTGGTAATCCATATTTTTCAAGCGCAGCCGAGCGCAGTTTTAAAATCCATTTTTATAAGAAGAAGATACATATAAGGAAATGTGAAAACATATTCTAGCTGCGTCCACCTGCGTCTGTACATGTGGGATATTTTTTTTATTGAAATACCAAAGCTATTTCGTGCAGTTTATTCGCTGGATATGGAGCTTGTGCTTCGAATTAGGATATTACTAATCGTTTAGTAAAACATCATGCCTTACTTACCAGGTCTGTAGCATCATTTATAAAGTCAGTCTGAATCGTTAGTAGGTCGATAATAAATCAACTTTTTCACCTACCGTGATTTTAGAATGAATTTGGAAATTATTAATAATAAGTTTATTAACATGACCTCCGATAACTTAAAGGCTTCGGCACTTTTCATTTTTAAGAATCCATTTGTTTTTAGAAGAATGGTATTAAAAAAAAGGTTCAGCTATTATTTAGCGTGAATAAGGGAACTAAATTTTCACAGATAGAGATTCAGTTATTAAACCTGCATTGAACAGTCAATCCCACCATCTCCTATCAAAATTATATTAAAGTCGGAAGATCCCAATCTTATATTTTAATATGATATACATTTAATAGTTAAGAATTAAAACATAACGACAAAAATAATTGATAGTTCCTATGTATGATTTTTTTTTTACATAACTTGTATGTTTTCATGAAATAAAATGATATTGCAAGTACTATCAAGGATATTACTAGCATAAAACAGCAAAAGTGTTTAAACTAGCCGATCTCGAGTCGAAAATTGATGTATAATTTTTTTTATATTTTCCTTACACTGCCGGTTAATCCGAATAGCCGGTTAAGCGGGGCTCGAACCTATGCATTTTACAGGAAATTCAATCGTGGTAATACTAATATCAAGTTTATTTTTTTGCGGCTTACAGATCAGGTTTGACCAGGTTTTTTCCGAAAATAGTCGATTTTCAACCACTGTGCGCCGCGACGGAGATGAACAATACCTCGGTTCGATTTCCGGGCGTGGCCAATCTTTATTTTCAATAAATTTTTTATATATTTATATTTATTATATATATTTATTTATATATTTATATATTTATTATATATTTTCAATAATTTTCTTCTAATAAAATTATTGAAACTTTATATAATGATGATTTAAATTTATAAACAAATAAAAATATTGAGCAATGATACAAAGACCGCTACTTAATCAGAATTCAAGTCCGATACCAATTCTTTCACTATAAAGTCCCTACTAATGGTATGTTTACATGACATGTGTACTTATGAAATCTAATAATTAAATTTTTAAATAATTTATTTTTTGAAGAGAAAAGATTTGGCTCCGCCGGGAGTCGAACCCGGGTCTCCTGCGTTACATGCGAGGATGCTTTTTTCTTCAAAAAATAAATTATTTAAAAATAATTTAAAAATGGTGGTCAGCCACAAATTAAGATTAGATTAATTCTAATAATTAAATATGAAAATTTGAATAAGTAGCTTGTTATCATTATAAAATAAACTGTGATAGTTGCCTTGTTGCGTTCAACTAACTCCTAGGGCAAAGGGTTAGCCCTTATAATTTTTTCCGCGGTTTTATATAAATTATGTCTAGTAGGTGATTCAAAATATAAGTTAAACTCGGTCTATTAGTTTCATTTATACGACCTTTCGAATCCTGTTTATGTTATAGTTTACATAGCAGAAAGATTCTATTGTGTGTTTACTTATAGAGTAAGTTATCTAAACATAGATAATTATGAGAAGCTAGGGGGGAAATGCTAAAACTTAATTATGCTTTCAATAGAGAGGAAAGAGAGTTGATATGTTCATTATGTAATACAAATAAAATAGAGGATACCTACCACTTTATAGCAGTTTGTCCAACTCAGAACAATAGAATTTAGAAAAGTAAACATGAAAAAAAGTAAGTTGTCATACCAGGAATTCATACAGGTGTTGAATGGTGAAAACTGGAATTCCCTCTATGATTATGTTAAAAGGTAGATATAGAACTACTAAATATATAACATATTTAATAAATGAATTTAATTTTTAAAATTTTTGTGTTTTGGTTTTAAAGTGTTTTAGAATGAAGTGTATTCTTTCTAAAGTGTTTTGTTTGTTTTGGAATACATTTATCAGTACAGTAGTACAGATCTAAGCGTGTACTTTATTTTGTTAAATGTTGATTATTGTATTAGGTATAAGTATAGGTATAGTGTAGTATAGGTTAGTACAGAGAAATCTGTCTAAAACGGAATGCCAAGGGTCCGTTCTTATTTTTCCGTTTTGAAAGGTTTCCGTTTTAGACAGGTTATGGTGGAAAGTATGAAAAATAGGCATCTTTAACTATTTTTTTTTTGTTTGAGCAATTTAATAAAACTCCAGTAGCAAGATAAGCATTTATTAAAACAAAAAAAAAACATTTAAAAAAAAAATAACGTTTTTCAGGTAAGCGTTTATTAAAAGTAGAAAATATGTAATTACTTAGTGATTTTTTATACATATTAGGATAACGTCATATTAGGATCTTTTGATTCTCCAGAAATTATATTTAACACAATATTGTGCCTTTTTCTGAAGCTGTCAAGCCATCCAGATGATGCTTTAAAATCCACAATACCTATTTTTTGGGCTACTTCCAAAGCTTCTGCTTGAATCATGAGCCCAGAAATCGGCATTCCTCTCGCTCGGGCACTTAAGAACCATTCCCAAACAGCTTCATTAATTTCTTCATTTGAGTCAACCTTTTTGGCCCGTTTCGACTGGCCTGCTGTTCCACTTAACCACTGATCTTTAATTTTATTCTTACTTTTAATAGCTTCATAAACTTGTGTTTAGCCGATTTGATATTTTTCAGCTAAGAGATTAACCGATGTTATTTTCATTTCGTGCTCCTCAATCAGTTTCACTTTTTCATTGAGAGATAGAGTTTTGTTTTTACGAACTGACATCTCGAATAAGAAAAATCTGGTGCGTGCGCGCAACACACAACTTTCACTTACCAACTTACTTAGATAAGAAATTGACGTGTTCTGTTACATATAATTTTCCAAAGTCACACATATTTCTACATCCATATCTTATTTTTGTTAATCATTAAAGCCGTTTTTGAGTAAATAAAAAAACCCGTGAAAATGACACAAAATTTATTAAGTAAAGTCCCCCCTCCGGTTAATCAATTTTAATGAAATTTTAACAGTCATATCTCGGGCATATACATACATCAAATACCAAGTTTGATCAAAATCGTTAAAGCCGATTTAGAGTAAATAAAAAAAAGACGTGAAAATGTTACAAAATTTATTAAGTAAAGTCCCCCCTCCGGTTAATCAATTTTGATGAAATTTTTACAGTCATATTTCGGGCATATAAATAGATGAAATACTCAGTTTAATCAAAATCGTTAGAGCCGTTTTTGAGAAAATCGAAAAAAACCTAAAAAGTTGTAAAGTAAAGTACCCCCTCCCTTTAAGTAATTTTGATGAAATTTATGCTGTCACATCGCGGGCATATACCTACACTAAATACCCAATTTCAGGATCGCACGGTTTATAGTTTTTGAGCTAGTCTGTTCACACACACACACTGACACACACACACAGACCATTTGACTTGGTCATTTCGACTCAGGGGACCCCAAAACGTGTATTTCCGTTGAAAACCGGAAGTCGAATTTTTTCACGATCGCAATACTTCCACTTACTATATATTTCTTATATAGGTAAGTGAAAGTAAAAATTAATTTTGATAAAGGCACTACTCACAAGTGTATATTTCAAAAGCTTTAAAAGGACTAAATAGAAAAGCTAAGAAATAGAAGGATTACCGGTAGAGGCATAGTAAGGAGGATTACAGGACTTCTTCGAAAATTCGATTCCCTGACTTTCAAGCTAAAGCGCTCATAGAACAGAGAATGATTCTTTGAAATCTGTCTCCTACCGGATAGTTCATTAATGCTACTAACAACTATTTTCCGTTTTATGAAAATTTTCGTACCGAAGAAAGCCTTCCGTTTCCGGGTTAGAAAGATTTCCGGCTTATGCAAGGTGGTTTCAGGTATAAATTCGGTCCGTTCCGAGATAATTTTTCCGTTTTGACAGAATTCCGTTTTAGACAGATTTCACTGTATTAGTGTATTTTAGTTTGTTATTAAAATATGCATTTTGTTTTTGATCAGAAGTTAATATGTATATGTGTTTAAAAATTTTGTTTATTCATATAATTTTGTTTATTTTATCTGTAAAGCCGCGTTTACACCGAAGTTTCAAACAAAAAGTTGCAAACAGCAGTTGCAAACAGTAGTTTCAAATAAAAGTTTGCAATTTTTATTTCATGGTTTTATTTCCATGTTTCATGAAAATGTTTGAAACACTTTCGACCTTGATTATGACTCGCCTATGTTCTGGTTCCTGGGATCAGTCCTTCCCAGGATGTCAAGTGTCGAGGATGTCATTTTAGCCACGGCGGCATGTGTCGTGTTGTCAAAGCAACGTAAGCCGAGACGATACTGGGTGAGGCCGTCTCTGCATTCCAGAGCTACGTACAGTGGAAACGACCTGTTGGACGATTTAAATAGAGATGATGTTGACCCTCTATCAGGTGAACTGAGAACGGACGGAAGTTTTAATAACTTTGTAAGAATGACCAGTGAGGATTATGAATATCTAACTTTAATGATTGGTCACAAAATTTCGAAAATGGATACGCATTACCGAAAGGCTATTTCTGTAACGGAAAAACTAGCCGTAACTTTGCGCTTTTTAGCTACCGGAGATTCATACACAAGGTTGAGTTACCTGTTCAAGATATCAAAATCAACCATATCTTTGTTTGTACCTGAGGTGTGCGAGGCTTTGATAGATCTTCTGAAGGATAACATAAAGGTAAGACGTTATAATTAGACTACAGATAGCCTATATTTGTTATTTTGACAGCAGAAATGACACTTAAGTCGAGACAGGGTGGTGCGAGTGATCACGTGAGTGAGAGTGGAGGTGGCAGCGTAGGGGATGGCGGGGAAATGTTTCTGTTTCGTGTTTCAACGGCACATAGTGACCGAAACCAGTGTTGCAAACAAAAGTTTGCAACTCCCTTTGATCTTTACCGACTTCAGGTGGAACGAAAATTTCTGTTGCAAACACTGAAAAACTGTTTGCAACAGCGAAATGTTTCGTCTAAAAATGTGCGTTTTTAGAGATGTTTGCAATTTCTGTTTGCAACTCGTGTTTCAAACTCCGGTATAAACGCGGCTTAAGGCAACTCTAGCAAACGGACTATGTCCATGCTATTGTTATTTTATATTTTGAAGAAATTCTATTCTATTCTATTCTAGATAATTATGAGTGTTAGGTCGAGACAGAGGTGGGAGGATTGCGTCGAAGTTGGGTCTGGATTGCAGTCGGTGGATAGAGGTGTGCAGGGGAACCTACGGGTTCGTTAAGCCTTTATTATCAGTAATTTCAGGATTTATAATCATATTTCATATTAATTATCGTAACGCTATAAATAATCCTTATACTTGTATAAAGATATAAATTTATTTATGTATAGGATATTGGAAATATTTGCTAAGAAATGGAGGTTAGGACTGGAAGTAGGACGGAGGGGAAGCAGAATGGACCGGAAGTAATGGCCGGGTTGAAGGCAGGGGGGGCCGGAAATAGCCTAAGAACTGACAGGAAGCCGCCAGCCTCACGCGAGGGTTAGAATCCCGTCTTTTTGTAATGAAACCGATAAAATGTGTAAGGCAGTGGTTGCTTTGGTGTACAGTTCGTCCCTAGAACGGTAAATGGGGTCGTGCGTAACTCCAATGAGCCTACCTTCGCATAGGATTGTTGCATGGAGTGATTTTATTGATTCACCACTGTTGCCTTTTTAAAGCGATGTTTTCAGAACTGTTAATCAAGGTTTCAATGTTTTTCAATGAAAAAAATTCAACATGTGCTCAATCGGGATAAAATAAAATTTTCGATCAAATATTGTTACGGAAAATAGACATATGAGCAATTGCGGCGAAAGGAGCTATAATGTAGGTATAAAAAGCAATAAAAAGTTTCTTGTTAGCAGCTACATTAAGCTAAATATAGATTATTAAATAGTATTTTTCTAAAAAATCTTGCAATATTTTTAAGATATTTTTAATAGGAAACTGTCTCTGAGGTCAGTTTTTTCTGCTAGTTACTCCATTATGAACTTTTGCGTTATTTTTCTTGTTTGATGGTGGATATTTTCAATTTTAACAAAATCTGTTCGATGCGCGCAACACACAACTTTCAGCTACCAACTTACCTTCATTAGAAATTGACGCGTATTTCTTTAATGACTAGTATTTGTTAAATACTATTTTTCAATGTCGCACATTTTTCCACCTTCATTTACATTTTTACTTTCACTTACCTATATATGAAATATATAGTAAGTGGAAGTATTGCGATCGTGAAAAATTTCGACTTCCGGTTTTCAACGGAAATACACGTTTTGGGGTCCCCTGAATCCAATTAACCAAGTCCCGCGAAATGGTCTGTGTGTGTGTGTGTGTGTGTGTGTGTGTGTCTGTGTGTGTGTGTGTGTGTGTGTGAACAGACTAGCTCAAAAACTATAAACCGTGCGAACCTGAGATTGGGTATTTAGTGTAGGTATATGTCCGCGATGTGACAGCAAAAATTTCATCAAAATTGCTCAAAGGGAGGGGGTACTTTATTTAATACCTTTTTACGTTTTTTTCGATTTACTCGAAAACGGCTCTAACGATTTTGATGAAACTGAGTATTTGATCTATTTATATGCCCGAGATATGACTGTAAAAATTTCATCAAAATTGATCAACCGGAGGGGGGACTTTACTTAATAAATTTTGTATCATTTTCAAGTGTTTTTTTTTATTTACTCAAAAACGGCTTTAACGATTTTGATCAAACTGGGTATTTGATGTATGTATATGCCAAAGATGTGATAGCCAAAATTTCATCAAAATTGATTTACCGGAGGGGGGACTTTACTTAATAAATTTTGTATTATTTTCACGTGTTTTTTTTTTACTTTCACTTACCTATATATGAAATATATAGTAAGTGGAAGTATTGCGATCGTGAAAATTTTCGACTTCCGGTTTTCAACGGAAATACACGTTTTGGGACCCCCTGAGTCGAAATAACCAAGTCCCGCGAAATGGTCTGTGTGTGTGTCTGTGTGTGTGTGTGTGTGTGTGTGTGTGTGTATGTGAACAGACTAGCTCAAAAACTATAAACCGTGGGAACCTGAAATTGGGTATTTAGTGTAGTTATATGCCCGCGATGTGACAGCAAAAATTTCATCAAAATTGCTCAACGGGAGGGGGTACTTTATTTAATAACTTTTTACGTTTTTTTTCGATTTTCTCAAAAACGGCTCTAACGATTTTGATTAAACTGAGTATTTGATCTATTTATATGCCCCAAATATGACTGTAAAAATTTCATCAAAATTGATTAACCGGAGGGGGGACTTTACTTAATAAATTTTGTATTTTTTTCACGTGTTTTTTTTATTTACTCAAAAATGGTTTTAATGATTTTGATCAAACTTGGTATTTGATGTATTTATATGCCCGAGATATGACTGTAAAAATTTCATCAAAATTGATTAACCGGAGGGGGGACTTTACTTAATAAATTTTGTATCATTTTCACGTGTTTTTTTTATTTACTCAAAAACGGTTTTAACGATTTTGATCAAACTTGGTATTTGATGTATTTATATGCCCGAGATATGACTGTAAAAATTTCACCAAAATTGATTTACGGGAGGGGGGACTTTACTTAATAAATTTTGTATCATTTTCACGTGTTTTTTTTATTTACTCAAAAACGGTTTTAACGATTTTGATCAAACATAGTATTTGATGTATTTATATGCCCGAGATATGACTGTAAAAATTTCATCAAAATTGATCTACGGGAGGGGGGACTTTACTTAATAAATTTTGTATTTTTTTCACGTGTTTTTTTTATTTACTCAAAAATGGTTTTAATGATTTTGATCAAACTTGGTATTTGATGTATTTATATGCCCGAGATATGACTGTAAAAATTTCATCAAAATTGATTAACCGGAGGGGGGACTTTACTTAATAAATTTTGTATTTTTTTCACGTGTTTTTTTTATTTACTCAAAAATGGTTTTAATGATTTTGATCAAACTTGGTATTTGATGTATTTATATGCCCGAGATATGACTGTAAAAATTTCATCAAAATTGATTAACCGGAGGGGGGACTTTACTTAATAAATTTTGTATCATTTTCACGTGTTTTTTTTTATTTACTCAAAAACGGTTTTAACGATTTTGATCAAACTTGGTATTTGATGTATTTATATGCCCGAGATATGACTGTAAAAATTTCACCAAAATTGATTTACGGGAGGGGGGACTTTACTTAATAAATTTTGTATCATTTTCACGTGTTTTTTTTATTTACTCAAAAACGGTTTTAACGATTTTGATCAAACATAGTATTTGATGTATTTATATGCCCGAGATATGACTGTAAAAAATTCATCAAAATTGATCTACGGGAGGGGGGACTTTACTTAATAAATTTTGTATCATTTTCACGGTTTTTTTTTATTTACTCAAAAACGGCTTTAACGATTAACAAACATAAGATATGAATGTAGAAAAATGTGTGACTTTAGGAAATGATAATTAGCAAAACACGTCAATTTCTAATCTAAGTAAGTTGGTAAGTGAAAGTTGTGTGTTGCGCGCACGCACCAGATTTTTTTGTTTGTATTTGCTCTTTAAAAAACACTATTTTTTTTTATTTAAATATTTTTTTTACTTTTAAATATTATATAACAAAAAATATTTATCCGGCATCGAACCTTCTGGTTAAGCCTTCATTTTAACCCTAGAATGGTAGTGAACGTAAATTTTACGCTTTATCCAGTTTGAACTGGTATTTTCGCGCCAGATGTCACCCCACCACTCTCACCCTTCAGCTATGCTTTCTCTGTTAGCCGATATTATTACTTTCACTTACCTATATATGAAATATATAGTAAGTGGAAGTATTGCGATCGTGAAAAAAATCGACTTCCGGTTTTCAACGGAAATACACGTTTTGGGGTCCCCTGAGTCGAAATGACCAAGTCCCGCGAAATGGTCTGTGTGTGTGTGTGTCTGTGTGTGTGTGTCTGTGTGTGTGTGTCTGTGTGTGTGTGTGTGTGTGTGTATGTGAACAGACTAGCTCAAAAACTATAAACCGTGCGATCCTGAAATTGGGTATTTAGTGTAGGTATATGCCCGCGATGTGACAGCATAAATTTCATCAAAATTACTTAAAGGGAGGGGGTACTTTACTTAATAACTTTTTAGGTTTTTTTCGATTTTCTCAAAAACGGCTCTAACGATTTTGATTAAACTGAGTATTTCATCTATTTATATGCCCGAGATATGTCTGTAAAAATTTCATCAAAATTGATCAACCGCAGGGGGCACTTTACTTAATAAATTTTGTATCATTTTTACGTGCTTTTTTTTATTTACTCAAAAACGGCTTTCACGATTGTGACCAAACTGGGTATTTGATGTATGTATATGCCAAATATGTGATAGCCAACATTTCATCAAAATTGATCAACCGAAGGGGGGACTTTACTTAATTAATTTTGTATCATTTTCACGGGGTTTTTTATTTACTCAAAAACGGCTTTAACGATTAATAAAAATAAGAAATGAATGTAGAAAAATGTGTGACTTTGGGAAATGATATTTAACAAAACACGTCAATTTCTTATCTAAGTAGGTTGGTAAGTGAAAGTTGTGTGGTGCGCGTACGCACCAGATTTTTTTTCAAATAAAATCTACACGTAAGATTTACGTATCAGTACCATCAAGCGCTACTTAATATTTACGTATCCCTACTAATAACACGTTTTTTTCGCATACATCAGTTTTCTTTTAAAATTCAAGAAAATGGACAAAAAATATTCAACAGATGAAGAAATAAGAACTTTGTTGAAAGAGCTTTCAGACGAGTCCGATGGAGAAACTGAAAATTATGAAATTGATGGTTATGGATATGACAGCGATGGAGATCCAGATTATATTCCAAGCGATGACGAGGATGAACCATCAATTCTCATTGATACACAAAGGGAGCAATACACGGTGGGCCAGACCCCCCTACCGTGCACCCCCCCCACATCCCTATAAATTGCATATCGTTGTGTTCCTTGTGATAAAAGATTAAGAAAAAGCCAATGTTCCCAGAAAAAAAAGTGGCCGCACTAACCGAAAATGGCGTTCAAACATGGCGGAATGACGACTTTGATTTTAGTTAGTTTTTTGATTACTGACATTCACCATTATGCTTAATTTCGCCATAACTGGTATTTTATTAAAGCTAGATAGTTCTAGATTCAGAATAAATTAACAAACGTTCTAAAATAATTAGTCTTGACAACATAAAATACATTCAAAGTCAATTTTTTCAAGTCACTCGCGTAAAAGTTAAAAGTCCAAGTTAATTTGTGATAAAACGGCCATCGTTAACGAAAAACACCCTGAAATAAAACATCTGGAGCAATTATTCTTCTTTAAAAATCAGTGGTCAAAGTTCAAAATATATCAACTAGTTTCATAGAAAAAGGACCTACAAGGCGAAAAGGCGCCGGTGACTCGGGCGCATCCAGTCCTCTGCCACATCGTTCAGTTCTCATACATCATATAATTACAGCGGGTTTAGGATATTATTTTGAATGTATAATCGAGCCTATGTAACTGCAAGTTTTTAATTGATTAATTTACAGAAATAATTAATATAATTTTTTTTTTTTTTTTTTTTTTTTTTTTTTTTTTTTTTTTTTTATAAATCTGATAAAAAATAAAGGATATAAATCTGATAAAAAATAAAGGATATAAATCTGATAAATAATAATGAATTAGTCGCAGATTGCACATTATCTAAACCTCACTTATATTGACATAAACTGGTTATCTTGAAATTAAATAATAATCTTCTAATTGTAGTAGTAGGGTTACAGACACTGGCTTCTGATCATTCGTGAAATTTGAAATAAATGCATTTTTGCAAAGTATTGATTGTTTACAGATTTAAAAATACCCAAATAAAAAAGATAAATAAGAAGTTCTGTTTGTCGTTCATATGTAGAAATTATTCGTAATACAATTTAGGAAGTATATACATAACACAATTTATTACTAGCTCACAACAATTAATGAATTAACAGTTACACGATGTGTGTTTGTGAATATATATATACATATTATGATTAGTTTAAAATTAAACCACTACTGGAGAGGAAAACCAATTAAAACATGTAAGTATTCATGCAGCTAATGGTCTATAATCCACGAAGTTATGGCCTTTTTCGGTTGCTGGCATATAACTACACATCAAAAAGTTTACTATCTCTTTTTTTCGAAAAAAGGGTATACTAATATAAATAAAACGAATTATTTGAAGTTGAAATCGGATTAGTTATTTAGCCAAATTCGAACATGAAAGATCGGTAATTTTTATCACTTTGGTGAAAACTCATGTTCTAACGCCTATAACTCGACAATATGTACTCTAAATGAAAAATGTTACAGATAAACGTTTTAGGAAATTAAATTTAGCATAAAATAAGCCCATTTATTTTAAAATTAACTTATTCCTGCGTAGAGATACAAATGAAAAAGTGAAAGTATTTGTATCGCTTACTTCATTCTTTTAACTACATCTTCATTCCTTCATATATCTACATGTCAAAAAGTTTAATTTCTCCTTTTTTCGAAAAAAGGGTATACTAATACAAATAAAATGAAATATTTGGAATGGAAATCGGATTAGTTATTTAGGCAAATTCGAACTTGAAAGATCGGTAATTTTTACCATTTTGGTAGAAACTCATGTTCCAACGCCTACAACTTGACAATATGTACTCTAAATGAAAAATGTTACGTATACAAGTTTTAGAACATTAAATTTAGCATAAAATAAGCCCACCTAAATAGTTAGTTCTGTGAATATTATATCATATCCCCTTAGGTTTCACAAAAAGAAGGAATCAAGTGCTACGAATACTTTCACGTTTCCATTTGTATCTCTACTTAGTAATAAGTTAATTTACAAATAAATGGGCTTGTTTTATGCTAAATTTAATGTCCTAAAACTTGTATACGTAACATTTTTTATTTAGAGTACATATTGTCGAGTTATAGGCGTTGGAACATGAGTTTCTACCAAAATGGTAAAAATTACCGATCTTTGATGTCCGAATTTGGCTAAATAACTAATCCGATTTCCACTCCAAATATTTCATTTTATTTGTATTAGTATATCCTTTTATTCGAAAAAAGGAGAAAGTAAACTTTTTGACATGTAGATATATAAAGGAATGAAGATGTAGTTAAAAGAATGAAGTAAGCGCTACAAATACTTTCACTTTTTCATTTGTATCTCTACGCAGGAATAAGTTAATTTTAAAATAAATGGGCTTATTTTATGCTAAATTTAATGTCCTAAAACTTTTATCTGCAACATTTTTCATTTAGAGTACATATTGTTGAGTTATAGGCGTTGGAACATAAGTTTTCACCAAAGTGATAAAAATTACCGATCTTTCATGTTCGAATTTGGCTAAATAACTAATCCGATTTCAACTTCAAATAATTCGTTTTATTTATATTAGTATACCCTTTTTTCGAAAAAAAGAGATAGTAAACTTTTTGATGTGTAGTTATATGCCAGCAACCGAAAAAGGCCACAACTTCGTGGATTATAGACCATTAGCTGCATGAATACTTACATGTTTTAATTGGTTTTCCTCTCCAGTAGTGGTTTAATTTTAAACTAATCATAATATGTATATATATATTCACAAACACATATCGTGTAACTGTTAATTCATTAATTGTTGTGAGCTATTAATAAATTGTGTTATGTATATACGTTTTTTTTTTTTTTTTTTTTTGGCCCCAAGACTTGCAATCACAAGTCCTATTTCGCCAAAGCAAAACAATATTGTTCATTAGTACATTAAAAAATTATCTAATGATGTAAACTAAAAGAAAGCGATAAAACCTCGAAGATGAAATGTATATACTTCCTAAATTGTATTACGAATAATTTCTACATATCAACGAACAAACAGAACTTCTTATTTATCTTTTTATTTGGGTTGTTTTTAAATCTGTAAACAATCAATACTTTGCAAAAATGCATTTATTTCAAATTTCACGAATGATCAGAAGCCAGTGTCTGTAACCCTACTACTACAATTAGAACATTATTATTTAATTTCATGATAACCAGTTTATGTCAATATAAGTGAGGTTTATATAATGTGCAATCTGCGACTAATTCATTATTATTTATCAGATTTATATCCTTTATTTTTTATCAGATTTATATCCTTTATTTTTTATAAAAAATTTATTATAAATCTATTATACAGATTTATAAAAAAAAAAAAAAAAAAAAAATTATATTAATTATTTCTGTAAATTAATCAATTAAAAACTTGCAGTTACATAGGCTCGATTATACATTCAAATATAATATCCTAAACCCGCTGTAATTATATGATGTATGAGAACTGAACGATGTGGCAGAGGACTGGATGCGCCCGAGTCACCGGCGCCTTTTCGCCTTGTAGGTCCTTTTTCTATGAAACTAGTTGATGTATTTTGAACTTTGACCACTGATTTTTAAAGAAGAATAATTGCTCCAGATTTTTTATTTCAGGGTGTTTTTCGTTAACGATGGCCGTTTTATCACAAATTAACTTGGAATTTTAACTTTTACGCGAGTGACTTGAAAAAATTGACTTTGAATGTATTTTATGTTGTCAAGACTAATTATTTTAGAACGTTTGTTAATTTATTCTGAATCTAGAACTATCTAGCTTTAATAAAATACCAGTTATGGCGAAATTAAGCATAATGGTGAATGTCAGTAATCAAAAAACTAACTAAAATCAAAGTCGTCATTCCGCCATGTTTGAACGCCATTTTCGGTTAGTGCGGCCACTTTTTTTTCTGGGAACATTGGCTTTTTCTTAATCTTTTATCACGAGGAACACAACGATATGCAATTTATAGGGATGTGGGGGGGGTGCACGGTAGGGGGGTCTGGCCCACGTACTACAAGAGAGGGACGTGGCAGAAGAAATTTTAGAGAACGTCAGGGGGATCGAAACAACAGAGGTGCAACAGAGGCCCAAGAAGCCTAAAAGATGGGAACCAAGCAATGTCGACACCAGATCTCCGCCGCATTATTCGGGAATCAATAGAAGAAGACAAGCCTGCTCTAAGAGATCCTGTACCCTCCCAACAAGGACCGAGGAAGTACTGCTCATTTTGTCCTTCAAGCATACGCAGAATGACAACTACTTATTGTGACTGTGGTAATCCAATATGTAGAGAACATCAAAAGAAAGTTTGCCCTGATTGCTAAAAAAATTTGACTGAAAAATAATAACTTTATTTGTGATTTTCTACCTTTTTTTTTTTTGTTATTGTGTTACTAATATTAATATTAGATCATTTAATAAACTGTCAGTTGTAAAGGTGTCTAAATTGAATTAAAATTAATCCCTAACCCAAATAATAATAATTGTTTTTGAGTTTCCTCTAGTAATCATTTCAGACGTAAAATTTACGTATCCATACCAATAAGCGATAAAAAGTATTACTACCGTTCTAGGGTTAATTAATATTATCATTATTGTAAAGTATATTTTAAAGTAAATAATTGATGATTTACGATTTATGAATAATTGGATAATTGACATTCCGGTTAATTAACGTCTGGTTAATCGATATTCTACTGTAACAGCAATTAGAAAAAAAAATCTATAAGAAAATATAATTCCTCCGTCTATCAAAAGCAAAGAGAATTTCATTGATATTCGATACTTATCATTTCAAAGTTTCCCAATTCTTCAGCCGACGTCAGGAGTATATTGGTATCGGCTGAGAGATTGAAATGTTAAGTTGTGCCTTCAAAATTCTCTTGAAGGCTGGCTGCCATGAGCAGAAGGGAACCATTTCCTTATTGGCTCACATTATCAGAAAGTCTCAAATCCTTCCTCTCAAGGTTTCCTCTGTGATCAATCCGCTTCCGGAAATGATAAACGGCATCAATTTTCCTTCATTTAATATTTTTAGTTCGTCATAAAGTTGTTTATGCTCTCTCGTCTCGGCTTCCTAACTCGTATTTCAATTACTGTAGCATACATATTTTTTTTTTTTGTGTGCATAAAATGGAAAACGTCCTAGGCGAAGGTTGGGAGGATTCGGTTAGGGCTGATCTTGTGGAGTTCGAATTCGACTTTCAATTACTAACTGTCGACCAACAAATAGGAATCCTTTATTCTGGCTTTCAATCAAATTGCAGAGACTTATTAACGACACGGCCACGACTGACATGCCTTTTATGAGGCGACTGAAAAGGAGTTGGATGAGAGAGCTCCTCTCCTGAAACAAGACCATGATGATGTGCTGCTGGTTACTATCTTCCCTCATGCCTTAAAATGTCAATATTACAACACTTTATATCTCATTCGCTGATAGTCGCTTAGTTGCTACACGTGCAAATAAAAGTATGAAGATAAAAAAAAAAAAAATCGAGTTAGATACGTGATAGTTATTAAATATTTTCGTTTATTAAAAAATATTTAGCGCTGGAGAAGATCCGGTTGAGACTTACAGCTGTTTTTTAATCTCCAGAATAATAGTTATTACCACATTCCTGGCATTGCTACAGTACGATCGTATTTAGCTTCTTTCCTTGTTCATTCGTTTCATGTTTGAACGTTTATTTTAGGTTCTCGTTTTTTCCTTCATCAGAATACTAATTGGCCCGTGCAAACAATTCATATCCTAACAACATTCAATGTCCTGAAGAAATAGTTGAGTGAACAGAAACAAAAATATAATAAAAACAAATAAATAAAACCGCTAGTGGGTTCGCAGATATAATTAAAAAATATTAAAATATAATTTTACAAAGGCATTGATAATAAATTTCAAACAATTTTTAAAAAGTTTTGATTAGTTCTTTTATTTATTTATTTTTGTTGTTCTGTACCCCTTCCTGGCCATGTGTGGCATACGGGGGGTTACTCTAGAGGTGTAACAAACCCATTCTAACCATGGTGGGTAGGTCGAGATTTATTCTGTGGGAGCTCCACTAAATAAAAGTCAACGATACCAGGGCGGATTCGAACCGCCACCGTTCAGCTCGAGCATGCTAAATCGGGTCGCGCTCAAACACGCTCGGCTATCCCGGCCCAAGTTTTGATTAGTTAAATATTGTATCTTGTGTATCATGATTAATGATAGCAAACATTGATATGACATTTTTAATTATCCAAAAAATGCCTTTCATTTCCCTTTATACAAATATATATTTTTTGTTTTACATCCACTGTTTTATAAATATTTCAATCTCATGAAAAAAATTTTAAAAAATATATTTAGATTTTATTAACAATAAAATAAAGCTATGAGTTCGTAAAACTTATTTTTTTGGTCCCCATCCGTAAAACTAAGAAGTCAGATACCATTGGTAATAATATCGTTAATAATTAAAATGCTACCTTAATCATCAAACATTATCAAGTATCAAAAAGTTTATAGCTTACCTACGAAAATTCACCTCTTAGAAATAATTTATAGAAAATTACTAATGCAGTGGTTGCTTAATCATAATTCTTAATCCGCAATCGAGTCAGGATAAAATTCAACGGAATTAACCGAAAAAGTCTAGGGCGATGCGCGCAATACACAACTTTCACTGACCAACTTTTATTTGAAATTGACGTATTTTGTTAAATGCCATTTCTCAAAGTCACACATCTTTCCACATTCATTTACTTATTTTTGTTTATATTTGCTCTCTAAAGTACTCTAATTTTCTTTAATATTAAATAAAAGTTTTTACTTGCGATAATACGGCAATGCAAGCATAATACGTCTGATTTTATAATTCTCTATCTAGTTGTTGAAAACATCATTTAGTTACCATGAAAAAAATAATTTCCATTAAATGAACAGAACGGCTTTAATTGTAAACAACGGTCTGTCATTAAAGGCGTATTGCGCATGCGTGGGCTCAACGTTATATGTTTACTTGATTTTTTTCATTTTTCGTATTTAGCCATTTCTTATTTTTAGGAGTAACGAGAGACAGATAATTTCTCCATATAAACAAAAACAAAGGTACTTTATAGGAAAACATGAAAGGCTCCTTCCCTATTTAAACCTCCTCAGAATATTTCAATAATGTTAAAGCTTACCTGATATTAAAGAAGACTTGTTTTTCATTAAACATGACGAATCGATCAAATTCATTAAAGCCGTTTATGAGAATATCGGAAAAAAGTTAAAAATAGGAAAAAAGTTATGACATAAAGTGCCCTCTTCGTTTGATCAAATTTTTGCTGTCATACCGCGGGTATATACACCGAATACCCAATTTCAGGTTCGTACGGTTTATAGTTTTTGAGCTAGTCGTTTCACACACACAGACCATTTCGCGGGACTTGGTTATTCGGACTCAGGGGACCCCAAAACGTATATTTCCGTTGAAAACCGGATGTCGAAATTTTTCAAGATCGCAATACTTTCCCTTACTACATATTTCATATATATACGTAAGTCAAAGTAAAAACGGATTAAACGAAAAATGAGAAATCGAGTGTAAATTTTAAATGAACAATTCTTTTATTTTTTCAAACATATTCAATTCGTCATAATTAGATATTATGCTAAATGCATAGAAAATATATATTTATGATGCAGATTGGGAAGTGTTGAAACCGGATCAATTTTAATGCAGCATCTTTTTTTGTCATTTTCGGTATTTATCATCCTTAGCTATAAGTTCTCTCTTCTATATATACCGACCTATACTCTATCAGAGGCAGGTCATGACGAACTTGACACTACTGTTCGCGAACAACTGATATGAAGTTTTAAAAAATCTGGTGCGATGCGCACAACACACAACTTTCAAATACGAACTTACTTAGATTAGAAGTGGACGTATTTCGATAATATGTAAACGCAATTCCTCAACTTCACACCATTTTCATCATTTATATGCTTATATTTGTATTGCAAAACTTGAACGTTCTCGGTACTTTTCGGTTCATTATTGCTTATCTCTCCTTTAAAGGGACTAAATTCATCGGTCATAGTACGGGATATGAAATTATGGCTGTCACCTCATGGGCATATACATACATCAAATATCCAGTTTGATTAAAATAGTTCGACTCACAGACCATTTTGCGGGACTTGTTTATTTGGACAAAACGTGTATTTCCGTTGAAAACCGAAAGTCGAAATTTTTCACGATCGCAATACTTTCCTTTGCAATATATTTCATATATAGGTAAGTGAAAGTAATAAACAACTTTCCTCTCCTAGCCTTTTGATAAAATTTCACGAATGTCATGTTATAAAAGTTAAAACCGAATGGGATCGCTACCTAATTGATTCATAGAATACGATGAAATGTTTAAAAATTATTATTTCTTGAATAATATTCTTAGATCGAACAAAAGCTGAATTTCAGGGAGCTACAAATTATTCGTAGCATTTCCAGGAAAAAAAATCTGGTGCGTGCGCGCAACACACAACTTTCACTTACCAACTTACTTAGATTAGAAATTGACGTGTTTTGCTAAATATCATTTCCCAAAGTCACACATTTTTCTACATTCATATCTTATTTTTGTTAATCGTTAAAGCCGTTTTTGAGTAAATAAAAAAAAAACCGTGAAAATGATACAAAATTTATTAAGTAAAGTCCCCCCTCCGGTTGATCAATTTTGATGAAATTTTTACAGTCTTATTTCAGGCATATAAATAGATCAAATACTCAGTTTAATCAAAATCGTTAGAGCCGTTTTTGAGAAAATCGAAAGAACGTAAAAAGTTTTTATATAAAGTACCCCCTCCTTTGGACCAATTTCGATGAAATTTTTGCTGTCACATCGCGGGTATATACATACTCTAAATACCCAATTTCAGGTTGGCACGGTTTATAGTTTTTGAGCTAGTCTGTTCACACACACACAGACACACAGACCATTTTGCGGGACTTGGTTAGTTTGACTCAGGGGACCCCAAAACGTGTATTTCCGTTGAAAAACGGAAAAGTCGAAAATTTTCACGATCGCAATACTTCCACTTACTATATATTTCATATATAGGTAAGTGAAAGTAAAAGAAATCCTCACAAACAACGGCTCAACCGGAAGAGAACCACGGATTATCCGATAAAAGACATATTGTAAAGGACCAGTTGGTTTCGTCCGATAGTTTTTCAACGGGATATCAGAAAAATGGATTTTCCGACAACGGATTAAGCGCCAACCATTGTATTATTGAATCGATTTGATGTTGAGAAAGCTCCTTAAGACTTGAGGATCCTCCGGAAGGTACTCGGTCTGAGGTCGTAAACTATGCGGATGAATTTAATAGAGCCCCGGCCATGTTGGAATAACTTACAACATTCTTGCAAGATCCGCGTTGTTCAACAACTACAACTCTTGCCGGAATCTTGAAGCTAAAAAACAAAGTTTTGCTCTCGGGGAGCTGCGGCGAGGTCTTCGCGTTGGTGTCATACCTGCCCATCAAAGTTCAGAATTCGCTACGGCTTAATTAATACCGAGCCGAATATTATTAAACAAACTATGTTCCTAACTGTCGGCAGTAAAAAGAGGGGGTATTTTTTACTTTAGCCACACCTGTTACTTAATGATATTATTAGTGATTTACAGTAACAGTCAAAAGTTTAGACTCACCCTTAGATTTTGTAAAATAAATAAGTAAAACATTTTATTTATTGGACAACATAACAACTATAATTTTATTGTTAATTTATTTATAACTAGGTTTCACCCAAGGAATTTGGAAAACAATGAGAAAAGCCGTGGGTGTAGAAAAGTTCGTTAGGACAGAAATGACATTTTTTTTCTTCTCCAACGGTTGATTTCGTGAAAATCTAATATAAAGCGAGATCATAACGATTTTTTTAAAAATAAACCCAGAGATTGGCTGAAGTTATGCAATTTTAATATGGACAGGTTTTCGCACCTGGTATGAAAAAACCATTAAGCGAAATTTGGAGAATTTAGGACAAACGTATTGGATTTCTATAAAGAACAAACAAAAAAAAAAAAAATTGAATTTCATCTTTATTTGTATAGATTGTATTCGAAACAATCATATAATTTTTGAAATGTTATCTCTTTAGTTACAATTATTTTTTTAAACTTGAAAATTGTGAATTAAATGCAAGTAGGTCTAAACTTTTGACTGGTAATGTATCTGTATTTAATAAAATATGCATTAACATTATTAAATAACAATTGTCTAGTACCTCCTAGGTTTTAAGAAACGTTGAAGTTGTTTTTGTTAATAATGAATCTGGTACAATTGAGTCGTATTCTTAAATCGGAACAAGAGGCAGACTTTACTTTCCAGATCTTGTAATCTAAGTATCATGTCTTAATAATATCTGATCCTTTTTTCGTTTTTCATCATGACCTGAAACCTTCAGCTTTGGCATGATTTTCAGTAAATTGGAAATGGAGAAAGAAACAATGATTATTTTTTAGTTGCTATGATTAAAAATTTGTTCAGTTACTTGTCGGTTCAAATATACAAAATAATAGCTTAAAGAAACCGAAGATTCGATGCCGACATCACCATTCGCTCGACTATTTTACTATTTTATTTTCAAAAATTCAAAACGTTGCTCATCCCTCAATGTGAGCGGCCATGTTTCGCATCGTATAGGACCGTTGGAAGAATAATATTTTTGTAGCTTCGTATATTTAAGTTTTAGGGAAGAACGTGAGCTTAATAATTTTTTTTGCCGAGACGTACATTGCATTTAACGCCTTTAATCTAGTCTTGATTTCGTTTCCTCTTCGATTTCGGTTATTGTAGTTAGTAGTAGTAGTAGTAGTAGTAAAGTAAATTTATTAATTTCAAATACATATAAATACCTATATTATTCACAATAAATTTACATAGACTTGGATATATACTATCCGTCAGTCGAGTGACATACATAATTATAATAGAAAATATAAAGTGAAAAAATAGAAAAAAAGAAAAGGAATCATTCTGCATAATCATATTTAAATAATAACGCTTGAGTTATAAATTTATGTAGGACATTATAGTTTTTTTCCATTTAGGTATTCTATGACTTCTTCTTCAGGGATCTTGCTTTTGTTGAATATCTTGATTCTTATCTCGGACAGGATGGGACAGATTCCAATGAAGTGTATAACACTCTCAGGTTCTTTCAGGTTGCAGAGGGAGCAAAGGGCGCTTTCGTCGTAGGTCCAAGGTTTCCGGTTGAGATTCAGACTTTCTATCCTGGCTCTCATTATGTTACTCATCATCTTAAGACTATTTTGGTCACTTATATATATGAGAGCTCTTTGCATTCGAACTTTTGTCTCTTGTAGGTTGAGTGATACTGTGCTTTGGATAGTTTATCTAAAACTTTTTTGTCTCTCTTTGCACTTCAGAGTTTCAATAATCTCCCCAATCACAGTCTTCACTTTTTCTGGAGGAGTCACGAACAATTCTTCGGGTTTTACATCCACTTCGCGACATTATTGTAGTTATCATACCCCATAAATATCCAAATTTCTCTACATGTTCGAACATATTCTCCGCTGCATCAATATTATCGCGACCTTCCCTATTTCTGCTACTAACCATATATTTCGTTTTATCCCTATTTATTTTGTAGTCCAAGTTCTTTATCGGTTGTCATCAACATTGCCCTATTTCGTTCTATAGTTCCGCCTTCACCCCGCTGCACATGACCTAGTACCGGTATATTTTCACCTAAAAATACACTCCCTGATGACATATTCGAGCGCTAAATTATATTATAAGGTGAAAAGTGAATCCCCTTGTTTTTAACCCCAACAAACCTCAAACCTCTGACCGAAATGATTACCGATTCCAACTTTACTAAATGTTTTGGTCATACCCATTTCTACTAAGTTTATTAAACGAAGCCATGAATAACCTGTAATATAGACAAGAGGTGTGGTTAGAAGACGGAATATTTAAATACACACAACGGTTTCGCGGAAAGCAAGTCAGCTGATTCTATTGACTGAAGTCTCATATTTTTGCATGTAACTCGCAAACGACGGTGACAATCGGAAAAGTTTGTATAACCAAAAATGTCGACAAACTGAAAAAAAAATACCTTCAAAAAAAGTCCAGCAGCCATTTGAAATTTCCTCTCAGAATTGCAATTTTTCGCTTAAAACAAACGAAAGGGTTAATCGAAAAAATGTATATGAAAACCTGAAAAGATTGACATCATTTAGAATCTTTTTCGAACATTTTGACTTTAACGAAAAAAAAAAAAAAAAAAAAAAATGTGCAAATAACTCGCAATCGAAGGGGAAATGAGTGATTGTATATTTTTCAGTATATTATTTTGTAGTGGTTAAGGAAAAGCTATGAAATGATGCCTCATTCATGAAGTTTGATAAGTATTAAGGAAGTTATGTCATACCGAAAAAAAAAAAGGCCTTGAAAAATAATAAATATGATGGTTTAACTTTTTCTAATTATTTATTTATTTTTTTATTTTAAAATATTTTCTCTTTAGAAGAATACATGATTAAATAGTTAAATATTTACTAGCTTTATACACTCATAACAAACAAGAGCTGGCCGTTTATTTCATTCTAAACGAGTTCCGAGGTGGCAGGGGGTGTGGGGGGGGGGGGGGGGTTAGAGCTGCAGGTTAACGAAGCCACCCCCAGAGCTCGCGGCACACACCCTTAACGAGTCGTCCTGCTTTGAGGCCCTTCACCGCCCTCAGCTTCACTTACCCAAAACTTCTTCTAATAGTAATTAGTAAGTTTTGAGCCAAAGTTTAAAGGGAAAATTTTCGACGAAATCACTAAGCAAATAAATTAGTGAGGCCTGTCTGAGATTGTTGTAGCTCTTTCTCTCTCGAGTGAGAGAAATAATTAATTGCCTTCCTAGTCTTAGGAAGAGTAAGCAGCTCCAGCTGTAGCCGGCCTAAATTGGGGGGGCCTCGCTGCTAAAATATATGAAAATATTGTAACGTGAAACAAAAAAAAAACAAAAAACATTAATTCTCACAAATATCCCACTCAGCAATGTATAACTTATTTTCATCGCTAGTACCAAAAGAGTTTGTTAGACCAAATAGACTTAACACCGAAAACACACTTTTGGTACGTGTTATGAACAATACTTTTCATCATATTGCTCATGCTTGAGTTATTTAAAAAAACTTGTTTACACTAAATTAATAACACAGATATAAAATAAGAAGTTAAATTAGCAGTATTTATAAAAAGAAAAACATCTGTTTATTGACCTAGAAGAAAAATACTTATATATTAACATTAATATTTGTAGTAAAGTTATTATAACTTATTATATTAAATCCTTCGTTTGTTATTGCCTTAAGGAGTACCGAAAACTTTTGATTTACGAAAATATTTTCAATTTCTGGCTAATCTCTAAATATGCCTTCTTGTCTGTTGAATATGCTTTCATATAAAGCACGGGATTTAGCTGAAAGTAGTTAAAACCTTTATTTGAGGCCACAGACTGTGTTTAAATATTTACAATTATATTCTCAACTACAGCCTCACCTATATTATTAATGTTAAACTTTTTGGCATTCAAGACCTTTTCAAGCCTAGATTTCCTAAAATGAAATTTCAATTTTCAACGCCGGTACGGCAACGTTCGTGAGATTATCTTTCTAGAGTGATTTTCACAATGTGTAAAGGCACCTCAAAAAACCGGAAATGAGAAGCCCGAGATAGTCAGAGCTGGAGAATCATTCAAAGCCGACAAAAAAAAAAAAAATTAATTTGAATAAGCAAAGCCACCATCATGATTTCACAACCGAAGCTTTCAATTGAATATGGCACATTTATAATATTTTATATCAGGATTCCCCAACATATGTCTTCGTTAAATAACAGCAGTACTCGGAATTCGAAATAAAAAGATAAAGGGTTTTGTTTTAAGTGAATCCCTTTGAGTTCGCTAACAATTCCTTCTTCAAAGGGAAAAATGGAATATTCGCTCAATGTTGAAATAATGAAATACACGTGGAATCGACAGATCGCTTCGGCGAAATATGGGGGAAAATACTTAAAATAATAATTCATATCCAATGCTAAAATCGTT
The DNA here is from genome assembly GCA_911387785.2 of Aelia acuminata. Classification (NCBI taxonomy): domain Eukaryota; kingdom Metazoa; phylum Arthropoda; class Insecta; order Hemiptera; family Pentatomidae; genus Aelia; species Aelia acuminata. Next base: position 122,810,088 of record OU426983.1, on the reverse strand, counting down.
ATTTTATATTTGACAAATATAACTACATAATATCGTCGAAACATTGGTGAAGTCACGAATCTGATTTTTATTCCGAAAATTGTTTTTACTTTCACTTACCTATATATGAAATATATAGTAAGTGGAAGTATTGCGATCGTGAAAAATTTCGACTTCCGGTTTTCAACGGAAATACACGTTTTGGGACCCACTGAGTCGAAATAACCAAGTCCCGCGAAATGGTGTGTGTGTGTGTGTGTGTGTGTGTGTGTGTGTGTGTGTGTGTGTGTGTGTGTGTGTGTGTGTGTGTGTGAACAGACTAGCTCAAAAACTATAAACCGTGGGAACCTGAAATTGGGTATTTAGTGTAGGTATATGCCCGCGATGTGACAGCAAAAATTTCATCAAAATTGCTCAAAGGGAGGGGGTACTTTATTTAATAACTTTTTAAGTTTTTTTCGATTTTCTCAAAAACGGCTCTAACGATTTTGATTAAACTGAGTATTTTATCTATTTATATGCCCGAGATATGACTGTAAAAATTTCATCAAAATTGATCAACCGGAGGGGGGACTTTACTTAATAAATTTTGGATCATTTTCACGTGTTTTTTTTTATTTACTCAAAAACGGCTTTAAAGATTTTAATCAAACTGGATGTATGATGTATGTATATGCCCGAGATACGACTGTAAAAATTTCATCAAAATTGATCAACCGGAGGGGGGACTTTACTTAATAAATTTTGTACCAATTTCACGTGTACATATTTTTTATTTACTTAAAAACGGCTTTAACGATTTTGAAGAAACTGGGTATTTGATGTATGTATATATCAAATATGTAAAAGCCAACATTTCATCAAAATTGGTCCAACTGAGGGGGCACTTTATTTCATGACTTTTTTCCAATTTTTACCTTTTTTTCGATTATCTCAAAAACGGCTTTAACGATTTTTATCAAATTCGTCATGTTTAATGAAAATTAGGTTTTCTTTAATATCAGGTAAGCTTTATCATTATTAAAATGTTCTGAGGGGGCTTTTTTTTTGGGGGGGGGGTTTTGTTTGTTTGTTTCTTTCTTATAAAGTACCTTTGTTTTTGTTTACATGGAGAAACTGTCTCTCGTTACGCCTAAAAATAAGAAATGGCTAAATATGAGATATGATAAAAATAAAGAAAACATAAAGAGGAGAAAAAAAGAAAAATATTCAGTCAACTCATAAAACTCGTTGAGCCCACGCATGCGGAGTACGCCTTTAATGACAGACCATTGTTCATAATTAAAGCCGTTCTGTTCATTTGTGAAGTGGAAATTAACAAAACGCATTAATTTCTAATCTAAGTAAGTTGGTAAGTGAAAGTTGTGTGTTGCGAGCACGCACCAGATTTTTTATATTAAATATTACACTATAACATACAGTATATTGTTGAAAACTTACGAGCGTATCTTGACATGTTAATGTATAAACCGCGGTGTGAACTTGCGTAACCGGTTGTTTGATTTAAAGTATTTTGTCTTTAAAGTTACTTTTTGCTCTCCAGAAAAATTTACTTTCCACAGACTCGCAACTTTACCATTGTCTCGGCGTTATGGTGAGGTCACTATTGTAGACTCAACGAACACTGCTTTCTGCTAAAAACAATCAAATAAAAACATTTAAAAATGAATTTCTATGGGATATTTTGTTTGATATTTCGAGCCATAATAATGTTATACACAATGTTAATAATTGTCACTTTCCTTTCCTAGATATAGCCTTGTTTATTAAGGGGTACAATAATGTATGAAGGAATGTTAAAAAATATCTTTTATCTTATTAAATAAACTGTTAATTATACCTTAACTTTATACGAAACCAAAACGTCCCCTTCCCCATTTAAGCCCCTCAGAACATTTTAAAGATGATAAAACTTACCTACTATTAAACAATACTTGATTCTCATTAAACATGACGAGTATGATCAAAAGCGTTGGAGCCGTTTTTGTGAAAATATGAAAAAAAAAAATTAAAAATGTGACAAAATTTATTGAATTATGTACCCCCTCAATTTTAACAATTTTGTGTAATTTTTTGCTTCCATTGCATATACATACGTACATCTAATACGTATTTTCAGCTTCGTACGATTTATAATTTTTGAGCTAGTCTGTTAACACACACACACCATTACGAGAACTTTGTTATTTGATCTCAGGGGACCCCAAAACGTGTATTTCCTCTGGAAACCGGAATTCGAAATCTTTCTATATAAAATCTCGTGCCGCGATGTTTTTCGGAGGTAAAATCAAAAACTAATCAACCAATTTTGATGAAATTTGGCTCATCGTGTGCAGTTTTCATTCTGTGCTGTTTTGTCCAACTTAAAATATAGGATAGTTTTTATCCTGATTATTGGCCTCAATATTTTTTTTTTTTTCAAATTAAATGCTTATTTTACTACAATTGAGTGTGATTATTTGTAAGTTTTATAATATCCACCAGATGGCGGTGTAAGTTGAGTTATTGATACTACACTTCTTTTTCTTTTGATACTTAGGGTAGGTAAGCATCCAGAAGCCATATCTATTTTTTGCGGCTTGGACTAGGAAATTCCATGTCGCCATTTCACGTGTGGGGAAAACATCGAATCTATTTGTTTTAGCAAAAGACAGGTTTACCAAAATCAGTGTGCACCTGTTAGTATAACCCCCTGTTACGATATCTCATATCATTATGTGTTATATTCTAAATTTATGTAATAGGTATTATGACCTATTTTGGTTCATTTTTGATAACTGACTACTGTCATTGTACTAAACCCAGTTCCAATAATATTTTTTATTAGTTCCTTTTACGTGTCATTCATTAACACACTGTGGTGAAATATGAGATAAAAAAATCTGGTGCGTGAGTGCAACACACAACTTTCACTTACCAACTTACAATTAGATTAGAAATTGACGTGTTTTGCTAAATATCATTTCCCATAGTCACACATTTTTCTACATTCATATTTTATTTTTGTTAATCGTTAAAGCCGTTTTTGAGTAAATAAAAAAACCCGTGAAAATGATACAAAAATTGGAAAAAAGTTATGAAATAAAGTCCCCCCTTCGGTTGATCAATTTTGATGAAATGTTGTTATCACATATTTGGCATATACATACATCAAATACCCAGTTTGATCAAAACCTTTAAAGCCGCTTTTGAGTAAATAAAAACCCCATGAAAATGATACAAAATTTATTAAGTAAAATCCCACCTCCGGTTGACCAATTTTGATGAAATGTTGGTTATCACATCTTTGGCATAATATACATCGAATACCCATTTTGATCAAAATCGTTAGAGCCGTTTTTCCACTTACTATATATTTCATATATAGGTAAGTGAAAGTAAAAATCAATAGTAACCAAATTTGCTTGATTAATACCTACATAAATAAAAAAAAATTATTATAGTAAACAAGCTTTTAGGAAGAGACTATTCAATTATAGATATAGAATGCAGGCCTCAAAGTCTCGTATAATTTCAATAATTCACTTAATAGTGCAGGTTACATGCCAAATTTTCGCCTATTCAGGCATCTTCAGGGCTACAACAGTTTCACATGCAAGCTAGAAACAGACTGAAACCTTCCCATATGGAAGGAGGGCTAACAGGGAAATATACAGTGTTGCCAACATTCAAACAAATTTAGATAACAGAGATAATAACTGAATGAGGTCTATAGAAAAATTAAACACAATATTAAAGTTGAAGAAGGTTCAAATAAAGTAATTTTAATTTTACATCTACACATATATACATACACACTCACACCCATTACACACATAACATCATGCACTAGAATTATAAATATATATGAAAAACATATGAAAAGCAAAGGCAAATCTAGAATTTCGATTAGGTACCCCCTCCCATTAAGTAATTTTGATGAAATATATGCTGTCACATCGCGGGTATATACCTACACTAAATACACAATTTCATGATCGCACGGTTTATAGTTTTTGAGCTAGTCTGTTCACACACACACACACACTGACCATTTCGCGGGACTTGGTCATTTCGACTCAGGGGACCCCAAAACATGTATTTCCGTTGAAAACCACTCGAAATTTTCCACAATCGCATTACTTTCCCTTACTATATATTTCATATGTAAGTAAGTGAAAGTAAAAATAAAAGTTACTATCTTCTGAAATAATGTTAATCCAACAGTAATGATAAATATTTAACATATATATATGCAGCATAGATGAAGGGTTTTTATCTTTACAAGTTAATTTCGATTTGACTCTATTAAAAGAATAGGATATAACTAATTCAACGCATTATTGCTACTAATCCACAGGAAAGCGTGGCAGGGTCTGCTTGCATTTTTATATTTTTACTTTCACTTACCTATATATGAAATATATAGTAAGTGAAAGAATTGCAATCGTGAAAATGTTCGAAATGGTCTGTGTGTGTGTGTGTGTGTGTTTGTGTGTGTGTGTGAACAGACTCGCTCAAAAACTATAAACCGTGCGAACCTGAAATTGGGTATTTAGAGTATGTATATGCCCGCGATGTGACAGCAAAAATTTCATCAAATTTGCTCAAAGGGAGGGGGTACTTTATTTAATAACTTTTTAAGTTTTTTTCGATTTTCTCAAAAACGGCTCTAAAGATTTTGATTAAACTGAGTATTTGATCTATGATGCCCGAGATATGACTGTAAAAATGTCATCAAAATTGATCGGATGGGACTATACTTAATAAATTTTGTATCATTTTCACGTGTTTTTTTTTATTTACTCAAAAACGGTTTTAACGATTTTAATCAAACTTAGTATTTGATGTATTTATATGCCCGAGATATGATTGTAAAAATTTCAACAAAATTGATCAACAGGTGGGGGGACTTTACTTCATAAATTTTGTCCAATTTTTACTTTCACTTACCTATATATGTAATATATAGTAAGTGGAAGTATTGCGATCGTGAAAAATTTCGACTTCCGGTTTTCAACGGAAATACACGTTTTGGGGTCCCCTGAGTCGAAATGACCAAGTCCCGTGAAATGGTCTGTGTGTGTGTGTGTCTGTGTGTGTGTCTGTGTGTGTGTGTGTGTGTGTGTGTGTGTGTGTGTTTGAACAGACTAGCTCAAAAACTATAAACCGTGCGAACCTGAAATTGGGTATTTAGTGTAGGTATATCCCCGCGATGTGACAGCAAAAATTTCATCAAAATTGCTCAAAGGGAGGGGGTACTTTATATAATAACTTTTTAAGTTTTTTTCGATTTTCTCAAAAACGGCTCTAACGATTTTGATTAAACTGAGTATTTGATGTATTAATATGCCTGAGATATGACTGTGTGAATTTCATCAAAATTGATTAACCGGAGGGGGGACTTTACTTAATAAATTTTGTATCATTTTCACGTGTTTTTTTTATTTACTCAAAATCGGCTTTAACGATTTTGATCAAACTGGGTATTTGATGTATGTATATGCCAAAGATATGACTGTAAAAATTTCATCAAAATTGATCAACCGGCGGGGGGACTATACTTAATAAATTTTGTATCATTTTCACGTGTTTTTTTTTATTTACTCAAAAACGGTTTTAACGATTTTAATCAAACTTGGTATTTGATGTATTTATATGCCCGAGATATGATTGTAAAAATTTCAACAAAATTGATCAACAGGTGGGGGGACTTTACTTCATAAATTTTGTCCAATATTTACTTTCACTTACCTATATATGTAATATATAGTAAGTGGAAGTATTGCGATCGTGAAAAATTTCGACTTCCGGTTTTCAACGGAAATACACGTTTTGGGGTCCCCTGAGTCGAAATGACCAAGTCCCGTGAAATGGTCTCTGTGTGTGTGTGTGTCTGTGTGTGTGTGTGTGTGTGTGTGTGTGTGTGTGTGTGTGTGTGTGTGTGTGTGTGTGTGTGTGTGTGTGAACAGACTAGCTCAAAAACTATAAACCGTGCGAACCTGAAATTGGGTATTTAGTGTAGGTATATCCCCGCGATGTGACAGCAAAAATTTCATAAAAATTGCTCAAAGGGAGGGGGTACTTTATATAATAACTTTTTAAGTTTTTTTCGATTTTCTCAAAAACGGCTGTAACGATTTTGATTAAACTGAGTATTTGATGTATTAATATGCCTGAGATATGACTGTGTGAATTTCATCAAAATTGATTAACCGGAGGGGGGACTTTACTTAATAAATTTTGTATCATTTTCACGTGTTTTTTTTATTTACTCAAAATCGGCTTTAACGATTTTGATCAAACTGGGTATTTGATGTATGTATATGCCAAAGATATGACTGTAAAAATTTCATCAAAATTGATCAACCGGAAGCGGGACTTCACTTAATACATTTTGTATCATTCTTACGTGTTTATTTATTTACTCAAAAACGGCTTTAACGATTTTGATCAAACAAGGTATTTGATGTATGTATATGCCAAAGATTTGATAGCCAACATTTCATCAAAATTGGTCAAACGGAGGGGACCGTTTTTTTTTTAAACTTTTTTACCTCTTTTTCGATTATCGCAAAAACAGCTTTAACGATTTTCATCAAATTCGTCATGTTTAATGAAAATTAGGTGTTCTTTAATATCTGGTAAGCTTTATTATTAATGTTCTGATGGGGCCTTAAATGGGGAAGGGGCCTTTTTTACTTTCACTTACCTATATATGAAATATATAGTAAGTGGAAGTATTGCGATCGTGAAAATTTTCGACTTCCGGTTTTCAACGGAAATACACGTTTTGGGATCCCCTGAGTCAAAATAACCAAGTCCCGCGAAATGGTCTGTGTGTGTGTGTGTCTGTCTGTGTGTCTGTGTGTGTGTGTGTGAACAGACTAGCTCAAAAAGTATAAACCGTGCGAACCTGGAATTGGGTATTTAGAGTATGTATAAGCCCGCGATGTGACAGCAAAAATTTCATCAAATTTGCTCAAAGGGAGGGGGTACTTTATTTAATGACTTTTTAAGTTTTTTTCGATTTTCTCAAAAACGGCTCTAACGATTTTGATTAAACTGAGTATTTGATTTATTTATATGCCTGAAATATGACTGTAAAAATTTCATCAAAATTGATCAACCGGAGGGGGGACTTTACTTCATAAATTTTGTATCATTTTCACATGTTTTTTTTATTTACTCAAAAACGGTTTTAACGATTTTGATCAAACTTGGTATTTGATGTATTTATATGCCTGAGATGTGATAACCAACATTTCATCACAATTGATCAACCGGAGGGGGGACTTTACTTAATAAATTTTGTATCATTTTCACGTGTTTTTTTTTTATTTACTCAAAAACGGTTTTTAACGATTTTGATCAAACTTGGTATTTGATGTACTTATATGCCCGAGATATGACTGTAAAAATTTCATCAAAATTGATCTATGGGAGGGGGGACTTTACTTAATAAATTTTGTATCATTTTCACGGGGTTTTTTTATTTACTTAAAAACGGCTTTAACGATTAACAAAAATAAGATATGAATGTAGAAAAATGTGTGACTTTGGGAAATGATATTTAGCAAAACACGTCAATTACTAATCTAAGTAAGTTGGTAAGTGAAAGTTGTGTGTTGCGCGCACGCACCAGATTTTTACATTTTTGATCGATTATCTCAAAAACGGCTTTAACGATTTTTATCAAATTCGTTATGTTTAATAAAAATTAGTTGTTATTTAATATCAGGTAAGCTTTATCATTATTAAAATGTTCTGAGGGGGCTTAAATAGGGAAGGGGCCCTTTTTGTTTTTCTATAAAGTACCTTTGTTGTAGTTTATATTGAGAAATTAACTGTCTCTCATCACGCCTAAAAATAAGAAATGGCTAAATATGATGTATGAAGAAAATCAAGTAAACATATACAGGAGAAAAAAACAAAAATATTCCGTCAACTCATAAAACACCTTGAGCTCACGCATGCGCCGTAAGCCTCTAATGACAAACCAATGCGTTATAATTAAAGCTGTTCTGTTCATTTGAGAAGTGGCAATTAACAAAACGCATTAATTTCTAATCTAAGTAAGTTGGTAAGTGAAAGTTGTGTGTTGCGCGCACGCACCAGATTTTTTTATATAGGTACGGGTAAGTGAAATTAAATAGTGGTATTGTTGTAATACACCCTTTAAAATTCGAGCCGAAATATTTTTTTTACTTTCACTTACCTATATATGAAATATATAGTAAGTGGAAGTATTGCGATCGTGAAAATTTTCGACTTCCGGTTTTCAACGGAAATACACGTTTTGGGACCCCCTGAGTCGAAATAACCAAGTCCCGCGAAATGGTCTGTGTGTGTGTGTGTCTCTGTGTGTGTGTGTGTGTGTGTGTGTGTGTGTGTATGTGAACAGACTAGCTCAAAAACTATAAACCGTGGGAACCTGAAATTGGGTATTTAGTGTAGGTATATGCCCGCGATGTGACAGCAAAAATTTCATCAAAATTGCTCAAAGGGAGGGGGTACTTTATTAAATAACTTTTTACGTTTTTTTCGATTTTCTCAAAAACGGCTCTAACGATTTTGATTAAACTGAGTATTTGATCGATTTATATGCCCAAAATATGACTGTAAAAATTTCATCAAAATTGATTAACCGGAGGGGGGACTTTACTTAATAAATTTTGTATCATTTTCACATGTTTTTTTTATTTACTCAAAAACGGTTTTAACGATTTTGATCAAACTTGGTATTTGATGTATTTATATGCCTGAGATGTGATAACCAACATTTCATCACAATTGATCAACCGGAGGGGGGACTTTACTTAATAAATTTTGTATCATTTTCACGTGTTTTTTTTTATTTACTCAAAAACGGTTTTAACGATTTTGATCAAACTTGGTATTTGATGTACTTATATGCCCGAGATATGACTGTAAAAATTTCATCAAAATTGATCTATGGGAGGGGGGACTTTACTTAATAAATTTTGTATCATTTTCACGGGGTTTTTTTATTTACTTAAAAACGGCTTTAACGATTAACAAAAATAAGATATGAATGTAGAAAAATGTGTGACTTTGGGAAATGATATTTAGCAAAACACGTCAATTACTAATCTAAGTAAGTTGGTAAGTGAAAGTTGTGTGTTGCGCGCACGCACCAGATTTTTACATTTTTGATCGATTATCTCAAAAACGGCTTTAACGATTTTTATCAAATTCGTTATGTTTAATAAAAATTAGTTGTTATTTAATATCAGGTAAGCTTTATCATTATTAAAATGTTCTGAGGGGGCTTAAATAGGGAAGGGGCCCTTTTTGTTTTTCTATAAAGTACCTTTGTTTTAGTTTATATTGAGAAATTAACTGTCTCTCATCACGCCTAAAAATAAGAAATGGCTAAATATGATGTATGAAGAAAATCAAGTAAACATATACAGGAGAAAAAAACAAAAATATTCCGTCAAGTCATAAAACACCTTGAGCTCACGCATGCGCCGTAAGCCTCTAATGACAAACCAATGCGTTATAATTAAAGCTGTTCTGTTCATTTGAGAAGTGGCAATTAACAAAACGCATTAATTTCTAATCTAAGTAAGTTGGTAAGTGAAAGTTGTGTGTTGCGCGCACGCACCAGATTTTTTTATATAGGTACGGGTAAGTGAAATTAAATAGTGGTATTGTTGTAATACACCCTTTAAAATTCGAGCCGAAATATTTTTTTTACTTTCACTTACCTATATATGAAATATATAGTAAGTGGAAGTATTGCGATCGTGAAAATTTTCGACTTCCGGTTTTCAACGGAAATACACGTTTTGGGACCCCCTGAGTCGAAATAACCAAGTCCCGCGAAATGGTCTGTGTGTGTGTGTGTCTCTGTGTGTGTGTGTGTGTGTGTGTGTGTGTGTGTATGTGAACAGACTAGCTCAAAAACTATAAACCGTGGGAACCTGAAATTGGGTATTTAGTGTAGGTATATGCCCGCGATGTGACAGCAAAAATTTCATCAAAATTGCTCAAAGGGAGGGGGTACTTTATTAAATAACTTTTTACGTTTTTTTCGATTTTCTCAAAAACGGCTCTAACGATTTTGATTAAACTGAGTATTTGATCGATTTATATGCCCAAAATATGACTGTAAAAATTTCATCAAAATTGATTAACCGGAGGGGGGACTTTACTTAATAAATTTTGTATCATTTTCACATGTTTTTTTTATTTACTCAAAAACGGTTTTAACGATTTTGATCAAACTTGGTATTTGATGTATTTATATGCCTGAGATGTGATAACCAACATTTCATCACAATTGATCAACCGGAGGGGGGACTTTACTTAATAAATTTTGTATCATTTTCACGTGTTTTTTTTTATTTACTCAAAAACGGTTTTAACGATTTTGATCAAACTTGGTATTTGATGTACTTATATGCCCGAGATATGACTGTAAAAATTTCATCAAAATTGATCTATGGGAGGGGGGACTTTACTTAATAAATTTTGTATCATTTTCACGGGGTTTTTTTATTTACTTAAAAACGGCTTTAACGATTAACAAAAATAAGATATGAATGTAGAAAAATGTGTGACTTTGGGAAATGATATTTAGCAAAACACGTCAATTACTAATCTAAGTAAGTTGGTAAGTGAAAGTTGTGTGTTGCGCGCACGCACCAGATTTTTACATTTTTGATCGATTATCTCAAAAACGGCTTTAACGATTTTTATCAAATTCGTTATGTTTAATAAAAATTAGTTGTTATTTAATATCAGGTAAGCTTTATCATTATTAAAATGTTCTGAGGGGGCTTAAATAGGGAAGGGGCCCTTTTTGTTTTTCTATAAAGTACCTTTGTTTTAGTTTATATTGAGAAATTAACTGTCTCTCATCACGCCTAAAAATAAGAAATGGCTAAATATGATGTATGAAGAAAATCAAGTAAACATATACAGGAGAAAAAAACAAAAATATTCCGTCAACTCATAAAACACCTTGAGCTCACGCATGCGCCGTAAGCCTCTAATGACAAACCAATGCGTTATAATTAAAGCTGTTCTGTTCATTTGAGAAGTGGCAATTAACAAAACGCATTAATTTCTAATCTAAGTAAGTTGGTAAGTGAAAGTTGTGTGTTGCGCGCACGCACCAGATTTTTTTATATAGGTACGGGTAAGTGAAATTAAATAGTGGTATTGTTGTAATACACCCTTTAAAATTCGAGCCGAAATATTTTTTTTACTTTCACTTACCTATATATGAAATATATAGTAAGTGGAAGTATTGCGATCGTGAAAATTTTCGACTTCCGGTTTTCAACGGAAATACACGTTTTGGGACCCCCTGAGTCGAAATAACCAAGTCCCGCGAAATGGTCTGTGTGTGTGTGTGTCTCTGTGTGTGTGTGTGTGTGTGTGTGTGTGTGTGTGTATGTGAACAGACTAGCTCAAAAACTATAAACCGTGGGAACCTGAAATTGGGTATTTAGTGTAGGTATATGCCCGCGATGTGACAGCAAAAATTTCATCAAAATTGCTCAAAGGGAGGGGGTACTTTATTAAATAACTTTTTACGTTTTTTTCGATTTTCTCAAAAACGGCTCTAACGATTTTGATTAAACTGAGTATTTGATCGATTTATATGCCCAAAATATGACTGTAAAAATTTCATCAAAATTGATTAACCGGAGGGGGGACTTTACTTAATAAATTTTGTATCATTTTCACATGTTTTTTTTATTTACTCAAAAACGGTTTTAACGATTTTGATCAAACTTGGTATTTGATGTATTTATATGCCTGAGATGTGATAACCAACATTTCATCACAATTGATCAACCGGAGGGGGGACTTTACTTAATAAATTTTGTATCATTTTCACGTGTTTTTTTTTATTTACTCAAAAACGGTTTTAACGATTTTGATCAAACTTGGTATTTGATGTACTTATATGCCCGAGATATGACTGTAAAAATTTCATCAAAATTGATCTATGGGAGGGGGGACTTTACTTAATAAATTTTGTATCATTTTCACGGGGTTTTTTTATTTACTTAAAAACGGCTTTAACGATTAACAAAAATAAGATATGAATGTAGAAAAATGTGTGACTTTGGGAAATGATATTTAGCAAAACACGTCAATTACTAATCTAAGTAAGTTGGTAAGTGAAAGTTGTGTGTTGCGCGCACGCACCAGATTTTTACATTTTTGATCGATTATCTCAAAAACGGCTTTAACGATTTTTATCAAATTCGTTATGTTTAATAAAAATTAGTTGTTATTTAATATCAGGTAAGCTTTATCATTATTAAAATGTTCTGAGGGGGCTTAAATAGGGAAGGGGCCCTTTTTGTTTTTCTATAAAGTACCTTTGTTTTAGTTTATATTGAGAAATTAACTGTCTCTCATCACGCCTAAAAATAAGAAATGGCTAAATATGATGTATGAAGAAAATCAAGTAAACATATACAGGAGAAAAAAACAAAAATATTCCGTCAACTCATAAAACACCTTGAGCTCACGCATGCGCCGTAAGCCTCTAATGACAAACCAATGCGTTATAATTAAAGCTGTTCTGTTCATTTGAAAAGTGGCAATTAACAAAACGCATTAATTTCTAATCTAAGTAAGTTGGTAAGTGAAAGTTGTGTGTTGCGCGCACGCACCAGATTTTTTTATATAGGTACGGGTAAGTGAAATTAAATAGTGGTATTGTTGTAATACACCCTTTAAAATTCGAGCCGAAATATTTTTTTTACTTTCACTTACCTATATATGAAATATATAGTAAGTGGAAGTATTGCGATCGTGAAAATTTTCGACTTCCGGTTTTCAACGGAAATACACGTTTTGGGACCCCCTGAGTCGAAATAACCAAGTCCCGCGAAATGGTCTGTGTGTGTGTGTGTCTCTGTGTGTGTGTGTGTGTGTGTGTGTGTGTGTGTATGTGAACAGACTAGCTCAAAAACTATAAACCGTGGGAACCTGAAATTGGGTATTTAGTGTAGGTATATGCCCGCGATGTGACAGCAAAAATTTCATCAAAATTGCTCAAAGGGAGGGGGTACTTTATTAAATAACTTTTTACGTTTTTTTCGATTTTCTCAAAAACGGCTCTAACGATTTTGATTAAACTGAGTATTTGATCGATTTATATGCCCAAAATATGACTGTAAAAATTTCATCAAAATTGATTAACCGGAGGGGGGACTTTACTTAATAAATTTTGTATCATTTTCACGTGTTTTTTTTATTTACTCAAAAACGGTTTTAACGATTTTGATCAAACTTGGTATTTGATGTATTTATATGCCCGAGATGTGACTGTGAAAATTTCATCAAAATTGATCTACGGGAGGGGGGACTTTACTTAATAAATTTTGTATCATTTTCACGGGTTTTTTTATTTACTCAAAAATGGCTTTAACGATTAACAAAAATAAGATATGAATGTAGAAAAATGTGTGACTTTGGGAAATGATAATTAGCAAAACACGTCAATTTCTTATCTAAGTAAGTTGGTAAGTGAAAGTTGTGTGTTGCGCGCACGCACCAGATTTTTTCTTAATACTACCAAATTTCGGCTTATATTTCCCACCCTCTTCAATCCTTTTAAGTACTTCACTTACATTAACATTCGTATATTACCATTTAACGTTTCAAGTACCATTCTAAACTGGAATGGCTTCTTTATTCTAAGATGACGAGTGGTCGGTAAAAGCTCTCGAGACGAACAGACTCAATTTTCGAACGAGCCTACATCTTGTAGAATATCCCCACCTCCAGCGACCCCCCTTCGCAGTGTACCAATTGCAACCCGCTCTTCAAGGTGCGATAACAAGAATACTTTTAGCTTAAAGTTCTCTGGCCCATTGTCTACCAAGGACCACTTACGTACTCTACATAAAATTGCTCATGATATTGCACCACCAACATTTTTTTTTTTCTTTTCCATTTATTTCATATCTCAATTTCGACAATTTAAACTTTTACCGGGCCAACTCTCATTAGGGGGTGTGAAAATTGCTCTCTTAAGCCGATACTTTAAGGCTGAGAAAATTGCGGATCCAGAAAAGTGCTTTTGAAAATAATTACCTAAATATTCAGTCATTATACCTCAGTCAAACTCGAAAAATGATAATGATACCGATTATGTTAAATTGATTATTATATTTCTGTTAATTTACTTAATACCTTATTACTTACTCATACGGCTGTTCCGATTTTGATTGTTTTTTTAACGTCCCTTCATGGTACTAAGGCTAATCGGACGATGATATAGAGGGAGTCCTAAATTTTGCCTATCCAGGTATAATTAAGATAGGGATCTTTAACGAGTACCTCAGGACCTCCATTTTACGTCCTATCCGAGGGACGGCATAACCAAGGATTTTTTACTTCCTTTAAAAAATCCTAGGGCCACCGCGGGTCGCGAACTCTAGTATTGTAAGATGCTATGCTATCCACTATACCACAGGTTGGGATAATTGGTGTTCCGGTTAATTGACGTACGGATAATCGAGTTTCTAGTGTAAAATTTGTAAACCAGGTCTCAATATTAAATCTGTCCTTCCATCTATGAACGAAAATGTGTCAAAGTGCAATAAGTAATTTTTTTGACTCTCATATACTTTATATCCTTCTCATTTTTAAAATGACCTTGGATTTTATTTTTTTGTGATTCTATGCTTTAGAATCGTATAGAGTTTTGGGTGTTGTTGCCACTACGCTTCAGTATAAATTTTTGGGGAAAAAAATATAATTTAAGTATTTATTTTCGTCCATATTTTTTTTTTCAAACCACGAAGTGAAAAATTCTTCGGAAAATTGCAAACGCACCATGGTACATTTCTACAAAGACATGGACATTCTGACAATAAAATCATACATTTATGACAAATATACTAAATTTCACTGTTCTACTCATAACCATCCAAACTTGCTTCTTCTCTTTCCTCCTCCCAGTTACCCGTCCAACGAAGATTGAAAAGACATTGGCCGAAGGATATGCTCCAACATAGCGATAAAATCAAGCAAATCGAAGATAAATTTTGCATTCACCATAAATTTCCTAGATGCTCCAGCGCATGCGCAAATGAGGTAAAATATAAATCTTTATGTATATAACAATCTCGTGACCCGATGTTTGTCTGAGGTAAAATCAGAAACTACTCAACTGATTTTGATCAAATTTGGCTCATTGTGTGTAGTTTTATCCAATTTAAAAGATATGATAGTTTTTATCTTGGTTATTGGTCTCAATATTTTTCTTTTTGCAGATTAAATTGTTATTATACTACAATTGAGTTTGATTATTTGTAAGTTCTATAAATTTCCAACAAATGGCGGTGGAAGTTGATATATTGACACAACACTTCATTTTACTCCGATATTTAAGGAGGGTTAGCATAAATCTATTTTTTCCGGCTTGGACTAGGAAAATCCTTGTTTTCCATGCCAGATTATGTGTCGCCTTTTCCCCTGTGTGGAAAAGATCAAATCTATTTTTTTTAGCAAAAGACTGTCTATTTTGATTGTACCTGTTCCAATTATATTCTTTATTAGTCCCCCTTTACATGTGTCATTCATTAACTCATTATGGTAAAATTAAAGACGTGAACAATAAAAACTTTAACCCATCTAAATTCTTTACCAAACAATATTAAATTTGACGTAAAGTTCTATTTTAAATCCTGTTGGTTTTTAGATTAGCTGAAACACCTGTTTCAGTGAATTTTGATTTGACTGTATAAAAAGAATAGGATATTACTATCCTAAAAGAGTGTGCTCTTACTTAAAATAAATCTTCGTGAGTCCTCAAGCGGTTTTTTTTTTTCATTCTTCTTCTTCTGGATAAAAAATGTTACAGAAAAATCACGGTTACATTTATCTTGCATGCTTTTCTGACACCTTATATTTTTTCCAGATTTTTTATTTAATAATTTAACAGCAAAACAGTGTTGATAAATATTAATGGTCTTATGGCTTATGAATGGGCTTGATATTTAGATTTAAATATTTGACGATAAAGAAGGAAGGTGGTAGGGTACAGGCAGCGCAGGCTAGCGGCTAAGCCCTGAAGCTGGGGGCGGGCCGAGCAGTGCTGCTCCTAGCGGGGGGCGGCAGAACTTGCGAAAGAGATTATCGCCTCTAATCCGGACTGGACTAACACTGTCTTAACGGCCAATCCTCTCGCTGTATCCTTTTCTAATTGTTAAGTATCTATCATCCATTACAGTAGAACCTCGATTAACCGGAATATCAATTATCCGGACTGTTTTAAGTAGGCATTTTCCCAAGTTTAGGAATAATAATAAATAAGGATTTTTTTAAAGGGATTAAAAAATCCTTGGCTATCCCGTCCCTCGGACAGGATGTAAATGGAGGTCCCGAGCCTATACGATGCCAGGTACTCGTTAAAGATCCCTATCCTAATTATACCTGGATAGGCAGAATTTAGGACTCTCAGTGTAGCATCATCCGATTAGCCTTAGTGGCATAAAGTGACGCTAAAAAAACAAAGCAAAACTTAATGATATATTGAATTATTTTACATGGTAAATACAATTCTATTTCCGGAAGTTTTAATATTTATAACTAGGGAACAGATTTTCATGTAAAATAGTGAGACCCTCGAGAAAACCGCAAGAGAAGATCTATGAAGGAAAGGAAACATTGTTTGCGCATAAATGTGCATAGAAAATAACGATTTAGCTTATGTAAAAATTAAAAAAAGAAATCACACTAGTTTTTGTTTATTTGTTTGTGAAAAAATCATTTTTTATTGGCCCAATTTAATTAATAAACCTTGTTTTCTTCTTCTAGTTAGTTTTTGTAGTTGGCCCGAAACCCTAAAGCCAAATTTTTCAATTAAATTAGGAATATGCAGGTGTTGCGATACTTTTGACCGGGAGTTTATTAATAAAAAAAAAAAAGTTAAAAAGCATTTTAAATTTTGGTCGTTTCAATTTTTTATTTTTATTTATCTGGACTTACGGAGTCGAACTTTTGGGGTTTTACTAAACGAATCGAATTCCTCTCGCAGCCAATCCCTACAATCCAAAATCATTCGTAAAATCCTGAATGCTCCTTATTTCGTCCCAAATAAAATTATCCATGAAGACCTTAATGTTCTTTATGTCACCGATCTGTCCTGATCCAGATACAAGAACTTTCACAGTAAAATCCCTACTTATCCTAACCCTCTTTTCTCCAACCTTGCTTCCTCCTCTATCCGTCTGAAAAGAAGATGGCCTACAGACCTACTAAATTAAAACAATCTACGAGTTAGATATTTGACCTATGGGTAGTCTCTCCACACGCCTTTTCATATCATTAATTTACCTTTATCATATTTACTTATTGTATTGATATTATACAGTTGTGAATTTCAATAATTAAATTTTAAAAAAAGAACCATTCTTATTTTATTTAATATTTTCTATACAGATAATAACAAGGGCGTCTCAAAAATTCGTCTGGGGGAAGCAGGTTATTTTTTTCTATTTTTGTTCTTTTAAATTACAGCTTTTCTGAAAAATTATTGTAACGCTTCTGTGGGTTAAAGATTATTTATTTAACAGAAATATACAATTATCAATGCCAAAACAATTATCACAACTTAAATATTCAAGAAGGTTACAAAAATGATAACTTTATAGCACACTAATCATAAGACTTGAGCTTCACAGTCAAGACACAGGCTAAGACTAATTGGTCCAGTCACTCGCTCCTTATATATAGTCGTAAAATGAACGTTCTGGAAGGTTTCAGGTTTTGGTGGAAGCTGCTGGAACGCCGTAGATGGATCTCGAACAATCTAGAACTAAACAGTTCGTTCCAACCGCTTAGTTGTTCCAACAAACGGTCTGGGATATTAAACCATATGTTTTTTACATAACGATTTACCGTTACAGTATTTTCTGATTATGTAAATATAGTGTGCTTCCCAATTTCTTCTATCGAGGTAAGATAAGTTTTACGGTTTTAAATGCAATATTAAATAATCGGCTGTGACATTCATGAGTTTTTTTTTCATTTGCATATAAATTAAACAAATCAAGAAACAAACAAAATATAAGTTTCCATTTTTTCATTCATTTTTATGTTGTAATGAGGTGATCTAAAAAGGTTAATCTGATTTTTTCATTTGACTCACATATTACCAACCTATACAGTACCTGTCAAAAGTTTAGACTCACTTGTATTTAATTCACAATCTTCAAGTTTTAAAAAATAATTGTAACTCAAGAGATAACATTTCAAAAATTATATGATTGTTTCGAATACAATCCATATAAATATAGATGAAATTCTGTTAGTTTGTTTTTTTGTTTGTTCTTTATAGAAATACATACCGTTTGTCCTAAATTCTCCGAATTTCGCTTAGTGGTTCTTTCATACCAGGTGCGAACACCTGTCTATATTAAAATTGCATAACAGCCAATCTCTGGGTATATTCTTTATTGTTATAAAATTATAAAATCTTTATGATCTCGCTTTACATTAGATTTTTACGAAATCAACCGTACTAAAAAAAAATCTCATTTCTGTCCTAACGAACTTTTCTGGACCCACGGCTTTTCTCATTGTTTTCAAAATTCCGTGGGTGAAACCGGGATATTAAAGCTAGTTATAAATAAATTAAAAATAAAATTATGGTTGTTACGTTGTCCAATAAATAAAATGTTTATACTTATTTATTTTACAAAATCTAAGGGTGAGTCTAAACTTTTGACTGGT
The DNA here is from genome assembly GCA_911387785.2 of Aelia acuminata. Taxonomy (NCBI): domain Eukaryota; kingdom Metazoa; phylum Arthropoda; class Insecta; order Hemiptera; family Pentatomidae; genus Aelia; species Aelia acuminata. Next base: position 122,791,389 of record OU426983.1, on the reverse strand, counting down.
ACTGTATATTTCTCAATCCGTTGTGCAATTTTCTATACATTTTTTTTAATTCAAAATACCCCATATATGTTAAAATTATCAATACATCGGATTTATGGAATGACAAAGCTAGGTGTGAATTCTACCTCTGTCGGTTAGTTCAGTCAAGATGACTTGGCTTCTAGTTAATAGAGAGCCAAAGACCTCAAAACTAGGACTACGACAAAAATTAAATACATATTTATACTTACTGAAACCAATATGGACTTACTCTTCACAGATATACGGTACAGCCAAAAAGACCCACTTACAAAGAATTCAGACCTTTCAATCAAAAATATTAAGACTCATAGTTAAAGCACCATGGTACGTCACTAACAAAACACTATATACTGACTTACAAATAGAAACAGTAGACCAACATATAAAGACACTTTACAAACGTTTCCATACACACTTACACGGCCATTTCAATCAACTGATTAGAGGCATGGCAACAGCTGATATAGGAGATTAAAAAGGCGCTGGATGAGAGAACTCCTTCGTTAAAAATCCAGATTACCTGAAACAAGCCAGGGAAGAAGTACTGCTGGGTGCCATTCTTCCCCAAGCCTAACATTCTCTTATTCAAATTAGCACAGCTCACATTTGCTGATTGTTGATGTTTATTGACAGGCGCAAATTAAAATTATGAAGCCAAAAAAAAAAAAAAAAAAAATCATCATAAGGCAAATCTATTTTCCAAAATATCTTACCATAAACTTAATATTGGGCATACAACTACAAAATTATAGCAGTCTTCGACCAATTTCCAAATTACACTATGTACATATTGGTTGATCTTCTGCTCTATCGATCTCCCCTCTAGCTCTTATAATTATTCCCATATAGTACGCGTTTTTCCGTCTGAGATATAGTATCAACTAGCTGAACCATTCGCCCTCTAGCCTACTTAAAATTGCACTTAACTAAAGTACCTATACTTCGTACATTCAGTATCGTATAGAGCGTTTTAGTGCGCCTTGAGGTGAGGGTTGAAGTAAAGAATAGATCTGTTTAAATTGTAGTAGATTATTTATTTTTTGAAACATAAGTTAAAGGTATTTACGTATTTACAGGACCTCTTTGAACCAAATGTTTGAAGTTACGATATGGTCATCTGTGAGTGTTTGTTGGTGGTTTTTTTTTACAGACACAGAGGTCACCCTCGAAAACGCAACTAACTTAAATTCACATGTCAGTTTCGCGGAAAGCGAGTGCGCTGATTCTATTGACTCCAATAGCATGTTTTGCTTGTAACCTCTACGACCATTTTCTCGCAAAAGAAAAAAAAACAACAAAAAAACGCGGTTTTGCGCTAGTAACTCGCAATCGAAGTCGAAATGAGCGATTTGTAAATTTCAAGTTGCAAGACATGGCCTGCAATATCTTATATGATGAATGCGATTCTTCGAAAATGTCATTGTAACTTGTTTCTCTTTTGTTCATAATACTTATACTCTCCCAATTTTTCTCATTTTGTAAAAGTTTCAAATTTAAATTTTTGTTGGGGTTTTCAATGATAAAAAAAAAATGCTTGGAATGTCAAAAAACAATGCATTTTTCGTCCTAAACCACGCAATTGACAAAAAAGGTGACGGATAGAGATTTTCTGACTTCAGATTCGTGTTCAGCTTACTCCAAATAACAATATAACAGCATTTTTGTTGATGGGAGGATTTTAATGCATAAAAGTGTTATTTAGCAACGAACACGTCGAAAGTTCGCTTATGACTGTTCAGAACTACAATGAACTCTGACCCCCCCCCCCCCATTACGAGACCGCAGCTTTGCCCCACAGCCGCAACGAGCGCTTGCAGTCGTTAGATAGCGATTAACGCCTGTAGGTTCGAGTCCGGCTGGAATTAAACAAGAGCAGACCCAGACCGCAGAAGATGCACACCCGAAATTGTTGCGGCCAGGGGACGCACTTCCACCAAACATAAATCAGCAGAGCTGGTTCCCATTTAGCAGGCTCGCAATTTATATCTAGTCTCATTGTTTTTCTGAGTGGGCCCTCGCTAATTGCCGGAATTCTTCCGTCTCTTCCTCCCAAAGAGGGCTCTAGCATCTTCTGCAGGGGTCGGAGCAACTCGAGGGGTGCTGAGGAGTCGCTGAATAATACCGTCGTTAATCAATATGAGGCCAACGAATTGGATAAAACTCGGTTTAATAGTATTGTAATATATTTTTTTACAATTTTAATTTCACCAGATTCATTATGTTAGGAAAAAAAGAATGGTATGAACATTTTATTTTTACCTTCACCCACAATCATGGTTCATGCTCTCAAGTATATTACAAGGACATTCCGGTTCCTGATTACCAAAAAGTACTATAACCCCATCGGACTAAAACCGAAACAACTCAACAAACGATTTGGATTATTATGTTGATTATTCGACAGACGCTCCAAATTATCGATAACAATTGATTCAGCAACTCTGATTTTGCTTTTTAATGGTATACTGGGACCACGCGTTGAATCTGGATCTCTTACATATTTGATATCCCAGTACAGAAAAAGTTTTTAAAATGTTAGAAAGAGTTGAGAAAATATTTTTAAAGTTCATACATATATTACTAATGTTTTAAAGTCTATCCAGATAGGAGAACTAAATATGAACAGTTAATGAAGATATTTGGTATACCTCATAAGTTTAAGGGTAGATGTTTGAATTAACGCATTAATCTAAGTTTGAAAAGGTGACATAGATGATATATGGACATTAGGACGTTAAATTTAGAGTAAAAAGAGTCGCAAGCAGATTAGACCATGACTTCTACAACTGTATGGATAGTCCGGGATATTTGAGCAAAATTACAAGGCTCACAAAGTTATGGGACACTTTAAACAAAGACTTAGATCTTGATTTTTCTTATAACTTAAGTATGGTTAAATACAAGTTATGGAAACATTTCTTAATTGTTAACATATAACAACCTGTCTTATTTATATTTTTTTCAATAATCAACAGCTTACATACAATAATTGTATAATAATATAATCTATGAATGAGATTTTGAAAATTATAGTTTAGTAATTAGTGGATACATACATATTTAATTGACCATTATTACTAATGCAAATAAGTACTTTTATTAATTTTTATTAGCACAATTTAATTCATAATCAGGGTTTAATTATTATGATTAATATTTTAATCTCTGATGAAGGAGGCCTATCAGAAGTAAATTGTTTTGTTGAACTATTATTCCAAATAACCGATATCAGAATATAAGACATTTCTAGTGTTTCCTTTAATCTTTTAAATCCTCCATGAGGCAGTTATTTTAATCACTACTAGTATTAGGTTTCGAACAACATATTTTCAAATGTGTTACTTTAGTATTTAAATTGTATAAAAATAACAACTACAACGATTACTTAACTTTAATTTATCTTTATAAATATAAAAATCTCGTGTCCCGATGTTTGACGGAGGCAAAATCAGAAACTACTCAACCGATTTTGATGAAATATGACTCATTGTGTGTAGTTTTGTCCAACTTAAAAGATAGGAAGGGTAGTTTTATCTGGATTATTGGCCTCAATATTTCTAATTTTGCAAACTGAATGCTTATTATACTACTAAGTTCTATAAATTTTCAACAGATGGCGGTGTAAGCTGATCTTTCTATATTAATGGAGGGTAAGCATAAATCTATTTTTTATTATTATGTAAAATATGTTTCGCCTTTTCACGTGTGTAGAAAACATCGAATCGATTTGTTTTTGCAAAAGACAGGTTAACCAAATCAATTTTTGATCACCTATTAGTATAACCTCCTGACACGATACCTCACATCAATATTATATTCTGGATCTAATTAATATTTCTTATGGCAAAAGATTAATTTGGTAAATGTTTGCTAAATGTCTTTTACATGTGTCATTCATTATACAATATCGTCAAATGTAAAAATGTAAGGTGTAAACAATAAAATCTTTAACCCATCTAAATTCTTTGCCAAACTATTTTAAATTTAGAGCAAAGTTCTATTTTAAATCCCGTTGGTTTTTAGATTAGCTGAAATGTTTTTATCTTTATCAGTGAATTTCGATTTGACTGTATTAAAAATAATAGGATATAAATAATTGAACGCATTATTGAACCTTCACATTAAGAAAAAGTGTGAAAGATTTAAATAATAATAAGGTTAGAAGAATTAAAAAATGTATGTAAGTAAATACAAACTAATAAACTCAATGTTAAATCCTAATACAATATATGAGATCTATATATAAACCATAATATATATGAGATCTATATATAAACCAATATATATATGAGATCTATATATAAACCCTGTGAACTTCAGTTAGTTCTAGTAATGATAAAGTTTGCGGAAGCTTACAAGATCACCAGATCAGTCGACAGGTCCAATTATCGGAACAAACTCTCGACATTAACATCGGATAGAGGTGAGGACAGAACTAGCTAGAACTATGGCAATATAGCAGGTAGCGAGTAGCGAGCAGAATTAGCGACTAATATCGCTCAAATTGATAGTCGCAATATCCGAACCGGCCGGCGATAACTTATTATCCAAGTTGCTCTGGATATTGGCGAGTGAGCTACCCACTGAGCTACACTGTTGGGATCAGTCACTAAATGAATCCCCCCCCTTAATTAGTCCTCCCCTGGGACCCCCTAAATTTGGCTGGTGTAATGGCTCCCCTCTACGTCACTGTTGCTTAATGCGGTATATGTGTGAGGGATGCATTCTGCAGCAAATTGCAAAAAAAAAATCTGGTGCGTGCGCGCAACACACAACTTTCACTTACCAACTTACTTAGATTAGAAATTAATGCGTTTTGTTAATTGCCACTTCTCAAATGAACAGAACAGCTTTAATTATAACGCATTGGTTTGTCATTAAAGGCGTACGGCGCATGCGTGAGCTCAAGGTGTTTTATGAGTTGACGGAATATTTTTCTTTTTTTCTCCTATATATGTTTACTTGATTTTCTTCATATATCATATTTAGCCATTTCTTATTTTTAGGCGTGATGAGAGACAGTTAATTTCTCAATATAAACTAAAACATAGGTACTTTATAGAAAAACAAAAAAAGCCCCTTCCCCATTTAAGCCCCCTCAGAACATTTTAATAATGATAAAGCTTACCTGGTATTAAATAACAACTAATTTTCATTAAACATAACGAATTTGATAAAAATCGTTAAAGCCGTTTTTGAGATAATCTATCAAAAAGGTAAAAATTGGACAAAATTTATTAAGTAAAGTCCCCCCTCCTGTTGATCAATTTTGATGAAATTTTTACAGTCATATCTCGGGCATATAAATACATCAAATACCAAGTTTGATCAAAATCGTTAAAACCGTTTTTGAGTAAATAAAAAAACACGTGAAAATGATACAAAATTTATTAAGTAAAGTCCCCCCTCCGGTAAATCAATTTTGATGAAATTTTTACAGTCAAATCTCGGGCATATAAATAGATCAAATACTCAGTTTAATCAAAATCGTTAGAGCCGTTTTTGAGAAAATCGAAAAAAACGTAAAAAGTTATTAAATAAAGTACCCCCTCCCTTTGAGCAATTTTGATGAAATTTTTGCTGTCACATCGCGGGCATATACCTACACTAAATACCCAATTTCAGGTTCCCACGGTTTATAGTTTTTGAGCTAGTCTGTTCACACACACACACACACAGACACACACACACACACACACACACACACACACACAGACCATTTCGCGGGACTTGGTTATTTCGACTCAGGGGGTCCCAAAACGTGTATTTCCGTTGAAAACCGGAAGTCGAAATTTTTCACGATCGCAATACTTCCACTTACTATATATTTCATATATAGGTAAGTGAAAGTAAAAAGTTTAAAAGAGTCATTTAAATTTTTTTTATTTATTTAGATATCCACCATCTGTAACTTAAAAATAAACCTGGTCAAATCAAATATATTAGTATTTAGAAATGGAGGAAGGCTCTCTAAGTTAGGGAAGTGGAAATTCGGAGGAAGTGATATTGAAATTAAGGGAAGTTATAAATATTTGGGAATCACCTTGACACCAAGACTATCACTGGAGTTTAGCTTAAGCTAAGGTTTATAAACTCACTGTGGTATAATATTATAAAAAATGACGATGTTCCTCTTTCTTCGAAAATAAAAATTGTTAATACTGTATGTAGAAGTATATGTACTATGTAATGGATCTCATATTTTGGGTGGCCAAAAGTATGATACAGTTGAGAAACTACATAGATTTTATTTTAAAAAAATATTTAAACTCCGCTCAAACACACCGAGTTAAGCCCTATTTATAACCATACTCTAAAAGCACACTTCAAGTTCGTCCTGATAGGTATTAATTCACAAAACCGACTTACAAATATTCTTGCATTTTAAACAATAGAGAAAAATGTATTTTGATTTAAAAATATAAATTTATTGCTGCAGAAATATCATTTAAATACACAAATACATTGAAACAATATTAGGATGAGGATATTTAGTACAATGGATTTGGTACTTATTGTTTTGAGAGTGAGAGAGAGATAGAGAGACAGATCCTAGAAATAAATTAGTTCCGACCGAGTCCAAATGATGGAATTAGGTACGCTATTGAATAGTGGAGTTTTCTTTATAGTTTTTCTATAGTAATCTTTCCTTTAAGTAAATATGAGAAATAAAATATCGGCGATTAAGATATCACAAAGTCGTGTAAATAAGCAAAAGTATCCTCCGCAAAGGCTTGGAAGTAAACGACAAAATATCAATCAAGTTCAAATCTGTTGCCACAAGATTGACATAGAACCCAACGCAATCATATTACAGGTCTATATTTACTAGATCAATGCAAAGTCTAACAGATATAGATACGTGATACTTGCTATCTGCTATTTACCCTCTAGCGACATGCATAGCGCAATATTTGTTGTAGCTAATGTTGTGTTTACATTGACTTGAAGAGCCCTATGGGGTTTGTTATCTATCGACTCTGCCCTACTCTTTATCAATATATCTACCTCCTCCTCACTAGTAGATTAATGGCCTCGTCATCTCTTCGTGGATTAACTCACTCTTTAAGTTAGCATTTTTATTATTTTTTATTTATTATATATATATATATATATATATATATATATATATATATATATATATATATACATATATATATATACAAGTACAGTACTAGTCAAAAGTTTAGACTCACCCTTAGTTTTGTAAAATTACAAAATTAACAACATATTATTTATTTAACAGCATAAAAACTATTATTTTATTATTACCTTATTTATAATTTGTTTGTTTGTTTCTTTAACGTCCGTCCCTTTATGCTACTAAGGCTAATCGGACGATGCTACAGTGGGAGCCCTAAATTTTGCCTATCCAGGTATAATTAGGATAGGGATCTTTAACGATTACCTGACATCGTACAGGCTATGTACCTCCATTTTACGTCCTGTTCCAGGGACGGCATAGCCAAGAATTTTTAGCTCCCATTAAGAAATCCTAGGGCCACCCCGGGACGCGAACCCACGACCTTTATAGCATTGTAGGTTACTATGCTAAACATTACACCACAGGTTACCCCTATTTATAATTTTATTCTAAACTTAATCATATAAGGTTTCAAATGTTACCTCTTCAGTTAATGATGGTGAAAGATATCCACCATATTCTACCTCTTCTTGATATAATTTTTGAGTCAGAATTGTTTTATTAAACTTGAAGATTGTGATTAAAATAAAAGTGAGTCTAAACTTTTGACTGGTACTGTATATTAAATATTTTTAGAAGAGAACAGGTAGGCATGGTTGGTATTAAAACCCGGATTTCCTTATCACTCGTAAAACGGTCGTAACACTTGAGTCACCAGGCATATATCCCCCCCTCCTTGACCGGGAGGTCAAGTCAATCCCTTCTCAATCTTCTCTTCTACCGGTTTTATTGTCTGTAAATTTCGGTTAATGTAAATCAACGATTAAGTTCTTACAAAATGCTGATTAAATATTCTTTTTAAATGCCTAACGTTCATACTTACATATTTAAGTTAACCTGCTCACTGAACATTTTGCCGAACTAGATTATTTTTTAAATTCAGAATACAATAAAATGCTCTTATATCTTTTACTCTCATTTCATATTCCGATGCATTGCTCGCTTATACTAAATGGCCTTGAATGTTAAGTGTGCATTATTTCTTTTTTAATCCATCGTTTAGATATTTAGGGGCGATGGTAACTAGAAAAACGAATCGATGAGGAATTACGACTAGATTAAAAGAATAATGATCTTGCTACTTTTCAGTCATGAAATTGCCTTAAACGGTCTTCTACGGATGCGAAACGTAGGCAATGACATTTAGGGATGAGCAAAGGCTGAGAGTTTCTGAAAATAAGGTATTGCGTAGAATATTTAGACCGAAGAGGGAGGAATCAACCGGAGAATTTAGGCGTTTAGAGAACGACGAACTGAGTAAACTGTATCCAGTAAATATAGTAAAGGTGATTGCAGCGTGGCGAATAAAATGGGCATGTAAAACTGCGAAACATAGTAGTAAACGAATTTCGTAAAGAATAATAACCACGGGGCCGACTGGGGAACGTCTGAGGGGTAGGCCGAGACGGATGTGGGAGGATTGCGTGAAGTCAGATCTTCAGGGAGCGAGTTGTGGTGTCGGCTTCGAACCTTCGGGTTGATTGGGCCTTCATTATAATAATAATTATTATTATTAAAGAGCCAACTGAATATTTACTTATTACGATACAAGAATCGGGAAGGCTGTGCCTTAAAGGTTAATAATAATTTGGCCGTAAATCTTGGATATTGGATAATTTAGTTAGCAGTGGTGGGAAGCGTTATCTACTGGAGAAGATGGCGGATATAGCGTAGCCGTGGGCTTCCTCCGGAGCTCCTGATTTATTGGTTGGATCGGAATACCAATAGGTGTCGCTGCCGGCTCCAACTTTCCCCTTCCTACCTCAGCACCCAACGGTATTAGTTATTTCTCAACTTATCTCTTTGCCCATATAATTGTTGTCCTTAAGTGTGATTTATTTAATACGTATTCAACATTAAATAATAGAGGAATCGAGGCGTTGCTATTCAAATCAACCCGAAGAGAAGACAAAATATTTATTCATTTTTACTTTCAATTACCTATATTCGAAATATGTTGGGTGTCCCAGACCTAGTGTAAAAAAAAAAAAAAAATGGGTAATACTGCATGCTAAACGCAAAAAGTAAAAGAAAGTATTTTTTAAAATTAAACTAAGGGTTTTTTTTTTTTAAATTTTAGAATATTATTACTCTTTTTATATTATTTAGAATTCATACATTGTTCTTTCTAGTCTTAAAAAAGTAAAACTAACTCTAACTCATGGGAAGTTCGGCATCCATTACTTTGGATACAGGCTCTAGCGCGCTTCCTCATTGCCCCAGCAGTGACACCTCTCTTTTTAGACTCAAAAGGTGAAGTGCAATTGTATCATGGGTTACACCACTAAAAAGCTAACTAAATTCCGCAGTTTTTAGGAAATTCGGCTTCTAGGGTGCTCCAGTGGGGAGTGAGAAATTTTCAAAAAATATTAAAAATTTAACTTTTAATAAATGTTTTGGGTTTAGCGCATTAAAAGTCCCACTGAAAGTGGATAACCAAACCTAACTCAGCTTTTAGAAAATTTAATGCTGATTAAGAAAATATCATTGTTATTGTTTCTACGTTAAACCGAAGTATAGAAAACTGCCATTTTTTAGAAAAAAAGTAAGATTTTAAAAATAAAAACAAAAAAAATTCTATCTCCTCAACAGATTGAGATAGGAAACTCGTTTCTGCGCCATTCTACCCCTTTTAGCATGCAGTATTACCCATTTTTTACACTAGGTCTGGGACACCCAGTATAAGGTAAACCGTACAGTTATTGACACCCTTAAGACTACATTTCAGTGGTGAATTAAAAAAAAATACTCTTTATGTATGGATCAAATTGAAACCTCCTATAGCTCCTTTTTATCCATCCTTGTAAAGACTCAAGAGCTTTTTTTGGATCAAAAGTTCAATAGTTTTACTATATGGCAATATTTATTGTAAAAAGTGCAAAAACTAGTTATTGACACCCTGTGGATTTAATTGCAAAGTCTTCCCTATGGTTAGTTTGTTAACACTTACTTCGTAGATGACTTAAAGGACCCTTCAAACATTAGATTCATTTATATATTGAAAAAAAATTAGGACTTATTTACTTATTTCTCTAAGTTAAAGTTGAGGAGTCAATAACTGTCTGGTTTACCCTAGTTAGAGAAAGTATTGTGAACGTGAAAATTTTCGAAGCATTTAAGGTATGAAAAAATGTGGTATCTTTAGTTAATTATATTTTAGTTTAGAAACTTTAGTTCCATAATAGATTTCTGAATGCAATATAAAGTGACTTTAGAGGAACATTAATCGTTTTCGGTTTCCAGCAAGGCATATGAGACAAAGTTTACTACGAGACGTAAATACACCTTCTGTCGATTCATCTTCAAGACATATTTACAAAAAGCAACTCACAGTAAAAAACAAGCAAGTAGTAAAAAAACCTCGACTGTTGATAAAAATTGTTCGGTCAATAAAATCGATTCAATAAAATTCGGCAATAATGAATCGATAAGCGCTGAGAACTTACAAGTTTTGCAATACAAATACTCTATAATTTATGGAGATATACAAATATAAGCTATAAATGTGTGAAAATGAAGTTGAGGAATGGCATTTACATATTATCGTACTAATCTACGTAAGTACGTAAGGGAAAGTTGTTTGTAGCGCACATAGCATCAGATTTTTTGAAACTCGATATAAAATACACAATTTATACGATGGAGAACATCAGATATGTAATATTTATGTAATAGAAAAATAGATAGTTTAGTTCTTTGTTAATGGCGTTTTAAGGAAATTTGCAGGTGCGCGTCCCGCGGAGGCTCTGGGATTTTTTAAAGGGATTAAAAAATCCTTAGTTAAGCCGTCCCTCGGATAGGACGTAAAATAGAGGTACCGAGCCAGTACGATGGCAGGTACTCGTTAATAATGCCTATCCTAATTATACCTGGATAGGCAAAATTTAGGAATTCCACCGTAGCATCGTCCAATTTGACTTAGTGGCATATAGGGAAGCTAAACAAAACACCAACTTATTTTGTTTTTTCTATATATTAAACGGAAAAAAGGTGTTTTTGTTCACACTCGTGCGAACAGAAGCCGATGACAGACAGATGTATTCTAGATGTTCGGGACGATAAGACGTGTTATGTTCACGTTCCAACGATCACCGCCGCTGGCCACCGGTAAGATAGCTATCTCCATTCCTCCATCTGCGCGTATCCCATTTCACCACTCTTCCGATCTGTCCTGGCCAATAACAATCTAAGCTTCCCAGTCCGGGGTGTGCTAGTTGGCCAAACGATCCATAGCTGGTCTGGCTGTGGAATACATATTTAGGAAATAATTTCGTGAGGGTCTTAAAAAATAACGAGATTTATTTTTTACTCTCCAAAGTTTCGTCTATTTTATCAGAGCTACAATGGAAGAAAACAAAAACTTATGAAAGAAAAGATTTTATAGTATAAAGTAGCTAATAAATAACTAATAAATTAAATGTGCGCGCAACACACTACTTTCACTTACCAACTTACTTAGATTAGAAGTTGACGTGTTTTGCTAATAATCATTTCCCAAAGTCACACATTTTTCTACATTCATATCTTATTTTTGTTAATCGTTAAAGCCGTTTTTGAGTAAATAAAAAAACCTGTGAAAATGATACAAAGTTTATTAAGCAAAGTCCCCCCTCCCGTAGATCAATTTTGATGAAATTTTTACAGCCACATCTCGGGCATATAAATACATCAAATACCAAGTTTGATCAAAATCGTTAAAACCGTTTTTGAGTAAATAAAAAAAACATGTGAAAATGGTACAAAATTTATTAAGTAAAGTCCCCCCTCCCGTAGATAGATTTTGATGAAATTTTTACAGTCACATCTCGGGCATATAAATACATCAAATGCCAAGTTTGATCAAAATCGTTAAAACCGTTTTTGAGTAAATAAAAAAAACACGTGAAAATGATACAAAATTTATTAAGTAAAGTCCCCCCTCCGGTTAATCAATTTTGATGAAATTTTTACAGTCATATTTCGGGCATATAAATCGATCAAATACTCAGTTTAATCAAAATCGTTAGAGCCGTTTTTTAGAAAATCGAAAAAAACGTAAAAATTTATTAAATAAAGTACCCCCTCCCTTTGAGCAATTTTGATGAAATTTTTGCTGTCACATCGCGGGCATATACTTACACTAAATACCCAATTTCAGGTTCCCACGGTTTATAGTTTTTGAGCTAGTCTGTTCACATACACACACACACACACACACACACACACACACACACAGACCATTTCGGGGGACCCCAAAACGTGTATTTCCGTTGAAAACCGGAAGTCGAAAATTTTCACGATCGCAATACTTCCACTTACTATATATTTCATATATAGGTAAGTGAAAGTAAAAAGTAACATACATATGAAAAGTAGTAGGTTGACATATGAAATAAATTGGTTATCTTAACCAGAGCCTGACTCATACACTGTAAGTCTTTAAACTAAATACATATTTGGCATTATTTCCCTCAAAATATCCAAGAGAAGACTTAGGTATAGTGTTAAGAATTTTAATATCTGATGTGCTTTGTGATGAAGATTTGTCATATGTTGCTTGATTGAGACTGAATGAAACTAAGTTAGGTACTTTTGTGAGGAGTGTAAACCAAGTAATGAATTAACATTTAATTCTCATATGTTGCTTTATAATTTTTAAGGATTGGTTACATACCTTACTTTAATTTATATTGCTACTTCCCTTTGTGCGGCGGCGTATTTTAGGGTTATCCTGAATTGAACGATATCGGTCCCCGGGGTCCGACGGCTAGCATGAGCCACAGACGATATCGGGCGTCCAGGTCCGATGGGAATGCTTTGACGAAAGCGTTATATTTTGACTAAAAAGTGAATTAAATGAGCGTCTCAAGGGTATTATCTCTTGGTAAGGTATGGAACTAGACATAATAGGCGCAGGATATGGCGATAAAGGATTTACGCCATACTTTATCGAAAATCGGACCTCGTAGTCAGTTGCAAAAACAACAGAATTTCAGCTGTTAGCAACATTTTATGCATTAAAATGCAATAATCTCATTAAAAAATCGACTAAATTGAGTGTTTCAAGTGTTCGGACTTTCGGATATTTTTATATGAAAATCGGCTGTTAAGAGGGGAATGTAAGACAAGGGGACCGATGCTACACCTAACGTGTTAATTTTTTCTTGCATCTGTTTTCGTTTTCTTCCATTGTAGCCCTGAGAATGTCTATGAAATAGACGAAACTTTGGCGACTAAAAAATAAAACTTGTTTAATTTTCAAGACTTCAACCCTTGAAATTGAAATTATTTCATATTAAACTAAAATCTTACGTTGTCAGGAACATCTCACTTGAAGTTGCTATTTAAAAACATTTAACTACTAACTAATAGTTGCCAGTTGTTAATTAGTAATTGTAACTACAATCAATCGAAGTAGTTAAAGTTAGTAGTAGTAACTACATTTTGCCCAACTCTGCTAGTGGAGGACGTGGGATTATTTCATCAACTTTTTATATTTTTTTTTTCTGTTTCACTTCCCGACGACAGCCATAGTGTTCCCGAGTCTTTTCAACAGCGGCTGACCGCGACCAATGAATTTCCACACCCGATCCTCCATGTCCTTCCTCCCACCGCCAGGATTACAGGAGCACGTCACTTACCCCTTAAAATTCCTTTATCCTATAGCTGCCTTCTGTCTCCCATGTCAAAAGAAACTCCTCTGCCTGGATATGTGTGAGCGGGAGATAGACTGAATAGATTTTTCGCCCCGTTCAACCCTTCCCACTCTCGATTATGAACGCTTGTCGGAACTTTTTGCCGGCAGTTGTCTGCGGTCTGTATCTGAATACGCCATGGAGCGATGAGTTTCATGTTATCCAAACGTTTAGAATTCCTTTCTTCATCCATGTCGCCTTTTCCTTTCATTCGGAATCGCTTTATAATGCGGCGAAGCCACAAGACGCTTGTTACAAATTTCTACCACAACGGAAAAATATTGTAACGTTAAATCGATAATCAAATAAAACGATAGCTTAAATGATGGTCAGGATTTTCAGTTTACAATGATTTTATTGTGGTAAGCCAACGTTTCGATCCAACTTGTGGATCTTCATCAGGGCTACTGAGTCCAGGTGGATACTCGACCTGTACAGTACAGTATCCACCAGGACTCAGTAGCCCTGATGAAGATCCACAAGTTGGATCGAAACGTTGGCTTACCACAATAAAATCATTGTAAACTGAAAATCCTGACCATCATTTAACCTATCGTAATTGAAGAACAGTTGACTATCTCTCACCTGTACTATTGTATAATCAAATAAAACGTATGGTTTAAAAATCCCAAATCTTTTGTTGGAGCACGTGGACGGGCCTAGATTTTTCAACGGAGACGTAGAACACCCCAGGCCTGGGGTCTTCTAATTATATAGAAGGAGAATAAGGGGAAAACCCCAGTCCTGCAGGAGGATCCAGAACCTTCCAGAAGGTTCGTTTTGCGACTATATTCATATAGGGAGCGAGTGACTGGGCCAGTTAGTCTAAGTCTGTGTTTTTTTTAAATATTTTGATTTTCAGTACATGTTTTCATTTCTTTTTTCTTCATATTTTATTACATACATTTGCAAATATACGTCCATGTTTATGTACATATTTTGAAATTTTTATTACATAAAAATCATATCCCTGCTAATAACAAAATTTTTTTTTTTTTAAATTTTATGCTGTAGTAACGTTTTTAAGTTTATTCTGAATCGTACTACAAAATAAATAAGTCTAATAAAACAAAAAAAAAATAATAAAATAAAATAAAGTTACATAGTTTACACGTTAGGTGCGACGGCGTATTTTACGGTACGGGTATCCTGAATTGGACGGTATCGGTCCCAGGGGTCCGACTGCTGGGACGAGCCACAGACAATATCGGGCGTCGGGGTCCGATGGTAATGCTCTGACGAAAGTGTTATTTTTTTACTGAAAAGTGAATTAAATGAGCGTTTCAAGGGCATTATCTCTTGGTAGGGGTTAGACCTAGACATAACAGGCGCAGGACATGCCCCCGGGGTCCGATACAGGATTCACGCCATACTTTATCGAAAATAGCATTTAACTGCTGGAATTTTAAATTACCATCCATATTGATAATTTTTGCAATGTTAAAACAATTTTTAGGAGTCTTTTAATGCTTAACAACAACTTACTCTATGCTAAAAAAAATCATTTTAAAGACATGAATTTATATAATATAAATAAAGCAAATATCATCAAGTTTTATTTATAAATTATAGGCTTTGTAAGAAGTATTAAAAAAAAATATATTGTTTTCTTTCCATATTTATGCAATTATTAAAGAATGTAAAATAAATTAAATAGAACTACATAATATAAAATCAAACACATAAAAATAAAAATGACCATAAAGGTAGTCGTCGCATTATCGGACGCGGAAGGGTGATGCCGTCCAGTAGTCTTGCTTTATTACTGATAGACCCCGGAGTCCGATTCTAAAAAACAACAGAATTTCATCTGTTATCAACTTTTGCTGCAATAAAATTCAATAATCTCATTAACCCGGCATTGGTCGCTAGACCCACTTTAATATGGATGGTCGCACGTGAAAATTTCATTTTAATCATACGTAAGTTTAAATTTTAACAATAAAGTTGTACTTACAAAAAGGTCAATTATTAGTACAAATTATGAAATCTTGAAAAAACTTTTTTATTAAGAGGATAAAACAACTATAGGTAATCATTCAAAACTACTGTTTAACATTTTTTTAAAAAGAGTAAAAAAAATAAATACATAAAGAAAAAGTATAATCGTAAATCAAAATTAATAAATTAATACTACAAGCATTTAGTTTGATTAACAGTAGTGATTATAATGTTCAATTAGAAATACAATGTATATTGGAACTTCCAAGTTCGAATATAAACTAGACAGAAAATTCTAATAGAAAACTATTCTTTAGTGTAGTCATTGAGCCATTTTTCTCTCTTAAAGAAAACATTTTGGAAGTTGATGCACACTCAGTTATACGTAACACTGACAGTCGCGCGTGAGAAAAACTTTCAATTAACCAGAGTTGGGCAAAAAGAAGTTGAACTACAAATTACAAAACTACTGACACATTAGTTGGGAAGTTGTTGAAACTACAACTACTTTAATAATTTGTAGTTGATGGACCACAACTACAACTACTGGAGTTTCAAAAAAGTAGTTGCATTTTTACAACTACAACTAGTAGTTGCACTGCAATTATGGGCCTGAAACTACAACTACTTTTATTGATAACGAGTAATTATCGATATCTAGTAATATCGATAAGGAGTATATCAAATGCAATTCAGCTAATATATAAAACATGGGATTGATCGAGAACCTAAGGTTAAAAAAAATAATTGACTGCCGGAAATCATGGAAAAAATTTGTATTACGTATATGTAGCGTACTATTTTTAAAACAGATTATCAACCATAATGGAGCCCATTTATCTATGGAGTATTTATCTAAAGACAAAATAAAAATAGCGAAAACATGTGATTTAATTAGACGTTGCTTAGCAAATGTAGTTGCCGTTCTAAAACTACATTTACAACTACTTGTTGTATTAGCCATTCCCAACTACTGTAGTTGTAGTTTTAAATTACAACTACTTAACTGGTAGTTGAAAAATAGTAGTTGCGCGCTTCCAACTACAAACTACATGTAGTTGTCTGTGTAGTTAATTACAAATGTAGTTAACTACTGCCCAACTCTGCAATTAACTATATCATTGACAGTCGCGCGTAAGACAATCTCTCTTGAGATCGGATTGAGCGGAGTAGAAGGAAGCTGGAGCAGGTAGGTACGAGTACAAGGCTTGGTATTGGAGCGGGGAGAGTTCAGGGAGGTGTGTGAGTCTGTGAACTACAGATAGAAAGGAGGGCAGGTTTTCGGAAGCACTATGAACCGTTTCTCGCCAAAAAAAACAAAATATGTGAGAGAAATTCTCACGCAGCGACCAATGACGGGATGAAAATCGACTAAATCCTCTGAGATGTTCGGCCTTTCGGACATTTTCATGTGAAAATCGGCTGTTAAGATGGAATTGTAAGAAATCGGATCCCGGGGACCGATGCCGCACCTATTTTGTTAAGTTACTCATAGTTAGATTGTAAATTGTACTTAAGCTACTCATAGAGAAATTACATTCCATAACCCCTAACCACAAATCCCTTACATTATGGAGCATTAGTGCACTTCCAGCTCTAGCAGAATATTAAATTAGAAGTTCCGGATAGTTGTAAACAATGGAACAAGTCCTATAAAGATGCCTTAATTGTTTCTAAGCGAGGCAGTCTCCGCGTACTCCCTCAAACATCTCGGCTAAGTGTGTTTGCCGAGGTTAGTGTTTATGAAACTTAATAGCACCTGGGGTAATGGAAAGTACTCCTACCTGCCTCCGCTCTTCGGCAAATAGTCCCTACTCCAAGAAGTGAGTGTCGTCGTGGGAACCCGGCGGCGGGTCGGCCATGCCAGGGTCAGAGCTATCAAGTTTCATTTTTCGGCTTGTTATTAACTTCAAAAAATATAATATAAGTAGAGTTGTATTGTCAATAATTGTGAAAGCTGGTCAGAGGTAAGATAGTTTCGATTTAGATAAAAAAAAGAATCTTGTTCTGTGCGCACAACACACAACTTTCAATCACCAACTTACTTAGATTAGAAATTGACGTGTTTTGTTAAATGCCATTTCTCAAAGTCACACAATTTTCCACATTCATTTACTTATTTTTGTTAATCGTTAAAGCCGTTTTTGAGTAAATAAAAAAACACCGTGAAAATGATACAAAATTTATTAAGTAAAGTCCCCCCTCCCGTAGATCAATTTTGATGAAATTTTTACAGTCATATCTCGGGCATATAAATACGTCAAATACCAAGTTTGATCAAAATCGTTAAAACCGTTTTTGAGTAAATAAAAAAAACACGTGAAAATGATACAAAATTTATTAAGTAAAGTCCCCCCTCCGGTTGATCAATTTTGATGAAATTTTTACAGTCATATTTCAGGCATATAAATAGATCAAATACTCAGTTTAATCAAAATCGTTAGAGCCGTTTTTGATAAAATCGAAAAAAACTTAAAAAGTTATTAAATAAAGTACCCCCTCCCTTTGAGCAAATTTGATGAAATTTTCGCTGTCACATCGCGGGCTTATACATACACTAAAAGTACAGTACCAATGAAAAGTTTAGACTCACTTGTTTTTATTCACAATCTTCAAGTTTAAAAAAAAATATTGTAACTCAAGAGATAACATTTCAAAAATTATATGATTGTTTCAAATACAATCTATATAAATAAAGATCAAATTCTGTTTGTTTGTATTTTTGTTTGTTCTTTATATAAATCCATACCGCTTGTCCTAAATTCTCCAAATTTCTCTTAGTGGTTCTTTCATACCAGGTGCGAAAACCTGTCCATATTAAAATATCATAACTTCAGCCAATCTCTGGGTATATTATTTATTGTTATAAAAATCGTTATGACCTCGCTTTACATTAGATTTTTACGAAATCAACCGTTTCTTTAGAAAAATGAAATTCCCCGTGTGAAACCGGGATATAAAGCTAGTTATAAATAAATTAAAAATAAAATTATAGTTGTTATGTTGTCCAATAAATACAATGTTGTTACTTATTTATTTTACAAAATCTAAGGATGAGTCTAAACTTTTGACTGGTACTGTATTTGCTCTTTAAAATACACTAAATTATTTTATTATTAAATAAATGTTTTTACTTGTGATAATTCGGCAATGCAATCATAGTACTCCAAGTCGTCTGATTTTATAATTCTCTATGTAGTTGTGGAAAACATCATATATGTACCATGAAACAAATAATTTCCATTAAATGAACAGAACATCTTTCATTATACAGCATTGGTCTGTCATTTAAGGCGTACAGCGCATGCTTGAACTCAACGTGTTTTATGAGTTGACGGAATATCTTTCTTTTTTTCTCCTGTATATGTTTACTTCATTTTTTTTTTCTTCATATTTCATAAATAGCCATTTCTTATTTTTAGGCGTAACGAGAGACAGTTAATTTCTCCACATAAACAAAAACAAAGGCACTTTGTAGGAAAATAAAAAAGGCCCCTTCCTCATTTATGCTCCCTCAGAAGATTTTAGTAATGATAAAGCTTACCTGATATTAGAGAATAATTGATTCTCATTAAAAATGACGAGTTTAATGAAAAACGTTAAAGCCGTTTTTGGGAAATGAATGAAATAACAATTAAAAATGGGGAAAACGTGATGGATTATAGAGCCCCCTCCGTTTTACCAAATTTGATGAAATTTTTAAAGCATACTTCGGGCCTATAAATACAGCAAATAACAAGTTTTATCAAAATCGATAGAGCCGTTTTTGAGAAAATCGAAAAAAAAACGTAAAAAGTAATAAAATAAAGTACCCGCTCCGTTTGACCTATTTCGATAAAATTTTTGCTGTCACATCGCGGGAATATACATAAACTTAATAACCAAGTTCAGGTTCGCTCGGTTTATAGTTTTTAAGCTAGTCTGTTCACACGCATACACACACACACACACACACACACATAGAACATTTCGCGGGACTTTGTTATTTGGACTCAGGGGACCAATAACAAAAAATCTGGTGCATGCTCGCAACACACAACTTTCACTTACCAACTTACTTAGATTAAAAATTAATGCGTTTTGTTAATTGCCACTTCTCAAATGAACAGAACGGCTTTAATTATGAAAAATGGTCTATAATTAATAGGTAATCTATCTATTATAGGTGTATCTATCTATTATTTTTATATCTGTAGGTGGTATAAGTTGATTGAATATTTTTCTTTTTTTCTCCTCTTTATGTTTTCTTTATTTTTATCATATCTCATTTTTAGCCATTTCTTATTTTTAGGCGAAGTGAGAGACAGTTAATTTCTCCATGTAAACAAAAACAATAGTACTTTATAAGAAAGAAAGAAACAAACAAAAAAGCCCCCCCCCCCCCCAAAAAAAAGCCCCCTTAGAACATTTTAATAATGATAAAGCTTACCTGATATTAAAGAAAACCTAATTTTCATTAAACATGACGAATTTGATAAAAATCGTTAAAGCCGTTTTTGAGATAATCGAAAAAAAGGTAAAAATTGGAAAAAAAAGTCATGAAATAAAGTCCCCCCTCCGGTTGATCAATTTTGATGAAATGTTGGCAATCACATCTTTGGCATATACATACATGAAATGCCCAGTTTGATCAAAATCGTTAAAACCGTTTTTGAGTAAATATAAAAAACACGTGAAAATGATACAAAATTTATTAAGTAAAGTCACCCCTCCAGTTGATCAATTTTGATGAAATTTTTACAGTCGTATCTCGCGCCTATACATACATCATATACACAGTTTGATCAAAATCGTTAAAGCCGTTTTTGAGTAAATGAAAAAAAACACGTGAAAATGATACAAAATTTATTATGTAAAGTCCCCCCTCCGGTTAATCAATTTTGATGAAATTTTTACAGTCATATCTCGGGCATATAAATAGATCAAATACTCAGTTTAATCAAAATCGTTAGAGCCGTTTTTGAGAAAATCGAAAAAAACGTAAAAAGTTATTAAATAAAGTACCCCCTCCCTTTGAGCAATTTTGATGAAATTTTTGCTGTCACATCGCGGGCATATACCTACACTAAATACCCAATTTCAGGTTCCCACGGTTTATAGTTTTTGAGCTAGTCTGTTCACACACAGACACACAGACACACACACACACACACACAGACCATTTCGTGGGACTTGGTTATTTCGACTCAGGGGGTCCCAAAACGTGTATTTCCGTTGAAAACCGGAAGTCGAAATTTTTCACGATCGCAATACTTCCACTTACTATATATTTCATATATAGGTAAGTGAAAGTAAAACGTGTATTTCCGTTGAAAACCGGAAGTCGAAATCACGATCGCAATACTTTCCCTTACTAAATATTTCATATATAGGTAAGTGAAAGTAAAAATAAATTAATAAATAAATCCGTATAATATCACCATTTTCTGATTCTTCTGTGGTTCCGCACTCTTTATTAACAAAATATATTTTAAAAAATGGGCAATGACTGCTGTGAATGAGAGAGAACAATATGAGAAATATTATATAAAGGGGGGGGATGGGTCGAGGCTTCAATTCCTTGTTTCTATAAAAGCTGACAATATTGCTTAGCCGCAGAATCCTCACCACCAATCCGCAGTCAGGGGAATATTTCATGTTCATTGCTAATACAAGTTACGAACCACAACCATGATCTGTCAGGAATATAATGTCATAGAATTGTATGGAATCCCTTGATTGATAAAATGTTTTCTTCTTTATGAAATATACAAATATAATATTTCTATTCTAAAGTCCATAGAGATAAAATAAAGGATTAACGAACCCAAAGGCCCGATGTCGACACCAACAAAGCTGTTTTGTAAAACATGGAATCACCAAATAAAAAACCAGGCGCGAGTTTTTAAAAAAAAAAAAGTTTCTATCCACCTTTATTATTAACTGTGGTCAAGTCGCCTCTTCCTCGCCGTCTAGGCTATACGGGGTTTCCCGGGCCTGGGGAGCGGCTGTGCGATTAATGCCGAGTATTATTAAAATTCCCCTGGCTCCGGGTTTTAAACTGCTATCTTCGGGTTCACAATGATATGTTGCCATGGGCAACGCGTATTTCCTAACGCGTTTGCCCACTCGCCCATCCCGCCACCCCGCTATTTATCTATCCATCTATCTAGTTATTTTATCGATTAAAACATGCATAAATATAAAAAGTTTAAATAACCTTAAAAAATAAATCAAATTCCCCCTTTCCAGTTGGAGTTTTCGCAAATCCTTTTTCATCATACTGCATCAAAAATTGAGTCAGTAAAGTGGTACTTTTCGGACCTAGGCATGAAAAATCTTTTCTGTGGGCTAACCTCGCCTACTACTAATACATATTAATAAGATCCTGTTCAGAAAAGGTAACTTTGGTGAAAACAGGTATTTCTTTTTATGTACAATGCTTGAAGTGCAAAATATCATGCAAATACCAGGAGATGTTGCAGGAAAAACAAAAGAAGCTTTAAAAGAACTACTTCCAGCTAAACCCCGCACTATAAATATTAAGTTAATATACAAGCATTTTTCTATTAGGTTAATAAACAGATATATATTTTTAACTGCCAATTTAATTGTTATTATATTATATATATAGTTTAGTAATAAAAGAAAAATAAGTGTTTTAATGTACTCTAGTATGAGAAGTATGATGGAAATGAATTGGTCTTCCGCGAATAAACTTTCGCACTCGGATACGCCTCCTATGTTAAACAGGTCTGCGCACCGAAAACAACCACTTTTGATACTAGTGAAAAAACTATTCTATTATGAAATACAACCATGATCTGTCAGGAATATAATGTCATATAAATGTAAGGAATCCCTTGATTGATAAACAATCTAAATATTTCTATTCTACAGACCATAGAGATAAAATAAAGGATTAATGAACCCAAAGGCCCGATGTCGACACCACCAAAGGTGTTTTGTAAAACATGGAATCACCAAACACAAAAAAAAGCGCGAATTTTTTTAAAAATCTATTATCTAACTTGATTATTGGCTGTGGTGAAGTCATTAAATTTTTACGGGGAATCCCCCAATGAAAATAAAGAAATTATTATTAACCCTTTGCAGTCGAGGTCTCCAGAGTAGGGCCATTTAAAATTTGTCATCAAACTCGAGGGCTCCGCTATGGAGACAATGTAAATAATTTTTAGTTTTTAACATATAAGGACATAAAAAAATCGTAAAAACTATTTTAGGATATTTCGTTTTATTCGCGGTGATAAATGCCGGACGCGACACGCGGTGTTTTTCATTATTTTTATAGTATGTTAACTTTTAAACCTTTGCATTCGAAGTTTTTTTTCATTCATATTCCAAGCAACTCGAAGTAATTTTACATGTAAGATGTAAGATCATTTTTACATGTAAGGTAATGAAATACGCATTAAAAGAAAAGTCATCGTTGTATGCAATGGATTATAAATAAAATTAAGAAAAACATATAAAATTTAAAAAAAAATTATTTTTTTGTAACTATGTGTTCTTGAAGCTTCAAAAATACATGTAACCTAAATTTCATTACAATTCCTTACTAGTTTCTAAAATTTTACTGTATAATATTACGTTTCCTGGGTGTACGTTTTCGCGAATAAGTTGCGTCGAGTTACCTGTAGGTAACGTCCGAAATAGTGCCAAGTGCAAAGGGTTAACTGTGGTGAAGTCATTAAATTTTTACGGAAAATCCCCCAAATGAAAATAAAGAAATTATTATTAATATATAAGGGTTTTTTTTTTTTTTTTTTTTTTTGCAAGAATATTACAGTTTTTATGTTTATTCGGTTATGTTATGTTTTATATATTTTCCCAGTTGATAATTTTTTTTTTAAGCTGACTAAGTTGAATATCGAAGTAACAACTGGTGAAGAAGCCCCAAACTTTTTGATTACCTGACTATCAACCCCGCAACATCCTGACACCAACCAATTATTAAATGTCTTGTCTCGAGGGTGAAAGTGATAAATCCTTCGAAGGGTTGGGTGGACTCCGATGGCTCAATTTCCATTCTTCCAAGATAAAAGTCGACGTCGTTTCCCGTTCGTCAGGTTTCACCGCCAGGTTTCCCTTCGGGCGAGGGGAGAAACTTTATGAAGAAACAAGAGGGTGGCAGAAAAATTATTAAAGTATTTGAATTAAGAAAAATTATTTGAGGTTCGCTCTGGTTTAAAACAAGGCGATTCGCTGTCTACTGTTGTATTTAATTTGGCTCTAGGATATGTCATGAGGGAGGTGATGAGTAACGGAAAGGGTTTGAATCTGGGTGGAAACATATCCGTACTCGGTTATGCCAATGATTTGGTTTTGCTTGGCGATGAATCGTAAGCGATACAACTAAATACAAAGACGTTTTTGAAAGCCAGTAAAGAGGTAGGGCTAGAAATTAATGCTGAAAAGACAAAGCAGCTGTAGAAACGATGATAAAATGAAATTAACATGATCACTGTAATTCACGCTCCTCGCCCATTGGCGGCTGAGTTTAATGTTTTTCGTTCTATCGGACGGGAGCTATTCCAGGGCTTTATGCAGTATCGACAATCCATCAATAATAAAATAAACAATAAAAATACTATCCTTCTAGTTTATAATATTAATTATAGAATAGAATAGAATAGAATAAATTTTTATTGTATTAAGCAATACACGCTTTTTACATTTTCTTGGAGTTGGCCTATAAGGCATTACAATAAATAATATTTCTGATAGTAAAACAGTATATAAATCAATGTAACAAACACAATCAAACATATAAACATAGCATTTTGGTTTTAATAAATATTTATAACTAATAATTCAATAATAATAAACAATCAATAAGTTCTATCTTCTGTATTATAATCAACGCGAGATATCTATATATAAATATATACACATACAATTTAATAAATTTTATAAATAATATTCAAATAATAAATATACAACAAATAAGTTAATTGATTTCATAAGTAAAGTTTATCCTGTCTAAGTATATACGTTACATTGAGGCCTCATCAAGAAGTGTTAAGTCGGCTAACACGTGGTAGATTGCAGATTATTGAAGACAGATGTGAGAAACATGAATATGTGTCTAATTTTTTCTTTACTATTGTAGTTTAAGATGTTTTCAAGTGAAGAAAGTTCATCATTTTCATTTATATAGAGCTTTAGGAAATGTTCTCTGTATGGGTTACAAAAAGAACAGCGCAAGAGAAAGTGCTTTAAAACGTCTTCAATAGGTTTCTGGCAGAGTTTACAAGGGTCATTAAGCTTAAAGACTAGGCGTTTATTTTGGAAAGGAATCTGCAGGTATGCAGCGCTTGCGATTCTCAATTGGCTTATGGCTCTGTGTTTTTCGATTTTTAATCTGAATGACAAATATTCTTCTGGTTGAGGATATGTGAAGTTGCAGATGCTTCTATAGACGGGGTTGTGAGTGGAAGTCATCGCCCGGTTTATGTCTGTGGACAAGGCGTTGTTTTTTACCTTTTCGATAATTATACTTTTGTTTGACAACAATTGGTTTCCGTTTGATAGGTCTGTAAAAAACTCCAGTGCATTGTTCATGGAAGCTATTTTCTTAACTTGTGATATCCAGTTATATCTGTGGTCTTGTTTTCTGGTTTCCATGGTTAAAAGTCTATTAAAGCATTGGCGTGGTAATCTATGCTCCGGTAACCAAAGAATTTTTATGCAAAAGTTTAGAAGTTTCTTAAAAACTATTACAGAAAGCGGGAGACGACCTGTTTCTAGGCGTACAATGTAGTTGGGTGTAGTTTTAGGCCAGAGATATACAGATTTAACAAACCTGGTTTGCGCTGTTTCCACAACTTCCAAGTGGTTCAAGCTCCAGACCTCAGCAGCATACAGGAGAGTTGAGGAGACAATGGCGTCGAAGAGGGCTAGTTTTGTTTCCCAGGAGTCACTTCTGCCCCGTCTTAGGATCTCTCTCACCTTTGCGCCCGCCACTGTTGCCCGTTGAACAAAGTGTTCCGTCGTTTGTGAGAACTTTGCCGTTGAAAGAAAAGGAACTCCGAGGTAGGTGTATGATTTGGTGTATTCTAACGGCACGCTATTCCAGTACAGTGGTTTCAATTTTTTGCTTCTTGGTGACTTGTGGAACGCTATGATTTTTGACTTTTCCGGATTCAGGGTTAAGGAATTTTGCCTACAGTATAATTCTAATATTTTAAGTTTTTTATGTGCGCTATGCCAGGATTCGCTGAGTAGGACGATATCATCAGCAAGTAAGAGCATCGAGACTTCGCGTTCGCTGTTTACCGGGACACCAGTTGCTCCCCTGTTCAAAAAAAAGTTGACTATGTCCGAGATAAATAGGACAAAAAGGATAGGGCTAAGGCTTTCACCTTGTAGAAGTCCCATTGCGATATCTATATCCTCAGAATACTTGCCATTGATATTGATTTGCACTGTAGCTTCGTTATACAATTTTTTCACAATTCTAATTATTTTTCCGCTGATGCCTATTGAAAATAATTTATGCCACAATAGGTTCTGGTTTATAGAGTCGAAGGCCTTTCTAAAGTCCACAAACACAGCATATACATAACTTCCTTTTGCCTGCAGGTTTATACTAATTAATGAAAAGAGTGTGAATATTTGTTCCACACAGCCTCTACCCACTCTGAAACCTGCTTGTTCGTCAGGGATTATATTTTCATTTTCAGCCCAGAGATCTATAGTAATTGTGTCCAAGTAATGATGTCTATTTCGTTTGTGGTAAATGTATCTGGTCTCAGAGATTTGACGGTTTTCCAAAATTCAGCGCTGTTTTTAACATCTTTTAATCTATCTATTATTGTGTTTCTGTATTCTTCTTTCTTCTGTCTTATTAGTTTTCTATAATTATTTCTAGTGAATAGATATTCTTCCAAGGGTCCCGGAGAGAAATTCCGTTTTAACAATTCTCGATATTTCTTCCTTACTTGTGTTTTCAGATATTTGCACTCCAAATCATACCATTTAGTTTTGTATCTTTTGTCCTGGGATCTATACGCCATTAAACCCGCTTCAACTAAAGATTCAATCATTGCAGCTACAAAATTGTCATTCAAATGGTCAGTATTATCCGAATTAAAATATATTCTTTGCGATAAGGTTAGATTTTTTTGAAAGATCTTGGTTCTATCTGGTTCCCACTTAGTATACTTTAGTACTTTCTGAGGTCGATTTTGATTTTCTATTTTACTGTGATCTATATTATTTAAGAGTATACTGCAAGCTAGGTGATCCGTTAATTCTAAAAATGTGGATACCTTCATGTCTTGTACTATTGGAAGACATTTTTCATTAACCCATATGAGGTCTATCGTACTCTTACCTCTTGTAGAGATATGTGTGAACTTTCCCGGTCTGTCCGATACAGATCTACCATTGCATAAATAGAAACCTAGAGCTTCCATCGTCTCCACAATAAGTTTACCACGTCGATTAATATTCGTATGTTTCACCATTCGTGTGGCAAAGAGATTGGTGCCTTCAAGTACATTTTCATCAATGTTGTTTAGAGCGCCCACATATCCATTAAAATCTCCGCACAAGATTATATAAGTGTCTGGGTAATTAATCAAAATATGAGACATTGCATAGTTAAATAAGTCGAGGCATTCGTCAATGTCACAATCTGGAGGTAAGTATATGTTGCCCAGGATAAACTTTTTATAGTGTATGGAGAAGTTTACGATATTAAAATACTGATTTGACTCCAGCATGAGGGCATTTTCAGCTATATTTTTATTTATAAATGTAATTATGCCACCACTCGCTCTTCCGGTTCGTTTTGTTTTGATTGCATTAGAAGAAAACGAGTTATTATTAATTAATATTATTATTAATATTAATTATAATCATTATTAAAAAAATGTTTATACATTTATAAATATATGAATATAAATATAAATAAATATAAAAATAAATGAATTTACAAAAAATTTTCATTATTTTAATTTTCAGATAAATGTAAATTATTTCTACTTTATTTTGGCTGTCACTTCACCTGAAATCGAGTAACTTTTCTCTTGCCAGACAATTAAATATTAAAATTGTGTCGAAACGAGAGCATGACTCTCAGGTATTCTTTTCGGCACTCAAAGTGTTAATGATCTAATTATTTGGCCGAGGAGGCATTGTAGTGTGAGCCACCGGTTGTAAACGCCGGCGTGAACGTGTTAAAGGAGAAATTAAAGCTAACTGCGGGAAATTCGTGTAATTTTTCGGTTTCATTACTTAGCCCACGCCTTCTGTCTCGAATTTTAATAATTATAATTTACAAAATTATAATTCTTCGGACAGTTCTTTACGGATATAAAACATGGCCGTTTACAGTAAGGGGTGAGAAACGTCTTAAGGTCTTTGAAAATGAATAACTGTGTAGAATATTTGGGCTGAAGAAGGTTGATTCAACAGGAGAATTTAGACGGGTACCCAATGCAGAATTCCGTAAACTTTACCCAGTAATTGTAATCGAAGTTATAGCTGTGCGTCTGTTGAAGTGGCCATGCGAAATTGCGAGTCTCAGTTGCGAACGAACACCTAAACTATTGATTGATTAACGCTTTACCGACTGGAAAACGTCCAAGGGATGGGCCTAGGCGAAGGTGGGAGGATTCGGTGAGGGCTGATCTTGTGGAGTAGGGATTGGACGAGGGGGGGGGAGGTGGATGGAGCTGTGTAGGGAGCCATTGCTGGTGTCGGCATCGGACCTTCGGGTTCGCTAAGCCTTTATTCTATATTCTACGCTCTATTCTAATTTTCGGAGGCTATGGTATTACTAAAATATTTAGAGGTTAGTGATAGGAAGAATTTTTCGATTGTGGGTAGTACGTGATGTGTTAGCACAATTTTGGGGTATCGGGGATAATTGTTAATGATATATATATATACATAGTATTTGATTTGTTCTTTAACGTTTTTTATAGTTGCTTAAACAGGTGTAACTTCATACAGGTGAGGTTTGAAATTTTAGGTGAGAAGTGAACGAATTATGGATATGTAAAGGAAAAATATTAAGTTTCGAACTTAGTTGGATAATGTGTTAGAATAAGGGAATATTTTGTCAGATCTTTTTATTTGTCACGTGAAAGTAAAAAAAATTGGCCACGAATGTTTATTTTTCTTTGGAAAAATATGTATTAATGTATAATATAAATTAAATATAAATTACTGTTAATTATAAAAAAATTATCTGCAATTCGAAGTCTAATGTATGAGCTGTTATTATTTAATCTCCTTGAAAATATGATATTATTAAAAAACTAGCTGAATATACCGGTTTCACCCGGAGAATTTCATTTTTTAAATCTAAAAACTGAGACTTTTATCGACTCAAATGGTTAAAGTTAACCAATTTAAGTTATGCAATTTTAATATGGACAGGTGTTCGCACCTGGAATCAAAAAACCACTGAGCGAACTTTGGAGAATTTAGGACAAACAGTAGGGATTTTTATAAAGAATAAACAGAATTTCATCTTTATTTTACGGTTTAAGCGGGGAATTTCATTTTTCTAATGTAAAAACCAATATAAAGCGAGACCATTACGATTTTTGTAACAAGAAACAATATCAGCTGAAGATCGGCTGAGGTTATGCAATTTTAATATGGGCCGGTGTTCGCACCTGGTATGGATTTCTATAATGAACAAACATAATTTCATCTTTATTTACATAGATTATAGCTGGATATCCCGGTTTCACCCGGGGAATTTTATTTTTCTAATGAAACGGTCGATTTCGTAATGAACTATGATAAAGCGAGATCATTACGATTTTTATAACCACAGAGAATATGAGCTGAAGATCGGCTGAAGTTATGCAATTTTAATATGGACAGGTGTTTGCACCTAGTATCAAAGAACCACTGGGCGAAATTTGGAGAATTGAGGACAAACGGTATGGATTTCTATAAAGAACAAACAAACAAACAAACAACAGAATTTCATCTTTTTTTATATAGATGGTATAGTAACAAATCTTTTTAGCACTTAATAAACTTGAAGCAGAACATCGCATAAGGTTGTTTGTACAAGATAGTAAAAAAACATTCCCCCACCATCACTCCCCACCCTCTGGCAACAAACAGAAAAAGTCGGCGGGAAGATACGAAGAAAACGCTACATTAATCTTTGAAGATGGCCGATATTATTCATTTTAATACGAGGCACTAACAGGAAAACTGGGAATTAAAATGTTTCTAGGTCTCTTCCTCCGATTTATGGGTTCGGACATTTTTTTTAGAGTTCCTTCCCCGTCTTCTAGATCATTTTCAGTTTTTAGAAGAATAAAAATATTGTAACTCCGATGTGGGTTTAAATAATGTTTATTAGAAGAAAATAGGTAACACTTCACAATTTCAGACTAACAATAAAAATTGAAATAAGCAACATTGCTACAAAAAAGTATTAACTTGATGGGTCACCCAAGTAGTGGTTACCATGGCAACTTACAATATTAAAGGTCGCGGGTTCGCGCCCCGCGATGATGGCCCTAGGATTTTTAATGGGAGTGAAAAATACTTAGCTGTGCCGTCCCTCAGATAGGACGTAAAATGGAGGTACCGAGCCTCTGCGATGTCAGGCATTCATTAAAGATCCCTATTCTAATTATACCTGGATAGGCAAAATTTAGGACTCTTCGTTCCACTGTAGATTCGTCCGATTACCCTTAGTAGCATAAAGGGATGTTAAACAAACAGCATCAACTTATAAACTTACTAACACAACATATAAGCTTATAAACTTACTTATAAAAATAGTAACACAAAAATAACCATATGATTCAGTTTCAGAGCAAGACTACAGTACCAGTCAAAAGTAAAAACTATAATTTTATTTATAGTTTGCTTGTGATTTGGAAGATGAGCTTCAATCTGGAGTATGGATTGACAATCAATTAATAAAAATTTTACTTTACGCGGATGATATTGTTATGATTGCCGAAAGCCCACGTAATTTGCAAAGAAACATTTCAGTGCATGAGCGTTATTGTATTACCTGGAATTTAGAGGTTAACCTCGATAAATCGAAAATAATCATATTCAGAAACGGGGGCAAAATCAACAGATGGGAACGTTGGAAATATGAAACTCAGGATATTGAATCTGTCAACCGCTACAAATACTTAGGTATGACTTTAACCCCGAGACTATCCCTGAAACCTCATTTTATGGATAAGGCTTCGTCGGCCAAAACCGCCTTAAATGTAGTGTGGCGAAGAGCCATTTTGCATCCCTTGGTACCGTTATCCGCTAAGCTTCAAATATTTAATGCGGTTTCCCGTTCAATATTGACTTATGGGGCCCAAATGGGGATTGGAAGAATTTGTAGAGGTCGAAAAGGTATTAAGGTTCTTTATAAGGAAATTGTTTGCTTTGCCGCCGTTTACTCCAATTTACATCTTGCACCTTGAAACTGGCTTAGAATCAATTTATTTCTATACTTTGTCCTTACAAAGTAGATACCTACGCAAGGTTTTTAGTATGGACTTCTCTAAGTTCCCCCGATTAGTAGCTGAAGAGGTTGTTAAAAAAAATGTTTTTTGGGCTCATAATTGGAAGGTTTTGGGTGAGAAAACTGGTATCTCCATTAGTTTTGTTGAGGATGAGAGAGAATGGCTTTTTTCTAAACTTGAGAGACTAATAGAGGGGTTGAGGCTGGGTTTTAAACATGAGTTGATTGAAAGAGCCGAAGCGACTCACCGTTATAATATTTATAAAGTATTAGATTTCAATGTCAAACCTGCTGACTTGACTGGTGGTGCACACATACGTATAGGTCTCAACGATATTCGTCTAATATTTAAACTAAGGGGCGAATTATTAAATTTGAACTGTAAGCCATTTAATAGCTCAGCACCCAGCAATCAGGGTGAGTGCACCCTATGTAATTACAGAGTTAAAGAGGACATTTTTCATTTTCTAGCTGTATGCCCAATACTTGCTCCCTATCGCCTTGCAGTTTTTGGAGAAAGGCTTTTACCATTTGAATTCATTATTGAACTACTTAACGGTAAAAATTGGTCTCTTCTTATTACATAAACAAAAAATGCTTGGAATTATAGAAAACTAATCTGTAATGAGTTCGCCTAGGAGCTTAATTTAATTTTTATTTTTATTTAATTTCCTATTTGTTAATAGTACAAATGTAATGTAGATGAATCTTATTTTGAATACTAATATGTTTCTTTTAACTACTCACATTTTGTTTAATTTTGGTGTGTGTTGTTTAAAAATACCAATATTTTCTAACTAAACTCCGGCAGACGGTTCCCATGCCTTAATTGTTTATTTTATTTATATATAAATTGTATGATTTTGTATATATTGTCAAATAAACTTATTATTATTATTATTATAGTTTGCTTGTTTGTTTCTTTAACGTCCCTTTATGTATGCTACTAAGGCTAATCGGACAATGCTACAGTAGGAGTCCTAAATTTTGCCTATCCAGGTATAATTAGGATAGGTTCTTTAACAAGTACCTGACATCGTACAGGCTCTGGACCTCCATTTTACTTCCTATCCGAGGGACGGCATATCCAAGGGTTCTTTATAACCCTTCTTTATTCACCATATTCTACCTCTTGAGTTAGAATTATTTCATTAAACTTGAAGATTTCGAATTGAATAAAAGTGAATCTAAACTTTTGACTGGTACTGTAACTCTCCAGTCCATCGCTCCTTATATTCAATCTGAGTTAGAACGATCTAGGAGGTTCCCGACAAGCGTAGAAGATTCGAACGTGTACTAGAACAGTTTGTGACTGTTCCAACAAAAATTCTAAACTATTTCCAATCACATGTTTATTTTTTGTTTCACGTTACAACAAAAACAATTATACATCAGTAATTACAACTACTCGGTATCTAAGATCTCGACTCTCCTAAGTTCATTTTTATCAACTTCGAGGTATAGGTCAATTCCTATTCAGTCTAATACGCTGGATCCATCGAAACTGTCAAATTTTGTTTGTTCCAAAAAAAGTCTAGATTGTCTTTGATTTTGTTTTTACGTTACAAGAAACTCTGTCTAAAAGTGTAGAAACCTTATTTTAAAGTAAATAGTCCCCATAATAAGTGCTTTTGGAAAGCCAATTCTGATTATTATTATTTATTTTTTTTACTGTATTTGGGTATCATTGTATGATAATAATATTAATATATTCGCGAAGTAATAACTTGACGAATTAATATTTTAAACGAATGGAAATGTATAAAATAAATAAATGGCGAAGAGACTGATTCATCAGAGGCGACGATTGTGATTTTGTTCCAACGGCAAACATAAACATTGGGTTCATAATGAGCAGGTGTCATCAAAAGTACAATTAAAATTTTGCTTTCCGAACTTCGCCGAAATTTCGAGGCCAATGTTTGTGCTGCGGGTATTTGCAAGGGATTTGATAATTGGCCTTTATTAATTAATAAACTGTTCCTTCCAATACCCTCATTTGGCCCCAAGTTAATATTTACAATTACCGGCGGTCGCATCCTCCAATCAATCCGAACCCAGTTAGAATTTATTTATATAGTCTGTAATAATTAAATCCCAAACCTTGCCGTATTTACGTTCTAAAAAAAAAATATAAAACATTAAAATATCCCAGGAATGGTTAGATAAACTATTTAAGGTATAAGTACGATAACCCGATTACTATTAATACGATTACCGTCGGGTTCCCGTACTGAGGTGGCCCTAGGAAGTTTACAATGGGAGTAAAAGTCCTTGTCTATGCCGTTCCTCGAATAAGACGTAAAATGGAGGTCCCGAGCCTGTACGATGTCAGGTACTCGTTGAAGATCCTTATCCTAATTATACCTGGATAGGCAAAATTTAGGACTCCCACTGTAGCATCGTCCGATTAGCCTTAGTAGTAGTTAGCGGCAGAAATAGGGACTGTTACGGTAATATTGATGTAGCGAAGAATAGGTTACAATGTAGAATAATACGATATAATACAATATAATAATACAATATAATACGACATAAATAATACGATGCAGCGAAGAAAAAATAAATCGAATTATAATAATAAATGGCTTAGCGAACCCGAAGGTTCGAAGCCGACACCACCGCTTGCTCCCTACACACCTCCAAGCCCCAGGACGTTTCCCAGTCGCATAGTGTTACGAGCAGTGTTACAAATAAGAAAAATAAAGTTTGAAATTTTTTTTTTCAGGACATATATAAAATTTAGAAACTTAGAAAAGAAAGAAAACATCTATATTTCACTATAAAAACAAAAACTCAAAGCTAAGGATTAACTTGGATTGTTGATAAAAAAAAAACAAAGTATAAAACTGGTTCGGTTAGTATATATTTACTTTTGCTATTACCGTCTTATTACAGTCAAAATCGTTTATAACGACACCGGCTATAACCCATGAAATAACATACTGAAAAAAGCATTAATATCGCTTACAACGGACATTGGTTATAGTGAACAGGTCGGTTAGAGCGAACAATTTTATTGGTACTGTAGCATTTAAAATGTCGCTTACAGCAGAAGTTCTGCGAAATGAAGAAAAAAAAATTTTGTTTACTTTACATCAATGCACTCGGTCCTGTCTCAATTCAGTTCTCTCTTGTATTTATACACGGAAACATGCCTTGACAATATATGTACGATTGAGGAACAGTTTGGGATAGTTTGCCGAGTCGATTCCTCGAGTACGATTGCGCGTGAATTAAAAACACCTCGTTCAACTGGATATGAAACTCCAGTAATTGTCGAAGAATCTTTCTCGGTTGTATCCACTTCAATCGAAAATTTTTTTTTGCCGAACTACGAGGAAGGCAACAGGCAAGAATGACAGATTTTTTTATTTAACTTACTTATTTACATGTAATTTTGGATTTGATATGTATTTTCACCCTTTTTTCATTATATAGTTTTTAATTTAATTTTTTATAAAATCTTAAAAGTATATTTTTAGAATACCAAGATTTTGACATTTTGCATTATGAGTATTGTTTATTTAGTACCTTATTATGTACTTTAATTGTTATTAGTTATTATGCACTTAAATTGACGTAAGATTAATTATGTACTTAAATTACGTAAGATGAAAATGTGTATCGATAATGCTCAATATTTAACAGACCCAAAATTAAGACGAAGTGACTATAGGGACCAGTTTAACACCGTTTACAGCGAACTGTTCGTTATAACCGATAATACCGCTTAAAGAGAACATCGGCTAGAACGTACAAAAACCTCCAGTCCCTTGAAGTTCGTTATAAACGATTTTGACTGTACTTAAACATTTTAATTCTTCATTTCACCTTTTAAAGAGCCGGTCTTAAGTGAATTTTTCATTGACTAATCTTGACCAAAAGTGCAAAAATGGGTAAGACCTATTGCTTATTATATTATCTAAGAAATTTTCATAATTTTTTGAAGTTTGGAAATGATTTTCTAAAAAGCGTAAAATAAGGGTTTTTCCATACTTTAACCATAAATAGTACATTTCATCTTTTTTATTTTGATACCTATTTTATCTCCTTCTGGATGCTCCTTATGGTGAGATTGTGGTTTTAGATTTCAAAACCAATTCATTATTGTACGAAGTCTAGCTTAGTACTGAACCAAGCACCAGAAATGATGGTTTATTTGATAGACTAGTGCAAGAAAAAAATGTATCTGATTGTTCGGATGAAGTTAAGCAGAATATAAGACAATTCGTACGGTTAGTCCATAATCAAAATTAATCATCATTATTCTTGTCGACTACTACCGTACCGTTGCGTCAGATTGATGCAAAGAACAAAGTTTTGAGAGGAAATATAACTTCTTCTTTCACGTTATTTTGTCGGCTACTAAATGTTATTTTCGCAAAGGAATCGTCATTAATAATTGAATCTCAGCATTAATTGAGTCCTCAAAATTTTTTCAGAAATGACTGTTTTACTTCAGAAATGATTTT
Source organism: Aelia acuminata (assembly GCA_911387785.2). Taxonomy (NCBI): domain Eukaryota; kingdom Metazoa; phylum Arthropoda; class Insecta; order Hemiptera; family Pentatomidae; genus Aelia; species Aelia acuminata. The sequence continues at coordinate 122,755,611 of OU426983.1, read as the reverse complement.
CCGAGATCTTATAGTTTATGCTTTCTTTTTACAAATTAGCTTTATTTTTAGTTCTAACGATAATTATCAGAAAACCATATAAACAGAAAAGCTTTTCCTTAAAAAGATAGCTTAAAGGAGTCACATTTGGTGTAATGGTTAGCATAGCCAACTACTATATAGAAGGTCGCGGGTTCGTAGTCCACAAGATGGTCCAAGGATTTTCTATTGTAAGTAAAATATCCTTGCCAATGCCTTCCTTTGTGTTGGACGAGGAATGGAGGTCCTGATTTTTTACGATGCCAGGTATTCGTTAAGGTGCCTTTAAACCTTACGAACCTCACCTTCGAACAAGTTCGCCTTCGAACCTCGCCGTACCGACGTGAAGCGAACAGCCATTGATACTTCACGTTACGTTAAACGAACTAATATGGCTGACGCAACCAAAGTTAGCTTATGATAAAGAAAAAATCTCCATTATCAATATATTTTATATTATCTGAAAAATAGGAGACGACTTACAAAGCTTCACAAATTACACTAGTATCACAAACAATTCGCTACCCCCGAACCCAGACGAACAGATGAAGTACCTAGAACACCCGAACAGTCGACGTGAAGGCTTCACGAAGATTGTTCGAGGGTGGTGTTCGAAGGTAAAGTTCGTAAGGTGTAAAGGCACCTTTAAACATCCACAGCCTGTTTACACCAAGGCAATATTTAGGACTCTCTCTGTAGCATCGTCCGTTTAGCAATAGCAGCATAAAGGTGACGTTATATGGACTAAGCAATAGCGAATCTGATCCCAAGTGAAGTGCGAGCCGACCATGGTACTTGGGGAATAGCAAACCAAATGAGGTGGGCAGGGGGGAGTTGTGATGTCGGCATCGAACTTTCGGGTACGTTAAACCTTATAGTTCAGAGAACCTTATCGTTGGAACTTTTACGAATATCGGTCTTCATTAAAAAAAATCTGGTGCGTGCGCGCAACACACAACTTTCACTTACCAACTTACTTAGATTGGAAATTGATGTGTTTTGTTAATTGGCACTTCTCAAGGTCACATATTTTGCCACATTTATTTCTTATTTTTGTTTTCATTTGCTCTATAAAACACACTATAAAAACGATTTAACGATTTTGACAAAACTGAGTATTTGATCTATTTATATGCCCGAGACATGACTGTAACAATACTTCCACTTACTATATATTTCATATATAGGTAAGTGAAAGTAAAAATAGATCAAATATACAGTTTTGTCAAAATCGTCATAAGCCAATTTTGAATAAATAAAAAAAAAAAAAACACGTGAAAATGATGCAAAATTTATTAAGTAAAGTCCCCCCTCCGGTTGATCAATTTTGATGAAATGTTGGCTATCACATCTTTGGCATATACATACATCAAATACCCAGTTTGATCAAAATCTTTAAAGCCGTTTTGAGTAAATAAAAAAAACACGTGAAAATGATACAAAATTTACTAAGTAAAGTCCCCCCCTCCAGTTAATCAATTTTGATGAAATTTTAACAGTCATATCTCGGGAATATAAATACATTAAATACCCAGTTTGATCAAAATCGTTAAAGCCGATTTAGAGTAAATAAAAAAAAAACACGTGAAAATGTTACAAAATTATTAAGTAAAGTCCCCCCTCCGGTTAATCAATTTTGATGAAATTTTTACAGTCATATCTCGGGCATATTAATACATCAAATACTCAGTTTAATCAAAATCGTTAGAGCCGTTTCGAAAAAAACCTAAAAAGTTATTAAGTAAAGTACCCCCTCCCTTTAAGTAATTTTGATGAAATTTATGCTGTCACATCGCGGGCATATACCTATACTAAATACCCAATTTCAGGATCGCACGGTTTATAGTTTTTGAGCTAGTCTGTTCACATACACACACACACACACACACACACACACACACACACACACACAGACACACACACACACACACACACACACACACACACACACACACACACACACACACACACACACACAGACCATTTCGCGGGACTTGGTCATTTCGACTCAGGGGACCCCAAAACGTGTATTTCCGTTGAAAACCGGAAGTCGAAATTTTTCACGATCGCAATACTTTCACTTACTATATATTTCATATATAGGTAAGTGAAAGTAAAAAACGAGATATCGATATGAAACATCGACTCCTTGTTATGTCGATTACCTTACCCTATAAGTGGGTCTTGAAGATGGATTGGTTATTATTATTGCTGAGATAATTGCTGTGAAGATTACCTTTGATGCGTTCCTAGTTGGGATATCTGCGTTTAATAATCATTGGTTTCATTACAAAGCCATTAGAAGACCAGAAGGAAGTATTTAAATGTTATTTAGAGAATGCTCTGATGATCCGCAAAGTTTGGTCGCTTCTCCCCATTGCTTCCCCATTTCCCACCCCCCTCACTTTGAGCCTTGTACTATTTAGTGAAGGACACTTCTATGAGGCGCAGTGGAGCGAACGAAAAGCGCACCCTGTGTCCCAGATTGAGGATTTAATAAAGTAGTATAATAAACACGTGTCGGTGGCGCTGCCTAGGAGATAAGCCGAGAGATATAATTGTCGTGGAGCAATGAGGCGTGCCTGTGCAGCGGTGCATCCAGCCTTATCTGTCGCAGCCAGCGCGCTCTACAGGCTCCTCGGGGAACTGGCTCTTATCGCAAGCCGACATTTCAGCCTTCTTCTTTTCTCTCTCTTTTTTTATTGGTTCATCCTATCTTCCTTTGCTTGCCTGACGGCTTTATCTTATTGTTGTATTTTTTTGTTCTCTCTCAGGCCAAACAGTGTGTAATCCTGGAGTACAATGGTAGTATCCTCAGATTAGATTGGCACAGGCTGTGTAAAAACATTTAACTTTTATTTATATTTAGTTTATTGCTAGTATATTTTTCAAATTATTAACTCAGGTTTTTTTTTTTCTCATCAATTCAATATATCCATGGCTATTTGTGGTGTTTGGGTGAACTGAACATATGAGAGGAGGGCGTTCGAACCTACGACACAGAAATATCTAACCAATCAATATTGCAATACATAATCTATATTTAATCAATAAATATACTCGTAATTGGAGTCATAGCAAGGAAACCAATAAAATGGGCCTGTATAATTGTAAAACTTATAAGTGAACGAATTCCAAAAAGAATAATAGGCGCGGTGCCGAATTGAAAAGGACCGATGGGTGTGCCGAGACGGAGGTGGGAGGATTGCGTTCAAACAAATCTATCGACATTTGGTTTGGACGCCGGTCATTGATTGGAGGTATGTAGGTAGCGAGAGAGGTGTCGGCTTCGAACCTTCGGGTTAATAATTCGATTTCTTTTTTTCTAGTTATCATAAACCCTTAATGTCTATATCTCTCTACATGATCGAACGTATTTTTGGCTACATCAATATTACCGTAACTGTCCTTATTTCTGCCGCTAACCATTTATTTTGTTTTATCCCTGTTTATTTCTAGACAAAGTTCTTTAGCGGCTGTCATCAAAGTTGTCGTATTTCGTTCTATAGTTTCCATGTCTTCACCCATCAGTTCTGTACGATCGACTATAACCTAGAACTGGTATATTTTCACCTAAAAAAACACTTTTTTGGGAAATTATCATATCCCTAATGACATAAATTAGAGCTAAATTAAATAAAACACAAGAATACAATTAAAATACAATATTCCATAATATACAAGTATCTATCCTTTACATTAATCTTTTGCCATAAAGAGGCATGAAAATGCAATTTTTTTTAAAAATTCGCCTTCCTGCTGTCTGTTGAGTATGCTATTGTCAAAGTTTTGAAACCTCCCAATTTTTTTTACCAATTTTATTCAAGTTCTAATAACAATTTACGAATCTAAATCACGATTTGTCAAGTCTAAGTGAAATTTGTTTTCAATCAATACCTCCTTGATCAAAATCACCAAATAAGGAATGATAAAAATAAAATATGGGGAAACCTGTTGTGTAATTCTTAGCATAGCCAACTTATACAAAGAAGGTTCAAAGCCTGGAAGATGGTCCTTGAATTTTTAAAAAAAAGTAAAAAATCGTTGGATGTATCGTCTATGGGTATGTTACGTAACATTGAGGTCCTGAGCCTTAAAAGATATTTTCCAATGTCCTGGATTTTGCCGAGTTGCTCCTGATGACGATTATTTGAATGGTCTAAAAAAACCGTCCAAGGATTTTTCATCGTAAGTAAAATATCCTTGCCTATGTCTTCGTTGAGGAGGTATATAGGTCCCGATTCTGTACGATGTCAGGTACTCGTTAAAGATCCATATCATAATTACACCAAGGCAATATTTAGGAATCTGTAGCATCGTCCGATTAGTAATAGCAGCATAAAGGTGACGTTAAATAAATATACAAAACAATATTAACAAATGTACAGGGATACTAATTTCGAAATATGTTAAAATTTGTCCCATCTGGATTATTTATAAATTTATTTGTGAATGGAATGAAAATACTGTAACGCTAAACATAAAGAAAAAGTGGTTCCGAATCTTTTGTTGGAACGAACTAACAGATAGAACAAACTGTCACAGTGACATTGCGACTACGCTGGCCCAGATGCTTCGAGGCTGGTCTTTTGGGTTTTGAAACTCAAGTCACAAGATTATTTCTGTGTTACAAAAAATTAATTTTTTAGGACTTGCCATTGCAAATTCATTTTTGCCAAAGTTAGTCATTATTAAATGAATGTTATTATAATCGAAAGTTTTTGGAACAATAAAAAGATATTGTGAATAAAAATATCTATCGAAAAACATGATAAAATAGAAGGAAAATTTGAGAACATAGTTAAATAAATATAATTAAATGTTTTCGTTTATGTGATGGGATTTCAGAGTCCTCTCGTCGGTATGTTAACCACTGCACCACTGAGCTCGCCCCCAAGCGGTGCCAAATCCTTCCTCTTCACTGACACCTCTCCCTCTCTGAATAATTTAAATAATTGAAGAGATGCCCAAAATTGGAAAAACATTGTCCATCTTCCGTAAATACTAACAAAAATTGCGAGATCTAGGGAGAGGGGTCAGTGAAGAGGAAAGATTTGGCACCGCTTGGAGGCGAGCTCCGTTAGCATACTTGTGCAGTGGGGGGGGGGGGTGCAGTGGTTAGCATTCCGCGCATATCACGCGGAAGACCCCGGTTCGAGTCCTGGCGGAGCCAAATCTTTTCTCTTAAAAAAATAAATTGTTTGAAATTTTTGTTTTCATGAATTTTTGTGGCAATGAAAATTGTTATTTGTCTTTTAATGAAAAATGTTTAACCCACAAAAGTGTTACAATACTTTACTTTATGACAAAATAATTCAATAGATGAGAGTTATTTATTCAAACAACTTTGCTACGAGAGTTGATCAGCTGATGAGACAGTAGGAAATCAGCTCACCGGTATTGCATTAATAACGAAGGTAGGGACAAGTTAAGTAACTGCAACTGTTGCATTATAAACTTTGTGGAGTGGAATGAGATCCGCCAACTTTCCACCGCAATCCCTTGCCTGTGTAGAGTAGAGCAATCGATTAGTCCTGTCTGGCTTCCTCTACTTAACTGGCATCGATTAATATATCGATTGCTTGAACAAGAAACATGTGATTTGAAAGAGTTCTAGACTTGTTGTTGGATCTAACTATTCCAGTTTTTACTTTCACTTACCTATATATGAAATATATAGTAAGTGGAAGTATTGCGATCGTGAAAAATTTCGACTTCCGGTTTTCAACGGAAATACACGTTTTGGGACCCCACGACTCGAAATAACCAAGTCCCGCGAAATGGTCTGTGTGTGTGTGTGTGTGAACAGACTAGCTCAAAAACTATAAACCGTGGGAACCTGAAATTGGGTATTTAGCGTAGGTATATGCCCGCGATGTGACAGCAAAATTTCATCAAAATCGCTCAAAGGGAGGGGGTACTTTATTTAATAACTTTTTACGTTTTTTTCTATTTTCTCAAAAACGGCTCTAACGATTTTGATTAAACTGAGTATTTGATCTATTTATATCCCCGAGATATGACTGTAAAAATTTCATCAAAATTGATCAACCGGAGGGGGGACTTTACTTAAAGAATTTTATCTAATGTTTACGTTTTTTTTTTATTTTCTCAAAAACGGCTTTGATGATTTTGATGAAACTGGGTATTTGATGTATGTATATGCCCGCGATGCGACAGCCGAAATTTCATCAATATTGGTGAAACGGAGGGGGTACTTCATTTAATAAACTTTTTCTTATGTTCACGTGTTTTTTCTACTTTCACTTACCTATATATGAAATATATAGTAAGTGGAAGTATTGCGATCGTGAAAATTTTCGACTTCCGGTTTTCAACGGAAATACACGTTTTGGGACCCCCTGAGTCGAAATAACCAAGTCCCGCGAAATGGTCCGTGTGTGTGTGTGTGTGTGTGTGTGTGTGTGTGTGTGTGTATGTGAACAGACTAGCTCAAAAACTATAAACCGTGGGAACCTGAAATTGGGTATTTAGTGTAGGTATATGCCCGCGATGTGACAGCAAAAATTTCATCAAAATTGCTCAAAGGGAGGGGGTACTTTATTTAATAACTTTTTACGTTTTTTTTTTTATTTTCTCAAAAACGGCTCTAACGATTTTGATTAAACTGAGTATTTGATCTATTTATATGCCTGAAATATGACTGTAAAAATTTCATGATAATTGATTAACCGGAGGGGGACTTTACTTAATAAATTTTGTATCATTTTCACGTGTTTTTTTTATTTACTCAAAACGGGTTTTAACGATTTTGATCAAACTTGGTATTTGATGTATTTATATGCCCAAGATGTGACTGTAAAAATTTCACCAAAATTGATCTACGGGAGGGGGGACTTTACTTAATAAATTTTGTACCATTTTCACATGTTTTTTTTTATTTACTCAAAAACGGTTATAACGATTTTGATCAAACTTGGTATTTGATGTATTTATATGCCCGAGATATGACTGTAAAAATTTCATCAAAATTGATCTACGGGAGGGGGGACTTATTAAATTTTGTATCATTTTCACGGGTTTTTTTATTTACTCAAAAACGGTTTTAACGATTAACAAAAATAAGATATGAATGTAGAAAAATGTGAGACTTTGGGAAATGATGATTAGCAAAACACGTCAATTTCTAATCTAAGTAAGTTGGTAAGTGAAAGTTGTGTGTTGCGCGCACGCACCAGATTTTTTATTTACTCAACAGCGGCTGTAATGATTTTTATCAGACTGGATATTTGGTGTATGTATATGCTCACAATGTGACAGACAACATTTCATCAAAATTGGTCAAATGCAGGGGGCTCTTTATTTCATAACTTTTTTTTCCAATTTTTACATTTTTTTTGGAATATCTCAAAAACGGCTTTAATGATTTTGATTAAATTAATCATTTTTAATCAAAATCAAGTCATCTTTTTTATATTATTTATAAAAATGGCAATTAAAAAAACATGTCGATTTCTAATGTAAGTAAGTCTGTAAGTGAAAGTTGTGTGTTGCGCGCATCGCACCAAATTTTTTTTGTTTTTGTTCGAGTTAATGTTTCTGACTGTTCGAGTATCTTCTACGGTTGTGGGAAACATTCCAGATTGTTCCAATTGAGACTAAATATAAGGAGCGATGTACTGGAGAGTTAGTCTTAATCTGAAGCTCGAATCATTTGGTTATTTTTGTGATAGTGTATCGATACAAGTAGATACTTTTTGTTACCTTATTAGTTATTCGTGTTTCTATATTTGTATGACGGTGAATTATTATTTTCGTATGGTAAAAATTAATTAAAGTAATTGATTTGGTATAAATAATATATATAAATAATAATAATAAATATATAAATAATAATTGGTATAAATAACTGATTTGGTTATAAACGCAAATTAAACTTCAATCGTATTTTTCCTAATATTTCCTTTGTTTCGATTTGGTGAGGATTTTAGCCTGAATGAATTGTTCCCGTTAAAGATAATAGGAGAAATCAGCTGTGGCTTAGTGGTTAGCATAGCAACCTACAATATTAAAGGTCCCATGTTCGCGTCCCTCGACGGCCCTAGGATTTTTTACTCCCTTTAAAAAATCCTTCTCAATAACTGTAAAAAATCATACCAGTAACTCATACAGAGGGAATCCTAAATATTGCCTCGGTGTAATTAATATATGGATTTCTAACGAGTACTTGACATCCTACTGGCTCAGGATCTCCATTCCTCGTCCCATACAAAGTATGGCTTAGGCAAGGATATTTTATTTATAATAAAAAATCCTAGGATCACCTTGCGGGCTACGAACCCGCGACTTCCTATATAGTAGTTGGCTATGCTAACCATTACACCACAGGTGACTCCTGTAGGCTATTTCTTTAGAGAATTTTTTTCTAATTATATGGTTTTCTGATAATTAGCGTTAGAACTAAATAGTTAATTTGTGAAAAGAAAGCATAAACTACAACACCATGATAAATACTCGCCTACGGCCTCCCTCAGACAGGACGTAAAATGTTGGTCCCGAGCCTATGCGATGTCAGGTACTTTTTAAAGATTCCTTTCCTAATTATACCTGCGTAGGCAAAATTAAGGATATTCACTGCAGCATCTTACGATTAGCCTTAGTGTTATAAAGTGACGTTAAACAAAATAACAAACAAATAAAGTAGAGGTAATAGGAACGCGACGAATAAAGGGGCATGTAAAATTGTTAAAGTTGGTATCGAACGAATCACTAAAAGATTAATAAGCGCCATGCCGAGTGGGAAACCGAATGGACGAAGGCTAGGCCGAGACGGAGATGGGTGGTTGCCTTGAAATAGATCTGCAGAAATTTAGTGTGGACGGCAGTCGGTGATTGGAGGTCTGGGGGGAGCGATATTTGTGTTGCTGGCATTGAAACTCCGGGTTCGTTGAGGTATTATTGTTAATTCTATAAGTAGAAATAAATGTACTAACGAGGGCGGGAATATCGATATTTATTTCCTGAACCTGCCACGATGTACTAACTCGCTCTGGCGGGGTTCGAATCAGCTCCTCTACAGCCTAAAGTAACCCTCCGGCGGGCGCGATGCGGCATTTGGACCGCAATCTGAATATTTGTCAAAATATTAGGAATACTAATTGAATCAGTGAGCTGAGGGTTCCAGGTATTTGTAGACCGACATGTTCTGACAGGATTAGACGGTCGTGCCCGCCGTCTACCGGTTTTCCTCAATAGTTATATTGCCTTATTTGCACGTCTGTGTGTGCAATCCAAACACCGCAGTGCGCCCTTTCTTGTTACAGATTCAGACAATCTCTGCTGAATTATTTTATTGTTTTATAAGCTTTCTTAAGAAATTAAAATGCAAATATTTTGGTTTTTACGTTGTCTAATATTGTTTGAAATTTTTTTAAACATAAAATTATTTTTAGTCTTGTTTTACTGAATTAGTATTCGTGAAACATTTACCATTACATCTATGCCAATGTTTATTATTACATATCGAGCACTTATGAACGAACGATGAACGAAACGTAGGCAAAAATAAAATCTGTGGTTCTTACATGAAGAGTCCACGGAAGAAAGGGGGGATGTCATCTGGAGTGCTTTCCGAGAAAATCGAGTTTTTAGGTTTGGATCTTTAATTACTTAAGTATTTTTTATCATTTGTCTTCAATTTTTTTATATGTCCTTTTCCTTTTTGATTTGCGTGTCAACATAATAAATTAGCCCGAATAAGACATAATACGCTCTAAAAAAAAAAATGTTTTAGTAAAAAAAAAACAATTTAAACATAAAAACGAAGTCGGTTAAAAAGAAAGGGGGATAGTCCTGGACGCTTAAAATTGTGTAAATCTAAATATTTTATATTTAGATTTACACAATTGCAATAATTATTTTTTTGTCATGACCAATGGTCTTGATTGATTGAGTTTTTTAACAAAATAATAATAATTCAAACTTACATTAAATAAAATAATAAATCTTATTAATAATTGAAAAAAGTTTTACAAACATTGCATTTTCAGACAAATTAATTAATTCTTCTTCTTCTTCTTCTTCTTTTCTGCAGGTGGTAAGTGTTCAAAAAATGTTCGGGCTTTTGGCCCACAAAATCGTTTTAGGTGCTGTTGATCTTTAATTTTTTCGTTGCTGATCGGTAAAGGAGCTGCAACATCAAGTTAACTAGCAAAAATTAACAAACGCAATTTGACCTTCTAACATGACTCTCCCCCATTCTAGGTTTTTCCGCGTGGACTCTCCCCCTTTCTTCCGAGTATGTGGTTCTTTCCATCGCTTGTAACCAACCGACTGTCATTTTTTCTGACTATTTCTTTTCACCAACATATTCTACTCAACTAGACGAACAATTATATATATATATATATAACTACAATTCGGAAAAAAATTGACTCTCCCCCTTTCTTCCGTGGACTCTTCACATATTAATGCTATTTATTATTATTACCGATCATTTCCTCTTCATTATAACAACGATCGACCATCCTCCACCATTATTCCTATCTTCATATGAGCAAAATTTATTATAATAAGCAATATATTATTATATTAACTCCTATACATTATACTACCGATTGTAAGTTGTTGTTTTGTTTTTTTGTGTTTTTTTATCGCCAAAGCTATTTGAATTTATTTTGTTTTTTGCCATCCTTTTCTTTATAAATCTTTTAATCTTCATTCATTAGAAATGGTATAAACATAAGCAACGAGTAAATAACAAAAAAAAGTAAGTTATTGCTTGTTTTCTAATAAAATATATAGAAAACAAAGATGCGGTCCTAACACCGCTGCGCTCCCGCTGATGTAACTCAAATAGGCGCGCCCGCTGGAGGGATAATTAAGCAGACTATCCTTCAACACTCGCGTCCACACGAAGGCATGCCTCTCCTAAACCATCGCCCCCCAGTTTCGTTAACAAAGGTGTACGATGTTCAAACGAGCGATAATGCTTTACGGGGTTACCTTAACCAAGTAGGCCTTGAAGACTAATCGAATGATCCTGATTGGCTTAGCCTAAGAGAGGTCGCGAAGCGCATGCGCCGCGAGGATAAGACGGCGTCAGTAATTGTCGCTAAAAGGTCGGGAATCGAATCAGCTTTGATCCGCTCTCAGTCCTCCAAGCAAGTCGCTCATCCTATTTTTCGCCGCCACGTCAGACCCGCTAAATGGATTCAGTCACTTATCCAGATGGAGGGATATCCTGTCAGGGTAAGCTCCTCTCCAACGATTTGGGGGCTAAGCTTCGGCGGGGGCTTTCAGAGTTAAATATTTGCTTATCAGTGTTCTTCAAGACTTTCTGAAGCAATTAATGTCTATTGGAACTTATTGGGGTGCTTTGGAGGGAGTTTCTTAAAACTTTTTGATAGGGCCTAAATCAGAATATAAGGTTAGTTTGAGAAATACGGAGCTGATGAAAGCTTGTTTGTCCAATTAACGTCATTTTATGCCACTAAGGCTAATCGGATGATGCTACTGTGGGAGTACCGAATTTCGCCTATCCAAGTAGGTATATATAAGATAGGGATCCTTAACGAGTACCTGACATCGTACAGGCTTAGGACCTCCATTTTACGCCATATCCGAGGAACATCATAGAAAAATTCTATGACCATAGCGGATCTGCGACTTTAGTATTGTAGGCTGCTACGCTAGGCACAAAACTATAGGTCGAAAGTTAATGAACCGAATTGCTCACCGACATGTGACCTTCACTCTCTGATGTAGTCCTATTTAACTACATTCTATTACTTGAGACTAATGAATGTATATAGAAGACTAACTAGGACCTAACATACTTGACTAAAAGACAGAAACTTAACAGAAGATTCAATCAACTAGGTATATCGAATAATAAGCAGTACCTCCTTTCACAACTGAAACCAATTTTTTGATTAAAAAATCTAAGCTAAAAACCGTCTTGGACTATAACTGAGGCAGGGAGAGGCACTAACTGTTTCTCACATTTAACTCATCCAATCTTTCCAGACTGAAGTCCTTCACACCATAGTCAATGATCCATACTATGTTTCAAACAAAACTTAAAACCATTTGTCCTCGACATTATTCCTCACGAGTTCTCGAATTTCCATCAGCACCTTAGCCATTATCACAATTCCCTAGTGCAGCTCCAACCACCCCTACCATCCTCCTAAAGGTTAAAACAGCAGTGGTCTAGAGAATTTTGGAGATTCCAAAATAATCTATTGGAGTCATAAAAATGGCTAGCCTCTCCACTCAACCACTGAACCTGTTGCACTTGAGTGTAGCAGATTGTATTTTTTAAACAAGTATTTAGGAAGAGACTATTTAATTATAGATATAGGATGCAAGGCCTCAAAGTCTCGTATTATTTCAATAATGCACTTAATCATGCAGATTACATGCCAAATTTTCGCCTATTCAGGCATCTCAGGGCTACTATAGTTTCGCAAGCAAGCTAGAAACAGACTCTGTTTCTAGCTTGCTTGCGAAACTGTAGTAGCCCTGAAGATGCCTGAATAGGCGAAAATTTGGCATGTAATCTGCAAAATTAAGTGCATTATTGAAATAATACGAGACGAGACTTTGAGGCCTTGCATCCTATATCTACTTGTATTTTTTTTTTTTTTCAGTGCCATATAAAAATTTTTAAAAATCACAGAAATGGGGACGATTTCGATTATAAATGATGTATAAAATGTATCAACAAATGAAAATTTTCAGATATTTAGTGGGTGTGATGTGAAGTAAGAAAAACGAATTTGAAGTGATTAAAATCAGAAATCTAATGTATCTACTTTTTAGTCAAATTTTATTCAGGAAATAATTCGGCTCACTTCCTTTCACAGTATTTATTAAGTAAAACTACTTCCTTACAAGGTCCTGGACCTATTTCAGGAATTTCAGTAAGCCTATGTTGTTGTATTCCGTGCAAAAGTTTAAAATTAAAAAAAAAAAAAAAAAAAAAACCTCTACCACTACAACCCATGAAGGGTCTTGGGTTCAGTACTATGTAAGGAAGAGCACTGTTTCTTGGTCAGCGGTCGTGCAAGGAGGTGATTTGACCGTGATCACGCTCAACCGCCAGGTTTTCCCCCTTAATTTTTCAATTAAGGGTACCCACTTTATAGAGGCTGGGTTTGCCCCAGGAGGGTCTCTCGGCCCAAGAGACGAACTGTGGCGAATAATAAAGATATCATAAGCCATGTCAGATTCGAACTCGTGACCTTAAGCACAGCAGTGGGCTACCCCCCTCCCTTAAAATTAAAATAGAATATAAAAATTTAATGGATGTATATAGTTAGATCATTAAAATCTTTTTTACTCTCTTCCATTCCTCAACTTTTATTAGTTATACTTTTTTTTTTCTCTGGCTCAATGCGATTGGGGGGGGGTTATTAAATAATGATTACGAGTAGTTAAGAAGCCAACTGGACTCGGGATTGGAACTCCCAGACATATGGTTATCCACGTGTTCTCCATGGGTTACACGTTAGCCCGCTCGAACATTCCGCCCAACATAATCCTCAGGATAAAATAATCAACACTGGTTTTACCTTTCAAACATTACCAAGCAATAATTTGAATTATAAAATACAATTATTTTCGCAACCAACGAGGGAGGTTTAGGCTACCCTCCTAAGACACAGATATTGATATGGCAGTGTGGGGTCGAACCCGCTCTGATACGGTCCGTAACTACTTATTTAAATCCACCAGCTGTCGTGGCTAATGCCGTACCCCATCCCATTGCTATGACCATTTCACAGCTGAGGAGGTCGCCTTATTGGACACATAACTCATCCGCTGTACGGTAGAGGGAGCCTGGATACCACGTAATGACCCCCGAATAGGGGCACATGACAGCGCTATCAATATGCTACTACTGCTTATTATCCAGGGCGTGTCCTGTAAGTTCGTGACACAACTCCCTCATTACCTGGAACCTCTTGCTGATCTTGGTCCGGGGAGTAGAGATCTAAATGTAAATATATTTCCAACAGGAATATAATGTAACTTTAAACGGTATAGAGGTAGTCAACTGTTAATCTATACGATAGGTTAAATGATGGTCAGTATTTTCAATTCGAAAAAAAATCGCTTGTAAAGCATCGATATGCTAATGCTGGTCGACTGTTTATAGATGAGGTTCTGTATGTAATGTTTTGTTAGTCACGTACCAGGGTGATTTTTAATTAGTTGTAAGTATTTTGAATGAAGCGTTTAACTACGATCTAAAATTTATTTTGGATTCGAGTAATTTTCTGTTTTTTATAGATATTGTTGTAAATTTCTATCTTAAAATGAAGAGGTGAGATGCAAAACTCATTCGTTTCACCTGAACACATTTTTCAGGAAACTCAAAAAACTTACCACGTCTTGTAGAGTGGCCAGGTCAAGATGATTTTTTTTGCCTTCGAAAGTTGCAGCTACACTGCGTAAGTGAGTATAGAATAAAAAAATACTGATTTATAGTTAAAAAAAAAAAAGTAACAAAATATGAAATGAGAAAGTTTTGCAACAAAATATTTAACCCTAGAACCACTAAGGAGGGGGCTTGCCGAGCCCATTTTTTGTATTTTCCTCTCTATGTCAATTAATTTAAGTTATGAACATTCCATAAATTCAGTAGCTGTCTGAAAAATATCCTAATTCACATTTATGCAAATAATTCTGCCATTATGCAACTATTTAACCGAAAAATAAAAGTAATATGAGAAAAAACAGCCCGTGGGCTCGCGGGACCCCCTCCTTAGTGGTCCACGCTACCTGTAAAAGGCAAGCTCCATGCCGGATTTTTCCTGACCTGTTGAGGTTTCAGCTTGGTTTGTTTTGTACCTACAGCTTGGTTTATTTATTTCTCGTGCACTTTGTGAAACAATGGATGAAATTATTCTTATAGAAAGCGATGGCACTCGTAAAACTGTTACGGCAGAGTTTATTCAGGGACTTATTGATTGTGATTCTGGAGTGGAAGCGGATAGTGATAATGACAGCACTTTTTCTGAAGAAAGTGTAGTTGAAATAATATTGTGGACTGTTATGATGAAGAAGACGAAGAGAATAGTTTCAGTGAGGCAAAAGAATCTGAAAATAACATTGTAATAAGCAAATCCGGCAAATCCTATACAACAGTTCCCCCTAGACGACAGGTAAGAAGAGCCATACAGAATATTTATATCAGGCCGCACTATAGCTGCACCTGCACAACATCCTACTACTTCTCAAGGCGAAGAAAATACCCGAAAAAGATGTTATAAGTGTGTGAAAGAAGTAAAAAATAAAAAACAAAAATATTCACATCTGTCTAAAATGAAGCAAACCTGTTACATATGCCATAGAAATGTTTGTAGGACTCACTCAACCTCAAACACTATTTGTAACCAATGTGAGGTATCATCTTCCTCAGATTAAAGTATCAAGAGGTTTAATTTCATTTTTATGTGTTTAATAATTAATTTTTATATAAAAATAATAATATGATTTTTCTATTTTTAATAATCTGAATCCTTGGAAATTATACTCATTCCATCTTCTATTTTTTTTTCTATTTCCTAAACTGCAGGAATTGCACTAATATTTTTATAACACACCTACTCAAGTAGGTAATGCTTACTAATGTAGTAAAAACTAAAAATAGTTGAGTATTTCATTAAAATTAAAAAAAAATATGCGTGGACTCGAGGAGCCCCCTCCTTAGTGGTACTCGGCACCACTCCGGACCTTAGTTGTTCTAGGGTTAAAGGAAAGAGTTTTGCTGCACACCACATTGGTACGAAGGAGTTTTAATTCACACAGCGTAAGTTGATCTCCTTAATAAGTAATATTTATTTAGGTTCACAAACATTTTTATAAATGAATTCGGTACCATTTTACAAAATAATATCATACAATGACTTTTTGAACATTTACTAAACATTTTTTTTTTAACGAATTTTTCAAAAAGATTAGCGTACTGATATAAAACATCTGACTAAAAAAAAGTTGCATAGATCTTAAGGCCATCGCCTTCTTCAACAATAACGACTTCATCATCCTTTAGTTCGTTGTTTCCCTCGTCTGTGGCAGATATAGAAGAGAGAACTCGTGTGTAATACTGAAATGAATCATTGGCCATTCCACTCGTCACCAAAATTCTTTTTCAGCAGATTATCAACGCCTTTCAGCTTGTTTGTGCCATTGAAAAATCAATTATTAATATAGCTCGAGTATAAACCGAAATAAAACACGTGAGTTTAAGGAGGTTTCGATATTTTTTTCAGAAAGAGTTACAGAAATTGCTGAAGTGAACGAATGGGATGGGCGCAAAGTGAGAAGTGATTATTGGAACCAAACAGTTTTGCATCAAAACGAGTAACGAACCAGTTTTGAAACACAATGGGCTTAGGAACGAATCAGTTCTGCAACAAACCACTATTTTGTATAGCAAAAATCCATAAGAAAGAGTAAGTTATGCTTCAGTCTGATTAGATATTCTGAAAGAGCATTAAAATATCTTTTAGAATGCACCACACCTCCTCAAATGTTTGTTTGAAATAATGGTTTTGATAGTGGTTGGTATCGTTTGCATATATATATATGTATAATCATGCATGCATATGTATATGGTGTGCATTATGCTAAGCTGACATGGATTGTCATTTATCTATTATAATCAGGAATTAGTAAGTAAGATTAAGGCCAACTCCATTCTAACGGTCTACGTACCAAGCCCTAATAATTTTAATAATCGTAATTGTAATTTATATTTATATATATTTTTTTTTTTTTAACATTATTTTATTCTACTAATTTGAAATATTATATTTCTTCGGATCCCAAGTTCCTTAAGAAGTTGCTAACCAAAAGCTTCGCTCCCTCGAGGCCTGGACCGGAAGCTACCCCCGAGACGAAGACAGGAAGGAACTGCTTTAGAAATTCCTTTTAATTAGATGAATCCTCGAGAGAGGGCGCTGGGGTAAGTTGCCCTGACACTTGTGACTTTGAGGCACAGCTCCTCCATCTCCTTATCTCAAACTGGTTTCACTTCAACTTCCGGATTTCTTAACATGATAAACCGTCACGGGAGGGATCCGCTTAGCAAGTCTGTACCTACATTTTAGGGGTAGAGGGGGACTTCTTGGGATCTTGATTTTACTAAATTTGGGCCCACCGTATTTTATGATAGACATGACCCATAAATAAAAAGAATTACTTTTACTTTCTAGATAATACTGTTTCGAAAGCCTAAATAGATATATTTCTAATGATTCTAAAATGATATCGTAACATTTCTGCGGGTAGAACAATATTTATTCAATTATCAAAGCCACACCAATTATAACAACACTAATATTACAGCAGGTTACAAAAATTATCACTTCGTAACACAAATAATCATATGGCTTGAACTGCAAAATCAAGGCAAATACTAAGACTAACTATCTAGTCAATCGCTCCTTATATACATTCGTAAGGGCAATGGTCTTGAACTTCGTAGAACGTCGTGATTGGGGCTTGAACCTTGTAGTCACAAACACGTGCTATGTCAGTTTATTCCGGATATTAGTTCGTTCCAACATAAGTTTTGGGACTTTAAAACCATAAGTTTTTTTTTTTTTTTTTTTTTTTTTTTTTTTTTTTTTTTTTTTTTTTTTTTTTTTTTTTTTTTTTTTTAACGTTACAATATTATATTATTCTAAAAGAAAAACGATATAACTTTTCCTATAAACCACTTCTACAGGTATAGAACCTAATATTCCTAATATTCCTACGTCTGGGACTTTTAAACCATACGTGTTTTTTTTTTTTTTTTTTTTTTTTTTTTTTTGTTTAACGTTACAATATTATATTATCCTAAAAGAAAAACAATATAACTTTTTCTATAAATCACAGACCGTAGCGGTTCTGTATAAGCAATTCAATAAAAAAAAAAAAAAAAATACTCATCAATGAATAGAAATAATAAAATACTCATCAATGAATATAAAAAATAAAATACTCATCTTGGAATCTTGAAAATATGAATAACAATCAAATAATGAACAAATAAAATATATTTTGGGTCTTTTCTAGAAACAAAAATATATGGTTTAAAAGTTGGAGCGAACTGTAAGCACGTATTTCTGACATGAGTGTTTGCGAACCAACCACACCGTTCCACAAGGTCCTACGAAGTTCTGGACTATCTCCTCATGACTATATATAAGGAGCGATTGATTGGACAGCCTTGATTGTTAAGCGCAAGCCATATGATTAATTGTGTTACTAAGTTATCATTTTTTTAACCTGCTATAATATTTGAGTTGTTATAATAATTGTGGCATAGAAAAATTGTTATTCTTCTTTGAATAAATATTATTTTACCCATAGAAGTTTTACACTAATAAAATAATTTATACTGATTAATATTAACCGTTCCTACGTTCTGGCATCGTATGTTTTCAATTAATGTAGCTTTCATTTATAAAAATGAATTTGTTCGAGGTATAATACAATTTTAAAGGTACAAAAAGAGTGCATATTTATTGCCGAAAAAGTATTAGGTTCTGCAAAACTGGATTCATATTTATGTTTGTCTAGGCAGATCTATTGTGACGCTGATCGTTTTGAAAGAATTTTAGTTGACATTATGAAATTTTTGGCCTCCAGATGATAGATATTAATCGGTAATACGTTGTAAATGTTATTACGTTTCTAATTTATTTACTTTTTTGTGTTTGGTTAAATAAAACATATCAAATGTTTGTATTTTGTGTTTATATTTTTTAAATAACAGCGACTACTTTAGGCTAGTGTAAAGTAACCTAATAGTAATGATTTGTTTGGGGAATGTTTACCGGAATACATTCATTCACCTACTAACCTAAGAGTTAATACGTATTAATAGAGGTGAGAATTAGTCAACTGTTATTCTTTATTATAGGTTGATTCGTAGTTAGGATTTTCAGTTAAACATTTTTTTAGTTTGAAAAGCCAACGTTTCGATCCAACTTTTGGATCTTCCTCAGGGCTAAAAGAAGACAAATAAATGAGTAACCATGCTAGAAGATGACAATTAAATGTTGATCATGTTATTATCAGGTTTGTAAAGTATTCATGTATAATTTTCACCGTATTTTATAACATTATCTTTTTTGGAAAGTATCCATGTGATGTAAATATGACAGTTGGATTTGGTTTCCATTATTTTGTTACTCCTAGTTGTTACTATATGCAATTAATAATTACATGATAAACATTTAATTGTCATCTTCGAGCATAAATAATCTAAAAAAGATACCTGAAAATCCTCACCATAAATCAACATATCGTAAAAATACTAACAAAATAAAATCCTTTCTTATTCGACAGTTGTTATAAATAGGCTGATGTGCATAACGCTTTGTTTCTGTGAATTTCACATGCATATATAATTTTATTTACTTCTATTAAGATTAATATTAAAGTAAGTCACGGTAAATCGTGAATGGATGAGGCTAGTGTTTCCTAGGAATATACATGATGAAAAAATAAAACTGGATTAGGCAATACAGTAAACTCTCGATATAGCGAACTGGTAGGGGTTTAATATTCATAGTTCGCTATAACGAGATTCGTTTTAACCGATGATTCTTTTTTTTTTTATATATATTTTTTAGCCAATGGCTGCACTAATTTGATCATACATATTTAGAAGGAAATTCATTCATTAGAACTAGTTAAATTAAAACGCATGCATGTAATTTATTTTTAGATACACTTAATATTAATTAAACAATGAGATTCATTAATTTACCTGCCAAGTTCACTTGAGAGTTCTTTAGCCTTAGCTTACTTAGATTAGAAATTGACGTGTTTTGCTAAATATCATTTCCCAAAGTCACACATTTTTCTACATTCATATCTTATTTTTGTTAATCGTTAAAGCCGTTTTTGAGTAAATAAAAAAAAACCGTGAAAATGATACAAAATTTATTAAGTAAAGTCCTCCCTCCCGTAGATCAATTTTGATGAAATTTTTACAGTCGTATCTCGGGCATATAAATACATTAAATACCAAGTTTGATCAAAATCGTTAAAACCGTTTTTGAGTAAATAAAAAAAACACGTGAAAATGATACAAAATTTATTAAGTAAAGTCTCCCCTCCGGTTGATCAATTGTGATGAAATGTTGGTTATCACATCTTTGGCATATGAATACATCAAATACCAAGTTTGATAAAAATCGTTAAAACCGTTTTTGAGTAAATAAAAAAAAAATGTGAAAATGATACAAAATTTATTAAGTAAGTCCCCCCTCCAGTTGATCATTTTTGATGAAATTTTTACAGTCATATTTCAGGCATATAAATAGATCAAATACTCAGTTTAATCAAAATCGTTAGAGCCGTTTTTGAGAAAATCGAAAAAAACTTAAAAAGTTATTAAATAAAGTACCCCCTCCCTTTGAGAAAATTTGATGAAATTTTTGCTGTCACTCCGCGGACATATATAAACACTAAATACCTAATTTTAGGTCTGTGCGGTTTATAGTTTTTGAGCTAGTCTGTTCACACACACACACACACACACACACACACACACACACACACACACACACACACAGACCATTTCGCGGGACTTGGTTATTTTGACTGAGGGGACCCCAAAACGCGTATTTCCGTTGAAAACCGGAAGTCGAAAATTTTCACGATCGCAATACTTCCACTTACTATATATTTCATATATAGGTAAGTGAAAGTAAAAAAAATATAAAGTAAAAATTCTAGCAGTTCATTATAACAGAATATAATCATTCTCAGTCATCAAATTTAGTTCGTAGTTCGCATTAACCGAGGGATTTCGCTATAACGAGAGGTTCAGCAGAAATATAATGGTAATTTTGGGGGATAGTAATTTGGTTCGCTACATCGAGATGTTCGTTATATCCGATTTCGTAATAATGAGGGTTTACTGTATTCCTGCTTAAGCAGTGCTCGTGAGGACATTATGCATGCTCACTGACGGATGTTCAGATATTCTCAACGACTCGACCTCTGTTCGTAACACTCCAAATCCGGCGATGGGTCCGAAGGAGGTAGACGGACACGCGACCCCTAAGCCATAAAAGCAACGAGATAAAGAGACGACTTCTCCCCAGAACCGAGGGGAAGGACATAGGATGAAAACTTGATGCGGCGCGATATAGGGGAAGCGCAGAGCCTGGCAGTAAAAACTTGTCACATCACCCCCCCTCGAGTGAAGGCTGTAAAGACGTTAAGTAGCTCGTAAACGGAAGTTGGAATGTATAACCTCCGGGTAGCGTATACATTAATAACAGCTGGCGCCATCTACTAAAAAGGTAATGAAAACCTCCAACGGATCCGCTAACTCCCGTACGAAGAGTTGCAGGTCTCTCGGATATCCCGGAAGTATCTTTTACTGTTCTTTAACGTCTACGAGGTGTCCTTTAACGCCTTCTTCAGTGGAGCACATACGGTTTGACGCCCAACAATATGTCCTGTCAGATGGGTAGTCGTCAACGCCAAGATATGTCGAAAACACCGTTAAATATTGTTGAAGAAAATAACTTGTGTATGCTGACGATCTTGTTTTGTTGCATGATTCATACCTCCGCCAACAGGCGAAAAAATACAATACTTTTTTTTTTGTTCCGTACCTGGCCATATTGGCATACGAGGGTTTACTCTGCAACCTATTCTAACTATGGGGGGTAAGTCGAGATTTATTCTTTAGGACCTACACGAAAATTAGGCCTTCGTTCGGCTCGACCATGCTAGAGAAAAATTATAATACTGAAAAATGGTTAGGATATCTGCTACATGTCGACTCAACAGTTTTAATAAACACAATAAATGCACTGGTATAGTTCCCAGTCGGGTGCTTGAAGTTATGAAAATTTACAAACGCTGAGCAATGTGGATTTAGTCATTTCATTGAGTTTTTATTTAAGTATAATTATGCTATTTATGTAATTTTATGTCAATGGTATGTCAGTAATTTTAATGAAACACGTTCTAAAGCACATATAAAGTATTTTATATAGGAACGGGTATGAGAAACTAAAATTTATAACTCTTAGTTTTGTATATGTTATGTTATGTAAATACGTATGTAGGGGATATCTATGATTTCTATTTAAAGGAAAAAAAAAATAAATATTGTTATATTAATTGAAGGGGTGAGGGCAAAATAGTGCCAAGCAACACTTTTAACAAAAATTAACTGTAGCTGCAGTGTGCTGTTTATTACGTAGGACTATACGTCTATGAAGGAAATGCCACCTAAATAAGTCTATAGAGGCTCTATTTAGTCATATTTAGGTGGCATTCCATCATAGACATATATTCCTACATAATATACAGCAGGCTGCAGCTACAGATTATTACTTTCACTTACCTATATATGAAATATATAGTAAGTGGAAGTATTGCGATCGTGAAAAATTTCGACTTCCGGTTTTCAACGGAAATACACGTTTTGGGGTCCCCTGAGTCGAAATGACCAAGTCCCGCGAAATGGTCTGTGTGTGTGTCTGTGTGTGAACAGACTAGCTCAAAAACTATAAACCGTGCGAACCTGAAATTGGGTATTTAGTGTATGTATATGCCTGCGATGTGACAGCAAAAATTTCATCCAAATTGCTCAAAGGGAGGGGGTACTTTATTTAATAACTGTTTACGTTTTTTTCGATTTTCTCAAAAACGGCTCTAACGATTTTGATTAAACTGGGTATTTGACGTACTTATATGCCCGAGATATGACTGTAAAAATTTCATCAAAATTGATCAACCGGAGGGGGGACTTTACTTAATAAATTTTGTATCATTTCCACTTGTTTTTTTTATTTGCTCAAAAACGGCTTTCACGATTTTGATCAAACTGAGTATTTGACGTACTTATATGCCCGAGATATGACTGTAAAAATTTCATCAAAATTTATCACCGGAGGGGGGACTTTACTTGATTAATTTTGTATCATTTTCACGTGTTTTTTTTATTTACTCAAAAACGGTTTTAACGATTTTAATCAAACTGGGTATTTGATGTATGTATATGCCAAAGATGTGATTACCAACATTTCATCAAAATTGATCAAACGGAGGGGGCACTTTATTTTATAATTTTTTTTTCAGTCTTTAACTTTTTTTCGATGATCTCAAAAACGGATGTAACGATTTTTATCAAATTCTTCATGTTTAATGAAAATTAGGTGTTCTTCATTATCAGGTAAACTGTATCATTATTGAAATGTTCTGAGGGGGCTTAAATGGGGTAGGAGCCTTTTTTGTTTGTTTGTTTTTGTTTCCTTAAAAGTACCTTTGTTTTTGTTTATATGGAGAAATTAACTGTCTCTCGTTACGCCTAAAAATAAGAAAAGGCAAAATATGAGATATGATGAAAATAAAGAAAACATATAGAGGAGAAAAAAAGAATGAGGAGAAAGCATTCAATGGCAGACCATTGTTCATAATTAAAGCCGTTCTGTTCATTTGAGAAGTAACAATTAAAAAACGCCTTAATTTCTAATCTAAGTAAGTTGGTAAGTGAAAGTTGTGTGTTGCGAGCACGCACCAGATTTTTTTTGTTAAAAATGTTGCTTGGCACTATTTTGCCCTCACCCCTTCAATAGGTTTGCAATGACCGCGTATGCCAGTTATTTTTTTTGGTACTACTTCTGAAGAGTGGCTCATAGCGTTGGACTGTTTTGAGAGGTTATGTGACCGCGATATTATCGTACTCACATCGCGTTTTTTTTCAGTAAACGTAAACATAAGGGGCCTTAATTATCTTTATTAGATATAAGAAGCTTTACATTCCCACTCCCAACGCTCGGTCTTTAGAGATTAATAAACCACCGACAGGGTCCGTTTCAGCTCAGATAATTCTTATATAATTATTATAATATTTTTTGATAATCATAGTTGACCATTTTTGCTCTCTTAAATAAATGGAAGACTGCCTTGATCGCTCTACAGTGTTTAATATTGCAGTTTAAATTCCGGAATTTTAAATTACAAGAATCATGGAAGGGGTTTCATTGCAGAAAGAAAGTATAAAAGTCAGCTGTTTATTTGAAATGTAATTATTATAATTTTTGATTAAGCTGTTGTAATCAGTCAACTCTAATATGAAGGGGTCGGGGCGACATAGTGCCAAGCAACTTTTTTAACAAAAGTAAACTATAGCTGCAGTCTGCTGTATATTACGTAGGACTATATGTCTATGATGGAAATGGCACCTAAATATGACTATAGAGGCTCTATACAGTCATATTAAGGTGGACCCCTTCATATATATTTACTGAGACAAACTATTCAGTAAGTTTAGTGTTAGTAATCAGTAGCCACTATTTTTTGTATTTTTGAAAATTTAAACGCTTAATAATGAAAACCTGATTTTATACCGTTACCGTTTAAACTTTAAAAATCTTGCCCTGAAAAGTAAAGAATTTTTACTTATGAAGGCAGAAATATTAATCTGTGTTTCTTTTGAGTTTCTTTACCTTTTTTCATTACTTTACACCATTTTCATCTCCTACTTCAGCCAAAGTTCAGATATACCTTAGCCATTCGGCGAGGCGAGAGCTCTCCCTCCGAGAACTGATAGCCGCAGTAGAGAACAGCGCCTTAACTTTGATCATTAAGGTAAGAAGCGAGATCCTGAATTAAATCCTAATGAAGATATCCTGGGAGAGGGAACTACTGATGTCAGCTAATATTCGGCAAGCCCTCGATGGTTTGGTTCGCTCTTCTTGTAATCCGAGACAAATGTCTCTCATGGTGGCTCCCAGTCTCGGTAAATATCATTTGTTACAAAGTTTTCCTTGGAAGAAAGTGGTTGGGTATCCTCTTGGAGGGGTGGCGTCGCCTCTTAGTAAACAAACTTCATCAGGTCCCCTCCCCCCCCCCACTATTATCTACCAATGATATTATCTCGAACGTTAATGAACATTTCAGTTTTAGAAAAAAACTTTTTTTAGAAATATGTGTAATGAGAGTGTCCATAAAAAAGAAAAAACTTGTTATTTTGAATAAATTTTTAGAATTTTTTTCTCGCTTTAATGATGTTTCAGCCATCGGTAGTTCTATTAAGCGATTAGTAGAAAAATTACCCATAAGACCATTAAATTTTATAAATAAATAATTAACAATTACAGTATGTCAATTAGGATCCCACTCTTGGAAATTAATGTTAATAGTCCTGGATTATGTTTAACCCTTTGCAGTAACAAATAAATAAATAATTACCTGCAATGTAATATATAATAGGCAATTATATACGGGATTAATACGGGAATTAACTTTTTCCACCGCAATTTTTGAAGAAACGCGTATTTTGCTATTGTTTTCTATCAAAATGGCACAAAAAACAAATCTAAGATGCATGATAAATTAATCAACCGTTTTACACGCGTTGTGAATATACTCTTCTCAAATTCCTTGAGCAATATGTAAAATTATTGGATAGACATTTATACAGACAGATAAAAAAATAATTTTTTTTTTTTTTTTTTTTTTCGATTCGCGCATTAGGCTTAATAAGACCTTTGGCCGCGCAGTGTGGTCTTCTTACAGACATTTGTTTTGCTTGCGGGAGCACAGACAGCCTGGAGGGGGTAGCCCAAACCTCACGTTGCTGCAAGCCATGGTCACCATGGTGCAGCGGCAGACTGCCCATAGCTCCATAACCAATCCCATTGGGGCCAATTTGGCAGTGTCCTTCCCACCGATGGCGTCAGCTCTCTCGGGTTCAAGAACAGTGACAAACTGGTCTAGGTCCAAGGATTATGGTAGCTCAGAGTCAGCAGGGGGTAGGGGTAGACTTGGACTGCGTGGCTTTTATTGGTGGGCGGTCACCCGAATGGAGCGGTCACCCATCCAAGTACTGACCACGATGGACGTTGCTTAACTTTGATTATCTATTGCAAGCGCCCTTGTCCATTCGGCCATCCCGGCCCCCCGAAAAAAAAAATAATAAAAAAAAATAATTATTAAAGCAGAATTAGATATTTGGAAATTGCTTCATACTTTAACATACTGTAGAAAATTAGAAATTTTTTTTTTTTATTTTTTTGTATGTGTATGTTTATATGTCTTTATGTCCTCATATAACCTCAATGCATGTAACTTACAAACCATTCATATAACCTTATAAACCAAATACATATATCCAAAATTTCATCATAATTCCTTACCTGGTTTTAAAATTTCACTGTACGATATTACGTTCGCAGGGTGTACGATGTCGCGTAAAAGTTGCGTCGAGTTGCTTGTAGATAACGTCCGAAACTGTGCCGAATGCAAAGGGTTAATGATGTATGAAAGGATTTCTAGGACAGGGTAGAGGTTAAAGTGAAAGTTGGCTTTATTAACAAGAGTATTCGAGAATATTCAACAAGGTACGAAATGAATTTTTTTTTTTTTTTTTTTCAGCGCGGAAAATGTGGAAGCAGGCCTATAATAAACTCGTTGGAAGGGGGCCTATAATTACAATTAATTAACTAATTATTGCTAGCTGATGAGATGGAGATAATGAAGGCAATGGAGTTGTTATCGTGACATTGGAAATTGCCTTTTAAAGAAATTGAGTTGTAAAGTATCAATTAGCCCAACTAACGAGGGACACTGGGCCCAGGTAATTGTCAGTGCATTAACCCACTTAGTTAAAAGGTAGGCTCAAACAGCTGTTCGGTTCCGACTAAATCTAATCTTTTGCCATGCTTTGTTTTAATAACAGCATATTTGTGATTATAAGGTCCCTATGTGATTGGGAGGTCAAAAAGCTATGGGGTAGCACAATATCCTCTGGGATCCAAAGGAATAATTTGGATCGTTTAGGTGCTTTAAATTAAAATCGCTTACAATTAAGTTATTATTTTCTAGAAAAAAGTGCCTCAAATTTATATATATATATATATATATATATATATATATATATATGAGCCAAATTTTCGCCCCTTCGGGCATCATCAGGGCTGTAAAATTATGTATTAAGGTATAATTATAAATATTCTAAAATTGTTTCACTGAGCATTCATAAAATTAATATTGGGTGACTCACCATCAGATTAAATATATATATAAAATGTTTCACATACATGAAAAGTTAAAAATTATATATAAAAACACTGTCTTGAGTAATCTGTGCAAGAACACTTCATCAACTGGGGCTACGTTGGTCCAACATTACATAAATTAAGTAAAAGCTTACATAAATTTTACTACCAATAATAATGAAATACATTTTTTTTACAACAATATCAGAATAATAAAATTATAAAATTAGATATATAAATAAATATTCAAAATATAAATATAAGTAAAAAAGCCATATTAGATAAAAACCATTAAAAAGATACAAATTTTTTTAACAAAATATAAAAACAGTTTTGTTTAAATATTAAAAATAAAACATAAAAATACAAACAGAATATCTATTTTAAAACAATATATAGAATCACGATGATTTGGAGCCAGGTTTCTCACATCATTTATTTAGAATTCCAATAGTTTCAGAGAAAAAATTATTTAAATCTCCAGCATCAGTATTATTATTTTCTTTATATTAATTTCCTTTTAATATACTTTTGGCATATCCTTGAAATTTCCATTCCTATAATCCCTTGAAAGTTCCATTTGTTGATTGGAATGTTTTAAGATTTATATTAGAAATTAGATCAATAGTTGAATAATAATTTAGAATTAATAGTTTAAAATTTAATAAAATTAAAAAAATTAATTTTAAAATTTTGTATAATTTTATTTATATATATTAACATGTTCACGCGAGGATTGTTTAATACTTTTCACTCTATCGGGCGGGAGCTATTCCAGGGCATGATGTAGTATTGGCAATCCAACAATAATAAAATAAACAATAAAAAATTCCATCCTAGAAGTTACTACCTATGTTTATAACACGGTATTATCGTAATTATAATTGTTATTAAAAAATAAATGTTTATACGTTTATAATTATATGGATATAAATATAAATAATAAAAAACCTGTACCACTACAACCCATAACAATTTATAAAGGGTCTTGGGTGCAGTACTATGTAAGGAAGAGTACTGTTTCTTGGTCAGCGGTCGTGCAAGGAGGTGATTTGACCGTGATCACGCTCAACCGCCAGGTTCTTTCCCCTTAATTTTTCAATTAAGGGTACCCACTTTATAGAGGCTGGGTTTGCCCCAGGAGGGTCTCTCGGCCCACGAGACGAACTGTGGCGAATAATAAAGATATCATAAGCCATGTCAGATTCGAACTCGGGACCTTAAGCACAGCAGTCCACTGCCTTACCAGTGGGCTACCCCGCTCCCTATATAAATATAAAAATAAATGGATTTACGTTATATTTTCATTATTTTAATTTTAAAGGATATAGAAATTATTTCTACTTTCTTAACACTTTGGCACCCAAGTCACCTGAAATCGAGTAACTGTTCTCTTGTCAGAGGATTAAATTTTAAAATTGTGTCAAACGAGAGCGTGATTCTCAGGTATTCTTCTTCGGCAGTCAAAGTGTCAAAGATCTAATTATTTGGCAGAGGCGGCATTCTAGTGTGAGCCACCGATTTTTACTTTCACCTACCTATATATGAAATATATAGTAAGTGGAATTATTGCGATCGTGAAAAATTTCGACTTCCGGTTTTCAACGGAAATACACGTTTTGGGGTCCCCTGAGTCCAATTAACCAAGTCCCGCGAAATAGTGTGTGTGAACAGACTAGCTCAAAAACTATAAACCGTGCGAACCTGAAATTGGGTATTAAGTGTATGTATATGCCCGCGATGTGACAGCAAAAATTTCATCAAAATTGCTCAAAGGGAAGGGGTACTTTATTTAGTAACTTTTTAAGCTTTTTTATCGATTTTCTCAAAAAAGGCTCTAACGATTTTGATTAAACTGAGTATTTGATCTATTTATATGCCCGAGATATGACTGTAAAAATTTCATCAAAATTGATCAACCGGAGGGGGGACTTTACTTAATAGATTTTGTATAATTTTCATGCGTGTTTTTTATTTACTCAAAAACGGCTTTCACGATTTTGATCAAACTGTGTATTTGATGTATGTATATGCCAAAGATGTTATAGCCAACACTTCATCAAAATTGTTCAAACGGAGGGGGCACTTTTTTTCCGATTTTTACCTTTTTTTCGATTATCTCAAAAACGACTTTAACGATTTTCATCAAATTCGTCATGTTTAATGAAAATTAGGTGTTCTTTAATATCAGGCAAGAAATGATATGATTAATGTGGAAAAATGTGTAACTTTGAGAAGTGGCATTAACACAACGCATTAATTTTTTTTCTAAGTAAATGGGTAAGTGAAAGTTGTGTGTTGCGCGCACGCACCAGATTTTTATGTAAGCGACTGCGCATTTGTGACGAGATAATTGTGAACTAAGTTCTTTCGGAAACTTTTTTCTAGGCGGTAAAAAAACAAAGCCGAGTTTGGTCCCAAGCTTCGTTCAAAATATTTTATCATGTGAACTTGCCCTAAATAATATCTGAAATTATAATAATAGGTACCCCCTTAGAAACATTTGAAATAATTATTATAAATGTTTTATTTTTGTTATGTTTATTTCCTTTTAACATGCTATAAATTCATGTTAGGGAGTGTAGAGATAAGAAAGGCTGTGGATTTTTCACTTGGAGCGGAAGATGGAGAGCTATAGCCCGAGAGAGCGGGCAGAGAGCCTGAGTTGACAAGTGTCCTTCCCCGTCCAATATCCCCCCTTCTACGCTTTGGTATACTTCTTCATTCCCTTCTGGCTACCTCATCATTCTTCCTCTCTCTCTTGTTTATTCTTGCCGAGAGTGAAGCTGCCTCTGAAGTATGGTAGCGATAACTCGTCGTCGAAATAACACCTGTATTAAAACGTACTGACCCGCGTTTACCACGAAATAAAACAACTTATTTAGATAAATGTATATATAGAAGTTTACAAACGAGTAAATAATGTATAAATGTGTGTAAAGTAAGTAAAATTCTTGACCACTCTTTCGCATGCGTATTACTAAGCATTTTATACTAACTTGGACTTTACGTATTTCAGTAAATGGATTCCATGTAAATACAGTGAAACCTCTAAATAGGGGACAGCCATGGTGACTCAATTATTGTCCGTTAATGAGAGGTGTCCTTAAAGTAGAGGTTTATTAAAATTTGTTTATTTAAAAGTATACTTAAAACAGTAAGTACCTACATATTCGTTTATGTAGATGTAATAGTGGTACATTGGTTCAAATTAAAATACATACAATGCTTTTATTGAAAAATGGTTTTATAGCAAATAAAAACTGAATTTACATACTGCAAAAACTTACTAAAGAAATTTCACTCACAAAAGTTGATAGATTTGATTTGAAGATTATTACAATTTAGTTTACCATAACAAAATTGGGTCTCAATAAAACAAGTACATAAAAGAGAGCAAACTGAAGAAATGTCTAAGTACCAGCGGGTTTAAAAAACTTTCCAAAGTTAATTGCCTCACATTTTTTGATGATTAGACTCTAAAAGGATCTGTGCACTTGGCCGGCCACTTTTTTCGTACTCATCAATGATTTTCTTTTTATGAAAACCTTTTACGTGTTACAAATTATTGGCGTTTGATATTTACCACAGGTAATTAATCGTTAAATTAAACATATCCTTTCTGGGTTTTTATTTCCGAATTTTAGTAAAAATAGTTTTTCGATTTTTTTTTTTGTCCCCCCTTTCCTCGATTTTTAGGCTATGCAATGATTCCCAGGCCAGGGCAGAGGGTGGGGAATTGATGAAGATTATTGTAATTTGTTTTTGGGGAGAACCCCATACAAATAGAGATGGTCACTACTAATACCATACTAATAGTAAGAAAAAAGAAATACACATGCACTACATACCTACTACGACAAACTAAAAATAAGGAGAAAAAACAAAAACAAACATATTTAACAATGAAAAAATATCTCACTATAGATGTACAATAGATATAAATAAATACAAAAAATGTCAACATATTTTAGAATCTACTAGTGTTTACATCCACTAGTTTTATGTAAACGATAATAAAAGTGTTTCTTTCATCCTTTTTTTTTCTTTTTTTTTTTAAAAGCGAAAATAAATAGAAACTTCTCTCCTTATGCTGATTATGTAACTAATAATTGTTTAAATTAAAATAATAATATAAGTAAATTGTAAAATATATTAAAGTATATATATATATATATATATATATATATATATATATATATATATATATATATACTTAAATACTGTTAATGAGAATACGTAGATATTGTAGCGTAATGAATTAATGAAAATGAAACGTATCTTATCCCTCAAGTATGAATTGCCTCAGTTTCATAGAATAGATAATAAAAAAATACAAATTCCGGTTCTGCACTATTTACTTTCAAAATTGCAGGTAATTCTACTACGGATTTGTTTTGAACCCCTGGTAAATATTTACGTCTTATATCTGCATACATGGGGCATCCTACTAGCAGGTGGTTTAAATCCTCGTTTTGCTTCCTGTTGCATATAGAGCACTGTTCTAATGTGTTAATTATATAAGTGTTATCTTTTAGGAAAAGCTTAATGATATATTTGCCGGAAAGGAAATGGTGAAGAGTATTATAAAATGTAGCCTGGCTCCGGGTTGTGAACTTGCTACGTTCGGGATCCCATGAGCAAGGTATCTGACGAGTTTGCCCACTAGGCCATACCGCCGCATAGTTTTTCCATATGTAACCAATGGCCTATTACCATGAAACAATGCCATCTAAAACGTATGGTATTCGTTCACACTGTGATTTTGTTTACCTATTTGCTGATTCATGACGAACATATATGGATGCAGTCAGTAAGGGCTGCTTGCAAGTCAAGTTGAAAGGAGCGAGCGAGCATCCCGAACATAAGAAGCAGGACGCTAAAAGCTTTCCCATCAACATTCCCCGGAGCACTGCAAACAGCGGAGTGACAACAAATAGAGATAATGTTCCTCCGAACACGGACCAAGATCCGCATAATTCTGTTTGTTGTTCGCCCCCCGTCTTAGCGAGGCTGAGTAAGATGGAGGCTTTCTTTTTTGGGGTGGGGCGACGACTTATTGCAGTTGCTCCGAACAGCGGACATGACACCCCTCAGGAGCGGACAAGGAACACCTCTCCGGAAGACCAAACACAATTAGTCCCCAAATTATGTTTGCCTCCTCTTATCTTTTCCCCAGGGCCCCCCAAACCGCCCCCTTTCTTAGCAGGGGCTGTTACCGAGAACAGCTTTTTTCTTCTTTATTTTCCTTTTTTTTCTCTTTTTCTTGTTCTTTTCTTTTCTCGAACCGCTGGTAGTTACCGCTGTGCAAACTGTTAATATCACCTCATCCACTCCCTGACAAAAGGGTTTAATTACATCATTTTGTGATTCCGCCAGAGCTAATATTGACATTCGGTGTTTGATCATTAAAAAATCTGAAATATTCTCCGTTTTTATTTATCTTTTTTTTTTCGACATCATTTAGGTCAGAGTTTCAAACAGCTTTGTTGAATTCTAGCTTGTAAATTTAGCCCCGTTTCCTTATTTATTAAAATAGCTCTCTGAATTACTAATAATTCCTTTATTACTTCACTAGATCTTGATTTCGTTTTAAGCCGTATCTTC
This sequence comes from Aelia acuminata, assembly GCA_911387785.2. Classification (NCBI taxonomy): domain Eukaryota; kingdom Metazoa; phylum Arthropoda; class Insecta; order Hemiptera; family Pentatomidae; genus Aelia; species Aelia acuminata. The sequence goes on along the minus strand of OU426983.1, from coordinate 122,722,984 downwards.
AAATCTCGTAAAGAAAAATACCCTTAGACGTCAGGTTAGAATTTTGCATCGTCGAAAAGAATGAAAAGTGTATCTTGTATGTTTAAGATCTTGAGTTCTTCTGTGTTTTTGATAGTGCTTAAATCGAATTTTATATGCTTTGATAAGATGATTAATAGTCAGAATTATCAGTAAACCTTTTACTTTCACTTACCTATATATGAAATATATAGTAAGTGGAAGTATTGCGATCGTGAAAAAATTCGACTTCCGGTTTTCAACGGAAATACACGTTTTGGGGTCCCCTGAGTCGAAATGACCAAGTCCCGCGAAATGGTCTGTGTGTGTGTGTGTCTGTGTGTGTGTGTGTGTGTGTGTGTGTGTGTGTGTGTGTGTGTGTGTGTGTGTGTGTGTGTGTGTGTATGTGAACAGACTAGCTCAAAAACTATAAACCGTGCGATCCTGAAATTGGGTATTTAGTGTAGGTATATGCCCGCGATGTGACAGCATAAATTTCATCAAAATTACTTAAAGGGAGGGGGTACTTTATTTAATAACTTTTTAGGTTTTTTTCGATTTTCTCAAAAACGGCTCTAACGATTTTGATTAAACTGAGTATTTCATCTATTTATATGCCCGAGATATGACTGTAAAAATTTCATCAAAATTGATTAACCGGAGGGGGGACTTTACTTAATAAATTTTGTAACATTTTCACGTTTTTTTTTTATTTACTCTAAATCGGCTTTAACGATTTTGATCAAACTGGGTATTTGATGTATTTATATGCCCGAGATATGACTGTAAAAATTTCATCAAAATTGATTAACCGGAGGGGGGACTTTATTTAATAAATTTTGTAACATTTTCACGTGCTTTTTTGATTTTCTCAAAAACGGCTCTGACGATTTTGATTAAACTTAGTATTTGATCTATTTATATGCCCGAGATATGTCTGTAAACATTTCATCAAAATTGATCAACCGCAGGGGGCACTTTACTTAATAAATTTTGTATCATTTTTACGTGCTTTTTTTATTTACTCAAAAACGGCTTCTACGATTTTAATCAAACTGGGTATTTGATGTATATATATGCCAGAGATGTGATAGCCAACTTCCAATTTCATCAAAATTGGTCAAAAGGAGGGGGGACTTTACTTAATAAATTTTGTCTCATTTTCACGTGTTTTTTTTATTTACTCAAAAACGGCTTCAACGATTTTAATCAAACTGGGTATTTGATGTATATAAATGCCAAAGATGTGATAGCCAACATTTTAGAGGAGACAAAAAGAAAAATATTCAGTCAACTCATAAAACACGTTGAGCCCACGCATGCGTAGTACGCCTTTAATGACAGATCATTGTTCATAATCAAAGCCGTTCTGTTAATTTCATTTTCAATTTTCAAGTACATGGAGAATTATAAAATCAGACGACTTGGGATATCATGCTTGCATTGCCGAATTAACACAAGTATAAACTTTTATTTATTAATAAAATAAATTAGTGTTTTTTATAGAGCAAATGAAAACAAAAATAAGAAATGAGTGTGGAAAAATGTGGAACTTTGAGAAGTGGCATTAAAAAAACGCATTAATTTCTATTCTAAGTAAGTTGGTAAGTGAAAGTTGTGTGTTGCGCGCACGCACCAGATTTTTTTTATTTAGAAAAGCCAACGTTTCGATCCCCCGTAGGGATTCCATGTAGGGATAGAAACGTTATTTTTCAAAATAAAAAATGTTCAGCTGGAAATACTGACTATTAATAATCTTATCGCTATTACATACCTCTAAATTTTTATATTTTATATCTTTCGATAAGTACACTACTATATTTTGTAGACCATATTCTTTCTTAGGCTTCATTGTTACTGGCCATTGTAACCTTTATTATAATATTTTCACCTACATCTTAACACATTATGAGCGGGGCAGGTATTTATACCCATTGCAAGGATTGCCACTTACAAGCGGGGCAGGTACTAGTAGTCCGGGAGCTGAGGGCCAAAAACGTGCCTGATTTGAAGAAAATTGTTGATCATATAGGCTCAAAGTACTCATTTCATAGACAACATATGTGAACGTCTGTCACCTCAGTTCGGTTGCCATCAAGTTTTATTATTATTATTATCACTGGCGCAACAACCCACTTAGTGAGTCAAGGCCTCCTTAAGAAGATTGCCCCATCGCTCCCTATCCTGCGCAGCCGCAGTCCAATTCCGAGCACCTAGAAGATGTCTTGAATCCTTTGCGACTCCATCTGTCCACCGAAGTTTCGGTCTTCCGACACCTCTCGACCCATAGATTTTGTCGGACATCATTTTCCTTGGAATGCTCTTCTATAAAATCAAGTTTTATAGGCGAACAAAATCGCTATTTTCTTTTAAATTCGAAAAAGATTAATCGCAGAAGAAATTGTTTTCTTTCTAAAATAAAAGGTCATTAAATTTCGCGTCGACTGAGATCCTCAAAGTGAAAATTGGTAAGTCTTTTCGCCAAAACCGATTGTCAATTTAGCCACTTTAGCGCAAAAATGAATTTTCCAAAATCTGCAATTTAAAGAGGGTTACTCCAAATAAAATATGTTACCTATAATAGTTGTAGAATATCGAATGCTGTGTAAGACGATGTCATTAATTTTAAAATTAGCTGGAATAAATAAATTTAAAAATGTGTTTAATGTTTCACATAGAATTGATATTTCTCTAAATATAATTTCTATGATTGGTATGGTTTTTTCTCATTTAGCCCCTTTGATGACCTGAAGTTTGGGTCAAAACGTTGGCAAAAATAAAATATGTGATTCTTACATACGAGTATAAGTACATACTATTTATTTTGACCGCACTCCCAAACTTACTCTTACTTTTTTTTAAGTGAACTAGATGACTTTGAAAAGTTTTTCAACTGCGCAGTTCGGATTTTTCGTAGACTTTCTCTTAATGCTACATTTTGAATATTTGTTGATAATTTAGCTGAACAATTTCGAAGTTTCATACAATGTTGCCTCAGCGATAATAATTATAGGAAATCAGACTTGTTGGCCACGCTAACGGACCTAATCTACTCGTGATGAAAACTTATCTACAGAACTCCCCTTCAGAAACACAATTTCGACTTAATAGCGAAACGCAGGAGCTGAACTAAACTCGATGTTAGTAACTAGTAGCGGGATCCAGTGAACTCTTCATAGTTTTAAGAAATGGAGCAACTACCAGAACTTAAATTGAATTCACTGAGGTAAGAGTTTATGGAGTAATTTCGAAGGAGTTTGAACGTCCAAGGAACTCAACAACAAACTTTTGCAGGGCTTAATGTTACAGAATTGTGATAATCTTACACTGAAATTAATCTACCTAATAACTTGGCTAATGTGGAGTACGATCTTTGGCGATATTAGAAGTAGCTTGTTGTATTTCAGTCATTCATAGCCAGCAGCCATTCAATATTAACATTTAATCTGGGTTTGTGGCAATAGTGTGGATTCAGGGGGGGGGGGGTTATGACCTAGATAGAGCCTATGATGAATCCGAATGAAACCTATGATGAAGCCTATGAACCTAGATAGATTTTTTAAACATCGATGTTTTATGCAAAAACAAATATGTCTGACCATAGATGTTTTGGACAACTTGATAGTTAAAACATCGACGTTAAGAGCAAACTGGTTTTTGTGTATAACATTGATGTTATAAAGAACTTGGTTATTGTTAAAACATCGATGTTGAAAAAAACTTTGTTAATGCTAAAAAAACAACTTTTAATTGTTAAAAGATCACAGATTTCAACATCGATGTTAAGAGCATATATATTGATGTTTATTTCCAAAACATGGATGTTAAAACATGTTCGTCTTTGTCAAAAACTTCGAAGTTAAAAACAATTGTTTTAAGACATCGATGTTTTAAAAAAAGTGTTGTTGTTGTTTCTGCAAAAACAAATATAATTTAACATAGATGTTTTGGACAAAACCATCGATGTTAAAAACAATTGTGTTAAAATTTATATCATGGATGTTAAGAGCATATTTGTTTTTTTATATACCATCGATGTTAAAAAGAACTTGGTTATTGTTAAAACATCGATGTTAAAAAATATTTAACGTTATCTAAAACACAATTTTAAGGGAATAATGCATTCCCACATTCCACTCTTCAATACTACATCACCCCAATCCACTCATCCATTCTCTTTTCTCTCCCTGTTTCCTGATCAGCCTCGACGTCGACTGAAACGTCGGTGGCCAAGAGATCTCTTACTTTAGTAAATTATAATGCCTCAAGAAAGTCAAAGTCAAATCAGAAGAAACCAAATTTGCTTGACGCGCCACAGCGCAGGTGCAAATCTACATGGGCAACAATAAATAAAAATAACTTCACGCAAAAGATTTAAGACTGAAAAATTGAATGGTTTGCTCATACATGCCTTCCAAATTTAAGGAATAATATATGAACAAAACAACTTATTGCCTGTCAGTCCCTTGACTTGAAAATTATATGTTAACGACTTAGAAACAAAATCACAATTTGTGTAACAGAATATTTTCGACCTCTATAAATCAACTACCAGAAAACATTTTTTTGCTTATGCTCGTTCCAAGGTATAGTACCGGTCAAAAGTTTAGACTCACTTGTATTTAATTCACAATCTTCAAGTTTAAAAAAATAATTGTAACTCAAGAGATAGCGTTTCAAAAATTGTATGATTGTTTCGAAATACAATCTATAAAAATAAAGATGAAATTCTTTTAGTTTGTTTTTTTGTTTGTTCTTTATAGAAATACATACCATTTGTCCTAAATTCTACGAATTTCGCTTAGTGGTTCTTCCATACCAGGTGCGAACACCTGTCAATATTAAAATTGCAAAACAGCCAACCTCTGGGTATATTCTTTATTGTTATAAAAATCGTTATGATCTCGCTTTAAATTATACATTTACGAGATCAACCGTTGGAGTAAAAAAAATCTCATTTCTGTCCTAACGAACTTTTCTGGACCCACGGCTTTTCTCAATGTTTTCAAAATTCCATGGGTGAAACCGGGATATTAAAGCTAGTTATGAATAAATTAAAAATAAAATTATAGTTGTTACGCTGTCCAATAAATAAAATGTTGTTACTTATTTATGATACAATTTAAAATCTAAGGGTGAGTCTAAACTTTTGACTTGTACTGTATATCTAGACAAATGTCGGAACACCGTCCTTTTCTCTTCAAAAACTCCGACACATTCGAGGATTGCGGCCCGGATGTTGTCATGTAAAATCAACTATGCTTGGAAACTGGGAATCCTGGTTGCATGGTTACTTGAAGAGGGTTGGTATAGGCTTTTCTTTAAATACAGTTTCTTTGACCTTTTGATAGTAAAAGTAGTTTTTATTCTTCGCAGTGAAGATGAAGCTTGAAACTGATTATTTCAAGATATAATGGAAACCATCCTCTATTCTCAGAAATGTTCATCTTATACCCTAATATAAAAGGAAAGAAAAAAGGGCAAATTCTACTATTCTACCGTGCTCCACCCCTTCCCCCCCACAGACTATCAATAGTTTTTTGTCTGATCGACTATCGATAGCAGAGACCATATAGTTATACATCACTAAACTCTGCGAATCCAGAACATTGAAAAATATCTATGTTGTTTGTAAAATATTGCAGTATTTCCATTCATTTCATTTACAGAAAGAAAAGTTTTTTTTCTTTGTCCTAAGAGAAATTATGGAGAGCATATATATATATAAATAAAAACATAAACAATTTAGTTAACTGTAGAAAGAAGGTTCAGAAATAAAAAACTTTTACGGTAATATTATAAACAAGTTTTAAATTTAATAATTATGGTCTTACATCTTAATTTTATTTTACCTTCAAATTTACAACACCAATATGCTTGTACTTATAATTATATGTATATCTATAAATCAATAAAAATGTAAATTGTAATAATTGATAATGTATATTGTTATGTAATTTTTAAACCTCTACTAATTTAAGGACTGTGATATTGTTGTTTTTATTAATTGATTATAATTTTAATTGTTTTTGATTTTCTTTTCAAATATATGTATTTACATATGTCCATCTTAGATCAGTCACTGTTTATAGTTTTAATACTATTTATGATTACACCAGCTTATTATATTAACAAGATTTGTTGACCATTATGTTTCTTCCTGGGAGCGGGGTAGCCCACTGGTAAGGCAGTGGATTGCTGTGCTTAAGGTCTCGAGTTCGAATCTGATATGTCTCATGATATCTTTATTATTCTGCCACATTTCGTCTCGTGGGCCGAGAGACCCTCCTGAGGAAACCCAGTCTCTATAATGTGGGTACCCTTAATTCAAAAATTAAGGGGAAAAACCTGGCGGTTGAGCGTGATCACGGTCAAATCACCTCTTTGCACGACCGCTGACCAAGAAACAGTGCTCTTCCTTACATAGCACTGAACCCAAGACCCTCCATGGGTAGTTGTGGTACAGGTTTTATGTTTCTTCCTATATATATATATATATATATATATATATATATATATATATATATATATATATATATATATATATAAAGTTTTGTTGTACTAAATGACACAATTTTTTAATTTGTGATTTTTACGAATAGTTGATGGGTGTGGTAAGATTATTTTCCTAAAATTGTACTAATATTCATAATGTTTTTAATTGTTAAAAATAATTTTAACCACAAAACTGTGGTTCCCTTTTGATTTTTTAGCTTTGAAAATGCTCAAACAGGAGCGAAACGTCAGCCTTTAAAACTGTGACTATAACTGTATAAAGGTCAATAAAGGAAAATATTTTCGAGACCCGAAAAGCTTACAATTTGTGAACCTTCCTTCATCATTATAGCGGTCTTTTAATTTTCTTCTATTTGAAGATTAATACTTAATTTCTGATAACATAATTTGGCAGAGTTCAAATTTAGCGCCAATGAAGAAGTAGGCGTGGCTTATTTTGGCTCCGCCCTCAGGTAAACTTTTTATGTTGTCGAACTACACCGAACTTATTACATTTTACAGGACTTTAAACAATGGTAAGTTATGACAATGATTTATGGCTGAATACATCACAGGCCGGTGCCCTCTGTTTGGGTCTGATATGTTTCGATATCAGACCAAAAATCGATACTAAATTAGCAAACAGCATTCAATATGGCAGTGATGTTTGGAACCGTTGTATCATCCTGAAAACGCCAAAGCATAAATCATCGAAAGAACCCACCGTTCCGAATTCCAATTTACTACCCGTCATAATTTAAAAAAAGATGCTGGTTGAGAGAGCGAGGGTTGCCCAGTAAGGGATTATGCTAATGCTGAAACTGGATTGACGTATGTTCTCCTGCAGCTTGTTCCAACAGATGGAGTGGAGTTCGTTTCCAACTCGAAAAAAAAAAAAAATTATACATAAACATTTTTTTTTCTATACATTTAGTTGTCTGGCAATTGTGAATGAAGTATTTTAATGAGTTTAACTTATTTCCGAATAATCTGCCGCTGGAATTTCAATTGTTTTTTAATTTCTCTTACGGTAAGAGTCCATATGAAATATATAGTAAGGAAAGTATTGCGATCGTGAAAAAGTTTTTCAACAGAAATACACGTTTTGGGGAACGTTACTAATTTTAGGAAAAATTATAACTAAATCAACCGATTTTAATAAAAATTGGCTCATTATGTGTAGTTTTGTCCAACTGGGAAAATCCGTGTTTTTCTTATGGGAAGTTATGTGTCGCCTTTTCACATATGGGAAAAACATCGAATCTTTTTGTTTTAGCAAAAGACAGGTCAAGCAAAATCATTGTGCACCTTTCAGTATAACCTCCTGATACGATATTGTAACACTTATGTGGGTAACAAATATTTATTAAACAAAAATATACAGTTATCAGTGCCAACGAATTAATAAAACTGAAACACTTGAGCAGGTTACAAAAATGATAACGTTATAACACAAAATCATATGACGCGCTACACAGTCAAGACACAGACTTCAACTAACTCGTTTAGTCACTTCTCCTTATATATAATCGTAAATAGCCAGGCCTGGATTATTCCAGAACAATGTGGGCAGTTCTACGTCATCACGGAAAGATCTAGAACCAAACAATTCATTCCAACCGCTTATTTTGTTCCAACAAACTGTCTTTGAGTTTATTTCATATGTTTTTTTTTATTTGCTTATCGATTTATCGTTACAATATCATCATGTGTTATATTCTGAATTTAATTAGTATGTATTATGGCAAAAGATTAATTTGATACATTTTTGCTGTCTATTTTGATTGTACTAAACCCTGTTTCAATTATATTCTTTAAGGTCAGGCCATACATGTCCGCACCGCATCCGCACCGCAGCACTTATATAGGTTATGTTCAGAATATTTTTAATTTAACTTACATATTACCTTTAGTTATGCCTAAAGGTCTGGCCACACATATCCGCACCGCAGCATTAATATAGGTTATGTTCAGAATATTTTTAATTTAACTTACATATTACCTTTAGTTATGCCTAAAGGTCTGGCCACACATATCCGCACCGGATCCGCACCGCAGCATTAATATAGGTTATGTTCAGAATATTTTTAATTTAACTTACATATTACCTTTAGTTATGCCTAAAGGTCTGGCCACACATATCCGCACCGCAGCATTAATATAGGTTATGTTCAGAATATTTTTAATTTAACTTACATATTACCTTTAGTTATGCCTAAAGGTCTGGCCACACATATCCGCACCGGATCCGCACCGCAGCATTAATATAGGTTATGTTCAGAATATTTTTAATTTAACTTACATATTACCTTTAGTTATGCCTAAAGGTCTGGCCACACATATCCGCACCGCAGCATTAATATAGGTTATGTTCAGAATATTTTTAATTTAACTTACATATTACCTTTAGTTATGCCTAAAGGTCTGGCCACACATATCCGCACCGGATCCGCACCGCAGCATTAATATAGGTTATGTTCAGAATATTTTTAATTTAACTTACATATTACCTTTAGTTATGCCTAAAGGTCAGGCCACACATGTCCGCACCGCATCCGCATCCGCGTGTGTGAACGGTTACTATCTATCCTTCGTAAATGAATCAGATCCGTACTGCGGTGCAGAAATGTGTGGCCTGACCTTTATTAGTTCTTTTATGACACCTTATATGTGTCATTCATTAACACATTATGGTCAAATATAAGATGTATAAAATAAAAACTTTAACCGATATAAATTCTTTACCAAACAATTTTGAATTTGGCATTAAGTTCTACTTTTAAATCCCGCAGGTTTTTAGATAAGCTGAAACTTTTTCATCTTTATCTGAGAATTTTGATTTGACTATAAAAAAAGAATATGATATAATTGATTCAACGCATTATAGCTACTGCAACGCTTCGTAGAATCTGCGCGTAATATATAAAATCAAGTACAATTAATGAAGGCAAGACGTAAAGGCAAATGTTTGCTGAAGGTAAACTGCAGTTAGTGCATGCACGGATCCAGCCGGTTATAAAGGAGGGCTGTAGACCCACAGCCCTTACCCTGGATCTGCCAATCAGTTTTTTTTACCTTTGTGTTCCTATCCAACAACCAAAATTCTTAGTAAAGTTAAGTTATATCTCTACATGACAAAAACATTTCAAAGGGGGGGGGGCTGCAAAAATCCCCCTGGATCCACTAATGAGACAGACGGTATGTTGCAGATGGTATACGAAGGTACACTATATCTACTATAGAAGTACTAACATTTTTACAATTTTAAAATTCATGGTTTTTGTTTACCTAATCTATCATCAACAACTATCCCAAATATTATACTAGATATTATAATTACAATATCTTGTGTATGATATTTTTTCATTATAAAAAATAGATCATAGCACATTTATCGAAGTTTATTAGAGGGTGTGACGATGATTTAATATCCGTTTTCGAACCCCTATAACACGATTATGGGGGTATAGTCTTTTATTTTTTGTTTGATTTTTTTCTTCTGCTACGGTTTCGAACTTTAGGGACCCCCCCATTTGATCAGAGGAACACAAGTTGGACATTTCATACATAAAAAATTGACAAAAAATGTTAATATAAATTTGTTTTTTTTTCTTTTCGATTTTATAAAAAGGTTAGTATATCAAAACGTTAAATAGTTTGGATATTCATTGGTTCCATCTCAGAAAGGTTTCTTTTGAGTATTTTAAAGTAAATATAATATAACACAAATATTAATATAACATAAATATTAATCCATCCTCTATAGCTAAAATAACAAGCACAGCTTTGTGTTCCATATGACAGGAGCTAATGATGAGTTTGAGATTAACTTTCCAAGCTGAACGTTAATATTGTATTATCCGTAAGTATTGTACACTAATGTGGGTTAACAATAATTTTTAATTACGAAAATTATAGTTTACAACGTCAGACAAATAATCAAGCTCAAATTATCAAAACCGTTACAAAAGGTAACTGCTAGTGAAAGCAAAGTAATCATAAGCTTCGATGTTCAGAGAAAAATTAAGGTCTTAGTCCATTGTTTCTTACATTTATTCCAAAATGAAACCTACAGTTATGTAACGGTTCCAATAAAAATCTGAATACTTAGTCGTGACATAGAGTGCCAGTCAAAAGTTTAGATTTTTAATTTATTTAAAACTAGCTTTAATATCCCGGTTTCACCCACGGAATTTTGAAAACAATGAGAGAAGCCGTGGGTCCAGAAAAGTTTGTTAGGACAGAAATGAGATTTTTTATTTACTCCAACGGTTGATTTCGTAAAAATCTAATGTAAAGCGAGATCATAACGATTTTTATAACAATAAAGAATATACTCAGAGATTGGCAGTTATGTAATTTTAATATGGACAGGTGTTCGCACCTGGTATGAAAGAACCACTCAGCGAAATTCGGAGAATTTAGGACAAACGGTATGTATTTCTATAAAGAACAAACAAAAAAAAAAAAAAAAAAAAAAACTAACAGAATTTCATTTTTATTTATATAGATTGTATTTCGAAACAATCATATAATTTTTGAAATGTTATCTCTTGAGTTACAATTTTTTTTTTTTAAACTTGAAGATTGTGAATTAAATACAAGTGAGTCTAAGCTTTTGACCGGTACTGTAAATAATCATCTATTTTCGTTTCACGTCACAGTATGAATGTGGAACTATAATAATACTGTACTGTTAAACAAAAAACAAAACAATAAAAACATATGGTTTAGAATATGGTTTCTAGACCTTTCGTTGGAACGAAGTAACAGTGGAACAAACTGTCATAGTACATGTAGGATGTTCGAGTACCATCTACGCTGGCCCAGAAGGTTCTAGCCTGTTCTCCATACGATTGTATATGATATATAAAGAGTGATGGTTGGTTGTTGTTCTGAAGCCCAAGTCATATGGTTATTTCTGTGTTACAAAGTGATAATTTTTGTAACCTGTTTAAATATTTGCATTCTCATACTAAAAGTGTTGTAATGAAAATTGTTGTTTTTCTTTGAATACAAATTATTAAATAATTACATAAGTGTTGCAATACTATTAACAAATCCAAGAATGTGTCACTTTTGTGTGATTTGCAATCTGCTAATTAGCAATAAGCAAATACGTTGAAATCCTGTTGGATGAATTGCTAACTTCACTAATACTAAGTTAGCATATTTCTCGGCCACCGCCTCAAAAGTCGTCGGGGTGGATTATAAGGGTTTATGTTTGATGTTAGTGTCTGTGCTAAGGGGTTCGTGTTAAATATTAGTCTTTGGTGGAAGTTTTTGTAGTATTGTGTGGCTGTATCGATAACTGTTGGGATATTCAGGTCCTTGTGTAGTAAGTCATTTGTCACATAGTATGGTGCGTCTGCTATTTTCCTCAATACCTTGGACTGGAATGACTGAATTCTTTGGTTGTTTGAGGGTTTTGCAGAACCCCATAGTTCTATCCCGTATGTCCATAATGGTCGTATTAGTACTTTGTATATAGTAAGCTTCTTTGTTATTGATAATTTCGAACGTCTGTCGAGTAACCTAGATAACATTCCAAATCGTTTGTTAAGTTGTTTCCTTTTCAGTCTGATGTGGGTTCTCCATGTCAGTCTCTTATCTAGGTGGAGCCCCAAATATCTTACAGCTTGGGATTCAGGGATCGGTGTATCATTGAAGTATACTTGTGGGCATGAGCCATGGTTGAGGGTGAAGGTAATAAATTCACTTTTCATCCCATTAATTTTTACCTTCCACCTGGTAGCCCAACTAAATATATCATTCAAGTGGTTTTGAAGGATGGAAAATGCTATATCGGGGTTTCTGTGTGATGTTAGTAGTGCGGTATCGTCAGCGAATGTAGCCAGTAGGGTGTGTTCGTTTTCGGTTAAGTCAGCTGTGAAAATATTGAAGAGTAGTGGTCCTTGCGGAACTCCAGCTTTAACATCTTTTATACTGGATAGTTCGTTGTCTATTTTAACAGTAAAGTGTCTGGCTGTCAGGTAAGAGAGTAGTATTAAATAGTAAGTCGGAGGAAGCAAAATTTTGAGCTTGGAAAGCAATCCTTCATGCCTAACCTTATCAAAAGCCTGACTGATATCAAGAAAAACACCAGGACAGTAATTTTTGGATTCTTATGCATTTGAAATGTAATCCACCAATCGGTGACATTTTTGTATAGTTGAATGATTTTTCCTAAAACCGAATTGATGATTTTTTGAATAGCTTTCAATTTTTCAAGAGAATTAAGACGATATAGAAGAATTTTTTCAAACAACTTGGAAAAGGAAGGAAGAAGACTAATAGGACGATAGGAATTTAGGCAATCGGAAGATTTATTGGGTTTTAATATCATAACAACTTAAGAATATTTCCACGCTACCGGGAAGTATGTTATTTTTAAAATAGAGTTGTAGATATTAGTCAGAAAATACTACTACTTATTACTGCAATACTAATTTTTATTATCATTATTTTATATTGTGCTTGTTGCGTATAATGTTTTTACGTGTTTTAAAAGTCCAAACTCCTATATTTGAGAAAAACGCGATTGTAAACCTTGTGCTTTTGTATAATAATTTTATTTTAGTTGTTTTAAAATTTAACACGGTTATTCATGAACCGATGTTTTAATTTATTCATCAAAGTGTTAAAAGTCTGCAAAGTAATATGCAAATAAATAAAATAATTATTTTGTTGTTTGGACTTAAAACACTTACACTAGAGGGACAGATATACATTTTAATTTTACTTATTTTAATATATTAAGACTTTTTTTTATTGTCTTTATCTTTTATTATGCATTTTTATTTGTTTTTTTTTTTATTCTACTGCTCCCTTATAAATATAATTTCTATGCCCTCGAGAATGCAGCTACAAGCGTACATGAAAAAAAAGAGAGATGTCTATACATGATGAAATAATATTATTGGGTAATTAATTAAATTTATTTTTCAGTTTTTTTTTTCAGTTCAGAGCAGAGTAATTCAAAGACAGTCTCTATATTACTCTGGACTCAGAAGCCCTGATGAAGATCCACATGTTGCTAGGGTCGAAGCTTTGGCTATACAAAATGAAAAAATGATCAAACTGAAAATCCTGGCTATTAATCTACCTATAGTAAAGAAAAGCAGTTGACTGTTAAACCCCTCTAAATTTATTTTATTTTATTTAATTTTTTTGTTTACAAAGGTAACATGTGGATTCAGGAGCGAAATTCTATTGTAAAAAAGCAATGAAGATAACTTTCTAGACTTGTTCACATAATATCACATTTTATATCCGATCAGGAATCAGTTTTTTAAAAAAAAAAACTTTAGGGAAATTAAATAAAATGAAGAAATTTTGCAGGATAGTTTAATGATAACAGATAATGATAAAATCAAATATATGATTTTTGTAGAAAATGCAAAAGTAAAAAGTTCTGTTCTGTTCGAAAGAGCTTGTAGTCACGAAGATCTCTCCTCACATTTTTACTTTCACTTACCTATATATGAAATTTATAGTAAGGAAAGTATTGCGATCGTGAAAAATTTCGGCTTCCGGTTTTCAATGGAATTACACGTTTTTGGGTCCCCTGAGTCGAAATGACCAAGTCCCGCGAAATGGTCTGTGTGTGTGAACGGACTAGCTCAAAAACTACATACCGTACGAACCTGAAAAAGGTTATTTGGTGTATTTATATGGCCGTGACGTAACAGCAAAAAAATCATTAAAATTAGTCTTACATCTAACCCTTTATTTCATAACCTTTTGCCCATTTTTTCGTTTTTTTTTTTTATTTTCTCCAAAATAGCTTCAATGATTTTGATTAAACTCGTCATATTCAATGAAAATTAGGTGTTCTTTAATATCAGGTAAGCTTTATCATTATTAAAATGTTCTCAGGGGGCTTAAATGGGGTAGAGGGCCTTTTTTTTTTTTGTTTCCTATAAAGTAGCTTTGTTTTTGTTTATATGGAGAAATTAACTGTTTCTCGTTAAGCCTAAAAATAAGAAATTGCTAAATATTAGATTTGATAAAAATAAAGAAAACATATAGAGGAGAAAAAAAGGAAAAATATTCATCTCATAAAACTCTTTGAGCCCACGCATGAAGAGTACGCCTTTAATGACAGACCATTGTTCATTATTAAAGCCGTTATGTTCATTAAATGGAAATTGTTTGTTTCGTGGTAACTAAATGAAATTTTCAACAAGTACATTGTGAATTATAAAATCAGACGAGTTGGAGTATTATGCTTGCATTGCCGAATTATAGCAAGTAAGAACTTTTATTTAATAATAAAAAAAAATAGTGTACTTTAGAGAGCAAATGCAAACAAAAATGAGTAAATGAATGAGGAAAATTGAGTGACTTTGAGAAATTACATTAAACAAATCACGTCAATTTCTAATCAAAGTAAGTAGGTGTGTTGCGTGCATCAGACCAGATTTTTATTTTTATTTCCGAATATTTTTATATGCTATCTACTCTATGGTCCTAGCTAGATTGAGAGGTTTCGTCTCAATAATGTTAAATATTCCAAACATTACGTTCAAAAATACTGAATATCCTTTTGTATCCTTAAGATTCCTCTTGGAGAAGACGCCCGGTATAACACTGAGATATTGGTATAGGGGTAGTATACAGAGGGGATTATAGCGTCATCTAGTTCGGGTCCAAGAACGCTAATCCTGTCTCTTTACGAGGCTACAATAAAAGAAAAAGAAAAAAAACAGAAGATGGAATGAAATAAAATATTTGAAGAGGATTACTCGAGAGACCTCGAGAGTCGTGGGCGGGGATAAACGGATCAACATCCTCTCGACAAAAATTATGTCCGAAAAAAAAAATGAGTAGCTAAATAAATTACGGAGCATAATCCTCAACGCTATTATGTGAGTAATGGAGATCGTTACGTTGGGTAAATGGACCTTTCGATATTTTGAAGTATCGATTCTTTTCTTCAATATATCGGTAGAACCTATATTCTTTTCACCAATATTTGCTTTGGGGTGTGAGACGGAATGCTCACATCAAATCACCTTTTTCCTTCACCATCTGAGATGTTAATGAAATTTGGTACATAGGATACCATCCTGTAGACATAAAGAAATACCAAATGTCAGTTCAATATGTCAAACGGTTTTCAAAATATACTCTCTAAACTCAATGAAAAACGCACAATTTTGATCCGCGCATCATCTGTAAATTAAAAAAACAGCTCTTCTAGGCAAGATAGAGAGTTAAAATTGATGTCATTTTAAACCTAGATCTAAAACCTTCCTCATGCTACAGTTTGAGAAGCTTAATAGCTAATGGTTTTTTCTATCCACAAGCAAAAATTAATTCTCAGTCATTTACTATATTTATTTATTATTATATAAAAATAGGGGTTAGTTATGCAGGGCAGGCTTGGGGTTTCGATTCATATGATGTTTTGGAGAAGTTCAAACGTTATTTTATAAAAAATCTGGTGCGTGCGCGCAACACACAACTTTCACTTACCAACTTACTTAGATTAAAAATTTACGTGTTTTGCTAATTATCATTTCCCAAAGTCACACATTTTTCTACATTCATATCTTATTTTTGTTAATCGTTAAAGCCGTTTTTGAGTAAATAAAAAAACCCGTGAAAATGATACAAAATTTATTAAGTGAAGCCCCCCCTCCCGTAGATCAATTTTGATGAAATTTTTACAGTCACATCTCGGGCATATAAATACATCAAATACCAAGTTTGATCAAAATCGTTAAAACCATTTTTGAGTAAATAAAAAAAACACGTGAAAATGATACAAAATTTATTAGGTAAAGTCCCCCCTCCGGTTAATCAATTTTGATGAAATTTTTACAGTCATATTTCGGGCATATAAATCGATCAAATACTCAGTTTAATCAAAATCGTTAGAGCCGTTTTTGAGTAAATAAAAAAAACACGTGAAAATGATACAAAATTTATTAAGTAAAGTCGCCCCTCCGGTTAATCAATTTTGATGAAATTTTTACAGTCATATTTCGGGCATATAAATCGATCAAATACTCAGTTTAATCAAAATCGTTAGAGCCGTTTTTGAGAAAATCGAAAAAAACGTAAAAAGTTATTAAATAAAGTACCCCCTCCCATTGAGCAATTTTGATGAAATTTTTGCTGTCACATCGCGGGCATATACCTACACTAAATACCCAATTTCAGGTTCCCACGGTTTATAGTTTTTGAGCTAGTCTGTTCACATACACACACACACACACACACACACACACACACACACACACACACACACACACACACACACACACACACACACACACACACACACACACACACACACACACACACACACAGACCATTTCGCGGGACTTGGTTATTTCGACACAGGGGGTCCCAAAACGTGTATTTCCGTTGAAAACCGGAAGTCGAAAATTTTCACGATCGCAATACTTCCACTTACTATATATTTCATATATAGGTAAGTGAAAGTAAAAAGTTATTGTTTCTCCCGCGATTCGCACCAACATATATATTGGCCCACGAAACAGGAATAGCATCTATATACTCCTACACTCTAAAATTACATTCTGAAGGTTCTGGATATGCCGGACTGTCGATTACCTCGCATCCTCGCGAAAGAAGTAATTAATAAGAAAGTATATTGGTACCGGAAGTGATTGGAGTTTGAGGATTGTTTCAAAATTAAACTCGACCTGTTAAATGTGGTAGACCTGCGGCGGAAGTTGGCCTCAGTGAGTCAGGGGATAGAGGAAGAAGAAAAACAAAGAAACCTAGAAAAATTCATCCATTCTCGTTTTCATATCTACGCGGGCTTATGCACAGCAGGCACTGTTTCGCCGTTATGCCGGCATCTCGATGACCGTTATGATATTACAGTTATCAGGACCATCTTCCGTAGTAGAACCGAAATGTTAAATTTAAACGTAAAACCATGGGATAACGAAAGTAAAGATGACTGCCCAGTATGCCATGGAGGGGAGAAAGAAGGCACGTTTCATTTCCTGGGGACCTGCCATGTTTATGGCGAACTAAGGAAAAAATATTTCGGTCGCGAGGTTTGTACACCAGATCAATTATCTACTCTATTAATTTGAAGCAATTGGATAGCACTTAGCTGTTATGTCCAGCAGGCCACATTGAGAAGAGCTCAATGGATTAGCAGGTAGGGGATCATTGGGGTAACCTTTTTATTTATTTTTATTCATACTCTTTATTTTTATATTGTATTCAATATATTTATTATGCTTATTATTTTGTGTTAAATTATTAATTATTTATTATGATTTTGTAAAACACTAGCATTCCCCGTCGCGGCTTTGCCCGCGAGACTTTAAAATCAATTCAGTGACCATTATCTTGGTATTGATCTAATATAATATGTTAACTGATGTTAAGGAGATTTAGTAGAATTTGAGCTTCCGGTAGGTGGAATGTTGGAAGGGGAAGCTGCCGGCTCGGTAGAAGAGACGGAGACGCGCAATGGAGAGAGTTCACTAAAACCGCCGGAACAAAAAATGACTTACTCGTCGTGAACGCTTCATTTTTCGGCTGTAAAACATGGTTTTCGACGCCCAATAGGGCCTTTCGAGTTATACTCGTCGTATCAAATTCTTTAAAATGAGTCCAAATTAGATATATTTTCTCAAAGTTCAAAAATAGATGTCCGTTAGAGTTAAACGACAATTTCGCCATTTAAGCCCCTTAGAGGTTACATTTTTGAAATTCCTTTCTTAGTGGTTACCTACATCGCGTTTAAAGTCTAAATTCCGAACTTCAAGTTTCTATCATAAGTAGTTTTCGCTCTGCGTTGATTCTGTCAGTCAGGACAAAGCCTCTTATATATATATGTGTATTATAGTATTTATTTATAACTATGGAATCTGAAACACGGATTTTTCAGACCTCGACAGACGGAATTTTCCATTGTCTATGTGTTTTGTTAATTTCTCTATTTAATGATCTGTATTATGGATTTTAAAATAAACACGTTTTCATTCATATAAAAATAGGGGTCACCTATGGTATAGTGGTTAGCATAGCAACCTATATTACTAATGGTGGCAAGTTCGCGTTCCGCGGGGCCCTAGGGTTTTTTAAAGGGGGTAAAAAATCCTTGGCCATGCTATCCCCCGGATAGGACTTAATTTGAAGGTCCCAGCATGTGTGATGTTAGGTAATCTTTAAAGATCCCTATCCCTATTATACCTGGATAGACAAAATTTAGGAATCTCACTGTAATTTTAAAATAAAATTTATGAGTATAAGTAAAACAATCGGTATGGTGGTCTTTAGCATGGCATGAGATATCCATCAAAAACTAGGATCAATAAAAAGTATTTGCTTATTGGTTGATTGTCTTTAAATAATCACTGAAGGCAATAATTCTTATCACGAATTTAAATAACAATAAGCATACTAAGTAGAATCTTGGTGGCCTAATTTCCGATACTTTTTCTGCCAAGATTATTTAAACAATAAATACAAAACTATTAAAACATTAATATTGTTTTCTCCATATAATTTTTAAATTATTTTTACAAGAAAAATTTATGAGACAAGTAAGTATATCAATCAATATAAAAGAATAATTTGTTTAAATTAAGATAAAAAAAAATATTTTTTTTTGTTTTCGGATCCGGTGACCATAATTATCGAGACTTTTATTTTATTATTCATTCACCCGTTGCAACGGATGATAAAGTTCCGTTTGAAATGTCATTGTAGAAGGAAGTGAGTGGAAAGATATTCCTACATCTGAAAGGAAACATTGTTAGCTCAACATTTAGGAAAAAAAAGGAAAGAAATCTTTTTTCGGAATAAAAAATTATCTTTCCAGCTGAAGTATTTATTGACGGAGGGGGTCGACGCATTCAGGCTTCTACTGAAACTTCTCCATAGTTTAATAATTATTATGAATTATGTCTTACGACAATAAATAAAGTAAAATAAATATTTAGCAGACGAAATCTGGCAACATACATCTTTCACTTACCAACTTACTTAAATTGGGAATTAACGTGTTTTAATACATACCTCAAATTTACACATTTTTTCCTCATTCATTTACTTATTTTTTTTCTATTTGCTCTCTAAGGTACACTATTTTTATTTTATTTTTTTATTGTTAAATAAAAGTTTTCACTTTTGACAATTCGCCAAAGCAAGCAAAATACTCCATCGCGTGCGATTTTATAATTCTCTATTTAGTTGTTGAAAACTTCATGGAACCATTGAAACAAATAATTTACATTAAATATCTATGTTTCAAAACACTATGACAACTCTTTTCCATGAACAATGCCTTCAATCATAAACAATGATCTGTCATTAAAGGCGTACTTCGCATGCGCGGGATTATGAGTTGGCATATAGATATATTTTTTTTCTTCTGTATATCTTTATTCGATTTTTTCCAATTTCATATTTAGACAGTTCTAATTTCTAGACATAACGAGAGACAGTAAATTTCTCCATATAAATAAAAACGAAGGTACTTTATAGGAAAACAAAAAAGTCCCCTTCCCCATTTAAGTCCCCTCAAATTTTTGTATGATGATGTGACTTACCTGATATTAAACAATATTTGATTCTCATTAAACATGACGAATTTGATTAAAATCGTTAGAACCGTTTTTGAGGAATTCTTTGAAAACAACAAATTCCATGATTGTCGCAATTGCTGACAGGTGTGAATTTAAGTTTGAAGAAAAAAAAAATTAAACTAGCGATAGTTATATTACTTACAATATTTTCAAATCAAATGTGTTCTTTAGCGGAAATAGCGTAGGGGAGAGCGGGGTTGGTTGGCCATCGGCTTATAGTTTCTGTCACACCTGTTGTGAAGGCACCACCATTGTACCATGTCACCCGCTAGACCTCGGGAGTCTTGTCCTGAGTTTTCAATCCGTTGCTAACATTGTAGAGAAGAGTGTGCTGCATTGATTGATTTTACAACATGTAAGTAAATTTTTATATTTTCAGTAGATTTGGTTTAAAGGCATGGTAAAACATTTGACTCCGATTCTGTTCACATAGCCCCAAACTCCTTTGAAAAACCTAACCTTTCGATTAACCTATTTCTTGTATGATTGTTCTCCCCTGTCCTGGCAGTCACCTTTCATATGATCTCTCCTGTGGGGTTAGTTGGCTGTCTTCAACTGTGGTTTTTTGGCGCAGTAGCAATTCACAAAAGCAAGGTAAACATAAACAAAGTTGAAACTACCAATTGTCTTTAGTTCCAGCGAGGAGGATGAGAGCAAATTTTCTTATGCAGAAAGTGACGACAGTCTAAACTTCTATCTTCTTCTATTGTCATTCTATTTTCCCTTAAAAGCTGCTAAAAACCGATTCACAATTATTATACCATCATAATGCAGCTATTAATAACAATAATATGTGTCAGGCAGTATTTGAATGAGATGGCTAAACAACCCCATTCTATGACAACCTGCCCCACCTTTGGGGTTAATTGGCATACTCTGGATTGACGAATTCTTCAATTTTCTATGATCTTAGTATTAAATATTATGTGGTGAAAAAAAAATACTTGAAGTACTCTAATACTTGGAGTTTACAGTGGTATCTAGCCCTATTGGGATTATATTAAAAGGAACGACTCAACAATCAAAAAAGTGAAAAGTGTTGCCAACCAATCCGGCTCTCCCCTTACTTTTAAAGAAAATATACGTGTTTCCTTTCATCATGCCCAAAATGCCTTAAGTATAAATTCATTGAAAACAACACATTAGCTGATTGTTGCAATTGCTAAAAGGTGTGAATTTATGTTTGAAGAAAAAAAAGATTAAAAAAAATTTAAACCAGCATTAATGTTACAATATTTTCGAATCAAATGTGTTCTTTAGCGGAAATATCGTACTTTTAAACAAAACATACGTGTTTCCCATTTTAGGAAGAATTTAAGAGAAAGAACAATCCATTAGAGAGAGGTGGAAGGGTTGAATAAACGTCACTGCCACGAGGTGGCGCTGTCAGCCCTTCAAAGGACCCTCCCCCCCCCTCCCCCTCCGCCATTTAATATTTTTTGACGAAGGGTCGTTGGGGGGGCATCCCCTAGAAAGAGGGGGGGGTGAGCGAAATCACAATACCGCGCCCGCTACAGATGACGTGATGGATGAGGCCACTAGTGACGTCACATTAATTACGCTAGTCACACACGGTGTTATACATACTCGTACAGGAAATACAAATTACCGGAACAAGGCCCAGCCTAAGAGTGTTGTCCTCGAGTACGATGGCTGGGGAGTGGTCTGCTGATGACAAGCGCCATTATTGTTTCTTCATGTTCGGTTTTTAATATTGTAATATACCATTTGAATACGAATAATAATAGCTAGCTCACACGTGCGAAACATTCGTACTCCAACGTACTGAAATCCCACTTAATAAAAGTACTCACCGTACATTTAGTATCGTATAGTACATATTTAGTACGTCATGGGCAAAGGTGAGGGTTGAAGTAAAGAGTAGATGTGTTTAAATTGTAGATTATTTATTTTTACTTTCACTTACCTATCTATGAAATATATAGTAAGTGGAAGTATTGCGATCGTGAAAAATTTCGACTTCCGGTTTTCAATGGAAATACACGTTTTTGGGTCCCCTGAGTCCAATTAACCAAGTCCCGCGAAATGGTCTGTGTGAACAGACTAGCTCAAAAACTATAAAACGTGCGAACCTGAAATTTGGTATTTAGTGTATGTATATGCCCGCGATTTGACAGCAAAAATTTCATCAAAATTGCTCAAAGGGAGGGGGTACTGTATTTAATAACTTTTTAAGTTTTTTTCGATTTTCTCAAAAACACCTCTAACGATTTTGATTAAACTTAGTATTTGATCTATTTATATGCGCGAGATATGACCGTAAAAATTTCATCAAAATTGATCAACCGGAGGGGGGACTTTACTAAATAAATTTTGTTTCATTTTCACGTGTTTTTTTTTATTTACTCAAAAACGGTTTTTAAGAATTTTGATCAAACTCGGTATTTGATGTATGTATATTCTATACCTGATATTCTTTAATATCAGGTAAGCTTTATCATTATTAAAATGTTCTGAGGGGGCTTTTTTTTTGGGGGGGGTCCTTTTTTGTTAGTTTTTTTCCTATAAAGTACCTTTGTTTTTGTTTATTTGG
This sequence comes from Aelia acuminata, assembly GCA_911387785.2. Lineage (NCBI taxonomy): Eukaryota > Metazoa > Arthropoda > Insecta > Hemiptera > Pentatomidae > Aelia > Aelia acuminata. The sequence goes on along the minus strand of OU426983.1, from coordinate 122,700,349 downwards.
AGAAATTAACTGTCTCTCGTTACGCCTAAAAATAAGAAATGGCTAAATATGAGTATGATAATAATAAAGAAAACATAAAGAGGAGAAAAAAAGAAAAATATTCAGTCAACTCATAAAACTCGTTGAGCCGACGCATGCGGAGTACGCCTTTAATGACAGACCATTGTTCATAATTAAAGCCGTTCTGTTCGAGAAGTGGCAATTAACAAAACGCATTAATTTCTAATCTAAGTAAGTTGGTAAGTGAAAGTTGTGTTGCGAGCACGCACCAGATTTTTTTAAACATAAGTTTGAGGTATTTGCATAGTATATACGAGTTTATGGCACCTCTTTGAACACTATGTTTCAAGTTACAATATGGTCATCTGTGATTGTTTGTTGGAGGATTCCTTTTACACAGACATAGAAGTCACTGAAAGAACGCACCCTGGAAAACGCCACATACTTAATTACAAATATCAGTTTCGCGGAAAGCGAGTAGGCATATTCTATTGACTGAAATCGCATTTCTTTGCTTGTAACTCGCAAACGACGGCAACAATCGGAAAAGTTAACCTGTACCCAAAAATGTTCGTCCAGACAAACTGAAAAAAATGACACCTTCGTAAAAGCCCTGCGACAATTTTCGCTGAGAATTGCAGTTTTTCGTTTACAACTCGCAAACTTAGGGGTTAATCGAAAAAATATATGACCGAAAATGCTCTCCTTGAAAACCTGAAAAGATTGAGACCATTTAGGTAGAAACTTCGACGACCATTTTTCTCGCTAAAATGTTCACACCTTTATCCACCGACCACCATCCAGCGACTTCGACAGATCCGCCTTCTAGCAATACTCCCACCTTTATTTCGGCCTACCCCTCGGACGTTTCTCAGGCGGCCCCAAGATTATTAATCTTTTAGGGATTCGCTCACAACCGAGCTTAGCAATTTTACATGCCCATTTTATTTACTGGATACAGTTCACTCAGCTCGACGTTGTTTTAAAATCTAAATTCTCCAAGTTACTAGTCCCTTTTCGGCCCAAATATTCTACTTAATAAATAGATGCGAATTTTATACTTAATACTATAGCATTACTTCCCATTTGTACTTATCACGAGCAGAACTCTATATTGATTACAACTTCACATTGTACTAATAGTAGATTATCTAGTTTTACACTATTGATTCCATACGTAATTGTTGGTACAAATATATTTTTTTTATGGGTATAGTTGCTGTTAACAGTATTGGAGCAATCACCAGGACAATCTCACATGTAACATTTATTGCTACATCTACAACGTTTCGGCTATGTCACCATTTTCAAGTCTAAAATTAGTTTAATCAATTAAATATTATTAAATAACAAAAGTTCAAATATAATGAATAACAATATTAGAATTGTAAAAATCTTTTTCCAAAGGAGGAAGCACTATTCATTAATTTAACCATTTACTAGCAAAATTGCTTAAGAATGTATTTTCAATTAATTTTTTTCTTAAAAATAATTCAAAAATATAATTTAAAAAAAAATATTATTAGGTTCACATAACAAATAATTACATTAAAATAAAATAAATTAAAATACAACAATCTGAATATAAAATATAAAGATTTAATTAATACAGCTTTTTTAAACAATGCCTTCATCAACCCAAAATAAAGCTTCTTTTTTTTTATAAATTAAAAATATATAAACCATTAACTGGTGTCGTCATATAAAAAGTTGAAAGACTTAAATTGTGTGAATGTTGGCCACCCAAATCCCATGTTAACCCTTATTTCTTAATACCTCCCTTATTGTAAATAAACTAGGAATATGTAAATATCAATTTAATAAAGTTTCCTTACTGGTGTTTCTATTTTTGAAAATATTCTGACAGAATTATTAAAAAAATAAAATAAAAAATTAATAACTAAATAAAAAATAAATACATTTAAAACTTTTTTTACATTTTTGTTATATACTATTGTATTTTGTTTAATTTTTCTGTATAACATTTTCCTTGATTTTTGGTAGATCTGTTTTAAAATTTACCGCTTTGTTAATATTTTGGGTAATATTTATCGCCTCCATCAATTTACTTTATTGGTTATTACTTTCTTTATGCACAATAGAGACCTCGTCTCTATATTTTTTTCTAAAATGGTAGAAAAACCACCTTTGCACCACTTAATATGGATTGACCCGGTGTTGTTTTTCGGTTGAAATTCAAATGCTTTCAAACAGAATAATAAATTTGTTATATTTTTTTATAAAAAGACTCATGTTTATCCTTTTAATGTAAAACGATGATTACTTGGTCTCCGGACAAACAATTAAATCCTTTTCCACAGATCAAAGAGTTTTAATCAAGCGTGTCGAATATTGTTTTTCGTTTTTTTTTTCTTTTTATCTTGCCAAAGGATTGGCGGAGATTGTTTGAGTAGGGCCAATAAGGACCAATCAGATCGTTAAAAGAAAGGCGAGATGAAGCAGCCTTTTTAAAGCAATTAACGAAAAATAGAAATCCTGGCCAATCAAAAGGCTCCTTTGAAAAGGGAAATTAATAGGGCGGGGGATGAAATTATTTCGATGAAAGAAGAGCTGGTGGGAATTAGTTGCTTTCTTCTTAGTTTTTTTTACTCATTTTTGTTGGTTTTATCTTCATCCCAATAGTGAAACGAGTGATCTTTTAATCTGAAATATTGAAAGGAAGAATTTTTTATTTACTCTTAAAATTATATTTGCTCGGGAGAAGGGCCGTATCAAAGAGTTAAATTATTACGGGCGAGGCCTCGGGGCGTGGAATAAATCTTTCAAGAGATCGCTAATATTTTCGGGGGCGTTCAAACATAGGAAGGAGGAACGGCCTAAGTGTTTATCCATGCGCAACCCCTTACAGGGGCGGGTACATATCAGTAGATGTGTTTTTGAGGCTACTTGAAAGAAGCTTCACACGGTTCTAGAATGTCCTGATACTCTCGAGGAAATAATATTTGGAAATTTGATGAAAAAACCATGACCCACTTGATTTTGTTCATGCCAGGGAGTCAATCCATTTGTAGTGGTCCAATCTAGTTGCTTCAACATTTTTATTTTTTTAAATATTTTTACCATTGAAAGGGCAATGCATCAGAAGTACAAAAGTGCAATTAGTTTATTTTTTGAATTTTTATTTTTCCAATGGCGGCCATATTATTTTCGAAAAACCGCGTATTTTTAGCTATTTCAGTGCTCTGCTTCAAATCAAATATCTCCTCTTTTACTCATCCTAGAATATTCAAATAAAGACAAATCTCTTTAGAAAGGTCTGATCTTTAATAAAGGTTATTACAACTATGAACTTAAAAATAATTATTAAGGTCCAGGTACACCAAAAAATAAACTAATTGCACTTTTGTACTTCTGATGCATTGCTCTTTCAATGGTAAAAATATTAAAAAAAATAAAAATGTTGAAGCAACTAGATTGGACCACTTCAAATGGATTGACCCCAGGATGTTTGCGATTAGAGCAAGATAATGACGTAAAACTATCGATAGTCGCCGCTATCGATAGTTTTGATAGTATCGAATATAAAACTATTGATACTATCTATAGTCTGAGGTGATGACCAGGGGTGGGGGGGGGAATAGAATAGTAGAAGCTTTCATTGGTTAAGATTATTAAAAGAAATCAACTTGTAAATTAAAAGAAATCAAAAAAACAGTTAAGCCATGGTTCACTTAGGAATAGGACACAGATACCTGACCCATTTGCACCTTATAAGCAAAGAGCCACCACCTAAATGTCATCACTATGGTAATACGATTGAAGTCAAGCACATTTTTCTAGAGTGCCCTTTTTTCATGTTTCGAATTTGTCCAGATCAGGAATAACATCCAATTACTCAGAAATTTTAAGCGATCAAGAAAATAAAATAAAATCAGTATTTAGTTTCCTGAAAGAAAATAATCTGTTGAAAAAAAGTCTAATTTTTCTTTTTTTTTTTTTTTTTCTGTGCTTAAGAGTGTGTTTTTGTATCTACATTAATTTCAGGCGTTGAGGACCCTAAGGGTTTTACGCCTTAAAGACTCAACAACAAACCCGTTTCCTATTGCATTATAAATACCTCTAAAAAAGCATTTGTTGCTGAAAGTAATTATTTCTAAAATTTCGCTAATGATCTCATCGGGCTTTGCTGACTGAGAGAAGAGATATTTAGAATTATTTCGTCCGGAGCTGCGAGTGGATTAAAATGAAAAAAATGTACTCCTCTCGCTATTTTTTTTTTTTTTTTTTTGTAATTTTTGGAGAGGTGTATAAAAAACGAGCAATAATTTTTCAGAAAAGTTTATTAGCGAGCCCGGAGCCCTGATTAAGGACATTAGGGTTGATGTGATCCCTGGCGCCCCTGGGAGGCTCGTTACACTTCCTGGATGAATTTTTTTTTTTTTTCAGAAACGAAAAAAATATTTTGAGTAATAAAGAAAAAAAAAATTATGTTCATCTGTGTCGTGTCCATTATTCTCTGTCTATCCGCCCCGAGGTTAGCATAAAACTACGCGTTCCTCCAAACTTGAGTAGAGAATAAAAATGAATATTTCTTATTATGCGTGAAGTTGATATCTGTCATCCAACTTAATAAGTGGTTCCGTCGAATCTCATTATTTTTGAGGGTTCGTGTAAAAAAATAAAAAAAAATATTCTTTTGTTTGGTATTAACAAACTTTACGCTGAAATAAAGTAGGGGAGAGCGGGGTTGGTTGGCATTGGGGGTAGGTTGGCCTTTGGCTTATAATTTCCGTCACGTCTGTTGTGAAGGTGCCACAATCGTACCATTTGACCCGCTCGACCTCGGGAGTCTTGTCCTGAGGTTTCAGTTTGATTGATTCTGAAGGTTCAGCTTGATTGATTTGAAGGTTCATTGATTGATTTTACAACATTTAAGTAATTTTTTATATTTTCAGTAAATTTGGTTTTAAGGCATGGCAAAACGTTTTACTCTGATTCTGTTCACATAGCCAAACTCCTTTGAAAAATCTAACCTTTCAACTAACCAATTTCTTGTTTAGTTGTTCTCCCATGTCCTGGCAGCCATATTTTATATAATTTCTCCTGTGGGGTTAGTTGGCTATCTTCAATTGGGTTTTTTTGGCGCAGTAGCTAGTCACAAAAGTTAGGTAAACATAAACAAAGGTGAAACTACTACATGTCTAAGCGAGGAGGAGGAGAGCAATATTTTCTATGCAGAAAGTGACGACAGTCTAAAACTAAACGGAATCTTTAGGAACAACGAAAAAGATAATGACATTAAAGAACACCTTCAGATGTTATATAATTTTGTACAATTGAATAAATATAGTAAAATGCAGCCATTTGTCATTCTATTTTCCCTTCATAGCTGTTGAAAACCGAACTAAATTATTATATCATTATAGCGCAGCTTTTAATAACAATAATATGTGTCAGGCAGTACTTGGATGAGATGGCCAACACACCACCTTCTAGGCCAACCTGCCCCACACACGGGGGGTTGGGTTAATTTGCATAATCTGACTTGACGTATTCTTCATTTTTCTATGATCATAGTGTTAAATATTATGTGTTTAAAAAAATTCTTGAAGTACTCTAATACTTGGCGTTTAAAGTGGTATCAGCCCTATTGGGATTATATTAACTGGAACGACTCAACAATAAAAAAAGTGAAAACTATTGCCAACCAACCCCGCTCTCCCCTACCTAATTGCAAACATACAATGATTGACTTTATTTATATATTTTATTAGTCAATATACATTCATTTTTTGTTTCCTTCTTTTACAGATATAATCCAAGTTATGCGCTGTTGAAGAACTTCTACTCAACGCAGTGAGTATACTTTATATTAATTTAAGATAATTTTATTAACCCGGGAAAGATAGCTTTTGCCTTAGCGACGAAGAGACCGCACATTTCTGTAAATTACACATGAACCCCCAATCCAAGCTGGCCCACCTTTCGGGAGTTCCATCTCAACTTATTAATAGAATAGGAATTTTCACTATATTTTATAACATTATCAGTTTTTTATTATATCCAATATATAAATGGTTTCATAACCCCCATGGGATATTTATATTATGGGTATAGTTGCTGTTAACAGTATTGGAGCAATCACCAGGACAATCTCACATATAACATTTATTGCTACATCTATAACGTTTCGGCTATGTCGCCATTTTCAAGTCTCAACCTGAATAAACATTTAATTAATCCAGCTTTTATAAACAATGCCTTCATCAACCCAAAATAAAACTTTTTTTTTTTTAAATTAAATATATATAAACCATTAACTCGTGTCGTCATATAAAAAGTCGAAAGACTTAAATTGTGTGAATCTTTTCATCTTTGATTCACACAATTTAAGTCTTTCAACTTTTTATATGACGACACCAGTAATTGGTTTATATATTTTTAATTTATAAAAAAAAAAGAAGCTTTATTTTGGATTGATGAAGGCATTGTTTAAAAAAGCTATATTAATTAAATCTTTATATTTTATATTCAGATTGATGTATTTTAATTTATTTTATTTTAATGTAATTATTTATAATTATGTGAACCTAAAAAAAATTTAATTGAAATTTTGATGTAATATATGTAATTGAAAATACATTCTTAAGCCATTTTGCTAGTAAATGGTTAAATTAATGAATAGTGCTTCCTTCTTTGGAAAAAGATTTTTACAATTTTAATATTGTTATTCATTATATTTGAACATTTTTTATTTAATAATATTTAATTGATTAAACTAATTTTAGACTTGAAAATGGCCATTAACTCGTGTCGTCATATAAAAAGTTGAAATACTTAAATTGTGTGAATCAAAGATGAAAAGATTCACACAATTTAATTCTTTCAACTTTTTATATGACGACACCAGTTAATGGTTTATATATATTTAATTTATAAAAAAAGAAGTTTTATTTTGGGTTAATGAAGGCATTGTTTAAAAAAGCTGGATTAATTAAATCTTTATTCAGATTGAGACTTGAAAATGGCGACATAGTCGAAACGTTATAGATGTAGCAATAAATGTTATATGTGAGATTGTCCTGGTGATTACTCCAATACTGTTAACAGCAACTAAAACCATAATATTATCAGTTTTGTAAAGTATACATGTCGAGTAAACATGACTGTTGGATTAGGTTTCCATTATTGTAATTAATAATTACTTGATAAACATTTAATTGTCATCTCCTAGCCTAAATACTCATATATTTGTCTTCTATTAGCCCTGATGAAGATCTACAGGTAGGGATCGAAACGTTGGCTTTGTAAAATAAAAAAGATAACTGAAAATTCTGACTATCAATCAACCAGTCTATAAACCTATTTAGGAAGAAACGCCCCTGGGATATGGTCTTTTATGTTGGAATAGGGACGTAGTCGTTCTATTCTAAAAAAAATTAAAAAGATAGAGAACGCTCTAAATGTCATAGATAACTGTCTTGTAGCTATCACTAAAACAACTTTAAATATTTGACCTGTTCGACAGGTAAGGTGGGACAAAACGTCAGTGGGAAGATAAGATTACGTCGTATGGGCTCTACCTGGCTGATAGTGGAAGGAGCTATCCGTTATTTATGGCAATTGAGTGGCTTCAGTATAAGAATTATATTTGACATAATATTTAGTTCTGAGGAATTACGAACATATAATAATGTTGTTGATAATTTAATTAACTTCACTATATGCCACTAAGGCTAATCGGACAAAGCCTAAATTTTTCAGGTCCAGTTATAATTAGGATAGGGATCTTTAAGGAGTACCTGACTTCACACAGGTGCGGGACCTCCATTTCACGTCCTATGCGAGGGACGGCGTAGACAAGAATTTTTTACTCCCATTAAAAAGTCGTAGGGGAGATGTGAATTCGTGACCTTCAGTATTGTAAGCAGCTATGCTAGCCAATACACCACAGGTGACCCGCGAAAAAACCTTGTGTTAAATGCTTTATCATTAATAATGTATTCTCTCAATACATAAATCTTATAATTATTCTTTAATCATAATGCATCCAAAAATCTCTTACCATTCATTCAGTGACTTTTTTTGTATCATTATATTTTTATATATCCATCTTGTTTATCTTTTTAAATTTTCGATTTCCACACCGCTTGGTATTTGGTGTATTACATTTCATCTTATTCACTTAGGCTTCGTTTACTACAGACTATTGTAACCTCATTATATGTTCACCTATGTTTTTATGTCTATATTACCTCAGATATCCCATTTTAAGTTTTGTCTCGTTTTCATTTATTACTTTCATCATGGCCTTACTATAAGAGTTTTTTAAATTTTACAAAAATATGTTTATGTTTATTTTATCTAACTTGTTTAATGTTTCACACACATTTGTATCTGTTTATATAAATTATCTGATTGGTTGTTTTTTTTTTCTCATTTAGCCCTGATGATGACCTAAAATTTGGGTCGAAAACTTAGCTAGAATAAAATATGTAAATATCACATATTTGTGCTTATTATTTTGACCGCACCCCCAACCAGTTCCTGTTCATTATATCTACGGCAGAGTTGGGCAGTATTTAACTACATTTGTGGTTAACTACACAGACAACTACATGTATTTTGTAGTTGGAAGCGCGCAACTACTATTTTTCAACTACCAGTTAAGTAGTTGTAATTTAAAAATACAACTACAGTAGTTGGGAAAAGTAGTTGGGAATGGAAAATACAATAAGTAGTTGTAAATGTAGCTTTAGAGCGGCAACTACATTTGCTAAGCAACGTCTAATTAAATCACATGTTTTTGCTATTTTTATTTTGTGTTTAGATAAATACTCTATAGATAAATGGGCTCCATTATGGTTGATAATCTGTTTTAAAAGTAGAACAATGCATATACGTAATACAAATTTTTTCCATGATTTCCAGCAGTCAATTATTTTTTACTTTCACTTACCTCTATATATGAAATATATAGTAAGTGGAAGTATTGCGATCGTGAAAAATTTCGACTTCCGGTTTTCAACGGAAATACACGTTTTAGGGTCCCCTGAGTCCAATTAACCAAGTCCCGCGAAATGGTCTGTGTGTTTGTGTGTCTGTGTGTGTGTGTGTGTGAACAGACTAGCTCAAAAACTATAAACCGTGCGAACCTGAAATTGGGTATTTAGTGTACATATATGCCCGCGATGTGACAGCAAAAATTTCATCAAAATTGCTCAAAGGGAGGGGGTACTTTATTTAATAACTTTTAAGTTTTTTTCGATTTTCTCAAAAACGGCTCTAACGAATTTGATTAAACTGAGTATTTGATCTATTTATATGCTCGAGATGTGACTGTAAAAAGTTCATCAAAATTGATCAACCGGAGCGGGCACTTTATTTCATAATTTTTTTCCATGTTTTACCTTTTTTTCGATGATATCAAAAACGGCTTTAACGATTTTTATCAAATTCGTCATGTTTAATGAAAATTATGTGTTCTTTAATATCAGGTAAACTTTATCATTATTAAAATGTTCTGAGGGGGCTTTTTTTTGGGGGGGGGGTTGGGGCCTTTTTTGTTTGTTTGTTTCCTATAAAGTACCTTTGTTTTTGTTTATATGGAGAAATTAACTGTCTCTCGTTACGCCTAAAAATAAGAAATGGCTAAATATGAGATATGATAATAATAAAGAAAACATAAAGAGGAGAAAAAAAGAAAAATATTCAGTCAATTCATAAAACTCGTTGAGCCCACGCATGCCGAGTACGCCTTTAATGACAGTCCATTGTTCATAATTAAAGCCGTTCTGTTCGAGAAGTGGCAATTAACAAAACACATCAATTTAAGTAAGTTGGTAGGTGAAAGTTGTGTGTTGCGCGCACGCACCAGATTTTTTTAACCTTAGGTTCTAGATCAATCCCATGTTTTATATATTAGCTGAATTTCATTTGATATACTCCTTATCGATAATTACTCATTATCAATAAAAGTAGTTGTAGTCTCAGGCCCATAATTACAGTTGCAACTACTAGTTGTAGTTCTAAAAATGCAACTACTTTTTTTGAAACTACAGTAGTTGTAGTTGTGGTCCATCAACTACAAATTACAAAAGTTGTTATAGTTTCAACAACTTCCCAACTACTGCGTCAATAGTTTTGTAATTTGTAGTTCAACTTCTTTTTGCCCAACTCTGATCTACGGTCAACTATCTTCCACCATCATTAAAATAAAGGAACTAGGAACTCGGGTCAAAATATCGATTTAGATAAAGTAAACATCTTATGGCCTCCCTTATTTTCCAGACACTGGCAAGAAGTAACTGGATCCAAAACAAAGGATATGTCAAAGTTTGGTGATCATTCAATGCCAAAGAGGTATAAATAGAATGAAATGAAACTTGGTATATGATCAATATGACCCGACGTGAGTAGTTCTAATCGTCCGAGACCAACAACAACAATTATATCTTTCCATTAATTAAAAAAAAAAATGGTTCTTAACAAGTCGATCAACCACACCGAGCCCTATATAACGGGTCTGATCCGAAGCAAGAATTCCGATATTTCCTTGGGCACTTCCATAATTCCAGATTCGGGGGAGATATCTGGAACTGGAGAAGCAATCAGGCGAGGTGGCATTTGAACCTTTTGAAATTCACTCCTGGGAAAAGTAGATCCGTTGGTCCAATTTCCGCCTAGTCCCTGCTCCCTTTTCCATAAATTGAACAGAAAAAAAAAAAAATTGAAAATATTTGATTTATCGCTGACAATGTGAACGTATTACTTCTTTGGCGAGATTGAGTTGAAGGTGTACCGCCATTTGCTTTTTGCGTCTATTTAAAAAGCATTTTAGTGTTTATTAAACATTTTTCTATAGACATTTTTGATGAATAAACATATTCAAACAATATTCCAATAAAAAGCTTCTAATACCAAATTTTCCACATAATTCAAATATAAAATTTCTAATTATGTATATGATTTCATTACAGAATTTTAAATAATGGTTCCTGTGGTAACGTTTGGTGTAGTGGCTTTCATAACGGGTTAAAATGCAAAAGGTCATTCACAATTTCTAAATAATTTTAGGTAGTAATATATATGAAAGAATGATATACATTTTTAAATCTAAGCTTAAGTACAAGAGAGAGTAAGGAGTATGCAAGGAGGTTATTTGAAAGAGAGAACTTAATAAATTAGAATCATTATTCAAACAATTTTTTGTAAAATATAAAGATCTCCCAGATTTTCTATATTTATCAACAAATATTTTCAATTTTAAATATGAAAGTTTTAAATATAAAATTTTATTTGAATAATAATTTGTGCCTTACAAGGTCAGAATACCTCGAAGCCTTACTCTAGGTATCAGAATTTTCTCATCCTACCCCCCCCCCCCCTCACTATACGAAATCCTACTTACTTGGACTACTTACTTATTACTACTACCATAAATACTTGGATAAATGGTGTTCAATTACCTGCCACAGCTTGACTCCAACCCACCTCGAGCAGAAATTATTCTTAGCTTACCTGTAATAAAAACAATAAATAATAACTATAAAACAAATTATTTCCCCATCCTAAAATGTAATATTTCTGTTTTACTGGTGCACCAGAAAAAAATAAGAGTAAATTTCATAATCACTTCCTTTTGTTATAGAATTTATTATATTTAAATAATTTATTTTTTGAAGAGAAAAGATTTGGCTCCGCCGGAAGTCGAACCCGGGTCTCCTGCGTTACATGCGAGGATGCTAACCGCTACACCACAGAACTCGGCTCAAGGCAGAGCAAATCCTTCCTCTTCACTGATACCTACTCCCCCTATCTCACAAGTTTTGCGAGTAGTAGCGGGAGGTGGACAAATTTTGTCCAATTTATGATATTTTATTGACTTAAGTCAATTTTTTTAAATTATTTTAATTAATCTAATCTTAATTTGTGGCTGACCACCATTTTTAAATTATTTTTAAATAATTTATTTTTTGAAGAGAAAAGATTTGGCTCCGCCGGGAGTCGAACCCGGGTCTCCTGCGTTACATGCGAGGATGCTAACCGCTACACCACAGAGCTCGGCTCAAGGCAGAGCAAATCCTTCCTCTTCACTGATACCTACTCCCCCTATCTCACAAGTTTTGCGAGTAGTAGCGGGAGGTGGACAAATTTTGTCCAATTTATGATATTTTATTGACTTAAGTCAATTTTTACTTTCACTTACCTATATATGAAATATATAGTAAGTGGAAGTATTGCGATCGTGAAAATTTTCGACTTCCGGTTTTCAACGGAAATACACGTTTTTGGACCCCCTGAGTCGAAATAACCAAGTCCCGCGAAATGGTCTGTATGTGTGTGTGTGTGTGTGTGTGTGTGTGTGTATGTGAACAGACTAGCTCAAAAACTATAAATCGTGGGAACCTGAAATTGGGTATTTAGTGTAGGTATATGCCCGCGATGTGACAGCAAAAATTTCATCAAAATTGCTCAAAGGGAGGGGGTACTTTATTTAATAACTTTTTACGTTTTTTTCGATTTTCTCAAAAACGGCTCTAACGATTTTGATTAAACTGAGTATTTGATCTATTTATATGCCTGAAATATGACTGTAAAAATTTCATCAAAATTGATTAACCGGAGGGGGGACTTTACTTAAAAAAATTTGTATCATTTTCACGTGTTTTTTTTATTTACTCAAAAACAGTTTTAACGATTTTGATCAAACTTGGTATTTGATGTATTTATATGCCCGAGATATGACTGTAAAAATTTCATCAAAATTGATCTACGGGAGGGGGGACTTTACTTAATAAATTTTGTATCATTTTCACGGGTTTTTTTTATTTACTCAAAAACGGCTTTAACGATTAACAAAAATGAGATATGAATGTAGAAAAATGTGTGACTTTAGGAAATGATAATTTGCAAAACACGTCAATTTCTAATCTAAGTAAGTTGGTAAGTGAAAGTTGTGTGTTGCGCGCACGCACCAGATTTTTTTAAATTATTTTAATTAATCTAATCTTAATTTGTGGCTGACCACTATTTTTAAATAATCTATTTTTTGAAGAGAAAAGATTTGGCTCCGCCGGGAGTCGAACCTGGGTCTCCTGCGTTATATGCGAGGATGCTAACCGCTACACCACAGAGCTCGGCTCAAGGCAGAGCAAATCCTTCCTCTTCACTTCCTCTCCACGAGCTCTGTGGTGTAGCGGTTAGCATCCTCGCATGTAACGAAGGAGACCCGGGTTCGACTCCCGGCGGAGCCAAATCTTTTCTCTTCAAAAAATAAATTATTTAAAAATAATTTAAAAATGGTGGTCAGCCACAAATTAAGATTAGATTAATTAAAAGAATTTATTATAGATTAAAAGCGAGGTTGCGGTACAAACTGTATCCAGAAACCTACAGAACATATCCCACATTAGGCAACCATCCCATAATGGAGCTCTTTCCCCTATCATCGATAGCTGGAAAAACTATCGATACTATCGACATTACTATCCATAGTTTACATCATCACCGAAAAGTAGCTTGCATTTACCGTCTTTAATCTAGTCTTGATTTCCTCTCATTATAGCAATTCTTCAATGAATGCATTTTTTATTTTCAATTACCTATATATGAAATATATAGTAAGTGGAAGTATTGCGATCGTGAAAAACTTCGACTTCCGACTAATACTTTTCTGTGTTTGTGGATATATAATTCTGTTTTTCTTTTATTGTTCTACGTTCAAATGGTTGGAAACCAGTCAACTTATATTCTCATCTCTTTTTTGCTGTTTGTTTTATTTAAGAGGCTTGCTTTTATTTTATTTTAGTTCTTTAATTTCTATACCAACCTTGTTCTAAACTAGCCAGACAAAGGACTCTGGATCTGTACATATATTGTTATTCTTAGGGGACAAGATGTCCCAGAATAAAAATACTTTCTTTCTTTCTTTTCTTTAAATGAAAAATTATAATTTCAATTTTCTCGAAAAAATTTTATATTTTTTTGAGAAATGGGTAGTATTATATCTATTCATACAGCAAAATATATAAGTGGGATATAAAAGTTGTATACCTTTGTGTTATCACTCATAAGTTCTATAGATTTTCATTTTGTTCGGGGTTTTGCTGAACAAGTTAGCTCATTCGGCCACCTATATATATATAAGCTTTAGTCGTGTAATAATAATAATAATAATTGTTATTAATATATGTTATAATTGTAATAATAATAATAATGAAGGCTTAAAGAACCCGAAGGTTCGATGCCGGAACCACAACTCGCCCCTTGCACACCTCTATGCACCGACCTCCATCCATACACACCTTCGACAGATCTGCCTTCACGCAACACACTCCGTCTCGGCTCGGCCCATTCCTTGGAAGTTTCGCATTCGGCACCACACTAATTAGTCTTTTCGGAATTCAATACAAAGTTTCGCAATTTTACACGCCCATTTTTTTAGTTTTTTAGTTTGATTCCTGTAATCAATAAATAAGTAATTTTTATTAAACCCGAAAAGAAGAACACAACAGAAGTAACGTACAGTGAAAGATTCCTATTGCCTCGATAAGATGGAGTGGAAGAAGTATCTCCGTGGATATTGCCCCTGAAGATAAAGGAAGGGCACACGGGTACCATCTCGAGTAGCAGAAGAAATAAAGCGGCCAATTGTAGGAGACCGATTTGTTCCACCTTACGATGCACCGATCGCGAACCGCTCAATATAAGTCCTCTTCGAGAACATTGACAAATACTTGTCGGGTCTTCGCCTCACCTTAATCCAAGGCGAGGAGCCTTCTTAAGGGGAGGAAATTTGAATCCTTCACGAAGGATTTTTCAGAATCTGTCTGGAGGCTTAAGAAATTAATGATTCAATATAATCGAAATGGTTAAATCTTGGAGGGTGTCTAGCACTGTTGGCTTCTGAAATTCCCCGTATAGTTCCTACAATTAACCCCCCACCTGTTTAAAAAAAAATCTGGTGCGTGCGAGCAACACACAACATTCACTTAGCAACTTACTTAGATCAGAAATTAATGCTTTTTGTTAATTGCCACTTCTCAAATGAACAGACCGGCTTTAATTATGAACAATGGTCTGTCATTAAAGGCTTACTCCGCATGCGTGGGCTCAACGAGTTTTATGAGTTGACTGAATATTTTTTTTTTCTCCTCTTTATGTTTTCTTTATTTTTATCACATCTCTTATTTAGCCATTTCTTATTTTTAGGCGTAACGAGAGACAGTTAATTTCTCCATATAAACAAAAACAAAGGTACTTTATAGGAAACAAACAAACAAAAAAAGCCCCAACCCCCCCCCCAAAAAAAGCCCCCTCAGAACATTTTAATAATGATAAAGCTTACCTGATATTAAAGAACACCTAATTTTCATTAAACACGGCGAATTTGCTAAAAATCGTTAAATCCGTTTTTGAGATCATCGAAAAAAAGATAAAAATTGGAAAAAAATTATGAAATAAAGTGCCCGCTCCGTTAGACCAATTTTGATGAAATGTTGGCTATCATATCTTTGGCATATACATCCATCGAATACCCAGTTCGATCAAAATCGTTAAAGCTTTTTTGAGTAAATAAAAAAAAAAAACACTAGAAAATGATACAAAATTTATTAAGTAAAGTCCCCCCTCCGATTCATCAATTTTGATGAAATTTTTACAGTCATATCTCGAGCATATAAATAGATCAAATACTCAGTTTAATCAAAATCGTTAGATATCAATAATTCCGAAACCGTAGACATATCTCAGTATTATTTCACAATCGTTCTAGTAGTTACAAGTAGTACAGATATACCAAATTACAAGAAAATCTGAGATGTTGAGCTCAAACTTGTATTGACCTGTAATGACCCATGCACACAACTGTTGCAACTTGTTGGAACGAAATAACAGTTGAAACTAACTGTTCGAGTACCAATTTTTATTTTTATTTTTTTTTTTTTTTTTTTTTTTTTTTATTTTTTTTTTTTTTTTGACTTCAAGCCCTATACTGCCCATACTAACACCCATGGCACTGGGTGATACTTCCCCTACGAAAGAAAAGCACCACCCAGGGCGGGACTCGAACCCGCAGCTCCGGCATGGGAGTACGGCGCTTTACCGCACAGCCACACCGGGCCCCGAGTACCATCTTACCAGAACCTTCCAGGCAGTGCTTGCTTCTTAAGATTAAATATAAGGAGGGATGGACAGCAGTATTATTCTAGTTCTGAAGTCAGATTGTTATTTTGTGTTACTGTGTATAGTTAAAAAAGTGATACTTTTCAATTACATGTGACCTTTTCAATTACATGTATTCTCATAGTTTGTGCGGCATTTTAATATTTTAATTTTAATTTAATAAAAATTAGTTAAACCTACATAAGTGTTACAATACTAAAAATAAAAAAAGGTGGAGGATGAGGACAAAAAAAAAAAAAAAAAAAAAAAAAAATTAAGCCTTTAAATTAACCCAAGGCTTACCAAGGGGTAGAGGGCATCTTAATTTTACCTAGATGGGGACTCTACGAACCCATAGCTTTATTTTATTGTTAATTAACTCTAAATAGTTTTTAAAAATTTATTTCATGAGATTCCAATATTTACATATTTATAAAACAGTGGAGAAAACAAAAAAGAAGTGTGTAGAAGGAAACGAAATGTATTTTTCTAGATATGTAGTTATTGTTTCCATGTTTGCGAAAATTCATCATTCCTGATATCTAAGATATTTAACTAATTTACGCTTTTGAAAACTGTGATTTCTTACATTAAAGAAAAAACAATTATTTGATTTATTTTAATTAAATTATTTGGAACTAGCCGTATATACCGATTTCACCCGGAGAATTAGATTTTTTAAATCTATAAAATGAGACTTTTTTCGACTCAAACGGTCGATTTCGTAAAAAACCAATATAAAACGAGATCATAACGATTTTTATAACAATAAAGAATATACCTAGAGATTGGCTGAAGTTATGCTATTTTAATATGGAGAAGGTGTTCGCACCTGGTAGGAAAGAACTACTGAGCGAAATTTGGAGAATTTAGGACAAACGGTATGATTTCTATAATGAACAAACAAACAAACAGAATTTTTTGTTTATATAGATTGATTAAAAATGCCTCTATTAAACCATATTTAGTAATTTTAAATTATATCCGCGGGCCCACTAGAGGTATTTTTTTTATTTATTTATTTTTTTTTAAACAAATATGCAATGGTATATTTTATCTTAATATCTTAAGCTTCATTGTTACTGACAATTATAATCTTTGTTATGATATCACCTACATCTCAATATTACTTCACACTACCTTAGATAAGATATGTAGATTTTTATCTGTTTTTTTTTATTTATTATTTTTATAGTGGTCTTCCTTCAGTAACTACAATCTATTATAATTTTAAAGATATCCATATTTTTTTATTTAGTGCATATAATATTGATATGATCTTGCACATACAATTGATATGTCTTCATATATTTTATTTTATTAGTCGTTATCTGTTTGTTCTTATTATCATTTAGCCTCGATGGGGACCTGAAAATCGGGTCGAAACTTAGGCACAATAAAATATGTGATACTTGCATTACATAATTATTTATTTTGACCGCATACCCTCATAATCAGGTTGGTTGACAGCACCGTTGCTAATGAGATTATTACCTTGTATTAAGAAGGAATGCGATTAAAATAAACTAGAGTACTATGTTTAGGGCATAGTAACTACCTAATTGCACTATTCGCTTAAACATACAAAAAAATGGAAAAAATATTTAGGGGGGTCAGGACCCTGTTAGACCCCCCCCCCCGTTGTTTCATTATATCGTATATAACAGTCCAAGTACTTTCACATCATTTCAGGTATTAAAGGTATAGACTTTGATATTTTGAAAAGATGTAATTAACAGCTAATAAAAGAGAGAGACTTTCTTTTGAAAAGTAGACCTTAAAGGGAGTAATCGTGGAGAGCGGGTCGATGAAAACCTTTTCCTCTCTATTCGGGAAATGGAAACCAATACTCGAAAGTGATTCCATTTTTCTTTTGAGGGCTTTGGTAGGAAGGGAAATTATTACCCGGGGGTTAATGTTCTCATGTTGCGGGAAATAAGCGATGTGAATGTTGAGGGCAGTTCCAATCGCTTAAGTGCTCCTGCTTCAGTTTGATCTTGCATCATGTGAAATATCTATCAGAAATGAGATCTAACGGTATGAAGTCTGGTTTATTGAGAATTTCCTCAAAGCATTTATATATTCTGATGGGAATGTTGGAGGATGAATTTGTAAAGGGGTCTAAGAATTATAATTAACTAGCATTCCCCGTCGCGGCTTTGCCAGCGAGCCTTTAAAATCAATTCTGTGATCATTATCTTGTTGTTGATTTAATATAATATGTTGACTGATGTTAAGGAGATTTAGTGAAATCGGAGCTTCCGGTAGGAGGAATGTTGGAGGGGGAAGCTGCCAGCTCGGTAGAAGAGAGGGAGACGCGCAATGGAGAGAGCTCACTAAAACCGCCGAAACAAAAATTGCTTACTCATCGTGAACGCTTCATTTTTCGGCTTTAAAACATGGTTTTCGAGTTAAACTCGTCGTATCATGATCTTTAATTAGATATTTTTGCACTTCTGAAGTAGCCAAAAAATAGGTAATGTGGATTTTAAAGCATCATCTGGACGGCTTGACAGCTTCAGAAAAAGGCACAATATACTGTTAAATACAATTTCTGGAGAATTAAAAGATCCTAATATGACGTTATCCTAATATGTATAAAAAAATCACTACTTAATTACGTATTTTCTATTTTTAACAAACGCTTATCTTAAAAACTTTATTTTTTTTAAATGTATTTATGTATGTTCTAATTTAATAAATGCTTATCTTGCTACTGGAGTTTTATTAAATTGCTTAAACAAAAAAATAGTTACAGATTCTTATTTTTCATACTTTCCAGCATAACCTATCTAAAAAGGTAACCTGTCAAAACGAAAAAATAAGGACGGACCCTTGGCATTCCGTTTTAGACAGATTTTACTGTAATAATGTTATGCAAGCATCACATATTTAATTGTGAAGAAGTTTCGACCCAAATTTCAGGTCCTCATCGGGGCTAAATGATAATAAGAACAAACATAAAACGACTAATAAGATAAAATATAAAAAGACATATCAATTGTATGTGCAAGATCATATCCAAATTAAAAGCAATAAATAAAAAAATTAGAAATCTTTAAAAATGCAAGATTGTAGTTATCGAAGGAAGACCACTATAAAAATAATAAATAAAAAACCAGATAAAAATCTACATATCTTATCTGAGGTAATGTGAAGTAATATTGAGATGTAGGTGATATTATTATAACAAAGAACATTATTGTCAGTAACAATGAAGCCTAAGATAAAATATACCAGTGTATATTTGTTTAACAAAAAAAAAAAAAAAATACCGCTAGTGGGGCAATTTCGCCATTTAAACCCCTTAGGGGTTACATTTGTAAAATTCCATTCTTAGTGGTTACCTACATCGCGTTTAAAATCTAAATTCCGAACTTCATGTTTCTGTCATTAGTAGTTTTAGCTCTGCGTTTATTCTGTCAGTCAGGACAAAGCCTATTATATATATATATATATATATATATATATATATATATATATATATATATATATATATAGATAACTGTAGTACGTAAATATATTTATATATTCTTTTGACTATATATGTATATATAAAAATACATATATAATAATGTTGTCTAGAACCTACTCGGCCGCCGTAGATGGTACTCGAACATGTGCTATGACGGTTGACGGTATGAAGATCGCAAATGATAGTTCGTTTCAACAATTAGTATAAAACCAATCCAAACCATATGTTTTGCCTATTGTACTTTTTTAACGTTACGATAAAATGTTTGTGTGTACTAAAAAATATTTAAAACAAAGGCAGTCTTTTTGCAGCCCAATATGCTGTATTGGAGATGGAATTACTCTACCCGATTAGTATTATCTGCAGTAAAATAGACTCGCTTTAAAAAGTAAGAATTGAATCAAATCGATATTTTCTATTTTTAGTTCCATAAGATAAATAGCTATCGTTTTTTTTTTTTTTTTTAAAGACTGCGAATCTGTATCTCTAATATTCGAACATCCATTTTACTTCGTAACATTGGGGAAAAAAAAGAACAGCATAACATTCAAAGGTATCGAATAAAATATGCACCCCTCCAAAGTCGTGAATTATTGGCTTCACCGTTTTTACAGAACGC
Source organism: Aelia acuminata (assembly GCA_911387785.2). Taxonomy (NCBI): domain Eukaryota; kingdom Metazoa; phylum Arthropoda; class Insecta; order Hemiptera; family Pentatomidae; genus Aelia; species Aelia acuminata. The sequence goes on along the minus strand of OU426983.1, from coordinate 122,680,130 downwards.
CGGCGATATATTTTCATTTTCGCATAAAGGTATATATTATGGTTTTTTTTTTTTTTTTTTAATGTCTATAAGATGATTATTTATTTATTTTTTATTTTTTTCTTAGCTTTGATTACAGCATTTATTTTAGATCAAAATGTCGTCTGGCGTAGTCAGCCTAACATATCTTTCTGTGTTCCTGTTCTTAATAACACTAATGCCCCTATTTTGTTTTCCCCCATTTTCTTTAAAATACTTATTATTATTTCCCCCTATTAATAAGCATAAGTATTTTTTCAATCTCTTACTCGAAGATGTTTTTCTTGCTATCGATTTCGTTTGTATTGTTATGCATTATCTATTAAAGAATTTAGATATATATAACAATAAATATTACACAGCTCTAAAGATTTTTTAATTTTTAATTTAAATACCTATGACATAGGTAAAACAATCCGAAATAGATGTGTAAATGAATTATTTTAGCACGCTTTTTTCGTTTTTTTAGAATATTAAACTATTAGCTATAATTGTTTGTAAGAATTAAAAAATAACAACATCTAGCAATAACTTGTAACCAGAGTTGGGCAGTAGTTAACTACATTTGTAATTAACTACACAGACAACTACATGTAGTTTGTAGTTGGAAGCGCGCAACTACTATTTGTCAACTACCAGTTAAGTAGTTGTAATTTAAAACTACAACTACTGTAGTTGGGAAAAAGTAGTTGGGAATGGCAAGTACAACAAGTAGTTGTAAATGTAGTTTAGAGCGGCAACTACATTTGCTAAGCAACGTCTAATTAAATCACATGTTTTTGCTATTTTTATTTTGTGTTTAGATAAATATTCCATATATAAATGGGCTCCATTATGGTTGATAATCTGTTTTAAAAATAGTACAATACATATACGTAATACAAAATTTTTCCATGATTTCCGGCAGTTAATTATTTTTTTTAACCTTAGTTCCTCGATCAATCCCATGTTTTATATATTAGCTGAATTGTATTTGATATACTCCTTATCGATAATACTAGATATCGATAATTACTCGTTATCAATAAAAGTAGTTGTAGTTTCAGGCCCATAATTATAGTTGCAACTACTAGTTGTAGTTGTAAAAATGCAACTACTTTTTTGAAACTACAGTAGTTGTAGTTGTGGTCCATCAACTACAAATTATAAAAGTAGTTGTAGTGTCAACAACTTCCCAACTACTGTGTCAGTAGTTTTGTAATTTGTAGTTCAACTTCTTTTTGCCCAACTCTGCTTGTAACAAATCGTTTTAGTATGATTTTAGCCACCGGTAAATCATTTTAATTACTTTTTGTTATGGTATACTTTTATGTAAGGAGTATTAAGAGGGCGATGATGAACGTTGACGCTTTAAAAAAAAAAAAAATTAATATCTTCGTTTCTTACCACCTATTATATGTATTAGATTATATATATTATTATTATTATTATTATTATTATTATTATTATTATTATTATTTAGATTATATTTATTAGATATGTATTATAATATGTATTAGAGTAATTATGTTTTAAGAGTTAAGTCACGCCATTTATATACCTCAACAACTAGAGGTAAACTAATGGCTAATTTGGATTCAGCGCACCATTTACACTCAGAATCAGCCTTAAAACTCTCGGCACCAAGACCACTGTGTTATTGCAGATCTGGTGTTGTTTTATTTGACAGCACCCCAACCATTTTCACCCCATTACTTAAGAGCAATCATTGAGGGTCCATGTCCAACGGCTTCGTAGATTAGGTAGGGGCACATCGTCCGATGCTAGGGGCACATAGGAAGTGGTATTTGTATATTGGTAATAAACTCTGTTGATCCATCACTTCTGTTGGGACAGCAACTTCCTGGGGGTAGAGCAAGTCATATTATAACGATAGGACAACATTCTTTTATTTTTTCTTCTTCTTCTTCTTCCCCATAGCTCGAGGACCGGACGACCATCCCGGACCAGATGGTGAGAACAGATACGGACGTGGAGGTTGTCGCCGCTGGTTAGGGTGAGGTCAGCTTGACAACCGATCTCGGGTTCCCTTTGAAAAAGAGCTCGATAAAAAAGGTCTCGAACCCGGGGAGGGGTTCGCCGATGAATGGAAACCTCTCACAATATTTTGGGAGAGACAATGGCGGTAAGGCGATAGGGTTGTGAGGTGTTGGGGGCTCCACACTTAACAGCCGTCGTTTTATCCACCCTTCTACGTCCTGCCCCTCAATTGTCGCACTCTACCGTCCTGTAGATCAATTGAGGAAGGTGTGAACAAGTACTTGTCCGCCGTGGCATGGCGAATAGCCTTGCTACTTGACTGTGCAATTCATGATCTCATTGTGACATAGTGTACTCAGTTTTTTAATCTTATAATAGTTAGCAGTTGTGTAACGTATTTCGAGAACTTTACGTTTACATCCATAGTCGTTATTAACTTAATTAAGAATTATTTTCACGGTGCCCAAGGATTTTTAAAATGGAGTAAAAATATCTTGGATATGTAGTCCTTCTATAGTTGGCGGTAGTGGTGGTTCCTGGTGGGGTCGGCACTACGATTTTTTAAAGGGGGTAAAAAATCCTTAGCTATGCCTTCCCTCGGATAGGACGTAAAATGGAGGTCCCAAGCCTCTACAATGTCAGGTACTCGTTAAATATCCCTATCCTAATTATACCTGGATAGGCAAAATTTAAGAATCCCACTGCAGCATCGTCCGATTAGCCTTAGTAGCTTGAAGTGACGTTAAAGAAACAAACAAACCTATTTACGGCAGCTGACGAAATTACATATTTAGGTTTTATTTTATAAAACCCCTAGGGGTCTGTAGGACCAATGTTCAAAAGTTGGGAACGAAAAATTGTGGTAATTAGACAAAAGATTCGTAATCTTAACCCGTTTTATTCTATAAATAATTAAAATTTCTTTATTTTTTATTTTACGATAGAAGAAAATAGACAGAAGCTTTATTGCTTTTAAGAAATACATCTTGTAGCAACGAGTTCTCCATTCTTAAATCGTTTACATAAAAAAAAAAAATATATATATATATATATATATATATATATATATATATATATATAAAAAATATAACTAATTTTACATTGGCTTATATCTCAGTGTAATTAAAGAATAATATAGTATACCCCATAGTAATATCTAAGTAATGATACATTTGTAAGCTTGTAAAAAGAACAGACTTATGTACCAATACGTAATGAAATAAACATAAATCTTCTTCGACAAGTTGCTGATCTGTATATTTGTTAGCAGGAAATAAATACTTACGTTTACATTAATACTAAGCCTAATGTAACGCCAAATCGGTAAATAAAAAAAACAAAAAAAAAAAAAAACACATGTCATTTAAAATCCCAGACCGTTTGTTGTTCCAAACTGTTTGGATCTAGATTGTTCGAGCTCCATAAACGTCGTTCCACCAGCTTCCACGAAAACCTCGAACCTTCTATAATGTTCCTTCTATGACTATATATAAGGAGCGAGTGACATCCGATTAGCCTTAGTGGCATATAGGGCGTTAAAAATAAAAAGATTTAATTAAGCCTATATGGGGCAGTTTAAGCAATAAGGTGAAAAGTGGGGATCGAAATATGTTACTAAATCATTGAGTTTAAATTGTTTATGTAGCATTGTAATTGTTATTTTAGTTTAATAGAAATTATTTTAACCCACCTAAGAATTTCGATATAATCGATGCTATCTTACTTAAGCCAACCTTAAAAAGGCCACGCTCTTCCAGATGAAATACCCTCCCCCTTTCATTACTTCCTCCTATTCATGAAATTCTCCGCCCGGGTATCGGCGTCCATCTGGAAGCGGATTACTCCCCGGCAGCCTCCTCCCCCATATCAGCTGATCAGGAGGGCCTTTGATCCTTTCGCTAAACATTTCCAAAACTAAATGAGAAAAGTAAACTGAAGCTATGTGAGGGGGGGGCGCGGTAATGAGTCCCCCAAGGCCCTGATATTCGCCCTAGCTGCTCCCTTCCTCTCTGTGACTCAATCTAAAGAATAAAGGCCTTCTGGAACAAACAAAGGGGGGTCCCTGATACGTGTTAGTGTTGCCGCGTCCCCAAGGCAAGAAGTAAATGGGGGGGATAGGTCCCCTTCAAAGGGATATTATATCCAATGTTAGCGAATGCCTTTCTTCCTTCGGCTTAATGTAACTAACTAGGAAAATATTTGTTAAACTTTAAGCTGTATAATAATAATTATTCAGGCTATGATTATAAAAAGACAGACACTCACACATACCTTAGAGTATTTAAAAGAATGCTCTCCTGGTGGCAACGCGTCCTTAACATGCCTAAAACATCACCGAAAATGTGCTACTTAACACTACCAAGCACTATCAGGAAATCATATATTACCTTTCAACTGGGCAATTAAGCTTCAGGAGTCACTTCAAATAATTGGAGAAGGGGAAAGCTGGTGCGAACCTCAACTAAAAACACTAGAATTAAACTGCCTTGTGTTAAGCTGGTGGGAATCTTTGTTGGCGATGCCAGCGACCGCTTACCCAAGATATGTTATTTGAGATTGCTGGAGCTTAGTAGTTCCACAATGCCCTATAACTGGGTGACGGAACAAAGAAAATACTTTGAAGTGATAGGTGCCGAGCATGTTTTTAAATCCCAAGATCTCCAATTACTTAGAGAGAACCGCAATAGCTTGCTAAATGCATTCGAAAATAATCTATTCAGCAAAGATATTCATTTTATTCTGAATAGTCGTTATAACACAATCTTTCGGAAGATTTCAAGTTACTCATTTTCCTGCGAACTATATTTAATGTTCAATGCTCAAATTAATAAATCGAGTCATATGGCAGTGGGTATTGGGTATTAGTAACAGACTCAATGAGTGCTCTGTTAGCAATAGAGAACACAAGACCTAAAAACGGATTAATAATAGCGATTAGAAACCGTTTGTGGGAATTGAAAGAGAAAGGGAGTGATATAGTTCTCCTATGGACCCCCTCACACTGCGGAATCACGGGGAACGAACAAGCAGATACAGCAGCCCACTCAGCAAGAATTCCCGGAACCAAAGAGGTAACAATATTAAATGCTATTCCTCTTGAGGACTTTGTAAAAAAAAATAAAACTTGAAATCAGGGAAAACTGGCAGACCAGATGGAATAACCAAGACGCCAAACCAAAAATGATAAATAGAAATCCAATCAAGTGGACAACCTCGAGCAGAATATCAAGGAGGGAAGAAACCGTCCTCTGCCGAATTAGAATTGGACACTGTGAATTTTCACATGCATATTTGCTAAAAGGTCTCGCATCTCCAACATGGAGAATATGCAGTGAGGAAATTACCATAAGTCACATCTTAATAGACTGCAAAGTTTTTAGGAATCAAAGAACAAATAGCATTAAACGGAACACTGAACGAAATTCTAAAAGATAATGAAAAAACTGTAAGAAAAACTTTGGAATATCTAAAAGCAATCAAGTACTACTCGAAAATCTAAATTTCGACATGTTGCCAATGACCCTGCAGGGTAGAGGCAACAAAAAAAATAAAATAAATAAATTAATAAATTAAGATTAGTGGCTCAAATAAGGGTAGCTAATAAAAAATGTTCCACGATTTATTTAAATAGGAATAAAATAAAATTTGATTCCCGTCATTCCTGTAAGCTCTGTGCTTTGAATGAGCCTGATAATTTAGCGCATAATATTTTAATTTGTCCCTTTAACTTAGAATTTAGAATAAAATATTTAAACAAATATTTATCAGAGTCTGCTGATGAGGAACAGCAATTAGCAGATATACTTACTTTTTCGGAGCCGGAGGATTTAAATAAACTGAATGATTTTTATATATTTCTTATTAAGCTAGTCGAGGACAAAAAATAGATTTTATTCTATCTACAAAATATTTTGTTTGCTGTGTTTTTATATCTGTTTTTAAGGTTTAAAATTAAATCTATTCTCAGTTGGAGGATTACTATTGTATTGATTTTAGTTAAGTTATTATTGTAATTATGTACCTAAGTACTTATGTTATCTATTGTACTTATTATTTTTGTTATCACATGATGTTCTTTTGTTTATTTTTTAAATGATATTTTTCTTTTTCATTTTTTTTTTTTTGTTTTGTTTTTCTATTTTCAATATTTTTTATCCTTGGAAAGAAGTCTGTTACTTTATTTTATTTTATGCTTATGTTAATATGCCAACTCCCTCTGTATAGTCTCTGACTGATAACAGATGTAAATAAATAAATAAAGAATTAAACTGCCTTGTGGAAAAACTTAAAAATCAACTAATCAGAAAGGGTATAGATTCTGTCTTTAATAGCCTACAAGCGTTTTTTTTTTTTTTTTTTTTTTTTTTACTTACCTATTTCTTCTGGATATAAAATTATACAGAAAAATTTCAATTCACGTATACATTAATGTTTTAGTTTTTGTGAAAAATACTACTTTTTCAGATTTCTATTTAATAATTCATGTGCAAAAAAGGGTTGATTATTAATGGATTCCAAGAGCCTCCCTATACCCTCCCCTTGGTAATCCTGGGGTTAAGATGACTGTAAAGATGTCTGTTGATGTACCAGACCTTCCCTTCTGGTCATCAGTAACTTTGATGATTAACCCCCTTCATCATATATAAGCCCCCCGAAAATATGTTATATATAACACCAGACATTGCCCATAAACTGTCCGGTATAAATAAAACACTAAACTACAGGATAAATCAATATGGCTTGATGGGGGATATTAAATTCGCAATTAGATGAGATTTACAACAGATTGCGGTGCATAAAGTGGATATTGCAGGCTGCAATTGCTCATTGAATTATGCTTGGAATCTTGTAGTCACATTCATTAGACAATTACGGCGAACATAGGCTTAGTATTATTTCTGGTCAGATTTATCGATACTGGTCACCGCGATTATATATATTTTATGGATATATGATAAATATTCTGCTGCTCTCCTTGCTAATATTCTAATTTTTTATTCCGACTCAACGTGGATTGTAGAGATCGTTAGGGTAGGTCACACGTTAACGGATATTAATGCTCCAGTGTCGCGGTGTGAGGTAGATAAATCTTAGCGAACTTCATTAGCTTCGCTCTCCTGGTACTATACTTTGGTTTTCGTACTCAATAATATTGGTAAAATTGTTTTTTTTTATGCATATTTCCCTCCCCTCCTTAGACAGTAGCCCTGTGCGAGTGCCAGTTATTTGTTGATAAGTACAAGCATGAGGGTTAACACACGTATCCGTCCATTAAATTTACAATTTTATAAGATTACAATTTACTGATCAAGAAGGTTGTTTGTTTATTATTTTGGATTTTTGAACCGAAGAAGGAAGAAGAAGAAGGAAGAATCAACCACAGGATTTTTTTATGAAATCCTGTAAAGAACTTGTGGTAAAAATAAATACAGATTTATGGATTTAGACGAAATCCATGGTTAGCCGTAGAAGTGGTGACCATTTTGCTGATATTAATGTAGAAGGGGATATTTTTGAGAACGCGTCAAGAAATTCAGATATTTAGGCGACCTTAAAAAAAAAACTTGATAAAGATATTATATCTTGATTAAAAGCCGGAAATTCTACTTTTAGTAGCGAAATCGTTCAATTAACGACCTTTGTCCCGAAACTTGAAGGTTAGGGTTTACAAAAGTACTATTCTTCCAACGGTCCTTTACCGATGCGAAACGCTGAGGTTAGTTTTTGTAGTTGAAACGTTATTTAGTGTTTTTAAAAATAAAGAACTGCATAGAATATTTGGACCCGAGAAGGATTTAATCGAATAATTTAGACGCTTATACAACGTCAAACTGAGTGAGCTATATCCGGTAAATATAATAGAGGTGATTGTAGCGCGGTCAATAAAATAATCATAAATAATTGCAATACTCGATTGTGAACGAATTCCTCAAAGAATAATAAGCACGGGGCCGAGATGGAAGGGGGAGGATTGCGTGAAGACTGTCTGTCGAAGTTGGATCCGGATGGCGGTGGTTGGATAAGGTTGTGGTGTCGGCATCGAACCTTCGGGTTCGTTAACCCTTCATTATTATTATTATTGTGGCTCTAGAACTCCCAGGTCATCAACACCTAGAATTTTTTTGTGAATTATAGAGGTCCAATCAGATATTATACAGAACCGGTCAAATGTTTAGACTCACTTGTATTTAATTCTTAATCTTCAAGTTTAAAAAAATAATTGTAACTCAAGAGGTAACATTTCAAAAATTATATGATTGTTTGGAATACAATCTATATAAATAAAGATGAAATTCTGTTAGTTTTTTTTTTTTTTTTTTTTTTTGTTTGTTCTTTACAGAAATACATAGCGTTTGCCCTAAATTCTCCGAATTTTCTTAGTTGTTCTTTCATACCAGGTGCTAACAACTGTCCATATAAAAATAGCATAACTTCAGCTGATATTATTTATTGTTATAAAACTTGTAATGCTCTCGCTTGAAAAATGAAATCTCCCGGGTTGAACGGGGAAATTAAGATAAAATTCTGTTTGTTCTTTATAGAAATGCATACCGTTTGTCCTGAATTCTCCAAATTTCGCTCAGTAGTTCCTTGATACGAGGTGTGATCACCTGTCTATATTAAAATTCTATACCTTCAGCCAATCTCTTTATAGTTATAAAAATCATTTTGATCTCGCTTTACATTGGTTTTTACGAAATCGACCGTTTGATTGGATAAAAGTCTCACTTTATAGATTTTATAGATTTAAAAAATGAAATTCTCCGGGTGGAACCGGTATATACAGCTAGTAATCTATAAAAGTAAAGATGAAATTCTGTTTGTTTGTTCTTGTAGAAATACATACCGTTTGTCCTAAATTCTCCAAATTTCGCTCAGTGGTTCTTTCATACCAGGTACGAACACCTGTCCATATTAAAATTGCATAACTTCAGCCTATCTCTGTGTATATTCTTTATTGTTACAATAATCGATATGATCTCGCTTTACATTAGATTTTTACGAAATCAACCGTTGGAGTAAAAAAAAAATCTCATTTCTGTCCTAACGAACTTTTCTGCACCCACGGCTTTTCTCATTGTTTTCAAAATTCCGTGGGTGAAACCGGGATATTAAAGCTAGTTATAAATAGTTGTTACGTTGTCCAATAAATAAAATGTTATTACTCATTTATTTTAGAAAATCTAAGGGTGAGTCTAAACTTTTGACCGGTATTGTATATATAATATATAAAGACTATATAGATTATATATATATATATATATATATATATATATAAAGACAAATAAAGATGGATGGGATGGTCAGCCAGTGAGCGCCTTATCCTGTGTAAACGAAGGGTTACTCCCTAACCCCTAGGGGGGGCAACTTACCCTTAGTGACTTTCCGTGTCACAGCCAGTCGACCGAAACGTCTGACTCAGTGAGGAGGAAAAGAGTTGCAAATAGAAGAGATCTGTCGCCCCTCTGGCAGGAGGGATGCCACGCCACCCCGACGTATTAGTCACCTAATGTCAAAACACTTAACCACTATTCCTCTTGAGAGTATTAGCCATAATGAAGCCGCATCCTTTATTATCTTCCAGGATAATTATGAATAATTTAGGTGGGGTGCGTCCCCCCTTGTAGTTATGTCGAAGGGGGAAAGGTGGAAGAAAATGGGGAGGGCTCACAGGAATCCAAGACTGCAGAAATATGGAATGTCATAATTCTTCCATCCCTGTCAATAAGTTGTTAGGTCAAAATTCCTTATTTTTCAGTGCAGAACTTTTAAAATTTAAAAAGCATTGAAATAAAATCAGGATTACGTTTTCCAGTTTTGAAATTTCGTCAAAAATATCGTAACATTGGTCAATGTTTACGGTCGTTAAACTAGCTGAATAGATGTAATCAGCTAGATGTTAGAGTTTTTTTTTTCTTTTAAAGATATAAATATTCCTTAGCTTATCTGTACATAAGTGTATAAATATTAATAGATGAATATTAATTTGTATTTTATTTTTTACTCTAGAGGTTCGCTAATTATTTAGAATTATTTGTTTCATTTCAATTTGTTTATTAAAGCTTTACTCTAAGCTTCTATAGCTCACTTTGCATATTATATAAGTTTGTTCTTAAGGGACAAGTCCCAGAAAAAATAAATAAAGAATTTATTATTATTCATGCCATTAAGGTTAATCGGACGATGCAGCTACAGTGGGAATCTTAAATTTTGCTCATTCAGGTATAATTCGAATAGGGATCTTTTACGAGTACCTACATCGTACAGGTATCTCCTCTATCCGAGGACGGCATGGCTAAGAATTTTTTTTCTCCCTATGAAAAATGCTAGTGGCACCGCGGGACGCGAACACGCACCGTTAGTATTGTAGGCTGCTATTCTAACCACTACACCTCAGGTGACCGACCGATTACAATATGTTCAACGAACAATTATAATTTATACCATCCCAAGTGAACGCCTGACTTATATACTGGTTAAATAAGATGTAACCGCCTTGAAACTTCTTAGATTCGATACAACCACTTACGGATAATAGAAATATATATATCTACTGTAATCCAGCATTTTCTTTTCTCATTCGCATCTATTTTTTAATGGTACATTTCTGTATGTCATTGGTTTGTTTGTTTAATAAACGTCACTTTCTGCCTGTAAGGCTAATCATAATCATAATAAGGCTAATGTAATGCTAATCATAATCAATCATGTAAGGCTAATCATAATCATAATCATAATCATAATAATAAGGCTTACCACCTTATGCAATCATAATCATCATAATCATCATAATCAATCATGTAAGGCTAATCATAATCATAATAAGGCTAATGTAATGCTAATCATAATTAATCATGTAAGGCTAATCATAATCATAATAAGGCTAATGTAATGCTAATCATAATTAATCATGTAAGGCTAATCATAATCATAATCATAATAATCAATAATAAGGCTTACTACCTTATCCATGTCAACGCCTTAACGAAAAAAAATCTTTATTTTAGTGTATTCATAAATAATTATCTCGTTAATTTGTGTGTTAAACGTCACTTTGTGCTTTCTATGGCAAACCGGACGATGCTACTGTGGGAGTCCTAAACTTTGACTATCCAGGTATAATTACGATAGGGATCTTCAACGATTAGCTGACATCGTACAGTCTCGGGACCTCCATTTTGCGTACTATCCGAGGGAACGGCACAGCCAAAGATTTTTTCCTTAAAAAATTCGTAAGGCCACCACAGGATTCCAACTCGGGACCTTTAGTAATGTTGATTGCTATTCTAACCACTACACCATTTACCGATAGTCCGATTAAGATAGATTTAACGAAAATTTATAATAACTAGGTACATCTCAAATGAACACTTGTTCTCGACTGCCTTTTTTTAAGCTACTGAACGCATTTTGGGCAAAATTCGTCTTAATTAGGATGACAGAAATATATCTAAATCTATTGAATCCTGCATTTTCTTTTCTCATTCGCATATATCTTGAATTCTTTTTTTTTTTAAATTGCACATTCCTGTCCGTTATTGGTTTATCTTGAAACTTGTACCACTACAACCTATGAATGGTCTTGGGGGCAGTACAGTGTAAGGAAGGACTGTATCTTGGTCAGATGTCGTGTAAGGAGGTGATTTGACTGTGATCATGCTCAACCACCACATCTTTTCGTCATAATTTTTCAAGACAGCGCACCCACTCATAAGCCTCTATGAAGTGGGCTTTCCCGAGGAAGGTCTCTGAGCACCAGAGACAATCTGAGACCGATTATTGAAGAAACCCTGCCAAGCCAGATTTAAACTCGGGACCTTGAGCCGAGCTGCTTAATGCCTTACCAATGAGCTCCATCGCTCCCTATTTATCTGGAACTTTGTTTTATTAATTTGATAGTTACCTATGCAGGTAAATCAACTTATTAATCCAGGTAAATCTACCACGCAAATCAATTCTGCCATAATTACGCCTATTAGGAATGAATACCACTTCAAGAAATAATAAAAAGTAATATTCAAAAATTACAGATGTCCCATATCACGCTAAAGGTGAGAAACATTAGTTTTGCCTCATCTGAAAACTTGATTTATTGAAATTTGCTATTTTACAATGTATTGGGCGAAAAGGTGAACTATTTTTCAAAGAATTTTGAAGAAAGGTCTGCCTTTCCTCTTTTTTTCGGGCATTTTTACCTTCACCTGATCACAGTATCTGTCTTAGGTGTACATGAAATTAGTGGGAAAAATTGATTTTTTGGGCGAGGAAAATATGCAAGGCGGACAAACCGCTCTCGGATAATTGGGAGTTTACGATCCTCTCTTATACAAAGCTCCGGCTTAACAATATCTTCACTTTCTTTGAATGCAACGAGTTTAGAGGAGAATTTTAGTATTTTCGTCACCTAGAACAATCTGGGCCACACTTGAGAGACCAATTATTTTCAAGTGCATTTTTATTCTTAAGTGACGCTGGCCTTGGAATAAATTTTGCATCTTTCGCTTGCATAAAGTTTTGTTATTATGTTTATAACATTTCTTTTTTTCTTGCAGTCACATACGTGTCAATGAACATACATAGTTTCATAAAACATTTTTTTATATATTTATTTATTAAATTTTCAACTGTATAATAACAATACAATATGTAAATATGGTATAAATATTGTAGATTAATGGAATGTACAGGCACATGCAGAAATATGCACTCAAATATGGTTTCTAATTTAGTAAATCTCGAGGCCGAAAATTTCAAAAAATAAAAAATTGCTGGTTTTACCAACTACTCACCTAGAAATTTCGAGAACCCAAAAGTACAAATTAAATAAATTTGTATTCATTTAAAGCATTATATAAACAAACATTTTAACTAATGTCAATAAGTTTTTTTTTTTTTTTTTGTTCGGTACCCTTACCTGGCCATACGGGGAGGTTACTCTAGCGGTGTAACCAACCTGTTCTAACCATGGTGGGAGGGTCGATATTTATTCCGTGGGGCCTCCATGAAATAAAAGTCAACCCTCCCAGGGCGGATTCGAACCGCCACCGTTCGGCTCGAGCGTGCTACAGCGGGTCGCGGTCCAACACGCTCCGCTATCCCCGGCCCAAATGTCAGTAAGTTTTATTTGAAAAATTAATAAAGCTTTAAAGAGTAAAAATACCTCGAAATCTTCCACAGGCATAACAATTTTATCCCCTAGACGAAATCCTACGGGCAACCTTGGGACTTACCCCTACCTTTTCAATTGAGTATCAACTCCCATTTTACAAATCCTAGGACTGTTCCTTTAATTTTGGAATAAATTTTAATCAAAATCCCACCATTTCGATTTGTACTTTTTTTTACAAAGTGTGAATGAACAATGGAACAAAATAAAATAATATCTCTCTAAATCCTATTTATATAATAGAATTTATTAATTTATTTATTTGAACAATATCTAACAAGCAAGAAGATTATTTAAGAGATTATGAAAAAAAAAGACGAAAAATATTATTTGATTAAAAAAATACAATAAAACATATTTTAAATAATTTATTTTTGAAGAGAAAAGATTTGGCTCCGCCGGGAATCGACCAGGGTCTTCCGCGTGACATGCGCGGTATGTTATCCATTACACCACGAAGTCGCCTCCAAACGGTGCCAAATCCTTCCTCTCCACTTCTCTTCAAATATAAATTATTTACTCACTGCCAGCAATCTGATCTTTATAACATAAAAATTTCTTGACGAACTGATTGTTGTGGATTCTTAGAAACTTACTAAAGGTACCTTCAGGAAGATGAGCCTTTAGTACCCCGAAATGTTGTGAGAATAAATAAATTAAAGAAAATATGGATAAGATTCCTACTATTTAAAATAAACCGTGTATGGTTTGGATGGATTTTACATGGTTGAACATATAAAATATACCTAATTAGTACCCAAACATTGGATGCAAACTGGAACAATTATCCAAAACTCTTTGGGCACATCTGAGAAAAGATTTGGGAATCTTGTCTGAGCACAACGAAGGAAGAATACCGTGAATGATATTGTGCCAGCCAAGGCGAAGTCTGAAAGAAACTTATGATTGCATGAGAGACTAGCGAAGGCACAATTTCATTCACTCTACAAAACGCTGAAATTTGAAGCAGACCAGCTTTCCTATATCAGCTGTGACAACTATACGGTGGGCCAGACCCACTTTAGTGCACCTCCCCCCCCCCCCCCCCCCCACATCCCTATAAATTGCCTATCGTTGTGTTCCTTTTGTGAAAATGAATGAAAAAGTTGACTTTAAAGGTACAGTACAATCTTGATAATCCGACACATATGGAACCAGTCAACCACCGTATTATCAATAATTTCCGGATTATCGGAAGTAAAATAAAGAAAGTATTATAACATAATATGGTACTTTTCTGTTATAGTCACGCCCAGAGAAAATGTTTTTAATTTAGTTAGTAAGGGTTATCGACAGTGTTGCTAGGGGGGAAACTAAGAGTTAATTTCACAACTGTTCGCTTACTGGTAACACTGTCAGGAGAAAACAATTCCCTGCCGAATCATTTTTTTGACTAAATAATTAACCACGTTAAATAAGGTTGAGTATCAGTATAATTTAAAAAATATTTTTAGGAATATTTTGGATGAGGAAACTGCGGTCAGATTTTTTCAACACCATGTGGCGCCAAAGGTTAGCAGAAACAGATACTTTTAATGAAATATTGAACAGGTTATCAGAAGGGGACCAAATTAGTCTCAACAATAAAGTTTTTTATTTAAAAGACGTTTCGGCTCTTTTGAGCCATCTTCAGTTCAGCAAAACAGGTAGACAAAAAGGTAGCAAACAGGTAGACAATTCATTTGAAGTCACACAGGGCAGATACAACTCTCGTTGAGAGTTGTATCTGCCCTGTGTGACTTCAAATGAATTGTCTACCTGTTTGCTACCTTTTTGTCTACCTGTTTTGCTGAACTGAAGATGGCTCAAAAGAGCCGAAACGTCTTTTAAATAAAAAACTTTATTGTTGAGACTAATTTGGTCCCCTTCTGATAACCTGTTGAAAAATACAGTCTCAAGAACTTAATATCTTATAAGTGAAATATTGAAAGATACTAAAGATTTTTACAATGATATTTCTAACATATAATTTTTTTTTCAATGTTTATACTAAAATGAAAATCAATAATTTAATTAAATTTCATGTAAAGTGTTTTATTCAGGAAACATGTGTTGTTTTTTTTTTTAAAGCAATGTACTAACTAAATTAAAAACATTTTATCTGGGCGTGACTATAACAGAAAAGTACCCATAATATTTTTACTATAATATAATATTTATATTGGTTGTTTGTTTGTTTGTTTGTTTTTGTTTAGAGGCGTAAAACGTTTGAAGTCATCAACGCCTGTCAATTTATTTTTTTATGTATAACGATTTTGATTATTTTATTTTATAAATGTACTTATAATATAGACATATGTCAAATAAACTGATGGGAAAGAAAATATGGTTTATGATAATATAATTAATATAGTAAATAAATATTACTAAGATAAAGATTACTGAAAATTTAAGGGTCTGTAAAATTACTGGCAAAAGTACTAAAATTTAGATAGAAGTTGATGTTTTTTCAAAAATTCCAATAATAGTGTGATTGAATTTTCGTTGTTAGTAAGAGCAATAGTTAAATCTGGGATTAATCCCATTTTATTCATACTTGATATGTAGTTGGGACATTCCTGAAATATGTGTTTAACAGACAAAATAGATCCGCAGTGCTGGCATAGTGGGGGGGATAGTTTCTTAATTAGGTAAGAATGTGTTAATGAAGTATGGCCTATTCTCAAGCGGGTGAGGACAACCTCTTCCCTACGGTTGCTGCGGCAGGATGTAGACCATGCTTTCACTGTCTTTTTGATATTTTTCAATTTGCTTGGGGGACTTTTGTCCCACATGAGCTGCCATCTGTCCAACACATCCATTTTCAGAGGCCTACTCAGTTCTGACGGGGTAAGAATGGCAGTTCCCCGGCCTGGTAGTGCTAGTGCCTCTCTTGCAGCCTGGTCGGCGAGCTCGTTACCAACGATACCAATGTGGCTTGGAATCCATATAAAATAGACGGATTTATCCTGCTCTTTAATCTTCGAAAGGATGGACTGTATTCTTACAGAAGCTGGATGGTCCGGATACATGTTTTTCATACCCTTTAATGCCCCTAATGAATCTGATAATATGACTATGGTTTTTTGAGTTATTGATGTGCAGAAATGGAGGGCTGAGGCGATTGCAAAGAGCTCCGCGGTATATATTGAGCATAACTTATGTAATTTAAATTTGTATGTTGAGTTACTGGTTACAAATGAGGAAGCCGTTGAATTTTCAGATTTAGATCCATCAGTATAAATCAAAAAATGTTCTGGGATACCTTTTAAGAGTCGAGATAGTTTTAATTTATATTCAGAAGGGTTGGTATTATTTTTAGAGGTGTTCGCGAGATTTAGAATTATTTTTGGTGGATTTTGGGTCCACGGTGGATTTTGCGTTTCAGGTTTGGATATCGGGATTTTTTTGAGTTTCGAAATATCCGTAGAAAATCTCTCTGCCAGAGGGAGGGTTGAATTTGGTTTTTGCCGAAAAATGAGTGAGAATTTTGACTGAAAAATGTATTTGTACGATGGATGGTCTCTTTGCGGAAATAATTTGGAAAAATAATTTATTGCGAGTTTTTCTCTTCTAAATGATAGAGGTGGTAACCCTGCTTCCGAACAGATACTGAGGATGGGGCTTGTTCTGAATGCACCGGTCGCGATTCGGATTCCAGCATGATGGACGGCATCGAGTTTAGCAATTATTCGCCGGCGGGCTGAGCCGTAAATGAATGAACCATAATCTAATTTAGTACAGACTAAGGCCTGATATAACTTCAGCATAGTAAATCTATCCGACCCCCAAGATGTGCCACTGAGAAAGCGTAAAATATTTAATTTCCTGGTAGTGGCTGTTTTCAATGATGATATGTGCGGTTCCCAAGTTAATTTTTGGTCAAATATAATACCTAAAAATCTGTGGTGATTCGCGTATGGTATCAATGAATTTTCTAGTCGAAGTTCGGGATATAATGGATAATTTCTTTTTCTACTAAAGTGGACGCACACGGTTTTTTCTAAGGATATTTTCAAACCTACCGATATGGACCAATCATTAATTCTGTTAAGGGCATCTTGTAATTTACTTTGGACGTCATTGATGTTCTCGGATCGGCAGACTAATGCTAAATCATCTGCGAAGAGTAATGGCTTAACGCCTCTCGGTAAGTTGTTCCCCAGATCATTTATTGCCAGCGCAAATAAAGTTGGACTTAAGACGCAACCCTGGGGGACACCGATTTTCTGTTCATGACTTCGGGATAGTTGACAACTAACTCTAACCTTAAAATGACGATTAGTAAGAAATCGCTTTATGAATTGGTAGATTTGACCCCTGATACCCACCGACTTTAGCTTTCGAAAGATGATTGAATGGTTTATACTATCGAATGCCTTCATAATGTCGAAGAATACTGCTATTGTATGTTGTCCTTTAATGAACCCATATTGGACTTCGGCCTCTAATGCTACCAAATGGTCAATGGTCGATCGCCCTCTGCGGAAGCCTGACTGGAAAGGTTGAATTAGGCCATTCTTTTCTATTATCCACATCAATCTTTTGTTAACCATTCGCTCCATGATTTTGCAGAGGCAACTAGTTAAAAAAATAGGGCGATAACTGCTAGGCAATCTTTTGTCCTTTCCGTTTTTTAGAATCGGAATAATGATTGAATCTCGCCAGCTATTCGGAATTTCCCCAACTGACCATAAGTGGTTGTAGTAGTCAAGGAGCCAGTTTAACGTGTCGTGTTGTAGATTTTTGATCATGTTATAATGAACATTATCTGGGCCTGGTGAAGAACCCTTGACTGAATTTAAAACATTTTCGAGCTCCCACATTGTAAAAGGATGATTAATTTGTAAATCCGAATCATGGTTGGTATTCATAATTTCTAATACAGTTGTGTTGGCAATAGTGTTTTGACCAACGGGTGTATATAATTCTGAATAAAAATTAGCAAATTCATTAGAAACTAATTGTGGATCGTCCGAAAGGTGATTATTAACTAATATAGTGTAACGGGGGAAAGAATGATTTCTAGTGATTTTACGAACTTTGTTCCAAACTTCAGCTGATGGAGTTGAGGCAGTAATGGAACTTAAAAATTTTTTCCAGGATTCGGATTTACAAAGGTTGAATGTTTTTCTGCATATGGCACGATGTTTTTTATATTCCACCAAGTTTTCAGTGGTCATGCATCTTTGGAATTTTTTGAAAGCCCTACGGCGGTCTTTAAGAGCGTTTTTACAAGTCTCATTGAACCACGGAACAGGCGTTCTTTTAGGTACTCCTTTGGTCATTGGTATTGAGATATTTGCAGCTTTTATAATTGTATTGGTTATCAGTCTGCATCCTTCTTCGACACCCACTTGGCTCGGAGGATATGGAGGTGGAGTGGCCAATGAACTAAATAGAGACCAATCAGCCCTGTCTAATATCCATCTAGGGGTGTTTCGAATTGTAGGGTTTACATTCGTAAATTTCATTAAAATTGGAAAATGGTCACTTCCATAAAGATCTGGGAGGACCGCCCAGTTTAAAGAACTATAGAGACTGGGGCTGCAAATTGAAAGGTCTATAGCAGAATAAGTCTTATAGCTTGAACTGAAAAAAGTGTTCTCTCCAGAGTTGAGAAGGAGTAAGTCTGAGGAATCAATGAAATTTTCTATTGCTCTACCCCTTAAATTAGTATGTAGTGAGCCCCATAAAGAGTTATGACCATTAAAGTCTCCAATGTACAAAACTGGATGGGGTGAGTTGGTGGTGAATGTCTAATAGATGTTTAGGGTCTATTGTCTGGTCATGTGGGAGGTATATATTGCATACTGAGAATGTGAACCCTACGTGAATGCTGACGGCTACAACTTGAAGTTGGGAATTAATAGTGATTTCTTCAGAATATACGGATTGGTGAACGGCAATTAGGACTCCACGGCTGTTATGATTAGAGATCGGACCATCCTTTCGATAAATTTCAAAATTTTTTAGATTGATATTTTCATGAGGTGAAAGATGAGTTTCTTGCAGACCTATACAGATTGGGTTTGTGTCATTCATTAAAATTTTTAAATCATTAAAATGAGTTTTGAGCCCATTACAGTTCCATTGTATTATGGCCATTAAATTGATTGAAGAAAGTCAAGAGTATATAGATTGAAAAAAAATAAATTAACACAAACATATAGAGAAACAATTGTTGTAGATTGATGATTTTTTTTTTTTTTTTTTTTTTTTTTTTTTTTTTTTTTTTTTTTTTTAAATTTAATTCGAATAATATAATAGTAGTAAGGGAATTTACAAAACTTAATAAAAAACTTCGTTAAGGAAAGGCATGTCGAAGTAATAAAATTATATGATGATTTTACATTTGAGACTAATGGTATTAATTTTAACATGGTTATTGATTGAATATATTATTTTTGAAAGGTTTTTTTTTTCTTAGTCTTTCCTTTTTTATTATTTTTTAATTGAAATACGGCTTCCATTTGACCAGTTTCCTCGTCGGTCAACATGGAACAGTCCGAATTAAATGACTCGCCCGCCTCCGGAGCCCGATCAGCTGGCTGCTCCGGTTGGATGGGAAGAGCAGTAGGGGTTGTGGACCGTGGGGTCCGGACAGGAGGAGGTGAAGGGGTTGAAACTGAAGAGGAGGATGGGAGAGAAGAGATGGAAGGAAGTGAAGAATTAGCGAAAGGTAAAGAGGAAGAAGGAGTTAAAGAGGGAGGGGGGTTAGAAGTGAAGGTGGGGGGAGGGGAAGAGAGAGGAAGTGCCGGGGAGGAGGCTTTCGAGTTCATCGCCTCCGTTCCGACCGATGTTGACCGCGACCGTACGGCCGGAATGCCCACTTTAGCTGTAGGTGTAGCAGTCGAGGGGGTAGCGAATGTAAAGTTGACCTGTATACCTATATCTTTCTTTTCAGGACATTTTGTAGCTTCTGCGTAAGACTTTATGAATATATTTGGATTATTTTTTCTTAAAATGTTTTTAGCCTCTATGAATGATACTTTATTATTTGACTGGATTGACTTAATTTCTTTTTGAAGTTTAAATACCGGACACCTGCGGTCCAATGCATTGTGGTCTCCTTTGCAATTAATGCAATTAGGAGGCATTTCACATTTGGAGTTTTCTGTATGTCGGGCCTGACCACAGTTGGCACAGAGTGCAGTTTTTTTACACTGTTTTGTCGGGTGCGAAAATCCCAGACAATTAAAACAACGATACGGGTTGGGTGTAAAGGGGTCGACATTGACTGTTAGAAATCCCAATTTAAGTGTTTCGGGGGGTTTAGGTGTTGTAAATGAAAATATATAAGTGTGGGTTAATTTTTCGACACCATTTTTCTTAATTTTAATCCTTAAAACATCTGTGACAATATCTTTTAATTCTTCTTTTATCTCTTCTATCGTGGCGTATTGTAGATCAAAACATCTGATCACACCTTTGGAATAATTAAGGGTACGATGAGGACTAACCTCAACTTCGAACTGCCCGGCAAAACTGGTTATAGCCAGTAATGTTTCTGATTGCTTAGGGTTGGCTGTTTCAATTAACAAATTCCCATCACGTAATTTTCTGATATTTTTTACACTACCAACTGTATTACTAATAAACTTATTAATGAAAAATGGAGAAATACTTTTAAAATTATTCTCATCTTTTCTGCGCATTACTAAGTACCTAGGTGTTATTTTACGGTCAGCATTAGAAAAATTATTATCATTGAATGTACATTTGACTCTCTCTATTTTTCGACGTTTTGAATGGAGACTGGGAGGGTCAGTTCCATTCATGATGAGGTTAAGGAGATAATTATGTTAGAATTTATAAAGTATATTAGAAAAAGACTAAGAATAGGTAAAATGTAAAAAAACTATGATGATATATTAGTTTAGAAGAAAGATTTCTTAACTTTAAATCAGTTTAGTAAGAAAAAAGAAAAGAAAAAAAAATGAAAAATAATAAAACATTTTTTTTCTCTTATCTGACTGGAGTCTTGAAAGTAACAGCTTCTGCCCCTTCAATGAGACTTCTGACAATAAAATAACCGAATTTATAAAGAGTTTTCTTTGAATTTACCACTTAAAAACACAAAACTTCGTGAGAGAAAAGATAACCTTACTGCACACTTTAAGACCATATGGTCGACTGTATTTATATTGGTAAATGTGTACATATAAAACAAAATACCTTGTACACATGAAGAATACGTTCATATTAAATAAACATAAGTGGGAAAAATACCTACATACGTATTATGGACAGTAATCATTAATTATTTTTTTGCCTTAAACATTTTATTGTAAACGCACTCTTGCAACCTTTTTGAGCAATAACCATTTTGTGCAAACATTGAATGCGTTCAATGAGTCGTTGTTGGTCACAGTAGGTGAGTTGAAAATCTGAAGACAATTTTAGAGATGAGCTTGCGAAGCTACCTTCGTCAGAATCGTCAATCACGTCTTTAGAGTTCAAACAAGGTGTTTGATTGGCCAGATCTTTTTCCAAGAGCACTGGATGGTATCACTTTTCAGTATGCACTAAATTAAAAACGACGTTTTTAATTTTTGGTTTATTTCAAAAACTGTATGGTTTTATTATGCCCGAATGTGGAGATTTTTTGTAATTAATTTTTATATTCTCGATTACATTTTGATCCTTGGGCTGCAAGAGGTTTCGTGTTTGGGGGCATGGAGGACTTGAATTTGATGGCCATTCTTCTTCTTTTGGGTGTCCCCCATAGCGCCGGATTACCGAACGTGCCGGAGTAACCAACCGCCGGATTATCAAGATTGTACTGTATTTTATGTTGTCTTGACTAATTATTCCAGATCGTTCGTTTCTTTATTCTGAATCTAGATCTATCTAGCTTTAATGAAAGATAAGTTATGGCGAAATTAAGCGTGATGTTGATCATTGTTCCTTCCTCCCAAATGACTCGGAATTACTCTCGATTCCCATTAGCAGCTAAAGGGCACAGCAGCTCGCTCCGAAGCTATTAGTATTTAGATTGGACTCGGATAGTAGTGTAGGCCTCTGCAACGAATCGCCCCCAGGACATCCCAAGAGGATCCT
Source organism: Aelia acuminata (assembly GCA_911387785.2). Classification (NCBI taxonomy): domain Eukaryota; kingdom Metazoa; phylum Arthropoda; class Insecta; order Hemiptera; family Pentatomidae; genus Aelia; species Aelia acuminata. The sequence continues at coordinate 122,657,923 of OU426983.1, read as the reverse complement.
GCTAATTATATATTAACCACAGATCCTGGCAGGACCAATCCTCCTGAGTGGGCTTCTTCTTGAAGGCTGTCCAACACGTGTCGGCTAATCCCTCCGGTAATCACTCCCCTTCTTTGTCTCTTCCACTCCACGTCTCTTTCAGATTGCTGGCCCTCCTTTGATCCTGAGTGGCTTGGCTTCCCTGCTAAGTGATTGAGTGGAAGTATCGATTTGATTCAAATATTTTTTGTAGAAACGTCAGAAAATTATTTAATTAAATATAGGTGAATCTCAAAATATATTCAATTTTCATCTTATTAACAAATTCGTTAATATTGTAACACTTATCTGAGAATGGTCAGGCCACACATGTCCGCACGGCAGCACGGATCTGATTCGTTTACGATGGATAGATAGTAACCGTTCACACACGCGGATGCGGATGCGGTGCGGACATGTGTGGCCTGACCTATAGGTATTACTAAAGGTAAGATGTAAGTTAAATTAAAAATATTCTGAACATAACCTATAAAAACGATTAAAATTACATATTACTCAGACTGTCCGAATACTTTCTGCACTGACTGTATCTTTATTAACTGTGTAAAGGTCAGGCCACACATGTCCGCACAGCTCCGCATCCGCGTGTGTGAACGGTTACTAACTATCCTTCATAAATGAATCAGATCCGTGCTGGGTTGCGGACATGTGTGGCCTGACCTTAAAAAATATTTATTTAAGGAAAATACGACCAATACCAATGCCAAACGAATTAATACAACTCAAATATCCGAGCACGTTACAGAAATTATAACGTTGTAGCACACAAATCATGTGGGTTGAGCTTCACAATCAAGACAAACACTAAGAGTAACTGTTTTCTTAGAAGTATCACCCAGTGCCATGGGTGTTAGTATGGGAATTATAAGGCTTCGGTGACTTGAAGTCCGAAAAAAAAAAAGACTAACTGGCCCAGTCACTCCCTCCTTGTATATATTCGTAGAAGGAACATTCAAGAAGGTTCGAGGTCTTCGTGGAATTGGTGGAACGACGTAGATGGAGTTCGAACAATCTGGATCTAAACAGTTTAATCCAACAAACGGTCTGGAATTTTAAATCATATCATTTTTTTTTATTTAACGATTTTACGTTACATTATGTTTATTATAATGTAAACGTAAGTATTTAGTTCTTACTGATAAACAGCCTGTCGAAGAAGATTTATGTTTATTTCATTACCTATTTATACATAATTCTGATCTTTTTAAAAGCTTATAGGTAAATGTGTTATTATTTAGATATTACTATAGGATAGTTATGCTATGTTATTCTTTTATCACACCGAGATATAAACCAATGTTAAATTAATTATGTTTTTTATATATTTTTTTTTTATATGTAAACTATTTAGGACTGGAAAACTCATATTTGCAACAAGATTTAAAATCATAAAATCAATAAAGTTTCTATCTATCTATTAACAAATTCTTAAAATAAAACATAAGGAAATTTTAATGATTTCTAGAATAAAACGGGTTAAGATTTCGAATCGTTTGTCAAATTAGTCACCATTTTTCGTTAAAAACTTTAAACATTGGTCACAATTGTACACTCCATCATTGTAGTGATGAGCATAGAAACCTACTGTACTCAAGGTCGCGCCTTCGCGTCCTGAGGTAGCCCTAGGATTTTTTAATGGGAGCAAAAAATCCTTGTCAATGCCGTCCCTCGGATAGGACGTAAAATGGAGGTCCCAAGCCTGTACGATGTCAGGTACTCGTTAAAGATTCCTATCCTTATTATTCCTTGATAGGCAAAATTTAGCACTCCCAAACTGGAACACCGTCCGATTACCCTTAGTTGGCATAAAGTTACGTTTGAGAAACAAAGTGCTTCGACAGCGTTTCGTTATAGGAATTAAGGTCTGGTCATCGGATCTGATTCGAATACGAAGGATAGTTGACACCTGTGACCTGTTACAATCTGTCCTTCGTAAATGAATCATATCCGACACACGCCCGTGCTGCGGAACGGTTACGTGTGACCATAGCTTAATGGTTAGTTAATTTAGCTGGTCTCTTGGCCACCGCCTTCATAGTCGTCGGGGTGGGCTATAAGGTAAACGTACCTATAGTGGACACTGTTCCAGTAGTGGCCACTTGGACAATTAAATTTTGAAAATAAGGCAGCTAGGCTTTGAATCAGCTTCAAACTTTGAGTGAATGTACCTACTACTATCCAGTACATTCACTGAAAGTTTGAAGCTGATTCAAAGCCTAGCTGCCTTAGTTTCAAAATTTAATTGTCCAAGTGGCCACTACTGGAACAGTGTCCACTATAGGTACGTTTACCTTACGGGGTGTTTTGACTTTTCAATTTATCTGTCAGGGGATTACTGTTACAAGTCAGTCTTTGGTGAAAGTTAATATAATTTTTTTTAGCTGTTATTGCGAAGTTTTAAGTACTAAGTATGAATTATATCGTTGCAGAGATAAAATGGAGCATTTACTATTTTCTGTAACAATTTCGATTGAAAGGATTGGATTTTTTAACTTAACCAAGGGCAGATCAAGAAGTTTGGTCAAAGGGGCTCCAAATAATTTGGCTTTTAAATTTTTTTTTTTTTTTTCTAAGCGAATAATGCAATAAGTTAATTACAATATCCTAACATAACGCTTTAGGTTGTTTAGATCGCAGCCCTTCTTAATACAAGGTAATAATAATAATCTCATTAAAAAAAGGTGCTGACAGTCAGGTGATTATGAGATGGGGGGTCATGACACACCCCCCCCCCCTCCCAAATATCGTACTGGATCCGTCCCTGAACTGAACCCCACAGTTTAATCCCGTAAGTCCATATCGGTTTGAATAACACTTCATGCAAAGTTAGTTTGTTTGTAATTAAATTAATTATTAATTATTAATAATTAAATCAATTAACCTAGATAGATAGATAAAAGTCCATACATTCTATTTAGTTCTTTTCGTTTAAGCCTAATGTGAGTTTGCCTAGTCAGTCTCTTTTCCAGATAAAACCTAAATATGTAATTTCGTCAGCTGCCGTAAATAAGTTTGTTTCTTTCTTTCTTTAACGTCACTTCAAGCTACTAAGTCTAATCGGACGACTATGCTACAGTGGAAGTCCTAAATTTTGCCTATCCATGTATATTTAGGATAGGGATCTTGAACGAGTACCCGACATCGTACAGGCTCCGGACAGCTTATGTCCTATACGAGGGACGGCATAGACAAGGATTTTTAATCCCTTTAATTCGAACCCGCGACCTTAAGTATTATTGTAGGTAGCTATGCTGACCACTACACTAGCTGGGTGACTCCAGGAAGGTTTTAGTTCTAAGCCTTCAAAAATTTAACCGAGTAAACTGGATTTTAAGGTACATTCATAACCACCAAGGTTTATTTTATTAAATTTTAATGGAATTTGAGTAAATGGGATCCCTCTGTGCTAACCTGCTATAGACTTACCGGTTGTATCGGATTAATGATGGTTGACCGTACATTTATTAAATATAAGAAAGATGGCGGTCAAAGAACTACAAATAGTATTAAACTATGTATTTTATTGCAGCCAACGTTTCGACCCACCCACGCAGGTCTTCTTCAGGGCTAAATGGACAAGACAGAGAAAAAAATTATAAATAAATAGAGCTCTCGTTTTTGTCTGTGCCTTGTTCATTGTTGAACGAGTACCTGACATCGTACCGGCGTTATGTCCTATACGAGGGACGGCATAGCCTAGGATTTTTTACTCCCATTAAAAAATCCTAGTGCCACCTCGAGACGCGAACAGTCGGCCTTTAGTGTACTAAGTTTCTATGCTAACCAGTGACAGTCCCCGCCGTAAATAGGTAAAAATTATTTAAATAAAAAAAATAACTTGCAGCTTTTATGTTTTTTGGATCATGAAACTCGGTCTTCATTTAATACTTCATGCTCTGAATTGATATGTTGTAGAAAACTATTCGCCGTCTTGAAACAATTAGTTACAAGAGAAGACGCCAGGAACACTGTTAGATAGAGAATATAGCCCCCACATCTCTCCGGAAGAGGCTACGTATGATTAATAAACAGCCTGAGCCAAGAGTGATGGCCTGTCTCCCACTGACGTTGATCAACTCCAATCCTCCTTCAATTACTTAAACCTCTACCTACCTCTATGGCTGTGGTCTCAAACATCGATTAGTTACTAATAATATCGATGGGTAGAGTATTAAAACCCATATAGTGTATAGAGTCGGCAAGAAGATGGTTACGATTCCAAAAACTGCATTCTTAATGTTACTATGTGCTATATAGTTACTAGCATTAAACTATAGTAAACCGAAGCTATTGATAGTTCTTATTTGTTTGCTCGTTTAACGTCCCTTGATGCTAATATGGCCAATCGGAAAGCTTTAGTGGGGTCTTAAATTTTGCCTACCCAGGTATAATTAGGATAGGGATCTTTAACGAGTACTTGACATCGTACAGGCTCGGGACCTCCATTTTACGTCCTATCCGAGGGACTATGCCCTCCCTCCGAGGGAGGGCATAGCAAAGGATTTTTTACTCACATTAAAAAAATCCTGCCACCATGGAACGATAACCCGCTACCTTTAGTATTGTAGGTTGCCATGGTTACCAATAAACCACAGGTGACCCCATCGATAGTTTTCTAACTATCGCTACACATACATGGGACGTTCTTTTACAAACCGAACACCTTTCTGACCGACACATTTTAGATTTAACTGAAACTTTTTTTACGGGTTCTATATCGAAAAAAAAGAGATACGTGTAAGAGGATTTTTCTTTACTTTCGATATTTTGAAAAATAAACAAGATCGAAAATTCGTGAATTTGATGATTTATCGATAATAGCCTATTTTTCAAAAAATCATAACTCCGGTTCTATTTAAGCTAAAAAATCTATGTTTTTTTTATTTTGAAGGTAAAAAGACAAACTTTAAGACAAAAATACTTTCAAAACAAATTGTTGTAAAACGTTCGTACTTTAAGAATTATATGATCATTTCAAAATTAAACATCCAACAATTAAATGTAGTTTTTCAAAGTTTGCTAGTTTGCGTCCCAAACATTGCGTGTTACCTGGAGCTTCTGGTACTCATTCTGTCTGTGTGTGTGCAATACATGAACAGAAGCAATATCAATTACTAGGCAACAGAAGCATTGCCGAATATAACGTGTTGTTATTGGACAGTTAATGAATACAAATTAGAAGAAAAACAATTGTACGAACGTTTCCAAAAAGCTTTAACAATAAAAGGAACTTTAAAATTTCATTGTATTAATCCGATTTCTTTACAGCATTTGGAAGCAAAACGGTTTTCATCATGCGAAAAAAAGGATATTGTAAAAACTTTTAAACAGAAAATGTAAACATTGTCTTATTTTTAAATATTGTAGTTATTATTATATTCTAAATATTGTTCTTATTAACTAATGCATTATCGAAATCTTAATAAAAAAATTTCATTTTCAACAATGTTTTTTATTTATTTTTATTTTGTATTTTTTCCCATATTCTTGGCAAATAAAATATGTTTTTTAATTAAAAAAATTAAACAATTATTTGTATTTAAGAGATAAACGGTGTAAAACAAGAATATGAGCCGTAAAATGTGACCCACGTTGTCGATGTGACGTACCCCGCTAAATTAATTAATTTTTTCTTACAGTAAAAATAAATTCTCCATCGATTTTAAAAGAGTTTTCGATAGAAAATTTGACGCAGATTACGATAAAAGTAGTAAAAAGTTGATTCATGGGTGGCGCCACTGATAAAACCGATTTAAACATTGAAATTGTTAATAACAATTTGAAATTTTCGACAATTAGTATTTTTTTTCTTAAAGTTTGTCTTTTTACCTTCAAAATAAAAAAAAAACATAGATTTTTTAGCTTAAATAGAACCGGAGTTATGATTTTTTGAAAAATAGGCTATTATCGATAAATCATCAAATTCACGAATTTTCGATCTTGTTTATTTTTCAAAATATCGAAAGTAAAGAAAAATCCTCTTACTCGTATCTCTTTTTTTTTCGATATAGGACCCGTAAAAAAAGTTTCAGTTAAATCTAAAATGTGTCGGTCAGAAAGGTGTTCGGTTTGTAAAAGAATGTCCCACATACATCATATACTTCATGTAAAAGAAAAATAATAAAAAAAATTGAGAATTCCGGGCGGATGGTTACTTAAACAAGTATCATTTTGGTATCATTGGTATCATTTTCCCCTAAATCCATTTTCCTTGACTTTTTGGTAAAGTTAAGATTCTTTATTATACTTGAAATTAACATAAATTACCTTTGGACACCTTTTTCATTTACAGAAATGTTTATATTTTTCCTTAATTAAAGGAATAGAAAAAATTGCAATTGAAAACAAGCATTATATTTCCTATCGTACAAAATAAATATTTTTCATTCATTACCACAAACTATCGATAGTTTTATATAACCACTAAAAAGAGCGACTAGGGAAATTATATTCTTTGAACACAAATAGTCTACCATTGGCTCAGTTAGTACCATTGCTGTTAATAGTAACTCAAAAGTAATTAACACAATCACCCCTACATCAGTGTATACAGTATGGCAAAGTGCTGCTCCAGAGCCCCAAATGGTTCTTTGGCTCCTTAAAGGTGCCTTTAGACCTTACGAACATCACCTTCGAACAAGTTCTCCTTCGAACCTTGCCGTACCGACGTGAAGCGAACAGCCATTTATACTTAACGTGACGTTAAGCGGACCAATATGGCTGACGCACCCAACGCTAGCTTATGATGAAGAAAAAATCTCCATTATTAATTTATTTTATATTATCTGAAAAATAAAAAAATAGTAGACGATTTACAACGTTTCACAAATTACATTAGTATCACAAACAACTCCTTTCACTTAGGAAAAACCCAAATCAAAAGTGACACTAGCGCTACCCCCGAACCCAGGCGAACAGATGAAGTACCTAGAACACCCGAACAGTCGACGTGAAGGCTTCACGAAGGTTGTTCGAGGGTGGTGTTCGAAGGTAAAGTTCGTAAGGTGTAAAGGCACCTTAACACGTTAGGTGCAGCGGCGTATTTCAGGGGTATCCTTATTATGACGTTATATGAGCCACAGACTATATCGGGCGTCGGGGTCCGATGGGAATACTTTGACGAAAGCGTTATCTTTTCATTAAAAGGGAATTAAATGAGCGTATCAAGGGCATTATCTCTTGGTAAGGATTGGCACATCATAGGCGCATGACAGGCCGATACAGGATTTACGCCATTATTTATCGAAAATCGGACCTCGGAGTCCGATTCTAAAAAACAACAGAATTTCAGCCGTTAGCAACATTTTCTGCACTAAAATGCAATAATATCATTAAAAATCGCCTAAATTGATTATTTGAAGTGTTGGGCCTTTCGGACATTTTCATGTGAAAATCGGCTGTTAAGAAGGAAATCTAAGGCATCGGACACCGGGGACCGATGCCGCACCTAACGTGTTAAGTGCGGCTATGGCACAAATATCCACGGAAGCGCAATATTATTTTAATTTTAAAAAAAAAAATTACATCTTGAGATTGTTATTTATAGATAACACTGATTCCGTGAAGATAAGGTCTTCCTAAACGTTCCACAAATTATATTATTCATTCCTTTTAACTTATAATTTATGTTAAACCCTGTTTCACGGACAAAAACTTTTAAGACAGTGGTTTATATCATTCCCTTGTAAGTCCATCTTATCTCCTCGATTCGTCAAAAATAAAATTATAATTAAGTAAATTATATAAAAATTAAGTAAATAAGGAAAAAAATTTATAGCCAAGAAGAAAGATTCAAGACCGCAGCAAAGAATCAACAATGCCGAATGTTCAGGCAAGTTAGGTTTTAATAATAAAAACCTTTCGCTTCCCTGATGAAGAAAGTATGGCCGGTGCTCAATGCTCTTAGTTTTGTTGGTTAATGTATATAAAGTTTTACATAATAAAAGAATAACATGGAAGATATTTAACATAAAGTTTACCTTTGTAATTTAGAAAATAATAGCATAATAAAAAAGGAGAACAAAATAATATGAATGAAAGGAAATAAAGAAAATTCTCTGATATTTAAAGCTTAAACTATAATTTATTAAATACAAATAATTTATTAAACAAAAATGAAACTAAAATGATTAAATGAAAATGAAACACAACTTATAAACTATTATAGACAAAAATTATGTTTTAATCGAATGGCCATTGATGATCTATAGAGTAGAGTAATAAACAAATGATTAATAACTATAATACAAAGATATATATAATAACTGAATTTAGCAATTTGATATAATGTTAAAAGTTAAAGTTCAATGTTCAGAAAATATTATTTAAATTTGAAGATTAAACACAATGTAATGTTCATACATTATTAAAAAAAATAATGATGGAAGTATTTTACTTTAAAGGTCCATCCCGCTGGGAACTTAATCTTCCTCTTCGCTCGTCTTCTAAAATAATGTTTGCAAATGTGCACACTACACAACTGAACACCCTGGGTGAACGAGAATGTAATAAATGTTTTTAAAGAATGGTTTAAGCGTGGGGTGTAATGCGTACTCGCTTGGCGAGAATCCACAGCTGACTGACTTGAAGCGTCTTTTGTTTGTCTCAGAGCGTCTTCGGCCAATCACAGACGCCCACGCACATAACACTAAACTAATGCTAATTAAATATTTAATATAGATTGGTACGATATTCAATATTAAATTTGATTAATAATTTAACGACAATATATTAATTAGTTAATTTACAACTTATTAATTATTGAATTTAGAATTAATTTAAAAATGCTGAACTAAAAATTAAACTAAAGAATTATATAAAATCACAAATGGGTTCGCTGAACACCGAATATATGCATATAGTATTAATAGTTCCCTTCGTGTTAGGCGTAATTTACGATATTCTTTTTTGAATGAAGGGGATGATCGTGTTAACGAAGGTAGAGAGCTACCTGTTAATTAAATATTGTACTTGTGGCACTAAGTGAACTATAGGTTGTTGATTAATCTGTTATTATGTCCGTGTAAATTTACGTAAAAAACGTGAATAAAGAGTTCGCATGTGTTGTTCGATAGTTGGTTGTTGTAAGTCTGTATGTAGGGTTTTGTTATTTACCTACCTGGGAGCGTTAGTGCGTCCTTTTAGCCTAGCCGAAAATATGTGAGGCATATGCCCAAATGTGTTTAAGTAAGTAGGTGTATGTATTCAGTTTACGCTGTTTTCAATTTTGACGATTTAGAAAAAGGAGAGAACAGTATTTTTAGTCGTTTGTTAAGAGTCTGTCTAAGTGTTCGTATGTACATAGTGAAAATGTGAATGCGGTTGAAACTTCACATATGATTATCCAAAATAAATAAAATTAAAATAAAACAGTTTTTACAGTTGTAACCATCTTAAACGGAATTTTTTCATATATTTGATCAGGTAAAACTGTTCCTAAAAAAAGTCGTAAAACAATCAAGAACCTAATTTTCTTATCTCTCTCAGATCGTCTCGGCCCCAGACAGACCCTTCTGTGGCACAATCAGCCTTTATAAAGTTGTTGCTTTTCATGGTAAGCAGCTAATAATTTATTCAGGGGGAAATATAGGTATAGTACCGGTCAAAAGTTTAGACTCACCCTTAAAGTTTGTAACATAAATAAGTAACAACATTTTATTTATTGGACAACGTAACAACTATAATTTTATTTTTAATTGATTTATAACTAGCTTTCATATCCCGGTTTCACCCACGGAATTTCGAAAACAATGAGAAAATCCGTGGGTCCAGAAAAGTTCGTTAGGACAGGAATGAGATTTTTTTTTACTCCAACGGTTGATTTCGTAAAAATCTAATGTAAAGCGAGATCATAACGATTTTTATAACAATAAAGAATATACCCAGAGATTAGCTGTTATGCAATTTTAATATGGACAGGTGTTCGCACCTGGCATGAAAGAACCACTAAGCGAAATTCGGAGAATTTAGTACAAACGATATGTATTTCTATAAAGAGCAAACAAAAAAACAAACTAACAGAATTTCATCTTTATTTATATAGATTGTATTTTGAAACAATCATATAATTTTTGAAATGTTATCTCTTGATTTACAATTATTTTTTTAAAGTGAATTAAATACAAGTGCGTCTAAACTTTTGACCGGTACTGTATCTATGATCATTGAGAATTATTTCGGTCAGATGCCTTTTACGACTGCTAACCAAGTACTACAGCACTTCCTACAAAATACTGAAGCTTTGGGTAGCTTATTAATGATTACGATGACCAGCTTCAAACACGGCAGGTTTTGAAGGAGCTGTAGTTAAAGCCGCAGACAGAATCCTTAAAGAAATGATTAATTTAAAAAGTTGATTAATTTTGTTCCCGAGGTACAAAGCTATTAATCTAACCCCTTCCGTGCCGCGTCACGTACAATGCCTCCGATGTTTGCGCCATAGCAAAAAGGGTTCGGGGTACTAATTATATTGTAAAAGGCTCGTGTGAGTACATATATTCCTATATTTTATGTAATATTGACATAATATGTAAAATACGATAACTTTTCAGGCTTCTAGTAGGAACGGATATTGATGAATGAGATAGAAAATGAAAGAGAATTTCGTGAAGAAGTGACGAATCTTTAGTGGGTCAATCCATATTTAATGGTCCAGAAATAAATTGATTGGTTGCATCATCATCATTTTTTGTTTTTAATGATTTTACCATTGATAATACAGAATGTACAAAGTACAAAAATGGACTTTCGAATTTTTATTTGGCCAACGACACCCATTTTACTGTCGTTCAAATATGAAATCAAAGTACATTCCACTAAAAGTACAAAGATGGATTTGTTGAATTTTTATTTGGACAATGGCAGTCATTTTGCTGTCGTTCAAATGCGTACTTTAGTGCTCTAGGTCAAATCAAATATCTCCTCTTTTATTCAAAATATCAATATCAAAGTCCAAAAATAAATGAATTTTTTGCTTCAAAGAATATTTTTTTAATGGTTTACTGTAGAAAATTCAATAGATTAAAAGTACAAAAATGCAAATACTTTATTTTTTAATTTTTTTTTTTTTTTTTTTCCTGGTGGCAACCATTTTATAGTCGAACAAATGCGTATTTTTATGTATTTTATTTCTCTGCGTCAAATCATATAACTCCTTTTTTACTCATCCTAGAACTTTTAAATAAAGACAATCTCTTTAAAATGATTTGAGCTTTAATAAATGAATGGATCCGCCGAAAAACGTTCTAAGCGACAAAATTGCCGAAGTGGCACTTTTGGGTGAATCTATTGAAATGTATAATAGTACGTCATAGTATGATCTAGTACTCCATTATGTCATTTTACATGTATACATAACAAATCACATGAGAAAGTAAATTCACCTACAGAACTAACAATAACTTTAGACTATGATTTTTTTTTGACTGATTATTTAACATTGCATATTTGTCGCTTAGAACGTTTTTCGGCGGATCTATTCAAAAGTTATTACAAGTATGAACTTAAAAGTAATATAAATAAATGGTCCACAAACCCGTTCTAAGTTCTAAGAGGTAATTTTACAAAATAGATTTTCAAAAACATTTTTTTCCAAGAAGGCAAATGACTCATTGTTTTTTATATAATAGATAGATAGGTGAATGTCAATCTCCCCAATATCACTTATTAAAATATTACACCAACATAATAAAACGCCAACGTTTCAGACTACTTCGTCCATCTTCAGGGCAATATTCTTCAGTTATATAGGTATTTTCTTTTCATATTTTGGTGGCTTAGTCACATCATATTTTCTATATTTCTTACATTTTTCCATTACAATGTAATAAGCCACTTTTTTTTAATAAAATATTTTACACACTAAAATTACTGCCACATACATAGATCTGTACTACTTTTGCTATTCCCCTTCTGGCTTTGACAGCTGATAAGCACACTGCTATCTGTTGGTCACCATGCGAACTACTAGGACCGCCATCTTTCCCCTATTTCCCCTCCTTTTTGAAAAATAATCGTCTTACCTCAGCATTACGTCACACACTACCACACCCCATCTGAAATTTACACATCGATTTTGTGTCAGTAGATATAATTATCTAACTTTTAAAAAAACCCGCGTCTCCCCACCCTTTGCTCCATTATACGTCACTTTCTATCCATTTCTCCGACTATTTCGAAGAATCAGTATTTCGAACTGTATTCGGAGTCGCTGAATTATTCAATCCTATACCATAACGTCCTTTTTCATTTAGCAATTCATTTTTAAAAACTACTTCGATCACTTTTTTAATAATAATCCATAGACATTCCATGAACATGAAAAACGGGAAAATTCATATTAATCATTATTTTTTGTTAGGTTCAATATTATTATTTTCAAAAACCACTTCGATCACTCTTTTAATAATAAACCCTAGACATTCTATGAACATGAAAGATGGGTAACATTCATATTAAATAATGGTCAATGTATTGTACATTAAATTATGTAAATAATCGACTGTGTTTTATTTATTAATTTATTTTTATAAATGAATCAGCCATCATGAAATATTTAAGTTGGGTAAGGAACTTAAAAGCATAACGAATAGTTACATAATTACTTGTATTTGGTATGGTCTAGGTTCAATATTAATATTTTACAGGTTCTAAAATACTAATAATTCGAAAAATGATAACATTTCGATGAGAATTAATGTTTGATGTACAGAAAGTACGATTAATCTATGTTTATTTGCCAGGAATTGGTGAAGGTGGTTAGGGTTGAGAAGAGGTCACGGTCCGATACTACTAAAAGCGCGTAAAATAATTCTAACCTAGCCATAAAATCGGCCTTTAAAGGCTAAGAAGAGAGGTGGTGGGGATGGTAGTTTGCATGGTGACCAACAGATAGCAGCGTGCTTATCAGCTGTCAAAGCCAGCTCAAAGGGGAATACGGGAAGTAGTGCCCTAATTTGTCCTTGCCCCAACTATCTATTACTGGATGGACGAAATAGTCTGAAACGTTGAAGTTTTAATATGTTGATGTAATAGTTTTAATAAATGATATTGGGAAGATTGACATTCAACTATGTGTCTATTATATAATATTCATTATCTTCCTGTATAATCTCTCTCTATATAAGAGGCTTTGTCCTGACTGACAGAATCAACGCAGATCAAAAACTACTAATGATAGAAACTTGAAGTTCGGAATTTAGACTTTAAACGCGATGTAGGTAACCACTAAGAAAGGAATTTCAAAAATGTAACCCCTAAGGGGCTTAAATGGCGAAATTGTCGTTTAACTCTAACGGAAATCTATTGTTGAGATTTTAAACCATTTTTTTTTTTTTTTATTTGAATATCGATTTAACGTTACAATAGTATTAAAATAGACATTCACATAAAATATGGCTACTGATTATTTAAATATTAGTCATGCATTATGCACACTGTGATTCCCATGATTGGGGATGGTGCGTGTTTATTTCGATCTCTTTTCCATATATTTCTCCATATATATAAACTTCTCCATATATATAAGAGGCTTTGTCCTGACTAACAGAATGAAAGCAGAGCAAAATCTACTTATGATTAGAAACCTCGGAATTTAGATTTTAAAAGCGATGTAGGTAACCACTAAGAAAGGAATATCAAAAATGTAACCCCTAAGAATATCTAAAATGTAAATGGCGAAATTGTCGTTTAACTCTAACGGACATCTATTTTCGAACTTCGAGAAAATATATCTAATTAGGACTCACTTTAAAGAATTTGATACGACGAGTTTAACTCGAAAGGCCCTATTGGGCGTCGAAAACCATGTTTTACAGCCGAAAAATGAAGCGTTCACGACGAGTAAGTCATCTTTTTTGTTTCGGCGGTTTTAGTGAACTCTCTCCATTGCGCGTCTCCGTCTCTTCTACCGAGCCGGCAGCTTCCCCCTCCAACATTCCACCTACCGGAAGCTCAAATTCTACTAAATCTTCTTAACATCAGTTAACATATTATATTAGATCAATACCAAGATAATGGTCACAGAATTGATTTTAAAGGCTCGCGGGCGAAGCCGCGACGGGGAATGCTAGTAATTATATATGTGATTATACAGAAATTTTTTTTTTATATTTTTTATTTGATAGATAAATAAAGAGTTTCAAGTTGTGGACTTGCTCGCTTTTTGATAGAAATTTTAAGAACATTCAAATTTCGAAAACTTTAAAAGTCTAAAGCCTAATTTTGGGCATGAAAATAAAAATTTCGAATTCGGCTCATATTTATTCCTTAGAAACATCACTAAATAGATTTGACTGTTTAGTTAGAGGATTGTACTGATTGCGTGGATATTTCAAAAATCCGGGGCGATGCGAGCAACACAACGTATTCATTTACCAACCTATTAGAATAGAAATCGACGTGTTTTGATTAATCTGTTAACGCTAATCATCAATATCACACAATATAGCTTATTTCATATTTATTTACTTATTCCGTTTGGTTAGTTTCCATAAGGTATAGTGTATCTTAATTATTAAATATTTCATACTTATAGGTAAGTTAGAGTAAAAATTTGGTGCTTGCGCGCAACACACAACTTTCACATACCAACTTATTTAGATTAGAAATTAATGCGTTTTGTTAATGCCACTTCTCAAAGTTAATAATTTTCCCCACATTCATTTCTTATTTTTGTTTTCATTTGCTCAGAACATTTAAATAATGATAGCGCTTACCTGATATTAAATAACACCTAATTTTATGTAATATATGATATGGTGATGAAAATCGTTATAGGCGTTTTTGAGATAATCGAAAAATTGGAAAAAAAGTTATGAAATAAAGTGCCCCCTCCGGTTGATCAATTTTGATGAAATGTTGGCTATCACATCTTTAGCATATACATACATCAAATACGCAGTTTGATCAAAATCGTGAAAGCCGTTTTTGAGTGAATAAAAAAAACACGTGAAAAGATACAAAATTTTTTAAGTAAAGTCCCCCCTCCGGTTGATCAATTTTGATTTAATTTTTACGGTCATATCTCGGGCATATTAATACATCAAATACTCAGTTTAATCAAAATCGCTAGAGCCGTTTTTGAGAAAATCGAAAAAAAACGTAAAAATTTATTAAATTAAGTACCCCCTCCGTTTGAGCAAGTCAGATGAAATTTTCTCCGTCACGTCGCGGGCATATACATACAACAAATACCTAATTTCAGGTTCGTACGGTTTATAGTTTTTGAGCTAGTCTGTTCACACACACAGACCATTTCGCGGTACTTTGTTATTTGGACTCAGGGAACCCCAAAACGTGTATTTCCGTTGAAAACCGGATGTCGAAATTTTTCACGATCCCAATACTTCAACTTACTATATATTTCATATACAGGTAAGTGAAAGTAAAAAATTGAGGATTCATACGTATATTTATGTGTAAGTCTTCGTTAGAACCGTTCCAGAAACTGAATAATAAATCGTCCTGTAGGGTTCATTGATTATTTTTTTACTGCTTTTTTTTTTCTTTTTGTGAGGAAATGAATTAGGATATTGCATGTTTGTTTCTTTTATTCGTTTTCATATGAAAATGTCATGTTTGTGATCTTTATTGGATTTTTTTCTCTCCCCTACACTGGACATGTTAAGTAATAATTTCATTCAGAATGTTGAATAGTTAATAAAGAAAATTCCCTATATTAGAAATTTATTCAGCGGCTTTAATAATGAAAAAGAGGTATATATCAGATTAAAACACATGATGGCAGAAATGTATTACTAAACACACATTTATTATTCACAACCATTCAAAATTCGTGACAAGTTATGAATCACTTTTTTTTTTAATATTGCTATACCGTTATTGTTATGTATGAGCGGTCAAAGGATCTCATTGTGTATTTAAAATATATTCAGGAAATTAACTTTATATATTCGAATATACTTAACACTCATTTATCCGTTTATGTGTGAAAACATTTATCTCTGTCAAGTATTACATTAAATTGATATAATGAAAAGATATGAAAGGTTATTATTACATCAAGCACCAGCACTCGAAAAATCCGCAATCGAAGACCGTTTAAAATACAAATTTAACTATAACTGATAACAATAAATATAAGAATAGCCCAGGGTGGTGATATATGAGTTTAAAATAGTATTAAACTACTTTATTGTAGTCAACGTTTCGACTCAAGAATCGAGGTCTTCTTCAGGGTTAATGTAGGTACAAGATACAGATAAAAAGTTATAAAAACAGAGATCTGTTTTTTTTTTTTTTTTTTTTTTTTTTTTTTTGTCTGTCATGTTCATTTAGTTCTGAAGAAGACCTGCAAACCTTGGCTGCAATAAAATATTTTAATAATATTTGTAATTTTTTAACCGTCAATCCGGACTATTCTAATATTTATTAAAACTTCAGTTAACCATCATTTATCCAATATAACCGATAACGCAATACCAAGTTAGCACAGAGGGACCATTAACTCAAAATTCATTAAAATTTAAGAAAATTAACCTTTGTTTTTATGACTGTCCTATAAAGTCATGTTAACACGGTTCAGTTTTTGAAAGTGTAGAACCAAACAAAGTGGGGTCACCCAGGTGGTCTAGTGGTTAGCATAGCGACCTGCAATACTAACGGTCGCGTTCCGTGGCGGCCCTAGGATTTTTTAAAGGGAGTAAAAAAAACCTTGGCTATGCCGTCCCTGAGATAGGACGTAAAATGGAGGTCCTGAGCCTAATATTATACAATTGTTGAGTTAAATAAATAAAGTTAAAAATATATATACCAAGAGAACTAGCAACCAAGACGACAAGATAATTCGCACAAATTTCTTATAAAGGTATGTAATTGTAAATAAAAAAGTAAACTAGTTGTTGTGGGTGCTATTGTGGATTCCCTACCAATACGTTAAGTCGATTCCTCCCCCCATCAAACAACAAGAGATGCGGAACGGTTGGCACCTCAGGAAGGCAGACATACGGAAGTCCTCCTGAATTATAAATGGGCAAAGAAGATAGCTAAGACTCACCCCCGCAAGGAGATTCGCCCCCCTCCGCAAAAAATTCCCGACGGGCCCGGGGTGACAGCCATTTAGTTTAATACGTTGCCTCCATGGATCGCTGGCCTCTTCATTAATCTTCCAACAGTTCCACAGCTCCGGGCCATTTATATAGTTATGGAAGTTTTATCGCTTATATCGTCCGATTTTAGGGAGTGATCAATAGAATTCGCAACACTGCTTCATAGATTTCTTCTAATATTAGCTTTTTAAATATATATTACCTAAGTTATGCAAGAGGAAGGATGTAGTGGTTAGCATAGCAACCTACAATACTCATAGTCACCACTGATCACAACCTGTTTACACAGTCAATCTCTTTCATCAATCTTGAATAAATAAATCAATCAATCAAAATTATGTAGTTCACTTTTTAGTCGTTAATAATATTATAATAAAAATAATTTTATCATATTATATTATAATAGTAGGCTTATAAGAATAATAATAGAATATATTTTTTATATCTAAATTCTTTTTCCTCCAATCTTTCTCTCGTTTATTGTATTTATAGATTATGTTTGTATTTACGAGTGTGGCTATTTAATAACGAGACTGACGCTGCTACAGAAGAAGTGCGCATGCGCCAAACGCCAGCAACCAACAGCTGTTATCGTGAAGCCTTCTCTTTCGAATGTAGTGCCTCTCGCTTCTGTAAACAAATCAGTACAGCCGTAGCCTTCGTTCGCATTAGAGTTGTTTTTTTTTTTCGCCGGAAAAATGTTGTGTAATAGTATAGCAACGAATTGTTGAGAAACTTCGAAAAACCGCTACTGAAACTTATAATATATTGAAAGAAGTGTATGGCAATGAGTGTTCATCGCGTGCACGAGTTTTTGAGTGGTTTAAGCGTTTTCAAGATGGCCGAAAAGACGTTCAAGATGATTCCCGCCCGGGTCGCCCTTCCACGTCGAAAACGGATGACAATGGGTTCTTGAAGGTCAAACGATTAATCAACATTACTACCTTCACGTTCTTGCTGAACTCCGCGAAAGAATAAGGAAAAATCTTACCTTCTCAGGGTGACCTGAATTGTGGAAGGACAAGTCATGGGTTCTCTACCAAGACAATGCGCCGGCTCATTCCGTATTGTCTGTTTAGAGGTTTCTAGCCAAATTCAGCATCCCAGTGTTAGACCATCCGCCTTATTCGCCGGATCTTGCGCCGTGCGACTTCTATCTGTTTCCTAAGGTGAAATCTGCATTAAAAGGAACAAGATTTGAGTCTGTTGAAGCTGTGAAAGAGAAAGCGGCACGCGTCCTGAAGGAGCTGACAGAAAAAGACTTCCAGCACTGTTTCGAACAATGGAAGATTCGCATGGAGCGTTGTAGGGATAGAGGAGGGGTGTATATTGAAGGTGATAATAAGTAAAAATGTATGAAATAAAAATAAAATGTTTATAGCGTCAGTCTCGTTATTTAATTGCCACACCTCATATGAACTATATAATTTGCATTAACATTATTATTTCTGTTTTTATTCTTTATTTTATATTCATTTAATCCTGTAACATATGATTACAAAGTAAATACTTTATTTGTAAATATTTGTTTAAGGGGTCACTATTGCTGTTGTTGTTAGCATAGCAACCTACAACACTAAGGGTCGCGGGTTCGCGTCCTTCTGTCCCCCAACGAGTTTTTATAGAGTGTAAAAAATCCTTGGCTATGCCGTCCCTCGGATAGAACATAAAATGGAAGTCCGAGCCTGTACGATGTCAGGTACTCGTTAATGATCCATATCCTAATTAAACCTGGATAGGCAAAATTTAGGACCCCCAACGTAGCATCGTGGCAAGAAAGCAATTAAATGCAATTAAGCACTTAATTTGCAATAAAAGAAATATTGAGGCCAATAATCGAGATAAAAACTATCCTATCTTTTAAGTTGGACAAAACTACACACAATGAGCCAAATTTCATCAAAATCAGTTGAGTAGTTTATAATTTTACCTCCGAAGAACATCGGGACACGAGATTTATATAGAAACAAAGATTAACATATTCAATAATTTTGCCCTCTTATATTGATATAAAAATAATTGCTTTAGTCTATTTCACATTAACTATTAGCTCATTGGATTTACGAAATTCTGAAAGGGCATCTAACTTTTTTTGACTATCTGCAAATCTGCTGCCATCATCTGCAAAAAATAATGCTAAAATTTCTGATGTGAGGTGTACTGACAACATATGAGGGAACCCGAAGATAGCATTTTTAAGTTTTATAGAAGGGGACATTTAATAACACTCAGCATTTCCTCTGACCTGTTTATTAATAACATTGGGTTAAAGAACACTCCAATATTATTCACTCATTACCTGGAATTGAACAAATTAATTATAACAATAGCTCGACCATTGAGAACCAGAAAGCAATAATTTTAGACAAATTAAAAAATAATTTTAAATCTGATTTGATTCGATCATCACATACATCCAAATTCGACCAGATATATAAAGATTAAAGCATTAATCTGGGAGAAAATAGCTATTACTCCGATAAAAATAATTTACGTTTTATTAAAACTATATTTGAAGTAGGGGGTCAATTATTGAATTTAAACTATTGTGTTGGATTTGATTGGACGTTCAGAAGAAAGTAAAAAATGCACGTTATGTAACCTGGGGCTAAATGAGAACTTATATCATTTCTTAGCTATTTGTCCTATTTTGATGGAGTACAGGATTAAGTGGTTCGGTCAAAGCATTCTCGGTGAGGATAATGTTGTTGAAAGAATTGGAAAACATTATATTGGTTTACCATTGAAGCTGTTAAATACAGAAAAAATTTAATTAACGAATTTAATAAAGATTAAAAAAGTAATACAAAAAATATATTATTTATATTAGTTAGGATTTTTCTTAAAGTATAAATTATGATTTATTTAATGTTTGGTTAATATGTAAACTTCTGTATTTCGTTTGAATGCGGTATGTTTTAAAAGCAATAAGAATATTGTAAAAGTGTAGTCAACACGGCAGACGGACATTGTCTACGCCTATATGTTTATGTATGTTATGAACTTGTATGTGTCTTTATTTTGTAAAATAAACAGTTTATTATTATTATATTATTAAATATTTTCATGGTAAGGCTAGAAGCCGCATCTACCCCGATTGGCTATTTCGTTATTAAACAATTACTCAATTGGCTAATTAAACTTATGAATATGGAATATACAAGATACCCCAAACAATGTTTTTTAAAATTATTAAATATGGATAATAATAACAAATTATCAATAAAATATAACTGGGTGACACAAATTAGGAATTTCTTCGAAAGCTTTGTCCAGTTTGATCCACTTTTATTTAGTGAGGCTGTTTTCATTAAACGCAAATTCAATGAAATACTAGTAAATTATAAATCTTTTACCCGAAATAACCACTTATTATTACTGAATTCATCAAGATAAAATATGTTTTACAAACAATTGTTCATTAAATCAGAACACCCTCAAAATTATTTGACTTTTAATACCTCCATAGCATTTATTAGGAACATGGCTCAATTGAGGTTGAATAATAACAAATATACAATATCAATTACAATAGGTAACATTAAATATACATTGAACCCTGAGGAAATCTGTCCTGTTTGCAACCTAAAAATGTTGGAAGATCTTTATCACTTTGTTGTGATATGCCCAATGTATTTACCAGTCAGAACACACTACCTATCAACACTAATTGGCATGGAAATTGCATCATTCTACCAAACCTTAAGTTCTCCGTCTTTGGCTCAATTAAAGTCTTTCTACTATTATATGCAGTCAGCTTTTAAAATAAGATCATTTATTATTTCAGATCAGTGTTTAATTTTTTATATTATTATTATTATTTTTTTTATTATTTAGCCTAAGGTGACATATTATTTACATTGTTAATATAAGCAAGGAAACTTTAATTATTTTGAATAAATAAGTAAACTTCAATTTGTTATTAGATTAGAATTCAAGTATTATTTTGTTATATATGTGCTGTATGGCTAACTCTATTTGTACGGGGAATATCCCAAAAACAAATAAAGAAATTATTATTATTATTATTATTATATTAATAATGATAATAATATTTATAAATTATTGTTATAACATTTCCAATAAAATATACACCAATCAAACAAAGATCACTCGTTAAACGAAATGCAGCCGTTATGTTTACCCCCACCCCACCCACGATTTTATGCACATTGCTTTCCATGCCTTAATAATCGGGATCGCTTTCGCCATTCATTCCCTTTTTTAATAGCGCCTTAAATTGACCTCATTTTCATTTAGGGACACTTTTACTGCTTCGTTAGGAAAGCTCATAAACTTTAATTGTCGCGATCGTCATTATATCAAAGCTTATTTATTATATGTATATGTATTTTACGTACCAAAGTGAGAAACAATAATAATGACAATAAATTCCCATCGTATACTTATTATAATGGCACCAAGACGAACAATACAAGAGTGTCGATGATACTAACTGTAATGTAACTTCGCCGTTCATACTGCAAAAGGTCGTATATCAATTAACAACTGATTTTCAGGAGAACAAAAAAATCATTTTATTTGCAACTCATTATTTTAGTTTTTGTCTTTGATTATTGAAAAAAACATTAAAATTGTTATTATATTCATTTGCAAAACACTTTTTGGGTGGGAGCTTAAATTTTCCTTATATGCTAGTGTAACTCATATTTTTTTACTGTGCTTGATTCTTCTTTACAGGTGGTCTTTTAGGACCCTAGAGCTAATCGTTTTGATCTAAAAATCCAATAAAATCTCAAAATCGAAAATTTCTGACATACGGCCTTTTGAAGTATCAACGACGATACATTAATGTTACCTTCTTCGGAAATAGGCTTCCTTCCAGTCAATTATATTTCCAAATTATTATTGTAAACAGGTGCGAACGCGCGACCTTTAGTATTGTAGGCTGCTATGCTAACCACTATACCGCAGGTGACCCCTCTTGGGATATTTCAAAACTCAAAACAGTTCCCATATCCAAACTCTTTAAAAAAAAAAAAACTACTCTGGCGAGCTTTTTGGCGTTAGGAAGAACCCACTAGAACCTCATAAAGTGTTTGAAACAAATATTTTAGTTGAAGAAAGATCTCTCATCCCACTTCTTTTAGACGCATTCTAATTGAAATGTCATCCGTGGCCATATCCTTAATAATTCTTACGTCCGTATAATTACACATGAAATGTCATGTTGCTGCTGATATAGGTAAAATTAATATGTATGCGATATCATTGCTTTTCTCCCCACCATTGGATCCATCAAACATTACTTTTCATCGAAATGTTCTCATATTTCAAAGTATTAGTATTTCAGAGTCGCTGAAAAATATTATATTGAACCTATTCCATAGCGAATCATATAACTATTCGTCATGCATATACTCTGATACCAAAGTTAAATATTTTATGATGGTTTAATATTCTTCTTTGTACACGGTCAAGTTTTTTAATCAGTCTTAGTATGATTATCAACCAGTGTTGATTATTATTTTTATCGACGGATAAATAAGGGAACTGTAACAATTTCATCCCAATATTTATTTTTTTAAAAAACGTAAACAGGTCTATTTCAACTAATATAAGAAATAAGGCATAAGAATAATTGAGATATTATTTTCAATACTTGGCTCCTCAACTCCTTCCAACCCCTGCTTCTCGAGGGTGAAGATCGCCCCACCCCCTCGGCGGTGGAGTACCACACCATATTACCATAAAAATAGCCCGGGCGAGGTGGCACAAAGGAACGGGGACCCCAAGCTGCAGTTGCACCGCTGCCTCCCAGTCACATAAAAATGATTAATTTTTTAAGGGCAGATTTCTGTAATAGCGAGGGGAAATAGTCAGGAGGGGGATTTTATTGCAGTTGGCAAGGTGCGCTCTTTGGATTAATATTAAAGAGGCCGTATTTCTTCAGATCCTTTGTAAACATCCAGTTATATATTTGCCACAGTTACAAGGATATCTGTGCATGCCTGCGGGAGTATACCCATTTCTTTATATTTAAAAATTTCTTTTTTTCCTTTGAGGCATATTTATATTATAGTTTTGCCGAACTAAATTTTTTTGCTGTAAATAGTAGAATCGCCAGACCCCAAAAGTGTTCCTAAAAGTATAATAGATGCTATTTTTCAGAAAAAAACAAAAACTATATTCTGAAAAGTCTATAATATATAGAACGAGCTGTATATCCCGGTTTCACCCGGGGAATTTCATTTTTCTAATAAACGTGAACAATACTATAAAAAAAAAATCTGGTGCGTGCGCGCAACACACAACTTTCACTTACCCACTTACTTACATTAGATTAGAAATGAATGCGTTGTGTTAATGCCACTTCTCAAAGTTACACATTTTTCCACATTCATTTCTTACCTGATATTAAAGAACACCTAATTTTCATTAAACATGGCGAATTTGATGAAAATCGTTAAAACCGTTTTTGAGATAATCGAAAAAAAGGTAAAAATCGGAAAAAAAGTTATGAAATAAAGTGCCCCCTCCCTTTGACCAATTTTGATGAAATCTGTGCTGTCACATCGCGGGCATATACCAACACCAAATACTGAGTTTTGTCAAAATCGTTAAAGCCGTTTTTGAGTAAATAAAAAAAAACACGTGATAATGAGACAACATTTATTAAGTAAAGTCCCCCCTCCGGTTAATCAATTTTGATGAAATTTTTACAGTCATATCTCGGGCATATTATTACATCAAATACTCAGTTTAATCAAAATCGTTAAAGCCGTTTTTGAGTAAATAAAAAAAACACGTGAAAATGATACAAAATTTATTAAGTAAAGTCCCTCCTCCGGTTAATCAATTTTGATGAAATTTTTACAGTCATATCTCGGGCATATAAATAGATCAAATACTGAGTTTAATCAAAATCGTTAGAGCCGTTTTTGAGAAAATCGAAAAAAACATAAAAAGTTATTAAATAAAGTACCCCCTCCCTTTGAGTAATTTTGATGAAATTTATGCTGTCACATCGCGGGCATATACTTACACTAAATACCCAATTTCAGGATCGCACGGTTTATAGTTTTTGAGCTAATCTCACACACACACACAAATACACACACACACACACACACACACACAGACACACACACACACAGACCATTTCGCGGGACTTGGTCATTTCGACTCAGGGGACCCCAAAACGTGTATTTCCGTTGAAAACCGGAAGTCGAAATTTTTCACGATCGCACTACTTCCACTTACTATATATTTCATATATAGGTACGTGAAAGTAACACTTATTATACATTTCATATATAGGCAAGTGAAAGTAAAAATCCTGGCAATAAAATAGAAACACGGTAGAGAAGCTCAAGTTACGAGTATGCAGCTTGAGCAAGCTTCATAGCTGCGCTGCTCCCATTTTATTTACATAAATCATATAACGTGCTTTATATTAATATTTCCTAAGAGGAGCGCCCATGTTGCTGTAAGATCCAAGCGTTTTGAGAACAATACACAGCAGCACACTCCGTACACAAAGGCATCCTGCTGTTGCGATAAAAAATGGCGTATTCATCCCCACCAACCACCTCGCTTCTAAAACAAAAGTGTTCCCTCTTCACAATTTTTCTTTTCATGAATAAAATAATGTATTATGATCTCTTTTTTAGGTCGAACGGTAAGAATAATGATTATTTATCACAAATATTTATTTATTTCATAAATATATACCTTCTTTGTATTTATATTTAATTATATATATTTGTGGCGATAGTGGGGTTTAAAAATTAAAATTACCATAACTGACCGCCGACCTTAGCGCCAGTAAATTTAGAAATCATTATAGTATAACTTTATTTCAATCTGTAGGTATAAATAAAGATTAAATTTTGTTCGTTTGTTCTTTATAGAAATCCATACCGTTTGTCCAAAGTTCTCCAAATTTCGCTCAGTGGTTGTTTAATACCAGGTGCGAATACCTGACCATATTAAAATTGCATAACTTCAGCCATTCTCTGGGTATATTCTTAATTGTTATAAAAATCGTTTTGATCTCGCTTTACATTGGTTTTTACGGAATCGACCGTTCGAGTCGATAAAAGTCTGACTTTATAAACTTTATAGATTTAGAAAATGAAATTCTACGGGTGAAGCCGGTGTATACCGCTAGTACATAATAATCTTATGAAATCTTATAATCATATAAAAGGTAGAAAGAATATGTATGAAAATTTCTGTGATCAGTTCGCTAGTAAAATTATCGGCCCCCGCTGCTTTATAGGAGTTTAACTTTCCGAAAGCTATTTCGACTTCTCTTAAACTTTGGATTTAAAAAATTAAAATTACCACAACTGACCGCCGATCTTAGCGCCATTAAGTTTAGAAATAATTAGCATATGAATGAATGAATGAATAACGAATTTATTTAAATATATATATTTATAACAAAAAAATAAAGTAATCTTCAAAGAATAGACAATAGGTAAGCCTTCTGTCGAGTTTGCTAGAGTGTAATCATAAAACACTTAAAAATAAAAATAATTTATTTTTTGGTTAAAAATTAAAATTCTGAATAAGGACGTATCTGTATTTTACATACGTAAGCGGCAAGTTTTACCCAGTTTCGCGCGTTCAGTATATTTAACACTTCTTCTTAAGTTAATTTCTCCTTACCCAAGTATGCTTTTCTAAACTCCTTTAAAACAAGCTAGGGACGGATCTCCATTTTACGTCCTATGTGAGGGACGGCATAGCCAAGGATGTTTTACTCCCTTTAAAAACTTCTAGGGCATCCGCAGGATGCGAACCCACGACTTTTAGTATTGTAGGTTGCTATGCTAACCACTGTACCACAGGTGACCCCTAATATTTTTTATTAATTTATTTTATTCGTCACATCAAATAAAAAAAAAATTGAAAACTGTTTTAATTGTTTTCATTCCTTTCGGTTCTAAATCTTATTTCCTTTTTTTTTTTTTTTTACTCAACGTTGAATAATTTAAAAAGATAATTGCAATAAATTATTTTTGAAACCATATTAAAGCGATATTATTGGTTACCCCTCCTTATTGGTGAAAATATTATGATAAATATTAACCAGCATCAAATTAAAATTAAAATTTTAATGATTTATAAATATATATGTACTTAGCTAATAAAGAATTATTTATTGATTTAATAATTTTTTAAGTGGAAATTTCATATTTTAAGCTGGAATTGAGTTTGTAATAAATGTATTTTAGAATGTAGTGAGTAGTATTATAGATGGAAGGGTAGTTGCCCCCATCATGAGGTAATTCCTGAGGGTGTCGAGAAGAGGTCCTTATGAGGTCCTCGGAGGTCCTTGGAGGTCCTTCCCTAATTTTGCAAGGTTCGACAGAATTCGTTAGCGCCTTCAAAGTGGAGTGTCCTGGTTTAGGTCCTTATCTGCCGTCATTCCCAATGGCCAATTTCCTCAGCTCTGCTCCTGGCATTGAGTGATCTCTTCTGTCTTCTGATCCCTTCTTGATGTCAAAGGCTGTCGAAAATGGCGAATATGACTAATTTTAAGCAGTTAATTTTTAAAAAATATTCTTTTATCTTTGCTAAATAGAAAAAAAAAATCTAAACGTTGAAGGTAACACAGTAATTATCTATCTTATAGTTTCATCATTTTTCCTCAATTATTATTGTTGTATTTAGTTTTAATTCAGAGGCGTTTCGCTGGTACTGTTCTGCCAATTCATTAGTTTAAATACTAATTTCACGCATCATATTTCTGTATACCTATAATAAGATTTCTACGCTCTTTGACTTTTCGATAAAAACCGGTCAAGAACTTGGGCTGGAAATAAATACGGACATATTTGTATAGACGAAATATATTAGCCGCAGAAGTGGTGACAATTTTTCTGATATTAGTGTAGAACGGAATATGTTTTAATCTGTACAGAAATTTAGATAATTGGGGGCCATGGTATCTAAAAACACGAGATGAATGAAAATGTTAAGCTAGATTAAAACCCGGAAATTCTTGCTACTTTTTAGTAGGGAAATTTTAGTAGGGAGCCGATGCCCTCTGTCCCGAAACTTAAAAATTACTATAATTCCATCGATCCTTTACGGATGCGAAACGTTGAGGGACGAGCAGCGGCTTAGTGTTTTTAAAAATAAAGAACTCTGCAGAATTTTTGGACCCAAGACGGATGAATTGACCGAAGAATTTTGCACTAACTCAATCACACAATCAAACACAATCCGAACTGAGTGAACTTACCCGGTAGATATAATTGACGTGGTAACAGCGAGGGAAATAAAATGGGTGTGTATAATTTAGAAGAGAATGAATCCTGAAAAGATGAATAAACGCGGGACCGAATGAGAAACGTCTGAGGGGTAGGTCGAGACGTAAATGGGAGGATTGTATTAAGGATGATCTGTCGAAGTTGTGTTGATGGCGGTCAGTGGATAGAGGTGTGCCGCACCCTGCATGTGAGAGATGTGGTGTCGGTCTGGAACCTTCGGGTTCGTTAAGCCTTTATTATGTATACATATATATAGTGGCTAGTAAATGAAAAAGTACTTAATGCTTTGGTTACAGGCAGAGTTGGGCAGTAGTTAACTACATTTGTAAGTAACTACACAGACAACTACATATAGTTTGTAGTTGGAAGCGCGCAACTACTATTTTTCAACTACCAGTTAAGTAGTTGTAATTTAAAACTACAACTACAGTAGTTGGGAAAAAGTAGTTGGGAATGGAAAATACAATAAATAGTTGTAAATGTAGTTTTAGAGCGGCAACTACATTTGCAAAGCAACGTCTAATTAAATCACATGTTTTTGCTATTTTTATTTTGTGTTTAAATAAATACTCCATAGATAAATGGGCTCTATTATGGTTAATAATCTGTTTTAAAAATAGAACAATACATATACGTAATATAAATTTTTTCCATGATTTCCGGCAGTCAATTATTTTTTTTAACCTTAGGTTCTAGATCAATCCCATGTTTTATATATTAGCTGAATTTCATTTGATATACTCCTTATCGATAATAATATATATCGATAATTACTCGTTATCAATAAAAGTAGTTGTAGTTTCAGGCCCATAATTACAGTTGCATCTACTAGTTGTAGTTCTAAAAATGCAACTACTTTTTTGAAACTACAGTAGTTGTAGTTGTGATCCATCAACTACAAATTACAAAAGTAGTTATATTTTCAACAACTTGATAGTTCCAACTACTGTGTCAGTAGTTTGTAATTTGTAGTTCAACTTCTTTTTGCCCAACTCTGGTTACAGGTTATTTTTCAATTTACTGGATTTGTCAAGTTTCTCTTGACAAAGATTATTTGAATGATCTACAAAAATCGATAGAACAGCTGGACTTGGGTATCTCTTGAATTAGAAGTCTAGGTATGCAAGGAGTTCAAAAATAAAATAAGGCGAAACTTATTTTTTTTTTTATACGGATTCAATCACATTATTCCTTTAAAAGTATAAATAGCTAAGATATTTCGTGGAAGGTCATGACCCCTCTCTGAATCCATCCTTAACTTCATGTAAAACCTGAATTTCTAGTTTTATTTTTTACAGTGGTTTTATTTTTAATCTGACATTTTATACTCGCCCCATGAAATCCTGCTGCCACACCATCTACTAGATGAGAACCTGCCAGCTTTGGTTGATGTCAAGCTAAGAACTTCCCCGAACCTTGGGCCCTCCCTAATATATCGGATAATACTCTCCAATATCGTGGCGCCGGCAGGGGACGACCACCCATCCATATCAGTCAGCCCCAGTTGGATAAGAGAGCCATCAATGACCGCAGATCCTCAAGGAAGAGCATGAATAAGATAACAGAAGAGAGTAGAGGGGCGAGGGAGGAACAAATCAAGACAAATCCAGGCTGTTATAGACTAATAGAACCCTCTTCTACATCTGTTCGGGGAGGATTCACACTGCTTACATATATCTCCTCTTTATGTCGTTGGGGGTGTCGGATCTGCGACTAAACAAACACTATATCTTTTTATGACTGCCTAATAAGGAAGGCATATTTCATTGTGTTTGGCCCCTTTGACATTTATGGGTACTTCAGTCATATTATATAGGATAGGAACTATAAAAGGGCGTAGGGCCACTCACAAGCTGGTAAAATTAATAGAATTATTTTTTGCCCACTATTTTCCATATGATTAAAATACGAATTGTAAACTTTTATTTCTATTTAATCTTCAGGTGGAGGTCACGTGTGGTGTAGTGGTTAGCATGGCAACCTACAATACTAGAGGTCGCGGGTTCGCGTCTCGAGGTAGCCCTAGATTTTTACATTCACTTACCTATATATGAAACATATAGTAAGTGGAAGTATTGCGATCGTGAAAAATTTCTTACTTTCACTTACCTATATATGAAATATATAGTAAGTGGAAGTATTGCGATCGTGAAAAATTTCGACTTCCTGTTTTCAACGGAAATACACGTTTTGGGACCCCCTGAGTCGAAATAACCAAGTCCCGCGAAATGGTCTGTGTGTGTGTGTGTGTGTGTGAACAGACTAGCTCAAAAACTATAAACCGTGGGAACCTGAAATTGGGTATTTAGTGTATGTATAAGCCCGCGATGTGACAGCAAAAATTTCATCAAAATTGCTCAAAGGGAGGGGGTAGTTTATTTTATAACTTTTTACGTTTTTTTTCGATTTTCTCAAAAACTGCTCTAACGATTTTGATTAAACTGAGTATTTGATCTACTTATATGCCCGAGACATGACTGTAAAAATTTCATCAAAATTGATCAACCGGAGGGGGGACTTTACTTAATAAATTTTGTATCATTTTCACGTGTTTTTTTTATTTGCTCAAAAACGGCTTTAACGATTTTGATCAAACTGGGTATATGATGTATGTATATGTCCGAGATACGACTGTAAAAATTTCATCAAAATTGATCAACCGGAGGGGGGACTTTACTTAAAGAATTTTATCTAATGTTTACGTTTTTTTTTTACTTTCTCAAAAACGGCTTTGATGATTTTGATGAATCTGGGTATTTGATGTATGTATATGCCCGCGATGCGACAGCCGAAATTTCATCAATATTGGTGAAACGGAGGGGGTTCTTCATTTAATAAACTTTTTCTTATGTTCACGTGTTTTTTTTTATTTACTCAATAGCGGATGTAATGTAAATGTAATGATTTTAATCAGACTGGATATTTGGTGTATGTATATGCTCAAAATGTGACAGACAACATTTCATCAAAATTGGTCAAATGCAGGGGGCTCTTTATTTCATAACTTTTTTTTCCAATTTTTATATTTTTTTGGAATATCTCAAAAACGGCTTTCATGATTTTGATTAAATTAATCATTTTTAATCAAAATCAAGTCATCTTTTTTATATTATTTATAAAAATGGCAATTAAAAAGACATGTCGATTTCTAATGTAAGTTGGTAAGTGAAAGTTGTGTGTTGATTTTTTTAATGGGAGTTCCGATACTATCGAAACCATGATAGTTTTACATCATTAAGATCCTCAAGATGGGATCGAAACGTTGGCTTTTTGAAATAAAAATATTGTAACTGGAAATCCAGATTATCTATATATCTATATGTATCTTCTATTGTTTCTCCTATTTCTTAGAGGGAGGGGTAGCTGTCTCTAATCCAGCCCCCTCCCCTTTGGACACCCACGGCATTAACTGATCCAGAAATTTCCGGAGGGGGCGCATTAGTTTTTATGTTTTTTTACATTTTTGGATTAATAAAGGACACAGCTATCTACTAAAATATTGTAATTAATCTAATCTTAATTTGTGGGTGACCACCATTTTAAATTACTTTTAAATAATTTATTTTTTGAAGAGAAAAGATTTGGCTCCGCCGAGAGTCGAACCCGGGTCTCCCGCGTTACATGCGCGGATGCTAACCACTGAACCACCGAGCTCGGCTCAAGGCAGAGCAAATCCTTCCTCTTCACTGATACCTACTCCCCCTATCTCACAAATTTTGCGAGTAGTAGCGGGAGATGGACAAGATTTGTCCAATTTATGATATTTATTGACGTACGTCAATTTTTAAATTATTTTACATTAATCTAATCTTAATTTGTGGGTGACCACCATTTTAAATTATTTTTAAATAATTTATTTTTTGAAGAGAAAAGATTTGGCTCCGCCGGGGCACAGAGCCGAGCTGTGTGGTGCAGTGGTTAGCATCCGCGCATGTTACACTAGAGACCCGGGTTCGACTCCCGGTGGAGCCAAATCTTTTCTCTTAAAAAAATAAATCATTTAAAAATAATTTAAAATGGTGGTCACCCACAAATTAAGATTAGATTAATATAAAATAATTTAAATATTGACATACGTCAATAAATATCATAAATTGGACAATTTGATTGATTGATTTGAGATAGGGGGAGTAGGTATCATTGAAGAGGAAGGATTTGCTCTGCCTTAAGCCGAGCTCTGTGGTGCAGTGGTTAGCATCCGCGCAGGTAACGCGGGAGACCCGGGTCCGACTCCCGGCGGAGCCAAATCTTTTCTCTTCAAAAAATAAATTACTTAAAAATATAGTAACTTTGTAAATTACTATTAAATGTTAAAAGATAACCCATTTTCAATTTATGGACTTAAAATGACTAATTAAAGGACATTTTATATAAAGAATTTTATGTAAAGAATAACAGTTGACTATCACATACCTCTTTTTTTTTTTGAGAGAGAAAAGAAATAATACAATCTGCCACCATTCATTCCAAACAAGTAAAAAATAATAAATAGGGGAGAGCGGGGTTTGTTGGCATAGGGGGTAGGTTGGCCATTGGCTTATAGTTTCCGTCAGACCTGTTGTGAAGGCCCCACCATTGTACCATGTGACCCGCTCGATCTCGGGAATCTTGTCCTGAGTTTTCAATCCGATGCTAACAGTGTAGAGAAGAGTGTGCTTCATTGATTTATTTTACATGTAAGTAAATTTTTTTATTTTCAGTAAATTTGGTTAAAAGGCATGGCAAAACATTGACTAGGTTTCTGTTCACGTAGACCCAAACTCCTTTGAAAAACCTAACCTTTCGACTAACCAGTTTCTTGTTTGATTGTTCTGCTCTGTCCTAGCAGCCATCTTTCATATGATTACTCCTGTGAGGTTAGTTGGCTCTCTTCAACTGGGGTTTGTAGGCGAATTCAGAAAAGCAAGGTAAACATAAACAAAGGTGAAACTACCGTCGTCTTTGTTCCAGCGAGGAGGATGAGAGTAATTTTTCTTATGCAGAAAGTGGCGACAGTCTAAAATTCTATCTTCTTCTATTGTCATTCTGTTTTCCCTTAAAAGCTGTTAAAAACCGATTCAAAATTATTATACCATTATAGTGCAGCTTTTAATAACAATAATATGTGTCAGGCAGTACTTGAATGAGATGGCTAAACAACTCCACCTTCTAGGCCAACCTACCCCACACAGGGGGTTAATTGGCATACTCTGGATTGACGATTTCTTCAATTTTCTATGATCTTAGTATTAAATATTATGTGGTGAAAAGAAGTACTTGAAATACTCTAATATTGGAGTTTACAGTGGTATTAGCCCTATTGGGTTTATATTAACAGGAACGACTCAACTATCAAAAAAGTGAAAAACTGTTGCCAACTAACCCCGCTCTCCCCTACGTGAAAAAAAAAAATCTATATAAACACATTCATACCTTACACACTTCTAAGCCCACCTAATAAATATAGTAAATGTGGTTTTTTCTCAAAATTTCTAGGCTTGAAGCTCCCCTCCCCCTTGCTGATGCCAAAAGCACGAAATGTTTCGTCTTTACGATTAAAGGACCCGCTAATAGAAGTAATCCTTGGCTAACTAACGACATTACCCTGAGGATGATTCACCATCATCATGATATCCCATTTCATCCTAAGGTCATAACTTGGCCCGGGAAGGTCGGGGCAGGAGAGGATGAGGACGCGACGGTATCAATTGGTGGGCTGGGTCCCGTGGGGGTTAGCCCCCCACCGGCTCCATTAATATCTGAGTAAACGTTCCCCCTCCATAACCTCAATTTAGAGCTATCAATAATGCTGAGGCGACTCCAAATAAGAAATGCTATAAGGAACAGAAGGAGCTGGCAATTGTCAAATCAACCTCTCTGAATTAAATACCTTATTATTATCTTGGTTGATTGGTTTAGATTATTTGAATGTTAAGAAAATCCAATTTAAGCCCCATTTTTTTTTAAATGTTTACATAGAGGTTGACGTTTCGGACGTTTTATCTATATTCATCACCTTAAATACCTATATATTGCATTAGTAAATCAACTTAAGGTGAGAGAGAGATAATATTTATTGTAATACTTACTGTGTTACGTTATTAAAGTAAAAATTTGGCGTTTTCAAAGTTAAGTTTATGTTTGCTATTTTTGAAAATCCACGTTCCACGAAACGGAAACATCCACCATTTTGTAAACAATAATAGAAATTTGAGAATAGTTTGTTCCAAATATTCCAACAAATACACAAAAAGTCTTCTTTTAAATCTATTAATTTCGTTTTGTTTCAAGTTACAATATCGTGCTTTTTATTTAATTTCACTTACCTACATATGAAATAAGAATATAGTAAGGAAAGTATTGCGATAGTAAAAAATTTCGACTTCCGTTTTTCGACGGAAATACACGTTTTGGGGTCCCCTAAGTCCAAATAACCAAGTCCCGCGAAATGGTCAGGGTGTGTGTGAACAGACTAGCTTAAAAACTGTAAATCGTACGAACCTCAAATTGGGTATTTGGTGAATGAATATTAATATAAAGAATTTTGTCTAATTTTTACGTTTCTTTCGATTTTCTCAAACTTACTCAAAAACGGCTTTAATGATTTTGATGAAACTGGGTACCTATGGCTCCAGATTTTTTTTTATGACTGTAGGACATATAAAATAATATGATATAGGAATGTGATAATGATGATAATGTAAGAAAATTATGGTTTATAGTTTGCACTGGATTTTTATCTAGTTTTTTTTTTACTGTCCTAGATAATACGACCTAGATAATAATCACAGCTGACGAAACTTTGCATTCCTAACTACGCCAATCGATTTCGTCACCATCTTCAATAGTTAATGTTGCCGTGGATTAATTTTAGACCGTTTCGTGACCAATCTGACATGTAAATCTATTTCGGCATAGAAAAAAAATGTAACATTAACCTGCTCTAAATAATATGAAGTTATATAAAAAATGGGGTTCTCAAGCTGCAACACAAAATTATTTATGATTTCATTTTTATATTTAAATTACAATACTATTAAATTACAATTTTAGTGTATTTTATTGTTCGTAAATAGATAAATATATTTCCCAAAAAACATAATAATTATTGCATTTGATTTTTAATTTAAAAATCATGCTTCAGTCATACATAATAATTTTATTCGATCTTTTATGTTTACTGTTTTGATTAATAATGATGATAGCTCACTGAGTGATACATACGATATTACATTAATAATAATGATCATATTGGGATTAAAAACTTATTTGTAAAAAATAAAAATTTGTTGCGATGCGCGCAACACTCTACTTCCACTTAAGTTGGTAAGTGTATAATAAATACATAAAATTAAGAAAAAAAAATCTGGTGCGTGCGCGCAACACACAACTTTCACTTACCAACTTACTTTGATTTGAAATTGACGTGTTTTGTTCAATGCCATTTTTCAAAGTCGCACATTTTTCCACATTCATTTACTTATTTTTGTTTGTATTTGCTCTCTGAATTACATTAAATTTTTTTATTATTAAATAAAAGTTTTTACTTGTGATAATTCGGCAATGCAAGCATAATACTCCGTCGCGTATGATTTTATAATTCTCTATCTAGTTGTTGAAAATTTAGTTACCATCAAGCAAATAATTTCCCTTCAATGAATAGAACGTCATTAATTATAAGCAATGGTCTGTGATTAAAGTCGTACTGCGCATGAGTAGGCTCGCATGTTTTATGAGTTGACGGAATATTTTTCTCCTGTATATATTTACCAGATTTTTTTCATATTTCATAATTAGCCATTTTATCTTTTTATGAGTGATGATGGATAGTTAAGTTCTCCATATAAACAAAATCAAAGCTATTTTATAGGAAAATAAAAAAGGCCCGTTCCCCATTTAAGCCCCCTCAGAACATTTTAACAATGATAAATGTTACCTGATATTAAAGAATACCTGATTCTCCTAAATATGCCTATTTTGATCAAAATCATTAAAGCCGTTTTTGAGAAAATTGAAAGAAATAGACAAAATTTGGACTCAGGGGAGCCCAAAATGTGTATCCTTTGAAAACCGAAAGTCGAATTTTTTCACGAACGCAATGCTCTCCCTTACTATATATTTCAAATATAGATAAGTGAAAGTTAAAATTATCTTTTAGAAGATACGTATTAATGTTATGCGGGTATTTAGGCGTTTTATTCAAATTTATTAATTTTTCTACTTTTTAATAGTTAGAGTAAACCATACAGTTATTGGCACTCAGTACAGTTATTGGCACCCCAACTTTAACTTAAAGAAATAGGTAAACAAGTCCTGATTTTATTACAAGATATACATACATGAGTCTAATGTTTGAAGGGTCCTCTAAGTCCTCTATAAAGTAAGACTTTAACAAACTAACCATAGGGAATATTTCACAATTAAATCCACAGGATGCCAATAACTAGATTTGGCACTTATAACAATAAATATTGCCATATTTTAAAACTATTGAACTTTTGACCCAAAAAAACCTCTTGAGTCTTTATGAGTATCGATAAAGAGGAGTTATAGGAAGTTTCTATTTGATGACTTTCTAAAAAGTTTTTTTTTTTAATTTAACCACAGAAATGTAGTCAGAAATAACCGTACGGTTTACCCTATGTTGTTTAAATTATCTGTGTTTTGTGTATTAAGGATTTTATTTTTAAAAAATCACCGAAGAATGTTAACATACGTTTACTAGTCGACATTTGGGACTTTGGAAAAATTCTGATTTTCAAATTAAACTTTTCCAGTTTCACTGCTGTGCCCAAGAGTGTTATGGATCGTTAATAACTAACAATTATTGAATTTATTAAATGATTTTCTTAGAGATAAATATAGTTTTTAAAGAAGAAATAATTCATCCTAAGAGCTCCAGTATTAAAACATTAGAAACATGTCATGGTTTGGGTGTGTATTGTTGCTTCGGCGGTAGGAAATCTTCATTTTATTGAGGGAACATAGGGAATGGATAGACATTTATATTGTCACATTCTGAAAGAAAAATTTTAAAGCAAGTGAACCGAGCTTGGGATAATAAATACTTTCGCTTTTTATAGTGATAACGATCCCAAGCATTCTTCTTATCTTGCGAGAGAATGGTGTTTATATAATTTACCCCAAAACTATAAAAACACCTCCCCAGCCTAAGAACTAATCGTCATAGATAATTCATGGAGTAAATTAGAAACAGTAGTGATGAAACATAAGATATCAAACTGAGAAGATCTCAAAAAGGTGCTACAAGAAGAATGGGGCAAGATAAGCCCACCTTAAACAGAAAAGCTTATCCAATGCATGCCCAATTGTTCGAAAGAGATAATAAAAAATAAAGGCTTAACTACAAAGTACTCAAATTCAAAATATTTTTGATTTTTTGGATGTTTTTAATTTCGCATCCTTTTCACTGTGACCTTAGAAGTGTATATTTATTCATAAAGTTTTAGTTTAATTTTAGGATTTGATCTCAAATAAACTTTTAAATATTGTCAATTCTAGCCTAATGTTTGTACTCTATATTTGTAAACAAATATTATTGAAAAAAAATTTTTGCTTGGTGTAAAATAGTTTCTTTTCAAAGTTAATTCCTTGCATCATTTTGACTGTGAGCCACTGTTTGTATTATGTTGATGGAAAATCGGTAACATTTCTTATACTTTTATCTTATTTTTTGTTACTGTTTTTAAAAAAACAAGGCAAAACGCCCCCCCCCCCCTTTTTAAAGTATATATCCTCTGAGAGAAGAGGGATATTTATGTCGCCGTGGAACCCTAAATCATGGAAGAGGGAGAAGAGGCGGCTAACAATAGATGTAAATAAGAAAAGAGAAGGTGACTAAGATGAAAGTGGCCCCAAAAAGGAGAGGGCTGGGGGAGCTACTGGATTATTCAGCCAGTGTGTATGTGTGTGTGAGTGTGTGTGTGTATGTGTGTTTGTGTGTCCCTGGAGCAACAGGTACGCGGCAGATCCCAGCGCTGCGGCCTAGCAACCTAACAAACTCTACTGGCTACATGTACAGTCTAATTCAATATATTAAAATAATATAAGCTTACATAGCAACACACAGGTGGTCTCATTGTTCGAGTTTTAAGACGGAAAAATTGTACGTTAATGTGATCAAGTTCCCCTGTATATACTCGTACATATGTATGGTTAAAAAAAAAAAAAACTGTTATATCAATGGTGAATAAAATAAGAATAAATTCAATGTATACTGACTAAGAAAAAAAGCATTGACTGAAGAATCCAAACAACCTGACATTGTTAATTTTTTGTTTACAATTACACAAAGCTGGAGAGTGGTATGGATTGTCTGTCTTTTCTCACCTGAAATAAGGGTGGAAACGTTGGCAAAAATAAAATATGTGATTCTTATATATTCATGATATTTATTATGACCGCATCTGCAACAATCTCCTCTTCATTATGCCTACTGACAACTATCCTCCACCATCATTCATATTTTTAAACTTTATATATTGACTCTCATTAAGAAAAACAAAACTTTTTTTTTGGAGACATGAGATTTTTGAAACAATTCAGCGATAAGGAAAGATTTGGAACAAAAAATTTTGGTAAAGGTACTGAAGAGCGGCTGATGGGCGTGGCCTGTTTTGAGAGGTTATGTGACCGTCATGTTATCGAACTCCCTTCGCTTTTTTTCAGTTAAAAAGTGCCTTGATTGGCTTCAATAGCTTCTAGCTTTCGACTCCCGCTCGCTACGCTCGCTCTTCAGAGACAAATGAACCCCCAAAAGGATCCTTATCAGTGGAGATCGGGCCTTACTTTGATGGGCGCCTTAGCCGCACTTCAGATCTTGTACCAAAATTTTATTATAGGTATAATTATGCGAGTTGGAATTCAAGTTGAAGTTCATGATCGATAACTTTTTTTACTTTCACTTACCTATATATGAAATATATAGTAAGTGGAAGTATTGCGATCGTGAAAAAATTCGACTTCCGGTTTTCAACGGAAATACACGTTTTGGGGTCCCCTGAGTCGAAATGACCAAGTCCCGCGAAATGGTCTGTGTGTCTGTGTGTGTGTATGTGAACAGACTAGCTCAAAAACTATAAACCGTGCGATCCTGAAATTGGGTATTTAGTGTAGGTATATGCCCGCGATGTGACAGCATAAATTTCATCAAAATTACTTAAAGGGAGGGGGTACTTTACTTAATAACTTTTTAGGTTTTTTTCGATTTTCTCAAAAACGGCTCTAACGATTTTGATTAAACTGAATATTTCATCTATTTATATGCCCGAAATATGACTGTAAAAATTTCATCAAAATTGATTAACCGGAGGGGGGACTTTACTTAGTAAATTTTGTAACATTTTCACGTGTTTTTTTTTATTTACTCTAAATCGGCTTTAACGATTTTGATCAAACTTGGTATTTGATGTATGTATATGCCCGAGATATGACTGTTAAAATTTCATTAAAATTGATTAACCGGAGGGGGGACTTTACTTAATAAATTTTGTATCATTTTCACGGTTTTTTTTATTTACTCAAAAACGGCTTTAACGATTAACATAAATAAGATAATAATAATAATAATTTCTTTATTTGTTTTTGGGATATTCCCCGTACAAATAGAGTTAGCCATACAGCACATATATAACAAAATAATACTTTAATTCTAATCTAATAACAAATTGAAGTTTACTTATTTATTCAAAATAATTAAAGTTTCCTTGCTTATATTAACAATATAAATAATATGTTACCTTAAGCTAAATACTAAAAAAAAAAATAATAATAATAATAATATAAAAAATTAAACACTAATCTGAAATAATAAATGATCTTATTTTAAAAGCTGACTGCATTTAATAGTAGAAAGACTTTAATTGAGCCAAAGACGGAAAACTTAAGGTTTGGTAGAATGATACAATATCCATGCCAATTAGTGTTGATAGGTAGTGTGTTCTGACTGGTAAATACATTGGGCATATCATAACAAAGTGATAAAGATCTTCCAACAAACAAAAATAAGATATGGATGTAGAAAAATGTGTGACTTTGGAAAATTATTTTTAACAGAACACGTCAATTTCTTATCTAAGTAAGTTGGTAAGTGAAAGTTGTGTGTTGCGCGCACGCACCAGATTTTTTTATTTTGTATTTATTGATGAAAAATATAGTTAAGATATTATTATTTATAATAAAATAAATAAAAATTAGGCCATATTTTCACCGAAGCAACACAACTTTATTTAGCTAGGCAACGATTGGGCGTCTAGAGCCATTTTCAAGCCATGCATCAGTTTACAGTTCTACGTACAGTTTAAAATAAAACTTTGTTTCTGTAGGCGTCATTCTAATGTCATTTAAAAAACATTTTTTTCATATCATCTAACAACTCTTAAAAACTTATTCCGAGCAACTTAAATATTAAATTAATCACCAAACACGAATAACATGATTAGAGAATAAATATATACATAGTTAGGATCTACTACATCGACCTATTTTCCTGATGTCCTAATGATATAATAATCTCAGATACACTGTTACAACATCTCAACCGTTACTACCTCAAGATCCCAGCCGAAGTTGGCCTCTTCTTAGGAGTTCCAGCAGTGTTAGCCGAACTGTCAGAGTGTGTACGTGGATCAGATTGAGCAAGATGTAGACGAGCCGGCACGTAGTGAGGGGGGCCTTGCCAAATTTAATTAGCTCTTAGGGGGGGGGGCGAACAGTCCTCATCATGGGGGGCGGATCGCCGTATGGAGGTTAGTTAACTAACTTCCCAGCCAGTAAATTAACTAACTTGTTTCCTCTCTTATTGATGGGCTCTAAGTAACCATTCCACGCGCTGTCTAAGATGTTAGTGGGAGCTTCGATAATGTACTCACTCAATTACTGGGATTTATTTCGGTCTGGTTAATTAACTAACAAAGTGGCCCCATGATCCGTCCTGTGGATGGGACGCGAAATAGAGGCCCCGTGCCTGAGCGATGTCAGGTACTCATTAAAGATCCATATCATAATTATACCAATATAGGCAAAATTTAGGCCTGCTACTTAAATGACTAATTTAATCCGTTAGCTGCGGCGGCGTATTTTAAGTGTACCTTGAATTGAACGGTATCGGTCCCCGGGGTCCGACTGCTGGGATGTGCCACAGACGATATCGGGCGTCGAGGTCGATTGTAACTAAACATAGTAGGCACAGGACAGGCCGATACAAGATTTACGCCATTCTTTATCGAAAATCGGACCTCGGAGTCCGATTCTAAAAAACAACAGAATTTCAGCTGTTAGAACAACATTTTATGCAATTATCTCATTAAAAATCGACTAAATTGAGTGTTTAAAGTGTTTGGACTTTCGGACATTTTCATGAGAAAATCGGCTGGTAAGAAGGGAATGTAAGACATCCAACCCCGGGGACTGATGCCGCACCTAACGTGTTAATCAAGATTACCTTAAAAAAAATCTGGTGCGTGCGCGCAACACACAACTTTCACTTACCAACTTACTTAGATTAGAAATTGACGTGTTTTGCTAATTATCATTTCCCAAAGTCACACATTTTTCTACATTCATATCTTATTTTTGTTAATCGTTAAAGCCGTTTTTGAGTAAATAAAAAAACCCGTGAAAATGATACAAAATTTATTAAGTAAAGTCCCCCCTCCGGTTAATCAATTTTGATGAAATTTTTACAGTCGTATCTCTGGCATTTAAATAGATCAAATACTCAGTTTAATCAAAATCGTTAGAGCCGTTTTTGAGAAAATCGAAAAAAACCTAAAAAGTTATTAAATAAAGTACCCCCTCCCTTTGAGCAATTTTGATGAAATTTTTGCTGTCACATCGCGGGCATATACCTAAACTAAATACCAAATTTCAGGTTCGCACGGTTTATAGTTTTTGAGCTAGTCTGTTCACACACACACACACACACAGAACCACACACACACAGACCATTTCGCGGGACTTGGTTATTTCGACTCAGGGGGTCCCAAAACGTGTATTTCCGTTGAAAACCGGAAGTCGAAAATTTTCACGATCGCAATACTTCCACTTACTATATATTTCATATATAGGTAAGTGAAAGTAAAAAAAGGTTCCGAAAATCAAACGCTTCACTCTAATTATATTAAATTTTTAATAAAAAAAATTATTCAAAATTGCAAATTTTAAATTTCTAATATTTATTATTTTCGCTCTAACTCCACAT
Source organism: Aelia acuminata (assembly GCA_911387785.2). Taxonomy (NCBI): domain Eukaryota; kingdom Metazoa; phylum Arthropoda; class Insecta; order Hemiptera; family Pentatomidae; genus Aelia; species Aelia acuminata. Next base: position 122,616,371 of record OU426983.1, on the reverse strand, counting down.
AGGTACGTTTTACTCCTTTTAGGATTGATTTACAATTAAACTGGCTTTAATTTAGGCTTCAAATGAAAGATAGTCTATTGTGATTGACTTTTAAATAATTCAAATATTTAATTAGCTCTCTATTATTTATTATTAAACTCTAATTGAGTTTCGATTGTTATTACATAAATATTAGATTACACTTTTCTGTTGTTTAATAGATTTATAATGTTTCCATTATCCTCAACTGAAATTTGCAAGCGAGAAAAAAAAAATAACCATTTGTTTCAGAGCTGGGCCTGAAAGAAAGCAGACATATAAATTTTATTCCTATTGTATTTTTTATGAGATTCGGAATAAATTCTATTATTACGACCAGTTTAATAATTCAATAAGGTCCTAAAGGCTTCCAGCCGGATATGAAATAATGAAGAGGTAGCATTAGCTATTGACTCTTGACTGTAAAATATCTGAAAATAATTTAAAGCTCATAAATATATTAAAAATCATTCATGTTATATTATCTTTATACATACAAAAATCGTGTCCCGATGTTTGTCAGGAGTAAAATCAGAAACTGCTTACCCGATTTTGATGAAATTTGGTTCATTGTGTCTAGTTTTGTCCAACTTAAAAGATAAGATAGCTTTATATCGAATATAAGTATTATATACAAATACTATATATATATATATATATATATATATATATATATATTTATATACTTGTATAGGGGAAAGTGCCCTATTATGGGATACTTTTTTTTAATACTTTTGCTTAGACTATTCAAAAAATGCTGTTTTACATTAAGCAGTAGTAGTACGCCATATCAAAACTTGAAAAAATCCCATATCTCCTTTTTGAAATTTTTAATCACGGTTAATCAAAGTCAAATTTCTACTTTTTGAAAATAGGCTCTTAATATGGGATAAGGGGGTGTCCTAATATGGGATACAAATCCCGTTTTAGGGACCATGATATAAAATGATATATATAAAGCGTAATTTGTTTATTATACAGATGATGTTCACAAAAATATATGTTGTAAATGCCCTTGGCAACGTACGATCGGAAACCCGAAGATAGCAAGTTCAAAACCCGGAGCCAGGGGATATTTAATAATATTACTCGGCATTAATCCCCCACCTTCTCCCTTGGCCGGGAAACCCCGTATAGCAAGGAACAGGTAACAGGCGAAGAAGGGGAGGAACAAAAAAAAAAAATATATATATTTATTTTAATTAATCTAATCTTATTTCGTGGCTGACCACGAAAAAAAAAATTGACTTACGTCAATAAATATCATAAATTGGACAAAATTTGTCCACCTCCCGCTACTACTCACAAAACTTGTGAGATAGGGGGAGTAGGTATCAGTGAAGAGGAAGGATTTGCTCTGTCTAGAGCCGAGCTCTGTGGTGTAGTGGTTAGCATCCTCGCATGTAACGTAGGAGACCCAGGTTCGACTCCCGGCGGAGCCAAATCTTTTCTCTTCAAAAAATAAATTATTTAAAAATAATTTAAAATGGTGGTCAGCCACGAACTAAGATTAGATTAATTAAAATAATTTAAAAAAAATTGACTAACGTAAATAAATATTATAAATTGGACAAAATTTGTCCACCCCCGCTACTAATCACAAAACTTGTGAGATAGGGGGAGTAGGTATCAGTGAAGAGGAAGGATTTGCTCTGCCTTGAGCCGAGCTCTGTGGTGTAGTGTTTAGCATCCTCGCATGTAACGCAGGAGACCCGGGTTCGACTCCCGGCGGAGCCAAATCTTTTCTCTTCAAAAAGTAAATTATTTAAAAATAATTTAAAATGGTGGTCAACCACGAACTAAGATTAGATTAATTAAAATAATTTAAAAAAAAATTGGCTTACGTAAATAAATATTATAAATTGGACAAAATTTGTCCACCTCCCGCTACTACTCACAAAACTTGTGAGATAGGGGGATTAGGTATCAGTGAAGAGGAAGGATTTGCCCTGCCTTGAGCCGAGCTCTGTGGTGTAGTGGTTAGCATCCTCGCATGTAACGCAGGAGACCCGGGTTCGACTCCCGGCGGAGCCAAATCTTTTCTCTTCAAAAAATAAATTATTTAAAAATAATTTAAAATGGTGGTCAGCCACGAAATAAGATTAGATTAATTAAAATAATTTAAAAAAATATTGACTTACGTATAGTAAAGGCACCAATTGCTGACACTAACCCAATTACTGACACTTGCTCCTTATACCTTGAATAATAAGGGTTGCAAGCTCTCCATGAATTCGAAAAATGCGCCAAATCAAAGCCACATCGATTAGCCTCTGATTCCCGCCAATATCAAGTCATCATTGATAACCTAAATCTCGGAAATCAAGCTTTAGAGTCACTCTTTCTTCAGCTGCTGGATCGTTAAGGTTTTTGCTAAGAAGGTGAGTCGCTATTTTGTTTTTTATAACCATTTCTACATTGTGTTTTCTCTTGAATTTTCTTTGTAGCACTCTAATAATGATGTTAGATAATAAGAATAGTTTTTCCCAATGTGAATTTCCAATAAAACAATATATTTTGGGGATGTCAGGATTTGGGTATCCAAAAACATACGTTTACCCAATTACTGACACTTTTGTCAGTAACTGGGTATTTCGTAGAAATTTAGTTCCAATGTTTAATTAGGTGATTTTTTAACGTAGAACACAATGGTGCTGTCCGTTTTTTAAAAAAACGATGGGATCCAATTCCTGACAGGGGGTGTTAGTAACTGGTTCTGCGAGTGTCAGTAATTGGGATGTACGCACACCAGATACTGAAAGTGAGCAAAGCCAGTTACTGACAGTCTTCTCCCACGTATTTTTACTCCTTCTTTATAACAAACAATCTCCAATTTATACATAACTTTTTAGATCAACTCAAATGGCTCCTACTAAGGAAAATAAGAAGAAGAAAAAACCAACTTGCAGGAAAAATTATAGGGAGGATCAGATGCTGGCAGCACTTGATGATGTGAAACAAGGGGTTCCTGTGAAGACTGCAGCTCGGAACCACGGGGTACCTCGCATCACACTTTATTATAAGGTAACTGGCAAATATCCTATTTCTGGTACTCCCGGCCCAGCAAGTATTTTGAGTCGAGAAGAAGAAGGTGTCATTGTACAATGGATTTATGAGATGTATAGAGCAGGATTCCCTGTCTCTGGCGACCATCTAAAAAACAGTGTTCAGCATCTTCTCAAGAAGGAATTAAAAAGAAATTCACTATTTACTGACGATCGGCCTGGGAAAAAGTGGCTAAAATGTTTCATGAACCGACACCCTTCCATCAAAGGCCGAATAGCTGAGAATCTAACATTTAGTAGGTCCTCAGTGACAAAAGATGATATAGCCGGTTGGTTCAAGCGTACCGAAAAATATTTAAGAGAAAAATCATTATTCGAAATATTAGAAAATCCAAGAAGGGTGTTCAATGGGGATGAGACAGCTTTTTTCCTTAATCCTAAAGGGAAAAAAGTATTAGCTCCCAAGGGAGCCAAGAATGTCTACTTGACAGTAAATAACGACGAGAAAGAATGTCTTACTGTTTTGGTAACAACCAGTGCTCTTGGGGACATAGCTCCACCGATGGTGGTATTTAAGTACGAAAGAGTGCCCGACATAATCGCGGAAAGCATTCCTGATGGATGGGGCATGGGAAAGTCAGAAAATGGGTGGATGACAGGAGCCACATTTTATGAATATATAACAAAAATATTTGAACCTTGGCTCCAAGTAAATAAAATCCCACGTCCAGTAATCTTTTTCTTGGACGGTCATACATCACACCTAACATATCATTTAAGTGATTTTTGTATGAAGAAGAAAATAATCCTCATTGCTTTGCCCCCAAACAGCACCCACTTTATGCAACCACTGGACGTCTCTGTTTTTCGGTCCCTAAAGAAATTTGGAAGACGAAGGTGCACGATTGGCGATTAAAACATATTAACACCCCAAATGTGATGCTAAAGAAGAAGGATTTTTGCCCCTTATTGGATGAGGTCATAAAAGGAATCTGTCCATCCATAGTGAAGAATGGCTTCAGGAAATGCGGACTTGTTCCCTGGGACATGAGAGCCACCGCGTTGTTTTCTGGTGATGTTTCGAACCCCACTGGCTCAAAACCTCCTTCAAAGGGTGCAGTTCTTCAATCTTTGTTGATCCTGGAAAGGTTCATAGGCGAAGAGACAGTAAAAAGGTTCAAAGCGTCACCACGAGGAACTGGATGTATTGAAGATTCATCTCTTTTCATGGTTTGGAAAAGGATGCGAAGGTGTTGCTTCATGGAGCTTGATACAGACAAGATTCAGAATACATCGGAAGGCGAAAACAGAAGTGTGGAGCTTACAGATGAAGGGTCCAGCAACCTAACGCTTTCAAACCAGCCTCCATCGGTAGGTGAAGATGCCTCTGAATTCGTATCACCTGAGACTCCCAAAGAATTTGGTAACTGTCTATCCCGAAGCAACCACAAGATAGCAAAATTTGTAGAACCTACCAGTTTAACAAATCCAGTTAAACTAACCAGTTCAATTATTCCTAATGAGTTAAATACATCTGTTGAATCTAATAAATTAATCAAACCTGTCAACCACGGTGTCAAAGCTGCTGTCCACATTCAGCCTATCACGCCTATAAAACCTATTACATTACCAGTACCAAGTCCATTCAAACGTGCCCTTAGTTGGCCAGAGCCACGAAAAAACATCGTGAAATCTCGCAAAAGGGAGGTAATGCCAAGTGTTGTCTCTTCTGTTGAATATAAAAATTATTTGAAAAACAAAATTGATAAGAAAGCAGAAGATGAACAGAAAAAGAAAGAACGGATGTCAGAAAGAGCTCGAAAAAAAGCAGAAAAGGAGAAGATTAGATTAGAGAAGGCAGCTGAGAGAGAAAAGAAGAAAGCGGTATCACAAAAAAAGAAGAAAATTTCTGTAACAAAAAAATTAAAGAAAGCAGTCCAGACTTCTAGCGAAGAAGAAGACAACCATGTGCAGTGGGACCCGCAAGATGAGTCAAATGGGACCACCGAGAAAGAGAATGACCAAGAACATGAGCCATTTAATGATGAGCAAGTGCAATTGGATGACTCATTCAATTTCATTCTTCCTAATCACGAAATTTATGCGATGAAAGATCCAAATGTTTCTATTCCACTTACTGATACCACATTAGGTGGTTCTGATGTTGAAGAAACACGACTGGATATTGTCCAAACCATTGAAGATGTTATTGGGATAACATCGCCTTCCTTTATCGAAAAAATGGACGACGGAGTTATAATAGAAATATCTACAATAGAAAATAAAAATCCAACTAAGAAGGACGACAAACCCTTACAAGAGCTAGTAGCAGTTGAAGATAAAGAAAAAGCAGTGAGAGATTTGGATCAGATTTCATCGAGATTCAACAAACACTTTATGGAAAGCCCAAAAGTAAGAGAGGGTGACTACATTACTGCTTATATATCTACCAAGAAAAAGAATATCCGCGTTGCGTGTTGTATATTGAGTATTGTAGATGGGATTATGATTGCTAAATGTATGAAAGCTTGTAATCGTATGAAAAATGTCTTTAAATTCAAAGAAGAGGTGATAAAAATAGAACCTAATAATGTTATCGCACGGTTACCAAATCCGTCAATTCTTTCGAACGAGCGATTCTTGTTCGAACTTCCATTACAAATTGATTAATCTGAATTGAAGCTAAAAGAAAGTTTTTATTTCCAAACGCACAAAGTAAATGATAGTTTGTAAATTTTGAGATGGACAATCACATCTCTGTCTTAGTTACCAATAGTGTATCTCTTCTTATTTATCAATTATTTTGTATATTTTAAATATATTTACTTGAATTACTTTTACCTTGCTGTTTATTTATATTTTAAAGCTTTAAATAAAATTATTTTAATTTGAAAAAGGGTGTCAGTAATTGGTTCCTTATAGTGTCAGTAATTGGTGATTGAGTGTCAGTAATAGGAGAAAAAACATGCGTCCAAATTTTTAATAAAAAAGGTAATTAATTCATTATTAAAAAACCTTTAACTAGCAGGAATGAAAGAATAGATATTGGCCTAACAGAAAAGCTTTGAGTTGTTAGGCTGCACCAATAAATAAGAGAGTTATTGATGAAAAACCAAAAAATGGTTCTTATAGTGTCAGTAATTGGTGCCTTTACCCTAAATAAATATTATAAATTGGACAAAATTTGTCCACCTCCCGCTACTAATCACAAAACTTGTGAGATAGGGGGAGTAGGTATCAGTGAAGAGGAAGGATTTGCTCTGCCTTGAGCCGAGCTCTGTGGTGTAGTGGTTAGCATCCTCACATGTAACGCAGGAGACCCGGGTTCGACTCCCGGCGGAGCCAAATCTTTTCTCTTCAAAAAATAAATTATTTATATATATTTATATAAATAAATAAATACATGTTAATTATGTTACGAAAAAAATAACATTTCCTTATAATAATTTTCATATAATATTCAAATAATCAAAATTTGATAAGACCTTTATTTGACAGCTTTTTTCACAAATTACAAAGAAAATATGTGGATTATGAGTTCAAGGCAGCTCTCATGGCAGGGCACTCCACATTAGGAATATTGAACTTTAGTTTCTTCATTTTCTAATTTTTTATTACAAAAAATACTCGTTTCAAAAAACTTAGTGTTTCAAGTAATATTTCATTAAAATCATTTTAATATATTAATAACTATTTTTATTTTATTGATAAAAAGGTGTCTTAATTTGGGATATCCCTTAATAGGAAGTAATGGGTATCCCATATTAGGGGATGTGGCTTCTTTTTTTTAGAGGTTATTGTGCTTCAGTATTTAATTTAAAAAAAAGAAAGCAGTTAGCAAATATTGTAATGAATTATCCAACGTTCAAAATAAACAATGATTATGGGAATTCGACTTACATTGAGGCCTAAAATAGCAGGTCAAAATAATCAAGATTAAAGTTTTTGTACCTTAAAAAAAACATTTCACTTAAAATAATCCAACAGGATGAGAATGTATAACAATGTGACAAGGTTATGTGCCAATGGGAAATTAATCTTAAATTTTATAGAATAAAAGCGGGGTTGCTGTACAAACTATATCCAAAAACCACATATCTCATATTAGGCAACAATACCATAATCGGGCGGCACTTTCCCCTATATATATATATATATATATATATATATATATATATATATATATATATATATATATATATGGGTGTATGCCAAAGTTAGAATTAGTGTGTTCGCCATTGTATGTAATTACATGAACTAAAAAAGTCATCATTATATATTTAATTTTTAAAAGATTCTTAATATTCTTAAAATCTTATGCATGCATTATTATAAGGTACCTATGCATGAATAATAACTAATGATAATAAAATATATTATACATGTATATGAGAACTGAGTAGTAGAGTAAAAGCGTTATACTCATTTTATACCAACATTAAGTAACTTTTAGATTTAAAAATACTTAAGACTGAATTCTTTTAGTTTAATTTAATTTCTTAATCTAATTTTATTTTAAATTTTAATTATCAATAAACTGAGGCAACTTACAAAAGAAGATCGCAATGAGGAATTGTTGAGATCACCGACTCTGTAAAGTGAAGATGAAACTGTAATATTTGCATTTGATGATTTTAGAATGTCCAGGACTGTGGAGGGGGTGACGGTAGGCGCGAAACATCAGCCAATCAAATTACAGCTTTCAAAAATACAATTATCTAGCAAGCAGTTCTTCCTTCTTAACTTCAGTTTAGTCCCTTTTAAGATACGGTTCCGAAGAGTTCTTCATATATTTTAGTTAGTAAAAAGTGTTTTAACTGTTCCAGTGTCATTTTTAAGCTTTGTGTTAAATTTTAATATTATTTAAATTATTAAATAAGTGAGCGTCGATTTTTTTAAATATATGTGTTAAAATAGAGAAAATGTTTTTCAAGAACCATGACAGCCATTGCTGTGATTTCTACATACATAGGTGAGGCTTGAACATTTAACCTTTTATAATAATATACAATTATTATATTATAATTGATTGATAAATATCCATAACCTTTATATATTTATGCTTAAAATTATTCATATATTTATTTATAATTTTAAATTATTACTTGATGCAACCTTTTTTAATTTTAAAGTTTTATTAGAAAAGTATATTCATTATATTAAAACTACATATACAGTTATTATATTATGTTTAAGTACTTAAGTTCCAGAGGTATTAGAATACTTGAAAAAAATCAAAATAAAATCTTTTTTATCTTTCCTTTTTTTTAAATTTATATATTGATAATATCTTTAGAAATCATCTATTTTAATAATATGAATGAAAAGGAAATTTTCATTTTCTAAAATTTTCAAAATTTATAAAAATAAACCTAAATTTATATATAAAATTTCCACTTGTGTCACTAAACTTACCGGCTTATAAATGTATTATAAGCGATGATTGGATATTTTCTATAAAATTTATTCCACATTTTACTTCACTATTAACTATGAATAATTTTTATTTCAAAATCAACTTATTCTATAATTAATATTATTAGTCCGAATCGGCACTAATATAAAAAAAAAATCTATCTTATTATTTGTTTATATCAGTGAAGGTAATATTCAATTTATTTTTTAAATGATAGAATGGTGAATATCTTCTTCCCAAATTATTTTATTTAAAAAATACAATAGTTACATTAATTTGCAAACGTTTCGGACTATTCGTCCCTCTTCAGGGTAAATTTCTTCTTTAAGATCTTGTTTTCTTTACCTATCACAAAATTTATTTATTCACAAAGTCAATCATTTTAAATAACATTACATATTTAATCAATTTAACATATATATATTGAATAGTACCTAACAATTTCTGGTGGCTTGGTCCATCTATTTCTATATTACAGCTTTATTCCATTAAATTGTAATCAGCCAATTTTATTTAAAAAATATTGTTCACGTGTCACAATTTTTTATGTAACTTTTTACTGCCACATACATTTACTTGAATTATTCTTGTCACACTATCTATTACTGACTGAACTTTGTCTTATTTACATCAATGTTCCTTACCCAACCAATTGTTATTGTAGTTTTTTTTTTTTATTATATATTTTGTATCTTATTCAATTTTTGATATTTAATTTTTTTATAATATCCCCTGCTTAGTTTTATGGAATCAGTTTTATAATTGACTTCACATTCAATGTTTTTTATTATGTGTATAGTTGCTATTAATTTTCTGTTTTTTGTATTTTTTTCTATTGCTAAAATTTTTACATCTTCGAAATTAAATTTGTGTTTTTTTAAAATATTGTGTTGGGCTAGGTCTGTGACGTTTTAATATTATTACAATTCTATCATTTACATAATTTAGATCTTCCGGTACATAGAGTATATTTATGATTAGATAGTCAATTTATTTTATTTTATATTAATCACCTTTCTTTTATAATAAAGTTCCAAAAGAAATTAAAAATGTATAAAAATCATTATGTACATAACTCAAATTTATAGTCGAAGATAAAATAATAAATCTGAAAAAAGCCATATTAGGAGCAGATTCTAATATTTAGATCTGTCGCTAAGTGGTAAGGAAGCTGATTTGATTAAGGAATGTTTCTTTGCTTCTGATTGGCTGAAGGTAACTGATCTAAAACTGACTTTAGAAATAAAATATTAAAGCTCTTAACATTCTCTACTACTTCTCAACTCTCTTTATAAGAAAATTATTTATTTATTATAAAAATTGTGATTTAAAAATTATTATTATTAATTGAAGAAAGTAAAATAAAGTAGTAAAAAACATGAAAATTTTCATTTTTATTTTAATATAAATGAAATCGTTTAAATTATTAAAGTTCAAATATCTGGATGGGTAAAAATAACCATGATTCAAAAAGTTTTCAAAGTTAAAGTCTTAAATATCTATTATTTGGTTATACATTGATATAATTGTATAGTGGTTCTACAGTGTCATTTTTAATATAATTTATGATACAACATTTTTATTTTAAATTGAACCTACAAAAAAAAGTTTATGTTTAATGTTTAATGTTTCTCCACCATACATATTTAAAAAAAACCATCTTCCTCCAATATTAAAAAAAAATTATATATTTTATGTAACTAAATAAGAGTAAGAGATGAAAATTTAAAGAGAAAATTTTGAAAAAAAAAATAAATTTAATTAATTTTATATTAATTTAACCATCATTGTGGGTTACCACCTATTTTTTAAATAATCTATTTTCGAAGAGAAAAGATTTGGCTCCACCGGGAATCGAACCCGGGTCTTCCGCGTGAAATGCGCGGTATGGAAGCGACTCCGTGGTGTAATGGTTTGCATACCGCGTATGTCACGCGGAAGACCCGGGTTCGATTCCCGGCGGAGCCAATTTTTTTCTCTTCAAAAATAAATTATTTAAAAAATAGGTGGTAACCCACAATGATGGTTAAATTAATATAAAATAATTAAAAAAATTATCGAACGTCAAGAGGTGCCCAAAATAGGACAAAAATTGTCCATCTCCCGTAAATACTCCCAACATTTGCGAGATCGTGGGAGAGGTGTCAGTGAAGAGGAAGGATTTGGCACCGTTTGGAAGCGACTCCGTGGTGTAATGGTTAGCGTACCGCGCATGTCACGCGGAAGACCCAGGTTCGATTCCCGGTGGAGCCAGAATCTTTTCTCTTCAAAAATAAATTTAATTAAGGTATCAAAAATACAAGGTATCCAAAAAGAGTATTCAGGGTTTGAAAGTTGAATAAAATCTCAAATATAGAATATCTAGTAGGATGTTTACGTTTTATTTTAACACAATGCACTGGAAATTTATTTAGAAAAACAATATTGTCTAAGTGTCCACCATAAAGCTGGTGGCACTCCTCGAATCTCGAACACAGTAAATAGTATAAATAGTACTGTAAATAGTAAGCGTTACTGTGAAATGATAAGAGGTTTTTTGGCCCAAGAACTTTAAGAGTTTAAAGAATATACTAGAATAAGGATACTATAGAACATGGTTTCAGCAAGACGGGGCCACTTGCCATACTTCAGACTAACCTATCCATTGCTACGCTAAACAAATTATTCCAAAACATAGTGATTTCTCGTAAAGGCACTATTACCTGGCCTCCCAGGAGTACCGATCTCAGTCCTCTTGACTTCTTTCTGTGTGGATGCCTGAAAAATAGGGTATGCGAAAAGAAACCGTCGAATCTAACGTAATTGAAGCAAAATATCAGAACTGAAATGACGGCAATATCAGCAAAAATGTGTCAACGCGTTTTTAGAAATCTGCGTTTGAGATTCGAGGAGTGCCAGCAGCGTTATGATGGACACCTAGGTTATACTGTTTTTTCAAAATAAATTTCCAGTTCATTGTGTATAAATAAAACGTAAACATCCTACTTGATATTCTATATTCGAGATTTTATTTAACATTCAAACCTCGAATTTTGGTCACTCTGTATATTAAATTATTTTGCCACGTAATCACTGTTTACTTGCTATTTGAATAAAAATTAAAAGTTTTACAAATATATTTATTGAAATATTAAGGGAACTAAAAGAGTATAATTGAGAAGAGAAAAGATCATAATAAGACTAACTTAATAAAAAGAGCAAGCTAGAGGCCTTGAGAAATATTAATTTCAAAGTCTGAACGTTGTTATAGGTAGGTAATTAGGTTTGGAGCCTGGAATGGCCATGAGGATATTCGTTTAGCGAAGGAAATAGCATTGTATATTTGTTTTTTCCGTTTTAAATCATACGTTTAATATTATAAATGCTGCATTGTTCAGTGACAGGATTAAAATAAATAAACGGTTCTTATACTTTTTTTGTAAGAAATTAGTCAGTTTGTATTTGCCAATGAAGTATTTACTTTTATTCAAACATTTAAATGTTTGCTTCAATTCTAATGTTTTCGCATATTTTAAAACTAATGAGTTGTGGCAGTTTCAAAGAATTTTTATGCATTAAAAGTTTAAAAAAATCTGTTTTGAAAAAAAAAATTGTCCCAGTTTTACGCTTCTGTTCACCATCACTTGAAAAAATAAGTAAACCTAAACGTAAGTAGATGAAATTAAATAAAACGTAAAAAACATTTTTTTTTTTTTATTAATTAATCTACATAAATAAAGATGAAATTCTGTTGGTTTGTTCTTTATAGATTAGGTATCACTTTTTATAAAAATAATTAAAATTTTTTTTTTAAATAATTTATTTTTTGAAGAGAAAAGATTTGGCTCCGCTGGGAGTCGAACCCAGTTCTCCCGCGTGACATGCGCGGATGCTAACCACTACACCACAGAGCTTCAAAAAATAAATTATTAAAAAAAGGTGGTCACCCACAGATTATGATTAGATTAATATAAAAAAAAATTATTATTAGAATTCACAATATCTATTTATTGTAGTGCTAATAGGTGCACAATGATTTTGGTTAACCTGTCTTTTGCTAAAACAAATATGTTCTCTGTCTTCCCCACATGTGAAAAGGCGGCACATATACTTGCCAATGGGGAAAACGCGGATCTTTCTAGTCCAAGCCGAAAAACATAGATATGGCTACTGGGTGCTTAACCACCCAAAATATCAAAAGAAAATGAAGTGCGGTGTCAATAAATCAACTAGCTTCGGATTTTACTCCCGACGAGGATCGTGACACGAGATGTTTTATTTTATTTTTTATTTTTTTATTTTTTTATTTTTTTATTTTTTATTTTTTATGTCCTCCCTACCTTGCCTTTCAGCAACACGGGTTTTGGCAAGATACAAACACTAGTTAGCGTTTTCACCTTGCCTAAAAAAACTTTATTTTGATTTTTCTCCCAGGATCTCAGGATCTTCATTCGTTTAAAGACTGCTGCCTTCTATCCGACGGTACTTCTGTCTGGTCTATCCTTGCCCTCTGTCGGGTGGTCTTCCAGGTGGTGGTCCCCTTCTTCCAAGATTGAAAACGTCCAGTCCGACGGCTTCTTTCCACCCGTAAACAAACTGTTTGTAGTACGGGAAGTTCCGCTCTGTCATTAACTCAGGGAACTGGTTCTCCCCCAGGACGTAGAGCCCAGTATCCCTGATGAGCTTGGACCTCAGTGCCTCAAAGGCGGTGCAATTCAAAACGACATGCTCAGCCGTCTCCGGTACTCCGCATGCTGGGCACAGGGGATCTATATCCTTTCCAAAGCTATGGAGTTTAGCACGAAAGGCCCCATGCCCAGTGACACGAGATGTGTATACATATATCCTGGGTGTCCCAGACCTAGTGTAAAAAAAAATTGGATAATACTGCATGTTAAACGGGGTAGAAACGAGTTTCCTATCTCAATCTGTTTCGGAGATAGAATTTTTTTTGTTCTTATTTTTAAAATCTTACTTTTTTCTAAAAAATGGCAGTTCTCTCTACTTCGGTTTAGCATAGAAACAAAAACAATGATATTTTATTAATCTGCATTAAATTTCATAAAAGATGAGTTAGGTTTGGTTATTTTAAATCCACTATCAGTGGGCCTAACGCGCAAAACACAAACAATTTATTTAAACTTAAATTATTAATGTTTTTTGAAAATTCCTTGCTCCTCAGTGGAGCATTCTAGAAGCTGTCAAATTTCCTAAAAACTGCGGAATTTAGTTAGGTTTTTAGTGTTGTAACCCATGATACAATTGCACTTCACCTTTTGAGTCTAAAAAAAGTTTTTCTGATGAAAAACACGCTACACAATGTCACTGCTAGGGCAATGAGGAAGCGCGCTCGAGCCTGCAACCAAATTAATGGATGCCGAACTTCCCAAAGGCCCACTGATAGTGGATTTAAAATAACCAAACCTAACTCATCTTTTAGGAAATTTAATGCTGATTAAGACAATATCATTGTTTTTGTTCCTACGCTAAGTGGAGAAAACTGCCATTTTTTAGAAAAAGTAAGATTTTAAAAATTAAAACAAAAAAAATTCTTTCTCCTGAACAGAGTAAGATAAGAAACTCGTTTCTGCGCCATTCTACGCCGTTTAACATGCAGTATTATCAATTTTTTTTTACAATAGGTCTGGGACACCCAGTTTATATATATATATATATATATATATATATATATATATATATATATATATACATATATATATATATAGTTATGATAACCACTAAACCTTTGACAGTTGACTATATTGTTAGATAAACGGGTTTTCAGTAAATGGACGGATACACTGGATCAGTTCATTGTTATTGTAGAGGAGTGCGGAACTTCTGGGAACGGGGGGGGGAGCGGGTGGGGGGAGGTTCAGAACTTGGGACACGATCCGCAGTTGGGATTATCTCACAGTTTGTGTGTCTATAGCAAAGTCTGAGTTAGGCGCTCTATATCCGGTGGATCGATAGCCTCTTAGTGTTGGACCGATTTTAAAGGGCCGAGGCGTCGATGAGACTGGTATTGTTTGAGGATGTCTCTGTACGGTCCCCGTTTCCAAGTCATAAAATAGTTTTCTTTTCACCTATAGTATGACCCCATCCAGTTTGGAACAAAGGAAATGACTATTATTGTTCAGTCAGTCCACTGTTACTTTTATAAATGTTTCATAAGTTTAGAATCATCTGGCTTGTCTTCCTTTAGGTTCAGTTTGTTGAAGGAATAAGAAAAATCGGAGAAGGACTTGATAAATATATTTTTAAATAAATAATTTTTATTTTATTTTATTTTTATTTTTTATTGAAATAATTAATACCTTTTGCCACAATCAAGGGCATTAATATACGAGCATTAACACAATAACTACGAGTATATACGTAAAACAACAAAATCAAGTAAAAATAATAATTTATTAATCTAATTTTAATTTGTGTGTGACCACTTTTTTTAAATTAAGTTTAAATAATGTATTTTTTGAAAAGAAAAGATTTGGCTCCGCCGGGAGTCGAACCCGGGTCTCCCGCGTGACATGCGCGGATGCTAACCACTGCACCACAGTGCTCAGCTCCAAGCAGAGCTAATCCTTCCTCTTCACTGATACCTACTCCCTCAAAATTAAGATTAGATTAATTAATATAATTAAGAACATTAATATAATTAACAATAAAATTAATATAAAATAATTTAAAATTGACATATGTCAATAAATACCAGTAATTGGACAAAATTTGTCCACCTCCCGTTATTACTCGCAAAATTCGCGAGATCGGGGGAGTAGGTATCATTGAAGAGGAAAGATTGGCTCATTTGGAGCCTAGCTCTGTGGTGCAGTGGTTAGCATCCGCGCATGTCACGCGGAAGACCCGGGTTCGACTCCGGGCGGGGCACAATCTTTCCTTTCAAAAAATAAATTATTTAATAATATCTAAAATGTAAACCCCGAAGAAGGAAAGAAAAGGAAAAAAAATAACAATCACAAAAAAAAGAAAAGAAATTGCAGTCTCACATTCATACCTATCAGATAAGAAATTGAAGGATAATACAATATGCACTATACAACTTGAAAGAAAAAATTTAAATCCCACTCGGCCCTCAATGAGAGCCTCCTTTTCCGATAGCTGTTAAGATCGATCCGTGTTTAAGAGACTCTTACACGAGAGCCAGAGTGAGGAGGGAGTGAGGAGGGATATAAAAGTTGCGGAGAACTAAATGGGATTGGACGGGGGAGTTGTAGTTTAGTGTAAGTAAGTTAATTAACGAGATCTGTTGGCCATTTCAAGATTGGGCCATCTTAACTTGTTGCTCCCTTCTTTGTATTTTATCTTAGTTTTTGTCCTTCTTACTAAATCACACATTGCACTATATGGATAGTGCATCGACAGTAGTGGTGTGACCGACGAATAAACATCATTGTTTTGAATATAAAATATCGATGTAAAATAGCACTTTTGGGCTCAAATATTTTATGAAATTATTACCTGGGTCATTCCATGTCAATGCAACACAGGCTTGAGCCTCACCATTAGAGATATTCTCAAAAAAGGCATATTTTTCAATGTTTTCTATATATATATATATATATATATATATATATATATATATATTTTAAATTGGTTTTGGGGAATGAAAATTTCTTCATTACTAAAAAAATTGAAAAATTAAACTACAATCTCATAATCCTAGTCAAATTTGGATAACATATACGGGTGATACTCATATGAATTGACAATTTAGTGTCCCTGAACTTAACTTTCGTTTTTCAGATATTTTTTTATATCCAAAAAATTTTTTTGGATATTTGTTTTATAGTATTCTGTTATCACAAAACGATGGTAACATTTAAATGAACCTGGGCATCATAAAAAACAAAATATCTCAATGTGAAGTTTGAAAATGTCACGAGTGTTACAGTCCCCAAGCTGGTTATGCTTAGTTCACCACACCCTGAAATAAACCCTTGATAATCGATTTAATTTGAACAATTCATTGTAATACGGTGGTGTTTCAAGTTATGAATGATATTTTTAGTTACCTCTAATACTTCGAATGTGAATCAGGAAAATGAATCTGTCCCCAAGGTTAGTAGAAAAATTCATGGCGAGTGTTGTCGGCTGTTCTGGGCGACACTGTTCTTTGAAAATGTTGGGAATGGCCATGATATCCTTTGTTTTTAATACCGGCTATCAAGTCGATGTGCAAACTTGGTGAAGAAAGCATCTAATTGGCAGTTATTTGATATCCAATGCAAAATTATGTATATCACAAAAATTAGTTGTCACGAGTGTTACGTTAATTCTATGTATCAGCGTTCATTGAAAAATCCGAATGATACCGGCAAATGATGTTGGTTAGGGACATTTATTCGAGTTCATCCTCTCTTATATGTCCGACACTTGGTTTAGCTAAGGTTCGAGATTTTTTGTGAAAATGTCACGAGTGTTACGTAACACTCGTGACGGAAAAACAATTCTGGGGAAGTGTTGTTATTGTTATGTTCAAATTCCTACATGATTCATTTCTTTTTATAGCCATTTTAACAAGCTGTAGAAAGGAGCAATAGAGAAAAGAAAAAATAGACGCCAGCCTAGTAATTATTGTTTAACTAAAGGAAAACAAGATTCGATGCCTTACATATGAGTTTTACGCTGTGATATGGAGTGACGAGAGTGGGCGAGAATAGAAAACAAAAGCAACATTAAAAACATATATAAACAAAAATACAGAAAAGCCCCTCAGAAAACTCATTTTTGAGTAGAAAAAATGCTAGAACTGAACGAACTGACAAGCTGTGCTCACCTTTGTTTTTTTTTTTGAAGATATTATTGATGATATTCAGATCAAATTTTATTCATAAGTTGATTTTTTTAAACCCAAGATTCAATTTCTAAAAAAGTTAAATGGTCAAATTAAATGAGAGTCACCTATACAGGATATTTTTAATCATAAAATGCTAGATTTATGGAATTTTATCAGTACATTACAATTTTTTTAGTAACGAAAAAATTTTTATCCCACTTCTATATTTTGTTGTATTAATAGATATAATACTATATATTTTATTAAAAATATATAAAACATTGAAAAATATGCCCTTATTGAGAAAATTCAAATTCAAATTTTACATTTAGTTTTAAGATAATATCTTTAGTACCAACAGATACATTGTTGTATATCATATGAAATGGCTTGGAAATCGCTGTTAAACGACACCAATCCCATACTCCTAGTCATATTCGGAGAACATATACAGCTATTTTTAATCAAGATTTCTTCTGTTTCTGGACCTATTTTGGAGGGCTTTAGTGATCAACAATTCAAAAACGGGTAGACATATCTCAGTAATATTTCACAATTGTTATAGTAGATACAATTAGTACACATGTACCAAATTTCCAGAAATTCTGAGATGGTGAGGCTCAAAATGATATATTTTTGTGTTGATTTGACGTGGAATTGCGCCAAAATCTTTTCTCTTCAAAAAATAAATTATGTAAAAATAATTTAAAATGGTGGTCAGCCACGAACTAAGATTAGATTAATTAAAATATTATAATTTTTTAAATAGTTCTTTTAAAATATAGGTCACTAGCTTTCCGCGTCGCGGCTTTGCCCGCGAGCCTTTAAAATCAATTCTTTGATCATTATCTTGGTATTGATTTAATATAATATGTTAACTGATGTTAAGGAGATTTAGTAAAATCGGAGCTGTTGAAGGCGGATGCTGCTGGCTCTGTAGAAGTGAGGGTAACGCTCAATGGAGAGAGTTCTCTAAAACCGCCGAAACAAAAAATTGCTTACTCGTCGTGAACGCTTCTTTTTTCGGCTTTAAAACATGGTTTTCGATGCCCCGTAGAGGCTTTCTTTCGAGTTAAACTCGTCGTATCAAGACCTTTAAAATAAGTCCAAATTAAATATTTTTTCTCGAATTGCAAACATAGGTGCCTGTTAGAGTTAAACGACAATTTCGCCATTTAAACCACTTAGGGTTTACATTTCTGAAATCCCTTTCTTAGTGGTTACCTACATAGCATTTAAAATCTGAATTTCGAACTTCAAGTTTCTATCATTAGTAGTTTTTGCTCTGCGTTGATTCTGTCAGTCAGGACAAAGCTTCTTATATACATATATATATATATATATATATATATATATATAGAGAGAGAGAGAGAGAGAGAGAGAGATTAATATATAGGGGAGAGCGAGGTTGGTTGGCATATGGGGTAGGTTGGCCATCGGCTTATAGTTTCCGTCACACCTGTTGTGAAGGCCCCACCATTGTACCATGTGAACCGCTCGACCTCGGGAGTCTTGTCCTGAGTTTTCAATCCGACGCTAACAGTGTAGAGAAGAGTGTGCTTCATTGATTGATTTTAAAACATGTAAGTAAATTTTTATATTTTCAGTAAATTTGATTTAAAGGCATGGTAAAACATTTTTGACTCCGATTCTGTTCAGACAGCCCCAAACTCCTTAGAAAAACCTAACCTTTCGACTGACCAGTTTCTTGTTTGATTGTTCTCCCCTGTCCTGGCAGCCACCTTTTTTATGATGTCTCCTGTGGGGTTAGTTGGCTCTCTGCAACTGGGGTTTGTTGTCGCAGTAGCAATTCACAAAAGCAAGGTAAACATAAACAAAGGTGAAACTACCAATTTTTTTTAGTTCCAGCAAGGAGGATGAAAGCAATTTTTCTTATGCAGAAAGTGACGACAGTTTAAACTTCTATCTTCTTCTATTGTCATTCTATTTTCCCTTAAAAGCTGTTTAAAACCGATTCAAAATTATTATACCATTATAGTGCAGCTTCTAATAAGAATAATATGTGCCAGGCAGTACTTGAATGAGATGGCTAAAAAACCCCACCTTTTAGGCCAACCTGCATTTAATTGACTAAAAATTAAGTTGAAGACTAAAAATTATATTTATTAATATTAATTCAATTTCTATTTTTAGGTACAATGGCGAGACTACTCTGTATCCTGATCAACTTGGCTGCTCTGTTTGGACTCGGCGCGTGCTATTTGGTGGAACAACTGTCTGAAGGTAGGGAACACCTTATTTCTTTTGCGGAATCGATATAATGTTTCAAAATACATGAACTCTTATAACTATGATAAAACGAAATGAAATAGCCTCTGTTATACATACAAATAAACAAAACATTTAAAAAAAAATATAAATTCATTTTTTACAAGCTTTTCTTCTAATAAGAATAATGGTCTACAACACAAAGGAACCTACATGCTGTGCATAAACAATTCTAAGAAATTTTAAGTTAAATTTGATTTTTTAACTTAAAGCGTTTATATAAATAATAGATGTGAATAAGTTAAATTAAAGTAAATTTGTAATCTAAATTCTGATTAAGAATAATATTAAAATTTTAATTTTTACAGAACATCGTTCAACTGTAAAAAAAATTCATTGTTTAGCATATTTTATTCATAATATCAGGAATAAAAAAAATGCTATGTACCTAATAGCAACCCAATAGATAGATAGATAAACACGTTTATTGGTACAATATACAATGCATAACATATTTTTTTTCTTTTTTCTTAACGTATATAGACAATGGCCAGAGATTAGGCCGTCTGTCGAGTTGTCTACGGGTTATTTTCCATTATAAAATAATAACAAAAGAAAGGAGCTCTTAGAAAATTAAAAATAAAAATAAACTTTAGGAGTAGGGCGTATATCGTAAACACATAAATTGAAAAAGACAAAAAAAAAAATTACTAATACAAAAAATAAATCTCAGTGCGGTATTCAATTGAATTCATTGATTAAGTAGTTTCTGTATCTTTCTGCGCTCTTTATAAAATTAATAAGTGTCTTCCAGTTTTTGCCGTTTAATATTTCTTTGAATTCTAATATATTGAGGGTATGTTTCTTGAAATTTTTTGACCGGAATTCCTTTAAAACAGGGCATACTCCTATGAAATGAAAAGTGTCCTCTTTAGTTTTCATGTTGCATAGAGAACAGTCATTTCTTTTATTTATCCACGGTTGATAATTCAGATTTAGCAAGTCTCCCCTAGCCTTAAAAATTAGTTGAATGTCATTTAGGTTGTTTAATCCAAAGTAAGTATTGCTATTGTAATCGAGGCTGGCATATGTTATATCATGTTCTACATTTTGGGCTCTATCTATTATATTTTGTCTATGTCGTAGTTTGTTGTAATAGCAATTATGGACCTATTCTGACAATTATGGAAATGACCCCCTACAGAGAGGGCATCTCTTCGACCTCCAGTGGAGGTACGATGTGCCCCTGTGTCACGTCGAAAGATTCAATACTGTATTGTGTCCTCCACACCTATTCTGACAATTATGGAAATTAATAGCAACCCAATATTTACTATATATTACCAAACGCCTCATACAAGACTGGAAAGACAAGAAACAATTCCCTGATTCCGACTTTTACAATATTCAACGATCAAGAGCTTCAAACTTCCAATTCACTATTGTTTGTTTAACTTCCCTTTATGCTACTAAGGCTAATCGGACGATGTTATAGTGGGAGTCCTAAATTTTGCCTATCCAGGTATAATTAGGGATCTTTAATGATTACCGACATCGCACTGGCTCAGGACGTCCAATTCGCGTCTTATCAGAAGGACGACAGTTAGGCCGGGCGTAAGTTGGTGCCGTTACGTGATATGAAGTGAGGTGAGGGGACACAGGAAAGCAGGGCAGACTGCGCGCAGGAGCTGCGAAAGTTGAGACTTATTCTATTGAAAATTACGGACTCGTAAGGCATAGTTCAATATTTATATAAGATTTCCGATGATATCGAAGACCAATTAATAACAACATCATTGCACGAAATACTTCCTTTCTCAACTTTCACTCTTCCTTTCTATTCTACTGAACTCAAAAACTCACGTCACACAGTGGGAAAATTTTGTCATTTAGCGGCCAAAAATCTATAACTCCTGATTAAATTACGATAATCTAATAATTCTTTTTTCTTTAAAGAGCATGGGATTCCCTTTATCAGTGAGAATAAAAAAAATAAAAATACCATCGATCAAATTATTTCCAATTAATTTTTAAATGAATCCTTTCTTCACTTAAATTTAAATAAAATATTGTATTAGGGACAGGGTTATACATAGGGAATGAAATGAGTCAGGATTATCATCTATTTCTGCATATATACATGTCTTTTTCAGGCACTTGCTCCATTTGAAAGGTGTTTAAATAATTATTGTCTGATGAAGAAAAAATCCAAAAAAATAAATTAAAAATATCCTTTTTTTTAAGGAATTTTAAAGGAAAAAAATATTGTCCTATAATTCAACGATAAGTATGTTTTATGATTTAGTCTAATTCGAGGCCGAAAATATATTGAAAAATTAAGTATATGGGTTTAAATCTTAAAATCGATATATCGCCAATTGATCGCATTTGATCGATCTAAGTCTATCATGGTATTTTAGCACCCTTCACCCTCTACCATTATGGAAAAAATCAGAACCAACCATTGCCAATAATAGAAGTTATATCAATTTAATTACTTTCTTTTATCATTATTTAATCAATAATTACCTAGTTAACGTGGATGAAATTAAAACGCATTTTTATCCAATAGTTTTACAGCCATTCTTCTTATTTATAAAATATGTTTGGTGCATTAATATAAAAAGTAAAGCTCAATAGGGAAAACAATTGAATTTATTTTAAGCAAAATCTATGCTCATCTCTCCGATATTATTTGTTTTTTTATTGAGCTTTACTTTTTATATTATTGAACCAAACATATTTTATAAATAAGAAGAATGACTGTAAAATTATTGGAAAAAAATGGGTTTTGATTTCATCCACATTGACTATGTAATTTATGAAAAGAAAGTGTTTAAATTGATATAAATTCTTTTATTGGCAATAGTTGGTTCTATTTTTTTTCACAGTGGTAGAGGGTGAAGGTTGCTAAAATACCATTATAGATTTAGATCGATCAAATGCGATCGATCGGCGATATATCGATTTTAAGATTTAAATCCCTATATTCGAACTTTCATTATATTTTCGGCCACGAATTAGACTAAATCATAAAACATACAACAAACATGAATTATATGACAATATTTTATTCCGTTAAAATTCCCAAAAAATAGGGTATTTTAAAATTATTTTTTCAATTGTTTTCTTATTTATACAACAATTATTTTAAAATCTTTCAAAAGAAGAAATGCCTGAATATGACATGTACATAAGCAGAAAGCTCAATAGATAATAATACTGACTCAAATCATTCTCCATGTATAACCCTGTACCTAATAAACTAATTTATTTAAATTTAAGTGAAGAAAGGATTCATATAAAAATTAATTTGAAATACTTTGAGCAACGTTAGTTTTATTTTTTTTTATTCTCACTGATAAAGGGAATCCCATGTTCTTTAATGAAAAAAGAATTATTCGATTATCGACATTTAGTTAGGAGTTATAGATTTTTGGCCGCTAAATGACAAAATTTTCCCACTCTGCTTCATGTCTCCTCTCCTCGCGTCACGGAGCTGCGCCCCAACTTACGCAAGGCCTTAGTACCGTAGGTTGCTACTCTAACAACCACACCACAGGTGACCCCGTTTTTTACCATCTTTTATATAATTATTATATTTCATAAGTACCCATGTCATGTAAACTTATCTTTAACTGATCTTTAACGAATATCTTACATCGTACAGGCTCGCGACCTCCATTTTACGTCCCTTCCGATGGTTAGGTCATAATAGCTAAGAATATTAACTCCATTATAAAATCCTAGAGCATATGATCATTAGAATTGTAGACTGCTAAATATCATAATATCATTTGGTTTTATTTTCACAATATTTTATCACAACCTACGCCAGAGTCAATTACATTTCAATTACAATGAGCTAATTGCAAATTTTTATTTAAAGCTCTGCTCTCTTAGACTCGAACTTTAAACGTTACCAATCACTGCAAAGCGGCAAACCGGTCGATACACTTCAAGCGAACTAAAAGGCTACTCTAAGCGAACACTTTGAAGTAGACGAGAAAGATAATCGGGAACCAAACAGGACGACCGCAGCCACATCAGAGGAAATATCAACGGCCCCACATCCAAGCCTTTGCAAGGCCCCCCTCTTCGATAAAGGTACGCGAACCCACCCCCCAACGGTCTGTGGGACCGCAAGGCCCCAGGACCGGAACTAACCCATTTTTCCGACCCACTGAATGTTGCCTTTGATCTCGGAGAAACGGATTTATTATTTCATCTCTAACCAAACCGAGAGTCGAGTCTAATTCCATCAACTTCCTCCTCCCCGATGATACTCTGTATCCGCTCTTTGTAACTTGATATCTTGCAGTGGGGGGATTATTGCCCTCTCCTGATTGGATCTCCAAAGGTTTTCTCTACATTTGCTCCCTAATATCTGTTCTGTCCAGTCGGCTGGAGGAGCAACGTTTTCTGTGATTAATGTTTCCTCCCGAAGCAATTAGGACTTTTGTAAATATTGGATGGGGTCTAATCAAAGTGTGGGGCTAATCACATTGATAAATCAACTATGAAAGTACTTCTTTTACTTTATTGCTTAATATTTTATTTTTCCTGATTTTTCAAATAGAATCTATTAGAGTAACTGTACCAATAGTTGACAGTATTAACTAATTTAAATAGTTGATTATAAACTAAATTAATAGTTGACCATAAGAAAAAAAATTATTATATCGACACTCTTTACAAATATATGGATGTTAGGATAATCTTTATTATGAATTTAGTTAGACCAATCCCTCTAGAAAACTGAGAATACAATATCCCCTCGTCTATATTTACGGTTTGTATATAAAATGATTTCATAGAAACTTCTAAAAAAACCAATAGTTGACACTTCAAAATGTAAAGATTTGGAAAGTTGACATTTATGGTTTTAAAGTTGACACAGATTAATTTTTGATTTCCTAAGATTTTAATAGGTAATAAGGAATGCAATAAAAGTTAATATTTTTTTTTTTTTTTCGGGTGGCGGGATGCCGAATGGTCAAAAGCGTCAGAAAATACGCGTTGCCCATGGCAACGTATGATTGAGAACCGAAAGATAGCAAGTTCAAAACCCGGAGCTAGGGGACATTTAACAATACTCGGCATCAATCTCCCACCCACTCCCTTGGCCCGGGAAACCCCGTATAGCATAACAGGCGAGGAAGGGGAGGACCAATAAAAAAAAAGTTAAATTTTTTTTTACATATAAACTAGTAAATTTACAATGGTAACAAAACAAAATTTCCACAATTTAATTATTTTATATACAAAAAGCTTAAATGAGACAAAAAAAACACATATTTAAATGAAAAATGAGATCATCCAGTTAAGTAGGTATTATAAATAGATTTTAGTAATGGTCAGTTTCGGGTTTGCACAATTTTAGACTCTCCAAAGATGAACTTCACTCTTCCAGTGCTCTTTTAGACAATTAAAGATGGTCACATTCATTGGTTGGATGAAATTTATATCATTTTGATAGAGTGCGACTAATAGCTAGTGTTATTTGTATAATTGGAAAGTGGGAAGAGTCAGATGAGACGCTTGTCCATATAGGAATAGGATGATTGGCAACGCAATTTTGCTCTCAACGATCCATGGATAGAGCACACTAGCAATTAATTCAAAAAATAAGACACCTGTCATCCATCCAGGCTCAGACTTTCACAAACCGCCCCCAGATAGAACACTATTTGCTAATTCCGGCGATAGTTGACATCGATATCAACTATTGAAATTATGGATTAATTTCTGTTCTAATAGTTGACACCTACATTGAAGCCCTAAAACATTGTATAATTTATTAAAAAGGATATCAAATGATTCTCATGAACGTAATGAATACCATAATAGTAAGTAAAATATAATTGAACTCAAATAACAAACAAAAAACTTTTTTTACTTGACTTCCACCTTAATGAAACAGGATTGCAGAAACCAAGTTTTCAGGCTACTAGAAAATTCGCCATTACAAAACCCTCCCACAAATAAGCTTGAGTTTTCATCAAATTATTGTAGATGGCAGCACAGCTAACTAGTATAACTTGGCAAGTTACCTCTAAATTTTGAACCAAAATAATCAACCCTGAATCTTAGTATTCACACTTTTTGTACGAAATGTCAACTATTGGAGCACTGTAAACTTAAGGTACATTTACCCTATGTATATTGTTGAATTTCCTTACTTTCGTTGGCAGCACTATCTCCGGAGTGAAATATTTACAACAAAGAGAGGGAGAAGACTGGATGTGCCCCAAGGCACGAAGTGGGATCCCTTGGGTAAATATCGGAGTCCGTAGCGGCTAAGTGGGGAGCGACTTTTTACGGGCCGACACCTTAGCGGGCGGCCGGACAGTAAAACCAGGACCCCCTGCGGCCCATCATAGCCCATCAACTATTCAACATCCTTCTTAATAAAAGACAGTCTTCCTCAAGGCTTCTTCTTTCTCTTCGTCTCGGGGGAGGATGGACGGCTTCCTGAAGTATGAATGCGACGATAAAGGTGGAAGCGCTAATCACCTGTCAATATTAAAACAATAACATCTCCAGGGAGAGGCGCTTTTCGGGTAAGAAAGAAAAAGAATATTAAGTTAAAGGATAAGAAAACTTTCACGGCAATACTTTGTAGTTACATTAAGGCTCTACATAGTGATGTAGAACTATCGATTGTACTATCCATACTATCGATAGGATATAGTGCTAGTCGTGGAGTTTTTAAGGAATATAGTGCTAGCCCCCGCCTCATCCATGTGCTACATAATTCATGGATATGAAAATAGTTATTTATTATACAAGTGACGAAAGTAGATCATTTTACAACTCGAGTGAAACGTTTACCCACACGAGCGAAGCGAGTTTGGTAATTTCACGAGAGTTGTAAATTCTACTTTTTTCACGAGTGTAATATTAAATTTTTTCTGTAATCGTGTAATACATGATCAGATCTAACCGGAATATGAACAAAATTAGGATGTTGTGAAGATTATGGTATGTTGTTGGTAGGTTATAAGCATGGTTGTGAAAGGTCATAAGCATAGCTATAAAACAACTAGTATTAATTTATTTTAACATTTTATTTATTATATATAATAATAAAATAATATATATAATAATAATAATAATAATAATATATATTTGTTATTGTAATTATGCTTTGATTTTTGAGGTATTAGTTGACTTAGTGCGATATTGGCATTATCTCGTACTTCTGGAGGAGTTAGTTCCAAATATACTTCTGTTTCACTATCACTATTCATTTTTATGTATAAATTGAAAATGTTTAATTAAATAAAAAATAATATAGTAATAATATTTAATCAAACAGTGTTTTTTGAAGTTTTTTAGTAATATCAAAGATGTCTGTTTAAATTAAAATGATTGTGAAGTATTGCAGTTATAAACAAGTGCAGGTTATAAACAAGGAAGGTAATTATTATTATATTTAAATTTTAAAATATATTGATTATTCCACCAATAATTCATTCACATTTCAATTTATTTTGTTAAAATAAATTCTTACAATGTTAAGAAACATTTAAAAGCATTTAATTTCCAAATTATTTTTTAATTTATACTTATTACTAATTAAGAAGGCAATTCACTTTCTTCACTCTATTGCAAAATGTTTCACTTTCTTCACTCATTTCAGTTTAGTAATGTTACCATTATTCAACGATTACAGAAAAAAATATTTTATTTCTAACAAACAATGCTTAGGTATGTATTGTATAAAAAAAAAAAAAAAATATGAAGTTCACCCAAAATATATAAGACTGAAAAATTGAATGGTTTGTTCAAACATGCTTTCCACTTGATGGAATAATAAAAAAAAAACTACTGATTGCCTGCCAGTCCCCTGGCTTCAAAATTACTTGTTGAATGGTATATAAATAAAATCGCAGTTTTTGTAAAGAAATATGTACTTTAAACCTCTCTTAATCAACTACCTGAGAACAGTTTTTTTCAACTATGCACGTTCCAAGTTATGATTAGACAAATGTAACAGAAACGTCCTTTTTTCTTCAAAAACTCTCCGAAACATTCGAGAATTGCATTCCGAATGGTCTTATGTATAATAAACAATTTTAAAACCGTTTCGTTGACCATTAGATGGCAACTACGTATTATAGCTCCTAGCGTTCCAAATGAAAAATTCAACTGTTCTACCCCCCCCCCCCCCCTCACCACGGGTCATCATATCATCCTATCGATAGTATCGATAGTTTATTGTCCGGTGCCATTGAAACTATCGATAACGGAGACTATCTATCACTAGCTCTAAATCTCTACGGCCTTCTTACATGAGATGATTCTTGCTTTTGAGATGATTCTTAATTTTATTAAAGCATTTGAACCCTAGAATTACCAAGGGGTAACTGACTTCTTAGTTTTACCAAGGGGGTTCCATGAACCCATTGCTTTTTTTTTTTAGAGTTAATTAAATTTAAATATTTTTTTAAAATTTATTTCACGAGATTACAATATTAAACGTTTATAAAACTGGGCATGTAAAAAAAAAATATATAGAGGAAAATGAAACTCATTTTTCTAAATAATTAGAAATGTCATTTCCATGATTTCTAAAATTCATCTTTCATGATATATAAGATATTTGCATTATACTGCTTATGAAAGTAGATCTTTCTAGACTGTTAGCTAGCCTAGAAAGTTATCCATTACACCACTACTAGTGTAAAGGAAAGATGTATTTTTGTTATTAAAAGTCACTGTTGCCACACCTTTTTATCACTTTAATTTAAATATGTGTGAAGTTAGTGATGTGAATATTCCTAAAACTATAATTTATCAAGCAAATGAAGCTACTGAGGAACTTCTTCCTTCAAAATTACGACATAGATACAAATTTTAACATAATAAACTACATTTAGTTTACCATACACGTTCATCAATACCTACCACCATATGATTTTCATATATTATTCGTTAACCTTACATACACTGATTATTAAATGTAACTCAAAATAAAATTCTTATAATATACTTAATTTTATTTTTCGTTATAATGTAAAATAATTTACATCAGTTGTACAGAAAGTGTCTCAACAGTACCTATTCGTTCTAATTACCGAGCTCGGCTGGGTCTCGCTAGTCAAACCAGACCTCGTCCTGTAAAAAGCCACTTTCTGTACTTGTGATATAAATAACTATTAACTAATTTACACTTTCAAAATTTGTGATTTAAGGTACATAAAAGAAAAAAAAATTAATTGCATGAAATTTATTATCAATGCCTTTATAAAATGATAGTTTAATAATGAAGGAAATTTGTTGACCGTAGAAGATTATGAGATGGAAATGGTTGGGGGTGCGGTCAAATGAAAACACTATATGTGAAATTACATATATATTGTGCCGACGTTTCGACCCGATATTCAGGTCTTCTTCAGGGCTAAATATAAAACAAGATAGCAACCGATGAATATGAAGAAAAGAAAAATAACAAATAAATAAAATAATGAGTAATATATGTATCTATATACATATATATGCATGAAAAAATGAAAATAAGTAAATAATTGCATAATATAATAATATAATTTTTTTTTTCTTTTTTTTTAAATATAATTTTTGTGTGTGGAATTAGATATTTAACAAAAGAATATGAATACAATTTTTGGATTTTAAGTAATACAATTGTCAAATATGGAAAGCTATACAAATCAAAAATATGTCTATAATATACTAAAGAATAACAATATTAAATGGAATACGGAATAGATGTAACGAGGAAGCGGAAGGAATATGTGCGAAGTGAAAATAGGAAAAGATGGGTAAAAGTCTAAAGATATATGTAGCATATAATAGAAAAGGAGGTAGTAATAAAAATAGAAAAAGAGATGGGTAGAAGTCCAAAAATATATTTAACAAGAAATAAAACGTACCTGACGAGTGAACTGTCGGTGATCGACTGCCATCGGAAAAAGGAGGGGGTTATGTTTGTTTACCAAACCATCCGGTGTAACTGCCGAGTGCTTTAACGTATTTTAAATTATAGCGAAATTTATTTTTAATATTAAGGAGTAATGATTAAATAGTTTAATAATTTTAAATTTTATCACGAGCTGAGATTAGATAGTTAAATAATTTTAAATTTTATCACGAGCTGACTAGCGTTTTTTTTTTTACTCAATTTTTTTTTTGTATCACTTGTGTTTGGGCAAAAGGGGTTAGGTCATCGAATGTGAACCTTAAACAACGATTTTCCAAGCTATTGAAAATCATTATAAATTCTTTCTGATTGTATTTCTTTATTCCAGAATAATAAATATAATTGTATTATTTCAACAGAGACTGCAATAAATTATGAATAACGAATAAATTATAATCAATTATGAATTTTAAGAATTCATAAATAAAGAATAGAAGATACAAATAGAAAGATAGAGAATAGAATGTAAAGATACAACAATTTTTTATATTACTTAACCCCTTTTGACTAAACATGAATGATATAAAATGTTACTGAAAAATTTCATTTCTTGTTTCCATTATTCTTGTATGTTTGTCTGACAACGAATAAAGTAATTTGAAGTAAATAAGAAGATGCAAAAAGAAAATTTCCGTATTTTGGCACACTTCTTCTAAAGTGTGATATATGTTGCTAAAGTTTTTTGTATTGTTATACTAGTTTATTTTTATTGCTACTTTGTTAATTTATTTTTACTGTTAACCCTTTGTTACACGCGTCTCTCAGACTTTCATTCTTGCCCGCTAGCGGCTCTGCATGCCGCATTGGTATTTTTCTTTGTTTTTCGACATTTACGTCTTCTTAATGCTGCTATTTAAATATTTTCACTTAACATTTTATCTAGAAAGAATAAGGAGAGGTATTTATGAGATAGATAAAGTCATATAAACATTTTTATTTTTTTAAAATAAATAATTTCGATAGAAAAGTAATCACCAAAATAGGAACAAAAAACAGGAAACATACAAATAGACAAATCGCGTACATTGTGAACATGGGACAGTTTTATTATTGTATCTACGTTTTCCACCTTCATGGCATGGACCTTCTCTAGGTCTATAATAAGTCGGTAGTGAAATTTCGGTTCGAGTTTTTCTTAGTTTTATGAGGCGTTTTACGATATCTGTCAGTTTGTTTGATGATCTGAATGGCCCAAGTGGTTGAACTCCACATATATCTCAAATCGTAGACGTAAAATGTTTGTAGAATCCAAACGGTTCGTACACGCTAGCGGCACGGGATGCCGCAAAAATGAACTTTTTCACTTTACCCAATTGCTAGACACTGCCTGTAAATCACAGAAACTCGGCTCCAACGTTCTCCTATTCTACGCACATCTGATGTTTGTATTAAGAAATTACCGCGAAAATTCAAAATTACCAAAATTGCGGCATGGAGTGCCGCTTAGCGTGTAACAAAGGGTTAATTAAAAAAAAAAATGTTTTATATCGATTGTGATGATAGCTATTCTAATAGATCGATGGGGCAAAACGTCAACGGTTGATAACATCTTTCCAACTCAACGACCATTATGATCTAACATTGAGCACTCCTTCGATTGTTGTCCCTCTATAGAGATCTGATCCAATCTGCAGCTTCCTAATTTCCTATC
This sequence comes from Aelia acuminata, assembly GCA_911387785.2. NCBI lineage: Eukaryota > Metazoa > Arthropoda > Insecta > Hemiptera > Pentatomidae > Aelia > Aelia acuminata. The sequence continues at coordinate 122,585,330 of OU426983.1, read as the reverse complement.
TCCTGTTTATCTTCTCTCGATCAAAAGCCATCAAGTTGTTCTGATTGCCACTAATTGGCCATCTTCTCCGGCTAACGTCTGTCCTATCGGTTGAGGAAGGTAATGGAGAGCGGGGATGAGTTGGTATAATAGTTACCTCCAAACAATAACCGGCAAGGTGGTGGAACTTTTTCCAATTAAAAATATATATTATAACACTTCTGTCGGTTAAAGATTTGGATTTAAACGATAAATATAACAATATTCAATGCCACACAAATAATCAAAACACAACTAATTGAACAGGTTACAAAAATAATCACTTTGTAAAACACTAATAATAATATGGCTTGGGCTTCTGAACAAGACTAGATTGAGACTAACTGTCCAGTCACTCGCTTCTTATATATGGTATTAAGGAATGATCCAGAACCTTGTGGAACGGCCTGAACGGTACTTGAACATCGCAGTCACAAACACGTGCTATGACAGTTCGCTCCGACTGTTAGTTCGTTCCAACTGGGATTTTAAACAACATGTTTTTGTTTAACGATTAACCGTTACAATATATATTAATATTAGCGGAGCCAAAGATTCAATTCTGAAAATATAGTTTTATTTCATCAGAAACTCATCTCCGACAGATAAGTCTCGACGCAATAATCATCATACCTTCGTGTCGACATATTTATCCTTCCATTATGGTTTAGTGACCGGTTTCACGGTCAAGTTTTTATCAAGTATTTTTATCATTATACATCAAGTTTTATCCCAATTTTGGAATGTTTATAAACCGGTTATGGTTATTATAATTATAAACCATTTAATAACTGAACTAAAACACTTTCATCTTAAGATTGACCAAAGAACATCTGTGAAAACAAGTTTATTTCTTCCATTGTAGTCTCCCTGGCGGTCAAACAACGAAGCAACGTTCCGTTCCAAGAACCTAACCTCTGAGGTTAAACCTAAAAGCAAAAACCTAGCTGACCCACATTTATCAATTCTCCTTCCATGTCATTCGATGACCCTATTTATTGATTATTATTTATATATTGATATAATATTTGGACCTATAAAATCTAATTAACTGCTATTCCGCCTGAAGAATTCATCAAAAAAATAAAACGTGAAATCAGTGGAATGTGGCAGAGCAGATGGAATTATCAAGATGCTAAACTAATGATCGTAATGAGGAACCCAATCAAGTGGACAACCTCGAACAGAGAATCGCAATGGGAAGAAACCGTCCTCTGTCGAATAAAAATAGAACATTGTGAATTTCCACTCGCATTTTTATTAAAAGGTCTCGCACCTCCCACAATCAGAATAAGAAAAATATTACGTCACATTGTATTGGGTTGATGCAAAATTAATGCAGGTTTTTAATATTCATTGAAAAGAGGCTATATCTTTACTTTAACTATATATATTTAATCAAAATAATTTCCATCTGAATCAATGCACTTTTGCCAACGTTCAACAAGCTTTCTTATTCCACCAAAAAAAAAATCTGAATCCCTGGACTCAATGAAGTCACTAAAAGAATTTTCTATTTCATCCTGGTTTTGAAAATTTTTCTCCCTCAAAAAGTTATCCAGATGACTGAAAAAGTGGAAGTCTGTAGGAGAGAGGTCAGGTGAATAAGGTGGGTGTGGGAGAACTTCGTAGCCCAACTCGTGCAGTCGTCGTAGCGTTGGTTGTGCGACGTGTGGTCTGGCGTTATGGTGTGGCTCCCACTTGGCCAACTTTTTTACCTTACCAATTGCTTCTAAGTGGCGTAAAACTGTGGATTGGTTCACCCCGAGTTCTACCGCTATTTCTCCGGTGGTTTTGGTTGGGTCTTCTTCCACTATTGACCTCAGCTGGTCGTTGTCAAGAGCAAAATGACTGCCCCGACCTTCCTTGACTTCGGGGTTGAAATCTCCACTGCGAAACTTCTGGAACCAACGCTGCACTCGTTAATAGCCCCTGACCCCACACTTTGTTAATATTACGAGCCGTTTGCGCAGCGCTGCGCTCTAATTTAAATTCGTAAAAATAAAGTTGACGAAAATCGTTCTTCGACATTTTCGATTTAAGACCTTTGAACGCACTGAACAAAACGATTTTACTGATCAAATTCATGGTGAAGGAGAGGGTATTCGATAAGGTTTGTTTTGGTCTAATAATGATCAATGTTAGGATTTGCTTTGTTTACACAATTGGAATTAAGGTATCGTAATAGAGGAAACCTGCATTAATTTTGCATCAACCCAATAGTAGACAGTAAAACGTTTAAGAATCAGAGAACAAACATAGCTTAAAATGGTGCATTAAAGGAAGTTCTAGGAGATGATGAAAAACTGTGACAAAACCATTGGAATATTTAAAATCAATTAGATTCTATTCAAAAATATAAAATTTGGATGTTGTAAATGACCCTGCAGGGTAGAGGCAACAAAAAATTAAATAAATTAATTCTAATAAAACTTTCACCATTATTATAACCGATCCCGTTCCTTTTGGAACACCTCCCTTAAAGACTTGTTCTCCCTGGACCTCTATGGCCTAATCAGCCGGACCGGAAGGGGGTCCCAGACCCCAACAGCGCACCCTACAGGGACCATCATCCCCTGATCCGTTGTGGGAAGGGAGGCGGAGTATAGAGTTGGGAGAGGCGAGAGGACAATCCCTGTAATCACTTAATGCGCTTACAGTTTTTGTACATAGGGCTATTGGTGGTCAGCGGGGGTGATTGTAGGGGTGTGCGCCTTCTCACCTGGCTTCGGGGAACACCCTCGAAATATATCGTTCTCAAACGTTATCTTTAAAAATAAGTAGAATTTTTTTTTAGGAGGATAAAGAGCTGAAGCCTCTATCCCAGCGCAATATTATTTGGGATAGTCATAATTATGTTAGATCCATTTTTTTTATTTTTTTTATTATTATTATCTTATATATAAAAATGCTAGGACCGTATGTTTGTTACCTTAAACTCCAAAAGTAGCGGATGGTCAAATCTGAAACTTTTACAGAACGTTGCTGTTTAGTTGCAAATAATGTTCATATCTACTTCTTTTATTGATATTACCAATAGAAAGAAATATTATAAAAGACGGAATCATAAGCCGGTTTTCATAAAAACTGAATTTTTTTTTGTCAAATTCGTTAGTGTACGTGACAGGTATAGTTATAAATGTTAACGTATTACCGATAATATTAATAATGAAGGCTTAACCGAACCCGAAGGTACGATGCCGACACGACAACTCGCTCCCTGCACACCTCTATCCACCGACCGTCATCCAGGCCCAAATTCCCCTCGAACGTTTCCCATTCAGATAACGTATAACCTGTAATATATTCAAATTATTTACAATTATTCTGATTATGGAGTCTATATTGCCCCGATTAGTCAATGTATGTCTTTTTAAATAAAGATATTTATTAGAACTGGAGCTTAGAGTTTTCCTAACACCCTTCTTATGTGTTTCCTTTGTTAACATATATAAATTTTATTTTTAAAATAATCTGTAGTTAATCTTTAAAACCGGTTATATTGTTTAGCTGAAATCGGAAACGTTTTAAATTACTAGATGATCAGGCTGCCAAAAAAGCAATATCCGAAGGTATTCTATACGGTGGGTTTCCTGCCGAAGACTATATTACCTTTATAAAACAGAAAATAAAGATGATATGGGAACACAAATGGTGTCAGTAAACAGAAAATAAACTGAGAGAAATAAAAAATGAAACAAACAGAGCAATGCTAGAAAAACCTTTCGATCTAAATTCTGTTTAAAAGGACAACTTAAAAACAGTCGAATCTTTTAAGTCGAATCTTTTATCTTCTAATAAAATAGTTTAAAAATTATAAATTAATTATCTAACGATAACTAATTACTACATAACAACATACAATGTATTTATTTGACGTATGTCAACTAGATCCCGTCTGTCTGGACAATTGTTCAGCCCCCGGTACTTCGCTACAATGTGGCGAGACCTGGAGGGAGGGATCACAGAAGAGAAAAATTCGATCACAATCGGATAGGACTCACGGTTAGCTCAGTGGTAAGAGCGCTGCGACGTAGATGCAGAGGACCTGGGTTCGATTCCCGGCCGTGGTCGAATCTTTTATCTTCTAATAAAATAGTTTAAAAACTTTAAAACAATATATAATCTTTTTGACTTCCTCCAAAGGAGAAAACTGTATTATAAAATACAGACTAAACTGATAAAATTATAGAAAAATACAGAATAAAACTTAAAAATATAAGTTAATAATGACCTTAGTGGTCAACATGTTCATAAAAAAATTATTTAAATATTATATATTTAAAAAGATTATTAGATATTAATTTAATCATTATTGTGGGTAACCCCCCTTGTTTTTAAATTATTTAAAAGGTTATTAGGTATTTTTACCTTTATTTGAGTCAATTTACTCAAGTATTTTTCTAATCCTTTATTTAAGCCTCACATTATTTTTTTATCGAACGTTTCAAAACTCGAAAATCAGTCTTATTGTATAAAACTTAAGACTGAAAGTCAAAACAAGCTTTAATAAAATAAGACTGACTTTTGACTAATAGAAATTTTTAATTTTTATCTGAAAATGACATTCAGCCTATTTAATTAAAAATGTTTTTATGGTCACAGATATTGTTATCAAAAATCCGAAACGTAGAACAAAAAAATATAAAAGTGAGGCTTAAATAAAGTATCCTAAAAATACTTGTTGAAAGATTATCTTTAAAAAACACCAAATTTTACAGATAATAATGGTAAGAGCTAGGAATACCTTCACGTCTTTATTTGTTCCCTTCATTTGATGATGGTTTTGAGTAAAAGGAATTATAAATCGGCATTTGGAAGAATTATAATGCTGACCCAGTTGAGGTCTTATAGGAAGCTTCTTAGGTATAGGGAGAATAGACAAGGTGTCCTTAATGCCAGTTTGCCGAGAGTTCTTTGGAATTTTATTGCCTTGAGGTAATAGCCAAGATCATTGTGTAGTACTGTAGCAACACAGTCAGGTCTCTAGGACCATTCCATCTCTTTTTACGAGTTGTCACCGTCGACTGCGAAACCTTTCCCGATGTCGTAAACCGGAGGATGTGTTTACATTAGTAGCCGATCTCTATACCTGCTCCTTTTCTTATAGCCTGATCAGGTATCAAAGCATGACTGCTACTGTTCCAGGCAATTGTTGAACTTGTACAATGTAGCATAAGTAAATCGATTCAGATAAAATGAATAATCGATATTTTTTTAATATTCTTATTTTCTGGTGATTAACATTCAACTATAGTTCTATTATAATATTTTCATTATCTTATGTACAACGTTTCGGATCCTCGGTCCATCTTCAAGAACTTAAAAGTTAATTTTGTAATCCAGTATAAAATTCATATATTAATGCATATATAGGATAATTCTTTATATAATCATACAGTAAATTTCTCATATCTTACAGAAATTTTCTTCATTATTTCCAAAAATAGCTATAGATATTATAGCTAAGATATTATTAATTTTATATATACCTTGTTTTCTAAATTGAATATTGTATAAAATATTACGCCTTCCTTTCAAAATATATTATGTCCGAAAATCATATCATCCACTGGTCTCCTGTGGACCAGTCTACAGGCCAGCCTTAATTTTCCCCTTCCCTCTAATCCTAGACACTCTCATGCATTCACACTTTTCTTATATATTTACCTTTTTATATATGTTTTTACTTTAAAATTGGTCAAACGGAGGGGGTACTTTATTTAAAGAATTTTGTCTGTGTTTTACGTCTTGGTTTTCTCAAAAACGGCTATAACAATTTTTATTAAACTCAGTATTTGGTGTATGTATACGCCCGCGATGTGACAGTAAAAATTTCATTAAAATTGATAAATTGGAGGGGGCACTTTACTTAACAAATGTTGTCCCATTTTAACGTGTTTTTTTTATTTACTCTAAAACGGCTTAAAAGAATTTGATAAAAATGCGATGCGACAGCAGAAATTTTTGATGAAATTGGTCGAACGGAGGGGGCACATTGTTTAGTATATTTTTTAAATTTTCACATGTTTTTTTCCTCAAAAACAGCTCTAACTATTCTGATCTAACTGGGTATTTGATGTGTATGTGACAGCTAAAATTTTACCAACTGTATAATGAAAATAAAAAATTTTATTTATTTATGAAAAGATTTATTTTACTTAAGAGTGTAAATACGTCATGCTTAAATTTTTTGAAGGTGTGTAAAATATGGTATAAGATAATAGTCTATAATAAATTATATTTGAGCCTAGAAACTTTTCTTCCACAATACATTTTTGAAGGCAATATAAAGCAATTTTAGAGGAACAGTAATCGTTCTTGATTTCCAGAAAGGTATAAGATAGAAAATTTACAACGAGACGTAAATACACCCATCGACTCACCTTCACGATATACCTATTTACAAAAAGCAACTCGTAGTAAGAACCAAGCAAGCAGTAAAAAAAACTCAACTTTTGATGAAATTAGTTTCTTCAAAAAATAAGGAATGGCGTTTACATATTATCGAAGCACGTCGATTTCTAATCCAAGTAAGTTCGTAAGTGAAAGTTTTTGTATTTTAATCTTACTACTGGTGTGTGTTACTATTTCTCCAACATCACTTTTATGATTTACTGTGGCCTAGGATTTTTTAAGGGGAGTAAAAAATACTCGGCTATGGTGTCCTCCGGAGAAAACGTAAAATGGAGGTCCCAAGTCTGTACGATGTTAGTTATGAGAATGTAATGAGATCTAAGTAGGAAATATGAGATATAAGGGATGAGTCTGTACGATACACGTTGAAGATCGCTTTCCTAGTTATACCTGGATAGGAAATATTTAGGACTCTCACTGTAGCATCGTCCGATTAGCCTTTGTGGCATAAAGTGACGTAAAAACAAACAACCGAAAATATTTTTAATATTTTAAATAGGTTTTCTACGATTTTTAAGTCTTCATCTCAACTGCCGATATTTATTGACGCCTTTTAATTTAGTGACACTTTATTTTTATTTAATAATAATTAAGAACCAGTTGAAATAACTGAGTAGCCTCTACATTGCAGAGGAAGCTACCACACCTAGGTTAGGCAGAGTAGAGACGGTATCCCTTAATACGGTGAGATCCTGGGGTACAAGAACCCCATCTGGACCATTATACCATGACGAGGGTCTCCTCTAATCTTTATTTAGTGCCTTCCGAGAGCGTTACATTATATTTAATTAGTTCACTTTTTCCACACTCCTCTTCTTCCTAATCCTGGACGCAGGAGCAGCTGGGAGGTGTGGGGACGCACAAATTCCCTAAGTTACGATTTGTTAACGAGTTTTAAGCCGATTTCCTGAAGTAGAGAGGTCCTCGAATCCTTTATAATTGAGGGAGCACTTGTTTATGGAAGGATCCCTTTAGATAATAGGATATTGTGCCTTACTGATAGCACTCTAATAGCAGGGGATGCACTGTAATGGAGGATATTAATGCAGATTTACATATAATTGGATAATTCAATGAAGTTACTAAATTTTACTTAAACGAATACCTGATATTTCGCAAGAGGTTCTTAAACATTATTAAATAATAATGAAATGACACTAAATTTATGAGGCACCAATAAATAAGGGTCTATTTGTAGTTTAGAAATGAATTTTGAAATACTAAAAACGTTTAAAATATAATGAACTAGCTGTATATACCGGTTTCATCCGGAGAATTTCATTTTTTACTTTCACTTACCTATATATGAAATATATAGTAAGTGGAAGTATTGCGATCGTGAAAATTTTCGACTTCCGGTTTTCAACGGAAATACACGTTTTAGGGTCCCCTGAGTCAACATAACCAAGTCCCGCGAAATGGTCTGTGTGTGTGTGTGTGTGAACAGACTAGCTCAAAAACTATAAACCGTGCGAACCTGAAATTGGGTATTTAGTGTATGTATATGCCCGCGATGTGACAGCAAAAATTTCATCAAAATTGCTCAAAGGGAGGGGGTACTTTATGTAATAACATTTTAAGTTTTTTTTTTTTTTCTCAAAAACGGCTCTAACAATTTTAATTAAACTGAGTATTTGATCTATTTATATGCCCGAGATATGACTGTAAAAATTTCATCAAAATTGATCAACTGGAGGGGGGACTTTACTTAATAAATTTTGTCCAATTTTTACCTTTTTGATCGATTATCTCAAAAGCGGCTTCAACGATTTTTATCAAATTCGTTATGTTTAATGAAAATTAGTTGTTATTTAATATCAGGTAAGCTTTATCATTATTAAAATGTTCTGAGGGGGCTTAAATGGGGAAGGGGCTTTTTTTGTTTTTCTATAAAGTACCTTTGTTTTAGTTTATATTGAGAAATTAACTGTCTCTCATCACGCTTAAAAATAAGAAATGGCTAAATATCATATATGAAGAAAATCAAGTAAACATATACAGGAGAAAAAAAGAAAAATATTCCGTCAACTCATAAAACACCTTGAGCTCACGCATGCGCCGTACGCCTTTAATGACAAACCAATGCGTTATAATTAAACTGTTCTGTTCATTTGAGAAGTGGCAATTAACAAAACGCATTAATTTCTAATCTAAGTATGTTGGTAAGTGAAAGTTGTGTGTCGCGCGCACGCACCAGATTTTTAAATCTATAAACTGAGACTTTTATCGATTCAAACAGTCGATTTTGTAAAATCAAATGTAAAGCGAGATCAAAACGATTATTATAACAATAAAGAATATACCCAGAGATCGGCTGAAGTTGTGCAATTTTAATATGGACAGGTGTTCGCACCTGGTCTGAAAGAACCACTAAGCGAAATTTGGGGAATTAAGGACAAACGGTATGTATTTTTATATAGAACAAACAGAATTTCATCTTTATATATACAGATTATAGCTGTATATCCCGGTTTCACACTGGGAATTTCATTTTTCTAAAGAAACGGTCGATTTCGTAAAAAAAAAAAAAAAAAAACATTGTAAAGTGAGATCATTATGATTTTTATAACAATAAAGAATATCAGCTGAAGATCGGCTGAAGTTATGCAATTTTAATATGGACAGGTGTTCGCATCAAAAATCCACTGAGTAAAATTTGGAGAATTTAGGACAAACGGTATGGATTTCTATAAAGAACAAACAAACAAACAAATAAACAGAATTCCATTTTTATTTATATAGTATTATTAAATGTCCGCTGGCTTCGGGTTTTGAACCTGCCAATCTTCGGATTCCAAAACATATATATGTCGATTTTCTGGGGCAGCGCGTTTTTTCTAACCACTCGCCCATCCTGCCACCCTTGTCTTGCATAAGAATAGTAGGTGAGAATATTTGGATATTAAAGGAAAAAGTTATGTAGGACCCCACTAGCATTATTTATTTGAATGTTAACTTGGTTTCATGTGCAGACCTACGTCTGCGTTTAGTAACAAGGATGGCTTTTGTTTTGTGGTTATCAGGCAAGGTTTTCCATTTATTCAAGTACTTAAACATTTCGATGTTTATCTGCCCTGAAGGAGAAATCCTGTGGGAATATAGAACATTGTACCATTCCTAATAAGGAAGCGGAAAGAAGACGTAGGTGACTAAATTATCACCTACTCGTGTGACAACAAATGACTTTTTATTTATTTCATCAGTTTACATGTTTTTTTTTTTATTTATTTTATCTATTCTCTAGGATGAAATAAAAAAAAAACATGAATCATCATCAAAAAGAGCTGTTACTTCATTTACATTTATCTTATTACTAAAATAATAGGACCAAGTAGCCCAGGATCATAACTAGGGGGGCAAGCTATGGTCGTTCAGGTTGTAACATCTTACCGCGGAAAAGGTGAATGAAACCAAACTTATGTATCATTATAGCAGTGTTTTATCAACTAAGTTATTACAATTATTTGCTTGAAAAAAATTAATCTATTACTGTTTCCCGCCTTAACCCTCCAAAGGCAGACTAATATTTTTTTTCATACATGCCACACTGGTGTCCACAGACCCCAAAAGTTAATCCTTTATATAATTATAGTTTTAAAATATTTTTAGAAGCTTTTATTTAGACAATTAAAAAAAACGTACAAGATCAAGAAAACAATAAATTGGATTAAAAATATTTATTTTAATTTACGTTATATAAAAAAACACATGTAGAATGCACATTTTTCAAGTAGTTTTTACAGTTTGGAAAAAACGTATTTAGAAATTGTAAATTTTATACAAATCAAGATTCATTATTTTTCTATTGTTACTTAGAATATTCTAAATATAAAAAATATATTTTACAAAATTTATTGCCGACCACTTTTCTCAAGTGTGTGGCTGTGGCATTCCCTACAAACTAGTTTTGTTTTCCTATCTTTTTGTCTAGAACAATAAGAGCATCTTCCTTTTTAAACTGTCCTAGGGCCTTTGGACCAATGCCATTGACTCCTAATTCCTTAATTAATATTTTTATTGACCTTCTCACTTTAGGCCTAAGCCATTCTGAAAAAATTCACATTTATCAGAAAGTTAAGCAATAAATAAAAAATAAAACATAACCCACAAAAAGAAATAGAAACCACACAATAAAACATTTTGAAAAAAATATTTGTTACACTTACCTCACTTGCAAAGCAAATTGTAATAAAAGTGTAATAACAAAAAGAAGAACTTAGATGCCACACTGGGGTCTACAGGACCCCAACACAAGTTTTTAATTTTCTATAAAAACAACAGGATGAACTACAACTTTTCCAACATAGGCGCTAAGGCGTAAGGTGTGCCAATTTCGAATAAATATAAGTCACAGCCATTAGAATAATTTTATCTTGCGAGGGTTAAAAGCTTAAAAAACTATTGCATCTAACCTTCCAGGGGGGCAGCTGCCCCCCCCCGCTGGGTACGCCCATGCCTTGTGGAAAGCAGCGGTTAGATTTCTATCAACATTTCGACCATTTCAATAACGACTTTATCCGCCACATCGTATAGCCGTACCCCCTCGTGTACTTACCCCAAAGAACTTTTAGAGCCAGATCCTGAATACGGTGGATGGGTGACAGGCGGTGAGGACAGGATGGAGATTGATGATGTGTTTGTGCCAGAGTTGTCTCTTAACTCCTCATCTTCTTTAGCCGTCATTCCCTCTTTGACATCCACTCTCCCGTCCCTTCCTCCTAACGTTGCTCTCTGATGGTTTTCCGGGATAAGGAAAAGCTTTTTCCAAATCTATCTTCTTTTTATACTTCTCTGCTCTTTTTTTCTCCAATCGTTAATGGACTGTATATATATATATATATATATATATATATATATATATATATATATATATATTATATATTATACGCTCACACATAATCAATAAATAACTTTAAGCCGTATTTGTCCCTAAAAGTATAAATTTATTAAGGATTCCTTTAATGAAGAAGTCTCTTCCGTGTTTTCCTTCTTTTTTCTTTTTTATATTGAATTGTCCCAAGGTTTCGGGCTGCTGGCCCATCCTCTGGGGTTATCTATATTTTAACATATTTTTAATTATTATTTTTTACCAAAATAGTTGAATTATATATGAGGTTTTCAATATTTTATATATTAGTATTGTAACGTTCGGGGAAGGGATGGCCGAGTGGACAAAGGTGCTTGCTATAGTAATCAAAGTTAAGCAAAGTCGAGCGTGTTTAGTACTTGGATGGGTGACCGCTCCATTCGGGTGACCACCCGCCAATGAACGCCACGCAGTCCAAGCCTACTACTACCCCCGGGTACGTGAGTCCCGTCAGCCTACTGGAGGCGACTCACACTGACCTGGCGGAGGAGTGATGCACCTTCTCCGTGTATCCCATCGAGAATCGTGGTGTGCTTTTCGAGGATACCGGGTACCGCCCGGACGTTTGGTATAAAGACGGTGTGCTTCAGAGAAAGAAATATATGTCTTCGGGGCCTGCTGACTCTGTGCTACCATAATCCTTGGACCTAGACCAGTTTGTCACTGTCCTTGGACCCAAGAGAGCTGGCGCCATCGGAGGGAAGGGCACTGCCAAATTGGCCCCAATAGGATGGGTTATGGAGCTATGGGCAGTCTGCCACTGCAGCTTGGTGACCATGGCTTGCAGCATAGTGAGGTTTGGGCAACCCCCTCCAGGCTGTCCGTCCTCCCGCAAGCAACACGAATGTCTGTAAGAAGACCACTCTACGCGGTCATCAGGGCTAATGCGCCAACTGAAAAAAAAAATAATAATTTCCTATTTTACAAATCTTTAGTTCCATTGCCAATTTTCATTATTTAAAGGGGTTATATATGCGCTGTCATATCCTTATTTTAACATTTTCACATTTTAAAACTGTTGTTGCTTTGTGGACTTTGGGACACAGATTATCCTGTTCCCTTCATCTCTATTTGTGGTTTTGTTCCTATTATTTTTTAAATGTTTTTCAAGTTTTTACTTTCACTTACCTATATATGAAATATATAGTAAGTGGAAGTATTGCGATCGTGAAAAATTTCGACTTCCGGTTTTCAACGGAAATACACGTTTTGGGGTCCCCTGAGTCAAATTAACCAAGTCCCGCGAAATGGTCTGTGTGTGTGTGTCTGTGTGTGTGAACAGACTAGCTCAAAAACTATAAACCGTGCGAACCTGAAATTAGGTATTTAGTGTATGTATATGCCCGCGATGTGACAGCAAAAATTTCATCAAAATTGCTCAAAGGGGGGGGGGGGTACTTTATTTAATAACTTTTTAAGTTTTTTTCGATTTTCTCAAAAACGGCTCTAACGATTTTGATTAAACTGAGTATTTGATCTATTTATATGACCAAGATATGACTGTAAAAATTTCATCAACATTGATCTACTGGAAGGGGGACTTTCCTTATTAAATTTTGTATCATTTTCACGTGTTTTTTTTTTTATTTACTCACAAACGGATTTAACGATTTTTATCAAACTGGGTATTTGATGTATGTATATGCCAAAGATGGGATAGCCAACATTACATCGAAATTGATCAACCGGAGGGGGAACTTTACTTAATAAATTTTTTTCCACTTTTCACTTTTCCTCGATGATCTTAAAAACGGCTTTAACGATTTTTATCAAATTCGTCATTTGTAATGAAAATTAGGTGTTCTTTAATATCAGGTAAGCTTTATCATTATTAAAATGTTCTGAGGGGGCTTTTTTGGTGGGGGGCGTTGGGGCCTTTTTTGTTTGTTTGTTTCCTATAAAATACCTTTGTTACTTTCTTTTTTTATATGGAGAAATTAACTGTCTCTATTTACGCCTAAAAATAAGAAATGGCTAAATATGAGATATGATAAAAATAAAGAAAACATAAAGAGGAGAAAAAAGAAAAATATTCAGTCAACTCATAAAACTCGTTGAGCCCAGGCATGCGGAGTACGCCTTTAATGACAGACCATTGTTCATAATTAAAGCCGTTCTGTTAATTTGAGAAGTGGCAACTAACAAAATGATTTTTTAACCTAAGTAAGGTGGTAAGTGAAAGATGTGTGTTGCACGCACGCACCAGATTTTTTATTATGTGAGCATAATGGTTATTTAGATGTTTTGTGTCTGTTTTGTAGTTTATTGTATATTCCATATTTTTTGTTATTGCTTCTTCGATTTTCCTGAAAAAAAAAATGTTAAAATATAGATAACCCCAGAGGATTGGCCAGAAGCCTGAAACGTTGGGATAATTAAATATAATATGGAAAAATGGAAGAGACTCATTCGTTAAAGAAATCGTTGATAAAACCACTGTTCCTCATTTTGATTTAGAGCAGGTCAATTTTTTCGAATTTTTGAGATATTAAGAATCGACTATTCAGGCCTATTAATTGTTAAAGTCTCAAGACTAATAAAAATCAAAAATGAGTACATGACAAACAAAAGAACGTAACAATTCAATATTATCATAGTATGATTTGGCAATATAGATAAGGTAACAATTATACTAAAAAAAGCTACAAATACTCTAATTGAGACTTTTTTAAATAAAAAAGTTCTCAATGAATAAGTATTCAATATATTAAATAATATAAAACTAAACATATGAATTTATTTTCCAACTGACATCTGAATCCATACCTAAATACTCCTAATTTTTGTAGACAATAATATTAAATTAATATTAATAATATTATAATGAAGGCTTAACAAACCCGAAGGTTCGATGCCGACACAAACTTCGGGTTATGATTTATTTTCCGTGTTCCTTGCCACTTTCAACACGTCCCTTATTTGTATGTCATCCATTATTTAGATAAAAATAATAAAAGAAAAAAAAAAACTGTTCGAATAATGCCCAACTTAGTTTTGAAATTTACTCTCAAGCATTATCGCAACTTAAACTCCACTATACGAAGGGGAAGGCTGAGATTGCGGCAGAAGAAGTCCCGGAACATAAAGAGCTCGGTTGCATAAAACATGGGGGGGACCCGGCGGGGCTAAATGGGGCGGAAAGCGACCCCCTCCCTGGGACGGTGGGGCATGAAATTAGGAGTCGCTGCTGCGGCAGATGGAGCCGGTGTGTTAGGCTCCCACTGACGCCTCGGCATATGGCCAGCGGGTAGTATGGAAGGCTATGGTAGGACTAGGGGCCGATTTAGGAAAATCGTATGGCAAGGGGTACCGATCGACAGAGCGCCATATTTCATATGGAACCATAACCATAAGGTCTGTTCTGACACTGTAGGCGTATATAAAGCCGCTGCGAAGTTTGAATGGATGAAAAAATCGACAAAAAAAAATTCGTTATTTATTTTTTAATTGAACGGTTCTCAAAGATTTATATGGAGCCTGTAGAAAAATGTCCCTGCTAATCAGCAGGAGCTATATCTAGCAGGAACTATATATATATAGGAGCTAATCAGTTTTTGTAATTTGAATAACTTTAGATTATTTAAAATAATTTAAAAAATAGGTGGTTACCCACAATGATGGTTAAATTAATATAAAATGATTAAAAAAATTGACGAACGTCAAGAGATGCCCAAAATTGGAAAAAAATTGTCCATCCCCGGAAATACTCGCAAAACTTGCGAGATCGTGGGAGAGGTGTCAGTGAAGAGGAAGGATTTGGCACCTTTTGGAAGCGACTCCGTGGTGTAATGGTTAGCATACCGCGCATGTCACGCGGAAGACCCGGGTTCGATTCCCGGCGGAGTCAAATCTTTTCTCTTCAAAAATAAATTATTTAAAAAATAGGTGGTTACCCACAATGATGGTTAAATTAATATTTAGATTATTTTAAATATTATTAATGCACAACCATCTAAAGAATAGTTAGATTTGCGAAAAAAATACTGTAACACTTATGTAGGTTTAAATAATTTTATATTAAACAAAAAGTAACAACTTGTAATGATACAGTAACACAAAAATAACCATTTGATTCGAGCTTCAGAACAAGACTAACTCTCCAGTTCGTCCCTCCTTGAATTTTATCTGAACATATTCTATAAAACATTCTAGAATGTTCCAGACAGGCTTAGAAGTCACGAAAATGTAATCGAACCGTTTGTTCCAACTGTTGTAAAATGGAGGTCCCGAGCCTGAACGATGAACTAATTGGTACTCGTTTTAGATATCCCTAACCTAATTATGCATGGATAGGCAAACTTAAGGACTCCCACCGTAGCATCGTCCGATTTAGTCAAAGTAGTTTAAATTTGTATAAATATAATATTAATAAATAAAATTGTATAAGTTGTAGTTTAAGATTGTATAAATAAACATAAAGTGATTTTTTTTTAAATACTTAATTCTATTACGAAGCCGTATGGATATCCATCGAAGGTTAAGCTTGTTTGTTTGTTTCGTTAAAATCACTTTATGCTACTACGACTAATTGGAAGATTCTAAAGGGGGAGTCCTAAATATTGCCTATCCAGGTATAATTACAATACGGATCTTTAACGAGTACCTGACATCGTACAGGCTCGGGACCTCCATTTTACATCCTATCAAAGGAACGGCATAGCCAAAGATTTTTTACTACCTTCAACAACTTCTAGGTCCACAGCGCACAGTGGTCCAACCAGGGAAAATAACCCAAAAATGAAAGTCCAAACCTATTTTTTTCTTAGTTTTCGAATACTTAGATACTTGTAGAACAATGGGTAGAATACATTCTATTTACTAGTTCAAAATTAAAAAGTGTGTGTACCTGTAAAATTGAACTTTTGAATTATTGAAAAAATCGTACTTTTCTACCAACATAAAGAATTTTATTTAACCTGTATATTACTTCAGGAATGTGTCATCTTTATGTGAACTGTCATGTACTAAACATGTTTAAATAATATCACTTGTTAGAGAAATTAATTTTTGAAATCGTTGCCGAAATAAGTATGATTTTTTGACTTTGTTGGTTTATAAAAAAATTGCGTTACAGTGCGTTATGGTCGCAATGGTTTAATATGTAAGTATAGGTAGCGAAGGAACTGTGGTAAAATTTTCATCGCCAACTTCGGGCAACTTTATAAGGATATTTATAAGATTTAACCCTTTCGCGTCGGTGGGAATTTTGAGGGCGTATGACGTCCACGTATGACGGGATTCATGCCGCAAGTTGAAAAATATAGATCTAAGCATAGGGACGTGGAACGTAAGAAGTTTAAATACAGCGGGTGGGTTAAAATCGGTCGCGAATGAGGTAATAGGGTATAGATTAGATATAGTGGCGCTGCAAGAGGTCCGCTGGCCAGGGGAGGGTTCGTTGAGGGAAGGGAAGTACACTTTGTAGTACGGTGGGAGCGGAAACTATTGTTTAGGCACCGGATTTCTGATTAGAAATAGGTTACTTTCCGCGTTGAAGGACGTTCGATTTTACGGAGATAGGTTATCGGTAGCTATATTTCAGGGTCGGTGGTTTAAAATCGCGTTGATCAATATACACGCACCTACTGAAGATAGTGACGATGAAGTTAAATGTGAATTCTATGAAAAACTTGAATCGATTTATGACAAACTACCGCGAAGCTACATAAAAATTATTCTGGGAGACGCAAATGCAAAGGTAGGGAGGGAACAAGTATATTATCCTACGATCGGTAGAGAAAGTTTACATGAATATAGTAATGATAACGGAATACGACTTATAAATTTTGCCACCTCGAAAAACCTAATAATCAAAAGTACTACGTTTAAACATAAAGATATACATAAATATACTTGGACGTCTCCGGATTCGCAAACCCGTAATCAAATTGATCACGTCTTGGTTCAACGTAGGTGGCAAAATAGCGTAATTAATATTCGATCATATCGTGGGGCCGAATGCGGGTCGGATCATGAACTAGTAATCGCAAAAATTCGCCA
Source organism: Aelia acuminata (assembly GCA_911387785.2). Taxonomy (NCBI): domain Eukaryota; kingdom Metazoa; phylum Arthropoda; class Insecta; order Hemiptera; family Pentatomidae; genus Aelia; species Aelia acuminata. The sequence goes on along the minus strand of OU426983.1, from coordinate 122,568,028 downwards.
GAGACTTATAATACATAAGAAAAATGAGGCTGGTTTTAATTATGATAATTATAATTTGGAGAAGTTAAAAATACCGACGGTTAGAAAACAATTCGAACTGGAAGTCAAAAATAGGTTTGAGGCGTTGGAATCGTCTGACGAGGATAACGAAGACATTGATAAGTTGTGGGAAGGTATCAGGGATAGTATAAAAGAGGTCGGTAACTCGTGTCTTGGAAAAAGGGAAAATAAAAATAAACCTTGGTTCGATGATGAATGTATTAACATGTGCGACAAAAGAAAAGCTGCTAAATTAGAAGCGTTAAATATTCCTAACGAAATCAATCTTGCTAACTTTCGAGCATCAAGAAAAGAAACAACTAAACTACTAAAATTTAAAAAGCGAGAATATCTCAAAAATAAAATAATAGCGATCGAAAGTAACAAAATCGAGAATAACGTTAAAGCCATGTACGAAGGCATAAACAGAATTCGTAAACGGTCGGGCCCGGTTACAACTGGAATTAGGGATGAAAATAACAATATCTTGGCCGATCCGGTGGACATCTTAAGACGGTTCAAGGATTATTTCGATAGTATTTTAAATACGGAAAATAATAATCTATCTTCCTCTTCGGAATACCAGAGTGCTGAACCGTTAGTAGTAGAACCGAGTAAAGAGGAGGTTGAAATAGCCATTGGAAAATTAAAATCTCATAAAGCAGCGGGAACAGATAATGTCCCTAGCGAACTAATCAAGGCATGCGGGGAAGCTGGGATATCAAAAATATTTCTTTTGGTTAAAAAGATCTGGGAACAAGAAAAGATACCCGAAGAGTGGAAAGAGTCTATTCTCATTCCGATTCACAAAAAGGGATCAAAAACGGATTGCAATAACTATCGTGGAATCTCACTCCTTCCGGTTTGCTATAAAATATTTACGTTAATCCTAACTAGTCGAATCACTGAATACGCCGAGGAAATTATCGGAGAATATCAATGTGGTTTCAGGCGAAACCGATCAACCGTAGACCAAATATTCTCTCTTCGCCAAATATTAGAGAAAAAATTAGAATATAACGGTATCGTACATCAGCTTTTTATCGATTTCAAAAAGGCATATGACTCTATTAACCGCCAAAAGTTGTATAACATTCTGGTCGAGCAGGGAATACCAAAAAAATTAGTAAACTTAGTAAAAATGTGTATGACTGAAACGTTCAATAAAGTTAGAATCGGTAATTATTTTTCTGAGAAGTTCGAGGTCCGCTCTGGTTTGAAACAAGGAGATTCTCTCTCACCTGTTTTATTTAATTTAGCGCTGGAATATGCCATTAGGGAGGTGACACGTACCGGAAAGGGTTTGAATTTGGGAGGGAATATACCCGTGCTCGGATATGCCGATGATTTGGTATTGCTTGGGGAGGACGTGGAAACCATAGAAATGAACACAAAAACGTTGATGAAAGCCGGACAAGAACTTGGACTGGAAATGAATACGGATAAGACAAAATATATGGTTAGTCGTAGAAGTGGTGAGGATTCCGCTGATATCAATGTAGGGGGGAATACGTTTCAACAGGTAGAGAAATTTAGATATTTAGGGGCGATGGTAACTAGAAAAAACGAAATCGATGAGGAAATTAAGGCTAGATTAAAAGCCGGTAATGCTTGCTACTTTTCAGTCGCGAAATTGCTTATCTCCCGCCTTCTGTCCCAAAACTTAAAAATTAGGATTTACAAAACTATTATTCTTCCAACGGTCGTTTACGGATGCGAAACTTGGCCGCTGACATTGAGGGATGAGCAACGGCTTAGAGTTTTTGAAAATAAAGTACTGCGTAGAATATTTGGACCGAAGAGGGATGAAATAACGGGAGAATTTAGACGCTTACACAACGCCGAACTGAGTGAACTTTATCCAGTAAATATAATTGACGTGATTGCAGCAAGACGAATAAAATGGACGTGTAAAATTGCAAAACTTGGCTGTGAACGTATTCCGAAAAGATTAATAAGCGCGGTGCCGAATGGGAAACGTCCGAGGGGTAGGCCGAGACGGAGGTGGGAGGATTGCGTTAGGGCGGATCTATCGAAGTTGGGTCTGGAAGACGTTCGATGGATGGAGGCGTGCAGGGAGCGAGTGGTGGTGTCGGCATCGAACCTTCGGGTTCGTTAAGCCTTTATTATTATTATTATTATTATGACGTCCATCCTCGTACCTCCTCAGACCCCGCTCAGTGAGGACACGTCTGAACTCTTAATAACGTCTTCTCAATAAAGTAAAGTGAAAAAATACTCTCCCGTACTCAAAAAAAAAACTCCCATCCCGAGTCCCAACAAATGAAGATGTTTCCCATAAATTATTTTTTACAATCGAGTCATAGGGTAAACCGTACAGTTATTGACACTCTTAAGACTACATGTCAGCGGTTAATTGAAAAAAATCTTTTTATGAAGGGATCAAATTGAAACTTCCTGTAGCTCCTCTTTATCTATCCTTACAAAGACTCAAGAAGTTTTTTTGGGTCAATAACTGTATAGTTTACCCTACATTACAGATTTAAGACAGTATACAAGTATAAAAAGAAAAAAGAGCTAACCGAGGAAGCTTACAATTTACTTAAATAAGATTGTTAACTTAATTTTTTCTGACCCAAATAAATAAAAGTAATTATATCCTATGTGTATTATTGTACATAAAAATATTAAATAAAAAAAATTATCTATATACAATTTTTTATATTTTTGTCTCCTCTTCAAATTTTAAGTTTATCTGATGCTCTGATATTTATCAATTCGTTGATATTGATTTCATTAAATTCGGCACCTCAAAAAACATACCACTATACCAAACACGAATTTTTTATATTTTTGACATTTTGAACTCAAATTTGGACTTGATCTTGTGGTCCTATTGCGTTGATTTTATTAGATTCGGCACCTCAAAAAATCAATACACGTGTGGTCCCATGCCACTAACTAAGTAATTATAATAGTTAATAGGTTTTTTCCCATTTTTCGCTTTTTTGGATAGATGTGCGGCGTGATGCAAACCCGCGACCTTTAGTACAGTAAACTCTCGATTATCCGCGGTCTTTCTAGGATTTTTTTTTATTGTAGCGGTAGATGAGTTAAATGTTACGACGAAAAAAAGTTTATTAAACAAGCAATCTTTGTTAATTTGCATTTCAACAGTCGCGTATACACTTTCCCGTGAGGTGAAACTTGAACCAGCCTCTAACTGAGACAAATAAAAATTCAGTTTCCCCCCACAAAAACAGAAATTGCTTGTTTAATAATTAAATATTTAACGAAGAGGGGTTACCTCACTATTCAAATCATTTTATAATTATAAAAAAAAAATTCGTTTACTCATGTAAACCTGCCGTATAATACCCGAAAATTGCATGAGTCACCACCACTCCGAAACTTAAATCTCAAGTGAAGAAATGTTTAACCTCGAAAAAATAAAAGCTAGTGACAGATTTTTTATGTAAAACCTAGATAACTTTTAAATTTTTCTTTACTTTATAAATTACATAATTATTTATATGTATGTATGTATGTATGTATCTATGGAATATATATAAATAAACATTTTGCTTTGATTTGAATTGTTTTGTTGACCTTTTGAAAATTTTGCGGATTATCCGTGGAATTGGTTTATCCTCGGTTGTCGTGCCACCCAATACCACGGATAATCGGGAGTCTGCTGTATAGTATGCTGCTATGTTAGTCATTATGCCACAGGTGACCCCAAACAGACAGAAGGTCAAACTGTAACCAATCAGCCAATCCCTAAAGCTCGGCCCCGACGATTCCCCCCCCCCCCCCTGCCCCACCCCAGTAATAGTGGATTTCCCTGAGCCCGGAGACGGTTAGCGCCGGGATCTCCGGAGATCAGTTAGGCGGGCAACTCTCGAGGAACAAAGCCTCCTTAATCTCTAATCTGCCGCCCCCGATCCTTCGCTTTAAATACTCTCTTCTCCCTTTTGTTCTTCGTCGAGATTTACTGTCCAGGTCCCTCCTATCTGCGGCCTCTCCACGATATATATTCAACCTTTCCACAAAAGGGGGATTCAGATATTGATTTAGATAATGTTTAATTGTATTCTAGAATTTATGTTGATGATTGAAAAGTCGAGGTTCGAAAAGATATTTTTCAACTTAAGATCCTGTGGAATAGAGTTTTCATAAATACATCTGATTTTTTATTTTATTTTTTTTATTTTAAGAAGCTTAATAGATGAAAAAGGTGAGATTTTTTTGAACAGTAATAATAATGATAAAGGCTTAATGAGCCCGAAGGTTCGATGCCGACACCACAACTCCCTCCCTGCACACCTCTATCCACCGACCGTCATCTAGACTCAACTTCGACAGATCTACCTTAACGCAATCTCTCACCTCCACCGGCCTACCTATAAGCCGTTTCTCATTCGGCAAAACGCTTTTCGGAATTCGTTTATGGACAGTAACTTCTGAACAGGTCTAGGGATTACAGTCTAGGGTCTCGCAACTTTGTAGCGAAGTACCGGGGGGCTGAACAATTGTCTAAAGAGAAAGATTCGACCATGGCTTAGAGCGGCCCCACGGTAGGTTCAGTGGTAAGAGCGGTGCAACGTTGATTCGATTCCCGGCCGTGGTCGAATCTTTTATATTCTAATTAAATAATTTAAAAATTATAATTTATTTATCTAACAGATAACCAATGATTACGTAACAACATACTATAAATAGTTTAGATAGTGTCATATTATTTGTTTTCTTTAGTTCTTTAGATAAAAGAAACCCTGACCTTTCAATACTCCAAATTTAATATAATTTTAAAGATAAGAGATTTCTTTTTAGTGAAAGCTATTTTGCATTTGGAGGGGATGTTGTTATTAATAATTCCTTTAAAGCCTAATAGGTCAGATGAAAGGGAATTTTTTTTTTTTTTGTTGAATCGAAAATGCAGCCGCCTACAAAAAAAAAAAAATACCAAGATGCGCCCCTCTCTCCCTTTGGAAGTAATTAAAAGGCAATAGGAACTCAAAGGAACAAGGTAATTGGAAAACTTGAGACGATTATTAATAGGAGCCACAAAATATGGAGATTAATTCATCTTTAAGATATTGGAGTGAGGAGGGGGGGGGGATGAAACCCCCCGAAATTCATTAAAAATATTAAAGAAGGCCTCCCTCAATTTCTTGGGAGTACTCCGTTCCTAATGGGAGGTCGCGATGGCACGCTGCTTGCACCCCTGTTCAGCCCTCTTAATTAATTAAATAAGTCTATTAATTGAAGTTGATTATCCCACAGGTCACAACCTCCCGGACTAGGGAATCATTGGGCTTACCCTCGAGTGGAGCTGTCTGGGAGATATGTCGAAGGAAGTGTACTTGCTTCAATTCGTCGAGTTTTCGATCCAATCTCGAACTCTGTTCGGCTAATCTAAAAAAGACTAGAACTCGAAGAGATTCTTTGTCTGTACGATCGCTTGTTCGGGGATAGCGCTAGTGTCGCTTTGAGTTAGTTAAGATAAGCTTCTAGACCTTCCTTTAGCATTTTTTGACGTTGCTTTTATCCATAATAAGTTAGAGCAAAAGTCAGAACAGCTGCTGGTTAGTTCAAAGTCAGCACTCTTTGTAATGAAAATTATTGTATTAAGTGGGGTTAATATGTTTGTTTTAACGTCACTTTATGCCACTTCGGCTAATCGGACGATGCTACAGTAGGAGTCCTGAATTTCGCCTATGCAGGTATAACAAGGATAGGGATCTACGAGTAGCTGACATCGTACAGTCTCGGGACCTCCATTTTACGTCCTATCCGAGGGACGGCATAGAAAAGGATTTTTTACTCCCATTAAAATATCCTAGGGCCACCTCGGACCTTTAGTATAGTAGGTTTCTATGCTAATCACTACATCACAGGTGACCCCGGTTTATATGTTTATTTAAATTTGCAATCATAATATGTATAATCGTTCCTCTCTTGTTCTTGATACTCTTAAATTTAATTCAAGGTGTGGATTAAAAGGTTACTATAAATTTAGTCTCAACACTGTATTTATTTTATATCAGCATACGTTTCGGCCATTTTCAGTACAGAAATGTGATTCACAATCCCATTCTCATGTCATTAACAATTAGGTATTTTTTTATACCCTTGCATAAAAAATACTTTTTTTTATGTATAATACCCATACATAAATTTTCGAGTTTAAAAAATAAAATAAGTTAATTAACTGTCACCTACCCCTGTAAATTCCTGGGTATTTATACAAAAAGAAACTGTAAAAACAATTATGTTCTCTTTATATAAAAAATTTAATTTATTGAAGAATATAAATGCTAATCACATTTCAAATAATTTTAAATGTTTTGTTTTAATGGTTGTTGTTATGGATTAAGTTTTTATGAACTTTTTTAAACTCAATATAAGTGCTCTTGATGTTCCTTTTAGCACTGAGGATGGCCGAAAGGCAGAAACATATGCTGATATAAAAATAAATACACAATGAGATATGATTGAGAATACATTATTGGTCACCTTTTAATCCATACGTCGTTAAAACAAGATTTATAGTTATCAATGAGTATCAAGCATTCGAAATGAAGAGAAACTCATAGGTAGCATATCATGATTTGTATAGGCTACAGTGGAAAAGTTTTAATATGTTAAGGTTTCCGGAAACCGCAAAAGTTTGGAAATGACTTACATAGCCTGGGGTCACCTATGGTGTAGTGGTTAGCATAGCAGCCTATAATACTAAAGGTCCGCGGTTGCCATAGTATTTTTTAAAGAGAGAAAAATATCTTTGGCTATGCATTCCCTCGGATAGGGCGTAAAATGGAGGTCCAGAGCCTGTACGATGTCAGGTACTCGTTAAAGATCCCTATCCTAATCACACCTGGATAGGAGAAATTTAGGACTAACACTGTAGCATCGTCCGATTTCCCTTAGTGGCATAAAAGTGAAGTTATGCAAACAAGAAATTTACATAGCCTGTAAAAATAGGCCACGCTCAGTAGTGGCTACTAAAAGGTTGACAAAATGTTCCACCTATTTCGATTATAATTATTAGGTATTTCAATTTCGATAAACGTAAACAAAAACATACATATTATCGGTATGCGTCAGGTTCGAAACCTGTCGGGTAACAGTTTGTTCCGTCCAGATTCTACATACCTACTTCATTTTAATATTCTAATACACTACGATTCCCACATCAAAGATTGTTAAACCAGAACTCGACTATCCACTACAATAAATCTCAATTCAAAGGAAAGATACGATGCTTCTAGAATCCTTAGCAAAGAGGTAGGCTGATTAGCTGGAGACCCGCCGGCAGGTAAAAATGCTCATTGGTATTCGCGGCGAGTTGCTCGTTAGCGAACGGCCCGAGTCTCAGGTTGTGGTCTCGCTCACAATTAGGCAAACAGTCTCTTACTTTATAGCGTGAGTATACCTAAGTGAGGGAAAGTAGAAAACATTATTATGAAATCTATAACTTATAGATATATAGGAGTATATTATGTATACTAATAATTAAAGCTCGGAATTCCGTGCAGTAAAAATTTGAAAACGTGCAATAAAAACTTAAAAACGTGCAAAACCGTGCAATAAAAACTTTAAAACATGCAAAAAATAATTATTGCTTGAAAATCATGAATTAAATTATTGATGTGAACAATATATAGCTACTTTTAAACAAATAAGTAGCGGAGAGTAAATTGAAGTAAAATCTTTTATTTTTAAAATATTGGTTTTAAAATAGATTTAAGTGAAATAGTGATTTTTTCATTAGTAAAGAAAAAATAATGGAATACATTGGAAATGTAACTATAATTGATTATTTTTTAAATCAAAGTTTATAAATAAATACATTTCTAAATTTTTTCCCGTAAAACAGTGCCTCCTGTCCCATAAACTTTCTTTCAATTTAGAAAAATATATCTCAACTGCTACAATCGTTAAAGGACAATATATATAGCGACTCAGCAACTAGAGATCTCCTTCAATTCAACAGTGACTGAATTTCCGTTCAGGCAATCATTACAATTTTTTAATAGCTTGTATTCACGATTTTTTTTATAAAAATTTTCGAATTTTTTCGTAAATGATAATTCCTTTTTCGCTCTTGATTGTTCCAATGGTTTTCCAAGGTCCTCAACTATTTTTATTTGGTCATATAGAGAATGTTTTTTTCTCCTCTGGTTCTGTAAGAGCAACCGCCAAATCTGCTGAATTCGATCTAAAAAATGCCAAATCAGATTGAATGGTTGGATTCATAAAAATGGTTTTTAATTTGATAATTGATTGCACATTTTCTTCCAATTCTATTTTTGAAAATATTTCCGGTAAAAAAAAAATCAGAATATAAAATATTTACTTCAGATAGTAACAAGATGTGGATTAAAGAGTAAAACACTCGCATGTGAGCTGTAATTATATTGGAAAAAAGGATATCTTATAAAGGAAAGATACTACTCGAATTATGGAATTACTAGATGCTATATCCGGTGCGTAGGCTTATTTTTAAATCACTCTGATGACACGTGCTACCCCTGTTACCGTTCTATGGTTAAAAAATAATTAGGTACCTACTTGTGCTGCAGTGGGCATCAATTTGTGATTTCCTCTCACATCCAATATTTTTATCACAAGTTTTGCAAAACACTACACGACCATCCCTTTTGAATCAGGATATTTTTCAATCCATCCCGCACTTTTCGAAGACACACCTCCAATTTTTGGCATTTTAAGTAACAATATACTCGACAGAAGCAAGATTGATAATGACAGGACGATGAGAATTAAGAAACAAAATGTAAACATCCAGGAACTACTGAGCCCTTAGTTCTTCGAAATTAGAGGTTTGTGTTTGTTTACATCACTCAAGTTCCCTTTATTTTTTCCCTATGTTTCCTTTCTGTTATTTTCCTATTCCTAATTCCCTAATTTTTTGATGCGTATTTAAGAAAATTAAAATTTGTAATCATTTTTTTTTTCTTCAAATAATGCAATTTCTTGCAATAAAACTTCCAAACGTGCAATTTCGTGCAGTAACCCCCAAAACGTGCAATTTCGTGCAGTAGAAAAATTCATTAAAACATCCCATTAGGCTTGATTCGGATAAGTAACTTGAATTCGCTTTATTCTGACTTTCCAAAAAAAAAGATGCAATTGCACGAGAATCCGAGCTCTACTAATAATACATTATATTATTAGGTTGGTTCGTTTGCGTTCAAGGCGTAAAACCGTAGTTCGGTCATCACCGCCTGTAAAAAAAGGTATCAATCATTCAGAACTATTTGAGATTCAAATTCCCTCTATCAATTTCTCTTCATTTAGACTTTTATAGAGGTTTGGTAGAATATCCTCTTCGTCTGCTAGGGCTGCTATCACTTCTGTTCGCACAACGTTCCTTTTCAAAAACTCTAAGCCGTTGGCGAAAATAAAATAATAAAAATTTAAACATTAAACTCAAATTTTCTCAATTTTAATATAATTATTGTAAAATTGTTGAAAATTTTAAACCTAGATTTACGGTAACTTCTTTTGTCCTAGCATGATGATCCATCTTATTTTTCTATTTTAAATTATAATGAATTTAATGCATATAAAAATATGTATCTAGGTATATATTTGAACTGTTATAAAAAATAAAATCACTGTAAACTCATTTTATGTTTTTATTTCATTACATTTCCCAAGTTAATTTTCATTTTTATTGGTTGGTTTTGAAGATTTTGGTCTAGTTTGAATTTAAAATGTTTTTTTGATAACTGGACACTTCTAATAAGGTGAGGGAACATTTTGTCATTCCCCGATGATGTCTGACGAAGGGAGATTCCACAATATACGTTTCTGTTAAATAAATTATTCATTATGACTTAAATGTACATAGCCGTACAGAAAATGAGAAAACAGCAAAGTCTTATGCCAGTAGTCTTTCTACTTCTTTAAGTTATATTTAAATATCATTTTGAAAAAAAGCACCCATTATCATTTTACAAAAAACATATGGAAACCCAAATAATTCTCCTAGCGTTTCTAAATATTTGAAAATAGAAATGTTAGGGGCTTGCCTCGGCTTTCAAATAAATTATCTATTATATTAAAAATAAGAATAAAAGAATCGGGGCGGTAAGAGAAAAAAATATAAAAACGTGGAAAAAAGTGAGTTTTTGATTTTGAAGTTGTATGTACTTATCACTCTTGCAAAATATTATAAATTAAGTATAATAAATCAATAATCAACTATGGATCATATCTTATTTTAGGGGAATGCCTCATGAAAATCGCTAAAAAAATAAGTGTCGAAGTGAATTAAAATTAAATACTGGGGATGAAAATAAAAATAACTAGAAAATATATATTATATTTTAAAATAAGTATACAGTGAATGAAATATAAAAAAAAAAATGATGGTCTCTGGTTAATTCAATACTTTTTTGCCTATCTGACTGCCCCAACGTCGGGGGATTACCGAGAATTTACTGCAGTTCAACTAAAATATGTTATAAGGTGCGTCAAAAACCCGAAACACTGAAAAAACACAAAATAACAAAAACAAATAAATCATAACAAAATAACGAAAGGGTTCCTTCAATTACAAATCATCATTTGCGAAGTTACTGAACTCTTCCTTACATCTTATAAAACTGTTATTATTCTATTTCTATTTGTTTTAAGTTCATTAACGTGTTAAGCTATAAACAAGATTCAAACAGCTATTGATCCTTATATCCCATGGATAGCCGTAGATCCTAATGTAGAGATAAAATAGCCATGGATCCTTTGAGATTCACGAGTACCTTAGTAGATTCATTTAATTATTTAAATTGACAATGGACTTATCCCTCAAATAGCCTAAATTTGAGAATGAAGTCCATACGAGCTTAATTGATTGCACTCCTATAAATTAGGCCAGAGGGGATAATTTACTGAACCGAAATGGGACATCCTCTTCAACAAACATAAATATAGCAGGGCCATTAGAAAGCAGGTGACACCGCACCCCACCTGGTTCAATTCCAATCTCTTCCATTCGACAACAGATAACGATGATTTACAATTTCGGCTTTTCTGGGAAGTTCTGCGGTCGCGGGAATCGATTGCAGGAACCACTCGAGCACGGCGGTGATAACGGCATTAGGAACATAATCGAAAATTATATTTCTCCGAATAGACGAAAATCAGGTAGTCCGATTCGACTCTTGCTATGATGCATTATCATATATTAGTATTTTTTAGAGAGATAGATGGATAGATAGATAGATAGAGAGAGAGAGAGAGAGAGAGAGAGAGAGAGAGAGAGAGAGATTCTTTATTACCTTAGTTAGGGCCTTAGGCTTTAGGCTTAAAAATAATGACTCTTTTCATTTTCACTCCCTTTTTTTTTTCCATTCTCTTAACTATTTTTCCTTATGAAGGCGAAAGAAAAACTACACTTCGAAAAAAATAAAAATAAAAATAATGTAACATAAAAAAAAAGAGAGAGTGATAGACAGAGTATAATATAATAATATTTAAGTTAAAGAAACAAAATTTGAAGTAAAAAGAAAAGTTACAAATAAAATAAAAAATGAAATAAACAGTTAAACTGAAATAAATAATAAGTACAAATAAAATAAAAAAGGAAGTAAACAGTTAAACTGAAATAAATAAAAATAAAAAGTACCACAAGCTATATACAAATCTAAAGACACAGATCATTTAAACTGATTTCTTACATTCGTCAGTCAGTAGGTCAAAGTCTATTTTCCTAATAAATTCCAAGTGTTTTTTAACTTATTTAATGTAACCTTATTTATATTGCTACCTTTTTTGTAACTTTTCTTACTTTTTGTTATTGTTTTTCGATTATTACATAATTTTGATTTAAACATTTTACAATTTGTTCACTGTGTAATATAACATGTAGATAACGTCTCACTACATAATATAACATGTACCTAATATAATAGGCATGGAACATGTAAATCATTCAATAAACTCCCCTTCTTTGGGGCTATCAGAGAAGGAGAGTGTGTGTATGTGTGTGTTGTGTACCGTGTTGTGTGTATAGGAAATACGCTTTTTCCGTCCACGGCAACTTATAATCGGGAACCCGAAGATTTCAAAATCAAGTTCAAAAACCGGAATCGATAATATATTTTAAGCATTAATTGAGCTTTACATAGGCAGAATACCTCGATCCCATTCCCCGATCATAAGAATTTTGCCTGTTCCCTCTAGCCGAAAGGCTAATGCCATTGTCTGTTATACGACCGAAGCTGAGGCTGTATCAGCTCTCTTCCTACTCCAGAAAAGGATAACAAAGAAAAAAATAAACCAACAATAAAGACTTGTAAATTTGATTGAACTCCACCGAAGGGGCAGGAGAGGGCACGTAGTCGAAGCCTCGCTAAGTTCTTGTGCACGCCAATCGTCGCTGCCGTGGAAGGAGAATTGTCAATGCAAATATTGCCCTGCTTCCCTCTCCGCCCTAAACGACGCTACATTTTATCAATTCTCAATTCAAGCTGCATCTCGACTTGTCTCGAATATTTCACGGTGCTCTGAGCCGACTTCTGCTTGGAAAGGTCGTCATCGGCTCGGGCTGATTGGAGCTGGTATCGACGTTTTTCTTAAACCGGAAAAAAAAATCTTATTAAATTGCTACGAGGTTTCATAAAACTCCGAACAATATAATGATCTAGTCATTATATTTTTCGCGCCTATCCCCTCCCTATTTTTGGTCTTTCCAATTTCCTTCACTAATAGTTAGCTTCTACCCTTAGAGCAGTGATTCCGATCATTTTTTTTTTTTTTCATTTTTTTTAAAAATGTCGATCTAACTAGCTGACCAGTGCGAAGCATTGCGAAGCACATCTACTTAAATCCCATTCAATTAAAATACTTACACACCGTATATTTATCATCGTGTAGAACGTATTTAGTGAGCCATGAGTATAGCTAAGGGTTGAAGTAAAGAATAGATATGTTTATATTGTAGATTATTTATTTCTTGAAACTCCAAATTTGCTTCCCTTTGTTATCAGGTTAGGAGACGGAATGCTTTAATACGCATATCGGTTTGTCGGAAAGCGAGTGTGCCGATTCTATTGACTGAAATCGCATGTTTTTGCTTGTAACTCGCAAACGACGGTGACAATCGGTAAAGTTTACATAACCAAAAATGTTCTTCTCGACAAACTTCAAAAAATAACTTCGAAAAACCCCAGCGACCATTTCCACTGAGATTTGCAGTTTATCGCTTACAACTCACAAACGAAGGAGTTAATAGAAAAAATGTATATGACCGAAAATGTTCTCCTTGAAAACTTGAAAAGAATGCCATTTCCTCGCAAAAACCGCGGTTGCTTATAGCTCGCAATCGAGTGATTTTTATATTTTTCCGGTGTAGCGGTTTAAAATGATGCAGAATTCATGAAATTTGATGAAGTATTAAGGAAGTTATGGCGTACCAACAAAAAAAAGGCTTTGATAAATAATAATTATTATTATCTATTTTTAAACTGCCTCCTAATACATTCCTGTCCAATATGTTAACTTTTAAGCCAACACACACACACATATATATATATATATATATATATATATATATTAAAACTCTTAAAATAGGGGTGATGGGGCGGGTGAAGGCTGTTTACACCGATTTTTTAAAAACATGACTTCTGTAATTAAACCATTTACTGACTTCATAAATACAGAACATGATACCATTGTATAAAAAACCTTAGACCTTCCACTACAGCTGACACTCCCAGTACCTTGAAAATTTTAACAATGCCAACGATTATCACTTTAATTTCGAATAAATTGAAAGAATGTTAATATGATTTTATTTTTTGCGGTATTTTTCCCTCAGAAGATTCTATTTAACAGTTATACGATATAGTATATAATAAGCTATGCCGTCCCTCGGATAGGACGTAAAATGGAGGTCCCGAGCCTATATATATATATATATATATATATATATAACTTATGCGCAGTCGGACGTAATGTAACAAAAAAAAGATTTAGGGAAGCGAAATAACACTCTCGGTTGCTTCGAATATACTGCTTTATTCTCTCTAATAATCCTCTATATATAGTCTTATACATTGTTTACACTCCTGTTAAGGTATTAATGTAATATAAACCTATCTCTATCCTTAACACCCCCCTGCCAGTTTACGAACAATTCCTCGTAAACTCTTTATATACATAAAAACAAAAAAGAAAAATAGTCCTATGGAACACAACATACATGAATAAAATAAGAAAAACATACATTAATAAAATAAAATACCTTCCTAAAGTGTTAACATGGCTTTACAAAATATACCTGCGTACCCTAGAAATAATACAACAACAACAAAAAAAATGTAATAATAAAACAAACCAGCAGCTCTTTTATTCTGCTACCAAAAAAAACTAACAATAATAGAAAAAAAAAAAAACACAGTGTAAATGGTACATTTGTGTTACACTTAGCAGCATTGTATGACTTCAAGAGGAAGGATACTCCGAGTGTTCATCGCCAGGCTCCTTGATTGGGAATTTTAATTGTTCGATATGAACCGTTCTTCGTTTCTGAGGATCTTTAAGGCTCTGAATCGTTACCACATTGTTCTCGCGAATCACAATAACTTTAAATGGCCCGTCATATCGCGCTACCTCCTTCCCCCTATTTGAAACCAACCGTCTATACACTATGGTCCCTATCCTAATCTTCTCCATCCTGTCCGACACCTTTGTGTTCTCGCGGGCTACCCTGTTTCTCTTCTCCGTTTCCACCCGTCTCCGAGCTTTCTCCCGAATTTTCCCGATTTCTACTCTATTATTTATTACCCTCCCTGAGAACTCCGCGTCACCTACCGTTTCCTCGAAATTCCTATTCCTTTCGCGCAATCCGAACAGTATTTCGAATGGGGTGAAACCGGTAACCGCGTGGACTGAATGATTATAAGCCGCGACCGCCCTCGGCATAGCCTCGCAAGGTTCCAACCCTTGATCCACTTGATAGACCCTCAGGTGATCCCCCAACGTGCTGTGGAGCCGCTCTATTCCTCCCCTACTCTTCGGGTGACCTGGAGTATTGATGTGCCAGACTATGGATAACCTCTTCATCTTCTTCCTGACCTCTGCGTTATCAAATTCTCTACCGCCGTCTGAAGATATCCTTTCGGGTACCCCGTAGAACTGGAACCAGGTGTCAAGCGCCCTAATCACCGCCTCGGAGGACTTTTCCCTTACCGGGTACGCCATAGCAATCTTGCTAAAGACGTCCAGCACTGTCACCCATTTGAAACCCCTCCAAGTGAATGTGTCAGCTTGCAGCTCTATCAGTGGTGTCGTTGGCGTCGGCGTCTCCTTTTGTTTCCCTCTCGGTGGATGACGGTCATACTTTGTGGTCTGACACACCTCGCACGTCCCTATAACCGCTTCTATGGTATCCCTCATCCCCCACCAGAAGTATTTCCGTTTTAATGCTTGGAGCGTCTCATTTATCCCCCGGTGATTCGTTTTACCCTGATGATAGGCAAGCGTAATCTCCTTTTGCTGCTCCGGGTCCCTCACTGTATCCACGGACAACTTACACCTAATGAAGTTTCTGTCGATCCCGATTTTTTCTGCCCTCCATATTCGCTGAATCTTTTCCCATATTGTCCCGTTCCCCACATATAAATAATGAGTCTTTCCTGGTCGGGAAGCATCCTTCAATACCCTGCAAATTTGTTCCTCTGTCACTCCAGGTTGTGACCAGATAGTCGTGATTTTACATCGGCCATATTTGGAATATTCCACCTTAGTCAATCCAGTCGTTCTTGTTTTCCAAATTATCTGGGTGCTCTTGGAGTTGATGATTTCCTCCCTTTCTTCCATGTCAACTGGTCTGTCGCCCGCGGACTCCTCATCCTCCGTACCATCTTGTTCACTCTCCGATTCCCGTGATTCCTGCTCACCTTCCCCCTCCGGTGTCCACTCTCGAACGAATTGTCTTATATCCCCGGAATTTCCTTGGCCTTCTTCTATCGCATTCACCTGGATCGCTCGTGACAGCCAGTCAGCAACCACGTTTTCTTTTCCTGGCTTATACGACACATCCATATTGTACTGACTTAAAAGCTCCTTCCACCGGGTTATCCTGGCCGACGACTCCTTCAGCTTTCCCACCCAGAGTAGTGGTCGGTGGTCCGTATTTACTTTAAACCTTCGCCCAAAGACATATGGTCTGAAGTGTTCGACCGCCCATACAATTCCGAGGAGTTCTCGCTCCAGGGCACTATAACGTGTTTCGGTTTCTGTCAGGCGTCTGCTCGCGTACGCAATGGGTTGGTCCCCCTTCGGTCCCTCCTGAGAAAGCACCGCCCCCAACGCATACTCACTCGCGTCTGTGGTGATACTAAACTCCTTCGTAAAATCCGGAAAAGCCAGCACCGGTTTTTCCTGCAAGCGCGCCATACACTTCCTTATATTCTCCTCAATGCTCGGGGTCATCATAACTTTATGCCCTTTCCGCAACAACTTGTTGAGGGGCGTGAGGTACTCCGCCATCTCCGGAACGAACCTCCGATAGTAATTGAACGTGCCTAACAACCTTCTAACCCCCTTGATGTCCGTTGGCATCGCCATGTTCCCTATCGCTTCCACTTTCTTCCTGTCCGGCCTTACTCCCTCTTTGGAAATCGAATGTCCCAGAAAGTCGATCTGCTCCTGGCCCAAAATCGATTTTTCCCCCGATAACTTCAACCCGAATTCCCTAAGTCTATCGAAAACTTGTCGCAGGTGGGCGATATGTTGAGTCTCGTCTTTACTAAAGACCAGAAGGTCGTCCATATATATCTGGCAGAAGGCCTCGTCCAGACCTCGCAAGAACTCGTCCATGAGTCTCTGGAATGTAATGGGTGCGTTTTTCAACCCGAACGGCATGCGAGTGAATTCGTAATGACCCCTCTCGAATGAAAAAGCCGTTTTATGCATGTCTCTGGGGTGCATCCGTATCTGGTGGTATCCCGCTTTCAGATCGAGGGTACTAAAGACCGTGGCTCCGCCCAACCTATCTAGGATATCTTCAAATCTCGGGATCGGATACTTCTCATCACAGGTGTTATCATTTAACTTCCTGAAATCCACCACTACCCTGTACTTTTCCTCTCCGTTCATTGATTTCTTCTTCACCGCCCACAGGGGACTATTGTACGGCGATGTGCTGTCCCTAATGATCCCTTGGTTCTTCAGACTTTCGAGCTCCTCCCGGATATGTCTCCTTAAAGCCTGCGGATAGCGCCTCTCTTTCACGTAAGTTACCCTTTCCTGCTTTAACGGTATCTCGTGGACAGTCCGTCCCGTAGCCCCTAGAACCTCTCCTTCTTTAAAAAAAATATCGGCATATTCGCTCTTAATTGTCGATCTCCAATCCTCGGCCTGATTAACCGCTCCCACCCTGACCTTGGTGCTCCCTCGGATTTTCTTACAACTATACTTTTTCCCTCCGATTCGAACAGCCCATTGCCCTTTCTTACTAATTATCTTTGTTCCGACTCTGCCTAATAAGTCACAACCTATTATACCTCCGTACTCCCTAGGCATTGTCTCCACCACGTGTACCCGCAACTTCCCACTCCCTGCTACCCACCTGCCTAACTCCAGCTCCACTTCTCCCTCTACCTTACAGGGGCCACCTAAAGTGATTAATTTACACTGACATACCTTTACTCGGGGTATCCTTTCTCCTTCATACAGCTTCTCCAATGCTCCCCGGCACACTATGGTACTCGAACTCCCTGTATCGACCAAGCACTTCACTCCTCTCACTACACTCACTATTGGCAAACACACGCGCTCGCTCTCAATATTATGTATCACCGCGTGGCTGCCACTCTCCTTCCACTCTCCTCAGTCTTCGTTTCTCCCTCTCCTTTCTACTGCCGCTCCTCTCACTCCAACTCTCCTACTCGTTTCCCGGCTTCTCCCGTCTCCTGCTTCGCTTTCTTCCTCCGTTCCCGACGATTCCGGCGACTCTTCTGACTCTGTCGGCCCTCCTCTCTTCCTCCAGACTCTCTGCACATTTATCTCCATCGGTTCGCCGCGGTTCGTTTCCCCTCGCCTACTCATGTACGGGCACTGCCTAGCAATATGGCCCTCGTTTCCACATTCAAAACACCTGGTGCGGGGGCATTGTGCAACCAGATGTCCCACTTTTCCGCAGCCGTGACATCTTCTATCTTCCCTCGACCAGTTCTTCCGATCTCTTCCGGGTTTCCTTTCCTTCCCTACCATCTTCTCCCGTCCGCTTGGCTCCGTGCCTCTCCTTCTCCATCCTTCCGGTCTCTGCCTGCCTCTGCTAATCTCTACTCTTCTATACGGCACTCTGGTCCATCCCGTTTCCGTATCGTCGCCCCACTGAGCCTCCTCTTCTCGCGCACTCGCGTCCACCATTTCCTGGGCGCATGTAACAAAACCTTTCCCTCGGGGTAGTCCCTCTTTCTTCCCAGTGTCCCGAGCCAACTGGACTTTCATAATTGTCGCCAGGAACGCCATCCGGCCCTCGACCTCTACTGCATCTACAGTCTCTCTCATCTTCTCGGTTATTTGATTGAAGCGTGCTAGTAGGACTCCTGCGTACTGTCCGTTTGACTGGTGCGGTTTTTTCGTCTCACGGAACATTTGCAGAATGTCTTCTTCGGGGGCCCAACGGCCTCCGCCGAACGCCTTTTTCAACCTGTCTTTGATGATTGCCCACGGGGTCTCTTCATCGGCCTGAATCATGTTGAGTATGCTTCGCTTGACTCTGCATACCAGCGCCGCTTTTAGCGCGTCGGCATCCCCTGGGTCGAGCAACCTCTCTGCTTCCTTTGCTTGAATTCGTGCCATCACGCGGTCGCCTCCTTTGAGAAAATGATTCAACTCTCCGACCCCTCCGTCGAACCTTTCTAGATCCGAAATAGCCTTTCTCAAATCCTGTGACGTTGCCGTCCATACTTTCAACCATTCCAGCGTGGTCGCGTGTGCTGACGCTAGTGTTTCCGTCGGTAGTGGTGGTATCTCCGAAGGCATTGTCAAAACCGCCGGGCGTAATATTCCTTCCGCCATGGTGTGATTGGGGGTAAAAACCTTGGTTCGTAAAAAAAAAAAAAATCGTAACCGGAATTCAAATTCGCACTCCCGGGTTTCGGCACCACTTATGCGCAGTCGGACGTAATGTAACAAAAAAAAGATTTAGGGAAGCGAAATAACACTCTCGGTTGCTTCGAATATACTGCTTTATTCTCTCTAATAATCCTCTATATATAGTCTTATACATTGTTTACACTCCTGTTAAGGTATTAATGTAATATAAACCTATCTCTATCCTTAACATATATATATATATATATATATATATATATATATATATATATATATATATATATATATATATACCTATATTGTGATAATTAAATATGATGGAACATTCCACCGTGAAAATAATTTTCATAAAAAAAATTTGTAGAATAATATAAGAATAAATAATTACTCATTATTGGGGTTAATGTTTATAATAGGGATAATGTTTCGGGCATGTTTTTGATTTTCCTACAGCAAAACGCCAATGTCAGCAAATTTTCGTACGAATTTTTTTCTATGTTTAAATATGAAAAGTACCTATTGCTTAGATTGAGTTAAAAGTTTCATGTTCCGAAAAAAGCTATCCTTCGCAAGTAAATAGATCCACGGGACAGTGACCTCAGACCGCAGGACATCCAGTAATGGAACCATATTTCGCGGTCAGCTCCATCTTGCGGAAGAAATATATTACAAAGAGAATGGAAGAAGTTACTAAGTGGCAAGTTGTAGGGACTTTAAGTGCTGCAGGCCTAGACCTACTCACATTTATGTTCAGGTAGTAATGTTTTTAATTGCCCATCTCTCTTCTATACTGCTTCTTAAGTTGTTAGGCCTATCCTTCATCCCTCTACACCAAAAGTTATAAAGATATTGCTTGCGTTTAGTGTTTTTGATGTTGGTATGATGAAGGTGTAAGAACTACTGGACTCTTTACATCTTATGATAATTCTGTACTGATTTGAGGCTAAGCAGATATTAGTCAAGTTTTGTTATGATCCTTTTATTAACCTCAACTTTTACAATATTTTGTTCAACGTTTCGGCAATTCACGCCATTATCAACATGAACTTCAGTGATCAAAAAAAATTTTATTAAAATATCTTGTGTTCACAGCAGTTCATCTTGATAATGGCGTGAATTACCGAAACGTTGAAAAAAATATTGTAAAAGTTTAGGTTAATAAAAGAATCAAAACAAAACTAATATATACATCTTGTTTAGCCTTAAGTGGAAGTCAACAATTGTGGTTTTTAGATTATACAGTGTTTGCAATGCCTAAATAAATGTTTCTACTTATACAACACATAATACACACACACACACACACACACACACACACACACACACACACACACACACACACACACACACACACACACACACACACACACACACACACACACACACACACACACACACCCACACACACTCACACACATATATATATATATATATGTGTGTGTATCATAAAGTAAGGCTTTACGAATCCAAAGGCCCGATGCCGAAACCACCAATCGTTCCCTATACACCTCCGTTCACTTCCTCCCGTCCAATCCCTACCCAACGAATCCTCCCCCCTTCGCCTAGGCCTACCCCTCGGTATGTTTTCCAATCGGCAAAGCGTTTATCAATCTATTTTTTTTTTTTAAATCATGTTTCTTCATATTGTAACGTAAAACAAAAACATATGGTTTGAAGGTCCCAGACCTTTTTTTGGAAGGAACAATTAGTTTGAAACTGCCATAGCACGTGTTTGTGACTTAAATGTTCGAGTACCATCTACGCCATTCCACTAGGTTATAGACCATTCTTCTTTCGGCTATGTGTAAGGAGCGATTGACTGGTTAGTTATATCAGTTCTGAAGCGCAAGTCATATGATTAGCTCTATGTTACAAAGAGATAATTTTTGCAACCTTCTTAATTGTTTGTTTATATATTTGTGTTCTCATAATTTGAGTGGCATTGGATAGTGTTATTTTTCGTTAAATAAAAATTGTTAACCCACATTAGTGTTACAATATCATGAAGCTATACTGACATCCAGAGAATGTTTATTTAATTAAATTCACTTCATTCGTCTAAGGCTAATCTGACGATGCTACAGTGGGAGTCCTATGTTTTGCCTATCCAGGTATAATTAGGATAAGGATGTTTAATGAGTCCCAGATATCGTACAGGCTCGGGACCGCCATTTTACGTCCCATATGAGTGAAGGCATAGCCAAGGATTTTTTACTCCCGTTTGAAATCCCTAGGGCCACCGCTAGACGCCAAGCCACGTCGTTTATAATTGTAGACTGCTATGCTAGCTACACTACATGTGAGCCCGTTTCAGATCCAAAGAAAGAACTAGTATTTGTAAGTTTCGGGGCAGAAGGCGGGAGCAAAATAATTCTACAACTGAAATACAACAAGAATTTCCCTTATGAGTCCATGGTGTCCAAAAAAGGCCGTAGGCCGTATCAAAAGAATGTTTCGAAAAAAAGATCAAGGATTGGTGTTTCTGCTGGAGCTGGGAAAGGTATTAAAGCGGCATCCACTTTTTTCCTTTTCTTTTTTCTACAATCGGCAACAACTGATCGAAATATCTTCCCACCTCTGTCCTCGGCGCTGATCGGAATCTCTTCGTAATGATTCCCGGAAAAACTTCCGAATATGATGCACTCTGAAAGGTAATTGGTCATTTGCAATTCTGAATAAATACATGTTGAAGACGGCGTGTTGTTTTAATTGGACCACCTGAGCTGTGGGGGTCGGGAGAGCATTGTATATGTATGCCGATGGACGTGGAATAGCAATGACAACAATATCCTGGGCTTATCCTGTCCCGCGGCCATCTCTTATTCACTCCTCCCAGGGACCGGCTTATCCAATTTTCAAGGAGTATCCAGTCCTCCGAAGCCTATGGCCCAAAAAGTCTACTCCGGAATACCCTGGGGCCTACCCCGTCATCGACTATGGAGACCTTACATTTATTATATGTATTACTAAATAAAGTAAGTACACTGAATGTAAGACGTTTTATTATTATTACTGGGTAGTCCAGAAAGTTCGTAGAGAAATTTGGACAAAAATTATAATTAATGAACAGCTTAAAATTTATTTATTTAATCTACAAAATGGTTACAACCTATAGCGATTACCCTTTCCTAACGGCTTGGAAGGTCCATTATCCCTATCATTACTCCTGAATAACAATAAAAGGTCCGTTTTGACGTCATCTTCTGAAGAGTAGGATTTCCCTTGTAGAAAATTTTCGAGGGAACGGAAAAGATGGAAATCCGAAGGAGCAATGTCAGGAGAGTACGGCGGGTGAGGTAAACCCCATCTGAAGCTTAATAACTATTGCGGAGTGCTTAAAGACACAAGACACACACACAGCGTTGTCTTGGTGGAATAGCACTCCATACCGATTTGCTATTTTTAGATGACCAAAAACGGTCGATTTGCAGGCTCTTAACTCCGCAGCTATCACACGGACAGTAATTCGTGGATTGTTTGCGATGACCGTCATAATATCCTCGATTTCAAGAGTTGAACTCCGGCCAGCCCGGGGTTGGTCTTCCTAATGGAAATCTCCTGATCTAAACCGCGAAAACCACTTCTGAATCGTGCTATCAGCAATCGAATCGCTGCCATACACGGCAGGAATCTATCTTGCAGTTTGGGCTGTGTTTTTCCCTTTTTTTAAAAATAACAGCATAATAACTGAATCTTCACTCATGTTGGTTTGCAATGAACTAGACTAGTGAGCCTTAATAAAGAAGAATTCAGTGTGTAAACATAGTTAATTCCATGAAGAATAAAGGCATATAGGTGATTCTCATTTAATTTGACCATTTAACTTTTTTAGAAATTGATTTTTGGGTTTAAAAAAATTCAACTTATGAATAAAATTTGATCTGAATATCAGTTATAAGATGTTCAAGTAAACAAAGTTGAACAAAGTTTGTCAGTTCGTTCAGTCTTAGTATTTTTTATTATTTTTTCTACGAATTTTTCGGACAACCCAATTTTATTAGATAACTCTTATCATAAAATACTGACATGGCTCCATGATATCTTAATTATTCGCTTCAGTTCGTCTCGTGGAGCAAACCCAGCCTCTATAAAGTGGGTACCCGTAATTAAAAAATTAAGGGGGAAAAACCTGGCGGTGAGCGTGATCACGTTCAAATCACCTCGACCAAGAAACAGTGCTTCCTTACACAGTACTGAACCCAAGACCCTTCATGGGTTGTAGTGGTAAAGGTTCTTTTATTTTATTTTTTTTTATGATAAAATAAAACCACATAAATTCGACCGAATAGTAGGCGGAGGGAGAAACAAATGAGAATTGAGAAATTGCTTAGCTGGTGCGTTCTGTCCCGAAACTTAAAAATTAAGATTTTCTAAACTATTATTCTTCCTACGGTCCTTTATGGATGTGAAACGTAGTCGCTAACATTGAGGGGTGTGCAAAGGCTGAGGGTTTTTGAAAATAAGGTGTTGTATAGAATATTTGAACCGAATAAGGAAGAATCAAGCGGTGAATTTAGATGTATAAAAAACGCTCCCCTTTCTTGCCGTTTAGGCTATACGGGGTTTCCAGGGCCAAGGGAGAGGGCGGGGATTGATGCTGAGTATTATTTAATGTCCTTCAGAATAATGCTTTAGTTGATCGCTCTGTAACCTACTGTAACACTTCTGTGGGTTAAAAATTTTCATTCGAAAAAAAAAAAGAACAATGATCAATGCCACACGATGTATAAATATACAATAGAACAGGTTACAAAAATTATCATTTTGTAACACAAAAATAATCATACGGCTTGAGCTTCACAAGGAAGCCTAACTGTCCAGTCAATTGCTCCTTATATGTTGTCAAAAGGAGAATGGTCTGGAACGACGTGGATGGTGGATCGTGGTCTCAAACACGTTCAATGACAGTTTGTTCCAAATGGTAGTTTGTTCCGACAAACGGTCTGGGACTTTTAAACCAAATGTTTTTTGTTTAACATTACACTATATAAGGTTAACTCCGTCACTTTTAATGAAGTTTATAATGAAGTGTCACTCAGTAAGTATTATAATAATTTTATTTACCTATATAGAAACCAAAATGTTAAGCTAAGGCTTACAGAAAAAGAATATTGAATTATATTACTAAACTAATATAATTCATAAAACATAATAAAACATCAATTGTATAATACTTACAATAATTTTTTTCTGTTGGTTTCACCCTACCTAACTCTATGTTGGTACCATTAAATAAGCCGTGCGACCTGTGTGTCACGATACCTAACCCAGCTTGGCTGTGTATACGTTTCTGAACATGATTATTTTAAAACAGATGCTGCAGCTGCTGCAGCTCTTCATATTTAGCTTGAAATAGAACTGTCTGAAAGGTTCTAGGCAAGAGTAGATTATTCCCGAACATGTAAAATAACTGTTTGTTCCAACGACAAGTCGATAACTCTTTTAAATCATATGTTTTGTGTTTTTGTTTCAAGTTACAATATATGAAATGAATACAAATTTTTGTGACATATTGAATAGAAGTTTTTGTTTCTCGGTTTTCCTTTGTACGCCCATGATAGCAGATGAGTTCTATAAAAAATCTGTAAAGAGGTCATCTGTGGTGTAGGGATTAGCACGGCAACCTACAATACTAAAGGTCGCGAGTTCGTGGCCTCGTGGGAGTAAAAAATCCTTGGCTATGACGTCCCTCGAATAGGTCGTAAATTGGAGGTCCATATGTAAATCCATACCATTTGTCCTAAATTCTCGAAATTTCGCTCAGTGGTTCTTTCATACCAGTTGCGAACACCTGTCCATATTAAAATTGCATAACTTTAGTCGATCTTCAGCTGATATTCTTTATTGTTATAAAAATCATAATAATTTCACTTTAGAATGTTTTTTTTAGGAAATCGACCGTTTCTTTAGAAAAATGAAATTCCCAGTGTGAAACCTGGATATACAGCTATAATCTATGTATATAAAGATGAAATTCTGTTTGTTCTTTATAGAAATCCATACCATTTGTCCTAAATTCTCGAAATTTCGCTCAGTGGTTCTTTCAGACCAGGTACGAACACCTGTCCATATTAAAATTGCATAACTTCAGCCGATCTCTGGCTATATTCTTTATTGTTATAATAATCGTTTAATCTCGCTTTACATTGGTTTTTACAAAATCGACCGTTTGAGTCGATAAAAGTCTCAGTTTATAGATTTTATAGATATAAAAATAGAAATTCTCCGGGTGAAACCGGTATATACAGCTAGTATATATGTATATATAAGAGGCAGAAAAACAGAATCTAATCTTGAAATTCAAATAGTGTCAAGCACCACTAATTTCATTTTAGTCGTTCTGTAATAATGTTCTAACATTAGAACGGGGTCACCTGCAGTATATTAGCTAGCCTAGCAGCCTACAATACTTAAGGTCGAAGGTTCGCGTCCGCGGTGGCCCTAGGATTTTTAAAGAGACAAAAGAGTAAAAAACCTTGGCTGTTCCGTCCCTCGTATATGACGAAAAACAAAGGTCACGTGCCAATGCGATGTCGGTTGCCTCGTTAAAGATTCCTATCCTAATTATATCTGGATTGTCAATATTTAGGACTCCCACTGTAGCATCTTCCGATTAGCCTGGGCGGCTCCCGATTACCGGACACGAAACAAACTAACAAAAATCTGTAAATAAAAGACCATAAGGGCCTATTCACACTATCGGTTTCGCGCCCGCTCCACTCTCGCTCCGCTCCCGGTCCGCTCTCGCTCTACCCCATTCACACTAGCGCTCCGCTCCCGCTCCACTCCCGGTCCGTTCTCCTTAAGGTTTAAGCTATTACAGCCATTAATAATCGAAGTTGTCTGTATTCGGATTTTAATTAATGATTAACTTTCAGTTATTTAAGTATTCATTTATTCTTCAATTATAGGCCAAAAAAAAAAAAAATCAATTTTTCGTTTGTAGAAATAGCTGGTAAGTGTACTTTTCTTAATGCAGAAGATAATATTATCTAAAAATATAATAAGAAGAATATATTGCAACACAATGATGATTACTAATAATAATTATAAATTATTTAATTAATGGTGAAGAAATAATTTAAATTTTTTTCGGAATGTCTTCGAAGACGCTTGAAAATTTCAAGTTGAAATCGGTAAATGCTACAAATTTACCGATTGTGTTCTCTTCTTTTCCTGATTAATATTTTAATTATTTTTTGCTTTAATATATTTTTTGTTAATGACCTGACATTTTTTATAATATAATGCATTTTTATTCGTTTTAAATTAAACGTTATTTTATAATAGCAATGAGTATGTAGTCAATAAATAAATCGGTGACCGTTTTTTACGAGTACATTAATTCATAGCAAAATATATCTCAAACATAACATGAATTTTTCACGTCGAAAAACCGCGCGTATTGTTAGTGATTTTTTTTTTTTTTTTTATCATTTCAAGCGTATTCGAATACATTCGGAAAAAAAATTTAAATTATTTCTTCACCATTAATTAAATTAATTTATAATTATATATATATATATATATATATATATATATATATATATATATATATATATATTTTTTTTTTTTTTTTTTTTTTAAGTTGAACTTTTTTGGCCGTAAAATTGATGAATAAATAAATACTTTAATAACTGAAAGTTAATTATTAATTAAAATCCAAATACAGACGGCTTCGATTATTAATGGCTTCAGTCGTGAACGGTGTAAAATTATATAATGTGAATATGAAAAGACTTTAGGAGAGTGGAGCGGGAGCGGAGCGAGGCCGAACCTGTGCCAATATTGTGATTAACCTCTCTCTATTCCTCTTTAGAATATTTTGCCAGTGAGACCGGACCGGGAGCGGTGCGGGTGCGGAGCGCTAGTGTGAATGGGGTAGAGTGAGAGCGGACCGGGAGTGGAGCGAGACCGGAGCGGTACCGATAGTGGAATTCTCTGTCTATATCTCTTTAGAATATTTGAGCGGACCGGGAGTGGAGCGGGAGCGGAGCGATAGTGTGAATCCGCCCTAACTCACGATTTCAAAGCCTCTATTATATTTTCGGTATAGGACTTTTTTAGTTAATATTGTAGCCTACAGACTGAATACAATATCGTCTCTCCCTGACAGAGATCTGACTTAATAAGGGAGGGTCGGGACTTGGGGCCAAATGTAATTAGTTTTGTTAACGCTTCCTCATGTTCCTCTGCATCTTGTTTAATTGTGCTACCCTCCTGCTATCCTTCTGTTCTGCTCCGTCCCCGTCCTGTTCTCTCCTGTTCCCGTTCTGCCTCATTACCATCTAGTCGGGGTCCGCGGCACGATATCCGACGTCTCTAGAGGGTTGAGGGTGGAGGGTAAGTAAATAGATCCGGTAGATCTAAGACGGAGAGGTAGAAGTCACCGCATTATCATTATTATTATACTAAAGTTATGCGTCGAGTGAAATATATGACTTTATACGGTAGAAAATATCACGGAAAGATAACAAAGTCCTACAGACCAAAAACTTTTTTTGGTGCCTAGAATAATGTAGCTTATTTGACTATGTTTGGGGCGCTAATCGCAATAATGCAATCAGATATTTTCTATCAGCTCTACTTTCTTAGCTTCAGCATACCTTAACAGTAGATAGCTTTACTTAAATTTAAATACCTATGATATAGATAACACTACCTATATAAATAAAGATGAAATTCTGTTTGTTTGTTTATTTGTTTGTTTGTTCTTTATAGAAATCCATACCGTTTGTCCTAAATTCTCCAAATTTCACTCGGTGGTTCTTTGATATCGGTTTCGAACACCTGTCCATATTAAAATTGCATAATAAAGCCAATCACTGGGCATATTATTTATTCTTATATGAATCGTTTTGATCTCGCTTCACATTTGTTTTACGAAATTGACCGTCTGACTCCATAAAAGTCTCACTTTATAGATTTAAAAAATGAAATTCTCCGGTGTATACAGCTAGTCAAAAATAAATATATAAATGAATCATTTTAGCACACTTTTCTCCTTATTTTAAAATATTAAGCTGTTAGATAGCTGTATATAATCGTTTGAAAGAATTAATAAATAATAACATCTAGTAATTACTTCTAACAACACTTTTTAGTATGACAGAACAAACCTCTCCAAATTTTAATTTAACTTTTGTTAAAATAAATATAAGTTATTATAAAAGCTGCAAAGGTTATAAAAAATACTCATGAACATGGGGTATATTATTACAAGGCACATACCGCTACTTGGATGCATTTTGCAGCCTTGCATTATACAGAAGGCCGCATACGTTATGATAATTTAATGCCAGTCCTCCCCAGTGACACCGCAGTATCACAATTTCTCTTAAGTTTTTATTAATAGATTGCGCTGCGCACTCCCTATCCTACCTACACATGATGGATGAACTGCAATCCGACTGCATCCACCCTGCACCTTATTAACGAACAGCGTTATTTCTTATATCAGTAATGGATATTTTGGTATTGATAAGACTTGGGCGAAATTGGTGAAGTTTGGGGGCGAAAATTTTTCCATAGGTCACGGTTAATAGTTCATAGCAGAGTTCGCATATTTTTTTTCACAAAAGTAACTACATAATTCGACCAATTCATCATATCTGATACTTAGTCTGAATTAGACCATTCTAGAATGTTCCTGAAAATCGCAGAAGATTCTCGTGCAGTCACGAATATGTATGAAATATGTACTAGAACTGTTTGTAACTGTGCAAACAAAAAGTCTAGTACTCTTTAAAATCATATCGTTTTCGCTTTACGTTACAATATTTAATTCTCGTCCTATCAACAAATAAATGATATTTTTTATAATAAATAATTCATTATTGACTTATAAAATTCATTTGAAACTATAAAATTAAGTTAAAATTGATCACTTAATTGATCTCTTAAACAAATTATAAATAATCTCAATATTACATAATCAACCATCACTGTTTAGTATAAAATCGATAATCAGAAACCTAAAATGTAACATACAATTGGTATTGACTTACCAACGAAGTTGAACGAAATTCTTAAAAAGCTTACACTTTGAGATTTTACTATTCCATTCAAATTTTTAATATTGCACAGTTTGACCTTTTCATTCTGTGTTTATCCGAATGTCGAATCAATATAAAAATTCTTATTATTCAAAGTTAACTATATGTGTTTTATTTAGTTAGTAAGTGAGAAATATACCATCGACGATTCAGCAACTGATGGATTAGAAAAAATATTAAAATTTTCACTACAGCTTGTACCCTGTAATTGTTACAAGTCTTGTTTATTTATTTTAAGTCCCTTTACGCTACTAAGGCTAATCGGACGATGGTACAGTGGGAGTCCTGCCTGAAATCGTACCGGCTCGGGACCTTCATTTTACGTCCTATCCAAGGGTCGGCATAGCCAAGGATTTTTTACTTCCTTTGAAAGATCCTATGGCCACCGAGGTACGCGAACCCGCGATCTTTATTATTGTAGGTTGCCATGCTAACCACTGCATCACAGTTGACCCAGTTACATGTCTTAATCTAACACCTAATATGTATTTATATTTATTGAATAGAGTGTCGCTATTTTCTTTTATCTTAGCTAAGGCAACTTTAAATATTAATCGACCCTCGCAAATAGTATGAACTCATTGTTCATATGGAAACACCAATTGTATGTATTGCATGGACACCTTCTTTTTACGATTACTACCATCTCTCTGAACCCTGTCTGTCTTATCATTGAGTCACATTTTGATTTTTTATTATTGTTTATTTATTTATTACTGTCATCATGAAGCCATTAGCGATAATAGGTTAAGTAATTATAATTAACAATATTGACTAATCCTTTTAGTTGATAGGGGCTAACTCGGGTACGTGAGCCATGCAAGCCAGCGGTCGTAAAACCCTATCGGTCGTAAAGTGCGACCGCCGACCGGGCACCGCTTTCTGCTCCTTGAAATGCGCTTAAAGTTATCCAATGAGGAAATGCCTTGGTATGCAATGCGGTCGGTAGCGTGTGTGATTATAGTTCAAGAGGAATTTACTGCCTTCCCAGCTTAAGAGGTCTTTATGCATAGTTATCTATACATTAATATAAAGTCCTTTAGTTTTTCGCCGCGATTCTCCGATAGATTGGCCAACTGAATTTTACAAATAGTTATAATTGTTAGAAGGTATACAAATATAGATTCCAATTTATATCTGGTCCTCTAATTTTCTTGGATTAAATTGTTCTATTTGTTTTAGTAGATCTGAGCCACTAGGAAGGAGCAATCACCAGGAATACTTATTACTTTCACTTACCTATATATGAAACATATAGTAAGTGGAAGTATTGCGATCGTGAAAAAATTCGACTTCCGGTTTTCAACGGAAATACACGTTTTGGGGTCCCCTGAGTCGAAATGACCAAGTCCCGCGAAATGGTCTGTGTGTGTGAACAGACTAGCTCAAAAACTATAAACCGTGCGAACCTGAAATTGGGTATTTAGTGTATGTATAAGCCCGCGATGTGACAGCGAAAATTTCATCAAATTTGCTCAAAGGGAGGGGGTACTTTATTTAATAATTTTTAAGTTTTTTTCGATTTTCTCGAAAACGGCTCTAACGATTTTGATTAAACTGAGTATTTGATCTGTTTTTATGCCTGAAATATGACTGTAAAAATTTCATCAAAATTGATCAACCGGAGGGGGGACTTTACTTAATAAATTTTGTACCATTTTTACGTGTTTTTTTTATTTACTCAAAAACGGCTTTCACGATTGTGACCAAACTGGGTATTTGATCTATGTATATGCCAAATATGTGATAGCCAACATTTCATCAAAATTGATCAACCGAAGGTGGGACTTTACTTAATAAATTTTGTATCATTTTCACGGGGTTTTTTATTTACTCAAAAACGGCTTTAACGATTAATAAAAATAAGATATGAATGTAGAAAAATGTGTGACTTTGGGAAATGATATTTAACAAAACACGTCAATTTCTTATCTAAGTAAGTTGGTAAGTGAAAGTTGTGTGTTGCGCGCACGCACCAGATTTTTTTTTTCTTAATTTTATGTATTTAAATGACGACGATTTTGGCCACTCGGCTATCTTCTAGTCTCGATCTGCCTATGCTAGTAATTTGTAATTCTTATTTATTCAGCAATGTTTAAGAACAAAAAAAAGGTTTCACTATTTTATGGTATTGCCAAAACCTTTTATAACAACTTAACAGGAGTCCAACATTTATCTACTCCAAACATTGATGTGTCCGAAAAGTTGTCATTTAAATAAATTAAATAAGAAAAAATAAGTTGTCAAGGTGATGGCTCCTACCTAGTTGTTTAAATCTACTAGAACAAATAGAACAATGTAATCCCAGAAAATTAGAGGACCCGTTGAAAATTGGAAATAAGTAACAGAAATCTATATTTGTAAACTTTCTATAACTATTTGTTAAAATCTACACCTTTCACCTCGACAACTTCTCTAGGCTTCGGCCAAGAGACTTACAGTAACTTAACCAGGGGTAGTGAGAGCAATTCTTTACCAATTGCATAATTTTGCAGAAGGAAAATCAACCGAAAATGAGAGAGGGATGCATTTATTGTATTAAAACCTTTTCTAACAGCTTAACTGAAAGAGTCCAAAATTTATCTACTCCAAACATTGATGTGGTCGAAAAGTTGTCATTTAAATAAATTAAATAAGAATTAAATAAGAAAAAATAAGTAGTCAAGGTGATGGCTCCTACCTAGCTGTTTAAATCTACTAGAACAAATAGAACAATGTAATCCCAGAAAATTAGAGGACCCGTTGAAAATTGGAAATAAGTAACAGAAATCTATATTTGTAAACTTTCTATAACTATTTGTTAAAATCTACACCTTTCACCTCGACAACTTCTCTAGGCTTCGGCCAAGAGACTTACAGTAACTTAACCAGGGGTAGTGAGAGCAATTCTTTACCAATTGCATAATTTTGCAGAAGGAAAATCAACCGAAAATGAGAGAGGGATGCATTTATTGTATTAAAACCTTTTCTAACAGCTTAACTGAAAGAGTCCAAAATTTATCTACTCCAAACATTGATGTGGTCGAAAAGTTGTCATTTAAATAAATTAAATAAGAATTAAATAAGAAAAAATAAGTAGTCAAGGTGATGGCTCCTACCTAGCTGTTTAAATCTACTAAAACAAATAGAACAATATAATCCCAGAAAATTAGAGGACCCGTTGAAAATTGGAATTAAGTACCTAAAATGAGGTGACATTGTGAATAATGGGGAGACTTTGTGACAAGCCTATTATTCTACATTTTTCGAATTTCCATCCTTAAAAAGAATCAGGTTAGGCAATTCAGTGTACTTGTCAGTTGGTCAGGGCGCTGCAATCTACTGGCTACATATGGACCTCTATAACTTCTTTCATTCCATTTACCATGGTGCTTTATTTCAAAGTTTCATCTAAATGAAAACAATCAAACATATATGAAACAAAGTAGGTCAATGGAATAAAGGTAAATGGAATGAAAGAAGTTATATGTGGCCAGTTGGTTGCACCATATTACTGACCAACTGACAATTGCCTAACCTGATTCTTTTTAAGGAGGAAAATTCAAAAACTGTAGAAAAATAGGCTTGTCACAAAGTCACCCCATTAGTCACAATGTCACCCCATTTTACGGTAACAGAAATCTATATTTGTAAACTTTCTAACAATTATAACTATTTTTTAAAATCTACACCTTTCACTTCGACAACGTTTCTGGGCGGTGGCCAAGAGACTTACTACAGTAACTTAACCATGGGTAGTGAGAACAATTATTTACCAATTGCATAATTTTGCAGAAGGAAAATCCTACGAAAATGAGAGAGGAAGCCATTTATTTTATGTAATAAATAAATATTGGTCACATTTCTTGATAAAGGTATACTCATTTATGTATCGACGCTACGGATCCAATTATATCAGAGCTTAAGATCATTTCGGTAAACGGCAGAAGTTGTCGAATGAAGAGGATGATCCGAAATCCGGAAGGTACTATTAAGTGTACTAATCCGGGGAAGTCACCCTCCCCGTGGCTGTTATATCGGGGGACGGGAGCTCTGAAGAAGTCTCCCCAGAAGATACATGGCCCGAGCCAGAGGACATTAAGGAGGGTGACCAAGAGGCACTTGGGGCTCCCTCTTCTTGGAGTAAAAGCTTCCAGACATATTTCCTGGTCCGGCAATTATATCCAAGGGTTAGCCAACATCTTGGGTCCGTCTGTCCGCCCAATCTAGCCATTAATAAGAAATATTGTTTCATTTCTACTTATCTCAGTATCATAACTTTATTATTTTTTTGTTAGTTGTTTACGATATTAATTTTTGTTTTCTTTAATAAAAAAAAAAAAAAAAAAAACATTTTATAAAAAAAAAAAATTAAACCGACTTAGAAAACTAGGAAACAGTAAAAATAAATGCACTAAAAAGTATGAAATAATTACCTTCTGATTTTTATGAAAACACGGCAAAATCGAAAATGGTATAAAAAGCGGGAAAATGCAAAATAAAACAAAAATTGTTTTGATTTGTACAATTACACACTAACTCTTAATAAAAATATTATGTTGAAATATTAAATACCATGTTTGATACATCACAATCTTTTCGGAGGCGGCGCAAAATTTAAAATTTTTAACACTAAATATTATGAAAAATCTATCGATTTTCTATTTTGCGCCGCCTCCGAAAAGATTGTGAGGTATTAAACATGGTATTTAATATTTCAACTCAATACTTTTTATAAAGAGTTAGGGTGTAATCGTATAAATCAAAACAATTTTTTGGGTTTTTTTGCATTTTCCCGCTTTTTATACGATTTTCGATTTTGCCGTGAATTCATACAAATCAGAAGGTAATTATTTCATACTTTTTAGTGCATTTATTTTTACTGTTTCCTAGTTTTCGAAGTCGGTTTAATTTTTTTTTTTTTATAAAATGTTTTTTTATATGTCATATGTTTTTCTAATAAGTAAAAATTTTTAGTTATAATTAAATATTTATTTTCATGTTTTTTCCCTATAACTTCTTAAATAAATTAAGAACCCAAAAAAGGTTTTAATGGGACCAACTTGGGAAAATACTCTACAAGATGCAAAAGGTTTCGTTCCAATTGGTCCATCCATCTCGGAGTAATCGGTGGACATACATAGAAAAAAAAGGCACATACGTATTGAATTGAGTAACCTCCTCTTTCGTTCGAAGTCGGTTAAAAAATAAAAACTTCTGAATATTAGGTTGAATTTGCATCACTAACAAATGTACCGCAATCATATTAAGGCTAGAACGGAAATAAAAAGTAATTAATGTACACTACTGTGACTAAGTAGATCTCTAACATTAGATAAATAGCTAGGCTTATTGGTAATATTACTCCTAAACTAAGTATATTAGTGTAAATTTTTTTTTCCTTTATTTAGCGTCTACCCTTTAATAACATTGGCGGTGTCTATTAAACTATGTTGTTATATGATATTTCTTTTAAGAACTGCAATAGGGTAACTATTTTTATTTCGTCGTCTTTTAGCAATTCAAAGAGTTTTATCGCTATGATGCTTGTTCCGGAGATCATTATACTTAGGACAATCTAATAAGATGTGGTTTACTAAAAGAGCTATGTTGTACATTTTTGGCATGTGTTTGTATCTGAAGTTAAAGTACCATATAACTATGAATTATAAACTATGAATATAACTATGAATTAAAAGAAGTTATATATCTAAGTTTTTCCTAAGAAAACCATGTAACTATGATAGTCAATTCATCAGATACAGTAGGTTAATTATTTTATTTATGCAAATAACCGTTAAGTTGAAGTAATATTAATTTTCGTTCAACTGTTCGTAGCTTCGTAATTTTAAAAACAAATTAAACCAATCAAAATATTTATCCGAAATTTTAAAAATCATCTTATGATTTTTACCTAAAATGATTTTTATTTTATTCATGTTTGGGCAAAAGTGGTTGTCATAAAAATCTTTTTTTGTATCGTCTTCTTAAAATTCATAATTGACTATAATTTATTCGTTTTTCATGATTTATTACAGTCTCTGTTGAAAGAATATAGTTTCAGTTATTATTCAGGAATAAAAAAATACAATCAAAAAGAATTTATAATTGTTCAGGCAAGTTAGGTTTTAATAATAAAAACCTTTCGCTTCCCTGATGAAGAAAGTATGGCCGGTGCTCAATGCTCTTAGTTTTGTTGGTTAATGTATTAAAAGTTTTACATAATAAAAGAATAACATGGAAGATATTTAACATAAAGTTTACCTTTGTAATTTAGAAAATAATAGCATAATAAAAAAGGAGAACAAAATAATATGAATGAAAGGAAATAAAGAAAATTCTCTGATATTTAAAGCTTAAACTATAATTTATTAAATACAAATAATTTATTAAACAAGAATGAAACTAAAATGATTGAATGAAAATGAAACACAACTTATAAACTATTATAGACAAAAATATGTTTTAATCGAATGGCCATTGATGAACTATAGAGTAGAGTAATAAACAAATGATTAATAACTATAATACAAAGACTGAATTCAGCAATTTGATTTAATGCTAAAAGGAAAAGTTCAATGTTTAGAGAATGTTATTTAAAGCTTAAGGTTAAACAAAATTTAAAGTTCAGACATTATATAAAAAACAATATTGGAGTTATTTTACTTTAAATGTCCATCCATCCATGGGAACTTAATCTTCCTCTTCGCTCAGTCTTCTAAAATAATGTCTGCAAATATGCACAATACACAACTGAACACCCTGGGTGAACGAGAATGTAATAAATGTTTTTAAAGAATGTTTTAAGCGTGAGGTGTAATGCGTACTCGGCTTGGGAGTGAGTCAACAGCTGACTGACTTGAAGCGTCTTTTGTTTGTCTCAGAGCGTCTTCGGCCAATCACAGACGCCCACGCATATAACACTAAACTAATGCTAATTAAATACTTAATACAGATTGGTATGATATTCAATGTTAAATTTGGTAAATAATTTAACGACAATATATTAATCACTTAATTTACAACTTATTAATTATTGAATTTAGAATTAATTTAAAAATGCTGAACTAAAAATTAAACTAAAGAATTATATAAAATGACAAATGGGTTCTCTGAACAATAATGATTTTCCATAGCTAGTAAAATCGTTGTTAAAGCTTCACATTCGATGACTTAACCCCTTTTGCCCAAACACCAGTGATTTTTAATCATCAATTAAAATAAATCGTACCCTTATCAGTAATAATTTTACTATTAGCACTGGAATTAATGGAATCCCATACGGAGACGACAAGTACTAGATAGGGTTTGAATTTGGGAGGGAATATACCCGCGCTCGGATATGCCGCCGATGGTTTAAAATTGATCAAACGGATGAGGGACTTTATTTCATAACTTTTTTTCCTTTTTTATTTCTTTTTCGGTTTCCTCAAACATAGCTGTAACGATTTTGATTAAACTCGCCATGTTTAATGAGAATCAAGTATTATTTAATATCAGGTAAGCTTTATCATTATTAAAAGGTTCTGAGGGGGCTTAAATGGTGAGGGGCCTTTTTTGTTTTCCTTTAAA
Source organism: Aelia acuminata (assembly GCA_911387785.2). Taxonomy (NCBI): domain Eukaryota; kingdom Metazoa; phylum Arthropoda; class Insecta; order Hemiptera; family Pentatomidae; genus Aelia; species Aelia acuminata. The sequence continues at coordinate 122,531,324 of OU426983.1, read as the reverse complement.
GTACATTTGTATTTGTTTATATGGAGAAATTATCGGTATCTCGTTTCGGCTAAAAATAAGAAATGGCTAATTATGAAATATAAAAAAAAATAAGTAAACATATACAGGAGAAAAAAGAAAAATATTTCGTAAAATCATAAAACACTTAGAGCCCAAGCATGCGCAGAGCGCCTTTAATGACAGGTTATTGTTTATAATTAAAGATATTCTATTTATTCAGTGGATATTTTTTGTTTCATGGTAACTATATGAACTTTTCAACTGCTACATTGAGAATTATAAAATCAGACGACTTGGAGTATTATGCTTGCATTGCCGAATTATCGCAAGTAAAAACTTTTATTTAATAATAAAAAGAATTAGTATAATATAAAGAGCAAATACAAACAAAAATAAGTAAATGAACGTGGAAAAATGTGTGACTTTGAGAATGGCATTTAAAACAAAACACCTCATTTTCTAATCAACGTAAGTTGGTAAGTATAAGTTGTGTGTTGCGCGTATCGCACCAGATGTGTTTTTTTACTTTTCAAGGAACGTTCTTTTATAATTTTTATCAAATAAGGATTGCAAATAAAAAATTAAATTCTTTAAGAATGAATGTATTAAAGATAGTTAAATAACACAATTTTAAGAAAACAAAAAAAATCAAAAAAACTATTTCTATAAAAGAGACAGAAAAAAAAAAATGAAGTCGTTATCAAGTTGGAAGCTGTAGGATTTTTCGCTGTAGAACTCATTTGAGTAACTTTTAACGTGGTTAGAGTTGGCCCTAACACCCTTTAAAATTTTCAGCTTTTTCCCAGACGCCCCCCCCCTTATATAATTTTATGGAAGGGTAAAAAGCTTTAATAAAGAAGAAAGAGCTTTTAGCGACGAGGCCTGTCAGGCTGATAGTAAACCTTCACTCTGGCTCTCTTCAGCTCCGTAATATCTATCTCATAGTGCACTTCAATATAGAAAAAAATAAATAAATAAGTAAAAAGCTGAGGGAACCCAAAGGTTCGATTCCGACACCAAGATTCTTTAAACATTACAGTGTTTGAAAAATTATAGGACGAAACAAAATGGTCCTTTAGAATATATTTTTAATCGGACAATCCGTTGTTGTCCTTTTTTCCGTGTTCTTCTTTTTTTCATACATTAGCAATGTATCTTCCTTTTTTCCACAACGAATATTTATTTCTTACATTTTAACATTGTTAACGTTTCGGAGCTCTGTCCCCACTCTCAAAACACAAAAATTTCTCAACCTTATGATTCCTTAATATCCTTAAATACACTGTTATACATTTTTTATCTGTGAGCTCATACTTGCCCGTTTCTATGGTCATTCCAGTCCATAGCATTGCGAAAGATACATTGCTAATTCATCATCATTTATAATATGAAAATCTTCCTAACAAATTTAGATGAAAAGAAAAATTAATTTAATATATTTATTAATTTTGTGTATAGGGAGTCTGTGGAAACAGACCTCCTATAACTGTAAATTTTAACAAATACCGTATTAAAAACAATTTTATTGTTGGTTGCCAACCAATACCATAGAACCGCCTATGGTAATAATTATTTGTCACTACAATAATTTTTTTTTTAAAAGATCATTCTAAAAAATAAAAATAAAAATTAACAAAAGAAATATAAGGCTTTGGCCTTTACGCATTAAACTTGCCAAGAAACACAACAAATTATTTTATCAGAATCAAAACCGGCCGAATCCAAGTGTGTATATATAAAAAAAAAAATTTAGTGCGTGCGCACAACACACAACTTTCACTTACCAACTTACTTAGATTAGAAATTAATGCGTCTTGTTAATTGCCACTTCTCAAATCAACAGAACGGCTTTAATTATGAACAATGGTCTGTCATTAAAGGCGTACTCCGCATGCGTGGGCTCGAGTTTTATGAGTTGACTGAATATTTTTCTTTTTTTTCTCCTCTTTATGTTTTCTTTATTTTTTTCATATCTCATATTTAGCCATTTCTTATTTTTAGGCGTAACGAGAGACAGTTAATTTCTCCATATAAACAGAAACATAGGTACTTTATAGGTAACAAACATACAAAAAAGGCCCAACCCCCCCAAAAAAAAGTCCCCTCAGAACATTTTAATAATGATAAAGCTTACCTGATATTAAAGAACACCTAATTTTCATTAAACATGACGAATTTGATAAAAATCGTTAAAGCCGTTTTTGAGATCATCAAAAAAAGGTAAAAATTGGATAAAAAAATTAAGAAATAAAGTGCCCGCTCCGTTCGACCAATTTTGATGAAATGTTGGCTATCACATCTTTGGCATATACATACGTCAAATACCCAGTTTGATCTAAATCGTTAAAGCCGTTTTTGAGTAAATAAAAAAAAACACGTGAAAATAATAGAAAATTTATTAAGTAAAGTCCCCCCTCCGGTTGATCAATTTTGATGTAATGTTGGCTATCGCTACTTTGGCATATACATACATCAAATACCTAGTTTGATCAAAATCGTTAAAACCGCTTTTGAGTAAATAAAAAAAACAAGTGAAAATGATACAAAATTTATTAAGTAAAGTCCCCCCTCCGGTTAATCAATTTTGATGAAATTTTTACAGTCATATCTCGGGCATATAGATTGATCAAATACTCAGTTTAATAAAAATCGGTAGAGCCGTTTTTGAGAAAATCGAAAAAAACGTAAAAAGTTATTAAATAAAGTACCCCCTCCCTTTGAGCAATTTTGATGAAATTTTTGCCGTCACATCGCGGGCATATACCTACACTAAATACCCAATTTCAGGTTCCCACGGTTTATAGTTTTTGAGCTAGTCTCCTCTCACACACACACACACACACGCACGCACGCACGCACGCACGCACACACACACACACACACACAGACCATTTCGCGGGACTTGGTTAATTGGACTCAGGGGACCCCAAAACGTGTATTTCCGTTGAAAACCGGAAGTCGAAATTTTTCACGATCGCAATACTTCCACTTACTATATATTTCATATATAGGTAAGTGAAAGTAAAAATTATTAAATGGTGGATTATCTGATTTTAAATATGTTTGACGAACTGCTACCTGGACTTTGTTAAAATAGGGTCTTGGAAAAGTCATTTTATTGTTGTTTGTCAATCGATACCATAGATCTGCCTATGAAAATATCTTCTATTTTCCTTTTCAAAGTAAAAGTATTCTTGATTGTCTTTCGTTCCGATCACTTGGTCCAATCAAAAGATCTTTAAAAAAAAAATTAGAAGGCTTGGCCTTTTGTGTATAATAGGAACCTTTAGTAAGACGACCTTTAGTCCTCCGACTAACCTTTCTCTAAGCTTGCTTGCCCTTAACTTCTCATTAGACTCTTAATTCCCTCCGTCGAATAATTAATCAAATCTTTCAGAAACACGGCCGACAACTCCAACTTCTTAATCTCTTCCTCGGCGTCTGCTCCTCCGAACTCTCAACGGAATCGTTATACGACGTGTTGTGTGCTCCATCCACTAAGGATGTCACGGGCCATTAGGCTTCTTGTAAACTTGTTGTTGTTGTTATAAGTAATAAACAAAGTAACGTTTAAATCACGTTAAATTCTCTTCAGATATGAATAATTTAATGGCATTAAAAAACAAAACAAATCTGGTGAGATGCCCGCAACACACTCTGTCACTTACCAGCCTACTGACATTAGAAATTGACGTGTTTTTATAAACATGTTAACACCATTCATCAAATTCTCAATTTTTTTCATATTTCATTTTTAGCCATTTATTATTTTTAGGCATAATAAGAGACAGTTAATTTCTCCATATAATAAAAACAAAGATACATCAAATAAAACCAAAGTCCACTTCCATATTTTGGTCCCCTCAGAACATTTTTATGGTGATAAAACTTATCTGATATTAAGGAATACATAATTCTCATTAAACATGATTAGTTTGATAAAAATGGTTAGATCCGTTTTTAGAAAATCTAAAACAAACTAAACAAAATTTATTACATAAGTGCCGCCACTTCCGTTTGACCATTTTTGATGATTTTTTTGCTGTCTCATCGCGGGCATGTATGTACATACGCTAAATCTTAGTTATTTTTAGTTTTTTGGAGTCTAAGGACCCCAAAAAGTGCATTACCGTTGGAAACCGGAAGTAGGAATTTTAACGATCGCAATACTTTCCCTATAACTATATATTTCATATATAGGTAAGTGATAGTAAAAATTCATGTTATTATAGGAATGTTATTGAAATTGTATTCTTTTTAGGGTTTTGAATATGAAAATAATTCTATTTTACAATATATGGGACATTCTTTTACAAACCGAACAGATTTGGACAAAAATTGACCGACACATTTCAGATTTAACTGAAACTTTTTTTACGGGTTCTATATCGAAAAAAAGGGTTACGTGTAAGAGGATTTTTTTTTATTTTCGATATTTTGAAAAATAAACAAGATCGAAAATTCGTGAATTTGATGATTTATCGGTAATAGCCTATTTTTCAAAAATTCATAACTCCGGTTCTGTTTAAGCTAAAAAATCTAATTTTTTTTTTATTTTGAAGGTAAAAAGACAAGCTTTAAGAAAAAAATACTTTCAAAAGAGATTGTCGAAAAATTCAAATTGTTATTAACAATTTCAATGTTTAAATCGGTTTTTAACAGTGGCCCCACCCATGAATCAACTTTTTACTATTTTTATCGTATTCTGCGTCAAATTTTCTATCGAAAACGCTTTTAAAAACGATGGAGAAGTTATTTTTACTGTAAGAAAAAAATTAATTAATTTAGCGCGGTACGTCACATCGACAAGTGGGTCACATTTTATGGCTCATATTCTTGTTTTACACCGTTTATCTCTTAAATACTAATAATTGTTTCATTGTTTTAATTAAAAAACATATTTTAGTAGCCAACAAGATGGGAAAAAATAGAAAAAATACATAAATAAAAATAAATAAAAACATTGTTGAAAATGAAATTTTTTTATTAAGATTTCGATAATGCATTAGTTAATAAGAACAATATTTGGAATGTTTACATACAATATTTAAAAATAAGACAATGTTTACATTTTCTGTTTAAAATTTTTTACAATATCCTTTTTTTTTCGCAAGATGAAAACCGTATTGCTTCCAATTGCTGTAAAGAAATCGGATTAATACAATGATATTTTAAAGTTTCTTTTATTGTTAAAGCTTTTTGGAAACGTTCGGACAATTGTTTTTTTTCTCATTTGTATTCTTATGCTAAATCAATTAATTTTTTACCGGAGTTATGAATTTTTGAAAAATAGGCTATTACCGATAAATCATCAAATTGTCCGAACGTTTCCATCTAAAATGTGTCGGTCAGAAAGGTGTTCGGTTTGTAAAAGAACGTCCCATATGTAAATTATAAAAATTAAATTTTTATTATTAGAAAATATTTTTTTTCGGATTATTGATTAAAATATATAGTAAATACATATATATTTGACCAAAGTTTTTACTTGGCTTAACCACTATTTTTTTTTTTTTTCATATATAATAATTTTATTTCATATTTACAAAATATACATGTTTATGATTGATAGGGTTACTCCCTCATACAATTCATTTTCTTGTTGTCAATTTAATTTAAAACTGTTTTATACAATTCGGTAAAAAAAAGAGAAAAAAAAACCCAAAACAATGATTAAAATAAAATAAAGTACATATCTTTAAATAGAATGGAGTACAAATCATTAAATGAAATATAAATTATCAAATAATTTTTACAATAATATATGTTTCTTTTTGTAATAATAATATATGTAATATATTGTTTTTTTTTTTTATGTTTTTGTATAATTTCCAATTTCTATTATTAATGGGTTTAAGGAGTTTGTGCAAGGTTGAAAGAAATTATGGGTCAGTTTATATATGCATATCTGTATGCTGTCTAAACCACTAAATATGTATGCAATAATGATGCTTTTATAGAGCTAATAATCAATACATTACTTTTATTATTTTATACAAAATATTTAAAATTGCATTAATCGACTATTTTATTATTCTGGTTTGTTTTAACATTGCAATTGATAATTATTTGATAAAATTTAATATCCTAATATAATATCCATACCTGTCTATCTATACCTAATATGATATATAAAATATAATATCATAAAATATAGTATCCTAGTTCCTATGATGATTTTAATGTCCTATACATCTATGTATAACATATATCGAATCGTATATACCGTGCATATCGAATTTTATTAGTACTGTTATATATAGGTACATATATATGTGGATTCGAGTTTCCTAGCAGAGATTTGGCTGGATTCGCTCACTCTCTGGCAGTAGTATACTGACCGCAGTAGCGGACAGTTATGGCCCATTCAGTCCTCCGTAATAAATACAAGAGGCAGTAGCGGAAAAAACACAAGATGATGGATATGTTCTGCAACCGGATGTCCGCTAAGCTTCGGCACGGGCTGCTTCCGCTGTAGCTTCACCCAATATCCTTTCAATATTTATATTTGTGTAGTTGTTGGATCATAAAGGCATCTATAGTAGTCTGGATTGCTCGTAACTGTCATGGGAGGTACAACCAACTTTAACCTTTAACCGGAACATGTGATTTTATCAACATAACTGGATTAATGGGTCAAAATGGCCCATTTTATTTTAATCAGGAATAATAATTAATAAGAAATTTCAAAAAATTTAGAAAATTGTATATTCATATTAAGTAACTCTTATCATGTTCAAATATACACTTTAAACCTTATAAAGGTTTATACAAAATTTATCACAAGGTATAATTTGGTATAATGCATAAATTCTAGTTTAACAAATTCTAATGTACATTGTCGCTATATATTTTTTTAACTTCAGCTTTATTTACATTTTCTTTAATCATCATCAATATTATTTTCACCTGAAAAAAACATATATATATGTTATCAAATACAAGAAAATTGCTCATCACATATTATAGGTCATGTAGGATAGGGTGTTTTATAGGCAACTCACCTTTACACTCTAAACATATTCTTTTTGATTGGCTGTGTTCGTTGCAAATATTATTCTTACACATGTCACAAGTAATAGAGTATTTATTGTCATTATTCACGCACAAATAGCATCGCTTTCTTTTTTTATTTTCAGATTTTACACCCGTATCTCGATGAGACTCGATCTCCCCGATCATTTTTCTTATTGTGGCTTTTACGTAAGGAGAAAGATTTTTTATTTTTAAATAATTCCATTTAATCAGAAAATCCATGATTAGCCATGATAATGACACAGTAATATGAAAAAATTAATCCCTGTATGAAAAACAAAACTGTAACGTTACTGGATTATAAGGGTCAAAATGACCCCAAAAAATTAAAATAAAATCACAGGTTGCTTACAAGGCACTAAGTTTAGAACTAACTCATAGAATAGGTCTAGATTTGGGAATAACATAAGTTTAGTGCAGTTTCCAGTTACCAGAGAGAAGCACTTTATATTTTAAAATGTCTTGGGTCATTTTGACCCCTTATGTCCCAGTTAAAGGTTAAATAAACGATTTTTTTATATTCGTGTTTTAAATCTTCAAACCTGCCAATTTGTTTTATAATTTTTTTAAGGCTTAAAAATCACTGTCAAAGGAAACGAAAATTAATTCATTCCATTCCCCTTTCATTTACCTCCTTCTCATTCACATAAACTGGACCTGCCTAGGATATTCGATAGTTCATCACTATCGATAAACTGATACTATCGGTTAAAAACTATCGATAATTTTTCAATAGAAGAGGGATGAACTAATCGGAGAATTTTCTCGTTTACACAACGCCGATCTGAGTGAACTGTACCTACCAATATATGCAAAATAATTATATATATTTCATTTGATAGTAATTGATAAAGATTATAGTATTAAAACTCTGGTGCGTGCGCGCAACACACAACTTTCACTTACCAACTTACTTAGATTAGAAATTGACGTGTTTTGCTAAATATCATTTCCCAAAGTCACACATTTTTCTACATTCATATCTTATTTTTGTTAATCGTTAAAGCCGTTTTTGAGTAAATAAAAAAAAAACCGTGAAAATAATACAAAATTTATTAAGTAAAGTCCCCCCTCCCGTAGATAAATTTTGATGAAATTTTTACAGTCATATCTCGGGCATATAAAAAAATACATGGGAAAATGGGACAACATTTATTAAGTTAAGTGCCCCTTCCAATTAATCAATTTTGAATAAATTTTTACTGTCGCATCGCGGGCATATAGATATGGTACACCAAATACCGAGTTTAATCAAAATCGTTAGAGCCGTTTTTGAGATAATCGAAAAAAATCCAAAAGTTAGACAAAATTCTTTAAATAAAGTACCCCCTCCGTTTGACCAATTTTAATGAAATTTTTGCTGTCACATCGCCAGCATATATGGTACATACAATAAACACTCAATTTCAGGTCTGTGCGGTTCACAGTTTTTGAACTATTCTGTTCACTTACATACACAGACACACACACACACAGACCATTTCGCGGGACTTGGTTAATTGGACTCAGGGTACGCCATAACGCGTATTTCCGTTGAAAACCGGAAGTCGAAAATTTTCACGATCGCAATACTTCCACTTACTATATATTTCATATATAGGTAAGTGAAAGTAAAAATAGGTTAAATTTAAATAATAAAAATAAATAATATTAAATATGCCGTTATACGTCCGAATAAAATCATAATTTAATATTTTTAAAAACTTAAATGCTGTAAATATTTTATCTAACATATATCTAATCAACGGCTTAGGGTTTTAGAAAATAAAGTACAATATAAAATATTTGGACCGAAGAGGGATAACTAACCTGAGAATTTAAAACAACAACGCTTAACTTTAAAGCTTAAACAACGCCGAACTGAGTGAGTTAACTGTACACGATAAATGTAATTGACGCGATAGCAGCGAGAGGATTAAAATGGGCGTGTAAATTGTGAAACTCAGTAGTGAAATGATTAATAAGCGAATGGGAAACGTCCGAAGGGTTGGCCGAGACGGAGGTGGGAGGATTGCGTTAAGGTGGATCTATCGAAGTTGGGTCCAGATGGCTGTACGTGGAGAGGTTTGCAGGAAGCAAGTTTTGGTGTCGGCAATTTACCTTCGGGTTCGTTAAGCCTTTGTTATATACAGTTTACTCAGTTGTAAATCCTCATTTTTAATTTTGGGTACAAAAGACGCGTGCTAATCAATTTTGCTGCTGAAAAGTAGCAAGCATTTCCGGCTTTTAATTTAACCTTATTTTCCTCATCGATTTAGTTTTTCTAGTTACCATTGCCTTTAAATATCTAAAGTACGTATTCCCTTCTTATAATACATTGATATCTGCAAAATCGTCACCACATCTACGGCTAACGATATAGATTGTATTGCTAACCGTAGGTCCACGTATACTATATATATAAACATACGTTAAGCAAAACATAAATGTATATAACATTACATACATACTACCATCAGCATTCGTGAAAATTATACTGGTATTTATAAATATATTATGCGTATTTATAGTTGGAAGTGACTATGAAAGACCTCGATTGATGATAAACTATTAGCCTTGCCATGTAGTGAAGTCTTCTAAATCATTAGCCAAACCAAATAGAAGCCCGAAGCCTCTGATACGGGGCTCCATTGAACGGCTGAAGAAGCCAAGGAAGGGGTAAGGGGTTTGGATTCTCGGGGGAGTTTTCTCCTGATGTTTTGGTGGGGCCTAATGGGTGGTGGAGGGGCGGGGCTCCGGGCACTAAATCTAGGATGGCTCTATCTTGGGTTCTGCGGGTTCTTTCTTTGCATAGAACTGCTGGAATTTACTAAATTTCTGCTTTTTAATTTAATTAAATTTATTTAAAAGACTATGTAAAATAAAATAGCAAAAATATATCGACAGCGGGGTCACATGTGGTGTAGTGGCTAGTATAGTAGGTCACAATACTAAAGATCATAGCTTCACATCACCAGGTGGCCCAAGGAATTTTTAGTCGAATTGATATCCTAAGATGCAAGGACCTAATCTTCGGAATGGGCGTAAATTGGAGGTCGCAAGCTTTACTTTACGGACTCAAACCGAGTATTGAGAACACATGTTTTTGATGCAGTACGATAAAAAAAATGTTAGCTTTGAAACTAAAGGTCGTGCGTTCGCGCCCCGCGGTGGCCTTAGGATTTCTTAAAGGGAGTAAAAAAATCGTTGGCTATACAGTCCCTCGGATAGGACGTAAAATGGAGGTCCCGAGCTTGTACGATGTCAGGTACTCGTTAAAGACCCCTGCCCTTATTATACCTGGATAGGCAAAATGTAGGACTCCCACTGTAGCATCGTCCGATTAGCCATAGCAACGATTAGTCCCCGCCCTCTGCTCATCTTCAAGAGTATTATTTTTTTCTTTATTCAAAAGTCTACGTTTCAGGCTTTTTGCACATTCACATGACCATCTGTTTACAACATTATTATTATTATTATTATTATTACTTTCACTTATCTATATATGAAATATATTGTAAGGAAAGTATTGCGATCGTGAAAAATTTCGACTTCCGGTTTTCAACGGAAATACGCGTTTTGGTTTCCCCTGAGTCCAATTAACCAAGTCCCGCGAAATGGTCTGTGTGTGTGTGTGTGTCTGTGTATGTAAGTGAACAGACTAGTTAAAAAACTATGAACCGCACAGACCTGAAATTGAGTGTTTATTGTATGTATATGCTCGCGATGTGACAGCAAAAATTTCATCAAAATTGGTCAAACGGAGGGGGTACTTTATTTAAAGAATTTTGTCTAACTTTTGGATTTTTTTCGATTTTCTCAAAAACGGCTCTAACTCGGTATTTTGTGTGCCATATCTATATGCCCGCGATGCGACAGTAAAAATTTATTCAAAATTGATTAATTGGAAGGGCCACTTAACTTAATAAATGTTGTCCCATTTTCCCATGTATTTTTTTATTTACTCAAAATCGGATTTAACGATTTTAATCAAACTTGGTATTTGATGTATGTATATGACCGTGATGCAACAGCCGAAATTTCTAAAAATTGGTTAAACGGAGGGGGCACTTTACTTAATAACTGTTGTCTCATCACGTGTTTTTTTTTTTTTTTTTACTCAAAAACGGCTTAAAATACACCTATCGATTCACCTTCACGATATATTTGCAAAAAGCAACTCGTAGTAAAAAACAAGCAAGCAGTAAAAAAACTCGACTGTTGATGAAAGTAGTCCCTTCGTATATAAATTAGCAATAATGAACCGAAAAGTGCTGAGAATTACCAAATTTTTCTCTATAACTTATGGAGATCTACAAATATAAGTATATACTTAAATGTGTGAAGTTGAGGAATGGCGTTTACATATTATCGAAACACGTCGATTTCTAGTTCGTAAGTGAAAGTTGTGTGTTGCACGCATCGCACCAGATTTTTTTCTTTAGTTTGGTTCAAATTTCTAACCGATTTGTCGAACTATTAATTAAAAAAAAATTATCAAAGGGTTGTATTCTATAAAAATAAAGGAAATATCAACTAACTATAGGTTCAACGGTTTGAACTCATCGCTAAGTACCATGTTTTCTAGATCTCAAAATGCTTCTATGAGCATCTAACTCCGAGATATAAAATACTAGCTTTGGGGCCCTGCTTCGCTTAGGGAGTTGTGGAATGAAACAATAAGTTTAAAATGTAATAGTACAGAAAAATAGACCAAAATTAATCATGATTAAAACATAATTTGTACCATCATGAAACTTCAGCTTAGTATTAGAGGTAAGTTTCGAAACCTCAGAGTACGACCATATATGGTTTGGGTATAAGAGACCTCATTAATGCAGTTCTCTCAATGCGTTTTCTTCCCTTTTCTAGATTAAGAAAAATTATTTGGGCAGCAAATATGTCCTGGTATGTACCATTTTTTATGGTTTCTATGTTCTGATTCCATTGAGACCATTCTCATGACGGTACCGCATCCTTATCAAGTTGAGTAACTTCTCCTTTTTCGAATTCGGTTGAAAATTTACTAACAGAACAGAACTATTAAACAGAAATATTATATGAACACTTTATTTTCGGTATATATTCCATTAGGTTATATCTTTTAATCATATTCTCTATAAGTTATCTATTTTATTCAGTGTTAGTTTTTATTCGCTCACTACACTAATAAGCAATTTTTTTTTTTTTTTTTTGTAAATGTACTCTTATATTGTATATTGATTAAAGGATAGGTTTCGACCAATTCTTTCCTCTTCTGTAAAACTTAATTCCTTTAGGAATCCAGTTGGTTATGTTTATTTTTAATTTCAATTCATTGCAGAGATGTAATGATCTTATTTAAAAATAAAACGGAAAAAATAATTATTGATACATAATCTTGTGTAATTTAAAGAAAACAGCTGAAGCTAAAACCATAACAAACCGAACTAATAAACGATAACCTTATGAATTGAGTTTAGCTAGCGCTCCTGGCTTCCAAATGTCGAACTAAATTTTTTCATTCATTAACTCGCCTGGGCTTATTAGAGGGGCTAATTACATGTAGCGAGAGCCTTAAAATTACAGCCCTTGTCCCTTCAACATTACACACTTAAAATGAAAACTGAAACCTTCTTCATCGTTAGGGGCAATAGGGCAATACGAAAACATTACATACTTGATAGTACGTGTAGTCGTTTTTGAGCCTTTTCGGCACGCACATTGTACACTTTGCTTTATAATATTTATTGATTAGAAAATCGCTAGCAGCTCAACTGATGGTGCTATTACATGTTTCGTTTTTGGTAAGAATAAAGTTGGCAGGGAAAGAGCTCACGTTTTCTCGTTGAATGGAATATTCAAGAGCTGCCCAGGGCGGAAGATATATCGCGCGTATGATTTAACGACTAGGGGAAAAATTAAGCCTCAGTTTTTAGCCCTTCCTCGTCCCATAACTCTGATTAGAATCGAGTTTTTTTTTTGTTTATATTCTTTCTTTTTTTTGGTACAGATTATATATTTTCCCCCACTCGGAGTTCCCAGTGTCAATAATACCCGATGTAGCCTTCATATGGGTTCATAAATTGCAAAGCGGTGTGCAATGAATTGATTAAAAAAAAAAAAAACTGCGTGGAACGGACGCAACCTTTCCAGAAGATATTAAACCTCAGTTATTCGCGTTTTGATTGGTGTAATGGAGTGTGGGGGTACCTTGTCACATTCCCATCTCTCACAGTTTAACCAACCCCTTTCGGTTTTCCTGTTTTATAGATACTGCCTATTTTCTTTTTTTATTTACAAATATATTTACTACTCCTAATCATTTTATGTATGTATATATTAGATCTATATATCTAATTATATGTAAATTTGAACTGTATCCGGTAAATTTAATAGAAATGAATGCAGCAAGGCGAATATAATGGGCATGTGAAATTGCTAAACTGGTTTGTGAGCCTATCCAAAAAAGATTAATATGCAATGGGCCGACTGGAAACGTCCGAGGGGTAAGGGTAGGTCAAGACGGAGGATTCCGTTAAGGCAGATCTGTCGAAACTTGATCTGGATGGCGAACAATGGATAGAGGTGTGCAGAGCATCGAACCTTTGGGTTCTTTAAGTCTTTATTATTATATTATTAGAAAAACTTAAATTCTCTATTGATACTGACGGTATTCCAATCAAACTACTAAAGGAATACAGATTTCATTTAATCAAACGTATCAACTGCTTGTTTTATTTGTCATGAAATTCTGGAATTTTTCTCATGGTGAAAATTTTCAATCAATTTTTAGTGAAAAATGTTGTTTTTTTCTCATGAGATGATTTTGTTTATGATTGGAATATCATTTTTTGCCCTTCAGTTATTATAATATCTTTTATTGTAAGTCATCGATACAGCCTTGATTAGCTTTAAATAGTTCCTAGCTTTAAACTTCTCGCTCGCTATGCTCGCTCTTCAGGGATAAACAAACCCACAAAATGGTGGATCTTTTTGTGGTGATCGGGCCTTACTGTGAAGGCTGCCTTATAAAACGACACGTGGACCACTGTTAAAGTTTTACCATGCATAAGAATGTTATTAAATCAAAATATTAACGAACTAAGTTAACTTAAACGTTTTTTGTGAATAATTTAAGTAAGTTAATTTAGATTATACGTGAAGAATAATATTGTAAAGGTGCCTTTACACTCTACGAACCTCACTTTCGAACAGCTTCTCACCGAACCTTGCCGTACCTGCGTTAAACGAACAGCAATTTATATTTAACGTGACGTTAAGCGAACCAATACGGCTGACGCACCCAACGCTAGCTTACGATACAGAAAAAATCTCAATTATCAATAAATTTTATATTATCCGAAAAATAAAAAAATAGAAGACGAATTAGAACGGCGCACTAATATCACAAACAACTCCTGTCTCTTGGGAAAAACCCAAATCAAAAGTGACACTAGCGCTACCCCCGAACACAGACGAACAGATGAAGTACCTAGAACACCCGAACAGTCGACACGAAGGCTGTTCGAAGGTGGTGTTTGAAGGTAAAGTTCGTAGAGTGTAAAGGCACAAAACATATGGTTTAGAATAGTTCTAGACTTATTTTTGGAACGAACTAACAGTTAGAACAAACTGTCATAGTACATGTTTGTGACTACTATGTTCGAGTCGAGTACTGTCCACGCTGGTCCAGAAGGTTCGAGGCCGTTCCCTTAACGACTTTATATAAGGGGCGATGGACTAAAGAATTAGCCTTGTTCTGAAGCTCAAGTCATGTGGCTATTTCTGTATTACAAAGTGATAATTTTTGTAACATTTTTAATTATTAGTGTTTCAATAATTTGTGTGGGGGATTGTATATTATTATTTTCGTTAAATAAAAAAATTTTAACCCACCTAAGTGTTACAATATTACACTGTTTAAATAAAAAAAATACAGTTATGAACATAACTGTGAAAACAGGAGAAAAGGAAGATATAAGGGCCTTGATAATTGTACGATCCTCACGAGCAATGAAGGTACTTCATTAACTTTCGGTGCCAATTAACAAATAACTTAATAAAGAAATAATGAATAAGAATAAATAATAATAAGAAAAGTGGAAATTGATGCATGCGACTTTTAACGAAGGCTGGGTTATAATTAAGGCGAAATCTCTCGCTGAGGGTGGCCGCCATGTTTAATTACTAGTTGGCGAGAACACCCACTTCAATATTATTAATATACAGGAGGGGATCTCGTAGTTAATTACATAATATACACAAACATACATATACAAATATAGCTTATGTACTGTGGATCGCAAGTGAAGTAAGGAATGTACCATAAGTATAATAAGGTATGGATGGCAGCTGATTGGTTTTCGAACATCTTTTAGGGGTCACCAATAGTGGGCGAACGTGTTAGAAAATACGCGTTGCACATAGAAATGTTTGTTTGTTTAGCGTCATTTTATGCCTCTAAGGCTAATCGGACGATGCTACAGTGGGTGTCCTGTTTTTGGACATAATTTTGTCTATCCAGGTATAATTAGGATAGGGATCTTTAACGAGTACCTGACATCGAACAAGTAGTGACCTAGAACTATTAGTCCGGGAGCTGAGGGCCAAAAAGGTGCCTGATTTGAAGAAAATTTTTGATCATATAGGCTGAAAGTACTTATTTCATAGACAACAAATGTGAACGTCTGCCACCTTAGATCGGTTGCCATCAAATTTTATAGGCGAACAAAATCGACATTTTCGAACTTTTTTCCAATTTTTCGCTAATAACTCGAAAACGATTTATCACAAAATAAATTGTGTTCTTTCTGAAATAGAAGGGCATTCAATTTCGCGTCGACTGAGGTCCTCATAGTTAAAATCTGGTAAGTCTTTTCGCCAAAACCGATTGTCAATTTAGCACTTTAGCGGAAAAATGAATTACGCTCATATTCCAAAGCCTGCAATTTAAAGAGGGTTACTCCAAATAAAAAATGTTAAATTTGATTGTTTCACGATAAATTTCATGCTCTGCAACTTTTATCTAAAATATTTTTCATTTAAACTAGATGTTTTGGAGATTAAGGCTTTGGAACACGGTTTCCACCAAAATCGTAAAAATTACAGATTTTTGATGTTCCGACCCTGGCTAAACCACTAAACCGATTTAAACTTAAAACATAACATTCTATTTGCAATAGTTGAGCCTCTTATAGAAAGAAGAAAGCAATACTTTGTGATCTATATTTCCCAAATTATATGCGAGAAACTGAAAAATGTTTTTTACAGATTTTAGATCACAAGGCGCTAAACACGTTTTAATTACTTTGTCTCCACAGGAGTGGGCTAATTTTAAAATTAATGAGATCGTTTAACACAGAATTCAACATTCTACAGCTATTATAGGTAACATCTTTCATTTGAAGTAACCTCTTTAAATTGCAGGCTTTGGAATATGAGCGTAATTCATTTTTCCGCTAAAGTGGCTAAATTGACAATCAATTTTCGCGAAAATACTTTTATTTTAGAAAGAACACAATTTCTTCTGCGATAAATCGTTTTCGAGTTATTAGCGAAAAATTTAAAAACGTTCGAAAATGTCGATTCTGTGCGCCTCTAAAATTTGATGGCAACCGATCTGAGGTGGGAGACGTTCACATTTGTTGCCTGTGAAATGAGTACTTTGAGCCTATATGATCAAAAATTTTCTTCAAATCAGGCACCTTTTTGGCCCTCAGCTCCCGGACTATATCGATAATCTGCCTTGCGATAGTTTCGATAATATCGGACATACAATTATTCATACTATCAACAGTAAATGGTAATATAGGGTACTCAATTTTTGATTTGGAACGATAGTATTCCTAAATTTTGCCTATTCAGGTATAATTAGGATAGGGTAAACATGAAAATAATTAGGTAGATTGTAAACAAGAAAATGACGACGTACAGGCTCGGGACCTCCATTTTACTCCTAAAGACGTATCAATATTTCCATTCTACATTTTATACCAGGTGTGTAAATATGAAACCGGAATTCGCCAATGATAGGAGTTAGCAGTCAATATAATCTTCTAACTAATCCGTCAGTGGTGTTATCTGCTTTTGCCTACATGTAATAAAGAGATCCAATTGATAACAACATCAGTTTCATTCTATAACCGTGTTTTTAGTGGCGTTGAAAATGTCGACTTTTGTGCCAACAAATCAAGATTTGCGGACAGCATTTATTTTCCGTTTCCTTCTGAAAAAAATTGGAGCATTATCACATAGGATGCTTGTTGAAGCTTACGGGGAGCATGCCCTAGGCAAATCTCAATGTTTCGATTGGTTCAAAGATGGATTTCGATAAAAGAAACAAAGACCGTGGAAAACCACAAAAAAAACTTTGTAAAAGCTGATTCGGAAGCGTTTGTTGGACAATTATTACATGTGACACCGTCTCCATTTGTTTGAAAGGCACGGAAAAGATCCAGAAGGTCGGAAAATGGATACCTCACCAACTGAATGACAGGCAGCAGGAAGCTCGAAAAACCTCATGGCAAATGCTGCTCGCCAGGTACAGAAAAAAAGTCATTTCTTCATCAAATTGTGACTGGTGATGAAAAGTGAATTTACTTCGAGAATCCTAAGCTTAAAAAACCCTGGGTAACTCCTGGTGAACCATTGGCATCGCTTAGGGAGGAAGAAAATGCTCTGTGTCTGGTGTGATCAGATGGGTGTTACCTACTATAAGCTGCTGAAACCTGGGGAAACTGTTAATACGGAACGCTACCTACAACAAATGATAAATTTGAATAAAGATTTGCGCCAAAAAGTCCCAAATATCAAGAAAGGACACACAAAGTGATCTTGCTCCATGACAATGCCCCATCACATTCGGCTAAACGGACCAAGGAAACGATCCAAGTGTTTGGTTGGTAAATTCTTCCGCATGCGGCTTATTCACCAGATTTGGCCCCATCCGATTACCACCTATTTGCATCGATGGGACACGCACTAGCTGAGCTGCGCTTCACATCTTATGAAAATGTACGAAATTGGTTAAGTGATTGGTTTGGCTCAGAAGAGGAAGCATTATTTTGGAGGGGAATCCAAAAATTGCCTGAATGATGGGAAAAATGTATAGATAGCGAAGGACAGTACTTCGAATAAAAAAGTATGTATCATTTTTACACAATCAACTCTTATTTGCTATTTGAAAAATTCCGGTTTCATATTTACACACCTGGTATTATAATCCTTATAGTTATATTATAATATAAAAACTAGTATGATATGTAGCAATTATTTGAAGACACACTGAGGACGGCCCTGGAGCTCGAGACGTTTGTAATACAGAAGATAAAATAAAGAAAATTAGAAACTAAGATCCAACTTAACTTTATCCTATATAATTAACTGCTAAGATAAAATTTTCTTTTTTATAAATAAATAAACTATATAATTAACCATATATATATATATATAATCCAAATACATATATATATACGATATTGCAGAGTCTAATTAAAACAACTGAACACTACTCACTGGCTCTCACCTGGCGCTCAGCCCTACAACTGTGGGTTGGGATGTTTTCAATTAGGCTCGGTTTCTTCTCGCTCCAAGTTTATGTTATCCTCCCATCGACCCAGCAGTTATATCCCAGCCCCCCGGAGCGGACGGGCAATCAAACCCCGGGAGCCTGATTATATTAGAGCATTAGAAAGCTAATCTCGGAAACTAATTCCGGACAATTACAGACAAAAAATTAACCCCAGCCTATCCTGCGAGAACACATTAAGTTGAATGAGAGAGGCAGCTCTGCATCTCAGCCTGATTAAACGTGGTTGCTACAGGTCTTCCGGCTTCTACTGAGGATATTAGCCTTGTAAATTCGGGCAATAATGGACTGCACAGCAAGGAACGGACCCCTGTAAATGATTTAGATGTGACATTGCTAGGGAGGGCTGCTAGTACTGTGCACTGCGATTTATGGACAGTAGAAACTCAATCTAACTCAGCTTCTAGCAACAATTTGATATCCTCAACATGGGTAGATCTCTGAAAATTAAACATAATCCTTCATCTATAGTTTATTTTCTAGTACATAGAAATAATATAATAATAAAGGCTTAAGGAACCCGAAGGTTCGATGCCGACTCCACAACTTGTTCACTGCACACCTCTAACCACCAGACCCAATTTTTAAATTTCGGGACACAAGGCGTGAGCTAAGTAATTTTGTAACCGATAAATCACAAGATTTCCCGCCTTTAACCTAGCCTTAATTTTCTCTTCAATATTTATGGAGAAATGTGACAAATATTTATTTATTGTATAAAATAAATGCCTCTCTTTTAACATCTGCAAAGTTTTGAAATATGCTTATTGGTGCTTCATCCATCCTTGGTTGAGTTACTGTAGTAGTATGTCTTGGCCACCGCCTGAAAAGTCGTCGCCGTGGAAACCCTCGATTTGTGCTGGATTTAGGTGTTTTTGCTAATGGGCGGATCCATAGGGGAGGGTTCCAGGCGTCATAACCCCCCCCCCACTCAAATATTTCAGCTATTTATATATTTTAAAGAGAATATTGCAAATACATAGCTGCTAAACCACAAAACATTTTTTTTATCGCAATCCTTCCTGCTGCTTGAAAAGAATCCAAAAAAATATTTGATTTTTAAATTCAAGTTCCTTGTGTGGTAAATCATTAATCACGGACTTTGGTATATCTACTATCTTTTGCAATACTTTTGATTGAAATGATTTGATCTTTTGGATGTTTGAGGGCTTTGCGGTGCACCACAGTACTATCCCTTATATCCTTAGTTAGTGTTTATTGTAAATATGTTGTTTAATGATCCTAAAAGAACATGAAATTATTTTTTAAAATAAGATTCACTCGAATTCGAAAAGGATAATTTTCAAGTAATCATTATCATAGTCAAAATCGTTGGTTCTTTGCTTTCTTGTTCGTATGATGTGGGTTTTCAATGATAGTCTTTTGTCCAGGTGTCAAGTACTTACTTCTCAGGAAGGTATTGAAATATTATTAATAAAGACTTAAAGACACAAACCGTGATTGTGACTGAAGACTATATAAGTACATTCTTCAATTCATTCATTTTTACTCTCCATCTTTTAATCCAAGCCAAAAAATATTTTCTAGATGATTTTGGAGAGTAGTTAATTATCTACAACATATTTTTCTAAAATGAACTAATATTTTTCTTCATATAAATTGCGATAGTTGGCCATTATCAAATCTAATTTCGCGATTCCTCGTCCTCACATCTTTTGGTTGTTTAAAGACAAATCCAGATAAAATTTCGTTCGTTTAGTATTGCGCATCTTCTATTTTCCTTTTAATTTAAATTATTTGATTCTTTTTCTATTAGAGGGCTTCGCAGTGCCCCATAGTTCTATCTCTGGTCTAATTAGTACATTGTATATTATACGTCTGTTGGTTAAAGATCATTGAAAAGCAATAAATTATTTTTTTAAGTAGAATTCATTTCGAATTCGTCATTCTACCCTAAATATTTCTCCTCTGGCTTGCCTGAGGGGAGACCCCCGGTACCTGGAAGTACTCCACTCCCCCAGGTTGTACAAATTGCAGCTCGGCTCCCCAACGACTGCAGGAGAGAACTTCTTCTTTATTGCTTCCCCTTCTCTCCCTCGGGAACACCTTGGACTCCCAACTTTTGGCATAGACCGGACACCCCAGGTATCGTGTTCGCCCCCTCCCCCTGCGTTCCTAGGGGTGCAATACCAGTCGATTAGTACTTGGCCTTATATCATTGCATCTGAACGTTATCAAGTAACAAGTAGTCTTTTGGGAATTCCAGATTCATCTAAGTCCATATGACTACAAGGAAGTTGTTACAATTGCTTTTAATACCAGGTGTTTCCCCGAACAACGATTTCATATCACTCACTCCTTTGAAGAACGTCACATAAAAAAAAAAAAAAAAAAAAAAAAAAAAAACAACATTTTAGAATAGTGTCTAGATCTTCATGTTAATGTCATGCATAGATCCCCCCCTCCAAACTAAAATAAACAAAATTAGTAAAGCTATGCCTCTCTGTCGTATACCTAAGAACTCCTGTTCTACATTCTCCTTTAACAATCGTCCACTAATCCCTGTTAAACAGATCCGCTACTGAGGACTCCAACTGGACAAACGCTAAAAACTCCACATCAATTACAAAACATATATAATTATTAATGATCTCATGTATATGACACTAATATGAGTGATTTGGACTTTCCTCCAAACCATCCTATCTAAACTCCTCTCGTATCCAATCCAAAATCCTAAGCAAAATCCATAATGCTCCTTAACTTTGTCACTAATAAAATTATGCTTAAAGACCTTTTCCAGATATCGCCGCTGTTCACAATGAACTCCCTGCTCATCCCAAACCTCTTGTTTCCATCCTAGCTTCCGCCTCAATTCCTCGACAACCCGGCGAGGTGTCTGAAAAGAAGATGGCCTCGGGAACTTTTAATTTAGAACTAAGCTTGTTTTTTGGTTTAATGTCCTATAATATTTATTAATGTTATGCTTGTATTCCCCTTCTTATCTAGTGAGTTTGAATTATTGTTATATTTTAGTTTTAGGGTAACTTTACCAATAGTTACCATTATGTTTGAGGGCTATTATGTATGATGCAGACATTGTCGCATTCCCTAAGACCGGGAATAAAGCACTGGTGGTGGATCCGACAATTAGATTTGAAAACAATGACCTTGACCAGGCGGGTGAGGTGGAAAGGGAAAAGAGAGATATCTACGAGAAGTGCATCCCTTTCCTTAAAGAGAAGTTCCGCGAGAACTTTGGAGAGAGAGAGTTCTCCGTGACAGGCCTCTGGTTCGGATCTCGCGGAACGATCCCAAAAAGAACAAGGAGTTTTTTAGAAGACCTAGGTGTCGAGATGAGAGAAATTTCGGTGTTGGCTGAAAATATAATCTTGGACTCCCTGGGCATTATCCACTATCACCTATATGGCCACTAATTATGTGTGGCTGTTCTGTCTGTCAAAGATTTTTTTTTTTTTTTTTTAATATATATTTGTGTACATTTTTTTATTTATTTATTAATTGTGTATTTATTTAAATCTATTCACTTATTTATTCATATATTTATATATTCGTCTAGATATTTATCTATTAGCTATTTTGTTTTTTGCTCTGTATGCGTGCCATGATAGGACGGGGAGAAAAATGAGAGAGAATGTTGAAAGATTTGCTCAAGAGTGATGTAAACTATAACGGGGGAAGAAAAAAGAAAGCAAAATAATGGTTTAAGGGAAAAAAAAGAGAAAAAAAAGGAAAAAAAAATAATAATAAATAAAAAGTAAATAAAATATTGGAAAAGAAAAAAAAAATGTATGATTTTGTAACCGTACGTTTATATGCATGAAAAATTATAATGTAATTTTAGTTTAATTAATGTACGAAATTGTATTGATAAGTATGCTGTGTGTTGTAGCAACCCAATGTAATTGGGCAGCATTGTTTTGTTTTGTTTTAAAAAATAAAGCATTTCTCTCTCTGTTAGGATAATCTTTTTCATGAATTTAGTTAGGCCAATCCCTCTAGAAAACTAGGAATACAATATCCTATGGTCTACACTTACGGCTTTTATAAAAAATTATTTCTTAGAAACTTCTAATATGAACCAATAGTTGACACATCAAAATTTAAATGTTTGGAAAGTTGACATTTATGGCTTTTAAGTTGATACCTGCATTAATATTTGATTTCCTATGATTTTTAATAGGTAATAAGGACTACAATAAAAGTTTGAATTTTTTTTATTTATAAACTAGTAAATTCATAATGGAAACAAAATAAAATTTCCACAATTTAATTATTTTATACACAAAAAGCTTAAATGAGACAAAAAAAAAAACAATCAAAAAAACATATTTAAACGAAAAATGTGAAAACCCAGTAAGTATGATAAATAGATTTTAGTAATGGCCAAAGTTACGTTTTTTAAATGTTGGGTTTACACAATTTTAGACCCTCCAATGATGAACTTCACTCTTCCAGTGCCCTTTTAGACAATTAAAGATGGCCACATTCATTGGTTGGATAAAATGTGTATCATTTTGATAGAGTGCGACTAATAGCAAGTATCTCATGTTCTTTGCAGAATTGGGAAGTGGGGAGAGTCAGATGAAACGCTTCTCCATATAGGAATAGGATTTTTGGAAATGCGAATTTGTTATCAACGATCTATGGATAGAACAAACCAGCTATAAATTCATAATATAAGACACGTGTCATCCATACAGACTCAGACTTCCATAAACCACTCCCAGATGGAACACTATTTGCTAATTCTGGTGGTAGTTAACATCGATGTCAACTATTGAAATTATGGAATAATATCTGCTCTAATAGTTGACACCTACATTCAAGCCCTAAAACATTGTATAAATATATTAAAAAGGATATCAAATGATTCTCATGAACTTAATGAATACCATAAAAGTAATTAAAACATAATTGAACTCAAATAAACCAACTAAAAAGCTTATTTAACTTGACTTCCACCCTAATAAAACAGGGTAGCAGAAACCAAGTTTTCAGGCCACTAGAAAATTCACCATTATAACCTCTCACAAATAAGCTTGAGTTTAGCACTGTCAACTTATGGTACAGTTACCCTAAATGCCTTTAATTTTATTATCTGTTTTTTTTTTGTATAAGATTCAAAAAAATTTAAAATCATTCGGTTTCATTTCTAAGTTGTCTTCTCCACTTTCTATCCTGAGAAATATTTTATTTCTTATATTTTTATTTTAGAATTTTTTTAGAATTCATTCTGCATATTTTATAATTTTTTACTGCAAATTATATGGCATAATTTGATCCTTTTTACTGCATAAAAATCCGAGCTCTGGTCATTACATAAAAAACAAAAAAGAAACAAACAATATCAGCCATAGTTTCAGTCATGGCGGACGGCTACTGCGGTCTACTTGAAACAAAAAAAAAAAAGATAAAAAAAAAACTGGGTTGGATCCAATTTCATGACCACAAAATGGGCCAGCCCTCCCGAAGCAAATGATTCCATTTCCTGTAGAAATTATTCAGAACCACAAAAGCACAAAACGGTACGTCATTTTTTATGTTATCTCCCCATCTCCTTGTTGTTGCGAGACAGAATATCCTCTTTGTCCGCCGATAATCACACCATGAGAGATGAGGATCTAGGAATGCGGTTTTGGGTTCCTAAAGGACTCCACCTGTTCCAGAGGCGCCTTGTTGTATCCTGAAGGAATATTCTAATCCTCCAGCGGCTTCCAGAAGATCAAAGGGACCGCCCTGGATATAGAGCAGCTTATTAGCACTCAGTTTGTTCCCTGCACGGCCCCAGGTATCGCCGGCAATTTGGGAGGGAATCTGTTTTGTTGCCACATTTAAAAAAAAAAAATTAAATTTCGTTCAATAATAAGAATGATTATAAAACTATTTGTCAATAAATAAATTTCCCACGAAAGTATTAATGAAGGCTATTCAAAATGATGATATACAGTACCGGTCAAAAGTTTAGACTCACTTGTATTTAATTCACAATCTTCAAGTTTAAAAAAATAATTGTAACTTAAGAGATATCATTTCAAAAATTATATGATTGTTTCGAAATACTATCTATATAAATAAAGATGAAATTCTGTTAATTTGTTTTTTTGTTTGTTCTTTATAGAAATACATACCGTTTGTCCTAAATTCTCCGAATTTCGCTTAGTGGTTATTTCATACCAGGTGCGAGCACCTGTCCATATTAAAATTGCATAACAGCCAATCTCTGGGTATATTTTTTAATGTTATAAAAATCGTTATGATCTCGCTTTACATTAGATTTTTACGAAATCAACCGTTGGAGTAAAAAAAAAATCTTTTCTGGACCCACGGCTTTTCTCATTGTTTTCAAAATTCCGTGGGTGAAACCTGGATATTAAAGCTAGTCATAAATAAATTAAAAATAAAATTATAGTTGTTACGTTGTCCAATAAATAAAATGTTGTTACTTATTTATGTTACAAAATCTAAGGGTGAGTCTAAACTTTTGACCGATATTGTATATATATTACCTTAGTCTGGTGTAATATGTAATACATAATGGTGTAGAGGTTGTTATTAATGGATATACTACAAACAACCTTCTCGTAACTTTGGAAAAACATTGTCGTTCAATTATTATTTATTATTTTTATTATATTATTTCAGATATTATATTTCTCTCTCAATCTGTCTATCTGTACATGGGATACCTCGGCTCATCTCTCAGCGGAGCCCAATATTTTCATTCTAAAAATAATATATTAAAATAATAATTATTATATATAAGGATTAGCCTTTATATAAATATATATACGAGCAGACCAGATGATATAATGCGTTGAATTAGTTATATCCTATTCTTTTTAATACAATCAAATCAAAATTCACAGATAAAGATAAACAAGTTTCAGCTAATCTAAAGACCAACGGGATTTAAAATAGAACGCCAAATTTAAAATATGTTAGTAAAGAATTTAGAAGGGTTAAAATTTTTATTTTTTACATCTCATATTTGACTATAGTAAGTATTAATGATCGATTCATTTAGCACTTGCTGGATTATTCCAACGGAGGTGAGATTAAATATAAATAACATACACGTAAAAAGAACTAATTAAATATATAATTGGAATAGAGTTTAGTACAATAACTACAGACAGTAAGAAAAAATGTACCAAATTAACCTTTTGACTTAAAAAATATTCATTAAATTCAGAATATAACACTTAATGATATGAGATCAGATATCGGTAGGTTTTACCTTAAATAGGTTATGAATGAGATAGATAACGTTAATTTATAACTTATTATAATAATAATTTCGATTTTCCTTTTACTATTAGAATTCACATTTTCTATTAATTGTAGTGCTAATAAGTGTTAACCTGTCCTTTGCTAAAACAAATAGATTCTATGGTTTCCCCACGCATGAAAAGGCAACGCATAATTGCCCATGGGAAAAAACCGGATTTTTCTATCTTTTCTTTTTCTCCTTTTTCCTTCTTATTTTTCTTTTTCTAATTTCTTTGGATGTTCAATTTTTTACTATTATGTGCATTTTTTATTATTTCCAGAAATTTATACATCCAACATCTATTTATTTTTCTTTATAAATGTACAACGTTTCGGACTTGTTTGTCCATTTTTCTAGTGCAAGCCGGAAAAAATAGCTTTGGCTACTGGATGCTTACCCACTCTAGATACCTAAAGAAAATGTGTCATTAAATCATTTTACACAGCGATCTGTTGGAAACTTATAGAAATTACATTATATTAATTTAATCTACTTTTGTGGGTAGCCACATTGTTTTTTTAAATTATTTTAAATAATTTATTATTCGTAGAGAAAAGATTAGGCTCCGCCGGGAGTCGAATCCGGGCCTTCCGCGCACAGAGCTCGCTTCCAAGCGGAGGCATCAGTGAAGAGGAACGATTGGCTCCGCTTGGAAGCGAGCTCTGTGGTGCAGTGGTTAGCATACCGCGCCTGTCACGCGGAAGACCCGGGTTCGACTCCGTCGGAGCCCAATCTTTTCTCTTCAAAAAACAAATTAATAGGGTGTATAAAAAAAAATGACCGTTTCGTCAAATGCATGAATTCCAACGACTGTAAAGACGTTAATCCTATTTATTGTTTACCAACAAGTCCTGTACTCTTTAGAATGTTAATCCAACTTTATTTATCAACACTGGACTTACTCAATAATACCTCAGTTCACAAGTTTTTGCTGGAGAAGCAACATGACGGTGTCTTACGAAATTCTTGTCGTTTTGAGACATTATTGGAAAAAATCGTGTTCTGCCGCTGAAGCGGCTCGTGAAATCAACAGAATTGAAGGAGAAGGTCTCCTTGACGAGCGTACCACGCGGCGTTGGTTCCAAAAATTTCACAGTGGAGATACGACCTTAGAACGGAAGAAGGGGTCAGGGCGACCATCGTTGGATATAGATGATGCTCTTCAGGAAGCTATAGACTCAAATCCAGCCACAAGTACTCGAGACCTTGCCAGGAATTGCGGAGCGTCGAAAGATACTGTGTGTCGCCATCTGCACAGCATGGGGAAGGTGAAAAGGAGCAGCAGACTGGTCCCGCACGAGCTGACGCCCCAGCAATCAAAGGAAAAATTAAAAAATCTTGATGGGATCGAACTTCTTCCTCACCCACCAGGATCCCTAACCATCCCTAACCATCCCTAACCATCCCTAACCATATAGCCCAGACCTTGCTCCATCAGATTTTTATTTGTTTCGGTCAATGGCCCACTTCTTGAAAGGGAAAAAATTTGATACCTTTGAAGAAGTAGAAACAGCGGTGCAGGAATTCTTCGATAGCCATCCTAAAGAGTGGTACCTGCAGGGGATCATGCAACTGGCGGAAAGATGGCAAGCAACATTAGATAACAATGGGTTATATTTTGAATACTAATTTTATTGTAAAGTATAAAAAAATAGATATTAATTTTTTGTCTAAAACGGTCATTTTCTTTTAAACACCCTATTATTTAAAATATATAAATCACAAATAATCACACTCAATTGTAATGTATTAAGCATTTAATCTGCAATAAAAGAAATATTGTAGCCAATAATCGAGATAAAAACTATCCTATGTTTTAATTTGGACAAAACTGCACACAAAGAGCCAAATTTTATAAAGATCGGTTGAGTAGTTTCTGATTTTACCCCGACAAATATCGGGACACGAGAATTTTATCAATATAAAAATATTAAGTTTATATACTTAAGTTTCAGTGGTATTAGAATATTTGAAAAAAAATCGAAATATCACATTTTTTATCTGTCCTTTTTTTAATTCATGTGAATAAATCAACTTTTTTTTTTAAGTATTAAGTATTTATAGTATGTAAATTATTGTTTGTGTATGCCACCTACTTAAATTTCTTAAATACGAACATTAAGCCAGGCGTTACCTGTGTCAGTGATAGATTACAAATAAACCTATCCGCAGGTTTGTGTTACAAACGTAAAGAACATTTCTTACGTTCAACAACATCTGTTGTGAATATATTTGGCCATAAGATAATATAGTTCTATAAATCTCAAAAGTGAAATAAAAAGACGCAAATGTATTTTTAGCAAAGGTTACCACGACGTTAACGAGCCCAAAAATTGGCGGTGTGGACCCAACACCTGTTCTTAGCCCCCCCCCCCCCCCCAACTTGATTAATATTTGAGACCGGCGGAGAACTTCCGCAGTTAGCTGCAACGACCCTCCCGAAGGCGGCCATATTTATGTAACAACTTTTTGTTACTAGCGCCCATTTCCGGGGGTGGCCAAATGGTGAGTTAGTGTTCCCAATCCTAATCCCTAACCAACCTCCTTCACCGGGAAATCTCACCTCTCGCCTAAACAAAAAAAAAAAAAAAAAAAAAATCATCAGATTTATTCACCATCATCAAAACACGATTTCGGATTAATCTGGTTCCTCTCCTTAATGTTGTTCGCTTCGCCTTCTCAGAGGATTGTGGTCGGATTGGAAAACTTTGTCCGGATTGTATCCGCTACTAACTTCTTCAACTCATATATCTGAGCCGGAGTAAGGGAGAAATAATGATAATGGATATCATTGCCGGTTTCGGGCAAGTTTCTATATTATAAAACGAAAAATTGAAAGTAATTTTAAAAGAAAACAAAAAGAAATATTAAGTTTCAGTATTCAAGTAATCTCAGGAAAATTTTTCTATCTTCATACTTTTTCAATTGGCAAGGCATTAACAGGACGGAATGCAAAATTAATTTTATATTAATAAAATGGAGTAAAGATTCGAAAAAGAATTCATAAATGATATGGTGAAGTTTAAGATGTTTTTATTTGAACTTAAATAAAAAAAATCTGGTGCGTGCGCGCAACACACAACTTTCACTTACCAACTTACTTAGATAAGAAATTAATGCGTTTTGTTAATGCCACATCTCAAAGTTACACATTTTCCACATTCATTTCTTATTTTTGTTTTCATTTTCTCTATAAACCCCTCAGAACATTTTAATAAACGCTTACCTGATATTAAATAACACGCAATTTTAATTAAACATAACGAATATGAAGAAAATCGTTAAAGCCGTTTTTGAGATAATCTAAAAATTAGAAAAAAAGTTATGAAATAAAGTGTCCGCTTCGGTTGATCAATCTTGATGAAATGTTGGCTATCACATCTTTGGCATATACATACATAAATACCCAGTTTGATCAAATTCGTGAAAGCCGTTTTTGAGTAAATAAAAAAAACATGTGAAATTGATACAAAATTTATTAAGTAAAGTCCCCCCTCCGGTTGATCAATTTTGATGAAATGTTGGCTATTACATCTTTGGCATATACATAAATCAAATATCCAGTTTGATCAAAATCGTGAAAGCCGTTTTTGAGTAAATAAAAAAAAAACACGTGAAAATGATACAAAATTTATTAAGTAAAGTCCCCCCTACGGTTGATCAATTTTGATGAAATGTTGGCTATCACATCTTTGGCATATACATACATCAAATATACAGTTTGATCAAAATCGTGAAAGCCGTTTTTGAGTAAATAAAAAAAAAACACGTGAAAATGATACAAAATTTATTAAGTAAAGTCCCCCCTCCGGTTGATCAATTTTGATGAAATGTTGGCTATCACATCTTTGGCATATACATACATCAAATATCCAGTTTGATCAAAATCGTGAAAGCCGTTTTTGAGTAAATAAAAAAAAAACACATGAAAATGATACAAAATTTATTAAGTAAAGTCCCCCCGCCGGTTGATCAATTTTGATGAAATTTTTACAGTCATATCTCGGGCATATAAATAGATCAAATACTCAGTTTAATCAAAATCGTTAGAGCCCTTTTTGAGAAAATCGAAAAAAATGTAAAAAGTTATTAAAAAAAGTACCCCCTCCCTTTGAGCAATTTCGATGAAATTTTTGCTGTCACATCGCGGGCATATACATACACTAAATACCCAATCTCAGGTTCGCACGGTTTATAGTTTTTGAGCTAGTCTGTTCACACACACACACACACACACACACACACACACACACACACACACACAGACACACACACACACACACAGACACACACACACACACACACACACACACACACACACACACACACACACACACACACACACACACACACACACACACACACACACAAAGACCATTTCGCGGGACTTGGTTAATTGGACTCAGGGGACCCCAAAACGTGTATTTCCGTTGAAAACCGGAAGTCGAAATTTTTCACTATCGCAATACTTCCACTTACTATATATTTCATATATAGGTAAGTGAAAGTAATAATTAGGCAAATACATTTTTTTTACTTTCACTTACCTATATATGAAATATATAGTAAGTGGAAGTATTGCGATCGTGAAAAATTTCGACTTCCGGTTTTCAACGGAAATACACGTTTTGGGGTCCCCTGAGTCCAAATGACCAAGTCCCGCGAAATGGTCTGTGTGTGTGTGTGAACAGACTAGCTCAAAAACTATAAACCGTGCGAACCTGAAATTTGGTATTTAGTTTAGCCATATGCCCGCGATGTGACAGCAAAAATTTCATCAAAATTGCTCAGAGGGAGGGGGTACTTTATTTAATAACTTTTTAGGTTTTTTCGATTTTCTCAAAAACGGCTCTAACGATTTTGATTTAACTGAGTATTTGATCTATGTATATGCCCGAGATATGACTGTAAAAATTTCATCAAAATTGATTTACTTGAGGGGGGACTTTACTTAATAAATTTTGTAACATTTTCACGTGTTTTTTTTATTTACTCAAAAAAGGCTTTAACGATTTTGATCAAACTGGGTATTTGATGTATGCATAAGCCAAAGAAGTGATAGCCAACATTTCACCAAAATTGACCAACCGGAGGGGGGACTTTACTTAATAAATTTTGTATCATTTTCACGTGTTTTTTTTTTACTTTCACTTACCTATATATGAAATATATAGTAAGTGGAAGTATTGCGATCGTGAAAATTTTCGACTTCCGGTATTCAACGGAAATACACGTTTTGGGACCCCCTGAGTCGAAATAACCAAGTCCCGCGAAATGGTCTGTGTGTGTGTGTGTCTGTGTGTGTGTCTGTGTGTGTGTGTGTGTGTGAACAGACTAGCTCAAAGACTATAAACCGTGGGAACCAGAAATTGGGTATTTAGTGTAGGAATATGCCCGCGATGTGACAGCAAAAATTTCATCAAAATTGCTCAAAGGGAGGGGGTACTTTATTTAATAGCTTTTTTCGTTTTTTTCGATTATCTCAAAAACGGCTCTAACGATTTTGATTAAACTGAGTATTTGATCTATTGATATGCCCGAAATATGACTGTAAAAATTTCATCAAAATTGATTAACCGGAGGGGGGACTTTACTTAATAAATTTTGTATCATTTTCACGTGTTTTTTTTATTTACTCAAAAACGGTTTTAACGATTTTGATCAAACTTGGTATTTGATGTATTTATATGCCAAAGATGTGATAACCAACATTTCATCACAATTGATCAACCGGAGGGGGGACTTTACTTAATAAATTTTGTAACATTTTCACGTGTTTTTTTTATTTACTCAAAAAAGGCTTTAACGATTTTGATCAAACTGGGTATTTGATGTATGCATAAGCCAAAGAAGTGATAGCCAACATTTCACCAAAATTGACCAACCGGAGGGGGGACTTTACTTAATAAATTTTGTATCATTTTCACGTGTTTTTTTTTTACTTTCACTTACCTATATATGAAATATATAGTAAGTGGAAGTATTGCGATCGTGAAAATTTTCGACTTCCGGTTTTCAACGGAAATACACGTTTTGGGACCCCCTGAGTCGAAATAACCAAGTCCCGCGAAATGGTCTGTGTGTGTGTCTGTGTGTGTGTCTGTGTGTGTGTCTGTGTGTGTGTGTGTGTGTGAACAGACTAGCTCAAAAACTATAAACCGTGGGAACCTGAAATTGGGTATTTAGTGTAGGAATATGCCCGCGATGTGACAGCAAAAATTTCATCAAAATTGCTCAAAGGGAGGGGGTACTTTATTTAATAGCTTTTTTCGTTTTTTTCGATTATCTCAAAAACGGCTCTAACGATTTTGATTAAACTGAGTATTTGATCTATTGATATGCCCGAAATATGACTGTAAAAATTTCATCAAAATTGATTAACCGGAGGGGGGACTTTACTTAATAAATTTTGTATCATTTTCACGTTTTTTTTTTATTTACTCAAAAACGGTTTTAACGATTTTGATCAAACTTGGTATTTGATGTATTTATATGCCAAAGATGTGATAACCAACATTTCATCACAATTGATCAACCGGAGGGGGGACTTTACTTAATAAATTTTGTATCATTTTCACGTGTTTTTTTTATTTACTCAAAAACGGTTTTAACGATTATGATCAAACTTGATATTTGATGTATTTATATGCCAAAGATGTGATAACCAACATTTCATCACAATTGATCAACCGGAGGGGGGACTTTACTTAATAAATTTTGTAACATTTTCACGTGTTTTTTTTATTTACTCAAAAAAGGCTTTAACGATTTTGATCAAACTGGGTATTTGATGTATGCATAAGCCAAAGAAGTGATAGCCAACATTTCACCAAAATTGACCAACCGGAGGGGGGACTTTACTTAATAAATTTTGTATCATTTTCACGTGTTTTTTTTTTACTTTCACTTACCTATATATGAAATATATAGTAAGTGGAAGTATTGCGATCGTGAAAATTTTCGACTTCCGGTTTTCAACGGAAATACACGTTTTGGGACCCCCTGAGTCGAAATAACCAAGTCCCGCGAAATGGTCTGTGTGTGTGTGTGTGTGTGTGAACAGACTAGCTCAAAAACTATAAACCGTGGGAACCTGAAATTGGGTATTTAGAGTATGTATAAGCCCGCGATGTGACAGCAAAAATTTCATCAAATTTGCTCAAAGGGAGGGGGTACTTTATTTAATAACTTTTTAAGTTTCTTTCAATTTTCTCAAAAACGGCTCTAACGATTTTGATTAAACTGAGTATTTGAACTATTTATATGCCTGAAATATGACTGTAAAAATTTCATCAAAATTGATCAACCGGATGGGGGACTTTACTTAATAAATTTTGTATCATTTTCACATGTTTTTTTTTATTTACTCAAAAACGGTTTTAAAGATTTTGATCAAACTGAGTATTTGATCCATTTATATGCCTGAAATATGACTGTAAAAATTTTATCAAAATTGATCAACCGGATGGGGGACTTTACTTAATAAATTTTGTATCATTTTCACGTGTTTTTTTGATTTTCTCAAAAACGGCTCTAACGATTTTGATTAAACTTAGTATTTGATCTATTTATATGCCCGAGATATGTCTGTAAAAATTTCATCAAAATTAATCAACCGCAGGGGGCACTGTACTTAATAAATTTTGTATCATTTTTACGTGTTTTTTTTATTTACTCAAAAACGGTTTTAACGATTTCGATCAAACTTGGTATTTGATGTATTTATATGGCAAATATGTGATAACCAACATTTCATCACAATTGATCAACCGGAGGGGGGACTTTACTTAATAAATTTTGTATCATTTTCACGTGTTTTTTTTATTTACTCAAAAACGGTTTTAACGATTTTGATCAAACTTAGTATTTGATCTATTTATATGCCCGAGATATGACTATAAAAATTTATCTACGGGAGGGGGGGCTTTACTTAATAAATTTTGTATCATTTTCACGGTTTTTTTTTATTTACTCAAAAACGGCTTTAACGATTAACAAAGATATGAATAATAATAAGATATGAATGTAGAAAAAATTGTGACTTTGGGAAAGGATATTTAGCAAAACACGTCAATTTCTAATCTAAGTAAGTTGGTAAGTGAAAGTTGTGTGTTGCGCGCAAGCACCAGATTTTTTTTATTCGAAAACGGCTTTAACTATTTTGATCAAACTGGGTATTTGACGTATTTATATGCCAAAGATGTGATAGCTAACATTTCATCAAAATTGGTCTAACGAAGGGGACCACAACAACGCATTAATTTCTAATCTAAGTAAGTTGGTAAGTGAAAGTTGTGTGTTGCGCGCACGCACCAGATTTTTTTTATTCACTTAAGAACGGCTTTAACGATTTTGATCAAACTGGGTATTTGATGTATGTACCATATATGCCCGAGATATGACTGTAAAAATTTCATCAAAATTGATTTCCCGGAGGGGGGACTTTACTTAAAAAATTTTGTATTTTACCCCAAATTATTCCCTGCCAGTTTCTTTACTTGAAAATTACTCGACAGAGAAGAAGAAGAAAAGAAATAAGTGCAATTAAAAATGAGCATTAGGGTAACTGTAACATTAGTTGAAAGTGCTCCAATAGTAGACATTTTGTACAAAAAGTGTGAATAATAAGATTCAGGGGTGATTATTTTGGTTCAAAATTTGGCGTTAATTTGCCAATTTATACAAGTTAGCTGTGCTGCCATCAACATTAGTTTGATGAAAACTCAAGCTTATTTATGAAAGGTTATAATGGCGAATTTTCTGGTGGCCTGAAAAACTTAAAAAGGAATCTTCTGGCCATTACTATTCTACCCCCCCCCCCCTTTCATTACCATATACAACTGATAGTATCGATAGACCCGCACCTACCCCCCTATTTTTGGTATCATCCAATTTCCATCACCGATTAGTTAGCTTTTGCCCTTAGAGCCGTGACTATATTTTTCTCAATATTATTAATATTTCGATTTAATTAGACATTTTTACTTTCACTTACCTATATATGAAATATATAGTAAGTGGAAGTATTGCGATCGTGAAAATTTTCTACTTCCGGTTTTCAACGGAAATACACGTTTTAGGACCCCCTGAGTCGAAATAACCAAGTCCCGCGAAATGGTCTGTGTGTGTGTGTGTGTCTGTGTGTGTGTGTGTGTGTCTGTGTGTGTGTGTGTGTGTGTGCGTGTGTGAACAGACTAGCTCAAAAACTATAAACCGTGGGAACCTGAAATTGGGTATTTAGTATAGGTGTATGCCCGCGATGTGACAGCAAAAATTTCATCAAAATTGCTAAAAGGGAGGGGGTACTTTATTTAATAACTTTTTAGGTTTTTTTCGATTTTCTCAAAAACGGCTCTAACGATTTTGATTGAACTGAGTATTCCCTCATATAATATGCCCGAGGTATGACTGTAAAAATTTCATCAAAATTGATTAACCGGAGGGGGGACTTTACTTAATAAATTTTGTAACATTTTCACGTGTTTTTTTTATTTTCTCAAAAACGGCTCTAACGATTTTGATTAAACTGAGTATTCCATCTATTTATATGCCCGAGATATGACTGTAAAAATTTCATCAAAATTGATCATACGCAGGGGGCACTTTACTTAATAATTTTTGTATCATTTTTACGTGCTTTTTTTATTTACTCAAAAACGGCTTTCACGATTGTGACCAAACTGGGTATTTGATGTATGTATATGCCAAATATGTGATAGCCAACATTTCATCAAAATTGATCAACCGAAGGGGGGACTTTACTTAATAAATTTTGTATTTTACCCCAAATTATTCCCTGCCAGTTTCTTTACTTGAAAATTACTCGACAGAGAAGAAGAAGAAAAGAAATAAGTGCAATTAAAAATGAGCAGTAGGGTAACTGTAACATTAGTTGAAAGTGCTCCAATAGTAGACATTTTGTACAAAAAGTGTGAATAATAAGATTCAGGGTTGATTATTTTGGTTCAAAATTTGGCGTTAATTTGCCAATTTATACAAGTTAGCTGTGCTGCCATCAACATTAGTTTGATGAAAACTCAAGCTTATTTATGAAAGGTTATAATGGCGAATTTTCTGGTGGCCTGAAAAACTTAAAAAGGAATCTTCTGGCCATTACTATTCTACCCCCCCCCCTTTCATTACCATATACAACTGATAGTATCGATAGACCCGCACCTACCCCCCTATTTTTGGTATCATCCAATTTCCATCACCGATTAGTTAGCTTTTGCCCTTAGAGCCGTGACTATATTTTTCTCAATATTATTAATATTTCGATTTAATTAGACATTTTTACTTTCACTTACCTATATATGAAATATATAGTAAGTGGAAGTATTGCGATCGTGAAAATTTTCTACTTCCGGTTTTCAACGGAAATACACGTTTTGGGACCCCCTGAGTCGAAATAACCAAGTCCCGCGAAATGGTCTGTGTGTGTGTGTGTGTGTGTCTGTGTGTGTGTGTGTGTGTGTGTGTGCGTGTGTGAACAGACTAGCTCAAAAACTATAAACCGTGGGAACCTGAAATTGGGTATTTAGTATAGGTGTATGCCCGCGATGTGACATACACATACTTTATTTAATAACTTTTTAGGTTTTTTTCGATTTTCTCAAAAACGGCTCTAACGATTTTGATTAAACTGAGTATTCCCTCATATAATATGCCCGAGGTATGACTGTAAAAATTTCATCAAAATTGATTAACCGGAGGGGGGACTTTACTTAATAAATTTTGTAACATTTTCACGTGTTTTTTTTATTTTCTCAAAAACGGCTCTAACGATTTTGATTAAACTGAGTATTCCATCTATTTATATGCCCGAGATATGACTGTAAAAATTTCATCAAAATTGATCAACCGCAGGGGGCACTTTACTTAATACTTTTTGTATCATTTTTACGTGCTTTTTTTATTTACTCAAAAACGGCTTTCACGATTGTGACCAAACTGGGTATTTGATGTATGTATATGCCAAATATGTGATAGCCAACATTTCATCAAAATTGATCAACCGAAGGGGGGACTTTACTTAATAAATTTTGTATCATTTTCACGGGGTTTTTTATTTACTCAAAAACGGCTTTAACGATTAATAAAAATAAGATATGAATGTAGAAAAATGTGTGACTTTGGGAAATGATATTTAACAAAACACGTCAATTTCTTATCTAAGTAAGTTGGTAAGTGAAAGTTGTGTGTTGCGCGCACGCACTAGATTTTTTTTATTGAAGTTGACCAAGTGATTTTCTTTAAGGCTTTATTTTCTTTTATTCTTTTTTAATTTTCTAAAAACAAAAATCGATGCACCAATGGTTGATAGTTTTTTATGCATATCATACATTCAGGATTTAGTCATCGAAACATCCCGATGAATTAAGTTATCGTCCACTGTTTTCAGGGCCACGTTTCCTTGCTAAACGATAGCGTGGGTGGATCGCCAAGAAATTATCCCTCATTCCGGTTTCCCTCCCCGACGGATTGGAATAGCGCGCGGTTGCAGAAGAGAGAGAACCGACGACTGCAATAATGACGGTGTATTATTTAGATCTTGTTTACCGTTCGTGCTTATCTCGCCGCCAACAAGGCACACCGTACTTTTTACGATCCTGGCGTGCTGCTATTGCTCTCGGTTAATTTGATAGTTTTTTACCATGACCAAGGACGGACTGCTCGCAGCCCCATTATATCCTCTTATCGACAATCTACTCAGGAAAAGAAAACGAACAAAAAAGCGGTCAATTTAAATTTAAAATGGGCGAGTTAACCACTCAATAAAGGGCTGATTATTAGTTGGCTACCGATAGGGGCCGCTGGATAGTGCGCTGCCGTGCAGGTTGACTAGTTTAGCTTTAGCCAGTTGCCGTTTACTCTCAACGGGGCATTGAAATCATTAAGTATAATAAATCAAAAAACAATGTTACTGTCGATTTTTAAATTAATAAAGTTTTCATATAAATTTATTTCGTATAGAACTGTTCGATTTGTAATATCAAAGTGTTTTTTGATTGGTTGGTTGGTTGTTCTAGTATGAAGGCGTAAAACCCCTTCCTTTATAGTCATAAACGCCCTTGTTTACATCTATATTATTTTTTTTTAATTTACTGATTTTAATTTTTTAATAATTTAGATTGGAAGCATGCTTTCAATGAATATTCAATGGTAATAAATAAATAAGGGATAAAAATAAAGATTGAGAACAAGATTAATCAGAATAGGAGACGGAAAGAGAGATAAATCTGATTTAGAAAAATTTAAAGATGAATTAATTAAAAAAGAGAAAAAGAATAGATAATTCAAAAAAGGTAGAAGCAAGAAAAAATGAATTAAAAAAAATTTAATGCTTTTAAAAAATCCTTATCTGGATAGAAAAGAAATGACCCTATTTGCTGCGGCTGGAGCTACTCCATGGTCCAACATCCTTTTGTGTTATTTGATTTATCAAAGGCAAAAATACCTTTGGTATTGAAAAAACTGCCCAGTGTGGCACTGGTCTCAACTGATAAAGACCACAATCTTATTAAATAAAAAAAATATGTTTGATTAAGATATGTAATAAGAATATTAAATAACCGCTTACAGTTACATTAAGTAAAAAGAGGCGTTTTTTTTTTTTTTTTTTTTTTTTTTTTTTTTTTTTTTTTTTTTTTTTTTTTTTATAATAATGAATGCTTAACGTACCAGAAGGTTCGACACCACAATTATCCACCGACCGCCATTACAACTTAAGGTGCCTTTACACCTTACGAACTTTACCTTCAAACACCACCTTAGAACAACCTTCGTGAAGCCTTCACGTCGACTGTTCGGGTGTTCTAGGTATTTCATCTGTTCGCCTGGGTTCGGGGGTAGCGCTAGTGTCACTTTTGATTTGGGTTTTTCCTAAGTGACAGGAGTTGTTTGTTATACAAGTGTAATTTGTGAAACGTTGTAATTCGTCTCCTATTTTTACTTTCACTTACCTATATATGAAATATATAGTAAGTGGAATTACTTTCACTTACCTATATATGAAATATATAGTAAGTGGAAGTATTGCGATCGTGAAAATTTTCGACTTCCGGTTTTCAACGGAAATACACGTTTTGGGGCCCCCTGAGTCCAAATAACCAAGTCCCGCGAAATGGTCTGTGTGTGTGTGTGTGTGTGTGTGTCTGTGTGTGTGTGTGTGTGTGTGTGTGAACAGACTAGCTCAAAAACTATAAGCCGTGTGAACCTGAAATTAGGTATTTAGTGTAGGTATATGCCCGCGATGTTACAGCATAAATTTCATCAAAATTGCACAAACGGAGGGGGTACTTTATTTAATAACTTTTTAAGTTTTTTTCGATTTTCTCGAAAACGGCTCTAACGATTTTGATTAAAATGAGTATTTGATCTATTTATATGCCCGAGATATGACTGTGAAAATTTCATCAAAATTGACCAACCGGAGGGGGGACTTTACTTAATAAATAGTGTATCATTTTCATGTGTGTTTTTCTATTTACTCAAAAACAGCTTTAACGATTTCGATCAAACTGGGTATTTGATGTATGTATATGCCAAAGATGTGATAGCCATCATTTCATCAAAATTGATCAACCGGAGGGGGGACTTTACTTAATAAATTTTGTATCATTTTCACGTGTTTTTTTTATTTACTCAAAAACGGCTTTCACGATTTTGATCAAACTAGGTATTTGATG
This sequence comes from Aelia acuminata, assembly GCA_911387785.2. NCBI lineage: Eukaryota > Metazoa > Arthropoda > Insecta > Hemiptera > Pentatomidae > Aelia > Aelia acuminata. The sequence goes on along the minus strand of OU426983.1, from coordinate 122,491,798 downwards.
TATGTATATGCCAAAGATGTGATAGCCATCATTTCATCAAAATTGATCAACCGGAGGGGGGACTTTACTTAATAACTTTTGTATCATTTTCACGTGTTTTTTTTTATTTACTCAAAAACGGCTTTCACGATTTTGATCAAACTAGGTATTTGATGTATGTATATGCCAAAGATGTGATAGCCATCATTTCATCAAAATTGATCAACCGGAGGGGGGACTTTACTTAATAAATTTTGTATCATTTTCACGTGTTTTTTTTTATTTACTCAAAAACGGCTTTCATGATTTTGATCAAACTGGGTATTTGATGTATGTATATGCCAAAGATGCGATAGCCAACATTTCATCAAAACTGATGAACCGGAGGGGACACTTTATTTCATAACTTTTTTTCCATTTTTTCGATTATCTCAAAAACAGCTTTTACGATTTTCATCATATTCGTCATGTTTAATGAAAATTAGGTGTTATTTAATATCAGGTAAGCGTTATCATTATTAAAATGTTCTGAGGGGATTATTGAGCAAATGAAAACAAATATAAGAAATGAATGTGGAAAAAGGTGTAACTTTGAGAAGTGGCATTAACAAATCGCATTAATTTCTTATCTAAGTATGTTGGTAAGTGAAAGTTGTGTGTTGCGCGCACGCACCAGATTTTTTTATTTTTCAGATAATATAAAATATATTGATAATGGAGATTTTTTCTTTATCATGAGCTAGCGTTGGGTGCGTCAGCCATATTGGTTCGCCTAACGTCACGTGAAGTATAAATGGCTGTTCGCTTCACGTCGGTACGGCAAGGTTCGAAGGTGAGGTTCGTAAGGTGTAAAGGCACCTTTAGACAGATAACCTGAACGCAATACTCCCACCTCCATCTCGGCCCACCCCTCGGACGTTTCTCATTCGGCACTGCGCTTATTAATCTTTTGGAATTCGTTGGTTTTGGAATTTCGAAATCGAATACCACTATGTTTCTCAACTTTACACGCCCACTTTATTCGTCTCGATATATGATAGTGATGTAAAACTATCGAAACTATCGATAGTTTTTTTAATATCGATATCAACGATAAGTAATACAGAAAAATTTGTTTTTAATGGGGAATAGTGATACCCTAGGCCTACAATCACATTTAACTATACTCGTACAATCCATTAAATGGGAAATATGTAATATATGTAATATAAATGTAATAGTGTAACATTATTATTATATATAGACGCCTTAAAAACCGAAAATATTAACATTAGCCATGATAAAACCCCAGATGAAAGAGAGGAAGGTAGAAAGATCCACTCATATATCACTAAACTGAAAATACTTGATGAAAACACACTTAAAATAATTAAACTCAAATTAACTGATCAGAGTCATCCTTACACCATTCTGAATGATTTTCAAAGGTATATCGCGATGTAGGATTCTTAATTAAATCATCAAAAATTATGAAAGGAAACCCATTTGAAGTCTAAAAAATATTAAATTTGTCTAGGTCTTCCAACTTTATCCCAACTTATTCCCTGCCAGTTTCTTTACTTGAAAATTACTCGACAGAGAAGAAGAAGAAAAGAAATAAGTGCAATTAAAAATGAGCATAAGGGTAACTGTAACATTAGTTGACAGTGCTCCAATAGTAGACATTTTGTACAAAACGTGTGAATAATAAGATTCAGGGTTGATTATTTTGGTTAAAAATTTGGCGTTAATTTGCCAAGTTATACTAGCTAGCTGTGCTGCCATCTGCATTAGTTTGATGAAAACTCGAGCTTATTTGTGAAAGGTTATAATGGCGAATTTTCTGGTGGCCTGAGAAACTTAAAAACGAAACTTCTGACCATTACTAAAATCTATTTATCATACTTACTTAACTGGGTGATCTCATTTTTCGTTTAAATATGTTTTGTTTTGTTTTTGCCTCATTCAAGTTTTTTTTTGTATAAAATGATTAATTTGAGGAAATTTAATTTCATTTCCATTGTGATTTTAATAGTTTAAAAAATAAAAAAAATATTAAATTTTATTGCAGTCCTTATTGCCAATTAAAAAAATCATAGCAAATCGAAAAATAATGCATGTGTCAACTTTAAAACCATAAATGTGAACTTTCCAAACCTTTGCATTTTGATGTGTCAACTATTGATTTATTTTAGAAGTTTCTAAGAAATCATTTTTTATAAAAGCCATAAATGCAGACTATGGGATATTTTATTCCCAGTTTTTTAGAGGGATTGGCCTAACTAAATTCATAACAAAGATTATCCTAACATCAATAGATTGGTAAACAGTGTCAATAATTTAATTTTTTTTTTTTCTTAAACTGTCAACTATTGGTATAGTTTCAGAGCTCCTGTCTTTCCAAATAAAAAATCTGGTGCGATGCGCGCAATACCCAACTTTCACTTCCGAGCTTACTTAGATTAGAAATCAACGTGTTTCGATAATATGTAAACGCCATTCCTCAACTTCACACATTTAAGTATATACTTATTTTTGTATATCTCCATAAGTTATAGAGTATCTGTACACCAAAATTTGGTAGTTCTCAGAACTTTTCGATTCATTATTGCTAATTTATTTATGAAGGGACTAATTTCATCAACAGTCGTGTTTTTTTTTACTGCTTGCTTGTTTAACTACGAATTGCTTTTTGTAAATACGAGTACATCGTGAAGTTCTTATGTGCTTATATCGTTTCTTATGCCTTTCTGGAAATCAAGAACGATTACTGTTGCTCTAGAATCGCTTTATATTGTTTTCAAAAATTTATTATGGAACAAAAGTTTCTAGACTAAAATATACCTATATCAATCATAGACTATTTATCTTATACCACATTTTTACACCACTGAGATGCTTCAAAAATTTGAGCATCAGGTATTTACTCTCTTAAGTAACATTAATCTTTTTATTTTCATAATACGGTTAATACAATTTTGGCTGTCACATATACATAAATCAAATACCAAGTTTGATCAAAATCGTTAAAGCCGTTTATGAGCAAATAAAAAAATAAAAAAGTAAAATGGGTCAAAATTTATTAAGTAAAGTGCCCCCTCCATTTGACCAATTTTGATGAAATTTTTACTGTCCCATCGCGGGCATATACACACACCAAATACCGAGTTTAATCAAAATCGTTAGAGCCGTTTTTGAGAAAATCGAAAACAACCTAAAAATTAGACAAAATTCTTTAAGTACCCCCTCTGTTTGAACAATTTTGATGAAATTCTTGCTGTCACATCGCGGGCATGTACATTTCGCGGGACTTGATAAATTGGACGCAGGGGACCCCAAAAGGTGTATTTCCGTTGAAACCCGGAAGTCGAAATTTTTCACGATCGCAATACTTCCACTTACTATATATTTCATATATAGGTAAGTTAAAGTAATTCAACTATTCTACTCAATAGATTCTTCTAGTAATAGATTCTTCGATGCTTACCTCCGAGAAATTCCGTTTGCCTTAAATGGCTGATTATGCATTCTTAGGCAACCAAAATCTCGATTGGATAAACAACAAAGGCAATTTGAATTGAAGAGGTTTCGCAAGATTACAGCAGGGCTCGGTACCTGTAAGTTCATCCTTTCACCGCAGCGTGATTATGTTTTCTCCTATCAGGCTAAATGGCCGCACGATCTCTGAACAAGGATACTCCCAACGTATTTATTAAGACCTTTGAGGATTTAAGTAAGCTATTTCAATTCCCAGTGGGCTATTCGCCATTGTGCAAAAGTTATGTCTTAATCGGTTAATGTTTTAGCCCAGAGGCGACCACCATGGTTTCTTTGAAGGCTTATTAGGGGTCCAAAGATTATTTATATAGAAAATATATATATAGTTTAGTGCAGAATAACAAATATAGTGAACTATGAGCACACGTTGCTGTGGCTCAATACCTATAATGCCTTGCATTAATTATATCCTATTATTTATAATACAGTAAAATAAAAAATTCACTGATAAAGATAAGAAAGTTTCAGCTAATCTAAAAGCCATTTATTTAAAATAGAACTTTACGCCAAATTTAAAATTGTTTGGTAAAGAATTTAGACAGGTTAAAGTTTTTATTTTTACATCGCATATTTGTCTATAATAATAATTAATGATCCATTCATTTTGCACTAACTGGATTATTTCTGCAGAGGCGAGATTAAATATAAATAACACATATGTAAAAAAACATATAAAGAATATGACTTTCATAGGGTTAAGTACAATCACAATAGACAGCAAAAATGTTCCAAATAAATCTTTTGCCATAATACATATTAATTATATTCAGAATATAATAAGCGATTATATGCGATGTCGTATCAGGAGGTTCTACCTGAAACAGGTTATGTTCTTACAGTACTACTCATCAAAAAATAAAAATTTAATTTTATGAATGAGATAGATAACGTTAATTTATAACTTTTATGATAATAATCTACATTTTTTTTAATTTATTTATTAGAATTCACAATTTCTATTCATTGTAGTGCAAATATGTGTAGAATAATTTTGGTTAACCTGTATTCTGCTGTGAGATTCAATATTTTTCCCACACGTGAAAAGGCGACGCATAATTTCCAAAACACGTATTTTCCAAGTCCAAGCCGGAAAAAATATATTTGGCTACTGGGTGCTTACCCACCCTAAATATCGAAAAAATTAAGTGTTGTGTCAATAAATGAACTAAACCGCCATCTGTTGGAAATTTATGGAACTTACAAATAATCACACTCAATTGTAGTATAATGACCACTTAATTTGCAATAAAAGCAGAGTTGGGCAAAAAGAAGTTGAACTACAAATTACAAAACTACTGACACAGTAGTTGGGATGTTGTTGAAACTATAACTACTTTTGTAATTTGTAGTTGATGGACCAGAACTACAACTACTGTAGTTTCAAAAAAGTAGTTGCATTTTTAGAACTACAACTAATAGTTGTAACTGTAATTATGGGCCTGAAACAACAACTACTTTTATTGATAATGAGTAATTATCGATATATAGTATTATCGATAAGGAGTATATCAAATGAAATTCAGCTAATATATAAAACATGGGATTGACCTAGAACCTAAGGTTAAAAAAAATAATTGACTCCCGGAAATCATGGAAAAAATTTGTATTACGTATATGTATTGTTCTATTTTTAAAACAGATTATCAACCATAATTTAAAGCTCACATCAATAAATTATGATTAGTGGCTCAAATACGGGTAGCTAATAAAAAGTGTTCAACCATTTATTTAAATAGGAATAAAATAAAATTTGATTCCAGTCACACCTGTAAGCTCTGTGCTTTGAATGAGCCTGATAATTTAGCGCTCAGTATTTTAAACTGTCCGTTTAACTTAACATTTAGAATAAAATATTTAAACGAATAGAATCTGCTGACAAGGAAAAGCATTTAGCAGATTTACTTAATTTCTCGGAGCCGAAGGATTTGATTAAATTGGATGATTTTTGTATATTTTTTATTAAGCTATTTGAGGCCAGAAAATAGATTCTATTAATTAACAATTACAAAATATTTTTTTGTTTTGTTTTTTTATCTATTTTTAAGGTTTGTAATTAAATCTATCCTCAGTTGGAGGATTATTATTGTATTTATTTTAACTTCTGTTCATAATTAAAGCTGTTATTGTGATTATGTATGTAAGTATGTTTGGTATTGTACTCAATATTTTTTATATCACATGATGTTCCTTTGTTTATTTTTTAAATGATGTTTATTTTATTTTTAATATTTTCTAGCCTTGGAGATAAGGATGTGGCTTTATTTTATTTTATGCTTATGTTATAAATATGCCAACTCCCTCTGTATAGTCTCTGACTGATAACAGATGTAAATAAATAATAAAAATAATAATAATAAATATTTATAGAGATTTTGTAAATACCCATTGTTTGTAAAACTCGTTTTTTACTTTTTCTATTATATTCTATTACTGATTAAGTTTGCTTATGATAGAGTGCATATATCTTTCCTCTATTTGCTTAGGCCTGTTGAAACTCGAGGCAGTTTCAAGTCAGTTAGGCTTAATAGCTCCTTGCTACAGTCCCGATCATTTAGTCCCCTTAGTGACTCCATTCCGAAGTCATGGCTAATCTCCCGACTGATCTGATATCTCCTCCCCAGACCTCCCTACTTCGAGCACGACCCTCCTCCGAGAAACTTTTTAACTGACTCCTCGAGATCTGGGAGTGACTGATCCCTGGGGGTGGCTAAATGAGAGCTGAGGGATGGTGTTCCATTAGGAAGCTCTGGCCTAATCGTCTCTGCCCCCCCTCCCCCAGATCCTTATCAATCTTATCTTATCACGGCTTGGACTCTGATTAGAGATCTTCCCATTTACATTTCGCCCTCATTGTTTTAGAATGCTCTCCGATTGCCTACTTAGACTGCCTCACCCCACTTTAGAGAGAGCTCTATCTGCATTTCAATCGGCTAAGAAGTGATAAAAAGTTTCGAATCGCCCTCCATCTTGAAGGAAACGAACTGTAATCCGGAAGTTCATGGCTTCATTAATACATCGTTGTCTGCTCATTAATGATACATTGTTTCAATGTTTATGACGCACAAGACATTTGATTGATAGAACGCTAAGTAATTATACGACAAAAATCTGTTGCAAATATATTAATTAAAAATAATTCAAAACAGTTGTATTTATCCAGCCTAAAACTGGATAAAAAAAAAATCTGGTGCGTGCGCGCAACACACAACTTTCACTTACCAACTTACTTAGATAAGAAATTGACGTGTTTTGTTAGATATCATTTCCCAAAATCACACATTTTTCTACATTCATATCTTATTTTTATTAATCGTTAAAGCCGTTTTTGAGTAAATAAAAAACCCCGTGAAAATGATACAAAATTTATCAAGTAAAGTCCCCCCTTCGGTTGATCAATTTTGATGAAATGTTGGCTATCAAATATTTGGCATATACATACATCAAATACCCAGTTTGGTCACAATCGTGAAAGCCGTTTTTGAGTAAATAAAAAAAGCACGTAAAAATGATACAAAATGTATTAAGTAAAGTGCCCTCTGCGGTTGATCAATTTTGATGAAATTTTTACAGACATATCTCGGGCATATGAGTAGATAAAATACTAAGTTTAATCAAAATCGTTAGAGCCGTTTTTGAGAAAATCAAAAAAACACGTGAAAATGTTACAAAATTTATTAAGTAAAGTCCGCCCTCCGGTTAATCAATTTTGATGAAATTTTTATAGTCATATCTCGGGCATATAAATACATCAAATACCCAGTTTGATCAAAATCGTTAAAGCCGATTTAGAGTAAATAAAAAAAACACGTGAAAATGTTACAAAATTTATTAAGTAAAGTCCCCCCTCGGGTTAATCAATTTTGATGAAATTTTCACAGTCATATCTCGGGCATATAAATAGATGAAATACTCAGTTTAATCAAAATCGTTAGAGCCGTTTTTGAGAAAATCGAAAAAAACCTAAAAAGTTATTAAATAAAGTACCCCCTCCTTTTGAGCAATTTTGATGAAATTTTTGCTGTCACATCGCGGGCATATACCTACACTAAATACCCAATTTCAGGTTCGCACGGTTTATAGTTCTTGAGCTAGTCTGTTCACATACACACACACACACACACACACAGACCATTTCGCGGGACTTGGTCATTTCGACTCAGGGGACCCCAAAACGTGTATTTCCGTTGAAAACCGGAAGTCGAAATTTTTCACGATCGCAATACTTCCACTTACTATATATTACATATATAGGTAAGTGAAAGTAAAAATATGCTTAAGCTAATCGGACTTTGCTACAGTGGGAGTCCAAAATTTTGTCTATCCCGGTATAATTAGGATAGGGATACTTTTTTCAATGACTCATGTAATATACTATCGACCCCTAGTCATTAATCATCATGTTTGCTAATGGATATTATAAGGGTATTGTAATTTTTAAAATAAATATAACACCAAATGAAAGATAAAATGGTTAAAATTTTCAATAATCTTTACATGCTTTATAAAATAAAGATTTATATCCAAACTGGAAAGACTAAACTTCGCTACTAGAAATGTCTATAACAAGAAAAATTTGTCCTCAACTGCAAAAAAAAGGCATTACTGTACAGTGGTAAGACCTGTAATACTGTATAGTATAGAAACAGTCAGCCTTCCTAGCCTTGAGAAAATTCTGAGGATTAAGAGGAAGATTCTGAGGAGGATTCATGGATCCAGGATAACGCAAGAAGGGTACAGAGTAAAATCTAAAAAAAAAATATACAACAATGTGGAAGATTTGGAAACTGTCATCAGGTTCAGAAGACTGAAGTTCTACGGGCACATGGTCAGAATGAGTAATAAGAGACAAAACAAGAAATTTTTTGACAAAGTCTGCAACTATAAAAGTATGGGGTGTTACGTTAAGCAAATAAAAGAATAACTGGAATTACAGATAGGGATTTCTTGGGTAGAGAGCTTTTTAGGGAAAAACTGAAAGGGGTTTGGGTTATTGTGGGTAGGAAGGAGAGACGAGAGAGAAAATGGACTGAGGAAGAGCGAAAGGAAGGCAGATGGTTTGAAGAAACTGAAATGATATTCGCCTGGTCCCTGCTTGACCGTTTCGTGTAAAACAAAAAAAAAAAAGATTTACATTTTCATAAATACATACACATACTTATTTAAACCTGTCTGAACATACTGCTCACAAATCTACGTGATTGCCAAAAAAAAAAAAACATTTATAAAAACTCCAGACTTTTCAATAAAAAATATTACGACTCAGTTCAAAAGCACCTGTGCACCTTATTTACCAAACCTTAAATACTGACTGTCACATGCCAACAGTCGACGTACACATAAAACCTCTTTAAAACTTTTCGACACTAACTTACACGTACATATTAACCTCCTTATAAGAGATATGGTTACAGATGACATGTCCCTTAATATTAGGAGAGGATTAAAAAGGCGTTCGATGAGGGATCTCCTTCTTTGACATAAGGGCAACTGAAACAAGCCAGACAATGTGTAATGCTGGGTGCCAACCTTCCCCATGCCTGGCATGTCAGCATATGTTGTTGACAGGTGCAGATTCACAAATGGAGTAAAAAAAATCTGGTGCGAGCGCGCAACACACAATTTTCACTTACCAACTTATTTAGATTAGAAATTGACGTGTTTTGCAAAATATCATTTCCCAAAGTCACACATTTTTCTACATTCATATCTTATTTTTGTTAATCGTTAAAGCCGTTTTTGAGTAAATAAAAAAATACAAAATGATACAAAATGAGTGAAAATGATACAAAATTTATTAAGTAAAGTCCCCCCTCCCTTAGATCAATTTTGATGAAATTTTTACAGTCATATCTCGGGCATATAAATACATCAAATACTCAGTTTAATCAAAATCGTTAGAGCCGTTTTTGAGAAAATCGAAAAAACTTAAAAAGTTATTAAATAAAGTACCCCCTCCCTTTGAGCAAATTTGATGAAATTTTTCTGTCACATCGCGGGCTTATACATACTTTAAATACCCAATTTCAGGTTCGCACGGTTTATAGTTTTTGAGCTAGTCTGTTCACACACACACACACAGACCATTTCGCGGGACTTGGTTATTTTGACTCAGGGGACCCCAAAACGTGTATTTCCGTTGAAAACCGGAAGTCGAAAATTTTCACGATCGCAATACTTCCACTTACTATATATTTCATATATAGGTAAGTGAAAGTAAAAATTATATTGATTGGCCCGGGAAACCACTTATAGCCTAAACGACGAGGGAAATCTAGGGTGTTGTAGCAATAAAAATAATGTGAAATGAAAAAAATATTTTAAAAAAAATAGTGATATTCAGGAGATTTTAAACAATGCGATATGATTTGTTCAATTGACAGCTTGCTGTAGTAATTTAGAATTTACATTTTTACTTTTAAAACGAAGATAAACCTCTTGATGTAAATTTTGGTTGGGTGTATATGTATTAACTTCAGAGCATTTAATATTAGTTTTGAAATGAGTAACTAAATAATATTCCGTTTTAGTGGACGTAATAATATTTTATTATCAATTTAGGCATAAATTCTGTTTAATAATATTATAAATTTTACGTCTAATTAAATATAAAATACTAAAAGATAATCCTTTAAATTTTAGCTAGCTAAATAAATAAATGAAGATCGACTAATATCTAGGTTTACTGCTGAAGTTAATTTTGTGAAATGGTTATGAAATATAAACTGATACAGGGTCTTCCGTAATGTGAGAGATAAAAAATTTATTGCAAAGCTAAAGGCAACATCTTACGGCATTATTATGACAGCATTTTATAGTTCTCTCAGCTTATCAAGTGATTAAATAGTAGATGACTAATCCTAACTTTAGGTCTGTTTAAAATCATATTTTAAATTCTATTTAATCGACTCAGCTAATGAATCGATTCAGTTAGAAAAGAAAAAGGTGAGTGCGTGTAGGTTTTACCCACTGATAATGTGAAACTTCACGGACATTGAGGCTATTAGGATAAAACTAAAATAATTTAATTTTATATTAATCTAATCTTAATTTTTGGGTGACCACCATTTTAAATTATTTTTAAATAATTTATTTTTTTTAAGAGAAAAGATTTGGCTCCGCCGGGAGTGAAGAGGATCAGTGAAGAGGAAGGATTTGCTCTGCCTTGAGCCGAGCTCTGTGGTGCAGCGGTTAGCATCCGCGCATGTAACGCGGGAGACCCGGGTTCGACTCCCGGTGGAGCCAAATCTTTTCTCTTCAATAAATTAATTTTGACAGAAAATTAATATTTTAAAATAATTTAATAATAAAGAAATATTTACAGTATTTATTTACATAATTCTTATTAAATTTCAATTAAGTTAAAGTATTCAATATTCGAAAATTCAATTAAGTTACAGAGAAGAAAATATTGCATAGTTAATATTATATACAAAAATATAATATTAAAAAAATATTATATAGTTAATACAAAAATTCAATTAAGTTAAATAAAATAAATTAATTCATTTATTATAATTAAAATATGATATCAAAGTTTTGTGATAGCTAAAATGGGAAATATAAACTCTGGAACATGGGCATACCCAGCGGGGAGTAGGGGGGTCAGCTGCTCCCCCCCCTGGAAGGCTCGAAGCAATAATAGAATACATTTTTCCAAGCAAATAATTGTAATAGCTTAGTTGATAAAGCACTGCTGTAATTGTACATAATTTTGGTTTCATTCACCTTTTCCGCGGTAAGGTGTTACAACCTGAGCGACCATAGCTTGCCCCCCCTAGTTTTTATCCTGGATACGCCCTTGCTCTGGAATGAAAATTATCTAAATATCTTGAAACAATATCATCAATTGTTGAACCATTTTTTGTAGTAGAATTAAATAAAGAATTGTTCAATTTTTTTTTTTTTTTTTTTTTTTAAATCCAGTAATTGCTTAGGTTCTTCTACACTAAAATTGACATTAAAATCTCCAGCAAGGATCATTGGTGACTTTAGGTTATTTCTATTTAAAAGATCAGATTGTAAGGAATGGAAGGAAAAATAAATCCATCAAATTTACAGGTAGTGGGAAGAATTCATAAATTTAAGGAATTCCGAAAACTACTACAGGCCATTTGATCATTATAATCAAGGTTTGGAAAACCGTCATGGTTGATATATTTTTGAGTAGAATTTAAGATTTTTAAATTACTTTGAAACCAAAGAAGATCGATCACACACATAGCATAGCCAAACCTATCATTTTTAAATTGCTTCTCATACATTTTTCGTGCATATTTGTGTAAACTGAATTGCTTACAAGGTAGTTGAAATATGTCACTAGTTTCGACTATTGTATCTGTGCAACTTTTAATAGATTGAGTATTCAGCACAGAATCTTGAAGGCAGCTTATTGTTGTAACAGTATTTAAAAATAGTAGTTGAAGTACTTGCACCTTAAAACAAAAAATCTACTATGAATTTTGAATACTGTTTGTAAGAGGCTTATCAGTTAATCAAATTAAAATACTTACTAAACATCATAGTATCTGCAGGAGCCCTTAAATTGCAGTTTAAATCAATGAGTTCACTTTTTTCCAGGATAAAAAATAGAAGCATTTTTTCTTTCAGCCTTTGACGGAGTAATCTCACCCATTCAGTACTTATAAGAGCTCTTTTGCCAATTAAAACATTTTAATTAGGTTAAAATGAAAAATTATATATGTTTTGTATGTATTGAATGCTATTTTAAATTCAAATAAATATTTGAAGTGTTTACTAAAAATCATTTCTGACATCAAACCTAACTTCACAAATTGAGGAAAATCAGTTTGAAAATGTTCCAAACCTGAGAAATTTAGTTTCTTCAGAAGTAATTTATTGTGAGAAATCTGTATTTATGTTAATAAACAACCAAACACTTACATGTTACAGAAGAATCATTGCCATTATTTGATCCATTAACTTTATTTCCTCGTGAACCCTGATATGATATGATGCTTTGAACAGCAGTATTATCTTTCATACCTATAAAAAATTTTATTATTCATTACAATTTGAAATTTCAACTATATACAATATTCTTATTGCGATAACAGTCACCAATAAATCAGAGAGTGGTTAGTATCTTTCTTTTATAAATATCAATGACTATAAATATCTGAAAAATAAGAACTTACGTTGTCTAGGAGGCTAAATACATTAAGCTGGTTCATTTTTTCGCTTATTGCCATTGACAGATGGAATTTCATCTGATTCGTTCATTTTATTGACTTCAGCGCTTGGATTTTCCTAAAAAAACTTGAATATCACTTTGACCACATCCTTGTTTACCCACCTTTGTTGTGATAGCAATAGGAAGTCAAAACGGCGGGTTGAAAAGATCAGTTAAGCGTCCCCAGTGACAAACACTTTAGCACATATTTAAATTTACAATCAAAATCAATTATTTAAATTATGATAAAATATATAGTGATATATTTCTAATAAATTTTCAATAGGGAAAATCGTTAAAATGCTAATTTTATTTTTTGGATCAGCTGTGTGGCCGGAACCACAGATCGTTTCACCCAACTCAAAGCGCCTCTGTATAACTTTGGACCTTCTAAATGAAGTTTCACTTAAAAAAAATTTATTATCGAAAGCCAACGTTTCGAAACAACTTGTGGATCTTCATCAGGGCTAACAGAAAAACAAATAGATGTGTATCTATGCTAGAGGATGACAATAAATGAATATTTTACAGAACTTACAATAATATAAAATATGGTAAGCATTATACATGAATATATAAATAAGTAGCTGGTTAGCAAGAAAAATAGAATCTGATATTTAGCTTCTGAGTCAAGGTAGATAGCTACTTATTTATACATTAATGTAAAATGCTTACCATATTTTATATTATTGTCAGTTCTGTAAAATATTCATTTATTGTCATCTTCTAGCATAGATACTCATATATTTGTTTTTCTTTTAGCACTGATGAAGATCCACAAGTTGGATCGAAACGTTGGCTTTCGATAATAAAGTTCTTTTTTCTGTAATCGTTGAATAATGGTAACATTACAAAACTGAAATGAGTGAAGAAAGTGAAACATTTTGCAAAAGAGTGAAGAAAGTGATTACTTTCTTCACAAGTGAAGAAAGTGAATTGCCTTCTTAATTAGTAATAAGTATAAATTAAAAAATAATTTGAAGTTGGAAATTAAATGCTTTTAAATGTTTCTTAACATTGTAAGGATTTATTTTAACAAAATAAATTGAAATGTGAATGAATTATTGGTGGAAATAATCAATATATTTTAAATTTTAAATATAATATAAATAATTACCTTCCTTGTTTATAACCTGCACTTGTTTATAACTATGCTTATAACCTTTCACAACCATGCTTATAACCTACCAACAACATACCATAATCTTCACAACATCCTAATTTTGTTCATATTCTGGTTAGATCTGATCATGTATTACACGATTACAGAAAAAATTTAATATTACACTCGTGAAAAAAGTAGAATTTACAACTCACGTGAAATTACCACACTCGCTTCGCTCGTGTGGGTAAACGTTTCACTCGAGTTGTAAAATGATCTACTTTCGTCACTTGTATAATAAATAACTATTTTTCTAACTGAAAATCCTGATTATAATTTAACCTATCGTAAAGATTAACAGTTGACTATCTCTCACCTTTTCTCATGAAAATCTTGCATAAGTTTTCCAGCTCTTTCAGCCGTATCATTAACTGCCCTTAAAGAAAACACTCCTTTTCGCCTCTGAATAGGCAGCATCTTTATCCCATGTAGAAGCGGGTCTCTGGAGGAAATTCTTATCAATTTTTAATCGAGAAAATAAATTTGTGCTCTTGACAGACACAGAGTATACGGAGTTGCGGGCTGGACTTGATAATATTTCCAGTCATTCTCAAACACGGAATTCTCAATCAAAGCCGCTGGAGTTGGAAGCGATGTTTATTGGCCACCATGTTTTTGGGTCATTGGCCAACCGTTATTTACCTTCTGGAGCGAGGCTTCCAGTTCGGCGGATCCTGGAAATTTCCAATTATATCGAATCTTTGAACCCCCCCCCCCCTCCCACTTTGGTTCGCCGATTCCTCTCTTTTAATAAACAAACAGAGGCTGTCAAACTTAACCTGCTTTAATTAAGTTGAATTCCCCGTGTACCTTAATGAATCCGATACCGCTCCGTACAACTTTATTTTTAAATATTTTATTTAGATTGGAATGTAAAAAAAAATAAATACAAAAAAAAAACATAAAAAATTTATATAGAAGGCAAAGCAGCTGCCCTTTTAAAGGTTTCAGATTCAGTTATCCCAGCCTGAAATAATATAGGTCGTGGGTTCGCATTCCGCGGTGACCCTAGGATGTTTTAAAGGGAGTAAAATATCCTTCGCTATACCGTCGCCGGATAAGACGTAAAATGAAGGTCCCGAGCCTACTTGTAGTAGATGTATAACTGGGATAGGTGAATCTGAAACCTTTAAAAGGGCAGCTGCTTTGCCTTCTATATAATTTTTTTATGTTTTTTTTGTATTTATTTTTTTTTACATTCCAATCTAAATATACCTAATTTAAAGAAAATCTGAGATGGTGAGGTTCAAAATGATATATTTTTGTGTTGATGTTGATTTGACGTGGAATGGCCCAACTAGACAACGTCGTGCAGTGTTGTTCAAAGGGAAGGCGGAAAGTTAAAGATCCCAATCCTAAAAAAAATGAATACAAAAAAAATAGGCAAACTTTAGGACACTCTGTAGCATCCTTAGCTATGTCGTCCCTCGGATAGGACGTAAAATAGAGGTCCAGAGCCTAATTAAACCTGGATAGGCAAAATTTAGGATTACCACTGTAGCATCGTCCGATTAGCCTTGGTGGCATAAAGTGACGTTTAACAAATTACGTTACCATTTACAAATTTAAAAAAATCTGGTGCGTGCGCGCAACACACAACTTTCACTTACCAACTTACTTAGATTAGAAATTAATGCGTTAATTGCCACTTCTCAAATGAACAGAACGACTTTAATTATGAACAATGGTCTGTCATTAAAGGCGTACTCCGTATGCGTCGGCTCAACGAGTTTTATGAGTTGACTGAATATTTTTCTTTTTTTCTCCTCTTTTTGTTTTCTTTATTTTTATTATATCTCATATTTAGCCATTTCTTATTTTTAGGCGTAACGAGAGACAGTTAATTTCTCCATATAAACAAAAAAGGCCCCTACACCATATAAGCCCCCTCAGAACATTTTAATAATGCTAAAGCTTACCTGATATTTAAGAACACCTGATTTTCAGTAAACATGACGAATTTGATAAAAATCGTTAAAGCCGTTTTTGAGATGATCGAAAAAAAGGTAAAAATTGGAAAAAAAGTTATGAAATAAAGTGCCCGCTCCGTTTGACCAATTTTGATGAAATGTTGGCTATCACATCTTTGGCAAATACATACATCAAATACCCAGTTTGATCAAAATTGTTAAAGCCTTTTTGAGTAAATAAAAAAAACACGGGAAAATGATACAAAATTTATTAAGTAAAGTTCCCCCTCCGGTTGATCAATTTTGATGTAATGTTGACTATCGCATCTTTGGCATATACATACATCAAATACCCAGTTTGATCAAAATTGTTGAAACCGTTTTTGAGTAAATAAAAAAAAAAAACACGTGAAATGATACAAAATTTATTAAGTAAAGTCCCCCCTCCGGTGGATCAATTTTGATGAAATTTTTACAGTCATATCTCGGGCATATAAATAGATTAAATACTCAGTTTAATCAAAATCGTTAGAGCCGTTTTTGAGAAAATCGAAAAAAACTTGAAAAGTTATTAAATAAAGTACCCCCTCTCTTTGAGCAAATTTCATGAAATTTTTGCTGTCACATCGCGGGTATATACATACACTAAATACCCAATTTCAGGTTCGCACGGTTTATAGTTTTTGAGCTAGTCTGTTCACACACGCACAGACACACACACAGACCATTTCGCGGGACTTAGTTAATTGGACTCAGGGGATCCCAAAACGTGTATTTCCGTTGAAAACCGGAAGTCGAAATTTTTCACGATCGCAATACTTCCACTTACTATATATTTCATATATAGGTAAGTGAAAGTAAAAAAGGGCTGTTACATTTCTCCATTAATATTTTCTTCTGTATTAGAAAGAATTTCTCTTCTTTATACAATGATGATTTTACTTAGTCTCAAATTAAAGGAAAGGCAAAATTTAGGACTCCCACTGTAGCATCGTCCAATTAGCATTAGTAGCATGAAGGTACGTTAAACAAAAAAAATTCTTTTAGTGTGAGCAACATCCAATTTAAGATTCCTACTCTTTTTCATAAATCAAATATTTCTTAGGTATTAATGTGTATTTTATTCGGTGTGACTCAACGAAGTAGGGCTTTCGAATCGGGTCCCTTGTTCAAAAAAATCTCGGTACTTTTTTAATGTAAATTAAAAAAAAAATTTACTATATGTATATATTATTTTACAATAATATCTTTTATACTCCTATATCACACTTTTTTTCTCATTTTTTTCGGTGGCATGGTCAATTATCTTATATTCTATACTTCTTAAATTTAGTTCAGTTAATAGATGTGACAACGACAAATAGATCTATGTATGTGGTAGAAATTTAAATGTTTAAAAAAAGTGAAAAATAATCCTTATAAAATGTGACCTATAACAGTTGAAACGGAAAAGTGAAAGAAATATAGAATATAAGATTATTGATAATGTCACCAAAAAGTGAGAAGAAAATATGAAATAGGAGAATATCGCCCTGAAGGTGGACGAAATCGTCTGAAACGTTGGCGTTAACCTATTTTAATATGTCATCTCTCTATATATCCTGACTGACAGAATCAACGCAGAGCAAAAACTACTAATGATAGAAATTGAAGTTCGGAATTTAGAATTTAAACTTGATGTAGGTAACGACTAAGAAAGGAATTACAAAAATGTAACCCCTAAAGGGTTTAAATGGCGAAATTGTCGTTTAACTCTACAGGACACCTATTTTTGCACTTCGAAAAAAATATCTGGACTCATTTTGAAGATCTTGATACGACGAGTTTAACTCGAAAGCTCCTACGGGGCGTCGAAAACCATGTTTTAAAGCCGAAAAATAAGGTAGTAAGCAATTTTCTGTTTCGGTGGTTTTAGTAACTCTCTCCATTAAGCGTCTACCGGAAGCTCCGATTCTACTTAATCTCCTTAACATCAGTTAACATATTATATTAAATCAATACCAAGATGATTACAGAATTGATTTTAAAGGCTCGCGGGCAAAGCCGCGATGGGGAATGCCGGTGTTTAAATAAAAGATATTATTGAAAGATTGACATACACCAATCTATCTATTAGAAAAATTGTGCAATATCCATGTTTTGTATCTACTTTGATTCTATGATAGTTATAATATAAAATTTCCTAATGAATTCAGAAGAAGAAAATTAAAATTTCTTCTTAAACATAATATTTCTTCCTTCAAATTCACAACAATCTCTATTATAGACATAAAATTATTTGATTGTTTAATTGTTTAATATCAAAATATAGTTTAAGCATATTATTCTGGTATTATAATATTAGTTGAAAATCCATTGTTTAATACTTGCTTGAGAAATAACTTCGGAGAAGCTGTCAGTTTAAGCACATGTTGTAACAACTTGTTAAATTTTCTCCTAGTCAAACTAATGCTAACATTAACTTTAACATCCCTTCATCAAACTATAAACTGTATTCCTGGAACATATTGAAAAACTTCCCCGCATGACTTTACGATGTTAGGTATAACAAAGAAATAAGAGGAGCTGAAATAGTTAGTGTTATCACTGAACGAACTAGTCTTCCCTTTGTTTATAGTTCATATCTGAAGAATTAACAGCGATATACTTGGATCTAAGAAATTTGTTGTAATCTCTTGTTACTTTATCTTGTTATAGTTAAAACATCGCTCAAGTCTAACAGTAAGCTAATAAATAATAACAGAAGCTACATTGGCTTATATCATTATACAAATAGTGAAATAATTTCGTTTAAGTTTATAATTTCGGACCTAGTGGGCGCCTTGATCGTCAGAAAATGGGGTAGAGAACAATTAGCAGCTACGCCGTGGACCTGTCTATATTTCGGACATAATTTATTACAAAACAGATACAAATTTTAGGTTTTTAAACAGAAGACTCAACTGTTGTAATATACAGTTATTTAGAGACTCTCTCTTATGAGAACGATAAGAGGGTAAGAGATTGGGCATATGCATGACAATTTTTCAAAAAACATATGTAATAATAATTATATATTTATTATTTATTGGTTTTGTGCAGATGAATATGGTGCCAGAAGCACCGAAAGCTCCTGTTGAATATAAATAAATGGAATATTGAGACCGTCATGAGCTGTATATTTTATGATATTCAGAATAGAACGATCTATGATCTAATTATCTGAACATAGTACTCTTTAATGATTCCTTAATCTCCCTAAATTCCATAAAAATGTAAAATAAAAAACAAACTGAATCACTCCTCAAAATTTCGTCTGTTGCTTTAGCTAAATATGAATTGAATATCGGTTCGTTTTACTTATATGGATTGGAGGTTACAATGACATATCAGGCAATACTAAAGCTGATGAAGTAGCAAAAACAGATAGCTGCTTTGATAATCCCAACTAATACTAACTTATAACATCAAAATTAATAAATAAGTGGCTTATAAATATGACTAGTACAACAGAAAATTAAGTAAGACAAGGAAATTTCGTAGGGGAGAACAAAGCGGGAATTGTACGGAAATTTTCGAATTTTAACGGAAGAATTTGCTGATTGGAAAACCAAGACCAAACTGTACACATTGAAGTTAAACACTTACTGACTGCATGACATTTTTAGGTAGCAGTCTCCCATTAAGTTTAAACAAATTACTAAATAACGATTGATAAGATACATATATAACCATATATAAAGATATTTCATTATACAAATATTTATATTTTCTTTATAAACGTGTATTGTTTACCACTTTTTTAACTCTGAAAACCACTTTATAAAACTGGTTCATTTATTGCATTTATCAATAATTTTTAATCGAATAGTTTGGCCTGTTGTTGAATTAGTTATAAATCAAAACCAACTCTACACTTAGACAAACATTACCATAATCATTGTTATTGGATTTGTTTGTTTAACTTCAGTTTATCCCACAAAGGCTAATCGGACGATGCTACAGCGGGAGTCCTAAATTTTTCCTATACAGGTATAATTAGGATAGAGATCTTTAACGAGTACCTGACCTCCATATTACGTCCTATCCGAGGGACGGCATAGCGAAGGATTTTTTATTCCCAATAAAAAATCCTAGGGCCACCACGGGACGGGGATAGGGCGAACCTGCAACCGTTGGTATTGTTGGTTGCCATTTTGCTCATATATTCTTTATTGGATAGTATTTCATTGCATGTAAAAAAAGCTGCTTAATGTGAAACTTTTTTTTTTTCGGATATAATACATACTCCTCGAATCAATGCTTATACCATCTGAAGATAATCAAACATGCATCGAATATACATAAATCCTAGTCCTTATGATAATATTTTCAATTTGGATTTTTTTTTTTTTTTTTGTGTGTTTGTTCTGAAATTTACCAATTTTAACATTTTATAGTTTGACATGGTAAGTATGATATAATATAATATTGTTGCACTAATGTGGATTTAGATTATTTTTATTTACGAAAAATATACTTACCAGTATCTTCCAAATAAACAAAAGTTTATATTGATAGCAACGTTCCAAAAAATAACTAGGTACCATTGACACACAAGTAACCATATACTTTGATGTTGAAAGCGAGACTAATCCGCTGCTTCAAATATTTAGTCCGAAATCGAATATTCGAGAAGGGCGTAGAACATTCCCGTAAGGTCTAGAACTCCTTCCAATGTAACCGACAAATTCTTATGACTTTTTACGTTTTTTTTTTTTTTTTTACTTTCACTTATTTATTAAGGATTTCTTCATGTTTGAAGTTTCTCTCAAACAAACTCTTCTTCCAATCTCTTCTTTCTTCTGCCTCCCATTCCAATATCATTTTTGGTATTCTATTTGAACCGATTCTTTTCACGTGACCATACCATTTTAATTTTATTTTTTCTATTTCTTCAAGTATATTTCCTTTAACATTCATTTTTTCTCTTATCTGGCTGTTTTTTATATGGTTTTTCCTTGTACTGTTACGTTACAATACATTTTAATGATATCAAAAAAATGTTTAGCTGTTAACATCTGTAACAATAGTATTAATGTTAGCTTAAATTTTAAGGCGCTCAGCACTCGTTCCTACTCTCCAAATCCAGGAATCCGATTTATTATTTTAGAGTATTAACTTTTTTTCAGAAGTCAGAATCAAAAAGAAAGAAAGAAAAAAACGACTATATTAAAGTAGAATAATAGCCTATAAACAAGATAGTTGTTTTGACGTCGAAGCTGGTGTTATGAAATTTACTGGCATGATTAGCCCCTGGTAGCAGCATGGGAAACGACACCTGGTCACGAAGGAGACTGCCTCCCAGGGTGTTGTCAGAATTAATACAGCGATGACAAGACCCGGAACACGCGACCAGGGCGAACATTTCGAAGTTGAGAAGTACGGTACTACATCTGATCTCTATCTGATAGAATAGGGTTTAGAATTTGAATATTATGAACTATGTCCGGGTCAATTAGCTAAAAATTAACATAAATCCTTTTAGCTCAAAGCTTAATTTTTATGTTATCAATATTTCCATAATATTCATTATTATTTAAAAAAAGTTATGTTGAAATTCGGTCAATTTTCGTTTTTAAATAAATTAAAATTCCATTAAAAAATGGGAATGATTGAATCACGGACGGGAATGAAACCGAGGTCCTCTGCGGCTTCGTTGCAGTACTCTTACTACTGAGCTAACCATAGGGCCATTTCCAGCTCGTCCATCCTTTTTCTTCAATGACCTGGTGGGCGGGATCATCGAAGAGAAAGGAAGGTGCAGAGGATATGGGTTCGATTCCCGGCCGTGCTTGATTTTTTTCTCTTCCTTAAAAATTATTTACAAAAATGTTACATTTTCGGGAGCCATGACGGTCGACCAGGTTTTGGTGCCATCCGATTTAGTTTATTTGTATGTATTTATATTTATATCTATATACTTATAAACGTATACACTTTTTATTACTTTCACTTCCTATATATGAAATATATAGTAAGGGAAAGTATTGCGATCGTGAAAAATTTCGACTTCCGGTTTTCAACGGAAATATACGTTTTGGGGTCCCCTGAGTCTAAATAACGAAGTCGCGCGAAATGATGTGTGTGTGTGTGTATGTTACAGAGGGGATACTGTATTTAAAGAATTTCGTATAATTTTTACGTTTATCTCGATTTTCTCAAAACCGGCTTTAACGAATTTGATTAAACTCGGTACCTATTTGGTGATGTATATGCCCGCGATGTGACAGTAAAAATTTCATCAAAATTGATCAATTGAAGGGGGCACTTTACCTAATAAATGTTGTCCCATTTTCACGTTTTTTTTATTTTTTTATTTACTCAAAAACGGCTTTAACGATTTTGATCAAACTGGGCATTTGATGTATGTATATTCCCGTGATGCGCCAGCCGAAATTTCATCAACATCGGTCTAACGGTGCGGACACATTACTTAAAAAATGTTTTCTCATTATCACGTGTTGTTTTTTTTTTTACTCAAAAACGGCTTTAACGATTTTGATCAAACACGTTGAGCCCACGCATACGGAGTACGCCTTTAATGAAAGAACATTGTTTATAATTAAAGCCGTTCTGTTAATTTAATGGAAATTATTTGTTTCATGGTAACTAAATGAAGTTTTCAACAACTGAATAGAGAATTATAAAATCAGACGACTTGGAGTATTATGCTCGCATTGCCGATTTATCGCGATTAAAAACTTTTATATAATAATAAAAAAAATTAGTGTACTTTTGAGAGCAAATAAAAACAAAAATAAGAAATGAATGTGGAAAAATGTATGACTTTGAGAAATTGAAATTAACTAAACACGTAAATTTTTAATCCAAGTAAGTTGGTAAGTGAAAGTTGTGTGTTGCTCGCATCGCACCAGATTTTTTTAAATAACAATTATAATTAATATAGTATTATAAACATAACTAGCAGGATAGTATGTTTTATTGTTTATTTTATTATTGTTGGATTGACAATGCTGCGTAATGCCCTGGAATAGCTCCCACCCGATAGAGCGAACAGCATTAAACAGTCCCGGCGCACAGTGGTCAATAATTGCTTTTTGGCGGACATAAATCTGCCATTTCCACAATTTTATAGATAATTGATGGGACGTTTTTTATTACCTTCGTAATGAAATTCAAAAATCAAGGAAAATATTCCCGTTAAGATTGCTTCCGTATAAGTGTTTCTTTTTGCTTACCCAATACCAGGTTTCTTGGGTTTTAATGGATAGTTTTCGTAAGTATGCAAAAAACATGGAAGAAATCAATATTTTTCAGATTTCCTTTTTTAATTTTTTTAGTCTGAGGGTGGGCTTTCATACCATATGTACCCTCATAAGCAAACCAAATTCATGTTGCTCATACGTAATATATTAGCCGTTGAATGGAAGCTTTCAGGAAATCGGTATATTGATATCTTATTTATAAAAGGAGAAAATCGAGTTTAATGTTGAATTTTTAGTTGTTTTTAAAATACCCATAACTTCTATGTTATTTGTATTTTCTTTTGGATATTCGGCAGTAAGAAAGCCCACCCTCAGACTAAAAAAAGAAAAAAGGAAATTCTGAAAAATATTGATTTCTTCCATGTTTTTTTACTTACATTAGTAACGAAAACTATCCATTAGCACACAAGAAACCTGGTTTTGGGTAAGGAAAAAGGACACTTATCCGGAAGCAATCTTAACGGGAATAGTTTCATTGATTTTTCAATTTTATGACGAAGGTAATAAAAAAGATCCCATCAATTTATCTGAAAAATTGTGAAAATGGCAGATTTATGTCCGCCAAAAAGCAATTATTGACCACTGTGCGGCGTGTACGTGTTAAACTAAGTTTGAATGTGATCTTGTAAAAAGCGCGGAAAATGCATGAGCTGGGGCAGAGATCGTTCCGGAAGCAAAGTAGCAACGTTTTGTCACGACCGTCTAATCAGCCAGGACAATGCTCTTTCTTTTCGTCCTTTTTTTTTTTTTTTTTTTTTATTCCGAGGTTGAACAAAAAGTTGCGGGGGAATACGGAAGGGTCGACGGCGTATTACACAATGGCACAGCCTTTAACTTCTTCATTCTCAACTTCGGAGGGGATTTGTTTGCAATCGTAAACCTGATTACGGAGCCGTGACAGATCCCCGAACATGGACATGCACAAACATAATGGCAAGGAGCCGAGCCGTGAAGCAGCAGGAGCTTGGGGTCACCCTCCGCTTTTGTGGGGCCGGGTTTTATGGTCCAAGACTTGTCTCTATAGGAGGGAGGGATTGTGCGCCCATGTTAACTGTAATATCTGATAATATGGTATGAGTAGCTCAGGGATCAAGGCACTCTTGTACTGTGCTCCAGGTCCCCTAATTCACCACGATTGTGGTAGATCACTTATTAACAGTTTAATAAAATTACTTATGATCATTGGTTAATAATTATCCCACGATTGATCAGAAACCTAACCGAGCCAACAGGTGAATTGCTCATGTCGCACAGTGCCATGAGCAGTGTTCGAAAATAAGTGTTTTTTGAGTCCTAATATAAAATTTAGAATCTTAGAAAAGAATGAAAACATCAATATTTCAATATAAAACCAAAAGCTCACAGCTAAGGATTAACTTGATTAACTTGATTACCATCTCATAACGTACATCTTAGGACGCCCTGAAAAATGTTTCGAAAGTTCTAGTGAGAAAACTAAAAAACAAAATCTGGTGCGTGCGCGCAACACACAACTTTCACTTACCAACTTACTTAGATTAGAACTTAATGCGTTTTGTTAATTGCCACTTCTCAAATGAACAGAACATCTATAGGTAATAATAACACATTGGTTTGTCATTAAAGGCGTACGGCGCATGCGTGAGCTCAAGGTGTTTTATGAGTTGACGGATTATTTTTCTTTTTTTCTCCTGTATATGTTTACTTGATTTTCTTCATATATCATATTTAGCCATTTATTATTTTTAGGTGTGATGACAGACAGTTAATTTCTCAATATAAACTAAAACAAAGGTACTTTATAGGAAAACAAAAAAGGCCCCTTCCCTATTTAAGCCCTCTCAGAACATTTTAATAATGATAAAGCTTACCTGGTAATAAATAACAACTAATTTTCATTAAACATAACGAATTTGATAAAAATCGTTAAAGCCGTTTTTGAGATTATCGATCAAAAAGGTAAAAATTGAAAAAAAATTATGAAATAAAGTGCCCCCCTCCGTTTGACCAATTTTGATGAATGTTGACTATCACATCTTTGGCATATATATACATCAAATGCCATGTTTGATCAAAATCGTTAAAACCGTTTTTGAGTAAATAAAAAAAACACGTGAAATGATACAAAATTTATTAAGTAAAGTCCCCCCTCCGGTTCATCAATTTTGATGAAATTTTTACAGTCATATCTCTGGCATATAAATACATCAAATACCAAGTTTGATCAAAATCGTTAAAACCGTTTTTGAGTAAATAAAAAAAACACGTGAAAATGATACAAAATTTAATAAGTGAAGTCCCCCCTCCGGTTGATCAATTTTGATGAAATTTTTACAGTCATATCTGGCTGGGGCACATAAATAGATCAAATACTAAGTTTAATCAAAATCGTTAGAGCCGTTTTTGAGAAAATCGAAAAAAAACGTAAAAAGTTATTAAATAAAGTACCCCCTCCCTTTGAGCAATTTTGATGAAATTTTTGCTGTCACATCGCGGGCATATACATACTCTAAATACCCAATTTCAGGTTCGCCCGGTTTATAGTTTTTGAGCTAGTCTGTTCACACACACACACACACACACAGACCATTTCGCGGGACTAGGTCATTTGGACTAAGGGGACCCCAAAACGTGTATTTCCGTTGAAAACCGGAAGTCGAAAATTTTCACGATCGTAATACTTCCACTTACTATATATTTCATATATAGGTAAGTGAAAGTAAAAAAAAGAAGTCAGCTAGTTATTGAAGGAAGACTGTGAAAATTGACATTTGTAGCATAGTACGCGCTTTATGTTTCTGGTAAGCGTGGTGCTTCCAAAGTTGTGAAAGAGGCATCTACCTCTCAACAGCCATCTTCTACAAGAAATTCTTCATAGATCGTAGACTATATCATTATAATTATATCATTATATCATAAATTGTAAAACACTTTTTATTGTTATTAGTTTTTAATAATCAATGTACATTAAATAGAATTTAAATCAATAGAGACTTAATTTATAATCAATATATATTATAAAGCAAAGTGTACAATGTGCGTGCCGAAAAGGCTCAAAAACGACTCCACGTAGTATTAAGGAAGTTATGTCGTCGTTTAGTCATATGACTCCTAACGGAAAAGAAGGTTTCCGTTTTTCTCTTAAGAGTGTAAAATTGAAGAGAAAAAGACTGGAATTTTATGCCTCTCGCACCATTTAATTAGCGTCTCTGAGATTGAGATACGAGTTTATGAATGAAAAATTTAGTTCGAGCTCCAGGCTACCAGGAAGCGCTAGGGTTCGTTTCTCTCAACGTTTATTGTTCATTCATCCAGTTCAAATAGTAGAGGTTATATATTTGTTCAGCTGTTCATTTTAAATTACTAAAAAATTAAGCGAAAATAATTAGTTTCTCCTTTGCTTTCAAAATAAAATAATGATTTTACATCTCTGCAATCAATTAGAAAACCAACTGGATTCCTTAAAGAATTAGTTTTCTCATAAGAAGGCTAATATATGATAGGCACATTACATTCAATCTACATATAATATATACTTAAGTAAATTTAATGCAATATGAGTGAAGATTTCTTAGTAGTACCGTGAGCGAATAAAATCAAACATAAAAAAAGAGATGAATTGACTGAATATAAATCGAAAATAAAAACTTTGAAGTGTTCTTATTGTATTTATGAAAAAGAAGTTGGTTTGATTACTATGTATGATGAGCATTCCAGTTGACAAAACGACTAACTCCAATAACAGCATTCAAGATTTTATCATCCCTCATAGTTCAAGATAAAAAGAAATATGATGAAAAAATTGTGCCTCCAAGAAATTTTGGTTTTGTAATAGTAGTAAGATTCGAGGTATGCAGAACGTATACGGGGGGATATTTTAGGGAGGTTGAATTGATAGCAAGGTCTTGAAAAAAATTTCTATGAAGTTTCTATACTTCTGAATCAAATAGGACCACCATAGTAGTCGGATACTGAGATACCAGAACTATAATCTAATAACTTATTATCTGCTGACTACTTGGAATGGGCTTATAGGATTCAGAATCACAGAAACCATCAAAAACTATGCATAACTCGACAAAGTTGCAGCAAAATTAATTGTTCATTTACCATTTTTAACCCCCTGTAAATTATACAGGGTTCCTTATTTGGGCTCACTCTGCAGATCTCAAGTCTGCAGAATATTGATACCAAGTTAAAACCGAATTTTCAAGAAGGTGCTAATTTTGTTCCCTATTTCCTTTAATTACAAAGTTTTTCTGGTATTAAAGCTACCACACAACTACCGCAGCGAAGCCGGGCACCCCAGCTAGTAATTAATAAACGTAATTAGGCACGGGTCAATAAATATTTTAAAAAATTATGACTATTAAACACCTAATTATCTTCTTCACTTGTGTCATTTTAATTTTCTCGAAAAGACAGCTTTATAACTCGCAATCGAAGGTGAAATGAGTGATTTGTATATTTTTTCGGTTTAGCGGTTAAGGAAAGCTGTAAAATGATGCCTCATTCATGAAATTCGATGAAGTAATAAGGAATTTATGGCGTACCGACAAAAAAAGGCTTTGAGAAATAATATATATGATAATATAAATAAATAAACCATTAAAAAAAGGTAACTGAATAATAACAGTATAAGAACAATAAGCCTCCCCCCACATTGTATTATATCACTGCTTTGTATCTTGCACCTTTGCCTCAACAAATCCAACTACGCCACTGTTAAGGCCTTAGGATTCCGTTAATAGGTTGCGAACAGATGGACAGACTCTTATAGATCGCCTATTATGAAACAGTTATGCAATAACGATGAACTAGAAGATCGCGTTCTGTAACGACTGCGGTAGACCGCTCTGCCCCTGCCAACTGCCGTGTGCTGCGGCCGAAGCTGCCAAAACAGAAGAGCAGATGGCAAGAGCGAACCTCAAGTCTTAAAGTTATTATTGTCTTGTTAGCTCCGAGGAATTCAAGGGATACCATTAATATAATTGCTATTAATTATATACAGTCGCGAATTGATAATTATATAGCCGTCGTAAATCATTGGCTAAGTGTGCTGGCTCGACTCGTCTTAGAATGCGCAGGCAAATAAAATTGAATATATCTTCAAGAGAGCAATGTGAACTGAATATACTGTAATTAATTTTGATTGCCTTCCAGAGGAGAAAGCTGAGACCAATGAGACATACTTTAAACAGTAAGAATACTAGTCAAGTTTTTTTATATAGATCCTTTATTCACCTAATAAAATTATAGAACAAAAATTGGAGCAGATTTCTTTACAAACTAAAAAAAAAAAAAAAAAAAAAAAAAAAAAATCGAAGATATTAAAATTTGCTGCGAAAATGGAATTTTCAAATATAATGAAGAAATTTATAGAAAGTTATATAATGGGTGGGGTTTTATCAGTAAGCCTGTTAATGAATAAATTAATTGAAAATGCAATAAGAAAATCCGGTATAAAAGTAAAAATTATGTTTAAATATTTAGATGACATTTTTTGCATTATAAAGAACAAGTTGAAATTGAAAAACTGCATAATGCTTTAAATGATTATAATGAAAGGTTGAGATTTACTATTGAAAAAGAAGAAAATGGTCAAATAAGATTTTTAGATTTATTAATTATAAGAACGTTATCGAAAATCGGATCTCGGAGTCCGATTTAAAAAACAACAGAACTTCAGCTATTAGAAACATTTTCTGCACTAAAATTAAAAAATCTGGTTAATAATCGACTGAATTAAGTTTTTGAAGTGTTCGGACTTTCGGACAGTTTCATTTGAAAATCCGCTGTTAAGACATCGGACCCCGGGGACCGATGCCACACCTAACGTGTTAATTATGCTAATATTTTCTAAATTTAAAAAGTAAACTTTATGTAAAATACCTTTTATGTTATTCCTTTATTATTTATACCTTTTGATAACATTAATCAACAAAACTAGGAGCATTTAGCACCAAGCCATACTTTCTTCATCAGGGAAGCGAAAGGTTTTTATTATTAAAACCTAACTTGCATGAACAATCCTAGGGCTGCAAACTCGCGAACTGGTCTGCAGAAATTAGGGTTACTGTACCATAAGTTGACAGTGCTCCAATAATTGATATTCTGTACAAAAATTATGAATAATAAGAATCAGGGTTGATTATTTTGGTTCAAAATTTGGCGGTAATTTGCCAAGATATACTAGTTAGCTGTGCTGCCATCGGCTTTAGTTTGATGAAAACTCAAGCTTATTTGTGAGAGGTTATGATGGCGAATTGTCTAGTGGCCTGAAAACTTGGTTTCTGATACCCTGTTTCATTAAGGTGGAAGTCAAGTTAAATAAGCTTTTTATTTGGTTTAATTGAATTCTATTATGTTTTAATTACTTTTATGGTATTCATTAAGTTCATGAGATTCATTTAATATCCTTTTTAATATATTAATACAATGTTTTAGGGCTTAAATGTAGGTGTCAACTATTAGAACAGAAATTAATCCATAATTTCAATAGTTGATATCGATGTCAACTACTTTAGAATTAGCAAATAGGGTTTTGTCTGCGGGTGGTATTGGAAGCCTGAGTCTGGCTGGATGACAGGAGTCTTCTATCTATCTATTTTATGAATTTATAGTTATTGTGATGAATTTAGTCTATCAATGGATCATTGAGAGCAAAATTGCATTTCCAATAATCCTATCCCTATATGGACAAGCGTCTCATCTGATTCTCCCCACTTCCCGAGTCGCACTCAATCAAAATGCATCACATTTTATCTAACTAATGAATATGGCCATCTTTAATTGTCTAAAAGCGGACTTGAAGAGCGGACTGGAAGAGTGAAAAACGAAACTTCTGGCCATTATTAAAATCTATTTATCATACTTACTTAACTGGATGATCTAATTTTTAGTTTAAATGTGTTTCTTTTGTTGTTTTTTTCTCACTTACGATTTTTGTGTATAAAATGATTAAATTCTGGTAATTTAATTTCGTTTCCATTGTAGTTCATTGTACTAGTTTATAAATAAAAAAAAAATATTAACTTCTATTGCAGTCCCATTAAAAATCATAGGAACTCAAAATAGTGCATGTATCAACTTTAAAACCATAAATATCAACTTTCGAAACCTTTTTATTTTAATGTGCCAACTAGTGGTCCATTTTAGAAGCTTCTAAGGAATAGTTTTCTAAGTATAAAAACCGTAAATATAAACCATGGATATTGTATTCCTAATTTTCTAGAGGGGTTGGCCTGACTAAATTCATCACAAATATTATCCTAACATTAATATATTGGTAAGCAGTGTCAATAATATAATTTTTTTTTCTTAAACTGTCAACTATTGGTACATATACTCTACTTATGTTAGCCACTACACCTTAAACAATTCTATTGTAATTCTCCTGTTGCATTTTAAAACCTAATCTTCCCATACCATGTAGCACTGTGTGAACTAAAATGAAACGCCCAAGCAAACACTTTAATACCTCCTTTGAAGGGCCTTAGATGTCGAATTGATATCCTCGATCGGCAGACTAATGACAGTAGGACAGGATTACCCCGAGGCTTGGGATTGACGGGCGTCAGGAGCAGAAGAGTGGCGCAGGATCCCTCGAGCACACTGTAGACTAATTGTCCTGGCAAAGGACTGCACTAATTAGAGACCTGTCGCTAACATCAAATGGCCGGCCACGTGCAGCGCTACAAGTACAGAGGGGTCTTCTCCCTTCCAGCCCTCGTTAACCTGTTCCGATTCGATAATCGCTTTCTATCAGGATTTTAATGTGACTTTAAGGACATTCGGAAGCATTTATATGCAATGTTTCGGCCCATTTAAAGTACATTTTACAGATTATTACAGTTGAAATAAATCAACAAAGAAATATTTCCGTAGCATGTATTATTTGATCATTTCATTTGAGTAACATGATTTTTTTTTTTTTTTTCAGGTAAGTGGTATTAATGAATGCAGTTTGGAAATATACTGTAAGTACACTTTAAAAAATAATTTAGCTGTAATTTAGGTGTTGACGCGGATAAGGTAGTAAGTCAAGAATACCCCTTTTTATAGGGGGAGCATTAAACGATTTTGGACTGCTGAAGTTATGTTTATTGATGAAAAGCATGTTACGGGGTTGATAGCAACTAAACCACTTGAAACACTATCTTAGTACTCTTCCGATTGGCATCACTTCATATTACTTTTTTCAATGAAAATCTCAAAATCGGTTGTTTTTTTTTACTTATTACATTTGTATTTTTTTTTTTTTTTTTAACATTGTGATGTTACTGTTAACAAGAAATTGCGATAAAAAAAGAAATTTCTGTTTGGATTATTTAAAGTATTGCGTCAAAGTATATACATATATATATATCTTGATAAGAATTTAGGAATAATTAATAAAAATATTACTTTATTGTTTAATTGTAATTAAATGGTCGGGGTTACGCCAGAGTGAACTAAAAACTATATAAAATAGGATTTTATTCACTTCCATTGTACTTGAAGGACAATATATTTCATATATTTTTTCTATTTTAATGAAATATACAGATGCATGTAAAAATAATCTGGTGCGTGCGCGCAACACACAACTTTCACTTACCAACTTACTTAGATTAGAAATTGACGTGTTTTGCTAATTATCATTTCCCAAAGTCACACATTTTTCTACATTTATATCTTATTTTTGTTAATCGTTAAAGCCGTTTTTGTGTAAATAAAAAAACCCGTGAAAATGATACAAAATTTATTAAGTAAAGTCCCCCCTCCCGTAAATCAATTTCGATGAAATTTTTACAGTCATATCTCGGGCATATAAATACATCAAATACCAAGTTTGATCAAAATCGTTAAAACCGTTTTTGAGTAAATAAAAAAAAACATGTGAAAATGGTACAAAATTTATTAAGTAAAGTCCCCCTTCCCGTGGATCAATGTTGATGAAATTTTTACAGTCACATCTCGGGCATATAAATACATCAAATACCAAGTTTGATCAAAATCGTTAAAACCGTTTTTGAGTAAATAAAAAAAACACGTGAAAATGATACAAAATTTATTAAGTAAAGTCCCCCCTCCGGTTAATCAATTTTGATGAAATTTTTACAGTCATATTTCGGGCATATAGATCGATCAAATACTCATTTTGATCAAAATCGTTAGAGCTGTTTTTGAGAAAATCGAAAAAAACGTAAAAAGTTATTAAATAAAGTACCCCCTCCCTTTGAGCAATTTTGATGAAATTTTTGCTGTCACATCGCGGGCTTATACATACTCTAAATACCCAATTTCAGGTTCGCACGGTTTATAGTTTTTGAGCTAGTCTGTTCACATACACACACACACACACACACACACAGACACACACACACACACACAGACCATTTCGCGGGACTTGGTTATTTCGACTCAGGGGGTCCCAAAACGTGTATTTCCGTTGAAAACCGGAAGTCGAAAATTTTCACGATCGCAATACTTCCACTTACTATATATTTCATATATAGGTAAGTGAAAGTAAAAAATCTGGTGCGTGCGCGCAACACACAACTTTCACTTACCAACTTACTTAGATTAGAAATTGACGTGTTTTGCTAAATATCATTTCCCAAAGTCACACATTTTTCTACATTCATATCTTATTTTTGTTAATCGTTAAAGCCGTTTTTGAGTAAATAAAAAAACCCGTGAAAATGATACAAAATTTTTTAAGTAAAGTTCCCCCTCCCGTAGATCAATTTTGATGAAATTTTTACAGTCATATCTCGGGCATATAAATACATCAAATATCAAGTTTGATCAAAATCGTTAAAACCGTTTTTGAGTAAATAAAAAAAACATGTGAAAATGATACAAAATTTATTAAGTAAAGTCCCCCCTCCGGTTGATCAATTGTGATGAAATGTTGGTTATCACATCTTTGGCATATAAATACATCAAATACCAAGTTTGATCAAAATCGTTAAAACCGTTTTTGAGTAAATAAAAAAACATGTGAAAATGATACAAAATTTATTAAGTAAAGTCCCCCCTCCGGTTGATCAATTTTGATGAAATTTTTACAGTCATGTTTCAGGCATATAAATAGATCAAATACTCAGTTTAATCAAAATCGTTAGAGCCGTTTTTGAGAAAATCGAAAAAAACTTAAAAAGTTATTAAATAAAGTACCCCCTCCCTTTGAGCAAATTTGATGAAATTTTTGCTGTCACATCGCCGGCTTATACGTACTCTAAATACCCAATTTCAGGTTCGCACGGTTTATAGTTTTTGAGCTAGTCTGTTCACACACACACACACACACACACACACACACAGACCATTTCGCGGGACTTGGTTATTTTGACTCAGGGGATCCCAAAACGTGTATTTCCGTTGAAAACCGGAAGTCGAAAATTTTCACGATCGCAATACTTCCACTTACTATATATTTCATATATAGGTAAGTGAAAGTAAAAAAAAAAAAGTAGGTAATATAAAGATTTTAAAAAAATATTAAAATGGTTTATTGGTTAGTTCACTATGGTTTTCTCCATACCAAATATTGTATTATTTCTTAATCATATATATAATAATTATTAAAATTTAGGTACATTGAAAATTTCACTGTTATGGCAAGTATTTTAGTGATTACCAAAGAATTTATATTTTTTATAGTAAACTTTCAAACGGTTTGTTTGTTTATTGGGGTTCATAAAGCATAAAACAATAACACCATCAATGCCTTTGTTTATCTACTTGTTGTGTATTATTAAGACTCACGTTTTATTTATGTACCTTATTTATTTTAATATTAATTCCCCCATTACCAGTTTCTTTCAATAATTTGAAACAACATTATCATAAATAATAGCATAATATAAATTAAAGAAAATTAAATATTAAATAGAATAGGGGAGAGCGGGGTTGGTTGGCATGTGGGGTAGGTTGGCCATTGGCTTATAGTTTCCGTCACACCTGTTGTGAAGGCCTCACCATTGTACCATGTGACCCGCTCGACCTCGGGAGTCTTGTCCTGAGTTTTCAATCCGATGCTAACAGTGTAGATAAGAGTGTGCTTCATTGATTGATTTTACAACATGTAAGTAATTTTTTATATTTTCAGTAAACTTGGTTTAAAGGCATGGTAAAACATTTGACTCCGATTCTGTTCACATAGCCCCAAACTCCTTTGAAAAACCTAACCTTTCGACTAACCAGTTTCTTGTTTAATTGTTCTCCCCTGTCCTGGCAGCCATCTTTCATATGATCTCTCCTGTGGGGTAGTTGGCTCTCTTTTTTTTTTCTTGGCACAGTAGCAATTCACAAAAGCAAGGTAAACATAATCAAAGGTGAAACTACCAATTGTCTTTAGTCCCAGCGAGGAAGATGAGAGCAAATTTTCTTATGCAAAAAGTGACGACAGTCTAAACTTTTATCTTCTTCTATTGTCATTCTATTTTCATTAAAATATATTAAAAGCTGTTAAAAAACGATTCAAATTTATTATACCATTATAGTGCAGCTTTTAATAACAATAATATGTGTCAGGCAGTACTTGAATGAGATGGCTAAACAACCCCACCTTCTAGGCCAACCTGCCCCACATAGGGGGTTAATTGGCATATTCTGGATTTACGGATTCTTCAATTTTCTATGATCTTAGTATTAAACATTATGTTATGAAAAAAATAGTTGAAGTACTCTAATACTTGGAGTTTACAGTGGTATCAGCCCTATTGGGATTATATTAACAGGAACGACTCAACAATCAAAAAAGTGAAAACTGTTGCCAACCTACCCCGCTCTCCCCTACTATTATATTTTTAATCATATTTTTCTGTCTTACCAAACAAGCATTTACGATATTAAGGGAGAAAAAAAATTACATTATTTATCAATTTTTTTCGAACAGGACCGTCTCCCTTAAGAGTAACTGATGTGAATTAAAATAACTGATGTGATTTTACGTTAATTGTCACTTAGTGCATCCGATTTATTGCCTGCCAGGCCAAATTAGCTAATCTAGATGTTTAAAAACAGCAGTCTCGAAAGATATGTTTTACCGTCAGAACGTCATCGCAATACTGGCACCTTGTGTACTGGCTGTATTTCAAACGGGATTTCAGTACATTAGGAATTAGTCGCGTAAAAATAACGGGAACTTTATGGACTTTTAATGGCTGTATAGAATTTCTTATAATATAGTGTCATTTTGAAAACAACTGAATTTATGATCTTAGCTGAATCTGGTAAAAGTCATTTCGTTATTTATGGTTTAGTAACATGTATTAAAAACTAAAAAAGTCCAAAATTTTTCAAATAACGATACTATGGTATTATATAACAAAACTCCATAAAAATTATTGATTCTTTTATCTATTACGAAAGAAATTATTCTAGGTACTACCTTCTTAGGTTTAATGTTCGAGAAACGAAAAATAAAAGGTGCATCTGACTGCTAAGCATACTTAAAATTCGACTCACCAATAGATTTCCAATGCCCTGTCAAACCGTTTCCATACCTCTTATGACCCATACACCTAAATACTTATGGCGTATTCCTTCAGTAGGACCCTCATTCTCCGGAGCTCTATTAACAGGGGTTCCAAGGACCCAGTTTTTTTTTATTAAGCTGTTTTTAATTTTTATGCCATCTATTTTGTATGTATAATATTTATTTAAAAAAAATAATCCGTGCATATTTTAATGATTACGCAATGGTTAATTATCTATTGTTCTTAGAATTATGAAATAAAATAATAAATGGAAAAACACGGCAAGCTGGTATCGTATGTTTCCGGTAACTATTAATCCAATTCATATTATAGGAACGATATTGTTTCCAAGTCTTTCTAGGAAACTCCTACTCTGGCCTGTTTGACTACAAAATAAAATATTCTCAGTTGTTATTTAGTCTCCATTTAAATACGAACTTACACAATGTCGTTTTAACGTTTGAACATTAAATATACCATTAAAGACCCAGTAGAATACGGTGGAAGTGTTAAAACATTGTCCGCTGAATTAGGAATTGGCAAGCAAATTGTGATATTCTGAAGAAGAAAAATGACATTTCCAACGTCGTATCTTCGTCAGCACAGATATCGTGTCCTCGGAAAACAATGAAGAACTCTACAATAAAAAACGTATATGAAGTTGTCTATCAGTGGTTCATGCAAAAACGGGCTGAAGGAGTTCGCTTGTTACTTTTGTTCGTTTGTTGTTTGTTAAAACGTTTGTATGTTAATAAAAGTGATTTTCTGCACAGTAAAATAGCACATTAACCTTCTTTTCTATCACATTAAGTCAATAAAATGTTGTAATCCGAATATCCGTGGACCCCCATACTCATCATTACCCCGGATAAAGGGTAATGACACTGTATAATAGGACCGTGAATAAAATGTTATTTAAAATGAAATTCTTAAAAGCCTGAAAAAAGTAAATAAAAAACTCAATAAAAACAGAGAGTGTAAATTAAAAAGAAATAAAAATTGTATTCAATGAAAACAAAGGGTGACAAATTATAAACCTTTGTGAAAAAGGGATATACGGGAACAGAAGAATCAAAGGAGGGTTTCCAAACAGTTCCGATTGTGTTGAAACAAACTCTTTTCATTTACGGAATACAATCATTTAGAATTGTTTGTTTGTTAGTTTATTGAGCATTATCTGTGATTAATTTCAGTTAATATCGCAGATGAATTTTCTCGCATTAATATTATTAAGATAGGGTAATAAATTATCAGGATTTTCAGTCAAAAGTGTTTTCTATATACAGAGTCTAAGTTTCGATCCAAACATTTGGATCTTCTTCAGGGCTAAAATGAAGACCAATATACGAGTATGAGCAGCATTTTAAATATCATTGCTAGAAGATGAGACAGATTATAACAATAAGAAGTAACAAAAACCAGCTGATGGTATGTTTACATGACACGGGTACTTATGATATCTAATAATTATATAAAATATCGTAAAACATATGGATATTTGAATAAGTAACTGGTTAACATGATAAAATAAAATTTTATATTTACCTTGTTGAGTCCAGAATAATAAACTGAGGATAAAATTATAAGGTGAGAGGTCGTAGGGGTCAATTATCCGATTTCATATTTTTACCATATTTTATAAAATTATTAGATTTCGTGAGTATTCATGTCATGTAAATATGCCGTCTGATGAATTTTGTTACTTCTCATTGTTGCTATCTGTAATTAATCTCATCTTTTAGCAATCATATTTTACTTGCTCCTCATGTATTTGTCTTCTTTTTAGCTCACATGATGATCCACATGTTTGGTTTATAAACTACTTGCTAGTGTGCCCGGCTTCGCTCCGGTAGTTGTGTGGCAGTTTCAAAAACAGAAAAACTTTAAAATTAAAGGAAATATAGAACAAAATTAGCACTTTCTTTAAAATTTTAACATTGTATCAATATTAAGATTCGAGATCTGCAGTGTCCGCCCAAATAAGGAACCCTATATACTTTATAGGGTGTTGAAAATGGTGAATGAACAATTAATTTTGCTGCAACTTTGTCGAGTCATGCATCGTTTTTGATGGTTTCTGTGATTATGAATCCTATAAGCCCATTCCAAGCAGTCAGCTGATAATAATTTATTAGATTATTAGTTAAAAAAACTATATTTGGAGACAACTTAAGCGCCGACTGCTATGATGGTCCCATTAGATCCAGAAGTTTAGAAAATACCGAAGATTCATAGAAACTTTTTTTGTAAGACCTTTCTTCTAGCTCAACATCCCTTAATATATCCCCCCTCACCCTAATTTGGCCGAACTCTGCACTTCTCCAATCTTACTACTGTTACTAAGTGAAAACCAAAATATCATGAGGGCACAATTTTTTCATCATATTTCTTTTTATCCTGAACTATGAGCGGTGATAAAATCTTATTGAAAAAATTGTATTATTGGAGTCAATTCATCATTTTGTCAACTGGAATGCTCATCATACATAGTAATAAAACCATTTTTCATAACTACATACAATAAGAACACTTCAAACTTGTTATTTTCGTTTTATAATCAGTCTATTCAGCTCTTCTTTTTTGTTTTATGTCTGTTTTTATTCGCTCATTCATATTACATTAAATTTACTTAAGTATATCTTAGATATTCAGTAAATGTAATGTGTTAATCAATTAACCTTCTTATGAGAAAATTAATTTTGTAAAGTATCCAGTCGGTTTTCTCATTGATTGCAGATATGTAAAATCATTAATTTATTTTAAAAGAAAAGGTGAAACTAATTATTTTCGCTTGATTTTTTAGTAATTTAAAAAGAACAGCTGACAAAATATATAACCTTTACAATTATAACGGAATGAATGAACAATAAACATTGAGTGAAACACATCCTAGCGCTTCCTGGTGGTCTGCAGCTCGAACTAAATTTTTCATTCATAAACTCGTATGTCATTCTCAGGTAGGCTAATTACATGTTGCGAAAGGCTTAAAATTCCAGTCCTTTTATCTTCAATTTTACACCCTTAAGAGAAAAACGAAAACCTTCTTCTCAGTTAGGGGACATACAGTTACACGCTGACATAAATCTCTTAATCGTATGTGGAGTCTCGTTTCTGAGCCTTTTCGGCACGCACATTGTACACTTTGCTTTATAATATATATTGATTATTAAATTATAAAAGTATTATTATTCTACGGTCCTTTATGCCTGTAAGCATTGACTCTATCATTGAGGATGAATCAACCGTAGAATTTAAACGTCAACACAACGCTGAACTAAGTGAACTATATCCGGTAAATATAGTAGAGCTGATTTAATGGACATGGTCAATTGCAAAACTCGGTTGTGAATGATACTCTAAAAGATTAATAAGCATGTGGCCTATTGAGAAACGTTTCATGGGAAAGCCGAGATGGAGGTGGGAGGATTGCGTGAAAATAGATCTGAGAGGTTGGGTCTGGATGCTCGGTGGATAGAGGTGAGCAGGGGAAGGTCGGCATCGAATCTTCGGGTTCACTGAGCCTTCACTATCATCATTATTTACAAGTGGGAATTATTTGAAATTGCATATTGCAGACTTTAGTTTAAAAAATAAATGTCGTTATATAACAAACATTTATTTACCTTGTGTAGGTGTAGACAGTCGCTAGGTGTAGCTTGTTGTAGCCACTTGTCGCTTTTACTTTACGATAAGCCTTACACCTTTCCTAGTGGAGTCATATTCCGTAGAAGAGTTGTAACTACCGGTTGACATGCCCCCAGCGGCCGGACAGACTATTTTTACCTTTGAGAGCTCTCTTGACAAAAAGCGAGCCGCCCTGACCAAAAAAGAAAAAGAAGGTGTAGCGAGATCTGCCCGGATCGGATTTCCCTTTTCCTCCGCCTAACAAACACGTCAGGGTTCATTTGGAGCTAGCTTCGCGTTCTTATCTCTTTGTATTTTGGGAATCTCGAAATAGTTCACACAGCGAAGGGGGATCTTTATCTTGCAGTTGTCGTCCATTTTTTATGTTCTTATCCTCGCTTTTTCGTATTTATTTCTGTTCCTATTTTTTTATTTTCTTTTTTAAGTTGTATTTCTCTTAGATTTGTTAACCCTAGGATGGCCAAGGTGTTTCACCATCTTAATTTGGCCAAGGGGGGGAGGGAACTCGGGGAGCCCGCAGATTATTATGACCTATTGATGGCTAGGTTTTACTCACCCTTTCTTAAAGAATGTTATTGCTTCATTGAGGGGTGTTTTTGTTTCATTTACATTCTTAGAATTGTTTATAATATGATTATTTTTTCTTTCAAAATTAAAAAAAAATCAAAAAATCTGGTGCGATGCGCGCAACACACAACTTTCACTTACGAACTTACTTAGATTAGAAATCAACGTGTTTCGATAATATGTAAACACCATTTCTCAACTTCACACATTTTTCCACATTTAAGTATATACTTATATTTGTATATCTCCATAAGTTATAGATTATCTGTTTAGCAAAATTTGGTAGTTCTCAGCACTTTTCGATTCATTATTGCTAATTTATTTATGAGGGGACTAATTTCATCAACAGTCGAGTTTTTTTTACTGCTTGCTTGGTTTTTACTACGAGTTGCTTTTTGCAAATACATCGTGAAGGTGAACCGATAGGTGTATTTACGTCTTCAAAAAAAAAAATCTGGTGCGTGCGCGCAACACACAACTTTCACTTACCAACTTAAATTAGAAATTGTGTTAATGCCACTTCTCAAAGTTACACATTTTTCCACATTCATTTTTTTGTTTTCATTTGCTATACAACAAACACTAATTTCTTTTATTATTAAATAAAAGGTTTTATTTGAGATAATTCGGCAATGCAAGAAGCATAATATACCAAGTCAACTGATTTTATAATTCTCAATGTACTTGTTAAAAATTTCATTTAGTTACAGTCATGATGAACTTTTTACAGTCATATCTCATCAAATACCCAGTTTGATCAAAGTCGTTAAAGCCGTTTTTGAGTAAATAAAAAAAACACGTGAAAACGAGACAAAATTTATTAAGTAAAGTCCCCCCTCCGGATGATCAATTTTGATGAAATGTTGGCTATCACATCTTTTATCTATTTTCATAAAAAAATTTTCTGTCACATCGCGGCCCGATACCTACACTAAATACCCAATTCCAGGTTCCCACGGTTTATAGTTTTTGAGCTATTCTGTTCACATACACACACAGACACAGACACACACACACACACACACACACACACACACACACACACACACACACACACACACACACACACACACACACACACACACACACACTCACACAGACCATTTCGCGGGACTTGTCATGTACATACATCAAATACCCAGTTTGATAAAAATCGTTAAAGCCTTGTTTGAGTAACTAAAAAAAAAAACAAGTGAAAATGATACAAAATTTATTAAGTAAAGTCCCCCCTCCGGTTGATCAATTTTGATGAAATTATTACAGTCATATCGGGCATATAAATATATCAAATACTCAGTTTATTCAAAATCGTTAGAGCCGTTTTTGATAAAATCGAAAAAAAAACCTAAAAAGTTATTAAATAAAGTAACCCCTCCCTTTGATCAATTTTCATAAAAAAATTTTCTGTCACATCGCGGCCATATACCTACACTAAATACCCAATTCCAGGTTCCCACGGTTTATAGTTTTTGAGCTATTCTGTTCACATACACACACAGACACACACACACACACACACACAGACCATTTCGCGGGACTTGGTCATTTAGACTCAGGGGACCCTAAAACGTGTATTTCCGTTGAAAACCGGAAGTCGAAATTTTGCACGATCGCAATACTTCCACTTACTATATATTTCATATATAGGTAAGTGAAAGTAAAAAGAATGTATCTATTTGCTAATCTTATAAAGTATTTTTATTTTCTATATATTCTTACATATAAAACTATTATATTCCTACAACGTTGTATTTGTTGCAAACATTTTTTTTCCGAATATTTATTGCAAATGTTCCTTTTACAAATTCCACAGGTTTGCTTACTTTTTGATACACTGTTTTACTTTTGTCGTTTTGAGTTGGCTTCCTGAGTATTATATACATACGAGGGCAGGTAAAAACGTTCTCGGCCTGACAATGAAGGAGGGAATTAATATAAAGGACTAATCTCTTATCATGTTTACTTATTCAATAGTTATAATATAACTATTGTATATGTGTTATAATATAACTTACAAGGGGAGGCTACGGACGTGGGGTCACCGATTACAATGAAACTTTTTTTCGAGTTTCTATATCCAAAAATATTAGATACGTGTCCGAGCGTTCTTGCCAATGGGCCTTCTGAGCCGAGAAAAAAAATTTCTTAGGAACGAAAATAGCCAAAAATTGCATCAACAAAGTC
Organism: Aelia acuminata; assembly: GCA_911387785.2. NCBI lineage: Eukaryota > Metazoa > Arthropoda > Insecta > Hemiptera > Pentatomidae > Aelia > Aelia acuminata. Next base: position 122,449,928 of record OU426983.1, on the reverse strand, counting down.
GCCGCTGCTTAAAGCTCCTTCAATCAATTTCAATGAAATTTTCAGGCATGTCAGAGTATTGAAAAATATTAGACATGTGTATAGGGGATTGGCGAAATTAGCCTCTGGAAGCCCAGAATAAATCATTCAATATTGTGTTATATTCGCGCTCTCGGTAACGTTAAAAATCAATTCCATTACTTTATAAATTTGATAAACTACGTTTTTTCAGCTTCCTACTTCAAAAACTAAATATTTATATTTAAAAACAAATTATTTTGAGACGATTTTCTTTTTCTTTTTTTATCTTCTAAATTTATATTTAAATATTATAAGTATTTAACAGGAAATATTTTTCATAACAAAATTTCCTTGCTTGGATTGAAGAGATAGTCACCAAAAAATGTATACTCGGAAAATAGTAGTACCTATATTTAAATATAATGTGATAAATTTTTGAAAAATTGAAATTAAAATCTTTTTTGTCCAAAAACATATTTTTGTCAGGAAAATGTTACAGACTTTTCCTGGACTACATAAACATTATAAAATACCAAATTATCCTAAAATACTAACTAGGAAATTAAAAATATGCATTTACACCCCACACTCGTTTGGGTGATATTTATCAAAAAAACAGCTAAAACATAAGTTTTTTCGGCAATCAGAGCATTTAATAAAAGGTACACCTTTGCAGTTGCATTTTCCTTCCTTTTTCATTCCACCAGGAAAACATATTTGATTGACATTTTCAAATATTGCTCTCATTGGAATTAACTTGGATGCAAACCAAGTATATTTTACCATGTCAACAAATAATAGAGATGATAATTGGTGGTGAATTAAGGAATGAATTTTCAGAGCATCTTCCCGTGAACTAATTTCCTGACGACCATCACTCAATATTTCAGGGCAATTTCGTATTTTTTTAATGAAGTTTTTTACTTGTCGAAAAAAATAAACACCACATGGTTGACAATATGCTGTTTTTTGTATTTAGAAGTTCATACTGTGTTTATAACTGCAATCCCTTAATTCAATAAAAACAGTTGTCGTCTCCCGAAGATTTATTATTCTTAATTTTTAACAAACGTTTTCAATCATAAAATAATTCCTTAATTCTTTTGGCAAGGGAAAACAACAATGGAAATACTTTAAGATTCAAAATTCAAACTTTCGAATTCAATTTTCCGCAAAATTATCATAAATATTTTTTTAAGTAACTATGAAATTGTGCTTTTTACATAAAAACTGGAACATATTTCTAATAGTAATTTTTTTTTTTTTTTTGGTTGAAAATTTTTCTTCAGTCTAAGCAAAAAATGCTTTTTCATGAAAAATATTTTCTGTTAAATATTTAATAATATTTAAATACAAATATTTAGTTTTTGACGTAAAAAGCTGAGAAACGTAATTTATTCAATTTACAAAGTAATGGAATTGATTTTTAACGTTACCCAGAGAGCACGAATACACCACAATATTGAATGATTTATTCTGGGCTTCCAGAGGCTAATTTCGCCAATCCCCTATACACGTGTCTAATATTTTTCAATACTCTGACATGCCTGAAAATTTCATTGAAATTGGTTGAAGGAGCTTTGAGCAGCGGCAACTTTGTTGATGCAATTTTTGGCTATTTTCGTACCTAAGAAATTTTTTTTCTCGGCTCAGAAGGCCCATTGGCAAGAACGCTCGGACACGTATCTAATATTTTTGGATATAGAAACTTGAAAAAAAGTTTCATTGTAATCGGTGATCCCACGTCCGTAGCCTCCCCTTGTTAGATATAATATAACTGTTGTATATGTGAACATATTATGTTCACAAACTTTTATAACCCTACTGTCTCTGGACTATTATTTATAATACTTTTAGTTTTACCAGCTTGCTCTGTGCATTAAAATGAGTAACATTGAGCTGTGATGACATTTTTAGTTAAAGAAAAGATATTTAAGATATCGCTAATATTGGCTAAGATATTTAGGTTTTCACAATCTTGTGAACATTTTAATAGTTTCAATGGCTTCCCACGTATTCGATTCAATTAAGATCGAAGCTTACCATGAAATCGATACTTAAGACATTCGAGCTCTCAGGTACAAAATTAAAATACGGAAAAAAAATGCTTTATAGCACGCTTCCCTAGCCAGATCCCACATCACAGTGCCATGAAGAAATTGCTTTTAATGGCAAATGAAATGACTGTAATAACAATTATAATTATGGAAGGGAAAGTCAAACTCAATTAAATCACAATAATTGCCTATAATTTTAATTGTCCCCTAGATTAAAAACCTTTTAAATGATATTCAGTTAATTGGATCTTTTTTTTTTCTTCTTTTAATCTTCTCTGTTTATAATAATCGAGAATACTAATTTAATAATTCGTCATGGGTCGTTATAAAATGTTCACTGAGATGGATTATATGATTATTATGAACTAAACAGTTCACACACATTTCAGAGACTTTCTTTGTTCTTACATCATGATGTCTACCTCGATGAAGAAAATAAATTACGAAATGAAACTGATTAGAAATTCGCGACTGATATCAGTGAATATCATGCAAAGATGTAAACTCTAGTTAAATAAAACGAATTTCCAACTGACCTTCGATAAACCTTGATATCATTTTTTTTTTTTTTTTTGTTTAACAAACTTTCGACAATCGGCAAAAGTGAGCTGTGCTAATTTAAATAAGGGCATGTTAGGCATGAGGAAGGATGGCACCCAGCGGTACCTCTTGTCTGCCTTGTTTGAGTTAATCTGGATTTTCAGCTAAGGAGATCTCTCATCCAACGCCTTTTTTAATCTCCTATTTGTCCTATCAGTGGCCCTTGTAAGTGAGTATGAAAACGTTTATAAAGTGTCTATATGTTAGCCTACTGGTTCTATTTGGAAGTCAGTATGTAGTGTTTTCTTAGTGACGTACCATGGTGCTTTTACTGTTTAACATTTTTGATAGAAAGGTCTTAAATCGTTGTAATTAGGTCTTTTTAGCTGTTACTTATATCTGTGAAGAGTATGTCCATATTGGTTTTATCAAGTATAAATATGTATTTAATTTTTGTCTCAGTCCCAGTTTTGAAGTTTTAGTTTTTTTTTTTTTTTTTTTTTTTTTTTTTTTTTTTGTTTTTTTTTTAATATTGCAATATTTCTGAATATTGATTTTAGGTTCCTTAAAAGACCTGGGAACAAGAAAAAATAATGTTAGGCATGGGGAAGGAAGGCACCCAACAGTACCTCTTGTCTGGCTTGTTCCAAGTAATCTGGATTTTAAGCGAAGATCTCTCATTCAGCGCCTTTTTAATCTCGTAGCTATGGACATACTCGTATCAGGGGCCATGCCTCTAAGCAGTGGGCTTAAATGACCGTGTAATTGAGTATCGAAACGTTTGTAAAGTGTTTTTTTATATCGTGCACTGTTTGCATTTGTAAATCAGTAGGTAGGATATTGTTGGTCACGTACCATGGTGTTTTTATTATGAGTCTTAATATGTTTGATTGAAAGGTCTGAATTCTTTATAAGTCGGTATTTTTGGCTGCACCGTATATCTGTGAAGAGTAAGTCCATATTGATTTCAGTAAGTATAAATATGTATTTAATTTTTGTCCCAATCCTAATTTTGAAGTTTTAGAAAAATGGGAGTAAAGTAGGTTGAATCGTTTCTTATCGGTTCTCGTTTTCGGGCCCCATCTCATCTTTGTTTTCAAGAGTAAAACCAAGATAATGTACGGTTTCAGTTTGGAAAATTTTGACATTGTCTATATAAATTGGAGGGCAGGTATTTTTTCGAAGAGTGAACGTTATGTGTTCAGATTTTTAATGATTTAGTCGAATTTTCCATAATTTACACAATTCGTTTACTGTAAGTAGATATTTATTTATTTATTATTGCCTCTACCCGGTAGGGTCATTGGCAAAAACGCTTTCGATTCAAACTTGATTATACAGTTTTATCTTCTTTAAAAAAGACATAACTTAAAGTAGATATTGTTGTAAAGTTAGTGAGGCATGTATAGCATCTTAGCGGTTTAGTGATAATTGTTGTACCGTCAGCATAAGTAGCGGTCAGTGTATCATTGCTTACCGTTATGTCGTGGGAGTATATAATGTAGAGAAGAGGAACCAGTATTGAACCTTGAGGTATATCCTAGATATATTAAAAAACAAAAAATAAAGAAACATATCGACCGTCGGATTTTAGTTCTACTTCTAAACAGCTGCTCAGAAGCCATTCAGTAAGGAGCCCTTCACAGTAATTTCAACAGAAAAGGACCCTTTGGTGGTTTATTTATCTCTGACGAGCGAGCGAAGCGAGCGGGAGTATATCGAAACCTACTCAAGGCATTTTTAATGTGTAAAAAGACGCATTGGAAGTTCAATAATATCGATTCGTTAATAATGTCTCAGACTGGAATATCCCAGAGCCCTTAATTAGACTCTAGTTAAATAGAGAGATTTTCAAACTAAAAATCTTAGATACTTTAAAGTGAGAAAAAAACACCAAACATATAATTTTAAATTTTATAACTAATTTATTAGAAGATAAAAGATTCGACCACGGCCGGGAATCGAACCCAAGTCCTCCGCATAACTTAATTGTTTAACTAACGATCAATATTAATTAACATCATATAATTTTAAAGATTTCTAGACTTGGTGCTGAAACAAACTTTTCTGGTACAGGTTTGTGACTATTATGGTACAAGTTTGGACTGCTCGAGTAATTTCTACGATAGTCTGGAACGTTCCAGAATGTTCTGATTTAAACTAAATATGAACTGCATAGTTAGTAGGTTCTATTGTTCTGATGCTGATATATTTCGGTCACATAACCTTACTCACATAACCCACCCAGGGGCCAATCTTGAGAATTAGTAAACCATTTTTCTCCTATAAATATAATTTTTCGCCAGTAAAAAAGGTCGATGTACTTGTAGCGGCAAAACAGTTCATCGACTGCGATTTTCGAGATCGATCTAGAAGCCAATAATCGATCATGGGAAGTGTGGCTCGAACGGACAATGCCTGCTCTGCCTTGTTACCAGCAGCTTGGTAATAAATTTTTTTCAGGTTATCCCAAGATACCAATCACCAACTACTTGCAAGAATGTTGATAATCGGTAAGATGTGCTGGTTGAAATTTTTCATAAAGACAAGTATTCCAAACACTGTTATCACTTGCACTGGATGGAAGAAGGTTATCATAACCAAGAAATTATTTTTGTGCTGTATATAATTGGACCAACTTTTACGAAGTTTATCAAGTCATTGTTAACGTGTTTTTTATTTTTTCCTTTTTCTTTTGTTGTGTTCTCATTCAATTCTTGTCTATAAAAAAAACATATATTTTACGAAAATAATTTATTTATTTAATTTCCTTTTTGAACACGCTTTAGTTTGTTTAGATCCTTCTATTTTCTTATCAAAACATCTTAACATACTCATGGAATCGACCTACTAGTCACAAGAAAACTCGATAGCCTACAATAAAATAAATGATGTATATTAATAAAAAAAAAAACTCTGTAAAAAAAAAACAATAAAAATAAAGAAAAACGGTGTGAAAGTGGAGGGATTAAACCCTACCTACCTGAAAGTGTCATGTTTATCAGAGTCCTAAAGTCGAATAGAACATGTGTTACTGACCAGCAAGGTGAGGAGAGAAGACTTGGACAAAAAATTCCGACAAAAACAGTTCCCAGATCATTTTACCAAAAGGGCCGCCAGGGGGAGACAATGAGGGGCCCCCGCCATTAGCGGAAGTTTAATTTGTAATAAGATATTTTTCTAATCCATCAGGCCTTGGAAGGAAGCGAGGGGTCCGTTGTGTTGTGAGGGGTCCGCCTATAGAGAGCGCTAAATACGACAGTTGTCAAATAATCCGGTTACGGTGGGAGTCTCCCTCATTTGTTCTTTCAATACATATTTCCTAAAAGTAACAATGGGCGGTGATTGTGTCCCAAAAAGTTCGTCAGCTCCGTTTCAGTAAGTGCATTGTACTTTCGGAATGAGGAAAGAACTGATATAATTGCCTATGAATGGGGAAGATATCGAAAAAATAATCGAGTCGGGTGTTGGAATCCCCTTGGCAATGTGGGGCGGGGTATGCGGTGATTGTCACAAGGGGGAGAAAGATGTCAGGGGGGACCATCGGCGAGCAAACACACTCAGTTTTTTTTTTCGTTTCAATATCTAAAGTACTATGTAAAAAAAAAAAAAAAAAAAAAAAAAAAAAAAAAAAAAAAAAAAAAAAAAAAAAAAACTGGTGCTTGCGGGAAACACACAACTTTCACTTACCAACTTACTTAGATTAGAAATTGACGTGTTTTGTTAATTTCCACTTCTCAAAGTCATAGATTTTTTTCAAATTCATTTCTTATTTTTGTTTATATTTGTTCTATAAAATAGGTTAAATGATGGTCAGGATTTTCAGTTACAATGATATTTATTATGGTAAGCCAACGTTTCGATCCAACTTGTGGATCTTCATCAGGGCTAAAAGAAAACAAATATATGAGTATCTATGCTAGAAGGTGACAATAAATGGATACATTACAGAACTGATAATAATGTTTTCATGTGCCTTCACTTCAAAAGCGTTGGATTTCCCCGCCATAAACCTTTGAAGTCGGCAAACTAACCCCCTACCACTACCTCTCACCTTATTTTTACCTTTAGTCTTGGTATCCACCTGGACTCAGTAGGTAAATATCAGATTCTATTTTATCTTATAAACCAGCATCTTATTTTAATATTTATGTATACACCATCTTTTATATTATTATCAGTTCTGTAATGTATCCATTTATTGTCACCTTCTAGCATAGATACTCATATATTTGTTTTCTTTTAGCCCTGATGAAGATCCACAAGTTGGATCGAAACGTTGGCTTACCATAATAAATATCATTGTAACTGAAAATCCTGACCATCATTTAACCTATCGTAATTGAAGAACAGTTGACCATCTCTCATCTCTATTTGTTCTTTAAAGTACACTAACTTTTTTTTTTATTATTATTAAATACAAGTTTTTACTTGTGTTAATTCGGTAAAACAAGCATAATACTCCAAGTCTTCTGATTTTATTAAAAACTTCATAGTTACCATGAAACAAATAATTTCCATTAAATGAACAGAACGGTATTGATAATAAACAATGGTCTGTCATTAAAGGCGTACTCCGCATGCGTGGGCTCAACGTTTTTTATGAGTTAACTGAATATTTTTCTTTTTTTCTCGTCTATTGATTTTTTTCATATATCATATTCAGCCATTTATTATTTTTTAGCGTAACGAGAGACTGTTAATTTCTCCATACAAACAAATTTTTATTACTTGATTACTTTATAGGTAATCAAAAAAGGCCCCTTCCCGATTTAAGCCCCTTCAGAACAAAACTTAATAATGATACAGCTTACCTGATATTAAAGATCACCTAATTTTCATTGAACATGACGAATTCGATCAAAACCATTAAAGCCGTTTTTGAGATAATCGAAAAAAAGGTAAAAATTGGAAAAAAAAGTTACGAAACGAAGTGCTCCCTCCGTTTGACCAATTTTGATGAAATGTCATATACATGTACATCATATGCTGTCGCATCTCTGACATATACATACATCAAATACCCAGTTTGATCAAAATCGTTAAAGACGCTTTTCAGTAAATAAAAAAAGAACACATGAAAATGATACAAAATTTATTAAATAAAGTACCCCATCCGTTGACCAATTTTGATGAAATTTTTGCTGTCACATCACGGTAATACACATACCGTAAATGCCTAATTTCAGGTTCGCACGTTAAGGCTATCCGGGGTTTCCCGGGCCCAGGGAGAGGTTGGAGATTAATGCCCAGTGTTATTAATTGTACCCTTTTTCCGGATTTTAAACTGGCTATCTTCGTATAGCTATCAGTAGTCTCCATAATCGATAGATTCGATACTATCGGACATAAAACTATCAATACTATTATATGGGCATGACCGGGGGGAGGGGGTGAATATTTGATTTTTTTCATTTGGTACGAGTAATGAGTATTGCTTTTATTCTTCTGTAATGATTAACCCTATACAAATAGAGTTAGCTTTAGAAAATAACATTTTAAGTTATACATCTTATAAATAGAAAATGTAACAATAACAGCATAATAAAGTATATTAAAAGGTCCATTAGTAAGCGGTATTTTCACTTATATTATCTATACTTACTACTAGAATAATAGACTATAAACAGTGTTTATTTATGCACTATAAACCACATTAATAATTATACAAATATATAACAATGAGATAAGAATATACATATAAATAAATAAATACATACATTCATTCAAACATAACGTATATCCTAAACACATTGATCTTTATATTGTCTGTAGCGAAGAATTCGTATAATTAGCAAATTATTCATTAATAAGAAAAGCCCTCAGAAGAAGGCAGTTAGATAAATAATAATATATTTTAGCCAATGATTCTATGTTCGTTACCTTAAGTAATTCGATAAATTGTGAAATGTTTATATTTTCAGCGTGGGGAATATTATGTTTTCTAAGGGAAGAATAAATCGGGCAAGAAACAATTATATGATAGAGGGTCTCTTTAGTTTGAAGATTACAAATTGTACAGTTGAGTTGAGGTTAAATAATATGTACAGTGGTTGTATAAGTAATTTTTATAATATGTCTACAAGACAATCTAAGTTGGGCTAACATACGGACCATGGGAACGTGACTTACTATTGACAAGTATGCATGGTGAATTATTTGTGGATCCCTTAAATTTACATAAAATGGGCTCCATTAAATATGATTTGAAACTATTTAAAATCGCGGGCATTTTTTCTTTTAGCACTTTTGGGTCATTAATTAACGCTGTATCACCGTATCCGATATTTTGTAAAATTTGGAACAATAGGAGATGTAATATTCGTTTTCAATTGGACTTTTATCTTCTCTTTTTAATTGTGGCCTTGGATTTTGTTTCTGTAACTAACCGAGGGATTTTCAAGTGAAGGAATTGGCAGGCAATCAGTTGTTTTGTTATTATGTAGTCCTATCGTTCCATCAAGTAAGAAGACATATATATAAGTAAACCATTCGAATTTTCATCAAATACCTCATGTTTTTCTCTAGAAAAGTTTATATGTATCTATCTTATACAAATAGGTTTCCTCTTACGATTTTTAATTAATTAATTAATTATCCCATGGCGCGACAAATATTCAATCAGAATGGTGTAAGGAGTCTGTAAATTTGAGTTTATATTTTTTTTAAGTGAAGATAATATGTTTTGTACAGAGTAGATACGCATTTTTTTTTCTTTGTCGCTCCATAAATATTTGGAAAAGTTAAATCTTATTTTCTGACCTTATTGATCGGTTTCCATTAAATTGAGTGATATTGACAAATATTCCACCGAGCAGATGGACTGATAAAGGGTCCCTCAAAGTTTCGAGTCCAGTCCTGAAGAGTGACAATTTGTCTTCATGAGAAGAAGGAGGGAGTGGGTGTGGGGGCTCAGGGTTTGCGATTCGTCTTTATTACAGGATATCTCTCAAGCACTGCCTCGCTTAGCATCATTTGTTAACGGACAAAGAGTACCATTATATATTTATATATATTAGAGTTGAAGTGATTGGGTTGTAGCACTATTAAGTAAAAAATATTATATAATAAGCTATTCTCTGTATCTTTTATAAAATTAAATCAAAAGATCATTCTACTTTATAATATGTATAACAACATCGCATGGGAGTAAAAAATCCCGAGGTATGCCGTCCCTTGGATAGGACGTAAAGTGGAGGTCCTGAGCCTGTACGATGTCAGGTACTAGCTAAGGATCCCTATCCTAATTATACCTGGATAGGCAAAATTTAGGACTCCCACTGTAGCATCTTCCGATTAGCCTCATTTAGGACAGGGATCTTTAACGAGTACCTGACATCGTACGGACCCGAGACCTCCATTTTACGTCATATCCGAGGGACGGCCTAGCTAAGGATTTTTTACTCCCATTATTTATTTATTTAACAACCCTCCCCAGCCTTTAAGGCAATACGGGCGTTTGCAGTTGTGGGGTGGTAGGCATACCTAACAACTCACCGCTGCACAGTGGTCAATAATTGCTTTTTGGTGGACATAAATCTGCCATTTCCACAAGATTGCTTTGGTATAAGTGTCCTTTTTGCTTACCCAAAACCAGGTTTCTTGTGTGTTAATAGATAGTTTTCGTTAGTATGCAAAAAAACATAGAAGAACTCAATTTTTTTTCAGAATTTTCTTTTTTATTTTTTTAGTCTGAGGGTGGGCTTTCATACCACCGAGTATCCATAAGAAAATTCAAATTGCATAGAACTTATGGGTATTTTAAAAACAACTAAAAATTCAACATTAAACTCGATTTTCTCCTTTTAGAAATAAGATATCAATATACCGATTTCACTGAAAGTTTACACTCAACGGCTAGTATATTACGTATGAGCAACATGAATTTGGTTCGCTTATTAGGGTACAAAAGCAATTTATATACTACTTTTTTTCAATAAAAACCGTTTTTCTCGGTTTCAAGGGGGTGATCCCCGGAGTTATCACTGGAGTTATTTCTACTCTTACTTGTACTACGACCACATAAAAAGATCAGTTAAATTCACTTGCACCTTTTTTAAAAAAGTATGTTTTGTATATGCTTGCAGAAAAATTGGCAATGTTTGGCCCTGTAATCTGCTGTAAATGGTACAGGTACATTTACAATCTCCTTCTAATCTATAACAAAAAACGATCTCACCTGTACATAAGGTTTTCACTTATAAATGTATATTGCGGTATAAAATTCTCAGTTAATTCGTCACATCAATTTACACTCGTTAAAATGTTTGGACTATACTGTAGGGTGGACATTGCCAATTTTCTCGTATCAAAACAAGAAGGACTGAATCAGACTTGTAGTGCTACAGATTGACCAGAGAAAACATAACTTTATCTTAAGTAAGGCAGACAAAGAGAAAAAGATTCCTTCTATGGTCAGCTAGAGAAGCTTTACGATGAAGCACCCAAATATGATGTAAAAATAATTTTGGGAGATATGAATGCAAAAGTTGGGAAAGAAAACTGTTTTAGACCATCCATTGGTAATCAGAGTAAACATGAAGAAACCAATGAAAATGGACTGCGACTGGTTGATTTTGCAATGACCAGAAATATGCGAATAAGCAGCACGTTTTTCCCTCATAAAGCGATTCATAAGGAAACCTGGGTGTCCCCAGACGGCAAAACGCGAAACCAAATTGACCATGTGATCGTTGATGCAAGACATTCCTCTCATATTAAGGATGTACGTAGTTATAGGGGAGCAGATTGATGTGACAGCGATCATCATCTCGTAAAAGTTAAATACAGGCAAAGATTAGAATTAGGCCCACGAAAGAGAGGAGAAACTTTTACCCCATACGATGTCGAAAAACTAAAAGATGAAAGAACATCCAAAATATTTAGTGAGCGGATGGAAGAAAAGATTGCAACATTTCATGGAGAAAATATAGAGGACAAGTGGAAGGAAATAAAGGAAGCTCTCAGGAGTGTTGCGGAAGAGGTACTAGGAAAGAAATCAAAAAGGGTAAACAATGGTTGGTATGATGAGGAGTGTAGGGAAGCGATAAGGAAAAGGAATGAAGCTAGGTTAAGATGCTTAAACAGGAAAACAAGGGAATCAATGCAGATTTACTCAGAGAAGAGGAGAGAGGCTAAGAACGTTTGTAGAAGGAAAAAGAGGGAATTCGAAAAGAAAAAGATGGAAGAACTACAAGAGGACTTTTCGGGCAAACAAAGCAGAAAATTTTATAGAGGAGTACGTAATATGAAGACGGGTTTTGTTCCTAGATCAGATCTTTACAAGGAACTAAAAGGAAATATCTTGGGTAGCACTAAGGATATACTAGAAAGGTGGAAACAGCACTTCGATGATCTTCTGAATGACACAAGGATACCACAACCGGTTCAGTCGAGCTTAATATACTCAGGCGATGCCATTGAACAAGAGAATGAAGATGAAATAGACGAGAATGAAATACCACCGGACAAAGAAGAAATAGCTGAAATAATTGGCAATATGCATAACAACAAAGCCCCGGGAATCGATGAGATAAGTGTAGAGGTGTTAAAACACGGAGGTAAAACCACTATTGATTGCATTTATCAATTGATATGGGAGGTATGGATGGGAGAAAAAATGCCGAGAGAATGGAGTAGGGCGGTTTTATGTCCAATCTTCAAAAAAGGTGATAGGCAGAACTGCGATAACTACAGAGGTATTGCCTTGCTCCCGACAATATATAAGATTCTGTCCATCGCTATAAATAAAAGAATTATGATCTGGATGGACAAAGTAGTCGGTGAATATCAGTGTGGCTTTCGCCCGGGAAGGTCTACTGTGGATCAAATCTTCTCGCTGCGTCAGATGCTAGAAAAATCATACGAATACAATGTAGACCTGCATCACTTATTCATAGATTTTAAGCAGGCGTATGATAGTATTAACAGAAAAGAACTGTTGATAGCGATGAAGACATTAGGCATACCTAAGAAACTAGTTAGCCTCACACAAATGACTCTGCAAGACACTAAGTCAGTAGTGAAAATCCATAATACCCTATCGGATGAGTTTTCAGTGGGAAGTGGTTTAAGGCAGGGTGACCCTCTCTCTCCAACACTCTTTAATCTTGGCCTCGAGTTAGCTATAAGAGCCATTAAGACTAACCCCGGTGGCACAATATATAACAGGCTTTCCCAGCACATGGCGTATGCAGATGATATAGTGATTTCAGCCCGAACAGAAGCTGCCTTGTCAGGAGCCCTACAGGAGTTGGAGGAAACTGCGTCAAGAATGGGCCTTGAGATAAATGAAGACAAAACGAAGTATATGATGACTTCAAGGCAAAAAGACGGGTAGAAAAGTCTATTCGCTTTACGACCCATGAATTTAAGGCGGTGGAATCTTTCAAATACCTGGGTGTCACTGTTACCAACACTAATGAGATGATGGCTGAAATTAAAACAAGAATGGCAGCGGGAAGCAGATGTATGTTCTCGTTACAAAAGCTGCTAAAATTTCGGAACCTGTCTAGAAAGGCAAAAATAATAGTATATAAGACAGTAATCCGACCAATTGTGACATACGCCTGTGAAACATGGACTCTCACCAAGGTCATGGAAAGAATTCTTCTGGTATGGGAGAGAAAAGTTCTAAGAAAGATTTTTGGCCCGGTGTTTCGTCAAGGAACTTGGAAAATCCGCCCAAACACAGAATTAAGAGCACTCTTCCATGAAGTTGACATAGTAACGTACGTCAAGAAGGCAAGGTTAAGGTGGCTTGGCCATGTGGAGAGGATGCCCGAGTATAGAATCCCCAAGAGGATGTTATACGGCAAACCTGGCGGCCAAAGACCAAGAGGGAGGCCAAGATTGACGTGGTTGAAAAATGTTGAGGAGGACCTAAGAAAAATGAGAGTGAGAGGATGGCGGATGAAGGCGAATGATCGTCAGGAGTGGCTGAAAATTGTGGAGGAGGCCAAGGTTCTTCAAGAGCTGTAGTGCCCGTCAATAAATAAAATAAAAATAAATAAAAGGCAGACAAAGCCGATTAGCAACACAAGAGCAGAGTCATACTGATTCTTTCCTAATTTCTTTACCCTCCACTACAAGTAACTAGAGTAACTATACGTAGAACATTATTATTTCTAGATAATAAGTGTTTGCAGGAAAAGTCAAATATTTATATGATTTCAGCTATTCAGTAGTTTTTTCATGTCACCTAATCAACTGAAAAAGGGAAACAGGTACTCAAGGTTTTAATTAAGGCTATTCAAAATTTTATACCGCAATATACATTTATAAGTGAAAACCTTATGTACAGGTGAGGTCGTTTTATGTTATAGATCAGAAGGAGATTGTAAATGTACCTGTACCATTTAGAGCAGATTACAGGGCAAACATTGCCAATTTTTCTGCAAACATATACAAAACATACTTTTCTAAAAAAGGCGCAAGTGAATTTAACTGATCTTTTTATGTGGTCGTAGTACAAGTAAGACTAGAAATTAACCCGGTGATAACTCCGGGAAGCACCCCTTTGAAACCGATAAAAACGGTTTTTATTGAAAAAAAAGTAGTGTATATAAATTGCTTTTGTACCCTAATAAGCGAACCAAATTCATGTTGCTCATACGTAATATACTAGCCGTTGAGTGTAAACTTTCAGTGAAATCGGTATATTGATATCTTATTTCTAAAAGGAGAAAATCGAGTTTGATGTTGAATTTTTAGTTGTTTTTAAAATACCCATAAGTTCGATGCAGTTTGAATTTTCTTTTGGATACTCGGTGGTATGAAAGCGCACTCTCAGACTAAAAAAATAAAAACGAAAATTCTGAAAAATATTGAGTTCTTCTATGTTTTTTTGCATACTAACGAAAACTATCTATTAACACACAAGAAACCTGGTTTTGGGTAAGCAAAAAGGACACTTATACCAAAGCAATCTTAACGGGAATTTGAATTTTATTAAGAAGGTAATAAAAAAGATCCCATCAATTTATCTCTAAAATTGTGGAAATGGCAGATTTATGTCCGCCAAAAAGCAATTATTGACCACTGTGCGCTGCAATAGAAACAATAGTCCATTTCTTCGCTTCTTTAGTCTCTCTTCAATTGAGCCTCATTCCGATGGTCTCCCAGGTGCAACTCCTCTTCTTCCCAGAGTGAACTGGGCTGGTCCAAGGACTTCCTTCCACCCGTAGATGAAGGACTTAAAATGAGGATACCTGTCCTCCGTGACGAGCTGAGGGAGATTGCTCTCCGTCATAGCGTAGAGTCCTGTCTCCCTCATTAGCTCCTGTCTCCCATTAAAAAACCCTAGGGCCACCGCTGGAATCGAACCCGCGACCTTTAGTATTGTAGGTTGCCATGCTAACCACAACACCACAGGTGACCCCAACATAATATTATTTCAGAGCAGCTTCTTTAATTTCCTGGAGAGTATTAGGAACTTTCTAGAACTGTGAAGGTTATTCCAAGTAGCCTCAAAAACTACTGATATGTACCTACCCTTCCCTGTGAGGTGTTGCGCATGGATAAACAATAAGTCGTACCTCCTTCCCATTTTCCAACAAAAATTCCAGATCTTTAACCATACTTTTTTTTTTTTTTTGTTTAACGTTACAATATTGAAATAATAAAACAAACTGAAGTTAAAAGTATGGTTTACGATTATATTCCAACAAAAGCCATCCTTGAATTACGAGACGAGGTATAACTGCCAACTTTATCTATTTTCAGGGTAAGAGAAACGAGCGGGTATAAACTTTATGAAAAGCACAAACTGGAGCCCGCATTCCTCCAAAGGTTTACAGTCCGAAAAGCCTTTCCATAGGCTATTCCCCGAGAAGTATAAATATATATATACTTATATACAGCGGGATGATAAAAGGGTCTCATATATAACAGACGCCATCTATAAAAGAAAACAAAGGATGGTTGTTGGAAGTTTGGGGGGGGGGGGAAGGAAAGTAGAGTGATGTTTGAGGAAGTGGGGAGTTACAATGGTGGAGTTGGTAGGCAATCATGGAGTTGTATATAGATTGTACATTACTAGCGGCGATGTATGGAGATCTCATTTCCTATAGATATTGCCTATCATATCCTCGCCTTTTCCTCTTCAAGTTCTCCTTCTTGATACTCCTCTGGGAGGAACCGGGAGAGTTAACTCTTCCGGGAATGGGCGATAAGCAGGCAATCTTAGGAGTTCGTAAAATCGTCTACTATTGGGATTCAGTCAGATTTTTTTTTTTTTTTTTTTTTTCAAATATGCAAATATTTGAATCTTAGATGTCTCAATAATAATACAGTAGAAATAGGATTCCCCTTATTCTACTTCTGAGCCATAGATACTGCAATCCGTCCTTTATCTATTTTGGTGAATCGGAATAAGAATAGATTATTTTGATGTTTCGGGTAATTTTGCCTGTTCCCAGATTTTTCAAAGAATTTAAATTCAATATTCAGAAATATTGCATTATTAAAAACAAAAATCTGGTGCGTGCGCGCAACACACAACTTTCACTTACCAACTTACTTAGATAAGAAATTGACGTGTTCTGTTAAATATAATTTCCCTAAGTCACACATTTTTCTACATCCTTATCTTATTTTTGTTAATCGTTAAAGCCGTTTTTGAGTAAATAAAAAAACCCGTGAAAATGATACAAAATTTATTAAGTAAAGTCCCCCCTCCGGTTTATCAATTTTAATGAAATTTTAACAGTCATATCTCGGGCATATACATACAACAAATACCAAGTTTGATCAAAATCGTTAAAGCCGATTTAGAGTAAATAAAAAAAAACACGTGAAAATGTTACAAAATTTATTAAGTAAAGTCCCCCCTCCGGTTAATCAAATTTGATGAAATTTTTACAGTCATATTTCGGGCATATAAATAGATGAAATACTCAGTTTAATCAAAATCGTTAGAGCCGTTTTTGAGAAAATCGAAAAAAACCTAAAAAGTTACTAAGTAAAGTACCCCCTCCCTTTAAGTAATTTTGATGAAATTTATGCTGTCACATCGCGGGCATATACCTACACTAAATATCCAATTTCAGGATCGCACGGTTTATAGTTTTTGAGCTAGTCTGTTCACACACACACACACACAGACACAGACACACACACACACAGACCATTTCGCGGGACTTGGTCATTTCGACTCAGGGGACCCCAAAACGTGTATTTCCGTTGAAAACCGGAAGTCGAATTTTTTCACGATCGCAATACTTCCACTTACTATATATTTCATATATAGGTAAGTGAAAGTAAAAAACAACTAAAACTTCAAAACTGGGACTGAGACAAAAATTAAATACATATTTATACTTTATAAAACCAAAATGGACACACTCTTCGCAGATATACGGAACAGCTAAAAAGACCCAACGACTTCAGACCTTTCAATCAAAAATGTTAAGACTCATAGTAAATGCGCCATGGTACGTCACTAACAAAAATCTACCTATGGACTTACAAATAGAAACAATAGACCAACATATAAAGACACAGTATAGTCACTTACAAGGCCACATCAACCGACTGATTAGAGACATGACAACAGGTGATATACCAATAAATAAGAGATTAAAAAGGCGTTGAATGAGAGATCTCCTTCGTTAAAAAACCAGATTAACTGAAATAATCCAGACAAGAGGTACTGCTTGGTGGCATCTTTCCCCATGCCTAACATGCCCTTATTTAATTAGCATAGCTCACATTTGCTGATTGCCGAAGTTTTTTGACTGGCAAAAATCAAAATTGAAGACAAAAAAATCTGGTGCGTGCTCGCAACACACAACTTTCACTTACCAACTTAGTTAGATAAGAAATTAATGCGTTTTGTTAATGCCACTTCTCAAAGTTACACATTTTCCACATTCATTTCTTATTTTTATTTTCATTTGCTCTATAAACCCCTCAGAACATTTTAATAATGATAACGCTTACCTGATATTAAATAACACTCAATTTTCATTAAACATGACGAATATGAAGAAAATCGTTAAAGCCGTTTTTGAGATAATCTAAAAATTGGAAAAAAAGTTATGAAATAAAGTGCCCCCTCCGTTTGACCAATTTTGATGAAATGTTTGTTGGCTATCACATCTTTGGCATATATATACATCAAATACCCAGTTTGATCAAAATCGTTAAAGCCGTTTTTGAGTAAATAAAAAAAACACGTGAAATTGATACAAAATTTATTAAGTAAAGTCCCCCCTTCGGTTGATCAATTTTGATGAAATGTTGGTTATCACATCTTTGGCATATACATACATCAAATACCCAGTTTGATCAAAATCGTGAAAACCGTTTTTGAGTAAATAAAAAAAACACGTGAAAATGATACAAAATTTATTAAGTAAAGTCCCCCCTCCGGTTGATCAATTTTGATGAAATTTTTACAGTCGTATCTCGGGCATATACATACATTATATACCCAGTTTGATCAAAATCTTTAAAACCGTTTTTGAGTAAATAAATTTAACACGTGAAAATGATAAAAAATTTATTAAGTAAAGTCCCCCCTCCGGTTAATCGATTTTGATGAAATTTTTACAGTCATATCTCGGGCATATAAATAGATCAAATACTCAGTTTAATCAAAATCGTTAGAGCCGTTTTTGAGAAAATCGAAAAAAACGTAAAAAGTTATTAAGTAAAGTACCCCCTCCCTTTGAGCAATTTTGATAAAATTTTTGCTGTCACATCGCGGGCATTAACCTACACTAAATACCCAATTTCAGGTTCCCACGGTTTATAGTTTTTGAGCTAGTCTGTTCACACACACACACACACACACACACACACACACACACACACACACACACACACACACACACACACACACACACACAGACCATTTCGCGGGACTTGGTTATTTCGACTCAGGGGGTCCCAAAACGTGTATTTCCGTTGAAAACCGAAAGTCGAAAATTTTCACGATCGCAATACTTCCACTTACTATACATTTCATATATAGGTAAGTGAAAGTAAAAAAAAAATCAAAATTGTATTAAGGTTAATTTCACATAAAAAAAAAAGTAATTGTTACTGTTCTTATGATGGCAATTACATTTTTTGCTTATTCTTAAGTTTTTGTTTAGCATTTGATAAATTTACATAGTGAAATTTAAATGAATTTATAATAAGAAGTCAAACAGTGTTAGATAAATAGATTTTGAGGTATCGAAGTTCGGTATACAGAAATTGGAACTCTTCATATATTATTTTTAATTTCTCCTTAGATGATTCCCCCTCCCTAAAAAAAAATCTGTATTAAATTTAAGTTTCCCAGCTTTGCCTTGATTAGTTCACTTGAAATGTCATCTGTTCCCTCTACTTTTAATTTTCCAATGGCTATTTTAACTTCCTCTTGACTCGGTTCTACTACTAATGGTTCAGCACTCTGATATTCCGTTAGAGAAGATAACACTATTATTTTCCGCATGTAAAGTATTATTGATATAATCCTTGTAATATAAAATATTACATCGGTATATGTCTACCTGATCGGCCAAGATATTATTCTTTTCTTCCCTAATTCCATTCGTAACCGGTCCCGACTATTTATGGATTCTGTTGATGCCTTTTTTTTTTTTTTAAGAAGAAAAGTAATTTTTATTCTGGGACATTTAGTCCCCTAAGAATAACAATAATGAACAAATTAATAGCCATTTGTCTGGTTATTTGGAAAAAATATAATAAAAACAATAGAAAGAAATAAAGAATTAAAATATAAGGTAGACACAAAAAAGAAAAGTAATACAGTAAAGATAACAAAGACAGAATGTAGAAAGAAAAAATGTAAGATCAACATGCGGATGTACAGTACAAAACTTCAGCTTTTGAGCTTAAGAGATATATATAAATAGAAATAATATATATAATAAAAATCAAATAGATTTATCCTTAATGCTGTTCACTATTTACATATTTACATAGCCATCGGGGATTGGAGAATTAGGAGGTGATGAAATAGTAGGGTTTTGAAGGATGTGAGGGATGAAGTTTTTCGGATAGAGACAGGTAATGAATTCCAGAAGGTGGCAGCACGGATGATGAAGGATTTTGTAAAGGATGCAGATCGGTAAAAAGGGATATACAGGTTAGAGGTTTGGGATCTGGTATTTAGAGAATGTATAGAGGAGCAGGGTTTGAACAAACTGAGGATATAAGGAGGTTTCTTGGTTCTGAAGGTTTGGAAAAGGTATACACCTAGGAAGTATTGCCGTCGGAAAACTGGGTAGAGCCACTTCAATTCTGCATACCAGCTGGAGATATGCCTTCGTACATAGCTCTAACGTTATCCTCGATTTTGTTACTTTCAATTTCTGTTATTTTATTTTTGAGATACTCTAGTTTTTTAAATGTGAGCAATTTATTAGTTTTTTTTCTTAATGCTCGAAAGTAAGGGGGATTGGTTTCGTTAGGATTAGTTAGGGTAAAGGCACCAATTACTGACACTATAAAAACCATTTTTTGGTTTTTCATCAATATCACTCTTATTTATTGGTGCACACTAACAACTCAAAGCTTTTCTGTTAGGCCAATATCTATTCTTTCATTCCTGCTAGTTAAAGGTTTTTTAATAATGAATTAATTACCTTTTTTATTAAAAATTTGGACGCATGTTTTTTCTCCTATTACTGACACTCAATCACCAATTACTGACACTATAAGGAACCAATTACTGACACCCTGTTACAACTTAAAATAATTCTATTTAAGGCTTTAAAATATAAATAATCAGCAAGGTAAAAGTAACTCAAGTAAATATGTTTAAAATATACAAAATATTTGATAAATAAGAAGGGATACACTATTGGTAACTAAGACAGAGATGTGATTGTCAATCTCAAAATTTACAAACTATCATTTGCTTTGTGCGTTTGGAAATAAAAACTTTCTTCTAGCTTCAATTCAGATTAATCAATTTGTAATGGAAGTTCGAACAAGAATTGCTCGTTTGAAAGAATTGACGAATTCGGTAACCGTGCGATAACATTATTAGGTTCTATTGTTATCACCTCTTCTTTGAATTTAAAGACATTTTTCATACGATTACAAGCTTTCATACATTTAGCAATCATAATCCCATCTACAATACTAAATATACAACACGCAACGCTGATATTCTTTTTCTTGGTAGATATATAAGCAGTAATGTAGTCACCCTCTCTTACTTTTGGGCATTCCATAAAGTGTTTGTTGAATCTCGATGAAATCTGATCCAAATCTCTCACTGCTTTTTCTTTACCTTCAACTGCTACTAGCTCTTGTAAGGGTTTGTCGTCCTTCTTAGTTGAATTTTTATTTTATTTTGTAGATATTTCTATTATAACTCCATCGTCGTCCATTTTTTCGATTAAGGAAGGCGATGTTATCCCAATAATATCTTCAATGGTTTGGACAATATCCAGTCGTGTTTCTTCAACATCAGAACCACCTAATGTGGTATCAGTAAATGGAACAGAAACATTTGGATCTTTTATCGCATAAATTTCGTGATTAGGAAGAATGAAATTGAATGAGTCATCCAATTGCACTTGCTCATCATTAATTGGCTCATTTTCCTGGTCATTCTCTTTCTCGGTGGTCCCATTTGTCTCATCTTGCGGGTCCCACTGCACATGGTTGTCTTCTTCGACGCTAGAAGTCTGTTCTTTAATTTTTTTGGGGTGAAGAAAAAACTTTCACGTAGTTATTTACTGTCAAGTAAACATTCTTGGCTCCCTTGGGAGCTAATACTTTTTTCCCTTTAGGATTAAGGAAAAAAGCTGTCTCATCCCCATTGAACACCCTTTTTGGATTTTCTAATATTTCGAATAATGATTTTCCTCGTAAATATTTTTCGGTACGCTTGAACCAACCGGCTATATCATCTGTACCAGAAATAGGATATTTGCCAGTTACCTTATAATAAAATGTGATGCGAGGTACCCCGTGGTTCCGAGCTGCAGTCTTCACAGGAACCCCTTGTTTCACGTCATCAAGTGCTGCCAGCATCTGATCCTCCCTATAATTTTTCCTGCAAGTTGGTTCTTTCTTCTTCTTCTTATTTTCCTTAGAATAAATTGGAGATTGTTTATTATAAAGGAGGAGTAAAAATACGTGGGAGAAGACTGTCAGTAACTGGCTATGCTCACTTTCAGTATCTGGTGTGCGTACATCCCAATTACTGACACTCGCAGAACCAGTTACTGACACCCCCTGTCAGGAATTGGATCCCATCGTTTTTTTAAAAAACGGACAGCACCATTGTGTTCTACGTTAAAAAATTACCTAATTAGACATTGGAACTAAATTTCTACGAAATACCCCGTTACTGACAAAAGTGTCAGTAATTGGGTGAAGGTATGTTTTTGGATACCCAAATCCTGACATCCCCAAAATAAATTGTTTTACTGGAAATTCACATTGGGAAAAACTATTCTTATTATCTAACATCATTATTAGAGTGCTACAAAGAAAATTCAAGAGAAAACACAATGAAGAAATGTTTATAAAAAACAAAATAGCGACTCACCTCCTTAGCAAAAACCTTAAGGATCCAGCAGCTGAAGAAAGAGTGACTCTAAAGCTTGATTTCCGAGATTTAGGTTATCAATGATGACTTGAAATTGGCGGGAATCAGAAGCTAATCGACGTGGCTTTGATTTGGCGCATTTTTCGAATTCATGGAGAGCTTGCAACCCTTATTATTCAAGGTATAAGGAGCAAGTGTCAGTAATTGGGTTAGTGTCAGCAATTGGTGCCTTTACCCTAACGCTTCTAATTTAGTAGTTTTTCTTTTGTCGCACATATTAATGCCATCTTCATCCAACCCCGCTTTATTTTTTTATTTTCCCTTTTCCCAAGACACAATCTACCGACCTCTTTAATATTATAGCTGATACCTTCTCAGAACTTGACAATGTCTCCGTTATCCTAGTATGAAGATTCCAAAGCCTCAAATCTATATTTGACTTCTAGCTAGAATTTCTTTCTTACAGTCGGAATTTTCAATTTCTCCGGACTAAACTTATCGCAATAGAAACCAATCCCATTTTCTTTTAAGTCTCTGGCGAATTTTCGCGGTTACTTGTTCATGGTCGGATCATTCGCACTCGGCCCACGATATGATCGAATTCCAATTATGCTATTTTGCCACTTATGTTGAACGAAGACGTGATCGATTTGATAACCGGTTTGCGAATCCGGCGACATCCATGCATATTTTTATCTTTAAACTTAGCATACTTGATTATTAAGTTTTTCGAGAATAACTAGTCGTATTATTATCATTGCTATATTTAGAAGAAGAAGAAAAAGTATTTTTATTCTGGGACGCCATGTCCCCTAAGAATAACAATATATGTACAAATCCGGAGTCATTTGTCTGGCTAGTTTAGAACAAAGTTATTAATTAAAGCAATAAAATTAAATCGAGTCTCATTGAACAAAAAAAAACAATATCATGAGAAATTAGAATATAAGTTGACTAGTTTTCAACCATTTAAACTTAAAAAAATAAATAAAAGAGGAACAAGATTTATGTATACAAACACAGATAAGTATTGCAAATTAAAACAGGTTTCATTATTTTATATAGTTGCGGTAGTTTGAAGATTAAGGAGGTGGAGGAATTATTGGGTTTTAAAAGATGTAAGGGATGCATTTTTACGGATAGAAACGGGTAAAGAGTTCCAAAAGGAGGCACCACGGATGATAAATGATTTTGTAAAGGAGGCAGTTCGGTAGGAAGGGATGTATAGATTTAAGGTTTGGGATCTGGTATTTTGGGAGTGAATGGAGGAACAAGGTGCAAATAAATTCAGGATATACAGAGGCTTTTTGATTCTGAATGTTCGGAAAAGATATACACCAAGGAAATATTGCCGCCGAAAAACTGGGTAGAGCCATTTCAATTCAGCATAGTAACTTGAGACGTGGGAGCGCCTGGGGACACCAAAGATAAATCTAATGAAGCAATTCATTAGTCTCTTTAACCTCGCCTCATGCATACCAGACAGTCCCCCGTATACAAGACAGCCATAATCAAAATGGGGAAATATAAGAGAGGAAACAAGGAGTTGACGGGTTTTGGAGGACATGCAATCACGGGATCTGCGGAACTGTTTGAGGATAGCGATGGATTTTCTAGTGATTTGGGAAATATGGTTACTCCACGACATTTATTTATGTAACGTCATTTATGTAACGATTGTATGATAGTTTACTTGTTCCCTACCTAGCTTTGCGTTTGCGTCTCCCAGAATGTTTTTTATGTAGTTTCGCCATAGTTTATCATAAACCGATTCTAGTTAATCCTAAAATTCGCAATTAAATCAATCACTCTTGGGTGATGAAGGGGGGGGGGGCAAAATTTAGGACTCCCACTGTAGCATCGTCCTATTTTATGCCTTGGGCCCGGTGCACACGTACGACACTTTTCTGCCATCCGGACTATAAACCTATAGGTTTATGGTCAGGTGTACCTGGAGTATAATGGACCGACCGGATTACACCGGTCTTAGTGGCATAAAATCACGTTAAAACAAACAAACAAGAAAACATTTTATAATATGTATATATTTATTTTTATCTTTGGATCAGGTACTTTGAAGAATAAAACAATCACAGGTGATTTCCTCTACTCCTCGATTTAATATCATTTTAGACCAAAGAGAAGCCGAAGGGTTGAAATTGGTTCGCTAAAGAAGGAGTTATATCTCGACCACCACCCTATCGCCGCTCCGGTGATGGTATGCAAAGTGGTCCGGGATTATCGTTCATACAGGGCTAATAGAATACTCCTACCGCCGGGGATCGAACCCCCATCAAAAGGATACCGGAGGGGGCCGGCCTTTTACATTTTGATAGGGGTGGGGCCGATATCACTAATTTAACATTGATTGCCTTTTTACCATATTAATTTCCACCGGAAGAGGAAGGCATTCAATATTTATGAACCCGGGACAAAAGTTGTTCCCCAGCTCCTTAAAGCGTCGATATTATTGAAATCACTAGGGCCTCTTCGAGTGAGGTTTTTTTTTTTTTTTTTTTTCAAGGGCGAGTAGTGAGTTTTATCCAGAGTTTTTTTTTTTCTGAATTTCTCCGAGGGAAACGGGAGGCAATTTTCTTATTAATACAGCATTTATAAGAATTTGAACGATACGAAAAAATTTGAACTGATATCGTTTAATTTTAATGAAGCTGTTATTTGATCTTTTATTGAATCATGCTTATATTACATTATTGATCCGTCCTATACAATAATAATAAATTCTTTCCGTAAGAACAAAATTATATAATATACAAAGCAGGCTTTAGAGCCTTACAGTAAAGCTTCAATAAACAAATTGAAATGAAACAAATAAGTTTTACGATTGCAACGAGCTAAGTGGGGCAGTTATTATATCTCTGTATCAGTTACCGCTACATTTTCATATTTAAACACTTATTTCCAGATAAGCTAAGGTGTATTTATATTTTCTAAAAAACAAAAAAAGAGAGATAAAAAATGAAATTAGAGCTTCTATCGGTTTGAAAATTTTATAATAGGAATTGTCAATTTTTTAGGAACACTGGATGACTAGTGTCGTCAAAATCGTTAAATTTTGATCAAATTGTCATGTTTAATGAGAATCAAGTATTGTTTAATATCAGGTAAGTTTTATCATAACTAATGATTTGATGGTGCTTAAATGGGGAAGGGGACTTGTTTGTTTTCCTACATAAAATACCTTTGTTTTTAACTGCCTCTCGTTATGCCTAAAAATAAAAAATGGCTAAATATGAAAAAAATCGAGTAAGCAGATAAAGGAGAAAAAATAAAAATATTCCGACAACTCATAGAACACGTTGAGCCCAGACGTGCGCAGTGCGTAATCCCCGTAAACAGTAGCCACTATTTTTGTATTCTTGACGCTTGGAAATTTCAACGTTAAAAAATGAAAATTGTTGAAAATATGGTTCTTACTTTATAAATGGCGCCATGATAAGCAAGGGAAAGCCCGTGGTGGCCCTGGGATTTTTTAAAGGGAGTAAAAAATCCTTAGCCATGCCGTTCCTCGGATAGGACGTAAAATAGAGGTACCGAGCCTATACGATGTCAGGTAGGTACTCGTTAAAGATCCCTATCCTCATTATACCTGAATAGGCAAAAACAAACATTTTTTTAAATAATTTATTTTTGAAGAGAAAAGATTTGGCTCCGCCGGGATTCGAACCCGGGTCTTCCGCGTGACATGCGCGGTATGCTTATCCATTACACCACGGAGTCCCTTCCAAACGGTGCCAAATCCTTCCTCTTCACTGACACCTCTCCCACGATCTCGCAAGTTTTGCGAGTATTTATTAATTTAAAAACGAGAGTGGTCATCCACGATAATGATTAAATTAATATAAAATAATTTAAAAATTGACGAAAGTCAAAAGATGCCCAAAAGTTGGACAAAAATGGACACTCCGTGGTGTAATGGATAAGCATACCGCGCATGTCACGCGGAAGACCCGGGTTCGATTCCCGGCGGAGCCAAATCTTTTCTCTTCAAAAATAAATTATTTAAAATAATTTTAAAACAAGAATGGTCATCTACGATAATGATTAAATTAATACAAACATTTTTTTGTTTTTTTAAATTTGTAAATAAATAAATAGAATGTTATATATTACATACTATAACCGGACAGATCCCATTTTAATGGAACTCTGGCTGTTTATACGCTCCGGATAGATAAGATACCGAATCCTTCAGTGCCACTCAGCGGCGACAGGGCGAGATAAGGCTGCCCTCCCTCTGTTTACACCCCCCCATCACTCCCTATCACTCCTCCTCCCTCCCTTATCACTCTCTCAGGGACGTCTATTTCAACTGAGAGCAAATTGAGTCCCCTCCCTGCCCACCGGAGGCAACTCTTCCCGTCGGACGCCTCCCGTCGCCTCCGCTGTCTGTTAGTCCTGCGGGGGGTGGCAGGGGACGGCTGGGGGTGGAGGAGATCCGGGTGCAAGATAAGCCACTCTACTTCTTTATTTACTGGGACATGGCGAGATTCTTGAAGTCTGCTCGAGGGATTGGGTATTGATTACTCAGGTAGTCGAAATTAATGAAAATGAAGAATTTAACTTTCTTGAACGGCTTTTATGAAAAGCATTATCGGAACACAGCATAAAAAACAACCACACCTTTGATTTCGACAACACTAAAATTTTTAGCACCGTACAAAATACAAAAAACAGAATAATAGAAGAGTCAATATACATAACAAAAAACCTAGAAAACACAATAAACCACAGAAAAGACACAAAACACCTTAATAATCACTATGCACACTTAATAAAAAAAATCTGGTGCGTGCGCGCAACACACAACTTTCACTTACCAACTTACTTAGATTAGAAATTGACGTGTTTTGCTAAATATCATTTCCCAAAGTCACACATTTTTCTACATTCATATCTTAATTTTGTTAATCGTTAAAGCCGTTTTTGAGTAAATAAAAAACCCGTGAAAATGATACAAAATTTATTAAGTAAAGTCCCCCCTTCGGTTGATCAATTTTGATGAAATGTTGGCTATCACATATTTGGCATATACATACATCAAATACCCAGTTTGATCGAAATCTTTAAAGCCGTTTTTGAGTAAATAAAAAAAAAAAACACGTGAAAATGTTACAAAATTTACTAAGTAAAGTCCCCCCTCCGGTTAATCAATTTTGATGAAATTTTAACAGTCATATCTCGGGCATATAAATACATCAAATACCCAATTTGATCAAAATCGTTAAAGCCGATTTAGAGTAAATAAAAAAAAACACGTAAAAATGTTACAAAATTAATAAGTAAAGTCCCCCCTCCGGTTAATCAATTTTGATGAAATGTTGGCTATCACATATTTGGCATATACATACATCAAATACCCAGTTTGATCGAAATCTTTAAAGCCGTTTTTGAGTAAATCGAAAAAAAACCTAAAAAGTTATTAAGTAAAGTACCCCATCCCTTTAAGTAATTTTGATGAAATTTATGGTGTCACTTCGCGGGCATATACCTACACTAAACACCCAATTTCAGGATCGCACGGTTTATAGTTTTTGAGCTAGTCTGTTCACACACACACACACACACAGACACACACACACAGACCATTTCGCGGGACTTGGTCATTTCGACTCAGGGGACCCCAAAACGTGTATTTCCGTTGAAAACCGGAAGTCGAAATTTTTCACGATCGCAATACTTCCACTTACTATATATTTCATATATAGGTAAGTGAAAGTAAAAATTGAGACACCTGTAAAAAAATAATAGAAACCAAAACCAAAACATAAACATACAAAGAGAAAATAGGATGAAGGGGACTAGACAATCCAAGTACCAAAGTCCACCACAAAGTCCAAGTACCTTAGTAACACCAGTTTAAAATGTGACAATGAAATGAAAATTCCATTCATATATGCCAAAAAATGTAAAATGCCAAATATGATTTTTGCAGAGTATTATATACTCTGATTAAAAAATGTATGATGACAATTAGGAATTTGAAGTGTGAAAGAAAGTAACTCATAGGTAATGTAATTGTAATATCAATATACAAAATGTAAAATCCGCTTAGATAAAATAACTAATGTGACAGAACATTAATAATTATAAAAATATGTTATATATAGATTGGGTTGGCCAATAGCCCGAAACGTTGGGAAATAAAATAAAATTTTGAATATATGGAAGAGACTCCTTCATTTAAAAAATCCAAAAAAATAAGCACTCTTCATCACTAAGTGAAAGAAAAGAAACAAGACTTTTATGAACGTTTTTGTATTTAGTTCTCTAGCTTCCACGTCTTAACCAAGCAAAACCAAATCGGGCATCTCTGAGTAGAGGTATATACTCTCCCAAATGCATATTTTCTGTATATTATTCCTATTTGATTTTTTTCGGCACACAAAAAAAGGTTGGTACTAGATTATATTAGTTGATTGAGGTATCATTTTAACCCATTAACGCCTGTAGACTGATATATCAGTTCGAGCGCTGCAGTCTCTATGGCCTGTAGACTGATATATCAGTTCGAGCTCTTTAATGCTATTAACATTTTACATCTTGGAGCATGGAGTTCTCCAGGCATAAACTGTACATCCAAAAAAAAAAAAAAAAAAAAAAAGTAAAATAAAGCAATTATAAACAAAATCTTGTTTAAACGACGTTTACCTGATTCCCTGTTTAACACGTTCACGCCGGCGCGGGCCACCGGTGGCCGCACTAAACTGTCTCATCGGGCGTCGCGGGCCACCGGTGACCCGCACTAAACAGTCTTATCGGGCGGCGCGGGTCACCGGCGGTACGCATTGGATTGTGTTCTGAATTATTATTCTGAATTATTAGCCGCCAGATGAAGCGCGATTATAATTTGAGCGCCGCACACAGGGGTATTTGGCCCTAAAAGTTGGCCAAAACCCATTTTTTAAAATTTGAAATATCTGGTAAATAATGACTGGAAGTTCAAGTAGAGGACCTGTTGGATCATGTAAGATGATTTTTATCTCTTCCAGGCCCTTAATCCGGCGGCTATTCTAATTCAAATCTGACCTTATCCTTTAAATCGTCTGGGATCATAAATATTGGTCTACAAAATATATTAATTTTCTTTGTTCTTACTGAAGTATCGGCATTATCATATGATGGATAGCTCGAGGCCAGGTTTGTACTTGTTATCCAGATAGTTATAATTTTTTTGTATTCAATACTAGTTTCAATATCTTTTTGTTTTTTAGTAGGTATATTTTAGAGCTAAAAATTAAATTTGAAGGTTAAAAAGTTATACTTCTGGGCATTTCTGGGCAACGAAATATTTTTTATGATAATGTATAATTATCGTAAATTATGTTTCTTGAAAAAAATTCTGCGAATAGCTGCGATTCGGACACTTATAATTTTTTATTACTAAAATGTCAATTTCATTAAATAATAAAAAAAAATTCAATTTTGTTATATTTTCATTTATTTGTATTTTAGGATCTTCAGGAAGAATAACTGTAACCTGAATGGAATTATTTGACACATTTTAAAAAAAATTATTTAACATTAGCTTTTAAAAAAAAGAATGAATTTTTGGTGTCTTTTCTCATTGGGAAATATTGTAATAACCTACAGCATGTGAAAGAGCTAAAACAAAATTATCCATTTCGAGGCATGATTTCCAAGTGAGATAGAATGCTTCTTCAAGGAAAAGAAATGTTTTTGAAACAGCAACAAGAAATTGCTAAGTGGGACGATATCAATCAAAAGCTCAAGATCTGGTGGACTCTCTGAAAAATCATTTGTTACTTTAAAATTTACAACGGATACGGAGAAACTTTATCAATGGTCTGCTATGACACCATCTGTTCACAAAATTTTAAGGGATGGTTTTGAAGTGACAAAAAGTCCTCTGCTTCATATTGGTCTTTTATCTGAGGAAGGAGCAGAAACCATTTCCGGATTTATAGAGGACATATGACCAGAAAATTTTCCCGGACAGAGTGCAATCTGGGGAATTCTACACCCGGCCATTAATCAATTAATACTTAAACAAAAAATAAAATTTTTGTTTGCCAAAACATGTCTTACATATCCCATTTTACGATTCTTTTTGTACCACACTAGTACAATAAAAACTAAAACAGTCTAATGTAATGATCACTTTTCAAACGCTGCTATCTTCTTTTTTTTTTCCAAAATAACCTATAATTTTTTTGGTTTGAAAAAATTCAACAAAAAAAATAATTAAAAAACAAATAATAATAATTACCAATGTTACGTCCTCCAAGAGGATATTCTCGTATTATCAATCTCAAATTAAAAAAAAAAAAATTTTTTCTTTCCCGCCACATATTCCATTATCGACTCCAACCAAATGTCAAAAATCGAGTTTTTTTTTTACTCCCATTTTAGAGCCAAAAAATCTAAGTGACTTCATTTCGTGCCACTACGAAATTTGAATATGAAATATATATATATTTGCAATCTATTCCGACATGCGTCTTACCTTACTGGATTTTTGTCCAAGAGCACTGTATACTGTGCCGTCTGTGTTGGGATAGTTATCTCCTAGCGGCTACGGTTCGGCTTCTACAAGAGCGCTTGTAATTAATGGAACTGCTAGTCGTTGAATAGTTGGGCTTCGGGCCATTAGCTTTGTTACGGTGGCTTCTATCAGGGCCTCTTCACCTTTCATTTCCATATTTAGTTCTCCGAGCATTCAGTCGCTCGAAAGAATAGGCTCCGAGGTCTATAAAGAATAAACTCATTAAAGGTGATTTGAAAACAAAACATCCAGAGTTCCTTAAACTGGAGCAGGTCATACTTATCTGTCAAAGTATCGCAAATCCAGGTATTATCAGAGAAAGAAAAAACCCTAAACTTCTTTGAACACTATATCTCAAAAATCCTGAATGCACTGGAACATTGGTATGTTAATTCCAGTTCTTCAACCAAACCGAACTCATATCTATCAAAATTTTAACGTGAATGTCATAAATTAAAATTGTGGAGAAAATTGGATAAACAATTTCAACATTTTTACTTTCACTTACCTATAAATGAAATATATAGTAAGGGAAAGTATTGCGAACGTGAAACTTTTTGACTTACTTTGGTTATACTGGTTTTGGGGTCTCGTGAGTCCAAATAACCATGTCCCGCTAAATGTTCTGTGTGTGAACAGACTAGCTCAAAAACTATTAACCGTACGAACCTGAAATTGGGTATTTAGTGTATGTATATGGACAAGAAGTGACAGCGAAAATTTCATCAATATGTGTTCATCAAACGGAGAGGGCACATTATTTAAAGATTTTTTACTTTCACTTACCTATATATGAAATATATAGTAAGTGGAAGTATTGCGATCGTGAAAAATTTCGACTTCCGGTTTTCAACGTAAATACACGTTTTGGGACCCCCTGAGTCGAAATAACCAAGTCCCGCGAAATGGTCTGTGTGTGTGTGTGTGTGTGTGTGTGTGTGTGTGAACAGACTAGCTCAAAAACTATAAACCGTGGGAACCTGAAATTGGGTATTTAGTGTAGGTATATGCCCGCGATGTGACAGCAAAAATTTCATCAAAATTTCCCAAAGGGAGGGGGTACTTTATTTAATAACTTTTTAAGTTTTTTTCGATTTTCTCAAAAACGGCTCTAACGATTTTGATTAAACTGAGTATTTAATGTATTAATATGTCTGAGATATGACTAAAAATTTCATCAGAATTGATTAATCGGAGGGGGGACTTTACTTAATAAATTTCGTACCATTCTCACGTGTTTTTTTTATTTACTCAAAAACGGTTTTAACGATTTTGATCAAACTTGGTTTTTGATGTATTTATATGCCAAAGATGTGATAACCAACATTTCATCACAATTGATCAACCGGAGGGGGGACTTTACTTAATAAATTTTGTATCATTTTCACGTGTTTTTTTTATTTGCTCAAAAAACGGTTTTAACGATTTTGATCAAACTTGGTATTTGATGTATTTATATGCCCGAGATATGACTGTAAAAATTTCATCAAAATTGATCAACCGGAGGGGGGACTTTACTTAATAAATTTTGTATCATTTTCACATGTTTTTTTTTATTTACTCAAAAACGGTTTTAACGATTTTGATCAAACTTGGTTTTTGATGTATTTATATGCCAAAGATGTGATAACCAACATTTCATCACAATTGATCAACCGGAGGGGGGACTTTACTTAATAAATTTTGTATCATTTTCACGTGTTTTTTTTATTTGCTCAAAAAACGGTTTTAACGATTTTGATCAAACTTGGTGTTTGATGTATTTATATGCCCGAGATATGACTGTAAAAATTTCATCATAATTGATCTACGGGAGGGGGGATTTTACTTAATAAATTTTGTATCATTTTCACGGGGTTTTTTTATTTACTCAAAAACGGCTTTAACGATTAACAAAAATAAGATATGAATGTAGAAAAATGTGTGACTTTGGGAAATGATATTTAGCAAAACACGTCAATTACTAATCTAAGTAAGTTGGTAAGTGAAAGTTGTGTGTTGCGCGCACGCACCAGATTTTTTCTGTATAGCAATCGAAATAAAATCAGGTTAGGCTTCACCATGTATGTAAAAGTAGTAATGGACTAATAGCTCCTACTCCGGGCTGTAGTGCTGTCCAGTAAGTAGGTAAGTAATAATAAATTTAATGTTATCATGACAGAGAAATAATTGAATAAATGGATAATGCAATGGAGGTAATACAAAAACATCAACTTTGGGTTTGAAGTAGTCAAGTATTGGCTTGTCCGGAAAGTTCGTAGAGAAATTTGGACATAAATTAAAATTGATGAACAGCTTAAAATTTATTTATTTAAAATACAAAATAGTTACCACCGTTAGCGATTACCCTTTCCCAACGGCTTGGAAGGTCCATAATCCCTTTTTTCCAAAAATCACAGTCACTTACTCCTGAAGAACAATAAAAGGTTCGTTTTGACGTCATCTTCTGAAGAGTAGGATTTCCCTTGTCGAAAATTTTCGAGGGAACAGAAAAGATGGAAATCCGAAGGAGCAATGTCAGGAGAGTTGGGCGGGTAAAACCTCCCATCAATATGGTTCCTTTCACTGAGCTCATGGGGAACCCAAACGTCGTAACGACAGACGTACCCGGCCCCTTCTTTAGATGATCAAAAACGAGCGATTTGCAGATTCTTAATTCCGCAGCTATCTCACGGACAGTAATTCGTGGATTGTTTGCGATAACCGTCCTGAAATCTCCTGAAATAAACCGCGAAAACCATATCTGAATCGTGCTACAGCAATTAAATCACTTCCATACACAGCACGAATCTTTCTTGCAGTTTGGGCTGCGTTTTTCCCTTTTTTAAAAAAGAACAACATAATATGCCGAAAATGAACTGAATCGTCACTCATGTTGGTTTGCAATAAACTACACAACTGAGCCTTAATAAAGACGAATTCAGTGTGCAAACATAGTTAATTCCATGAGGATTAAAGGCATATAACTAAACATTAGCTTTGTGATTCATTTTTAGTAGAAAAAATAAAAGGTAAATTTTATTTTAAAAACCTCTACGAACTTTTCGGAAAACCCAATAACTTCCTTCTTGTTATAAAAAGAAAGAATTTATCAGAATATGAACAAAGAATATTTGAATGAGTGAAATGTTTGTCTCAGAGAAACTTGAATGAAAAAGGTGCCAGTTTGGGAAGACGTATCAGACACAAGACTTCTGGGGCAAAGATGGCTTGTGGCGGGAAAATGGCTGGAAGGGTGCTGTACACTTCACTGCTTGATCTTTGAATACTTACTGAAGACTCTTACAAAGGAGGCAACGTGAAAGTCCCTATCAGAGGTTTTGAGAACTGTAGCTGTCAGCCATGTTCCGCTCTCGGTGTTAAGAAGGGTTTTGTACTTGGACACTAGGTCGAAGGCATGAAATCCATACAACACGTCTTCTCTAACACACATTTTTGTCCCTAAAAATGTCGTGTTTGTTTACCTGTGATCAGTCCCTCTTTGAACGATTGTGATGTTTTATTTATTTGTTACAGCTTGTTTTCAGGGTAAAACCTATACAAGTGGAGTCTGGCATCATAAATATTACCTGAGTAAAAATAATAAATTACAAACAATAACTAAATAAGCTGTACAAACAATATTTTACATATAAATGACACTATCCTAACACCCAGCTCTTGTAAAAATATCAACAAGACCAATACATTAATCACTGCTTTAACAACAACTATTACTATCACATAATAACTGTAAATAATCTATATAAATAAAGAAGAAATTCTGTTTGTTTGTTTGTTTATTTGTTCTTTATAGAAATCCATACCGTTTGTCGTAAATTCTCCTAATTTCGCTCAGTGGTTCTTTGATACCAGGTGCGAACACCTGTCCATATTAAAATTGCATAACTTGAACCGATCTCTGGGTATATTCTTTATTGTTATAAAAATCGTTATGATCTCGCTTTCCATTGTTTTTTTACGAAATCGAGCGTAAAATGAAATTTCCCGGGTGAAACCGGAATATAAAGCTAGTAATAAATATAACAGCAAATATATTCATTATACATTTCAAATGCATTATAAAATAAAATGAACACCAAAAAAGCTAGGGTTTTGATTATATCTATTTTACTTAGTTAAGCTAGTAAGAAACCTATTTGCTTGTTTGTTAGCTTAATGTCACTTCATGCCGCTAAGGCTAATCGGACGATGCGACAGTTGGAGTGCTAAATTTCGCCTATCCAGATATAAAAGGGGATCTTTAACGAGTACCTGATATCGTACAGGCTGGTGACCTCCATTTTACATCCTATCCGAGAGACGGCATAGCCAAGGAGATTTTACTCCTTTTAAGAAATCCGAGGGCCACCGCGAACCTGCGACCTTTAGTATTGTAGGTTGCCATGCTAACCACAATACCACAGGTGACACCTAAACCTATTTTATCTTATGTTATTCGATTTTAGTTGGCTATTATGCCTGTTATATTATATAAGAAGAGTTTCTTGGCTTCATCTAAATTGCTTGGACTTAATATTTGATATGTTGGTTGTGTATTTGTTCCTGAAAGAAAAGAATTACTTAAACAGCTATATATTGGGCATTCACACATTATATGGTTTAGTGTCTCTTTACCCTTATATTGCACATTTGACAGTCTATCTGCGGGTTTATCATGTGACAGTTATCTTTATTTGGCATTTTTCAGACATTCTAAGATGATCAATACTCTTTTTATATGATAAATTAATGTCCATTTTAATATATTCAGAGATAACGTTCTTTCGTCTATATAGGGAGCGGTAGTGTTCACTGAACCCTATGTTTGACCGAGACATTTTCAAATATCTCCAAATATTTTCAAATACCTCCAGATATTTTTTGTATTTTTTAATACGCCTTTTTTTTTTTTTTTTTTTTTTAGAGCCTTTGGATCATTTGTTAGGAAAACATCAACTTCATTTACAATACTGGTTTCGCAATTGTGTACACCAATTATAATGTAATGTTGAAAGGGTCAATCCATTTGAAGTGGTCCAATCGAGTTGCTTCAACATTTTTATTTTTCTTAATATTTTTACCATTGAAAGAACAATGCATCAGAAGTACAAAAGTGCAGTTATTTTATTTTTTGAATTTTTATTTTTCCCATGGCGGCCATATTACTTTCGAAAAATCGCTTATTTTTAGCTGTTTCAGTGCTCTGCTTCAACTCAAATATCTCCTCTTTTACTCATCCTAGAACATTCAAATAAAGACCAATCTCTTTAGAAAGGTCTGACCTTAAATAAAGATAATAACAGCTATGAACTTAAAACTAAGCATTACGGTCCATGTACCCCTTCAAAGTTTCAAGCAGTAATTTTAAAAAAACGGGTTTTCAAAAATTATTTTTTACAAGAAGGCAAATGACGAAGTGTTTGTTATTTTTTTATTTGACAAACAAAGGTAGGCGCTATAGATTCACAAAGTTTTAAACTGTGGACTTGCACGGTTTTTTTAATACAAATTTTTGAATTCTTGAAATTTCTAAAATTTCAAAAGTTTAAAGGCTTATATCTCTGTTGGGCAAGAAAATAAAAATTTGAAATTTAGCCCAGATTTAGTCCCTGGGTAGAAGATTGAACTGTCAAAATTTCATTTTGTGGACTCAACTAATTCCAAGGATATAAAATATTGAAAAGTACTAAAATAAGTATTATATCCAAAGTGCTAAAACAGCATATATTATTTTCTTTCCGTTTTTCTTCCCCTTTAATATGTTGAAATTAATCTAGTACAGTTCATTAAAGCCAATATACGTAAATTTACCTTTATTTTTATGTATGGTTGGCATTAAGAAGCTGTGAAATCTTATCACATAATGCCTGCCTAATGTTGTAGTTGCGCCCCTTCTTCACATCTCTTTGCTGTGTTTGCTTGCTAGTTGTGTTATGTTTTGAGCTATTTAGCTTCAGTGCATTACTTGCTTCATCTTGATGCTCACTTTGAATGAATTTCTTGGTCCAGATGTTTAAAAAGGACGAGCAAAGCTGTCATGCTCTAGATTCACTGGTTTTTTGTATCAAAATTTTTATTTTAAGATAAATGAGGGTTTGTTATTTTTTTATTTGATAGATAAAGCTGGGTTCTCCAACTTCATAAGGTTTCAAGCTGTGGACTTGCACATTTTTTTTATTTTATAAATTCTTGAAATTTTCAAAATGTCAAAAGTTTAAAGCTTGATATTCTGTTGGTGATTATGAGAAGCTAATGTTACTGCTCAGAATCAGTGATAGCATATTAAATATTTGTAAGTATCACGAAATCAAATATTAAAACAAATATTATCATCTGTACGGCAGAATATGTTGTGATCCACTAAAATATCATAGAAAACCTGTCAATAAGAGTTTGAGAGAAATAACTTTAACACATTTATCCAGACCTAAAAGTACTGAAGTGAAGCTCACTCCAGGTAAAGCTTTATGTCCAACATGTTACAAAAAATTGTTTAAGCTTACGGACAGTGCAGACGAAGATCCTTTAAAGGACCCAAATTATGTGTTTCCAGAAGCTATAAATGTTGTGGATCAGACCTGTTCTGCTTTGGGGATATCTCCAGCCTCAAAAATTAGAAGATTAAGTTCTGACAAAAGGGCAAGTGCCATTGAATCCAAAGTTTGTAAAATATCCAAAACATTAAAAAGAAAACTTTATATAAATCTAGAGGAAGGTCATGAGTGTAGCTGATCCTTTACAAATGGAGAATGTAAATCGATTTGATCCTAACGAGTATGAGCAGCTAATAATTAAACTAAAAGAAAAATTTAATGTTCCCAGTAGAGAAGAAAAATTTAAAATAATAAGTTTATTACCATCTTCATGGCCTAGAAATAAAATAAGCAAAGACTTTAATGTTTCTGAACGTTTTGTCAAACTAGCTAGGGACCTAGCTAAAAAACAAGGTGTTTTGCCGGACTTAGCTAAAAGAAATAATGGTAAAGAACTATCATTAGAGACAATAAAAATGGTTAATGAATTTTATTTGTGCGAGGAAAATAGTAGGATTTGCCCTGGTAAAAAAGATTACGTCGCAGTGCGTAGTGATGGAAAATCAGAGCACAAGCAAAAACAACTTCTCTTATGCAATTTAAATGAGTTATTTGTTAAATTCAAAGAAACTTACCCGGATATCAAAATTGGTCGCTCAAAATTTTGTGAGTTGCGGCCAAAATGGTGTATTATAGCAGGGGCTTCAGGAACTCACAGTGTCTGTGTATGTTCGTACCATCAAAACGTTAAGCTCATGATAGATGGAGCTAAGCTTAATGCTGATTACAAAGACTTGCTGAAAGCATTAGCGTGCGATATAAATAAGTATGAATGTATGATGAGTGAATGTAAAGAATGTGGAGACGAAAAGGCGCTTCTAAATACATTGTTGGAGGCAGATGAAGTTAATGAAATGCCAGATGATATTCTGTACAAGCAATGGGTAACTGTTGATCGTACAGAAATGATTACACTGTCAAAGTCCAGAGACGAGTTTCTAGAATCGCTTGTGGCAAAAGTGAACCAATTAAAAGGCCATCATTACGTGTCAAAAATACAGTCAACGTCATTTAAAGACATAAAGAGTAATCTGACAAGACAAGAATGTGTGGTTTTAGCAGACTTTTCTGAAAATTTTACTTTTGTTGTACAAGATGAGATCCAAAGTTACCATTGGATTAACAGACAAGCCACTATCCATCCTTTCGTGTACTATTATTCTGATGAAGTTTCAGGACTGGTAAAAAACCGCAGCCTTTGTGTCATAAGCAATTATCAGCAGCACAATACTGCAGTAGTACACTTATTTCAAAAATATCTTATTCAAGACATAAAAAACAATGTACCAGCCATAAAAAAAATCATATATTTTACTGACGGATGCAGCAGCCAATATAAAAACAAAAAAAACTTTTTAAATCTCTGCTTCCATAAAAATGATTTTGGATTAGCAGCTGAGTGGCATTTTTTTGCTACTGCACATGGAAAAAATGCCTGCGATGGTGTAGGAGGGACTACAAAGAGAGATGTCACTAGAAAGAGTCTGCAATCCCCTAGTAACAACCAAATTTTGAATGCTGAGGATATGTTTCGCTTTTGTTCTGAAAATCTAAATGGTATTCAATACTTTTATGTTGACAGCGACGAAATAACAAAACATGAAACAGAACTGAAAGTTCGATTCAAAGATTGTGTAAAAATTCCCGGGACCCGATCCTTTCACCGATTTGTGCCTGTGTCATGCAACAAAGTACGATGCTATAAAACATCCAAATGCCTACAATTTACAGAGCTGATAACATCAAAGAACATCTCGATTAACTAGGAGAAAGGGAATACTAAGGTTCGTATTTATGAAATAATAATAGATTTATGAAATAATAGTGGTGAAAAAAACCCAAAAAAAAAACCGAGAATTGTCTCGTCGCCAACCATACATAAAAATAAAGGTAAATTTACGTATATTGGCTTTAATAAACTGTACTAGATTAATTTCAACATATTAAAGGGGAAGAAAAACGGAAAGAAAATAATATATGCTGTTTTAGCACTTTGGATATAATACTTATTTTAGTACTTTTCAATATTTTATATCCTTGGAATTAGTTGAGTCCACAAAATGAAATTTTGACAGTTCAATATTCTACCCAGGGACTAAATCTGGGCTAAATTTCAAATTTTTATTTTCTTGCCCAACAGAGATATAAGCCTTTAAACTTTTGAAATTTTAGAAATTTCAAGAATTCAAAAATTTGTATTAAAAAAACCGTGCAAGTCCTCAGTTTGAAACTTTGTGAATCTATAGCGCCTACCTTTGTTTGTCAAATAAAAAAATAACAAACACTTAGTCATTTGCCTTCTTGTAAAAAATAATTTTTGAAAACCCGTTTTTTTAAAATTACTGCTTGAAACTTTGAAGGGGTACATGGACCGTAATGCTTAGTTTTAAGTTCATAGCTGTTATTATCTTTATTTAAGGTCAGACCTTTCTAAAGAGATTGGTCTTTATTTGAATGTTCTAGGATGAGTAAAAGAGGAGATATTTGAGTTGAAGCAGAGCACTGAAACAGCTAAAGATACGCGATTTTTCGAAAGTAATATGGCCGCCATGGGAAAAATAAAAATTCAAAAAATAAAATAACTGCACTTTTGTACTTCTGATGCATTGTTCTTTCAATGGTAAAAATATTAAGAAAAATAAAAATGTTGAAGCAACTCGATTGGACCACTTCAAATGGATTGACCCGAAAATAAAAATATTTTTTTGTTTTGCGTTGATAGGTTGTGAGTCAGACTTCTTCCCCGCGCCGGATCCATAGGCCAACTGCCCGTAAAATAGTAAACATCGTCCCCCCGCTAATAGCTAATTCCTTCCAAGTTGATGAATGGTCTCGGGAAATGTGCCCTGCCACCACCCCCCCCCCCCCTTTGAGCTTACCCCTCATAGCAAATAGTCTGAGGGGCTGTGTTTGTCTAAGCATCGGACGTATATTATGGCTATATCTTGTTGAATAGGTATCGAATCATGATTTAAAAGAGGGGTCACCTGAGTTATGGTGGTTAGCATAGCAATCTACAATATTAAAGGTCGCGGGTTCGCGTCCCGCGTTAGCCCTAAGATTTTTAAAGGGAGTAAAAAATCCTTGGCTTTGTCGTCCATCGGATAGGATATAGTCCATTTTATATCCTATCCGATGTCCCGAGCCTGTACGATGTCAGGTACTCGTTAAAGATCACTATCCTAATTATACCTGGATAGGCGAAATTTAGGACTCTCACATTAACATCGTCTGATCAGCCTTAGTGGCATAAATAGACTTTAAACAAACATTCGATTATTCTCTTACGTTGTATTTCTTGATTATGTTCTTTATTTTTTACTACCTTTAATATCCCTGTTACCTTATATAAATTTGTGCTTTAGCGCTATCCGCAGCTGACCCCTTTAATTATATTTATCAATATTAGCTAATATCAATGAATGATCTAAGCATAGTATATTAGATGAGAATTCTTCATCAATGCTTGATCAGTGTAAATAGTTTGTCATTATTTGAACAGTACATACTTTCTTGTATGACGATGTATTAGTTAAATTTTGCAATATTATTATTATTTCATTAATATGGTTTATAATGGACTGGTGCATAGATATATGATCCCCAAGACGATGGGCGACGGGGACTGCTAAGGTTAGGTAAATCCTGCTAAATGGAGCCTCGGCTACTACGTGATGTGATTCCATGGGCGGCAAGACCTCGCAGGACCCAGGACGCAGGACGATAAAATCCTTTTTATCCTTCCTACATCCTGATTGGCCCTTTGAGCTGCCATCAGGGCCGCAGACCTCAAACGCCGTTGGGCTCTGGTAAAAAATGACGAGGCCGTTTCATTAAGCTCCCGGTCACAAATGTCCTTTACCGCCTCCTTTCATCATATTTCCGCTAAAAAATTTATGTGGTTGAATGATAATTTCTTTACAAGAGAAATTCGAACAAAAAAATATTTTTTATATCTGTATCAATATATTATAATATTCGCAAATAATATTGACAATACTAAAGAAACTCTTAGTTTATTTATGTTTTTATTTTAACACTTATGTGGGTTGAACAATTTTTATTTGTAGGAAATTGATAATTTACAATGCCACACAAACCATGAAACGAATAATGGAACAGGTTACAAAAAGTATCACTTTGTAACTACACAGTAACACAAAAATAACCATATGATTTGAGCCTCAATTTTACTTTTCATAGCTCATTATATCTAATCTGAAGAACTGTATAAAAGGTTCTAGGCCAGCGTAGATGGTATTCGAACATCGTAGTCACAAAAGTACAAAGTACCTACTAGAACAGTTCATTCCAACAAGTTAGAGCTATTTAAAATCATATGTTTAGTGTTATTTTACGTTACAATAAATTAATATTTTTCATTACTTTTTCATTTCAACAGTTCTCGAGAAGCTTTTGCCAAAATATCAAAACGTCTATCAAATTTATAATGTGATCATTGAAGCGATGATATGAGAATATAGTCTATATAAAATATGAACCTACATACGAGGTGTGGCTATTAAATAACGAGACTGACGCTGCTACAGAAGAAGTGCGCATGCGCCAAACGCCAGCAACCAACAGCTGTTATCGTGAAGCCTTCTCTTTCGAATGTAGTGCCTCTCGCTTCTGTAAACAAATCAGTACAGCCGTAGCCTTCGTTCGCATTAGAGTTGTTTTTTTGTTTCGCCGGAAAAATGTTGTGTAACAGTAGAGCAACGAATTGTTGTGAAATTTCATGTGAATCTTGGAAAAACCGCTGCTGAAACTTATAATTTATTGAAAGAAGTTTATGCCAATGGATGTTTATCGCGTGTACGTGTTTTTGAATGGTTTAAGTGTTTTCAAGATGGCCGAGAAGACGTTCAAGATGATTCACGCCCGGGTCGCCCTTCCACGTCGAAAATGGTTGACAATGGGTTCCTGAAGGTCAAACGATTAATCAAAATTACTACCTTCACGTTCTTGCTGAACTCCGCGAAAGAATAAGGAAAAAATATATTATAATGGAATGAATTGTGGAAGGACAAGTCATGGGTTCTCCACCAAGACAATGCGCCGGCTCATTCCGCATTGTCTGTTAAGAGCCAAATTCAGTATCCCAGTGTTAGAACATCCGCCTTATTCGCCGAATCTTGCGCCATGCGACTTCTATCTGTTTCCTAAGGTAAAATCTGCATTAAAAGGAACAGATTTGAGTCTGTTGAAGCTGTGAGAGAGAAAGCGGCACGCGTCCTGAAGGAGCTGACAGAAAAAGACTTCCAGCACTGTTTCGAACAATGGAAGATTCGCATGGAGCGTTGTAGGGATAGAAAAGGGTTTTATATTGAAGGTGATAATAAGTAAAAATGTATGAAATAAAAATAAAATGTTTTACAGCGTCAGTCTCGTTATTTAATAGCCACACCTCTTATATATCCTTTAAATATTAAATCTAATCTTGTGTTTTATCGCTATCGGGCCATTCCACGTCAAATCAACACAAAAATATATGATTTTGAACTTCACCATCTCAGATCTTTAAATTTGGTATATGTGAACTACTTCTATCTAATAGAAATTTTTTTTTTGAAATATTACTGAGATATGTCAGCCCGTTTTTGAATTATTGGTCTCTAAAGCCCTCAAAAAAAGGTCCAAAAACAGAAAAAATCATGATTAAAAATAGCTCTAGATGTTTTCCGAATTTGACTAGGACTATGAGATTGGTGTCGTTTAAAAGCGCATTCCATGCCTTTCTACATGAAATACAATGTGTACGTAGGTACAAAAGAAATTTTCTTAAAACTAAATGTAAAATTATAATTTCAATTTTTTCAAAAAGGGATTTTTTATATTTTATATTAAATTACATCGCTTCAATCTAGCAAACCAGACTGGTGGAATTGCTGAAGAACAATGTTTGACATGTCTGGGATAGAGCCCACGGTTAGTATAATGGTGAAAAGCACTGTAATGGTGATACAGAGACCAGGGATCGATTTTCGGCCTTCAAGCTAATCTTTTCTTTTCAATTATAAAGCATTGGTTCACACACGTTTAAAAAGATTCACTGACGTCTTTTCAGGTCTAGTACCGACCACTTTACGGACTCAAAGCATTTATTGAAAACAAAAGGCAGAATGATAAAAAAAAAAATTAATAATAATTCCGTCATCTATCTATATAAATAAAGATGAAATTCTGTTTGTTTGTTTGTTTGTTTATTTGTTCTTTATAGAAATCCATACCGTTTGTCCTAAATTCTCCAAATTTCGCTCAGTGGTTCTTTGATACCAGGTGCGAACACCTGTCCATATTAAAATTGCATAACTTCAGCCAATCTCGGGGGATATTCTTTATTGTTATAAAATGCATCATGATCTCGCTTTACAATGGTTTTTTTTTTACGAAATCGAACGTGTGAGTCGAAAAAACGGCCTAAATAATCATTGTATAGATTTTGAAGAGGCCAACAAGGCCCGGTATGACCTCCCTTGGCAGGCGTCGATTTCATGGATTTTTAAACCATTTTTTTTTTTTTTTTTTTTTTTTTTTGACAATACAATACGTTTATTTACATGTTTATATACATGTATGGTGAATTTATTTTTTTAAAATGCTTCCTAAGAAGCGAGTTTCAATAGGAGTAGTGAGCTCAAAAGCTAAAAATCAACGTCAAATACGAGCAGCTGAAACTCTGGACGAACATCAAAATAGGATTGAACAACAGAGGCTTAGGCTGGCAGAATCGCGGGAAACTGAG
Source organism: Aelia acuminata (assembly GCA_911387785.2). NCBI lineage: Eukaryota > Metazoa > Arthropoda > Insecta > Hemiptera > Pentatomidae > Aelia > Aelia acuminata. The sequence goes on along the minus strand of OU426983.1, from coordinate 122,405,962 downwards.
CATATTACAGTTGCATAACTTTAACTAATCTCTGGGTATATTCTTTATTGTTATAAAAATCGTTATGATTTCGCTTTGCATTGGTTTGTACAAAATAGACAGTTTGAGACGTCGAAAAATGAAATTCCCCGGGTGAAACCGGGATATACAGCTAGTCTATAATAAAATACACAATTTTCTACATCAAAATTTTGGACTTTTATTCCAACAAAGTTGGTGATTTCGTTAGCTGGGTCAAACGATGTTGGAATATCCTGGATTAGACGGGATATTCCCTTTGGGATACGGAGGGAGTAATTACTGGAGCAGCTGAAGAGTGTGGTCCAAGAGCCTCGAGGAGCAGATCTGGAATCAATCAGAAGCCGCAAATATTTACTCGGACCGCCCGGTCTCTGCTATGTCACCATCCAGTCAGTCCAGCAATAAGGGGACCTCTTGTTGTCTGCTGTTTAAAGTTTAAACCATGATTGAAATTTATTAATGAAGAAAATCAGAGAATGTTAATATGATATGAAGATACCGTATCCTTTTTTATTGTTTATATCATCCCCCAAAATATTTATTTAGACATAGCTGTTCTACTACATGTTCTAGATTTTCCGAGAATATTCTACGTTCTTCTTGAATGTTCCATTTCGGACTAATTTTAAGCAACGGACTAGGAGTTTAGACCTTTAAGTTTTTCTTTAAATGAAGGCATCTCTTCTATGGGTTATCATATATTTTATTATCCCAACGATTCGGGCTTTTTATTTCCTATTTTATTAGGTATTAAAATGAACATTTATAGAGGAGATATAGAGTATGGGGTCCATTGTAACTTTTTGTCTTCTCTCTTCAAACTTCAATTCAGTCAGCAATTGCGACAATAAGCGAATGTGTTGAAAGACTTAAAACATAAGGCATTTTGGGCATGATGAAAGGAAAGTGCCCAGCAGCACCTCTTTGTGGGCTTGATACCTTAGGTGAGCGGGTCTCTCATCCAGCTTCTTTTTAGCCGCCTGACAATCAGCCATAGCCATGCTGTTGAACAGTCTGTCATGACCGCGGAAATTTACAAAAAACCGTGTGTAAAGAGTTCGTATGTGTTCTTCGATAGTTAGTTGTTGTAATTCTGTATGTAGAGTTTTGTTATTTACGTCCCAGGGTGCGTTCGCTATAAGTCTCAAAATTTTTGATTGAAAAGTTTGTAATTTTTGTAAGTCCTCTTTGCAGAGCCAAAAATCTATAAAGCGTATGTCCAAATGGCGAGAGGTATGCTAGGAAAAAAAAAACCTAGTAATTAGTTAATGAAAATTTACGTGTGCGAGAGCTAACTAGAGCTCGCTTGGACAAAGTCGGTCGTGGTAGTCAAGGGGGAGGGGCGAAAGTTAAAATTATCAAAATAATTAAAAAAATTGTCATAACTGCAAAGAATAAAAACTTTATCAAAAGGTCCAACTGTATTTGGAGAAAAGCTATACCAACCATCTTCAAAGAACCATGCATTCCCAGTTGTCGAAATAGTCTATTTCACATGACAACATTCGAAACACAATCCTCTAATGTGTCGGAGTTTTTGAAGAAAAAAGGTCGTTGCAAGTCCAGGGACTGGCAGGCAATCAGTTGTTTTGTCTGTATGTTAACCCTTAGCACTCGAGGTCTCCGGAGCGGAGCCATTTAAAATTTGTCTTCAAACTCGAGGGCTCCACTACGGAGACAATGCAAATAATTTTCAGTTTTTAACATATAAGGACATAAACAAATCGTAAAAACTATTTATAGGATATTTCGCTTGTGGTGATAAATGACGGTCGCGGCTCGCGGTGTTTTTCATTATTTTTATAGTACGTTAATATTTTGTGGTTTTAATTCATCTTTTATTTCCTCAATTGTACAATAATTTAGTTCGGGGCACCAAATAATCCCTTTACTTTGATTTAGTTTCCCATGTGCTTCTACTTTAACCGGAAAGTTTTTAAGTAGATTTTCACATTTTAGGAGCTCTTCTAAATATGATATCTGTGAAAACTTCATCTAAAAGGGTCCCAACTCGTAATTTTTTAACTGTTTGTATCTTCTCCAATTAGATTTTTTATGCTTTTATACATAAATCTAAGGAATATATCCAGAGATCGGCTGAAGTTGTGCGATTTTAATATGGACAGGTGTTCGCACCTGGTCTGAAAGGACCACTGAGCGAAATTTTGGAGTATAAAGAATATCAGCTGAAGATCGACTGAAGTTATGCAATTTTAATAGGGACAGGTCTTCGCAACTTCAGACCCACTGAGCGAAATTTGGAGAATAAAGAATATCAGCTGAAGATCGGCTGAAGTTACGCAATTTTATTATGGACTGGTGTTCGCACCTGGTCTGAAAGAACCACTGAGCGAAATTTGGAGAATTTAGGACAAACGGTATGGATTTCTATAAAGAACAAATAAACAAACAAACAGAATTTCATCTTTATTTATATAGATAACTAGCTGTATATCCCGGTTTCACCCGGGAAATTTTATTTTTTAAATCCATAAACTGAGACTTTTATTGACTCAAATGGTCGATTTCGTAAAAAAAAACACTGTGAAGTGAGATCATTATGATTTTTATAACAATTAAGAATATCAACTGAAGATCCACTGAAGTTATGAAATTTTAATATGATCAGGTGTTCGCACCTGGTCTGAAAGAACCACTGACCGAAATTTGGAGAGTAAAGAATATCAGCTGAAGTTATGCAATTTTAATATGGACAGGTGTTCGCACCTGGGATCAAAGAACCACTGAGCAAAATTTGGAGAATTAGGACAAACGGTATGGATTTCTATAAAGAACAAATAAACAAACAAATAAACAGAATTTCAACTTTATTTATATCGATGATAATAATAAAATTATATTAAAAAACATATTTTTGAAATTAACATAAAATTATAAAAAAAATATGAAATCGAGCAGATACACATTTTTTGTTAAAAACATAAATAAAATTACACTGTTACATTTAGTTTATTTTTTATTTCCATGAATTATATAGCGCATGGGTGCTTAGAGGTAGAGGCTATCACTTTATCCTTTAAAAACAATTTTTTTGGTATCACTATCGATAATTTCACATTACTATTGTAAATACGATTACAGAGAGTGAGTTTACAGCAGTGAGCAGCTTGTTAATTCCCTGAATGTGATTGAGGTTTAAGTTTCGAAAATTTATTATTGTAATAAGGAGACTGAATTGATATTCTAGCCTGTGACGATAATATATTCAAATTTCCACCGAGAGTTAACTGTGTCAATAGCTGAATACCTGTCTCCGGAGTTGGTGACAACATTGACGTAGGATCGGAACTAACTGAGCCAATGGGAACAGTTTGTTATCTTAAGACTTGTCGTCCCGGACCAATGAGAGGCCGAATTTGCAATTACAATAGGCTCTCCCGGTCTTTTCCTTAGTATCGCCGCGCATCGGACATGCGCCTCTAATACTCTAAGGTATAATGAGCTGCGCAGTGTCCATTGTTTTGTCTTAGAGGAACTCTAATGGGAGAATAAATTAGTTCCTCTTCTCTAGCTTGAAATTTTTTTATTTAGTTTTATTTATTTCATTCCTTTCTTCGGCAAGGGGAATTCGGTTTATGCAAAGTCGCCCCTGTTACAAGTCCCCTATTGTCCCGATCGCCCTTGAGGAATTTCTGAAAGCCGTGGTAATACCGTCCTCCCTATCTGCAGGGGGAAATATATCACATTCACTTACCGGCGTTCTTGTTGCATGTTCCTCGTTTTTTTACTCAAGTAAAAAAAAAAAAAATGAAACAAAGTTCTAAGCTATCCTGGTTCTAAGCAACCAAAATATTAAACACAAAACCTAAAACCAACAGCAGAAAACTAATCCAAAAAATTTCTAAAGAACCATGTAACCAGAACACTCGCAACACCCGCCTGACACGTATACACCTCATTCCGTGTATAAACCTCATTTCCATATCTTGTTGATATACCCCGGATGTGCCCGAAATCTAACAATATTCCTAGAATTAGACATATTTTTGAAGAATTTAATTATACAAAAATATATTGAACCAACACAATATACCGTCCGATATCAGAATCAGCACTAAAAGACAACTAATATAAAATAGAAAAATCTGAAAAATCGTAACACTCAAATTACACTTTCAAACTTACTTAGATTAGAAACTTGGGCTAAATGATAATTTACCACTTATCAACTGTGATGATCGATATGTCAAAAATAAACGATCGGTCTTTCGGAACCCTATTTTTTTGAAATGCACCATAATAGAACAAATGAAAAAAATCTGGTTCGATGCGCGCAACACACAACTTTCCCTTACCAACTTACTTAGATTAAAATTGACGTGTTTTGTTAAATGCCTTTCCTCCAAGACACAGATTTTTTCCACATTCATTTACTTATTTTTGTTTTTTATTTACTCTTTAAAGTACACTACCTTTTTTTTTTATTATTAAATAAAAGTTTTTACTTGTAATAATTCGCCAATGCATAATACTCCAAGTCCTCTGAGTTTATAATTCTCTATGTAATAGTTGAAAACTTCATAAAGTTACCATGAAACAAATAATTTCCATTAAATATACAGAACATCTTTAATTATAAACAATTGTCTGCCATTAAAGCCGTACTGCACATGCGTGGGCTCAACGTGTTTTATGAATTGAGGTAATAATTTCCTTTTTTTCTCCTATATATGCTTACATGATTTCTTTCATATTTCATATTTAGCCATTTCTTAATTGTTGGCGAAACGAGAGACAGATAATTTCTCCATTTAAACGAAAACAAAGGCACTTTACAGGAAAACATAAAAGCCCCCTCTCCATTTAAGCCCCCCTCAGAACATTTTAATAATGATAAAGCTTACCTGATATTAAAGAATACTTGATTCTCATTTAACATGACGAGTTTAATCGAAATCGTTAAACCTATTTTTGAGAAAATTGAAAAAATGGAATCGTAAAAATGGTAACAAAATTTTAAAATAAAGTGCCCCCTCCGGCTGATTAATTTTGATGAAATTTTTGTCATATCTCGGTCAACTGCATACATCTAATACCCAGTTTAATCAAAATCGTTAGAGCCGTTTTTGAGAAAATAGGAAAAAAAACGTAGAAAGTTATGAAATAAAGTACCCCCTCCAGTTGACCAATTTCAGTGAAATTTTTGCTGTTACATCGCGGACATATACATACACCAAATACCCAATTCAAGTTTATCCGTTTATAGTTTTTGAACTAGTCTGTTCACACAGACCATTTCGCGGGACTTGGTTGTTTGTACTCAGGGGACCCCAAGACGTGTAATTCCTTTGAAAACCGGAAGTCCAATTTTTTTACGATCGCAATACTTTCCATTACAAAATATTTCATATGTTGGTAAGTAAAAGTAAAAAAAAATATTGTTAAACTCCATAAATCACGATTAGACACAAAAAAATTTTAGGTACCACTACTACCTATGTAGGGTCCAGAGTTCAATACTACTGTTTCTGATCAAGTACTGTTTCTTGGTAAGCGGTCCTGCTAGGAGGCGATTTGACCGTGATCCTCATAACGTGTATTTCTTTTGAAAACCTGAAGTCAACAATTGTTTACAGTCGCAATACTTTACCTTCCTAATCAAAAAAATTAAAAAAAATTAGTCATTTGCTTATTGTTTAAACCCAAGACCCATAATACCGGTTTCGTTCCGCCATACCGATCTATAGATATTTGAGATAAATGTAGATCGGTTAGGAGTAAATACGACTTGATTATTTCTTTCGAAACTTTAACTAGTTCGCCGTCCATCATGTTTCACCGGAGAGAAAATTGGATGAAAAATAGCTCCCCTAAATTAAGCCATATTTCCACCAGCAGTTATATAATTTGGCCAGCCCTATCTGACCCAAAATCTTGGAACGGTCGGTAATTTTCGGAGAAGGGCTAATCATTCGAGGGCATGATCCCAAGCGAGGACATGTGATATCCCGATCGTCATGAAAGCTGCTCGCAACATTTCGGTCTAATCTTTTGTTTAAATAGTCCATTCGCATGGGCCTTATCGCTTCGTTGGATGTGTGTTATTAAATAAACAGAGTGGCTGAGTGTGCCCGAGGGACATGTAAGATCGAGCTATAATCACTTCTAAAAAGCTTCAATTAGCAGGGAACTCGCTCGGAGTCATTAGGGCCCCTGATAAGGGAACTGCTTCTCGTGAGTAATGATATGTTAGTGTAAGGTGTGCCTTTGGTTTTATCCATGCGTAACGCGTTCTAGACTAATAATGTTCCTTTATATTTTTGCCTGAAATTTTGTGACTCGGGCGTCACTATGAATATTTCATATCAATATTGTCTTAAAATTGAGAAATTCATACAAAATAGGGTCATTACATGTCAATTCAACACAGACTTGAGCCTCACCATCTCAGATTTTCTTGAAATTTGGTACATGTGTACTAATTGTACCTACTAGAACAATTTTGAAATATTACTGAGATATGTCTATCCGTTCTTGAATTATTGGCCTCTAAAGCTCTCAAAAATAGGTCTAGAAACGATAAAAATCATGATTAAAAATAGCTGAAGATTTTTTCCAAATTTTAATAGGACTGGTGTCTTTTAAGAGCGCATTCCCATGCCATTTCATAAGAAATACAAAAATGTATAAGTTGGTACTAAAGAAATTTTCTGAAAACCTAATTTAAAATTCTAATTTTAATTTTCTCGAAAAGGACATCTTTAAAAATGTTCATATTTAAAAAAAAAATAGGTATTATTATATGTATTCATGCAACAAAATTTAAAAGTGGGATGAAAATTTCTTCATTAGTAAAAAAAAAAAAAAAATGAAAACTACTGATAAAATTACATAAATCTAGCATTTTAAGATTAGAAATAGCTATAGATGTTTTCCGAATTTGACTAAGATTATGGCATTATATGTATATATTGTATATGAGTCTTTTGACAGCGCGCAGTCCATGCCATTTCATATGATATACAGCAATGCATAGGTTGGTACGAAAGAAATTTTTTTAAAACCATATTTAAAATTTTTCATTTCAATTTTCTTAATTTCAAGAAAATCTGAGATGGTGAGGTTCAAAATGAAATATTCTTGTGTTGATTTGACATGGAATGGCCCAATATAATTTGCAATCGCTTTCGTCATTTGGGTCACGCCTTGGTGGGATTTGAACCCGGATTTCCTTATCAATCGTACGGCGCTCTTGGCAATTGAGCTTCCAGGCTCAATTCTTTCTCTTCAGTGACCTCTTTTGTGTTAACTGAAATATTGTCCATTCCATTCCACCGTTTGATTCTTAAAAATTGCGAGATCGTTGGGAAAGTGGTCAGTAAAGAGAAAGGATTAAATTGACCGGGATATTTGCCAGATAGCTCAAGAAGCAAGAGCGATTTTTTAGTTTATTTGTTTGTTTAAGGGGCGTTATGCTAGTAAAGCTAATCGGACGATGCTACAGTGGGAGTCCTAAATTTTGACTATCCAGGTATAATTAGGATAGGGATCTTTAACTAGTACCTGCCATCGTACAGGCTCAGGGCCTCCATTTTACGTCTTATTCGAGGGACGGCATGGCTAAGAATTTTTTAGTCCCATTAAAAAATCCTAGGGCCACCGCTGGACGCGAACCTGCGACCTTTAGTATTGTGGGTTGCCATGCTAACCACTATACCACAGGTGACCCCTGAAATGTTTTGTTTCTTTATTCGTTTGTAAGATCTTTTACGTTCCATATATCGCTGATGTTCACAACGAGTTCGCGTCCAGCGGTGGCCCTAGGATTTTTTAATGGGAGTAAAGCCTGCTCATCCCAACCCTCTTGATACCATTCTAGCGTCCGCCTCAATTGCCGACATCCCAGTGAGGTATCTGTAAAGAAGATGGTCTCGGGAACTTTAAATTTAGAATTATATTTACTTGATTAAGGTCCATTTATGCTACTTAGGCTAATCCGGCGATGCTGCAGTTGGAGTCCTAAATTTTGCCTCTCCAGGTATAATTAGGATAGGGATCTTTAACGAGTACCTGACATCGTACAGGCTCAGGACCTCCATTTTACGTCCTATTCGAGGGACGGCATGGCTAAGAATTTTTTAGTCCCATTAAAAAATCCTAGGGCCACCGCTGTACGCGAACTCGCGACCTTTGGTATTGTAGGCTGCCATGCTAACCACTACAACACAGGTGACCCCGCGACTTCCTAGTGATAAGGAAATCCGGGTTAGGCCAATCTTTTCTCTTCTTATAAAAAAAAATAAAAATTGTAATGAGGATTTTAATGTCATCATGACAAGAAAAGAATTAAAGTAATATGTACATAAATTGACATTGGTCAAGAGACCTTGCATATTGGACAAATTTTCAACTCCCAGTTCAATTCGCAAAAATTGCGATATCGGTGATAAAGAGGACAGTGAAGGGGAAGGATTGGCGTGACCGGTATATATGCCTGCTATCTAAGTTGCAAGAGCACCTTACTTGTGATACGGAAATTCTGGTTAAAATCCTGGCCAAAGCCAATTTTTTCCATTTTGATAAAAAAACATTTAAAAATTATAACGAGAATTTTTTTCCGATTTTTTAAATTGAGCAATGCTGAATTTAACGCATATAAACTATCTTTTATCAAATTTTTTTTTTAGCGGAATCCTTTTCAGATATATATATTTCAAAATGTCGACATGAGGTGAAGAAAACGACACGTGGAGGTAATCCTTAACCTCCCCCCTCACAAGTCAGCTAGCGCCATCTATTAACCAGCCCTAACAGTCTTCCCAAGTCCAGCCAATGTTAGGATTCGATTTATCCGAATCGAATCTCCAGCCTATAAACAATCCCAATGCGTTGATAAAATACTATGGAAATTCCCTTTCTATTATTAAGAAATAATGAACTAGTGTAACGTGAAATAAAAATCATATTATTGAAGGGTTCTGTAATTTATCAATTGTTCTTGTACCTTTTCTCGATTGTACGCTTTTCGAGAACCTTCTAGAATTTCCGAATTCAGTCTAAACATAAGGAGCGATGGACTGGGTACTTCGTTTAGCTCTGAAGATCGAATGGTTACTTTTGTTTTACTGTATGGTTACAAGTTGATGCATTTTGTAAAATTGTTTATCATTTTATTGTCTGTCTGACATTATGTATCTTAATTTTCTTATAATAATAACGAGCAGTATCGGCCACGCGTTGCTGTTGCTAAGTAGCTATAATGCGTTGAATTTATTACATCCTATTATTTTTAATAAAATCAAATCAAAATTCACTGATAAAGATAAAGTTTCTGCTAATTTAAAATTCAATGGATTTAAAATGCAAAATCACGCCAAATTTGAAACTGTTTGGTAAAGAATTTAGAAGGGGTAAAGTTTTTTTTTTTACATCTCATATTTGACTATAGTAGGTATGAACGATGCATTCATTTAGCACCTACTGGATTATTTCAGCATAGGCGATATGAAGTATAAATAACACACATGTAAAAGGAACTAATGAAGAATAAAATTGGAATAGGGTTTAGTACAATCACAATAGACAGTTAGCAACAATGTATCATATTAGTCTTTTGCCATAATACATGTTAATTGAATTCTGAATATAACACATGGTGATATGAGATATTATATCAGGAGTTTCTACCTGAAATAGGTTACGGAGCGGGTAAACCTCTAACCATGCTGCATGTTCTTACAGTACTACTTATCAAAACAAATACTATCACAAATAGTTATTAAACTATCGCCCAAGAAAAAAACACGGATTTATTATAAAAGTCCAAGCCGGAAAAATTCGATTGACTACAGGATGCTTACCCATCCTAAATATCGAAAAAATTAAGTGTTGTGTCAATAAATCAAGTTACACCGCAATCTGTTGGATATTTAAAGAACCTAACAATTTATCACGCTCAATTGTACTATAATAAGCATTTAACAGGCAATAAAAAAAATATTAAAGTAATAATCGTGATAAAAACCATCCTATCTTTTAAGTTGGACAAAACTACACACAATGAGCCAAATTTTATAAAGATCGGTAGTGTAGTTTCTGATTTACCCCCGGACATCGGGACACGAGATTTTTACTAACTAAAACCTACTACTTTTCAACAAATAGTTTTATTTTACATTTTTGTTCATTACATTAATGATTCCTCTTGAAAATAATTTTATATACGAATCCCAGGGCTCAGAGGTATCCCGGATTACAGGAGAAGTTCCGGGCTAAAGAGAAGTTCCGATTGAATTAAACTTAACATAATTTTTCTACAAAACATACCTTTAAAAAAAAAAAAAAAAAAGTAATTTATTCTTTTTCAGAACGAATTTCCACCCCCAGCACTTCAGAAGGGAAGGGGAAAAAAATAGGAGGGGCAGGAAAAGGGTTACTTTTTAATTTAGTTCAATTCAACCCAAACCGAGTAGGTCCTGACTCCGACCCGAGAATAATCCCAATTTACATTTGAGAAGTTGAATAAAGGTTTATTAGGAAGAGAGAGGGAGAGAAAGAGTGAGAGAGAGAGAGAGAGAGTGAGGGGGCTAGGGAGTGAGAGAGAGTGATACAGAGAGTGATGAAACAAGTTAGTTATAATTGTCTAATTAGGATCCTTGTAGCAAAGTATAAGGCAGTTAATTGGGGACTAAGCCCAGGCTGTCAGTCTTGGATTAGTTAGTCTTCGTCTGCCCTCGTGGTCCACTTTCACTTTCTTATTTTATTTTTCTGGATTTATTATAAAAATATTATTTTCCTGTAAAGCTCGATTATTTTATTTATTTATACCCATATTAATAAATAAACTGTCGCCACTCAAGCAAGAGGTAAGCCACATCAACGGTTGATTATCAGAATAATCAATCGGCAAAAATATAAAACTTCTAAAGGTACACCATAAAATGTACTGAGAAATGGATATAATTGTGATGTACTGTCGATAGTTTTAAACTATATTGACTATCGATAGTACTATCGAAAGCATTGTTTTTAAAGTATAAAGTGATAGCCTCTGCCTCTAAGCACCCATCTGCTATATTCATAGAAGTGAAAAAAAAAATCTGGTGCGTGCGCGCAACACACAACTTTCACTTACCAACTTACTTAGATTAGAAATTAATGCGTTTTGTTAATTGCCACTTCCCAAATGAACAGAACAGTTTAATTATAACGCATTGGTTTGTCATTAAAGGCGTACGGCGCATGCGTGAGCTCAAGGTGTTTTATGAGTTGACGGAATATTTTCCTTTTTTCCTCCTGTATATTTTTACTTGATTTTCTTCATATATCATATTTAGCCATTTCTTATTTCTAAGCGTGATGAGAGACAGTTAATTTCTCAATATAAACTAAAACAAAGGTACTTTATAGAAAAACAAAAAAAGCCCCTTCCCCATTTAAGCCCCCTCAGAACATTTTAATAATGATAAAGCTTACCTGATATTAAATAACAACCAATTTTCATTAAACATAACGAATTTGATAAAAATCGTTAAATCCGTTTTTGAGATAATCGATCAAAAAGGTAAAAATTGGACAAAATTTATTAAGTAAAGTCCCCCCTCCTGTTGATCAATTTTGATGAAATTTTTACAGTCATATCTCGGGCATATAAATACATCAAATACCAAGTTTGGTCAAAATCGTTAAAACCGTTATTGAGTAAATAAAAAAAACACGTGAAAATGATACAAAATTTATTAAGTAAAGTCCCCCCTCCGGTTGATCAATTTTGATGAAATTTTTACAGTCATATCTCGGGCATATAAGTAGATCAAATACTCAGTTTAATCAAAATCGTTAGAGCCGTTTTTGAGAAAATCGAAAAAAACTTAAAAAGTTATTAAATAAAGTACCCCCTCCCTTTGAGCAAATTTCATGAAATTTTTTCTGTCACATCGCAGGCATATACATACTCTAAATACCCAATTTCAGGTTCGCACGATTTATAGTTTTTGAGCTAGTCTGTTCACACACACACACAAACACAGACACACACACACACACAGACCGTTTCGCGGGACTTGGTTATTTTGACTCAGGGGACCCCAAAACGTGTATTTCCGTTGAAAACCGGAAGTCGAAAATTTTCACGATCGCAATACTTCCACTTACTATATATTTCATATATAGGTAAGAGAAAGTAAAAAATTAACATCGTAATTTTGTTTACGTTTCTAACAAAAAATGCTTATCTACTCTATAAAAAAATATTAAATTCACGCAAAATATATAAAACTGAAAACTTATGAATGGTTTTGTCATACACCCCTTCCAATTTGGTGGAATAATATAGAAAGAAAACAACTTATCATGTTCCTTGACTTGAAAGTTACTTATAGAAACAAAATCGACATCTATAAATCAACTACCTGAGAACATGTTTTGAAGTATGGGCGTTCCTAGACAAATGTCACAAGAACACATTTTACCTTCAAAAACTCCGACACATTCGAGAATTGCGTTCCGAATGTTGTCATCAACAACTTCGACAACTGGGAATACTGGTTGCATGATTCCTTGAAGAGGGTTGGTATAGTTTCCTCTACATAAAGTTTCTTTGACTTTTTGATACAGTTTTTATTCTTTGCAGTTACCACTAACCTTGAAACTGGTTCTCTATTCACAGAAATGTTCATCTTTTTCCCGAATAAAAAAGGACAGGAAAGAGTGGAAATAGAGACGTGCAATATTGCTCATATCGGTCTAATTGATAAATTTTACTATTCTAAACCCCCCCCCCACAGGACCTCAGAATATCGTTAGTATCGATTCGTTTTACGTCCGGTATTATCGAAACTATCGATAGTTTCTCATTTCATTCATTCATTCATTCAACTACTTCTACCACTGGGAATTGTTGCATTGTTGCAATTGTTGTTATGTTCTGGGGACTGTTGCGTTGTTGTCCCATTCGACCGATGGGAAAAATGGAAAGGTTGGTATAGCTTTCCTCTAAATACCGTTTCTTTGACTTTTGATAAAAAATTTATTCTTTACGGTTCAGACCAAGTTTAAAATTTACAAAAAATATTTCAAGGTATAATAGGACCCATCCTCTATTCACAGAAAGCAATGTTCTTTATTTGCAGCAATGTTGAAATTATGATATTTGGGGACCAAAGTAACTAGAAAAACGAAATCGATGAGTAAATTAAGGGTATATTTAAAGCCGGTAATGCTTGCTACTTTTCAGTAGCGAAATTGCTTAGCGAGGGACTCCCGCACTGAAACTTAAAAGTTAGCATCTACAAAACTATTATTTTTCTTACTGTCCTCTAAATGTGGCTGCTAACATTGAGGTATGAGCAACAGTTGAGAGTTTTTGAAAATCAAGTATTGCGTAGAATATTTGGAGCTAAGAGATAGGAATCTGCTGGAGAATCTAGACAGGTTTACACAACACCAAACTGAGTGAACTATACCCGGTAAATATAATTGACGTAATAGCAACGAGACGAATAAAATGGGCATCCAAAGCGAATCATTAAGTGATAATCGCGGTGCCGACAAAGAGAAGCGAGCCGAGACGGAGGAGGGAGGATTGCGTGAAGACAGATCTGTCGTTAAAGGCAGTATTTTATGTATTCAAAGACCACTTGTTGGGGTAAAAGAAAATAAATAAAAAGTATCTCAACTAAGATTTTATCTATAAATTTGTTTTTTTTAACGTCCCTTTATTCTACTAAGGCTACAGTAGGAGTCCTAAATTTTAGGTAATCCTGTAGGGAAGCACCAGACATTGTACAGGTTCAGGGGGGCTCCATTTTACGCGCTATCCGAAGGACGGCATAGCCAAGGATTTTTACTCCCAATGTAAATCCTGCGGCCACCTCGAGACGCGAACCCGGGTCCTTCAGTATTGTAGATTTCTATGATAACTACACCACTGGTGACCCATAGCTATAAATTTTATCTTATATTCCTAAAAAGTAAAAATGATCTATGAGATTTTCGTAAGCCAGAAATGCGAGATAGCCTGAGTATATAGATGAAAAACAAAACAACATAACAGCGAAGCCTTCAGCAAAAATTTATGGAACCGTGGGATGAGCAGACTGATAATGGAGGTTATAGGTTGTTTGTTATGGGCGATCAACTGCGCGGTCATTACGCCCCTTTTTTACTCTAAGATATTGCCCAAGATATTATTCTAATATGTACTACAAGTATTATAATTTGTAATATTTATCATTAATTAATATGCTCTATTTATTATATTTTTGTAAATAAGGAAATCTCCCTAAACAGCTTTATAATGCTATCCGCAGCCTTTGGTGAATCTTTCAATGCCTCCAAAATATTGCGTTGTATATTTAGTTTTGTGAATTCGCCTTCATATCTACTGCAATCTTCTATGATATGTTTAACTGTAAGAGGGGTTTTGCAGATTTCACTATTCGAAGCCTTGTCAGTGCTACCTCTTCTCTTCGGTTCCCTCACAGGGAGCTAATCCATTCTTTCGTTGTAGGCTTAATGGATCGGAGCTTATTAGTGAGAGGGATTTCAGACAAGATGGACTCCCAGTTGCTCCTTACTCTCTTCTTGAACCATGATTTCATGTCTTTCGGTTCATATATTTGCAGTGCAGGGCCCATCATAATTGCTGCTTCCTTTGCTGCCCTGTCTGCTGTTTCATTACCTAGAATTCCGGCTTACAAAAAAAGCTTACCGATTTGTTATTGTCATATAAAATGTCCAGGTAATTATTGATTTTTTTAATTGTTTGACCATCTCCAGTATGATTTTGAATGGCGTATATGGCTGATAATGAGTCGGAACATATTGAAATCTTTTTTGTGTTAATGTCACTGATAATGGAAGAGAGCGATGTAGACTAATCCGGGGTTCGCTGTGTCCAGGTAATTGGGAGTTTTGATCCGATGTAAATAGAATTATCCGTTGAGCTGTCGCACAGGCCCTTCTCACTGTTCTCTCTCCAATAAATTTACATAAAACTCCTCTATGTTATATTGCGTCACCTTTTGATATTAACATTTAATTTGGATGTTAATCACCTTGATAATAAATAACGATGAAGGCTTAACGAACCCGAAGGTTCGAGGCCGCATCACAACTCAATCCCTACACACCTCCACTTTACGATACACCTGGGATGGCCAAGGTTTTCGCCATCTTAATTTGGCCAAGGGGGGAACTCCGGAAGCCCACACATTTTTATTACCTATTGATGGCCATATTTTACTCAACCTTCCTTACAAAATGTTATTGTTTGCTTGAGGGATGTCTTTATTTCATTTACATTCTTAAAATTGTTTATAATATGATTAATTTTTTTTTCAAAATTAAAAAAATAAAAGAAAAAAATCTGGTGCGTGCTTGCAACACACAACTTTCACTTACCAACTTACTTAGATTAGAAATTAATGCGTTTTGTTAATTGCCACTTCTCAAATGAACAGAACGGCTTTAATTATGAACAGGGATAGGATATATATGTAATAAAAATTTCAAAATATGTACATAAATATGGACGTATATTTGCAAATATATGTAATAAAAATATGAAAATATGGACAAAAAATAAATAAAATATTTAAATAGAATAGTTAAAAACATAAAAAATAAATGTATATTTGAAAAATTTATACCATATCAAAATAAAAAATAAAAATAGTTAACAATTTTTTGAAAATGTAACATTAAATTTTAAACTTCTTCCTCATCTTCACCATCAAAAACGTTGCAAATAAGGTCTTCGGAAAATCTACAACGATTCGGTCGAAGTAATGCTTTGTATTTGCTGAACGATCTTTCTACATCGACTGATGTGACGGGTGCGAATTTAAAAGCATTTATCTCTTTAAGTGCAAGGGCCAAGTCTTTTTCGGGTTTTCTCCTTTGTGCTGACGTGCAATATTTTTCAAGTCGTCAAGTCCAGGATTTTTTTTCAAAACAACCTCTAATTTTTGCTTTACAACGGTTCCCTTGTTTCTTTTGGCTTCATTTATTTTCTCGATTATTTTTTGCAAAATTTCCAAATTGTCAATAAGTGCCATATTTTTAGTTTCCAACTGTTTTATGGCTTGTGATAAAAAACTAAAGTTACTAGCTATGTAAACCAGATCTTGTTGTAATTTATTATCTTTGAAGAGAGCGTTCGCTTTTTCTATTGCTGAAGAATCAACATCTAGAGTCGATGTTATATGTTTTATTTTTTCGAAGTTCTCTAAGTAGTACTTCGCCGCCTCTAACCAAGTTCCGCAGCGTGTAAGGACTGGTTGCACAACAATGCTCGGGATACATGTCTTTCAATATATTAATACGACCTGGGGCCTTCAAATATATATTTTTTTACATTAGAAATTGATGAATCCACATTTGGAAACAATGCCCTGACCGTTTCAACAACGCGATGCAAAGCATGTACCAAACATGTCATATGAATTAGTTTTGGATAAAAAACTTTTAATGCGTTGCCAGCCTTTATCATATAAGGAGCTGCATCGGACAAAAAAAGCAAAACTTTGTCACATTTGTTTTCGTTCCAAAGGAGACCAATCGAGTCGTTGAAAAACCTTGCAATACTACCGTGGTCACATTTTTCTAAAAATTCCCAGTTCAGTAAATATGCCTTTGTAGGAGTGTCTGAGAGTTTGCCGATTATATTCGCCATATATCTTCCGAGGGAGTCCGTCGTTTCATCAATCGAGACCCAAATCGGACCGTCCCCGATATATGATTTGATTTGTTCCAACCTTTCATTATAAATGTCTTTAACATAATTTTTTCGAAGGGTCGTATGATCTGGCATTTTCTGCCCAATATATTTTTCCAAAAATCGTTTAAAGGTTGGATTATTTATTTTGTATTTAACAAAGCCCGGCACAAATCAGTGTTAAAACTAGACTTACTTGAACTTGCTTCTCCAGAAGTCAAAAAAGTTTGTTTTTTGAGTTGGTTTTTTCCTTATTTTCTACGTATTTCGCTGTTTTTAAATGCTGTGAAACCAAAAATCGTTGATCCGTAGAAATGTTTCTTTGGCAGCACAAACAATATTGTATATATAACAATATATACAATGAACACCTTCACTGTCGCATTTAAATGTTTCTCCTTCGAACTCCGCGACGTACTTAGCGGCTAAGCTTTTTCTGTTTTCTTTTCTTTTTGGCATTTCACCCACTAGCGATGAACTTATAACTAAATTTTTCAAGCAACTGAGGTAATATAAGCATTGTCAAGGATGAGGATCTATATAAGAAAAGAGGGGGATCAAAATTTCTGAGAACTGTCGACAATGGTTTGGGTGTTTTGATTTTCCAAGAAATTTTTAATCCCTATGTTCAGCCTTTGTTTATTTATTTTAGGTATTGATAGAAAAAAGAAAAAAAAGTGAATAAACAACAATAATTTTAACGTGAATTCCCTAGTTGTAAAATATGGACAAAAATATGTATTTATCGAAATATATGTAAAAATATTTAAAAACGAAAAAATATGGAAAAATATGGAAAATAAAAATGGTTCAAAATGGTTTATATCATGGTAAAAATCATTTAGAATGCATATACATGCATTTTTAGGCCTCAGAACAAAATATGTAAATACATGAAAATCCCATCCCTAATTATGAACAATGGTCTGTCAATAAAGGCGTACTCCGCATACGTGGGCTCAACGAGTTTTATGAGTTGACTGAATATTTTTCTTTTTTTCTCCTCTTTATGTTTTCTTTATTTTTATCATATCTCATATTTAGCCATTTCTTATTTTTAGGCGTAACGAGAGACAGTTAATTTCTCCATGTAAACAAAAACAATGGTACTTTATAAGAAAGAAACAAACAAAGAAAAAAGCCCCCCCCCCCAAAAAAAAACCCCTCAGAACATTTTAATAATTATAAAGCTTACCTGATATTAAAGAAAATCTAATTTTCATTAAACATGACGAATTTGATAAAAATCGTTAAAGCCGTTTTTGAGATAATCGAAAAAAAGGTAAAAATTGGAAAAAAAGTCATAAAATAAAGAGTCCCCTCAGTTGGACCAATTTTGATGGAATGTTGGCTTTTACATATTTGGTATATACATGCATCAAATACCCAGTTTCTTCAAAATCGTTAAAGCCGTTTTTGAGTAAATAAAAAATATGTACACGTGAAATTGGTACAAAATTTATTAAACAAAGTCCCCCCTCTGGTTGATCAATTTTGATGAAATTTTTACAGTCGTATCTCGGGCATATACATACATCATATACCCAGTTTGACCGAAATCGTTAAAGCCGTTTTTGAGTAAATAAAAAAAACACATGAAAAATGATACAAAATTTAGTAAGTAAAGTCCCCTTTCCGGTTAATCAATTTTGATGAAATTTTTACAGTCATATCTCGGGCATATAAATAGATCAAATAGTCAGTTTAATCAAAATCGTTAGAGCTGTTTTTGAGAAAATCGAAAAAAACGTAAAAAGTTTTTAAATAAAGTACCCCCTCCCTTTGAGCAATTTTGATAAAATTTTTGCTGTCACATCGCGAGCTTATACCTACACTAAATACCTAATTTCAGGTTCCCACGGTTTATAGTTTTTGAGCTAGTCTGTTCACACACACACACACACACACACACACACACACACACACACACACACACACACACACACACACACACACACACACACACACACACACACACACACACACACACACACACACACACACACACACACACACACACACACACACACACACACACACACACACACACACACACACACACACACACACACACAGACCATTTCGCGGGACTTGGTTATTTTGACTCAGGGGACCCCAAAACGTGTATTTCCGTTGAAAACCGGAAGTCGAAAATGTTCACGATCACAATACTTCCACTTACTATATATTTCATATATAGGTAAGTGAAAGTAAAAAGAATGTAGGTATCTATTTCCTTATCTTTAAAACGGTTTAAATAACATAATACAAGAAAAAATCTGGTGCGTGCGCGCAACACACAACTTTCACTAACCAACTTACTTAGATTAGAAATTTATGCGTTTTGTTAATTGCCACTTATCAAATGAACAGAACAGTTTAATTATAACGCATTGGTTTGTCATTAAAGGCGTACGGCGCATGCGTGAGTTCAAGGTGTTTTATGAGTTGACGGAATATTTTTCTTTTTTTCTCCTGTTTACTTGATTCTCTTCATATATCATATTTAGCCGTTTCTTATTTTTAAGCGTGATGAGAGACAGTTAATTTCCCAATATAAACTAAAACAAAGGTACTTTATAGAAAAACAAAAAAAGCCCCTTCCCCATTTAAGCCCCCTCAGAACATTTTAATAATGATAAAGCTTACCTGATATTAAATAACAACTAATTTTCATTAAACATAACGAATTTGATAAAAATCGTTAAAGCCGTTTTTGAGATAATCGATGAAAAAGGTAAAAATTGGACAAAATTTATTAAGTAAAGTCCCCCCTCCTGTTGATCAATTTTGATGAAATTTTTACAGTCATATCTCGGGCATATAAATACATCAAATACCAAGTTTGATCAAAATCGTTAAAACCGTTATTGAGTAAATAAAAAAAACACGTGGAAATGATACAAAATTTATTAAGTAAAGTCCCCCCTCAGGTTGATCAATTTTGATGAAATTTTTACAGTGATATCTCGGGCATATCAATAGATCAAATACTCAGTTTAATCAAAATCGTTAGAGCCGTTTTTGAGAAAATCGAAAAAAACTTAAAAAGTTATTAAGTAAAGTACCCCCTCCCTTTGAGCAAATTTGATGAAATTTTTGCTGTCACATCGCGGGCATATACATACTCTAAATACCCAATTTCAGGTTCGCACGGTTTATAGTTTTTGAGCTAGTCTGTTCACACACACACACACAGACACACACACACACACACACACACACACACAGACCATTTCGCGGGACTTGGTTATTTTGACTCAGGGGACCCCAAAACGTGTATTTCCGTTGAAAACCGGAAGACGAAAATTTTCACGATCGCAATACTTCCACTTACTATATATTTCATATATAGGTAAGTGAAAGTAAAAAATAATTTTCTATATACTATTACATACAAACAAATCAAAAATGTTTCTACAATTTTTTTTCCGAATGTTTATTGCAAAAGTTCTTTTTTCAAAGTCCACAGGTTTCCTTACTTTTTGATATATTATTGTACTTCTGTCGTTTTGAGTTGGCTTCTTTCAAACACATCGTTTGATCAGATGACATCGAATGTCCCAAAGTTCATTACATAGCGTCCAGTGTGTGTCTCTGAATTCCGCTGAGGTTCTGGCTCCTTTCTTGAATACAGGGCTTCACAAGTGAGTCAGCAAGCTCATATAAAGAAATAATTTTCTTCTGTTTGAATTATTTTGTTTCCACGTTGAGCTCGCCTACCTAAGAACCGCAGCGATAATGTCTTAAAGGGAAATATAAAAAACATGAGGTAGGATATTACCCCTAACCTTCAAACTAAGAAGGTCTTATGAGAGGAAATATTCGTGCGAATAACTTCCCTGCAGTGACTGAATAGTTACGAGCTGCATACTATCACCTAATGTCTATTAAGAAGAACATAACGTCACAAAAGTCGAAGATATCACGTTACTACGATTTAACCAGTACGACCACCATTCAAGCTCAGTCCCTTTAAGCCTTTATGAAAACATAGTATTTTTTTTTTTTTACTTTCTTATGATTAAATCAGTTTACATAAATTTTAAGGTAGGGGTCATCTGTGGTGTAGTGGTTAGCATAGCAAGTTATAATACTAAAGGTCGCGGGTTCGCGTCCCGGGGTTGCCCTAGGATTTTTTTAAATGGAGCAAAAAAATCCTTGGATATACCGTCCCCCGGATAGGACGTAAAATGGAGATCCCGAGCCTGTATGATACCAGGTACTCGTTAAAGATCCCTATCCTAATTATAGGCTCCCCCCCTCATTGTAGGCTCCTCAGTTTCCCTCGGATTTGGTCAACGGGGGGGGGGGGGGGGTTCCGCGCGCCCGCAAGTCCGATCCGGCATTGAAATTGATTAATACGGGATAAAAAAATCCAGTTTCATAATCTGCAGTATTTTTCTGACAAACACAATTTTTTTCAAATTTTTAAGGACCACATTCCAGGAATTGAGGATTCGCTCACAACCGAGTTTCTCAGTTTAAATCGCCGTGCTGCAATCACCTCTATTATATATACCGGAAACAGTTCACTCATTTCGGCGTTGTGTAAACGTCTAAATTCTAATAATTAACTATACTTTTTAGTAGCAGAATTGCTCAGTGCCCGAGTACTGTCCCGAAATTTAAAACTTTAACTTACAAAACTATTATTTTTCCTACGGTCCTCTTTTACGTATGCGAAACGTAGCCGCTAACATAGAGGGATGAGAAGATGAGGTTTCTTGAAAAGGTATTCCTTAAACTATTCCCACCAAAGAGGACGAATCAACCGTTGAATTTACGTTTAATATGTAACGAGCATACCCGGCCAAGGGTTGTTGTGGCTCAATAGCAATAATGCGTTGAATTAATTATATCCTATTCTTTATTTTACTGTCAAATCAAAATTCACTGATAAAGATAAAAGTGTTCTAGTCTTCAGCTAATCTAAAAACCAGCGGTATTTAAAATATATCTTTATGCCCAATTTAAAATTGTTTTTTTGTAATATTTAGAAGGGTTAAAGTTATTTTTAACATCTTATATTTGAATGAATTACACATGTAAAAAGAACTAATAAAGAATATAATTGGAACAGGGTTTAGTACAATCACAATAGACAGTTAGCAAAAAATGTACCAAATTGACCTTTGGCCATAATGCATATTAATTAAATTCAGAATATAAACATTCAGAATGATGATATGAGATATCTTATGAGAAGGTTATACTAATAGGTCCACAATGATTTTGGTTAACCTGTCCTTGGCAAAAACAAATCGATTCGAATGTTTCCCCACACGTCAAAAGGTGATACATAAGATGTGTTATATGTTATGTGTTATCAATATATATAAAGACTAGTATTCCCCATCGCGGCTTCGCCCGCGAGCCTTTAAAATCAATTCTGTGACCATTATCTTGGTATTGATTTAATATAATGTGTTAAGTTATGTTAAGGAGATTTAGTGGAATCGGAGCTTACGGTAGGTAGAAGGTTGGAGGGGGAAGCTGCCGGCTCGGTAGAAGAGAGGGAGGCGCGCAATGGAGAGAATTCACTAAAACCGGCGAAACAACTTACTCGTCGTGAACGCTTCATTTTTCGGCTTTAAAACATCGTTTTCGACGCCCCATAGATTAAGATCTTTAAAATGAGTCCAAATTAGATATTTTTTCTCGAATTGCAAAAATAGGTGTCCGTTATAGTTAAACGACAATATCGCCATTTAAACCCCTTAGGGGTTGTTTTGAAGAGATCAAAACAAACACGCACCATCCCCAATCATGGGAATCACAGTGGGCATGATTTGATTACCACTAATATTTAAATAAACAGTAGCTATATTTCATGTGAATGTCTATTTTAATAATATTGTGACGATAAATCGATATTCAAATAAAAAACATATGGTTTAAAATCTCAACAATAAATTTGCGTTAGAGTTAAACGACAATTTCGCCATTTAAGCCCCTTAGGGGTCACATTTTTGAAATTCCTTTCTTAGTGGTTACCTACATCGCTTTTAAAATCTAAATTCCGAAGTTCAAGTTTCTATCATTAGTAGTTTTTGCTCTGCGTTGATTCTGTCATTCAGGACAAAGCCTCTTATATATATGGAGAAGAGATCGAAATAAACATGCTCCATCCCCAATCATGGGAATTACAGTGGGCATTATTTGATTACCACTAATATTTAAATAATCAGTAGCTATATTTCATGTGAATGTCTATTTTAATAATATTGTGACGATAAATCGATATTCAAATAAAAAACATATGGTTTAAAATCTCAACAATAAATTTGCGTTAGAGTTAAACGACAATTTCGCCATTTAAGCCCCTTAGGGGTCACATTTTTGAAATTCCTTTCTTAGTGGTTACCTACATCGCTTTTAAAATCTAAATTCCGAAGTTCAAGTTTCTATCATTAGTAGTTTTTGCTCTGCGTTGATTCTGTCATTCAGGACAAAGCCTCTTATATATATGGAGAAGAGATCGAAATAAACATGCTCCATCCCCAATCATGGGAATTACAGTGGGCATTATTTGATTACCACTAATATTTAAATAAACAGTAGCTATATTTCATGTGAATGTCTATTTTAATAATATTGTGACGATAAATCGATATTCAAATAAAAAACATATGGTTTAAAATCTCAACAATAAATTTGCGTTAGAGTTAAACGACAATTTCGCCATTTAAGCCCCTTAGGGGTCACATTTTTGAAATTCCTTTCTTAGTGGTTACCTACATCGCTTTTAAAATCTAAATTCCGAAGTTCAAGTTTCTATCATTAGTAGTTTTTGCTCTGCGTTGATTCTGTCAGTCAGGACAAAGCCTCTTATATATATAGAGATGTGTTAAAATTTTTTTTTTTTTTACATTTACAGTTGTGTCATTTTTCGGATTATACGAGGCCCTCCTGAGATACTATTCCGCTAATAATGGGGGATTTACTGTACATAATACACTGCTATACATAATACCCAAAGCAGAGAGACGGATATGCAGGACATGGAGCATAGAGAGCCCGGTTAATGGACAGTTTGGGGAAATGGACACTTGGTCCTGTTTGAGCTGAAGTGCTGCGGTGTCAATCACTTAGCTACTGTTCGGCCCATCGATCCGGTTCGGTCCGACTAGTTCCAGCTATCTATCTCACCTGGAGGCAGGTAGCTTACATCACTATCTGTAGTTTGCTAATAGCGACTGAGATATGTAGGGAACTAAGCAATTATATCCCACTTAGTGATGTAAAAAAATCGATAGTACTATCGAATCGAGATTATCTATAGTTTTTTACTTTCACTTACCTATATATGAAATACATAGTAAGTGGAAGTATTGCGATCGTGAAAAATATGTAGGGAACTAAGCAATTATATCCCACTTAGTGATGTAAAAAAATCGATAGTACTATCGAATCGAGATTATCTATAGTTTTTTACTTTCACTTACCTATATATGAAATACATAGTAAGTGGAAGTATTGCGATCGTGAAAAATTTCGACTTCCGGTTTTCAACGGAAATACACGTTTTGGGACCCCCTGAGTCGAAATAACCAAGTCCCGCGAAATGGTCTGTGTGTGTGAACAGACTAGCTCAAAAACTATAAACCGTGGGCATCTGAAATTAGGTATTTAGTGTAGGTATATGCCCGCGATATGGCAGCAAAAATTTCATCAAAATTGCTCAAAGGGAGGGGATACTTTATTTAATAACTTTTTACGTTTTTTTCGATTTTCTCAAAAACGATTTTGATTAAACTGAGTATTTGACCTATTTATATGCCCGAGATATGACTGTAAAAATTTCATCAAAATTGATTAACCGGAGGGGGGACTTTACTTAATAAATTTTGTATCATTTTCACGTGTTTTTTTTATTTACTCAAAAACGGCTTTAACGATTTTGATCAAACTAGGTATATGATGTATGTATATGCCCGAGATACGACTGTAAAAATTTCATCAAAATTGATCTACCGGAGGGGGGACTTTACTTTATAAATTTTGTACCAATTTCACGTGTACATATTTTTTAATTATTCAAAAACGGCTTTAACGATTTTGAAAAAACTGGGTATTTGATGTATGTATATACCAAATATGTAAAAGCCAACATTTCATCAAAATTGGTCCAACTGAGGGGGCACTTTATTTCATGACTTTTTTCCAATTTTTACCTTTTTTTCGATTATCTCGAAAACGGCTTTAACGATTTTTATCAAATTTGTCATGTTTAATGAAAATTAGGTTTTCTTTAATATCAGGTAAGCTTTATCATTATTAAAATGTTCTGAGGGGGCTTTTTGGGGGGGGGCCTTTTTTGTTTGTTTGTTTGTTTCTTATAAAGTACCTTTGTTTTTGTTTACATGGAGAAATTAACTGACTCTCGTTACGCCTAAAAATAATAAATGGCTAAATATGAGATATGATAAAAATAAATAAAACATAAAGAGGAGAAAAAAAGAAAAAATATTCAGTCAACTCATAAAACTCGTTGAGCCCACGCATGCGGAGTACGCCTTTAATGACAGACCATTGTTCATAATTAAAGCCGTTCTGTTCATTTGAGAAGTGACAATTAACAAAACGCATTAACTTCTAATCTAAGTAAGTTGGTAAGTGAAAGTTGTGTGTTGCGAGCACGCACCAGACTGAGATATGTAGGGAACTAAGCAATTATATCCCACTTAGTGATGTAAAAAAATCGATAGTACTATCGAATCGAGATTATCTATAGTTTTTTAAGTATTGTAACACTTATGTGGGTTAACAGTTTTTTCGGTAGAGAAATAACAATTTTTCAATGCCACACGAAATTTGAAGGGGTCGGGGCGAAATAGTGCCAAGCAACATTTTTAACAAAAATAAACTGTAGCTGCAGTCTGCTGTATATTACGTAGGACTATATGTCTATGATGTAAATGCCACCTAAATATGAATGTAGAGACTTTATATAGTCATATTTAGGTGGCAAGAAAAAAAAAAAAGTAAATAAATAAATATAACATTACCAATTACCCCGTCAGGAAGAGGAAAACTCAATAATAAATCTCTAAAGATACTGACATTAAAAGGCACAGTAAGTAAATAACAAACCTAGTAAATCATATTATCGAGTAATATTTCTACATTTCTGTGCTTATTTAGAGAGTATACCATGTAAGGATCAGGTAACACAGAAAAAAAAAAATCATTGGTATTATATATGAGAAAATGAATAAAAATTATGAGTTCTCAAAAAATGGAAATTTTAAGTGTACTGAACTTAATAGTGGATTGATCCACATTTATCCATCCTGTTCAATCATATTTGTGTTTTGTATTCGATGGGAGAATATCATATTTTTATAAAATCCTGTTAACCCACATGTTGCATAGCTAATAATGTTTGGTTATTTATAAATACATATTCGAAAAAAAAAGTGGAAATAAAAATTTCAATTTCGAATCTATATCTCGTAACTTTTTCTTAAGCTGTAAAATCTGATCGAACTGCACAAATGAAATTAACTTAGGCTAGACAGTACTTTTCAAAATGATAAACTTCTTCTATCACTAATAATGATAATGATAAAACATTGCTACTTTTTTATTTTATTTTTTACTTTATTTGTATATCCGCGCCTATAAATAATATATGGACAATCAGCAGATGTAATGGCCGTATACCGTGACATGTCAGGAATGGGGAAGGATGGCACCCAAAAGTACCTCTTCTCTGGCTTGATTCAGTTATTCAGGTCGGTTAAAGGAGGAGATCTCTCATCCAACGCCTTTTTAATCTCCACCTCACATTTATGGGCATTTCATCTGTGGTCATCTCGTCGTCACCATGCTAAAGTAACTAATATGCATAGGTTTTTAGTTGCACATTAGTTGCTTTAGCATGGTGACGACGATATATAAATTAGCTTTAGTCGTTTGTTAAGAGTTTTCCTTTTCATTTTAACGTGTGGGCCCCACGTCATCATTCTTTCAAGGGTTAGTCCGATGTACTGTACCGTGTCTGTTTGGGGAATTTGGACGTTTTCGATATGAATTGGAGGAGGGCTACTTTCTATGATTAAATTATTATTACACTGGATTCTTTTGTTAATTATATGCTAATAAAATATTCGAACACAATTGAAATTCCTAAAATTTGATGGAATCAAATAAACAAGCCAGAAAACAATTCATTCCTCGTTTGATATCTTATATTAACTGATTTAGATGTTTTAAATATCTGTACCCCGGATGTAAAAAACACCATGTCCATTTTTATTATTGAATTTAGCTTAATTTTTTTAGTTAAGCGCCAATATAAATAACTCATCAAATTTTGGTTTTATAGATACAGCTTAATGAAAGTTTTTAACATCGTTATTAAAAAGAATAAACGTGGTCCCTAACATTGAAGGATGAGCGAAGGCTGAGGGTTTTTGAAAATAAGGTATTGCATATAATATTTGGACCGAAGAAGGACGAATCAACTGGAGAATTGAGACGTTTACATAACGCCGAATTGAGTGAACTGTAATTATACTGTAAATATAATAGAGTTAATTGAAACGCGGTGAATAAAATGTGCTGGTAAAATTGCGAAACTTAGTAGTGAAATAATTTCGAAAAGATTAATAATTGCGGTGCCGACAGGGAAACGTCCGAGGGGTAGGCCGAGACGGATGTGGGAGGATTTTTTAAAGGCAGATCTGTCAAAGTTGGGTCTGGATGACGGTGGGTGAATAGAGGTGTGTAGGGAGCGAGTGGTGGTGTCGGCATCGAACCTTCGGGTTCGTTAATCCTTTATTATTTATTTATTGACAACAATATAAGATCATGGTATTAAAAAATCCTTAGTGAAAATTTAATTCAATAAAAAAATGTTTTAATTTTTGTGTCTTTTTCATGTCTTATAAATCCAAATAAATCAATAAAATCTTATAAAGTTTTTCTTTTTTATTTTCAGGTAAGAAACCATTCTGAGCATTTATGAATATAGTATATGTTCTGAAAATAAGTTAACATCTAATACTGGTATGTACATTATAATTCTTAAATTTTACAATATTATATTTATTTTTATTTCTCTTTATTGCTTTTAAGATTTTACATCTTGTAGCAAGGAGTTCTCGAGGCATAAATTGTGCATACAAATAAATTAATAAGTTGTACATACAAAAAAATAAAGAAATATATATAATAATAATAAAATAAATAAAAATATATATAAATGAACAAAATTAACTTTACATTGATTCATATCGGAATAAAAGAATAATACAGAGGGGGAAAAAACAGAATTATACATAACTAGGTAATGAAATAAACATTCATCTTCTTCAGAAAAATGCTCCTCTCTTTCCATATTTATATATATGAAATATTACAGTTATAAATATCAGAACAAGCAGACTTGTATTTAAAAAATAAAAAAATAAAAAAATAAATGAAATAAAATAAAGATAAAAGTATTTAAGTATATATACATCTTACACAAGTATTTACCCATTAGAAGCTTAAAATAAATCAAATAATTTTCATTGAATTAATTTCAAAAACCCTAAAAATAAAAGTTATTTGTACATGATGAAGCTTCTTATTTTTGTACTTTGTAAATGAAAATATTATTAATTTTCTTTATATTGTCAATTGTGAACAAATCCTCAAACATTCCCATATTAGCTCCCATAAGATCCCAATTTCTACAATTTTATATAAACCTAAATTTTACAATATTACATTTTAAATATTAGTATGTAGAGTAAGTAGGTGAATAGTGAATAATTTATGTTATACTTATATTCGCTGAACCAAAGCTATGTATATTAGAACCCTATATTTCAATATTTTGAAGTCTTTTTTTCAATTTCGGGACTACCTGAAAAATTTCGTTCATCTCTTTACTTTTATATAATTTATGCTACGAAAAGTTGTCAGCAACTATCGTCAAAATTTTAGACCAAAAAATATGAGCCATTGACTATAAACATTTAAAAACGGAATCAAGTCTTCTCACGACTCAGTGAAATTCCCTTTCATTGGAAACCTAAATCATGAAAATCCAGAAGTTACTCACTCTACTGTAGTGAAACATGAAACAAAACTAGAAGAAAGGAGTTCTAGACTTTCCGTTGGAAAAGTTACCAAACTGTTCTAGATATATAGTTATAGGGTCATAGATACCCCTATGTTAATGTGTTGTTCCAAGTATTTAATTGTTGTAGTATTTTTAATAATTGGAGTTTTTATTGCTTGTCTGACATTTGAATTGTAATTTTTGGTAAATTAAAAATATTTATACTCACTATAGAGATATAATATTATACCTTCATTGCTTAACGATTTCATTGTCAAGTAATAATTTTAATTAGTAGTCAAATAATTATGAAACCTCCAAGATACTGAAATTAATATCCCTGATTGAAATTATTTTTAAAAAATATTTTTTTGCAACATAAGGTAAAATTTGATCCTTTGAAAAATTACAATGAAATAAAAGAATTATAAATATGTTTTTTTAGGCGTTAAAAAACAATAACATTTTTAGAAAAACATTGTTGAGCAGGTTCCGACTGTGTTGTGAAGTCATTGTTATTCAACCCAACGAGCGGCTTATGTCGTGTCTTCGCCGATATAATGGTGTTTACACCTTTAACAAGGATAAAAAATCTGGTGCGTGCGCGCAACACACAACTTTCACTTACCAAAGATACTTAAATTAGTACTTAATGCGTTTTGTTAATTGCCACTTCTCAAATGAACAGAACATCTTTAATAATAACGCATTGGTTTGTCATTAAAGGCATACGGCGCATGCATGAGCTCAAGGTGCTTTATGAGTTGACGGATTATTTTTGTTCTTTTCTCCTGTATATTTTTACTTGATTTTCTTCATATATCATATTTAGCTATTTCTTATTTTTAGGCGTGATGACAGACAGTTCATTTCTCAATATAAACTAAAACAAAGGTACTTTATAGGAAAACAAAAAAGGCCCCTTCCCCATTTAAGCCCTCTCAGAACATTTTAATAATGATAAAGCTTACCTGATATTAAATAACAACTAATTTTCATTAAACATAACGAATTTGATAAAAATCGTTAAAGCCGTTTTTGAGATAATCGATCAAAAAGGTAAAAAATTGAAAAAAAGTTATGAAATAAAGTCCCCCCTCCTGTAGATCAATTTTGATGAAATTTATCAGTCATATCTCGGGCATATAAATACATCAAATACAAAGTTTGATCAAAATCGTTAAAGCCTTTTTTGAGTAAATAAAAAAAACACGTGAAAATGATACAAAATTTATTAAGTAAAGTCCCCCCTCCGGTTGATCAATTTTGATGAAATTTGTACAGTCATATCTCGGGCATATAAATAGATCAAATACTCAGTTTAATCAAAATCGTTAGAGCCGTTTTTGAGAAAATCGAAAAAAAAACTTAAAAAGTTATTAAATAAAGTACCCCCTCCCTTTGAGTAAATTTGATGAAATTTTTGCTGTCACATCGCGGGCATATACATACTCTAAATACCAAATTTCAGGTTCGCAGGGTTTATAGTTTTTGAGCTAGTCTGTTCACAGACACACACACACACACACACACACACACACACACACACACACACACACACACACACACACACACACACACACACACACACACACACACACACACAGACCATTTCGCGGGACTTGGTTATTTCGACTCAGGGGACCCCAAAACGTGTATTTCCGTTGAAAACCGGAAGTCGAAAATTTTCACGATCGCAATACTTCCACTTACTATATATTTCATATATAGGTAAGTGAAAGTAAAAATATTTTCTTTATGCTGAATTTACATAATTTTCAGTTCTTTGAAAAAATATTATTATTATTACAGGATTAATCAATACAAAGATCAATTAATAACAACAATTTGTTGTATTCCTGTTATCTTCTGCCAAGTCTCTCTATCCAGTGCATCTTCCTTGCGTATGCTGCGACGCTCCATTATTTCGGTAATGTGGTCTGTCCAAGAACGCCGTGGTCTTCCGCGTTTACGTCTGCCAGGTGGTTTCCATTCATAAATCTTCTTTGGCCACCGTTGATCTGGCATTCTCAACATATGTCCGTACCATTTTAATGATCTTCTTTCGATTCTGTCTATCACTGTTTCATTTGCGTTCATTCTAGCTCTTACTTCATTGTTAGTTTTTCTTTCAATTCTTGATATTCTGGCACTTCTACGCAAATAATCCATTTCCACAGCTAATAGTCTTCTTTTGAGATTAGTGTTTAAGATCCACAGTTCTGATCCATAGCATAGCATTGATTCAATCATTATCTTACCCACTCTTTTCTTATTGCTGTTAGAAATGTTCTTGTCCCACCAAAAAGAATTCATACACCCTAATTCTTTCCTGCTTTGTTGTATTCTGTATTTGATTTCTGTTTGGCCCAATCCATCTTTATTAATATATGCCCCTAAATATTTAAATTTCTCTACCTGTCTTATAATTGCTTTGTCATTGATATGAACTTCAAATGCAGCTTCACTATTCACCACCAAATGCTCCGTTTTAGTTAGACTCATCTGTAGACCCCATCTGTCATATTCCTGATTATAATCGTAGTATCATGAATTCAAGATCAAAATCATCTTGTGCTAAAATGGCTTGATTGTCAGCAAAACTTAATGAAAACTCTTTGAAAAAATAAAAAAGATAAAAGGAAATAAAAAGTAAGGAAGAAAATTACTGATTTATCAAATATTTGCTTTTTAAATTCATTTTAAATTTTAAAAAATAAGTGTGCCTTTAACCCTTGTTTATAAATATTCCTCAACTTACATTAAATATAATCGATGATAAATCCTACGACTTTAAAGTAAATTTTTTTAATTCCAAATAAGTAAGTCACGATTTGGAAATGGTTGGGGTGCGGTCAAATAAAACAACACTGTATGTGTAATAACATAAATAGGGCCAACGTTTCGACCCCATATTCAGGTCTTCATCAGAGCTATGACACGATTTGTTCAAACTAATTGTTTACTGAATTAGTAACATATATAAAACACGTCCTGGAATCGAATCCAAGTATACGGTTTCGAACCCAGGTTCACTACTAAGTTTCGCAAATTTACACACCCATTTTATTCGTCTCACTGATATAACTTCAATTATAATTACCTGAATTCTCCGGTTAGTTTATCCCTCTTTGGTTCAAATATTCTATGCAGTACTTCATTATCAAAAACCTTAAGCCGTTATCATCCCTTAACGTCAGCGGCCTCGTTTCGCATCCGTAAAGAACCATTGGAGGAATAATAGTTTTGTAAATCCTAATTTTTAGGTACCAAACCTCCAGCTCTATTTTCAAGTGTTCAATAAATGTTTTCATCACAATCTTTCCATATCTTCGGTAGTGGGCGAGAATAAATACAGTTTTAAAATTCAAACCAAGAAATGTACGAACTTCATCGTTTACCGAAAGATTCAATACGTTTTATATTACCAACAGCCCTTAGCCGTTTGTAAGAGGATATTAAAAGTTCATACGTTTATTCTGTTCTGTTGTGTATATATATTTTTTTTCTCTTGAGCGTTCTGCAGAACAAATATTAGACGAAGGGATGCTTTGCCCCCCCCCCCAAGATGATTTTAATTACGAGTAGGAAATTAATGGGATTCGAAGATTATTATTGCCGCGGTCCAGCACGAAGGATGCTGAGGGCTTTGATAAAAAAAAAAAAAAAAAAAAAAAAAAAAAAAAAAAAAAAGAAGAAAAAAGCAAAAAATTACTGGTAAAGGGGCGGATCCCAACCCTCCATGCTTTGTACTGAAGGACCAAAATTGGAAGGGCAGTCCGTAGTACAATAGCCGTTGCCTAATTAGAATTTTTAGGGGGGGCTCTTGGGATCTGTCATTAGGTAATAAGCTATAATCGATATCCATATTGATTACATTGTAACAGCAAGATGAGTTAAATAATTTTTATTATTATTTTAAGTAATACGGTTTCTTTTCGTGACTAGTTACCTCTCGCATGGGTAATTAGTCCAAAAATCTTTATTAGTTAAGACTATAGTTAATACTATAAGTATTAAGTATTTACTATAAGTATACTATAGTTAATACTACTCAAATTCTTTGACACCCTCAAGCACTGCACCAATCCACTGTTTCAAACACTCACACCAACCGGACGGTCACAGAGCTGGCAAACTCAGTCGAGAGCCTCAGATAAGACTAACTCAACTCAGAAACTGATACTTAACCCAACTGACTTAACAAAACTGGTGAGCCCCATCACCAGAAACAGATTCGTGACTGACTGACACAGATCTATCACACCAAACTGACACAAAACACTCTTAAAATGCACCATGTGTAGTAAAAGAGTGTTTCTATAGGAATATAGAAGTCCTCATGTTCCTGCCATTCAATGAACAACGAAAACGAAGTAGGGGGTAAGAAGAAAAAAAAATACTATAACTATAACTATAAAAGTTAAAGTGACATATAACAAGAGTAAAGGCCTCAACTAGTTTATAGAAAAACTACCCTGCTACGATAATTCGGAATCATCAGCTGCCTTCAACCTTGGAAGACCATAGCAAAGACCACATGACTGAGGCCTCTGAAGAAGGAAGAAGGAAATTGGAAATGGTGAAAAACGGAACGTAATGTCTTGGGACTACATGAGAACATGCTAGTGTTTTCATGTTGTCAACACCCGTGTTGCCGAGAGGCAAGGTAGGGTGGATTTAAAAATAAATAAACAAAAATAATTTTTGTTTATAATAAAAAATAACAATAAAAACTAAAATTATTGATAACGTTACAAAAAGTAACTACTTGTAACAATACAGTGACTCAGAAGTAATCATATGCTTCGATGGACAGAGCAAGACTAAGTCTCTAGTCCATTGCTTCTTATATTAAGTCTGAAATCGAACATTCTACAAGATTCTCGTACAATCTTAAACTTGTACTCGGACAGTCAGGTAACTGTTCCAACGAAAAGCCTAGAACTCTTTTCAATGCTACAGGCAACAATTCATCTGGTTTTATTTCACTTTATTATAATGGGCAATAATAATAATAATAATGTGCATGCTACTGGAAATTCAACATCGACGTTTAATATTCAAATTATAGATGTTGATAAAAAAAACAACCGAAAAACCTAGACGTCTAATTTAAAATGTCGTACTGTTTATTTATTAATAGGTTATAGATAAACCCAGCTAAGAGCAAAATCATGTGCGTTGGAAGAGAAAATGAGGATATAAGGATTCTAAGTAACGGCGAACCTCTAGAACTGGCGAATACTTACAATTACCTCGGGACCACTATTAGTAAAGATGGTAAAATAGACCAGGAGGTACTGAACCGTGTGATGAAGGCCAATGGACTATATTACCAAATATCTAAAACCATCATAGGCAAGCGGGAAGTAAGTAGAGAAGCCAAATTGAGGATATTTAAATCGGTGTTCCTCCCAGTGCTCATGTACGGATCTGAAAGCTGGACAATCCTGGAAAAGCACATAAGCAGGATAACATCCGCTGAGATGAGATTCCTCCGAAGAATAGCGGGAAAGACCAAAAGAGACTGCATCAGAAATGAAAGAATTCGAGAAGAGTTGGGAGTACGGACCATGGAAGAGATGCAACTAAAGTGGCAGGTCATGTATGCAGAATGGGCGACACCAGAAAGGCCAGGTGGTACTTGGAAGCCAGACCGGAAGGAAGACGACCTCGTGGCAGACCCAGGAGCACATACATTGACTACAATGGGAAACTGGGGACTGCAAGAGGAAGCACCATACCGGAGATGCGAAGACTAGCTAGGGACAGAGACTAGTGGACTAGATGGACTGGAACTGCAACTCCACAAAGAAGTTAGAGGTAGAAGAAGTACAAAACAGTACATTAAACAATATATTATACTATTTTTTTACTTTTGTTTTTTTGTTGTTTTTTTTTTTCCTTCCAACAGTAACCCTGCTAGAAGGGAGTTTATTTGTTATTCTGTACATACCATACTATACAGTATACAATGATGGATATCTCGCCGGTGGTACCGCAGAGGCCCACCTCCAGCACCGTACCCGTACCCCACCGTACCGAACTTGCAGCAGGTAGCCAGCGCCCCGGTAATGACCAATGTCATAACTGCATTTTGAAAGAGGTCGTCCGATGGTCCAGCAGCGCTACAGGCAGGGCAGGATCCCAGCAAGGAGTAATACCTCCGCAGCATCAACAACGACACTATTTATTACTAACATTGATAATGATTTTCCTTTTTAATACATTTTTAAAGTACCTACATTAGATATAAAACAAACTAATATAAAACAAAAAATAAGAGTTACCTAAATGGTTCTCTTAAAGCATAGAACATAAAAGAAATTATAATCGAAACAGCATTCAGCAACAATCAATTAACAAAATGTTTGCCAACAGTCTTGAATCAAAAATAAATTTCGTTGATATCTTTTATTTTTTTTAGGGCATCTTTAAAGAATAATTTAAGGTCTAAAAACATTTTATCAATTAACACAGGACTATCCACCGGCCATTGTCCCAGTTTCTGTTTAGTTTTATTTATTAACGAATATCTGTAGTCTGTCAGTAATCTGCACTCATGTATTATGTGGTGTATAGTTTGTTCTTGTGTGAAGTCACAGGGACACAATGGCGAGTCCCTTATTTGAAACCTATGAAGGTAGCTGTTCACTGCCGCGTGCCCTGTGACTCCCTGTGTTGTAGAAGTCTGTCCTGAGGTAGGTCTGTAAGTGTGGGATGAATGAATATAAATGTCGAGCTTTGTGTTTTACTTTTGTTTATAACTATTGTTACGAAAAAAAAAATTTTCCAATGGCAGACAAAACAATCTAACCTTATTTATGTAACAATGATACAAAAAGTAACCGTATGATTCGATCTTTAGAGCAAGACTAGGACTCTAGTCCATTGCTTATTATATTTAGTCCAAATTCGTGCATTCTAAAAATTACCATTTAAAAACAATATATTGGAAAAATCTTTCAAAACTTTTTGGATGAATATTATTAAATATATACGACCAATAATTCAAGTTAAAACATGTTTTACTGCATAACGAAGTAAGCCAAGGGCTCTGATCGGTTGTTGGATATTTTATTTTTTTTAAATATAAGAATAGTCCTGGATGGCGATCCAAAAACTAAAAATAGTAATAAACTATTTTATTGTTGCCAAAGTTTCGACCCAACAGAGCAGGTCTTCTTCAGGGCTAAATG
The DNA here is from genome assembly GCA_911387785.2 of Aelia acuminata. Lineage (NCBI taxonomy): Eukaryota > Metazoa > Arthropoda > Insecta > Hemiptera > Pentatomidae > Aelia > Aelia acuminata. The sequence goes on along the minus strand of OU426983.1, from coordinate 122,370,003 downwards.
GAAAAGACACAGAAGGAACAAGGCAGTCTGTGTCTAGTTCATTTAGCCCTGAAGAACATGGTTGGGTCGAAACGTAATCTACTAGAAAATACTATAATACTATTTGTAGATTTTTTGAACGCCACCCAGGGCTATTCTTATATTAATTAAATATACAGTCAACCATCATTTATCCAATGGGATATTTTTTTTATTTATCCCTTTCAAGCTTAACCTCACTTACTGGGTCATTCCACGTTAATTCAACACAGGCTTGAGCCTCACCATCTCAGATTTTCTTGAAATTTGGTATATATGTACTACTTGTATCTACTAGAACAATTGTGAAATATTACTGATATATATGTCCGCCCGTTTTTGAATTATTTTTCTCTCTCAAAAATAGGTACAGAAACAGAAGAAATCATTCTTAATTATATCCAATATATAATTGGTTTCTTAATCTCCTGAGATATTTTTATTATGGGCATAGTTGCTGTTAACAGTATTGGAGCAATCACCAGGACAATCACACAAATAACAATTATTGCTTCATCTACAACGTTTCGGCTATGTCGCCATTTTCAAGTTTCAATCTGAATAATGATTTAATTAATCCAGCTTTTTTAAGCAATGTCTTCATCAACCAAAATAAAACTTCTTTTTTTATTTTTTTTATTATATACATAAACCATTAACTGGTGTCGTCATATATGAAGATGAAAGACTTAAATTTTAATTAAAATCAATTTAAGTCTTTCATCTTCATATATGATGACACCAGTTAATGGTTTATATATATATATATATATGTATATATATATATATATATATATATATATATATATATATATATATATATATATATATAAAAGAAGTTTTATTTTGGTTGATGAAGACATTGTTTAAAAAAGCTGGATTAATTAAATCATTTTTCAGATTGAGACTTGAAAATGGCGAGATAGCCGAAACGTTGTAGATGAAGCAATAAATATTTTTTGTGAGATTGCTCCAATAGTTGTTAACAGCAAATATGCCTATAAGAAAAAATCACGACTGAAAATAGCTGTAGATGTTTTCCAAATATGAATAGGAGTACGAGATTGGTGTAGCGCATTCTTTGCCCTTTTATATGATATACAACAATGTATAAGTTGGTACGAAAGAAATTTTCTTAAAACTAAATGTAAAATTTTATTTTCAATTTTCTCAAGATGGGCATTTTTTTTAAAATTTTATATATTTTTTGAAAAATATGTAGTACTATATCTATTCCTACAATAAAATATAAAAGTGGGATGAAAATTTCTTCATTACTAAAAAAATTCATAACTAGTGATAAAATTTCAACCAGACCTTTTGACTCAAAACGTCAAACCAGACCTCGTACTGTAAAAAGCCACTTTCTGTACTTGTGATGTTAATAACTATTACGCATTCATTATTAACTTTAATTTTGCTTTCCATGAATGGAATAATCCACAAATACAGACGGATTTCCTTTATAAAATATATTACAATATTTAAGAATTCTAAATAAAGTTATAATCAGGAAATAATATGAGAGAATTGGAGGAAAAATGTGGGAATTAAATAAGGCAACAGAAACCAGTTCATTAGTGGAGGACTCTGGAATTTTTCTCTTCTCCGGCAATGGAAGGTATCCAGGATATTTTATAATCCTCGTACATATCCTTCCTCCTTCCAGGACTCTTTGCTTCCAGGACTCCTTCGGCTCACTCAGGATTCCAGAGCATTCCGATTATTACATACTTTACACAGCTTGCCTTTATTTCTTCTTCCCTCCGTCGGATTCCTCTTTCTATTAAAATGTTAATTTTATCATCTCGGTTCCGACTGAATAGCTCAACAAATGATGAAATGTTGATTGCCAAGTATCCACCGGCTTGAGGTTTCGGTATATTTTTACTTTACTTACGTATATATGAAATATATATAAGGAAAGTATTGCGATCGTGAAAAATTTCGACTTCCGGTTTTCAACGGAAATACACGTTTTGGGGTCCCCTGAGTCCAAATAACCAAATCCCGCTAAATGGTCTGTGTGTGTGTGAACAGACTAGCTCAAAAACCTGAATTTGGATATTTAGTGTATGTATATGCCCGCGATGTGACAAAATTGATCAACCGCAGGGGGCACTTTACTTAATAAATTTTGTATCTTTTTCACGTGCTTTGTTATTTACTCAAGAACGGCTTTCACGATTGTGATCAAACTGGGTATTTGATGTTTGTATATGCCAAAGATGTGACAGCCAACATTTCATCAAAATTGGCCAAACAGAGGGGGCACTTTATTTTATAACTTTTTTTCCAATTTATAGCTTTCTTTAAATTATCTCAAAAACGGCTTTAATAATTTTGATCAAATTCGCCTTGTTTAATGAAAATAAGGTGTTCTTTAATATCAGGTAAGCTTTATCGTTATTAAAATTTTCTGAGGGGGCTCAAATGGGGAAGGGGCCTTTTTTGTTTTCCTGTAAAGTACCCTTGTTTTTGTTTATATGGAAAAATTAACTGTCTCTCATTACGCCTAAAAATAAGAAATGGTTAAATATGAAATATGAAAAAAAATCAAGTAAACATATACAGGAGAAAAAAAGAAAAATATTCCGTCAACTCATAAAATACGTTGAGCACATGCATGCGGCGGAGTACGACTTTAATGACAGACCATTGCTCATAATTAAAGCCGTTCTGTTCATTTAATGGAAATTATTTGCTTCATGGTAAATGAAGTTTTCAACAACTACATAGAGAATAATAAAATCAGACGTCGTGGAGTATTATGCTTGCATTGCCGAATTATCAGAAGTAAAAACTTTTATTTAATAATAAAAAAAAAAATAGTGTTTTTACTTTCACTTACCTATATATGAAATATATAGTAAGTGGAAGTATTGCGATCGTGAAAAAATTCGACTTCCGGTTTTCAACGGAAATACACGTTTTGGGGTCCCCTGAGTCGAAATGACCAAGTCCCGCGAAATGGTCTGTGTGTGTGTGTGTCTGTGTGTGTGTGTATGTGAACAGACTAGCTCAAAAACTATAAACCGTGCGATCCTGAAATTGGGTATTTAGTGTATGTATAAGCCCGCGATGTGACAGCATATAACGATATAAGCATAACGATTTTGATTAAACTTAGTATTTGATCTATTTATATGCCCGAGATATGTCTGTAAAGATTTCATCAAAATTGATCAACCGCAGGGGGCACTTTACTTAATAAATTTTGTATCATTTTTACGTGCTTTTTTTATTTACTCAAAAACGGCTTTCACGATTGTGACCAAACTGGGTATTTGATGTATGTATATGCCAAATATGTGATAGCCAACATTTCATCAAAATTGATCAACCGAAGGGGGGAATTTACTTAATAAATTTTGTATCATTTTCACGGGGTTTTTTATTTACTCAAAAACGGCTTTAACGATTAATAAAAATAAGATATGAATGTAGAAAAATGTGTGACTTTGGGAAATGATATTTAACAAAACACGTCAATTTCTTATCTAAGTAAGTTGGTAAGTGAAAGTTGTGTGTTGCGCGCACGCACCAGATTTTTTATAGAGCAAATAAAAACAAAAATAAGAAATGAATGTGGAAAAATCTGTCTTTGATAAGTGGCAATTAACGAAACACATGAATTTCTAATTTAAGTAAGTTGGTAAGTGAAAGTTGTGTGTTGAGCGCACGCACCGGATTTTTTTTTTTTTTTAATTTACGATTCATTTTAAAAAAGTTGATTTGAGGATTCCTACATATATTGGTTACCAGAAAACAAACCTGTTTAATTAGATACGAAAACCGCTTGCATATTTTCCCATATCTAAATCAAACCTCTTCTAATAACCATTTTGGTCTCTTTTATAAAAAAGATAGTGGCTTTCTGAATGAAAAATAATAATGATTCTAATATTGATAGTATAAGTACAATTATTTTTATATTATTAAATATTATTCATAATATTAATTAAAATGCAGTTGCTGCCGCTGAAGGGTCTGGCCACACATGTCCACACCGGATCCGCACCGCAGCACTAATATATGTTATGTTCAGAATATTTTTAATTTAACTTACATATTACCTTTAGTTACGCCTAAAGGTCAGGCCACACATGTCAGACACAGGCCACTTTAGGCATAACTAAAGGTAATATATAAGTTAAATTAAAAATATTCTGAACATAACCTATATTAGTGCTGCGGTGAGGATCCGGTGCGGACATGTGTGGCCAGACCCTAATTCGTTGCAATCAAGTCAGGATAAAATTCAACAGATTAATCGAAAAACAGATCATACGAAATATGAGAAATTGGGGTAAATTCTTAGTAAAACATTCTCTTACTGTTTCAGACGTATTCATTTCCTCATGAATAGATATCGGGCTAAACATTATGAACTTATTAACATACAAACATATAAATATTTATATTAAAAACATTTTTTTTTTTTTTTTTTTTTAAAGTCCGTAATAGAGTTTCGGTTTTGAAGAAGTAATCTAATTAAATCCAATTCAAGGCGGAGTAAATTGGTGAAATATTATATTTCTTTTTAGAGGTGAGAAATAGTCAACCGTTAATCTTTACAGTAGGTTAAATGATGGTCAGGATTTTCAGTTTGAAAAAAAAATTATTTTTGACAGCCAACGTTTGGATCCAACTTGTGGATCTTCATCAGGGCTAAAAGAAAAACAAATACATGTGTATCTATGCTAAAGGTTGACAATAAATGAATATTTTACAGAAATGATAATAATATAAAAGATGGTAAGCATTATACATGAATATTTAAATAAGTAGCTGGTTAGCAAAATAAAATAGAATCTGATATTTTACATATTAGCTACTGTGCCAAACCATGATAAACGACTCCTCTCAGAATCCATTTTCATCCATCTGGAAAAAAATAACTCTGTAAATCATAAAACAGATAAAGAGATAATTTCACCCACTTATTCTAACATCTTCCGCATCCTCAAATCCTAGTTTTGACTTCATAGGTATCCGCAATTATCGATGTACCTCTTTTAATATTACTATCTTTAGTATTGTATAACTTCCTTCTGTATATTTTTCAATTATTTTTTAAGTATTGTTACCTTAGGTATTATCTCAATTTAGTGTTACTATTGAGTCCAGACATAACAATTTGTATACAGTACCATCTACTTTGTTAGTTTTTAATATTTTATTTTCACTCAGTTGTCCTGTAGCCTTTCACTTCAAAAGCGTTGGGTTTTCCCGTCATAAACCTTTGAAGTCGGCAAACTATCCCCCAACCACTACCTCTTACCTTATTTTACCTTCCGTCTTTGTATCTACCTTGACTCAGAAGGTAAATATCAGATTCTATTTTATTTTGCTTGCTTATTTAAATATTCATGTACCATATAATGCTTACCATCTTTTATATTATTATCAGTTCTGTAAAATATTCATTTATTGTCATCTTCTAGCATAGATACTCACATATTTGTTTTCTTTTAGCCCTGATGAAGACTCACAAGTTGGATCGAAAGTTGGCTTTCGAAAATAAAAAAATTTTAAACTGAAAATCCTGACCATCCTTTAACCTATCTATTTTTTCATTTTCGGTAGCTTGTCATACTTAGCTAAAAGTCCTCTCCGGCGCTACCGACCAACCTCTATTTAACGGCAGGACATGACGAACTTGACAAATATCATATTTTCAAAAATGATCAGCCTTTGCCTTTAATATTAGTGGTTACGTTTCGCATCCATAAATGGCCCAAGAATAATGATTAATAATAATAATAAGTTTAGCATATCTACATAATTATCATTTCAACAACTAGCCACATGTTAGTACTGACTCACCCATCAGACCACTCGCACTTAGCATCACGTCAGAAGGAGAATATTTAAATAATTGAACACGATGGTGTGACGGCTCTTTGTGAATCGGTTTGTTAGCGACGATGAGGGGGTTGAGGCACTGTACGGTGTGCTTTCCCCCCTCCCATGGCATAATCACGGCCTGCCACATACATAAACAGCTCGCCCACAAAGCTTCTACATCAGATCCCAATCAAGGAACAATGTTGAAAAAGTCCCTTTGAGAAGGAGATAAGCAAACCCCTGACAAAGGCTATATTATTAATATAAACTGGATCAAATGTGAAAACAATTCCTCCCACTCTACAGATATTATAAAATTGAATAATAGAAAATAAATATTGTATAGCACAAAATAAATATTGTATAGCACCTTTATAAGCAGAAGGAGGGCGTTGTTTAACCCACATTTGTATTAAATATTTAGTTTACACTCACTTTTGGGGTTACCTGTGGTGTAGTGGTCAGCACAGCAATCTACAATACAGAAGGTCGCGGGTTCGCGTCCCGAGGTGGCCCTAGGACTCTTTAAAAGGGATTAAAAATCCTTGGCTCTGCTGTCCATCGGATAGGACGTAAAATGGAGGTACCGAGCCTGTGCGATGTCAGATACTCGTTAATCGTCCCTACTGTAATTATACCTGGATAGAAACTTTAGAAAATTTAGAACTGCCACTATAGCATCGTCCGATTAGCCTGAGTGGTATAAAGTGACTTTAAAGTCACTGCATTAAGGATGAGTTTATGGAGTACGACGTGCACCCCTTCATCTACTTTGAAAATGTCTAAAATTGTTCTTTAATTAATATGACGTAAAGCTTTATTATTTATAATAGGTACTACGCCATATGAATTCATTAAGAAAACTACAATACACTATACATTGATGTTATAAAAATCTGGTGCGTGCACGCAACACACAACTTTCGCTTACCAACTTACTTAGATTAGAAATTAATGCATTTTGTTAATTGCCAATTCTCAAATGAATAGAACATTTTTAATTATAACGCATTGGTTTGTCATTAAAGGCGTGCGGTGCATGCGTGAGCTCAAGGTGTTTTATGAGTTGACGGAATATTTTTATTTTTTTCTCCTGTATATGTTTACTTGATTTTCTTCATATATCATATTTAGCGTTTCTAATTTTTAGGCGAGATGAGAGACAGTTAATTTCTCAATATAAACTAAAACAAAGGTACTTTATAGGAAAACAAAAAAGGCCCCTTCCCCAACTAAGCGTCCTCAGAACATTTTAATAATGATAAAGCTTACCTGATATTAAATAGCAACAAATTTTCATCAAACATAACGAATTTGATAAAAATCGTTAAAGCCGTTTTTTGAGATAATCGATCAAAAAGTTAAAAATTGGAAAAAAATTATGAAATAAAGTGCCCCCTCCGTTTGACCAATTTTGATGAAATTTTTACAGTCATATCTCGGGCATATACATACATCAAATACCAAGTTTGATCAAAATCGTTAAAACCGTTTTTGAGTAAATAAAAAAAACACGTGAAAATGGTATAAGATTTATCAAGTAAAATCCCCCTCCAGTTGATAAATTTTGATGAAATTTTTACAGTCATATCTCTGGCATATGCATACATCAAATACCCAGTTTGATCAAAATCGTTAAGACCGTTTTTGAGTAAATAAAAAAAACACGTGAAAATGATACAAAATTTATTTAAGTAAAGTCCCCCCTGCGGTTGATCAATTTTGATGAAATTTTTACAGTCATATCTCGGGCATGTAAATAGATTAAATACTCAGTTTAATCAAAATCGTTAGAGCCGTTTTTGAGAAAATCGAAAAAAACTTAAAAAGTTATTAAATAAACTACCCCCTCCCTTTGAGCAAATTTGATGAAATTTTTGCTGTCACATCGCGGGCATATACATACTCTAAATACCCAATTTCAGGTTCGCACGGTTTATAGTTTTTGAGCTAGTCTGTTCACATACACACACACACACACACACACACACACATACAGACACACATACACACAGACCATTTCGCGGGACTTGGTTATTTTGACTCAGGGGACCCCAAAACGTGTATTTCCGTTGAAAACCGGAAGTCGAAAATTTTCACGATCGCAATACTTCCACTTACTATATATTTCATATATAGGTAAGTGAAAGTAAAAATATTGTTTGTTTAACGCCACTTAATGCTTCAAAGACTAATCGGACGGTACTGCAGTGGGAGTCTAAAATTATGGCTATCCAGGTATAATTAGGATAGGGATCTTTAACGAGTACCTTCCATTGCACAGGATCAGGATCTCCATTTTACGTCCTATCCGAGGGACTGCATAGCCTTGGATTTTTACTCGCTTTAAAAAATCCTACGGCCTAGGGCGATTCCGCGACTTTTAGTATTGTAAGCTGCAATGCTAACCACCACAGGTTACCCCTGTACAAGGTAAGACTAAGCCCCTTGTCCATCACATTTTATATTTAGTACAGAATGGAACATACCAGAAAGGCAAGATCATAACAAAACACCTGGTTACTTACTTATACAATTAATGTAACCGTTCCAATATAATTTATAACTCTTTGTTTTTTTGTTTCATGTAATATTAAGCTACTTAAAGAAATCAAATCAAATTAGGCATAGATGAGAGGCTTTTTTTTTTTCTCATTATACAGGTTTGCTCATTGAATTTAATTACTCAAATGTTTTACCATTATACAGGGTGTCCCGAATTTGAATGGCCAAACTTCAGGAACTTATATGGGACCGAAAAACTAAGACAAAAAGTCCTTTAGAGATTTGCTCGTTTTTGCTTAGTTTTAGAGAAAATCGCAAAAAAAGAAACAAAACAAGTTTTCATTTTTATACTTATCTATTTACATTTATATTTATCTTATGTTCTTTTTAAATATTGCTCAAAATGTTGTCCTCTTGCACCAATGCAAGCATTACATCTAGCACTCACTTGATAAATTGCAGCTAAACAATGTTCTGATGATATTTGGTGCACTGCATCTATGATTCGGTCTCTTAATTGCTCTCTTGAGTTGATTGACACCGAATAAACTACCTGCTTCAAGGTTCCCCATACGAAGAAATCCATGGGTATCATATCAGGGGATCTGGGTGGCCAAGGTACTATTGATTTGAAATGAAAAATTATAAATTTAGTTCTGTTTAGGGGAATTCTTAAAGTTTTCTTCTTCATATAAAAAATTTGTATCATTTTCTCGATTATTATTCCACCTTCATGAAATTTTATCGTTTACTTCATCCAACTTATGTTAACTCTTCGATTATCCGGCAGAGCTGACTTGCCGGAAGATTCTAACACCTCAAAGCACTGTTTACTTAGCACACCAGCGGGTTGTCCTTTGCCTAGCACAGCGGAAGTTGAGCTGGAAACCCAAACCTCTTGTTGCTAACAGGTTCCTATCTTGAAGGCTGGGAATTAGGCCGGTTCCGCGTTTGACTATCCCAAAATAGTCCGTCCCTATTGTTGTTAATTTAATCTAGTAAGTAAATAACAAACCTAGTAAATCATATTATCTTGTTATATTTATAGAGAGTATACCATATAAGGATCAGGTATCACAGAAACAAAAACAAAGAATCATTGGTATTATTTATGAGGAAACGAATAAAAATTATGAGTTCTCAAAAAATGGAAATTTAAAGTGTACCTACTGAAAAAATAGTGAATTTAGCCACCATTTCGAACACATTTGAGTTTTGTATTCGGTGTGGTAACATTGAATTTTTAGGAAGAAAAGAAGAATGTAACTTCTTTAGGTCGTAAATATTAGGTTTCGGGACAGAAACCTTCGCGAGCATTACCGGCTTTTAATTTAGCCTTAATTTCCTCATCGATTTATTTTTTTCTAGTAACCAATGCTACTAGATACCTAAACTTCCCTATGTGTTCAAAAGTGTTCAAACGGATTGTCACCAATTTTAGGGTTAACCATATATTTTATATTATCCGTATTGAAATTGAATAAGATGATTGTGTTAAATTTGAGCTCAATTTAGGAAATGAAAAAGAAAAAAAACGAAAAATATAACACTTAAAATAAAGCTCAAATTTCAATCTCCTTTATAAATTTTATAACTTATTAATATGAAATACATCTATATTTTCTGTTTGTTTGTTTGTTTAACGTTCATTTTTATGCTACTAAGGCTAATCGGACGATGCTACAGTGGCAGTCCTAAATTTTGCACAACCAGGTATAATTAGGATAGGGATCTTTAATGAGTGCCTGACATCGTACAGGCTCGGGACCTCTATTTTAGGTCCTATCCGAGGGGCGGCATAGCTAAGGATTTTTTACTCCCTTTAAAAAATCCTAAGGCCACCACGGGGCGCGAACCCGCGACTTTTACTATTGTAGGTTGCCATGTTAACCATTACACCACAGGTGACCCTGATATAATATTCTTTAAATTAATTCATTATCTCTAACTTAGTTTTAATATTGTCTATATATATTGAAGTTGATTTTCATTTATTCAATAATTGTCTAATTTTCTGAATGATTGTTATCTTGTTTATTACTATGCATGTACAATACATGCATTTCCTTTCTTCTCACTGCGCCCCCAAACATTTCCATTACATTCTATTTTACGCTCAACCATCTTACATCATTACGATATGGATTAATGTTATTAATTTACATACTGAAATTTACAAGCCTAGTAATTCGGACAACGGTCTTTTTGTCTCATATTTTGACAATAGAAGCTACCACAATATGGAACCCCATTCGGTCGACCCCTGTACCATGCCATTCTCAAACAGTAATAACTAAAGCTCGGAATTCCGTGCAGTAAAAATTTGAAAACGTGCAATAAAAACTTAAAAACGTGCAAAACCGTGCAATAAAAACTTTAAAACGTGCAAAAACATGCAAAAAAAAATTATTGCTTGAAAATTATAAATTAAATTATTGATGTGAACAATATATAGCTATTTTTAAACAAATAAGTAGCGGAGAGTAAATTGAAGTAAAATCTTTTATTTTTAAAATATGGGTTTTAAAATAGATTTTGGTAAAATAGTGATTTTTTCATTAGTAAAGAAAAAATAATGGAATACATTAGAAATGTAACTATAATTGATTATTTTTTTAATCAAAGTTTATAAATAAATACATTTCTAAATTTTTTCCCGTAAAACAGTGCCTCCTGTCTCTTAAACTTTCTTTCAATTTAGAAAAATATATCTCAAATGCTACAATCGTTAAAGGACAATATATATAGCGACTCAGCAACTAGAGATCTCCTTCAATTAAACAGTGACTGAATTTCCCTTGAGGCTTTTTTTTTATTAGTTATTAAGTTTATTAGTAATTTTTTAATAGCTTGTATTCACGATTTTTTTATAAAAATTTTCGAATTTTTTCGTAAATGATAATTCCTTTTTCGCTCTTGATTGTTCCAATGGTTTTACAACGTCCTCAACTATTTTTATTTGGTCATATAGAGAATGATTTTTTCTCCTCTGGTTCTGTAAGAGCAACCGCCAAATCTGCTAAATTCGATCTAATAAATGCCAAATCAGATTGAATGGTTGGTTTCATAAAAATGGTTTTTAATTTGATAATTGATTGCACATTTTCTTCCAATTCTATTTTTGAAAATATTTCCGGTAAAAAAAAAATCAGAATATAAAATATTTACTTCAGATAGTAACAAGATGTGGATTAAAGAGTAAAACACTCGCATGTGAGCTGTAATTACATTGGAAAAAAGGATATCTTATAAAGGAAAGATACTACTCAAATTATGGAATTACTAGATGCAATATCCGGAGCGTAGGCTTATTTTTAAATCACTCTGATGACACGCACTACCCCTGTTACCGTTCTATGGTTAAAAAATAATTAGGTACCTACTTGTGCTGCAGTGGGCATCAATTTGTGATTTCCTCTCACATCCAATATTTTTATCACAAGTTTTGCAAAACACTACACTACCATCCCTTTTGGGTCAGGATATTTTTCAATCCATCGCGCCATTTTCGAAGACACACCTCCAATTTTTGGCATTTTAAGTAACAATATACTCGACAGAAGCAAGATTGATAGTGACAAAACGATGAGAATTAAGAAACAAAATGTAAACATCCAGGAACTACTGAGCCCTTAGTTCTTCGAAATTGGAGGTTTGTGTCTGTTTACATTTCTCAAGTTCCCTTTATTTTTTCCCTATGTTTCCTTTCTGTTATTTTCCTATTCCTAATTCCGTAATTTTTTGATCCGTATTAAAGAAAATTAAAATTTGTAATCATTTTTTTTTCTTCAAATAATGCAATTTCTTGCAATATAACTTCAAAACGTGCAATTTCGTACAGTAACCCCCAAAACGTGCAATTTCGTGCAGTAAACCCCAAAACGTTCAATTTCGTGCAGTATAAAACTTCATTAAAACATCCCATTAGGCTTGATTCGGATAAGTAACTTGAATTCGCTTTATTCTGACTTTCCAAAAAAAAGATGCAATTGCACGGGAATCCGAGCTCTAGTAATAACCAATAACTATATTGGATTGTTTCCTATGCCATATCCACGCCACAACCTCTTTTAGCAACCAAGTGACAAAAGCTACGAATTACAAAAGCGCACAAGAAGCCGCAGACATTGAGGAGCCAGTGACAATTACTCAATACAATTGTGTCGAATGGCAAGTCACGCTTCTTTCCGTGACGTTGGAATTATATGATCAGCTATATGCCATTGTAAATTTCTGCTTTTAACGACCGGGCTGAATTCTTTATCAGACTTAGTTATAATAGGGTATAAACCAAGTATGCAGAATTTTTACTTTTTTTTTTTTTTTTTTAATCTTTATCTTTCTACTAAAAACGTTCATATCTTACTCGTCTATTAAACACACACACAAAATAAATCCATGAACTATTACTACCATTTACTCAGACCCCTACTGTTTAGGCAAGTTGGGTTTTAATAATAAAAACCTTTCGCTTCCCTGATGATGAAAGTATGGCCGGTGCTTAATATTCTTAATTTTTTTTTTTTAATTTAATAAACAGGTATAAATAATAAGAGAATAACATAAAAGATATTTTACATAAAGTTTGCTTTTGAAATTTAGAAGATATTAGCATAATGAACAAGAAGAACAAAATAATATGAATGAAAGGAATTAAAGAAATTTTTGTGATATTTTAGAGCTTAAACAATAATTTATTAAATACAAATAATTTATTGAATACGGATAAAACATAAATGATTGAATGAACATGAAATACAACTTATAAACTACTATACACAAAAATATGCCTTGATCGAATGGCCGTTGTTAAACTGAAGAATAAAATAATAAACAAACGGTTCCGCAATTTAATTTTAATATTAAAAATTAGAGTCTAATTTTTAGGGAATGTTATTTAAATTTGAAGATTAAACAAAATTTAATGTTCAGACATTATTATAAAAAGAAAATACAATTGGAATTATTTTACTTTAAATGCCCATCCAGCTGGGAACTTAATCTACCTCCTCGATCCGTCTTCTAAAATAATGTCTGCAAAGGTGATCACAGTACACAAATGAACACCCTGGGTGTACGAGAATGTCATAAATGTTTTTAAAGAATGTTGAAGCGTTCAACAGCTGACTGCTCCATGAAGCTTCTTTTGTTTTCCTCAGAACTTTGGCTCCAAGCGTAACCAATCACAAACGCCCACGCACATAACACTAAATGAATATTAACTGGATGTTTGATACTTGATCAGTACGACATATTAAATTTAAATTAACTTGATAAATTAATTATACATTAACGAAAATAAATAATTCAAATATACAATTGGTTTGAAATTGATAAGCTTAAATTAAATTAAACAATTATTTAAAATAATAAATGGGTTCCCTGAACATCTACTGTTAACCATATTTGTAAAGAAAAAAATAAAATAGTAGTCTACATGGCAATCACGATCGTGTCCTAACGATATTGGATTGATCCTTATATTATCATCACAAGAATGTTCTAAAATTTATTATGCTTAAAACTAATAAATCACTGGTCCAAAGGGTTTAAGTCATGAAATGTGAAGCTTAAACAACGATTTACCAATCTATTTAAAATCATTATAAATTCTTTCTTATTGTATTTCTTTATCCCAGATTAATAAATAAAACTATATTCTTTCAACAGAGTCTGTAATAATTTATGAATAACGAATAAATTATAGTCAATTATGAATTTTAAGAAGTGGAGACAAAAGAAAATTTTTATGACTTAATCCCTTTTGCCCAAAAATGAATGAAATAAAAGTAATAATAACAATAAAACAGAATTTCCAGCTCCAAGCCGAAAAAATTAAATTCGGCTACTGGATGCTTACCCTCCCCAAATATCGTAAGAAAATGAAATGTGTCAATAAATCAACTTTCACCGCCATCTGTTGAAAATTTATAGGACTTACATATAAATATACTCAATTGTAACATATTAAACAGTTGATTTGTAAAATATTGGGGTTAATAATCGAGGAAAAAAACTATCCTATCTTTTAAGTTAGACGGAATTACACACAATGATCCAAATCTTATCAATGTCGGTTGAGTAGTATCGGATTTTATCCCAGAAAAACTGAGTCTTCTGAATGAAAGTTTTTGAATTTTACAATATGATGTCCGTTATGATTTACAAATTATCTTTATTTTAACATTTTTTTGTTATGCTGTAAGTTTGTCATGAATATGTGTAGGGGAGAGCGGGGTTGGTTGTCATAGGGGGTAGGTTGGCCATTGGTTTATAATTTCCGTCACACCTGTTGTGAAGGCCCCACCATTGTACCATGTGACCCACTCGACCTCGGGAGTCTTGTCCTGAGTTTTCAATCCGATGCTAACAGTGTAGATAAGAGTGTGCTTCATTGATTGATTTTACAACATGTAAGTAAATTTTTATATTTTCAGTAAAGTTGATTTAAAGACGTGGAAAAACATTTGACTTCGATTCTGTTCACATAGCCCCAAACTTCTTTGAAAAACCTAGCCTTTCGACTAACCAGTTTCTTGTTTGATTGTTCTCCCCTGTCCTGGCAGTCATCTTTCATATGATCCCTCCTATGGGGTTAGTTGGCTTTCTTCAACTGGGGTTTTTGGCGCAGTAGCAATTCACAAAAGCAATGTAAACATAATCAAAGGTGAAACTACCGATTTTCTTTAGTTCCAGCGAGAAAGATGAGAGCAATTTTTCTTAGGCAGAAAGTGACGACAGTCTAAACTTCTATCTTCTTCTATTGTCATTCTATTTTCCCTTAAAAGCTGTTAAAAACCGATTCAAAATTATTATACCAATATAGTGCAGTTTTTAATAACAATAATATGTGTCAGGCAGTACTTGAATGAGATGGCTAAACAACACCACCTTATAGGCCAACCTGCCCCACATAGGAGGTTAATTGGCATATTTTTGGATATTGGATATAATGCATATTTTTTGGATTGACGAATCCTTCAATTTTCTGTGATCTTATTATTAAATATTATGTTTTGAAAAAAATACTTGAAGTACTCTAATGCTTGGAGTTTACAGTGGTATCAGTCCCATTGGGATTATATTAACAGGAACGATTCAACGATCAAAAAAGTGAAAACTGTTGCCAACCAACCCCGCTCTCCCCTACTTTTTTATACTTCATATTTCGTATTTTGTCTTTACACATTATTCTTTCTATTTAAACAGTTATATAACGATAAAAAAAAAAGAAAGTAACGAAAAAAAAAGTTGGTATTGATAAAGGATTATTCGGATTTAAACAAGTTGTGTGTGTGTGTGTGTGTGTGTGTTTGTGAGAGAGAGGGGGAGAGAGAGAGAGAGAGAGAGAGAGAGAGAGAGAGAGAGAGAGAGAGAGAGAGAGAGAGAGAGAGAGAGAGAGAGAGAGAGAGAGAGTGGGGGGGGGGGGGGGGGGGAGAGAGAGGGAGAGAGAGAGAGAGAGAGAGAGAGAGAGAGAGAGAGAGAGAGAGAGAGAGAGAGAGAGAGAGAGAGAGAGGGGTGGGGGGGGGAGAGAGAGAGAGTGATACAATATAATGACAAACACCTGAGATTGGAGGGAGGGGAGGGAAGGATTTTGCCTGTTAATTTTCTACAAGAGTAAGCAGCCATTTGCCTCTTCCCACGGGGGCTTGCTTCGCACAGCACGCTAACAACACTGCTCTGTATAGAGTACACTCAACCCAACTGGCTTAACGGTCTTAATGGTCCCGAAACAATATTTACCGAAGATGTGAACAGTGCAGTGAATGCTCCTCAACGTATTCAGATTAAGGATTTAAAAAATATAAATATTATTAGGAATTAAAAAATAAACCGAGATAATCCGCCTAAAAAGGAGGCGGGCAATATTACGGTAAATTAACACATTTTCCATACTATTTGAAACTATAATTAGAAAGAATAAAATAAAAATCCTATTTTATCAAACATATTATCGGGAATTTTGAAAATGATTTGATTACTTTCATAAAAAAAAATTCTTTTTATTATTAGTAAAAAATAGTTATTTTCATCACAAGTACCAAAAGTAAGGTACATGTTATGAACAATACTTTTCATCATACTGCCCATACTTGAGTAAATTACAACACTTTTATATTTCATTAGTAACTTACAGATACAAAATAAGAAATAAAATTTACACCTTTTTTTTTTCTTTTTTACTTTCACTTACCTATATATGAAATATATGGTAAGTGGAAGTATTGCGATCGTGAAAATTTTCGACTTCCGGTTTTCAGCGGAAATACACGTTTTGGGGTCCCCTGAGTCAAAATAACCAAGTCCCGCGAAATGGT
This sequence comes from Aelia acuminata, assembly GCA_911387785.2. Taxonomy (NCBI): domain Eukaryota; kingdom Metazoa; phylum Arthropoda; class Insecta; order Hemiptera; family Pentatomidae; genus Aelia; species Aelia acuminata. The sequence continues at coordinate 122,353,312 of OU426983.1, read as the reverse complement.
CTGTGTGTGTGTGTGTGTGTGTGTGTGTGTGTGTGTGTGTGTGTGTGTGTGTGTGTGTGTGTGTGTGTGTGTGTGTGTGTGAACAGACTAGCTCAAAAACTATAAACCGTGCGAACCTGAAATTGGGTATTTAGAGTATGTATAAGCCCGCGATGTGACAGCAAAAATTTCATCAAATTTGCTCAAAGGTAGGGGGTACTTTATTCAAAAACTTTTTAAGTTTTTTTCGATTTTCTCAAAAACGGCTCTAACGATTTTGATCAAACTTGGTATTTGATGTATTTATATGCCAAAGATGTGATAACCAACATTTCATCACAATTGATCAACCGGAGGGGGGACTTTACTTAATAAATTTTGTATCATTTTCATGTGTTTTTTTTTTTATTTACTCGGTTTTAACGATTTTGATCAAACTTGGTATTTGATGTATTTATATGCCCGAGATATGACTGTAAAAATTTCATCAAAATTGATCTACGGGAGGGGGGACTTTACTTAATAAATTTTGTATCATTTTCACGGGTTTTTTATATTTACTCAAAAACGGCTTTAACGATTAACAAAAATAAGATATGAATGTAGAAAAATGTGTGACTTTGGGAAATGATATTTAGCAACACGTCAATTTCTAATCTAAGTAAGTTGGTATGTGAAAGTTGTGTGTTGCGCGCACGCACCAGATTTTTTTTAAAAACATCTGTTTTTTAACATATAATAGAGGAAAAGTACTTATGTCTTTACATTAATATTTATAGTACAAATCTGATTGTTCATTATATTAAAACCTTTGTTTAGCAGTGCCTTTTGGAATACCGATAACTTTTAATTAAAGGAATGTTATTTTGCACTTCAAACATATTACTTCATTAGAATGAAGGACAGTATAGGCGGGCGCAATCGAATATAGGGTGCGCTAGTAGTTTTGCAAAATGTCGGAAAGAACGGTGTTGGACAGAGTTGATGTGATAGAGATAATTGGTAATTTTAAAAGACCATTAATTGATGGGCAGGTTATCCTTGATGCAAACCACATAATTACATATGGAATAATATCTAAAAATAAAAAAACAGTTATTTAACGAGTCTCGTGCCTTTAAACTAGCAATCTTAAAGGACTGCCCCATCAAATAAAAGCGGAAATCAAATTTATTAATAATAATAAGCAATTTTCTTGTCATTGTACGTGTAAAGCTGGTAGTTCTGGTAAATGCAAACACATCATTGTAACTTTACTCGACGTTTTTTGGTTAGTAATAACATTAATTACCTATTCACACAATCATTGTTATGACAGCTTAGATTCTTTGTCATATTATTTATTTATTTGTCAAAACTTTCAGGCTTCGCATTGAAAACATGGAACAATGAAGCACAACGGATGTAATAGAAAAATGGGGAAAAATAAAAAAGAAAAACAAATCTATGACACAATGGTCTCAATGTTATTTGCATAAAACTAGCATTTTGGAATGATAAAATGTCAAATACTAATATTTACCTGGATAAATATAGTCTCTTTCTTTAAAATAAAGGCTACATATCCTCATATGTTTCGAAACAGGCTTATCTATTCTTAATTTTACAATCCACTCTTTAAGAAGCTTTTTATTTTTTGGAAATAAAAGGGAATGACACGTCTTTTGATTTTCTAATTGAACACTGAGGGTCCGAGCAATACCTATTAGATATTTTTCAAATGATTTTTTGCTCAATCGGGTCTTAATTATGGAAAAATAAATTAAAAACGCCAAAAAAACCTATGAATCCCAGATAATGGCCCGGCTTTTATCCCCGTTTCTCTAGTTCCTGTAGCACCGTCGCATAAGCAGCACCGTCGCTTGCGCCCGCCTATAGCTACAAGTAACCTCCTTCAAACACATGTTATTAGTATATATTAGTAGCAGGTAAGGTTAGCGCTCCAAAAATATTTTTTAGGCCTATGCCCGAAAAGTACTACTTTAAGGACTCAAATCGAGTATTGAAAACACATGAAGAGTCCACGGAAGAAAGGGGGAGAGTCAACTTTTTTCCGAATTGTAGTTATATATATATATAATTGTTCGTCTAGTTGAGTAGAATATCTTGGTGAAACGAAATAGTCAGAAAAATCTGGTGCGTGCGCGCAACACACAACTTTCACTTACCAACTTACTTAGATTATAGATTGACGTGTTTTGCTAAATATCATTTCCCAAAGTCACACATTTTTCTACATTCATATCTTATTTTTGTTAATCGTTAAAGCCGTTTTTGAGTAAATAAAAAAACCCCGTGAAAATGATACAAAATTTATTAAGTAAAGTCCCCCCTCCCGTAGATCAATTTTCATGAAATTTTTACAGTCATATCTCGGGCATATAAATACATCAAATACCAAGTTTTATCAAAATCGTTAAAACCGTTTTTGAGCAAATAAAAAAAACACGTGAAAATGATACAAAATTTATTAAGTAAAGTCCCCCCTCCGGTTGATCAATTGTGATGAAATGTTGGTTATCACATCTTTGGCATATAAATACATCAAATACCAAGTTTGATCAAAATCGTTAAAACCGTTTTTGAGTAAATAAAAAAACCATGTGAAAATGATACAAAATTTATTAAGTAAAGTCCCCCCTCCGGTTGATCAATTTTGATGAAATTTTTACAGTCACATTTCAGGCATATAAATAGATCAAATACTCAGTTTAATCAAAATCGTTAGAGCCGTTTTTGAGAAAATCGAAAAAAACTTAAAAAGTTATTAAATAAAGTACCCCCTCCCTTTGAGCAAATTTGATGAAATTTTTGCTGTCACATAGCGGGCTTATACATACTCTAAATACCCAATTTCAGGTTCGCACGGTTTATAGTTTTTGAGCTAGTCTGTTCACACACACACACACACACACACACACACACACACACACACACACACACACACACACACACACACACACACACACACACACACACACACACACACACAGACCATTTCGCGGGACTTGGTTATTTTGACTCTGGGGATCCCAAAAGGTGTATTTCCGTTGAAAACCGGAAGTCGAAAATTTTCACGATCGCAATACTTCCATTTACTATATATTTCATATATAGTTAAGTGAAAGTAAAAAAATGGCAGTCGGTTGGTTATAAGCGATGGAAAGAACCACGTACCCGGAAGAAAGGGGGAGAGTCATGTTAGAATTTATATGGATTGTGTATTAATATCACCATTCCATCAATAAAACAGGGAAGAAAGGGGGAGCGTCCAGGACTAACCCCCTTTCTTTTATGTTTAAATTGTTTTTTTTTACTAAAACATTTTTTTTTAGAGCGTGTTATGTCTGTTTCGGGCAAATTTATTATTTTGACACGCAAAACAAAAAGGAAAGGGACATATAAAAAAAATGGAGAAAAATGATAAAAGATACTTAAGTAATTAAAGATCCAAAACTAAAAACTCGATTTTCTCGGAAACCATTCCAAATGACATCCCCCCTTTCTTCCTTGGACTCTTCACATGTTTTTGATGCAGTATGATGAAAAATATATATGATTATCAGCCTGAAAACGGCCGTGAAAGATTAAAAAATATCGTAAATTATGGATCACTGACTAGCACTGGCTTCACTGTTACGGTACGGTGCCGATTGAGTGGAAACAGACTCATCTGAATATATGGAAGAATATTCTTTAATCCGCCGGTTGGATTACGTGCCGATCAAATTACAGTGCCATGAATTTTGAGTGCAAATAGGCCTTCATTCGTTCGTCAGAGATAGTTTTTGTACGTCTGTCAAGTAGTCTTGAAAAAAGTCCATATCGCAACCAAAACAGTCGTTTGTCCATGTAGAGGCCCAACTACCGTACCGAATCAGAGGTGGGTATCGGATTATAATTAAAAAAATCTGGTGTGATGCGCGCAACACACAACTTTTACTTACCAACTTACTTAGATTAGAAATTGACGGATTTCGTTAATAGCCATTTCTCAAAGTTACACATTTTTCCACATTCATTTCTTATTTTTGTTTGCATTTGCTCTTTAAAATACACTATTTTTTTTTTATAGTTAAATAAAAGTTTTTACTTGTGATAAACCAGCAATGCAAGCATAATAATTCAAGTCGTCTGATTTATAATTCTCTGGGTAGTTGTTGAAAACTTCGTATAGTTACCATGAAACAAATAATTTCCATTAAATGAACAGAACAACTTTAATTATTAACAATCGTCTGTCATTAGACGTACTGCGCATGCGTGGGTTAACGATTTATTATGAGTTGACGGAATATTTTTCTTTTTTTACTCCTTTGTACATTTACTTGATTTTTTTCATATTTCATATTTAGCCATTTCTTATTTTTAGGCGCAACGAGAGACAGTTAATTTATCATATTTATATATAATTTATTTACATAAACAAAAACAAAGTTACTTTATTTAAAAACAAAAAGGCCCTTTCCCCATTTAAGCCCCCTCAGAACATTTTAGTAATGACAAAGCTAACCTAATATAAAAGAATACCAAAAAACGTGTATTTCCGTTGAAATTCGGAAGTCGAAATTTTTCACGATCACAATACTTTCCCTTACTATATATTTCATATATAGGTAAGTGAAAGTAAAAATACTTGAGGGCAAGATTCATGCTTAAGTGAGAATGATACAAATTGGCTTTTGCTTCATTCCTTTTTATTATTATTTATTATTATAGTTATAGCTATGATCATTAATTACTAATAAGGTTTTAGTGAAACAACCAAATGCCCCCGTTTAATCGGATTTCCTCAATATCAGACATTTCTCCCTAATTCAGCTCCCCCCGATGATAAGTTACAGCTAGCTAAACATGATACATTTAATATATTCAGATATATATTAAGATAGATGTCACTATACCAGGATCCAGACACACAGCTGCCTCCCTCCTACAAGATCCCTGACCCAGAAAGGCATCGAGAGTTCCGTCCCCTAATCAAATCTAAACACATCCTCCTTCAAGCCGACTAATTAACTTCCCCCTATCAATCCGAGGACAATACGGTGCTCCTCTTGTCTGCTGTATTACTGTAGCCGGATCTGTTTCGTCCTAGGCAAATACAGATTTGTACTCCTAACAACGTAGATACGTTATTAAATCATAGCATAGTTTGTTTAGTTTAGCTTATTGGCGTAAAACGGCAATGGTTATCAACGCCACATATTTCAAATATCTTAATTATCCATTTTTCCTTAATATTGTAACGTTAAATCGTTAATTAAAAAAAAAACCAAAAAACATACGATATCAAATCCCAGACCGTTTGTTGGAACAAAATAAGCGGTTGGAACGAACTGTTTGGGTCTAGATCTTTCGAGCCTAGTCCACGCAGACGTGGAACTGTCCACGTTGTTATGGAACATTCCAGAACTGACCACTTACGATTATACAGAAGGAGCGAGTGAACTGAACGAGTTAGTCGAAGTCTTTGTTTTGACTGTGAAGCTCAAGTCATATGATTGGTGTTTATAACGTTATCATTTTTGTAACATGTTCAAATATTTGAGTTGTATTAGTTCGTTGGCATTGACAATTGTTATATTTTTCTTAATAAATATCTGTTAACCCACATAAGTGTAACAATGTGATTCTGTTTATCTTTATGTATATAAAAGTCTCGTGTCTCAATGTTTGTCATGGGTAAAATCAGAAACTACTCAACCGATCTTTATGAAATATAGCTCATTGTCTGTAGTTTTGTCCAACTTAAAAGATAGGATAGCTTTTTATCTCGATCACTGGCCTCTATATTTTTTTTATTTCAAATTAAATGGGTATTAAGTTTAAGCTGATTTATTGACACATAATATTAATTTTTTTTCTCTATATTTAGGGTGGGTAAGAATCCAGTAGCCAAGTATATATTTATTTTTTGTCTTGGGTTGGGAAAATCCGTGTTTTTCACGTGTGGGGAAAATATCCAATCTATTTATTTTAACAAAAGAAAGGTTAATCAAAATCATTGTGCACCTATAAACTTTTTAGACTAGCTGAAAAGTGTTTATCTTAATCAGTGAATTTTGATTTGACTGACTCCACCGGATAACCTTATTATAATTTATAGAACAATGTGTTTCAATCTTTTATGTATATACTTCTTATAAGGCAAGTCTGCTCTGGTATAGTTGGCAATGTCCCGTATATGCTCATGTGAGCTAATCTCACATGATTTGAAAAAGTCTATGGTTAACTTATAAATAAAGGTAAAATGTTTGGAACGTTTAAATAATAGTGCATGAGATCAATTGGAGTCCATCTCGGGTAATTGCCAACTAACCGTAGGCATTTGTTTTGCAACACTTTTAATTATAATTATTTAAATCCCCTTTCCTGCTCCTAACCGCGATGGAATTTGACGAACGAAGATTCGAAAGAAAAGAAAAAGGAATTTCATTTTTAATTTAGACACCCATTTGCTAAGCTTGGCTTCATAAACTGTACCTAAAGGTATATTACTACTTACAAGTTACTTAATAAGATACCTCGAGTGAGTTAATTCCGAAGCTGAAAACCCATCCCATCCACATATGTAGCATACACACCCTAGCTCTCCTCATACTGGCAATATTATCACCGGAGAATATTCGCAACTCCTGCCATTGTGCACTCCCCTCGGGTGTAAGGAGATTCCGTCCCGACTTCTATTCAATGTCGCTCCTCATTTCTTCTCCACGTCCGTGGAATCCGTCGAGCCCGGGGGTTCAGCTTACCGGGGGGGGGGGGGGAGGGCTTACACCATTCTGTCGACTTTATTTGACTATCGCATCGTCTCGGATATAGCACTGCGTCTCAGGTATCTCCGTGTTGTGTAAAACATTTCATTCGACCCGTCATGTGTGAAAAATCATGGACAACGTTCATTTAATTTTTGCAATTTGAATTACTTTACTCAGTTTTTCCATAGTAATAATGGATTTTTGCAAATATTTTGGATGGTTAACTTGGTCCCCATCCACGAATAGTCTGTAAGAGTCGCCTTCAAATTCAACTATGATACTAGTGGGTAGGGTAGGTAGAGTGTCTGGTTGGGTGAATGCATGCCTCCTAGAGCTGAGGATACGCTCACACCCGGGTACTTTGATACCTACACGAAGGTAGTTCACAGTGGAATTGAGTTTTATACCAATTCCTTGTAACTTAGCCTAATCGGACGTTCTACAGTGGGAGTCCTAAATTTTGCCTATCCAGGTATAATTAGGATAGGGATCTTAAACGAGTTCCTGACATCGTACAGGCTCCACCATTTTACGTCCTATCCGAGGGACGGTATAGACAATGATATTTTACTCCCATTAAGTAGCTGTTATTTAAATAAGTCCTTATTTTCAGACTGGCTTCATTAAACTTACAAAACCACTTAATACATTTGAAAAAATTTAACACACTTTGGAAATTGAAATTAAACCATGACAAATCACAACACAAACGTTCACACCCCGACGAGATACATGGCCTCCAGTTCATATCGGCGACCACTAAATTCCTCAGACAGAGTACGGTACCTTGAAGTAATATTTGACCGATGGATGACTTGGGGCACTCATGTCAAAATGAAAAGACAGACATTAAACAAACAAAATACTGTACTCACTATTTTCGAAATCATCAAAATTGAAAATCAGACAGAAACTCAATACATACACTTACTTACTGAAATGGGTTTGGATATACGCCTCACAAATTTATGTATCAAAAAAAGACACATTTTCAAAAACTACAAACCTTCTAATCCAAAATTTTACGACTAGTAACGAACGCACATTACGACGCAACAAAACGCTACATACTGACCTACAACTACCAACTCTCAATGAACAAATAAGGGCTTTCTATTCTGGCTTCAATATAAAAATACGCGGACATAACAATAGACTTATTAATGACATGGCCACGACTGAGATGGCTTTTATGAGGCGACTGAAAAGGAGTTGGATGAGAGACCTTCTCTCCTGAAACAAGACCGGGATGATGTGCTGCTGGGCACTATCTTCCCTCATGCCTAAAATGCCAACATCAAAGCAGTTTTATCTCACAATTGGTGATTGTCGCAAATGTGAGATAAATTGCTGCGACAGGTGCGAATAAAAATATGAAGAAAATAAAATAATAAAAAAAAAAAAGGTAGCTGGTTAACATGGTAAAATAAAATCTGATATTTACCTTATCATGTCCAGAGCAATACAGAGACTGATGGAAAATTGTATGGTAAGAGGTGGTAGGGGTTATTATTATTCTATCAAAAGGTTTATTTCTTGGAAACCCTAAGCTTTGAAGTGAGAGGCTTATACGACGATTATGAGTCAAATAAAAACACAAAAGTTGGAATTGTAAAATCTAACAATGTTGCTATACTGTACGAAATGTTATACCTGAACTCAATGATAGGATAAAAGTGAGAGTATACACAAGGTAAAAATTTAATAGAGGTAATAATAATATAGTGGGGGGGGGGTTGATAATTGCGGATATCGAATACATTCTGTTTCTATTTGCTTAAATACTTTTAAGTCATTACTTCTAAATAAAACAACACCGACCTGAGTGAACTGTATCCTGTAAATATAATTGACGGGAAAGCAGTGATAATTGCAGTGGTAATTGCAGCGCGGCGAATAAAAAAGGGGTTGTAAAATTACGAAACTCGGTTTAGAACGAATCCCTAAAAGATTAATAAGCACGGGGCCGACTGGGAGACGTCCGAGGGGTAGGCCGAGACGTAGGAGGGAGGATTGTTGGGTCTGGATGGAGGTTGGTGGATAGAGGTGTGCAGGGAGCGAGTTGTGGTGTCGGCATCGAACCTTCGGGTTCTTTAAGCCTTCGTTTTTATTATTATTATTGTTTATAAATTAATATTGCTTTTCTTTTCTAAAAAATAATATTTAGATTTGATTAAGCTCTTAAGGTATTAATAACAGTTTTTATTCTATTTTTGGTTTCTTTTGTGATATATATTAAGTGGGAAAAAAGAATATTTCTATATTTTATTTTTTTTTTAATTAATGATAACATGAAATTTATAATTATAATTACTAAAAAAAAAAATTATAAGAAGATAAATAAGTACTCTTGCGACTTTCAAGAGTGAAGAGAAAGGATTGACTTGACCGGTATATGTGACCTGTAGCTTCAGTGGCAGGAGCGCTTTACTAGGATAAGAAAATTCGGCTTCAAATTACCGCTAAGGCCAATCTTTTCTCTTTTTATATAAAATATTTGGAAATTATGTATTAAAAATATTGTAAATGTTTATAAACATTCTTTTACTTTCACTAACCTATATATGAAATATATAGTAAGCGAATGTATTTCGATCTTGATAAAATTCGACTTCCGGTGTCCAACTGAACGTTTTGGAGTCGAAATAACCAAGCCCCGCGAAATGGTCTGTGTGGGTGTGAACAGACTAGTTCAAAAACTATTGGGTTGATGCAAAATTAATGCTGGTTTTTAATATTCATTGAAAATAGGCCACATCTTTACTTTAACTATATATATTTAATCAAAATAATTTCCATCAGAATCAATGCACTTTTGCCAACGTTCAACATGCTTTCTTATTCCACCAGAAAAAAAAATCTGAATCCCTGGACTCAATGAAGTAACGAAAAGAATTTTCAATTTCATCCTGGTTTTGAAAATTTTTCTCCCTCAAAAAGTTATCCAGATGCCTGAAAAAGTGGTCTGTAGGAGAGAGGTCAGGTGAATAAGGTGGGTGTGGGAGAACTTCGTAGACCAACTCGTGCAGTCATCGTAGCGTTGGTTGTGCGAGGTGTGGTCTGGCGTTATCATGGAGAAGGATAGGTCCCTTCCGATTCATCAATGCTGGGCAAAGACGTTGTAATTTTTTATATATGTTGTCAATTTCTTGACAGTACTTGTGAGCAGTTATAGTCTCACCTCGATTGAGAAAGCTGTAGTGGATAACGCCAGCAGTATACCACCAAACTGTTACCATAACTTTTTTTGGGTATGGTTGTGCTTCGGGAAAGGTTTTGGTAGTTCATCTTTGCCCAGCCATTGGCTACAACGCCTTCTGTTGTCGTATAAGATCCATTTTTCATCGCTCGTCACAATGCGGTCGAGAAATGAAAAAAATTTTATTGCGTATCACAAGCATGGAACAGATTTCAAAGCGGCGATTTTTTTGGTGGTCGTTTAATTGGTGTGGCACCCACTTGGCCAACTTTTTTACCTTACCAATTGCTTCCAAGTGGCGTACAACTGTGGATTGGTTCACGCCGAGTTCTACCGCTATTTCTCGGGTGATTTTGGTAGGGTCTTCTTCCTCTATTGACCTCAGCTGGTCGTTGTCAAGAGCAAAATGACGGCCCCGACCTTCCTTGACTTCGAGGTCGAAATCTCCACTGCGAAACTTCTGGAACCAACGCTGCTCCGTGCACTCGTTAATAGCCCCCTGATCCCACACTTCGTTAATATTACGAGCTGTTTGCGCAGCGCTGCGCCCTAGTTTAAATTCGTAAAAATAAATTTGACGAACATCGTACTTCCACATTTTCGATTTAAGACCTTTGAACACACTGAACAAAACGATTTTACGATTTTTACGGCTTGTTTTGGTATAATAATGATCAATGTTAGGATTTGCTTTGTTTACACAATTGGAATTAAGATATCGCAATAGAGGAAACCTGCATTAATTTTGCATCAACCCAATATAAGCAGTACAAAACTAAATTGGAAATTTAGTGTAAGTATATGCCCCCGATGCCTCAGCGAAAATGTCATCGAAATTGGTCAAACGAAGGAGGCACTTTATTTCATGACCTTTTACGTATTTTTTATTTACTCAAAAATGGCTTCAACGATTTTGATCAAACTGGGTATTTGATGTATGTATATGCCCGAGATATGACTGTAAAAAATTCATTAAAATTGATCGAACGGAGGGGGCACTTTATTTCATTACTTTTTTTTCCAATTTATACCTTTCTGTCGATTATCTCAAAAACGGCTTTAATGATTTTGATCAAATTCCCCATGTTTAATGAAAATAAGGTGTTCTTTAATATCAGGTAAGCTTTATCGTTATTAAAATGTTCTGAGGGGGCTTGAATGGGGAAGGGCCATTTTGTGTTTTACTATAAAGTACCTTTGTTTTTGTTTATATGTAGAAATAAACTGTCTCTCGTTACGCCTAAAAATAAGAAATGGCTAAATATGAAATGTGAAAAAAATCAACAAAAAAAAAAAACAATGACAGACCATTGTTCATAATTAAAGCCGTTCTGTTCATTTAATGGACAGTGTTTGTGTCCTGGTAACTAAATGAAGTTTTCAACAATTAGATAGATGATAATAAAATCAGACGACTTGGAGTATTATGCATTGCCGAATTATCACAAGTAAAAACTTTTATTTATTAATTAAAAAAAAATCGTGTTTTTTATAGAGCAAATAAAAACAAAAATAATAAATGGATGTGGAAAAATGTGTGACTTTGAGGAGTGGCAATTTCTTAATTCAATCAATTTCTATTTTAAGTAAGTTGGTAAGTGAAGTTGTGTGTTGAGCGCACGCACCAGATTTTTTTTCTGTGTGCTTAATCAATGTAAAGGTTATTTTTATGGTTTTGCCAATTTTCTGTCAAACGCCACTGCATGCCTTGCATGAAATTAGTTGACTTTATTCTTGAATAGCATTAGGTAAAGCCAAATCTGTCTGGTAGTGAATGCTCGTGATCGGTTTCCATTTTAGCTATGACACAGATATGGCTTTCACAAGCCTAACTCTCAAAGCTTTTTGAGCAATCTGGCTCGTCTTATTTAAAATTGAAATCCAGTTAGGGAATACACAGGGCCTCTGATTGCCCTCTGCCTCTTTGAAGTGTTTCCCACGACTCGCTCCAATGGAATCCACAATTTCCCCGAAAAGAAAATTAATATTATTTTTCCAATTTTAGCTGTCTGTAAAAGACAGAATTAGGTATAATGGACATCGATATCTTTAATTTTGAAAAATTAGTTGCTTGGAAATTTTTACAACCACACTCTGTCTGCTAACAAAGTGGGTTTCAGTAATGTTCCTTATTCCTTAATTATTAATTATTAATTGACATTCCTTACGTCGAAGTAACAGCCATAGATCGCTACCGTAAATTTCATGTCAGACGTACTCTGAATAACATACAACCCATTAACTCAGGCTCTTCACACTGCCACAAACCTTTAAAATCCACTAAGAAGACTGTTAAGGCTTTTTCCAAGAGATTTTCTGCATTAAGCAGTTATAAATTTTCTTTTACATTTATCAATTCACTCGTTTTTTTTTTGTTTTCTTATATTTCTGTTTGTTAATTCGTTTCGATGGTTTGTTTTTTTTATTTTTTCACATCATGCCATGTAAGTATATTTGCTTATTACGCTAGTAGATAGCAAATTTAGTAAAAATGTCACAAGTTATCGTATGTAAATTATAAAAAAAATGTATTTATAAGTTTTACATATATAATGGGTGTCCCAGACATAGTGTAAAAAAAATTCGGTAATACTGTATGTTAAACGGGGTAGAATGGCGCAGAAACGAGTTTCGTATCTCAATCTGTTTAGGAGATAGAATTTTGTTTTGTTTTTATTTTTTAAATCTTACTTTTTTCTGAAAAATGACAATTTTCTCTACTTTGGTTTAGTGTAGAAAAAAAAAAAAGATGATATTTTCTTAATCAGCATTAAATTTTCTAAGAGATCCAATGGGTCTAGTTATTTTAAATCTAAAATTTGAAAAATTCTACATGAAAATTGTTGAAGATAAGCGTTCATCCAAAGTAATGGAGGACTTTTGAACATGCGCTGCAATTATCCATTTTAATATGGTTCTAAAATAACAATATTATTTTTTATCTGCAACATTTTTCATATCGAATTTTTCAAATTTTAGTAGAAGAGAAGAAAAAAATTTGATTTATTTCAAAGAAAGTATTTTTTTAATTTAAACTAATGAGTTTTATTTATAGATTATTATTACCCTTTTTATATTAATTAGAATTCATACATTGTTCTTTTTAGTCTTAAAAAAGTAAAACTAACTCTAACTCATAGGAAGTTCGGCATCCATTACTTTGGATGCAGGCTCTAGCGCGCTCCCAGCAGTGACATTCTCTAGCGTGTTTTTCATAAGAAAAACTTCTTTTCTCAAAAGGTGAAGTGCAATTGTATCATGGATTACACCACTAAAAAGCTAACTAAATTCCGCAGTTTTAGGAAATTTGACAGGTTCTAGGGTGCTCCAGTGGAGAGTGAGGAATTTTCAAAAAACTATTAAAAATTTAAGTTTTAATAAATGTTTTGTGTTTAGCGCGTTAAATGTCCCACTGAAAGTAGATGTAAAATAACTAGACCCATTGCATCTTTTAGAAAATTTAATGCTGATTAAGAAAATAACGTTTTTGTTTCTACGCTAAACCAAAGTAGAGAGTTATATATATAACTTTACAGATACTGGAAGGTTGAAACTTTTTATTTGTATATTTTATAAACTATTATTGCTCCCTGCAGTCTTCAATTTCCCAAACTAAGCCCGGATGAAGGCCCGTTCTTCACGAAGACAAATTACATAAAGTCCATCGGCTATCCCCTGAAATACGATTGCCCCCTGAAGTATAGTGGAGGGGGGGGACCAGGTAAGTCTAAGAGGCAGGTAGCTGCCCCCTGAGCCTGTGCTACAGAACACGTACGGTCCTTATTGGATCAGAAATCGCTGAACTGTCCTTTATGCTAAGGCCGCCCCCAGGCCATCTGCCAAACCGCATTACCTTCTTCCTTCTCTTCATACTAGGATCCAACAGCATACAAGGGTTAGGGTGTAAGATGTCAATAATTTTATTTAGGGGTGGAAAATGGTCGGTTGTTATATTTTAAACTAGCTAAGGTGCCCGGCTTCGCTCCGGTAGTTGTGTGGTAGTTTTAATAACAGAAAAACTTTAAAATTAATGGAAATATTGAACAAAATTAGCAATTTCTCGAAACTTCGGTTTTAACTTGGTATCAATATTAAAATTCAAGATCTGCAGAGTCCGCCCAAATACGGAACCCTATATATATACTTTAGAGGGAGATTGAAAATAGTGAATGAACAATCAATTTTGCTGCAACTTAGTCGAGTTATGCATCGTTTTTATGGTTTCTGTGATTCTGAATCCTATAAGCCCACTCCAAGCAGTCAGGTGATAATAAGTTATTAGATAATATGTAGTTGAAAAATTATATTTCCAGTACAACCTAAGCGCCGACAACAGTGATGGTCCTATTATATCCAGAAGTGTAGAAACTATCGAAGATTCATAGAAACTTTTTTTTAAATACCTTTCTTCCATTTAAACCTCCCTTAAGTTATCACCCCCCCCCCCCGTAATTTGAGCGGACTCTGCAGATGTCGAATCTTACTGCTATCACAAAGTGAAAACCAAAATTTCATGAAGTCACAATTTTTTCTCCCTATTTCTTTTTATCCTGAACTATGAGGGGTGATAAAATCTTATTGAAAAAAATGGTGTAATTGGAGTTAGTCATTTTGTCAACTGGAATCCTCATCATACATAGTAATATAATCAACTTCTTTTTCATAATTACATACAATAAGAACACTTAAAACTTTTTATTTTCGATTTATATTTAGTCAATTTATCTCTTCTTTTTTTTATGTCTGTTTTTATTCGCTCACTGTGCAACTAAAACATGTACACTCATATTGCATTAAATTTACTTAAGTATATGTTATATATTGATTAAATGTATTGTGTTAATCAATTAACCTTCTTATGAGAAAATTATTTTTTTTAAGGTATGCAGGCGGTTTTCTAATTGATTGCAGAGATGTAAAATCATTTTTTATTTTGAACGCAAAGGTGAAATTAATTATTTTCGCTTGATGTTTTAGTAATTTAAAAAGAACAGCTGTAAAATATATAAACTTTACAATCTGAACGGAATGAATGAACAATAAACATTGAGTGAAACGCACCCTAGCGCTTCCTGGTAGTCTGCAGCTCGAACTAAATTTTTCATTCATAAACTCGTACGTCATTCTCAGGCATGCTAATTACATGGTGCGAGAGGCTTAAAATCCCAGTCCTTTTCTCTTCAATTTTACACCCTTAAGAGAAAAACGGAAAAATTCTTCTCCGTTAGGGGTTGTATAGCAACAAGCTGACATAACTTTATTAAACATACGTTGAGTGGTTTTTGAGCCTTATCGGCACGCACATTGTACACTTTGCTTTATAATATATATTGATTATTTTTACATAAATAAATTATTTTAAATTATATTACAATTGTCAGAAATTTCAGTCAAAATACTGTTAGACTAATGTATGTTTGAAATATTTTTTATTTGCCAATTGTTTGTTATTCAGTCGAGCTGATGCTAAATATGGGTCCGCGAACGTTATCGATTCTGAAACTAATTCGCGAATAAAGACATCTTAGAGTACGAAGAATATAGAAAATCAACGGGTCTTATTTACATTAAGGCTGCCAGTTACTTTATATTACCAAATGATTACTTTAAAAGTAATCGCTTTAATTAACATATGATTAGGTAAACAAGATACAGGTTGTCCTTTAAAAAATGGAAATGGTTTGTCGAAGATTGGTTGAGGTCCGTGCGTCAAAATTTCAGTAAGGATTGAAAAGCCAACAGGAAAACAAAAATTTAATAAAAGTAAGTTGGTACATGTGCCATTGGGCACGTGTATTTGACAACTTTATACCTTTGTGATCAAAGAAATCGGATATTATTTTATAACTATAAAGTTTCTCTTTATAAAAATATTTAGAAATAGAAATTAGGTATTGAATTTATTGAAGCGAAATATTAATCTTTTTTATCCAGTACAGTCTTCCTTATTGAAGAGATGGAGTTATTTGTATACTAAATAAACACAGCCACGCTTGGCTCTGGCTTAGTATAATGTTAAATATTAAGGAATAACTACAGAAAAAAAAAAAACATTTTCATCTTGATTAAGTATATAGGAATTTATAGCGTATCGACAAAAAAAAAAAAAAAACTTTGAGAAATAATATATATGATGATTATATATCAGCGTCACCATGCTAAAGTAACGAATGTGCTTAGGTTATTAGTTGAACATTCGTTACTTTAGCATGGTGACGACGATATGAGTATAAAATATAATACAATATCAATATCAAATAATAAGTGCGTAGGTTATCATCAATATTTTAAATTTTCCTTAATTATCCTCAACTATTTATACTTATTAAATAATGAGTAGTGAATAATCAGTTCATCGATTATTCAAATAAAGAATAAACAAAATCATTACTATCCCCCCTTTCGAATACTGCCCAATTCTGGCTCAGGGAATCATAGTTAAGGCATTGAGATATGGAAAAAGAAAACATTTTTTATTTCGGATACTATAAAAGTTAAAATATTCCTCTATAATGCACCTTATGAATTTAAGATTTAAAAAAAAAAAAAAAAACAGCAATATTATGAGAAATAAAATAAAAGTTTTATCAAACTGGGCAGTTCGGAGGACTGAGTTGTGTGGCCGGGAGTATTGGGGCTTGGAGCAAGGAATGCACTATCTGTCACAGGCCAACAGGAATGGAATCTCCGAATAGGGCTTCATACTACAATCCAAGGGTTCGAGTCCTGGCTGGGTTCCTCTATATTCGAATGGTATTCTTATATAAAAATATCGGCTTTTGTAATCTATTATTTACCATTATTTTGTCTCATGTATCTCCGGAAACAGTTATAATATCGGGTTGTAAAAAAAGTTCGTAGCGTTTTTCATTATTTTAATTTAATCCTTTCTCGATTGGGTCTAAATATTAAGTTTATTACACAATAATAAACACATATTATAAAGTTTACCATTGTATAGAAGAAAAATTTTTACGTTATGTAAACTATAACATAGGGTTCACCTGTGGTATAGTGGTTAGCATGGCAACCTACTATACTAAAGGTCGCAGGTTCGCGCCCAGCAATGGCCCTAGGATTTTTTAATGGGAGTAAGAAATCCTTAGCCATACCGCCCCCCGGATAGGACGTAAAATGGAGGTCCCGAGCCTGTACGATGTCAGGAACTAGTTAAAGATCCCTATCCTTAGGGCAATTTTTATAGGCAAAATTTAGGAATCCCACTGTGGCATCGTCCGATTAGCCTTAGTGGCATAATGTGACGTTAAACAAACCAACAAACTGTTAGGTAATAACTAAAATTATTGACTATTCTAAATCAACTGGTAAGTATATTGCAAACAATATTTAAATTTAACATGAAAATGAATTGATTTTTGTTTTCATTAAGAACATTACTGGAACCCACTTTGTTAGCAGTCAGAATCTGGTTGTACAACTTTCCAAGCAACTAATTTTTCAAAACTAAAGATATCGATGTCCATTATACCTAATTTCGTCTTTTACTGACAGCTAAAATTGGAAAACAAATATTAATTTTCTTTTTGGGGGAAATTGTGGATTTTAAAAGGAACGGCGAAACCTTCGTGAAATCTAAGGGATTCCCATCGTTCTCTTAATCATCAAAACTTTTACACAATTTTTAGGTCTATTTTCGGTATTCCCAAAAGACGTCCCTTCAAATTTAGATTTTAAAAAATATATTTATAAAATTAAACAAAAATTATTTATTTTTTGTAACTATGTGTTCTAGAAGCTTCACAAATAAATATAACCTAGATTTCATTACAATTCCTTAATTGGTTCTAAACTTTTACCGTAAAAGATTTCGTTTTCGGGGTGTACGTTTTCGGGAATAAGTTGCGTCTACTTGCCGATAGGTAACGTTCGAAACGGTGCCGAGTGCAAAGCATTAAATGATTGTGGAAAACGTTTACTTACAATAACCCTCTGGAACCCGGAGTCAAGACAGTACTCGCGCGCGGTGTTAGTGACGCACTCTCACCTATTTACGTATTTACGTTAAAATATCCCTTCCAACATTTCTAGCAGTGCTATTTTTTTTTTAGATAGTTTATTTCTCAAGATCATATCTATAAATTCAAGAATAAATTCCTACAAATTACAAGAATACATCAACTTACAATTACAGTTACAGGAATACATCACGTTCTTGTATTTCATATATTGTTCGTGTATGTTATCACAAAAAGTAGTATTCAGCAGGACTTAAATGTATGGGATTTTCATATTTTGTTTTGGAAGTAGTAACAACAGGATTATTCAACCATATTGTTTCTTGGTCTTTTTCCAAGAACACTTCAAATTCTTCATCTATTGAAATGCATCTTGACCAATCAATGATGACAAATGACTGCTCATAGTCACTGTTGTAACTATTTTTCTCAATAATTTCTTCTTTATAGCAGTCTATATCACTCTTATTTCATCTATATAACAATCTGTTTGATAATCACTCGCCACTTCGGATAATTCCCTCAATAGTCCCAAAATTTCTTCGGGGGTTCTATATACTTTGCCATCACTAAAGTTAAACAAATACTCCTATCAAACATATCCTAATTGTTTTTAAAATAACTGAAATAAAATCCTAAAAATATTCTAAAAACAATTACCTACAGGGCTGCCCGCGTTGCGGTGAAAATGCCGCAAACGTGACTTTCACTAAAGAAGGCGGAATTGCAACTGAACACATGCGCGGATTTACTCCAAACAAAAAGCCACATGTCTTCAAGTGTCTGCTCTAGGAATCCCCAAAATCCGGTTTAAGTGGCGCCACACTACAGCACGTGACAAAGCTTTTTCTCGGAAGTGCGGTGTAAATGCCTCAAGCGCGGGCTGGGGTTTTCCACATCTTATCAATGTTGAATGAAATTATTTTGGGTTCTATGACTACTTTAGCAGAAAGTTGTTAATCAAAAATTAATTTTCATTAGATATTTTTTTTTTGCAACTACAGTAGCATCTCGTTACACCATTAAAAAATAAAAACTAACAAAAAGGAAGAAAATATTTATGCTAAAATTATTAGAGTATCTGCTATAAAACCGTAGTTTGTTATTTATAAAATCACTCTTTGTTGTAAAAATGAATATGTAGTTAACTAATTATGTTGTTAGTGTTTTTTGGAACTTCCTTTTTGGATCACTGTTCCTGTGAACTAAGGTATTACGGCCCAATGCCATATAGATAAGAGGCCATTGGAATATTACTTCAAGTTACTGCCGTCATTTCCTGCAGTAGTTCCGGTTCCGGTCACACTGAGCAATAAAAAGTAATAATAGGTTTATTGTCCATCGGCTCACACGGTAACTTAATTCTCTTAATAGCTCTTATCGGCCAAGTACCGTTCATCCACAGTATAGCTACATTGCTATTGACGTGTATATGTATATTTACTTACAGTGTTGGAAAAGGCACAGTGACCTATCCATATAATATAAATATTGTCTTAGAGTTGAAAGCCAGTTGTATATTGAAATTGCAGATATAATAATATCTTATCATAGGTTCCCTCAGTAATCTTTATGTTATTTAACACGTTAACTGCGACGAGGGGTCATTTGACCCCATGCGGTGGCTTCCTATACTGCGAGCCATTAAACGTGTACTTTACTTAATAAATTTTGTCTTATGTTCACGTGTTTTTTTTTATTTACTCAAAAACGGCTTTCACGATTTTGATCAAACTGGGTATTTGATGTATGTATATGCCCGCGAGGCGACAGCCGAAATTTCATCAAAATTGGTGAAACGGAGGGGGTACTTTATTTAAAGAATTTTATCTAAGGTTTTTTTTTATTTACTCAACAACGGCTGTAATGATTTTGATAAGACTGGATATTTGGTGTATGTATATGCTCACAATGTGACAGACAAAATTTCATCAAAATTGGTCAAATGCAGGGGGCTCTTTAAATTATAACTTTCTTTCCAATTTTTACATTTTTTTTTGGATATCTCAAAAACGGCTTTAATGATTTTGATTAAATTATCAAATCATTAAATTAAATCATTTTTAATCAAAATCAAATTTTAAATATTATTTATAGAAATGGCAATTAAAAAAACATGTCAATTTCTAATGTAAGTTGGTAAGTGAAAGTTGTGTGTTGCGCGCATCGCACCAGATTTTTTTTATTTGGAAAGAAGAGAAGAAGAAATCTCTTTCATGTCTGTACACAGATTCAGGAAGTAAAAATAATCCTTAAGCTAAGTTAAAATAATAATGCTCCTCATTAGCAAATCTTGCTGGTTATTAAGAAAACACTAGTTGATTGATCCCTATCATATGATATTAAAAAAAACAAAAAAAAACTGCCAAATATTCAAAATGTCCCAGAGGTGCATTTTCTGAAAATATGTAAGTGTCCCGAAGGTTAATAATTTTTTAATCCCAAAAATTCCTATATTCTTGACATATATTTACGTAGAAATAGAAATAAACAATAAAACCTCATATTTTTCCTAATCTTGGGCCAAAATGGGTTAGATATTTGTATCTTTCAGGAATAATATTTTAAGTTTCGAAATATAGGTTTTTTATTCCTATTGTAACGTTAAATCGTTACAAAAAAAAATATATTGTTTGAAATCCCACACCTTTTGTTGGAACGGAATACCGGTTAGAGCGGACCGCCACAGGACTAGTTCAAGGCCTCGATGATTCCATGGAGGTGTGGTCCATTCCAGACCGTTCCTTTAACGACTATATATAAGGCGCGAATGACTGGACCAGTCGGAGTCTTTGTCTTGACTGTGAAGCTCAAGCCATATGATTAGTGTGCTATAAGGTTATAATTTTTGTAACCTGCTCGAATATTTTTCTTGTTATAATTCGTTTGGCATTGATATTGTTATCTTTTCGTTTAATAAATATGTCTTAACCCACGGAAGTGTTACAACAGGTGTCAGGTGTGTGGTAGCTATGGATGTGTCCAGAACACCTGTACCACCGACCGCGAAGAGGTGAACTACAGAGACTTAGAAGGTGTGATCTCAGGGGTTGCGAAGGCTTTAGACTCGCAGAGAAGACCACTCCGGTGTAGGAACTGTGTAGAGACAGCGGACACATTAGGAGTTCCTGCAAAAGGAAAGGTCGCTCCTGACACAGGAAAAATAAGAAACGCCAATACCCGGAAGATGAAAGCTTCCCGGAACAGTCAGCAAGATCCTTCCCCAATAATGGTGACCTCCTTGGGACATGCCTAGGCAAAATGATGGAGATTGTATGCAACAAAAAAATTAATATAATTCTGATTTGGGACTTTTTATAATCTTTATTTTAACCCTCAGGCGGGCTCGCTGCGGTGTTTGGACCGCATCTTTGTTTTTTATATATTTTATTAGAAAATAAGCAATAACTTAACTTTTTTTTTTGTTTATTCATTGCTCTAGTTTAAAAAAAAAAAAAAAAAAAAAATAGCTTTAGCGTTAAAAACACAAAAGAAACAACAACTTACTATTGATAGTATAATGTATAGAGACAATATAATAATAAATTGCTTATTATAATAAATATTTCCCATATGAACATATGAATAATGGTGGAAGATGGTTGACCGTTGTTATAATTAAGAGGAAACGGTTGGGGTTGCGGTTAAAGTAAATAGCACTAATATGATATAATCACACATCTTATTTTTTCCAAATTTTTAGGTCCTCATCAGTGCTCTTTGGCTGATGCTGTCACAGTGAACCCATAAGGTATAGAGTATTGTAGTTATAAATATAGGCATAGAGGTATGGGTGATAGTTTTAAAGGATAATAATCAAATACACATCTAAATTTCACGACATACTAATTTAGTAAAACAAGGCTAAAAATAATAGTATGTGTAAAAATAATTCAAATGAAATTAGGCAACGTAAAAACCGAAATAATTGCATTTTAATTTGTGAAGAAAGCATTGATAACGATAAAATAATTGAGCAGAGACTGTCTGAATGTGTAACATGAAAGGGCGCGCCGCGGTGTTTGGACCGCTCATACAGACCTATTGCAATTAAGGTAATATAACTATTGAGGAAAACCGGAAGATGGCGGGCACGACCGTCTAATCCTGTCAGAACATGTCGGTCTACAAATACCTGGAACCCTCAGCTCACTGATTCAATTAGAATTCCTAATATTTTGACATATTATTATTACGAGCCCGCCGGAAGGTTAAATAAAGTAATCCGTTAGAATAATATAATCTGTTAAAGTATTCAACAATCCTTATTGAAGTAGGCTATAACTTATAAAGTGGCTCGTGATGCTAGATAAGAAGAAGAAGCAAATATTTACACCTTTTTTATCATTTTTCGGTTTATCCGTGACGGTCGCGCCACCCTATTTCGCGGTTAATCTGGAATTTACCGTATCTAAAAATTAAATCGTTTACTTAACACATAAGAGAAATCAGTAATTTTACCCGAGCCTAAAAGAGATTAAGTATTACAATATTCAGATAATGCTTTCGAGAAAGTACTGTGACCTATCCGTCAACTTCGCCGTTATACTACTCACACAGGATGTTCCCCGGTCCTCCGACATAGACGGATATCGGGAAGGAGGTAGCGGGATCGTTAAGGAATGAGCTCAGTAACAATGGAGACTAAACAAGGAGCCGAACAGACACCGAAGGACAAATGAAGGGAAGACGGCAATAAATGTTGGGCCTCGCTGGGAACATGCGCTGCCTAGAGGAGATGAATAGCTCTGGAGGTAATGAGCTAGTGAGCTGGGTATCTCGTAGCTTTCCAGGGCTTCACAGGATATCCAGGATCTAGGTATCTAGGCAGAGGTAGGGGGACGTGAGTGGTTAACATGGATACGTACTATAACCGAAAGTGATATTGCCTCGCTTAGAAGGAGAATGGGTGGGTCTGTAAATTGTTTCTTAGCCTATTCGAAAATGTAATTAAAAAAATATTTATAATCTAAAATAAAAAGTATAGAAGCATAAAATATTTCACTCATAATATGTAAAAAAAAATCTGGTGCGTGCGCGCAACACACAACTTTCACTTACCAACTTACTTAAATTAGAAATTGATGTGTTTTGTTAATTGCCACTTCTCAAAGACACATTTTCCCACATTCATTTCTTATTTTTGTTTTTATTTTCTCTATAAAACACTTTTTTTTTATTATTTAATAAAAGTTTTTATTTGTGGTAATTCGGCAACGCAAGCATAATACTCCAAGTCGTCTGATTTCATAATTTTCTATGTAGTTGATGAAACCTTCATATAGTTACCATGAAACAGAAATCCTTTAAATGAACAGAACATCTTTAATTATAAACAATCATCTGTCATTAAAGCGCTTGTGTGAGTTGTATTTAATGATAATTAAACGTATTTAATGAGTTGACGGAATCTTTTTCTTCTTTTCTCCTGTATATATTTACTTGATTTTTTTCATATTTCATATTTAGCCATTTCTTACTTTTTAGGCGAAACAATATTTTTTTTCCATATAAACAAAAAAAAAAGGTACTTTATAGGAAAACAAAAAGGCCCTTTCTCCTTTTAAGCCCCCTCAGATCATTATAATAATGACAAAGCTTACCTGTAATAAAAGAATACTTGATTCTCATTAAACATGACGAGTTTGATCAAAATCGTTAAATCCATTTTGAGAAAATCGTAAAATCGGGAAATGTTTTATATAAAGAATTTCAATATCTTTGTTTTTTTCCACTAGCAATTAACCTGCATATGTATTCGAGCGATTATGTTTTACGAGGTAAGTAGCGCCATTTATATATCTCAACAACTAGAGCTAGAAGAAAACTAATGGGAAATTCGGATTCCGCGCACCAATTATACACAGTATCAGCTATAAAACTCTCGGCCCCAAGACCGCTTTAGACCTGTATTATTATATTTCACATTTTTACTTTCACTTACCTATATATGAAATATATAGGAAGTATTGCGATCGTGAAAAAATTCGACTTCCGGTTTTCAACGGAAATACACGTTTTGGGGTCCCCTGAGTCGAAATAACCAAGTCCAGCGAAATGGTCTGTGTGTGTGTGTGTGTGTGTGTGAACAGACTAGCTCAAAAACTATTAACCGTGCCAACCTGAAATTGGGTATTTAGTGTATGTATATGCCCGCGATGTGACAGCAAAAATTTCATCAAAATTGGTCAAAGGGTGGGGGTACTTTATTTAATAACTTTTTACGTTTTTTTCGATTTTCTCAAAAACGGCTCTAACGATTTTGATTAAACTGAGTATTTGATATATTTATATGCCTGAAATATGACTGTAAAAATTTCATCAAAATTGATCAACCGGAGGGGGGACTTTACTTAATAAATTTTGTATCATTTTCACATGGTTTTTTTATTTACTCAAAATGGTTTTAACGATTTTGATCAAACTTGGTATTTGATGTATTTATATGCCAAAGATGTGATAACCAACATTTCATCAAAATTGATCAACCGGAGGAGGGACTTTACTTAATAAATTTTGTATCATTTTCACGTGTTTTTTTTATTTACTCAAAAACGGTTTTAACGATTTTGATCAAACTTGGTATTTGATGTATTTATATGCCCGAGATATGTCTGTAAAAATTTCATCAAAATTGATCTACGGGAGGGGGGACTTTACTTAATAAATTTTGTATCATTTTCACGGGTTTTTTTTTATTTACTCAAAAACGGCTTTAACGATTAACAAAAATAAGATATGAATGTAGAAAAATGTGTGAGTTTGGGAAATGATATTTAGCAAAACACGTCAATTTCTAATCTAAGTAAGTTGGTAAGTGAAGGTTGTGTGTTGCGCGCACGCACCAGATTTTTTACTTTCACTTATTTTTTCAAGAGTCTGTTCTTTTTATGTATTAAATTCATTTTTACGTATTGAATTTACGTAATAAATCGTGTTAATTACGGAATCCTTTCAGATAGGTTGCTAAGCATGTTACCTCTGCTTGCCTTAACATACGAGTACATTATCTATGACATCAATGATTCGAATCCTAATGGGGTTGTTTCCCGTGACCTTTACATTTCGAGTTACATGGAGGTAGGTGAACACAGAGGTCTAGCCAGCCAGCTCTTCCATCATAGGAGTACAAAAAGGTTCTCTGAAGAGATTGATGTTATACTGAAGTAGAAGATCGAGTGCTTAATAGCTGTCACTAAGCTTGTTTCGTATGATGTTCGTATATTATGATTTGAATAAATTAGGATTTAAATATAATATTTGTATAAGTATTTATGTACATTGCTGTTTGATTACTAAACATTATAGGAGAGCGGGGTTGGTTGGCAACAGTTTTCACTTTTTTGATTGTTGAGTCGTTCCTGTTAATATAATCCCAATGGGGCTTATACCATTGTAAACTCCAAGTATGAGAGCACTTCAAGTATTTTTTTCATCACATAATATATAATACTAGGATCATAGAAAATTGAAAAATTCGTTCCTATCTCAATCTGTTGAGGAGATAGAATTTTTTTCGTTTTTTATTTTTAAAATCTTACTTTTTTCTAAAAAAATGCAGTTTTCTCTACTTCGGTTTAGCGTAGAAACAAAAACAATGATATTTTCTTAATCAGTGTTAAATTTCCTTAAAGATTAGTTAGATTTGGTAATTTTAAATCCACTTTCAGTGGGCCTTTTAACGCTCAAAAATAACACTAATTGCAATCAGAACTTTATATCATTGTCAGGGCTAACGATAGCAGCGCACATTATGAAATGTAATTTTTATCTTCTTCTTTTAGACTCAAAAGGTGAAGGGCAATTGTATCATGGGTTACACCATTAAAAAGCTAACTGAATTCCGCAGTTTTTAGAAAATTTGACAGCTTCTAGGGTTCTCCAATGAGGAGCGAATAATTTTCAAAAACTATTAAAAATTTAAGTTTTAATAAATGTTTTGTGTTTTGCGCGTTAAAAGACCCATTGAAAGTGGATTTAAATAACTAGACCCATCTCATCTTGTAGAAAATTTAATGCTGATTAAGAAAATATCATTGTTTTTGTTTCTATGCTAAACCGAAGTAGAGGAAACTGATATTTTTTAGAAAAAAGTAAGATTTTAAAAATAAAAACAAATAAAATTCTATCTCCTCAACAGATTGAGAAAGGAAAGTCGTTTCTGCGCCATTCTACCCCGTTTAGCATGCAGTATTACCCAATATTTTTACACTAGGTCTGGGACACCTAATATAGTCGCAAGGAGAACAGTCTAGAACCTTCTGCGCCAGCGTAGATAGTACTCGAACATGAAATTAAGGTTCGTGAACATGAAATATAAAAGAAATAATAACAATGAAGGCTTAATGAACACAAAGGTTCGATGCCGACACCACAACGTGCACCTATACCTATCCACCGACCGCAATTATTGCGAATTAAACTGGGGAATGGACAATTTTTCCAATATGTGTGATCTCTTGAACATTGTACATTTATTTAAATGCTAATTCGAATTTTTTTTTCTTGCCATGAGGACATTAAAATTCTTAATCTATTTTTAAATATGTCATAAGAATATTTATATATATTCTTATAATTTAAATTTCGATTATTGATGTTATAATTTATTCCAACATTACATTGAGGTACAAAGTATTCAATAGCTAAGTTCCTGCTTGCCTGGTACCTGCGCTAATAAGTTTGAGTTTGTTGATACGGTCATCAATAATTCAATCATACATTCCCAAGTAGTTTTCATCCGTCAATAATTGAGCGGGTACTTTATTATTCAATAAGCTACTAAGTTAGTGAGCTTATTGGACAACAGCTAACCACATCTCTAGAATGTCTTGGGAATTTTAATAATTTATAAAGTATTGTAACACTTATGTTGGTAACAAATATTATTCAACAAAATGTACAGTTATCAATGCCAACCAATTTATAAAACTTAAATTCTTGAGCAGGTTACAAAAATGACAACGTTATAACACACAATCATATGACTTGAACTTCACTGTCAAGTCATAGACTTAGACTAACTCGTTCAGTCACTCGCTCCTTATATATAATCGTAAATGGTGAGGTCCGGAATCTTCTAGTACAATGTGGACAGTTTTACGTCTTCGTGGACCAGGCTCGAATGATATGGACCCAAACAGTTCGTTCCAACCGCTTATTTTGTTCCAACAACGGTCTGGGATTCGAAACCATAGGTTTTTTATTTTTTGTTTATTTATCGATTTAACGTTACAGTATTTCTTATCGAGTTTGGGATGCGTTATTATCATCCGTTTATAAAAAATAATTTATATAAATCATTAAATACAAAGGAATTCTGAGTAGTGATTTGAAACTATCGATAGTACTATCGAAAACATTGTTTTTAAAGAATAAAGTGATAGCCTCTATAAAGTGTATAGAGTAAGGATAAAATGATAGCCTCTAAGCACCTATGTGTCATGTCCATGTCATGAAAATGAAAAATAAACAAAATGTAACTGTGTAATTTTATGTTTCTAACAAAATATGCTTATCTACTCTATACAAAAAAATACTAACTTCCCACAAAAAATATAAAACTGAAAAGTAGAATGATTTGTTCATGTATGCTTCCAAGTTGAAGAAACAGATATCATAAACGGCAAATGTAACCAACAACTATTTCTGTATCTCAAAATCGCAACAAAATATAGACACGAAATGACTCATGAATATAATTAGTAAAAATAGACTCCCCAACACGGCAGTGGAGAAAATCTCTTTCAGCTAGTTCAATAATTTGGTCATTTATATACGAGGAATTTTCCTGGATGTATCTTTGAAATAATTTTTCTATTATTATTTGGCTTCAATTACATACCACTTATCACATATCTTCTATTAGTATTATACGTATGTATATATATGGGTGTGTATATATGTATATATGTTTGTGTATGTATATATATATATATATATATATATATATATATATATATATATATATGTATATATATGTATGTGTGTATATACGAGTATTAAGCTTGGATATCTCGACAGACGGACTTACGTCCTTTGTCTATTTACGTCTTAGTATTTTCATATTTTGTTTTGTTTTCTAAGTATTATGTACTACTAGCTGCATATACCGGTTTCTCCCGGAGAATTTCACTTTTTTTTTTTTTTTTTTTTTTTTTTTTTTTTTTTTTTTCTATTACATTTTAATCTACACCTGTCGCTCAGCCTGCGACAATAAGCAGATGAGCTAACAATCGAGACAGTGGGCATGTCAGGCATGAGGGAGGTTAATACCCATTGGCATCTACTCCTAACTTGGACCTTTACAACAGGTTATTCCAGGAGATCCCTTAGCCAGCTCCTTTTTAGCCTTCTTCGGGTGTTTTCTGGCATGTGTGTTGTGGCCATGTCTTGTATAAGTCTGTTGGGATGTCCATGAAGTTTGTCATGAAATTTCTTATATGATGTCCGAATGCTGTCTTGAACCATAGGTATGCGTAAGTCTGTATGTAATGTTTTGTTACTAACATACCACGGAGCACGAGTAATAAGTCGTAGCGTTTTTGATTGGAATGTTTGTATTTTTTGGATCTGAGTCTTTTTTGCTATCCCGAAGATTTGTGAAGCGTAAGTCCATATAGGTTTTAGTAAGTAAGTGTAAGTGTTTAGTCTTTGTCTTATTTTTAGTGCCGAACGTTTGTGTAAAAGAGAATACAGAAGCCTTAGTCGATTGTTTAGGGTTAGACGTTTCTGCTTTATGTGTGGCCCCCAGGTCATCCTTCTGTCGAATGTGAGTCCTAAGTAGTGAACTGTGTTAGTTTGTTGAATTGGAATATTGTTCAAGTATACTGGAGCACAGGTGTCATGTCGAAGTGTGAAAGTGATATGTTTCGATTTCTCACCGTTTACCTTAATTTTCCATTTTTTAAACCAGTCCTGTAATTGTTGTAAATAATGTTGGAGGATTGATGACGCCTGGGTGAGGTTTACATGTCTGGTGATGATCGCTGTGTCGTCAGCGTAGGTTGCTATTAATGTGTTGGGGTATGTTGGTATGTCGTGAGTGTAAATGATGTATAGCAGAGGTGCAAGAATTGATCCCTGCGGCACTCTGGCCCTTACCGGTCGTATAGAGGAGGTTTCTGAGCCCTGGCGGACAGAGAAAAACCTGTTGGAGAGAAAAGATAATAGAATAAGGAAGTAGGTTGAAGGGAGGAACGATTTAAGTTTGTAAAGCAGTCCATTGTGCCAAACACGACGAAATGCTTGAGCTACATCCAGGAATACGCCAGTAGCGTATAATCTATCCTCTAGAGCAACTGAAATGTAGTCCGTGACTCTGTGTAGTTGGTGTATTGTAGAGTGTAGTGAACGAAATCCGAATTGATGTTCAGGTAGTATTTGGTTGTCGGTCAGTTTGTCAAGAATACATTTGTAGAGTAATTTTTCAAAAATTTTGGAACAAACCGGAAGTAAGCTTATGGGTCTATATGAAGCAGGGCTATTGGAATTTTTGTTTGGTTTTTGTATCATTAGTATATGTGAATATTTCCATTGGAGTGGAAAGTTTGTAGTCCTAAGTATTGCGTTGAATAGGGTTGTGAGGAAGACTGTCGCCTTTCTGGGCATATTTTGGAGTAGCTCAGCTGTTATTAGATCATGTCCCGGGGCTTTTCTTTTGGGCAATTTTCGGATTTCCTGTTTAACCTCTGTTGGAGTAAAGGAAGAAGGAGGCAATGTCATAGGAATATCGAGAGAATCTTGTATATAATTTTCGTGTTCATTGTCTGAGTAGTCTGTATGTGGTGTAAAAACAGTCGATAGGTGGTCAGCGAAGAGTTCGGCTTTTTCAATGTCTGACACGGCCCAGGAACCATCCTCTTTTCGGAGTGGCGCTGACACCTCGCGATGCTTTAGCAGCTTTTTAGTTTGCCTCCATAAGCTTCCATCGTCGGTAGTGAGATTACTTAAAAATGTATCATAGTTAGTCTGTTTAAATTTCTGTATTTGTCTTTTTAGTTCATTATTTGTTCTGTTATAAGTCTGTTTGTCTGCCATACCTTACGAGCTCTTCTCTTGGCTCTGATCAGATCCCTTATGTATTGTGGATAGTTGGGATGGCAAGATGTTCGTTTGCGTTGAGGAAGTGATGAAGACCAAGCTGCTTCCTGAATGCTCTTTGTGAAGATGTCAACAGCCTCCTCAATTTCATTTTCTGTTTTTAGAGATAAGGGAACTGTGAGCATCTGGTTTAGTCGTTGTTGGTAGCTCTCCCAATCTATAATTCTTCGATATAGCGTTGGAAGCTCTTCTTTATGAGTTGGTTCTTCTAAAAGGTCCAAGTGTATAAGGGAGTGATCAGAGCAAAGATCAGAACTTGATCTCACTTCGTGAGATATGGCTTGTAGTCCCTTAGTAACAAAAAAATCCAATAAGTCTGGTGTCTTATGCCTCGATGTGGGCCAGTATGTCGGTGAATTTGGAAAAATAGTGTTTAACGAAAGCTTATGGATAGCAGAGTGAAGATGCCTCCCTCTAGGAGAACACAGTCGTGAACCCCATGACTGGTGCTTGGCATTGTAGTCGCCTCCGGCGATGAAGCACCTGCCTAATTTTTCAAAAAAACTACAAAACATGGCAGATGTCAGCTTATAGCGAGGGGGGCAGTATACTGCTGCTAAAGTTATCGTGTGCTGTGTTGTGTGTAGTATAATGGCAGTGGATTGTATATCTGGTGTGTGTGGCAAATTGATGAGGTTGTGCTTGAGAGTTGTTTTAATAATAATGGCAGTTCCACCGTGAGAAGTATTGTCCGGGTGATCTGTTCTGTATATAGTGTAATCCGGTATGTATACTTTGTTACGTGATGTGAGGTGTGTTTCTGTAATTAAGGCAACCTCAGTTCGTTTTTCATGTAAGTAAATATCAAGTTCTGTTTTGTTTTTGAGTAGTCCGTTTGTGTTCCACAGAAGGATGGACAGAGAACCCACAGCTAAGCGTTTATGGCCCATAAACAGGACATAAGGCTTGTGTAACTTGTGATAATTGTTGAAGAAGGGTGAAGAGGGGCTGGATAAGATTGTTCAACCCATTTAATAAATTAAAAATTTGTGGAGTGACATGATCAGCAGGCTGCGCTGGTTGAGCAACGCCCTGCCTCATACCTGACATGCTTACATTATGATGATGTCTTCCTTCAGATGGCGGGGGTCCATGCTGCTGCAGTACAGTCACCGGTCCTCTTTGAGTGGGCTGAGGTTGTGGCAGTGCAGGGAAGTCTTCCGGTCCCATAGGAGGCGCAGATGGTTGGGGCCTAAGATTCGGTTGATTTCGTAACCTTTTAAGTGTTCTTAGCTGCTTTAAGGTCTGACATCCCCTGTAGTTTGCCGGGTGGTCTCCTTGACAATTGGCACACTTAGCAGGTGTATCTCGTGGCTTCTGACATGTGGCACTTTCGTGGTTTTGCCCGCACCTTACACATCTAGGAGCATGATTGCAGTAGGTCTTAGTATGGCCATACTGCTGGCACCTGTTGCATTGAGGAATCATTTTCTTCTTTCTTGGTTCTTCAATAGTCACCCGGGTATAGAATATCGCTCTTATATTAAAGATATGTTCGTTATATGTTTGTTGAGTGATATCTACAAAAAACATTGGTAGAGGTTCTTTATATCTCGATAACACATTTGTGACATTTACTACCTCATAGCCATGCTCTTTGAATGCCTCAATGATGACTGATTTTGGTGTTGAATAGTGCAAGTTTTTAATCACTACTCGTGGGCATCTGTCTTCCGGTAGCTGATATGTATGAAAGTCAGCACCTTGTATTCTTAAAGCACTAACAATTTGGCGATAAGAGCTTGAGTTATCAGGGTATATACAGATATTTCTGTTGGTTGATTTTAATTTAAATGTGGAGGAACCACATATATTTTGTAAGAACTCTACCAATGCTTTGTAATTTTCGACTCCATTAACATATATAGGTGGAGGCTTATCGTTATCATTAGTATTTACCTGTTTGTCTTTTTGTTGTGATGGCGCTTCTTCATCATTAGATAACAGTTGATATCTGTTATGAGTTGAAATGTTAGGAGCTGAGGTAGTGGGCCTCTTTTGCTGCCGCGGATCTCTTTCTACATCGGATTGTCTCTTGCGACCCGTTACTTTTTCCCAGATACCTGTTTTAATTGTGGGAATTATTGTCTGCAATGGAATCTGTCGCATCCATAACAGTAGGGGTGTCTGAGGTGGAGGTCATTTTTAAATGTTCCTTGACACACTTCGACACTGATCAGTTCTTTCGGTTAAGAAGTTCTTTTTTTAAACAAAATACACAAAATACCGTTATTTAATCATTATAAATAAACAAAAAAGCACATTTAAATAAACATAACCTTTTTTAGCAATGTTAATCACAACACGATCACCATATGTTTTCCGAATTTCACTTTTTAAATATAAAAAGTGAGACTTTTATCGACTCAAACGGTCGATTTCGTAAAACCAATGTAAAGCGAAATCAAAACTATTTTTATAACAATAAAGAATATACCCAGAGATTGGCTGAAGTTATGCAGTAATAATATGGACAGAAGTTACACCTGGTATGAAAGAACTACTGAGCGAGATTTGGAGAATTTAGGATAAACGGTATGGATATCTATAAAGAACAAACAGATTCTCATCTTTATTTACACAGGTTATAGCTGCATATAACGGTTTCAGCCGGGGAATTTCATTTTTCTAATGAAACAGTCGATTTCGTAAAAAAACCATTGTAAAGCGAAATTATTACGATTTTTATAACAATAAAGAATATCAGCTGAAGATCGGCTGATGTTATGCAATTTTAATATGGACAGGTGTTCGCACCTGGTATAAAAGAACCACTGAGCGAAATTTGGAGAATTTAGGACAAACGGTATGGATTTCTATGAAGAACAAACAAACAAGCAAACAGAATTTCATCTTTATTTATATAGATTTTTCAAGAATAAACGTTATTTCTATCTTCTATCAATCTATAAGAACAAAACAACTGATTGCCGGCCAGTCCCTAGAATTGAAAATTACTTTGTTAATGACATAGAAACAAAATCACAGTTTTTGTGGCAAAATACTTTCAACCTCTATAAATCAACTACCTGTGAACATTTTTTTGAAGTGTGCATGTTCAAAGGTATGTCTAAACGAATGTCACAACAACGTCTTTTTTTCTTAACAGCTTCTCCTTCGAACCTTGCCGTACCGACGTGAAGCGAACAGCCATTTATACTTCAAGTGACGTTAAGCGAACCAATATGGCTGACGCACCCAACGCTAGCTTATGATAAAGAAAAAATCTCCATTATCAATATATTTTATATCATCTGAAAAATAAAAAAATAGGAGACGAATAACAAGGTTTCACAAATTACACTATTATCACAAACAACTCCTGTCACTTGTGATACATTGTGATTGTCCTTCACTGAAAAACCAAAATCAAAAGTGACACTAGCTACCCCCGAACCGAGGCGAACAGATGAAGTACCTACAACACCCGAACAGTCGACGTGAAAGCTTCACGAAGGTTGTTCGAGGGAGGTGTTCGAAGGTGAAGTTCGTAGAGTGTAAATGCAACTCAATGTTTTCATGTCAAATCAACTACTTCGACATCTGGAAATCCTGGTTTCATGTTTACTTGAAGAGGTTTGGAATAGCTTTCCTCTAAATACAAATTCTTTGATCTTTTGATAAACAAAATTTTATTCTTTGCAGTTACAACTAAGCTTAACTGACAAAAAATATTTCACGGTATAAAGGAACCCATCCTCTATTTACAGAAATGTTTATCTTATTCCTGAATAAAAGATGGAAGAAAAAAGTGCAAATGGAAAAGTCCACGTAATGGTCATCACACCGTCCTATCAAATCTATCGATAGAGAAGACTATCCAAAGTTTTACATCACTAATCTACAAGGTTAAGGCAACACCTACTTTCAGAGACTTGGGTTTGTGTTTTTGTATTTTAATCAACATATTGTAACACTTATGTGGGTTAAAGAATATTTATTAACAGAAATATACAGTTATCACAATGCCAACGAATTTATAAAACTTAAACATTTGAGCAGGTTACAAAATTGATAACGTTATATCACACAATCATATTAAATGAACTTCACTGTCAAGACACAGACTTATACTGAATCGTTCAGTCACTGCTCCTTATATATAATCGTAAATAGTCAGGCCTGGAATATTCCAGAACAATGTGGGCAGTTCTACGCCATCACGGAAAGATCTAGACACAAACAGTTCGTTCCAACCGCTTATTTTGTTCCAACAAATGGTCTGGGAGGTTACGCTTTTTTTTTTTTTATATATGCTTTTCGGTTTAACGTAACAATATATTAAACATTCATAGAAATAGCACAGAGAAACATTTATATGTAGTTATCCTGAGAGGGATTCGGACCTTGACGTAAAAGAGCTGTGCTGTGTTCATGCAGTCAATGGGAACAGTTAACGCAGCGGCAGAACAGGCCTGATTGTGTTTGCCAGGTCTTTGCTTGATTGGGGCCGGTTGATTAACCGGAATCGATCGCCATTGTCAACCACTTAGCATAAACCAGGGTGATAGCACAGGCTCTCCTCCCCGTGCTAAAACCGGTTGAGACCCTGTTACAATGCTAAAACCGGTGCTGTACCACTCCCGACCAATCTACTGTAAACTATATCTGTTTTACATATTTCTATTTTATTTACAATAGAAACTCGTTACCCTGAGTTCCACTAGTCCGACTCTCCTGGTCCTGACCGCAAACCCCCAGTGGGTATTTATTAATCCTGGAAGACCGAAAGCCTTTTAAATATATATTTCGGATTGCAATATTTTAGTTTCTTTGCGAACGTGGTCTGGGAAAGGTAAAGTTACATATATTAAATTAAAAGCTGTCTTTTGTCTAAATATTTTTCTAAAAATTAAAAACCAGGGCGTAATGAAAAAAACGCAATATAAGAACGTTAAAGAATAAGATTTCTGTGTTTGAGCGGCTTTAAAAACTTTTTTTTTTCGGTTGGCGCAATAGGCCTAATGACCTTTGGCCACGCAGTGTGGTCTTCTTACAGACATTTGTTTTGCTTGCGGGAGCACAGACAGCCTGGAGGGGGTAGCCCAACCTCACGTTGTCACCATGCTGCAGGCAGACTGCCCATAGGTCCATACCAATCCCTTTGGTAATGTCCTTCCCACCGATGGCGTCAGCTCTTTCGGGTTTAAGGGCACTGGTCAAGGTCTAAGGATTATGGCAGCTCAGAGTCAGCAGGCCCTTTGGATTGGGTTTTTATTTAGAAAAATTTGGTGTTTGACAATTTGAAAGACAAATATTGAAATTATAATACTATATATAAATTACACTATTTTTTTTTTTTTGCATTGAAAATGTAGATTTTTTATAAAGACTGTGGGTTTAAATAATCTTTATTAAACAAAAATAATAATTTATAATGTCTGACAACAATAAAAACTCAAATAACTAACATGTTTACTAAAAGGAACGACTTGTAACGATGAAGTAACTTCGGAGCCAGACTAACTCTCCGGTCCATCGCTCCTTATATTTAGTGTGAATTAGAACAATCTAGAAGGTTCCCGACAAGCATAGAATATTCTCTAACAGTCACGAACATGTACAAGAACAGTTTGTCCCAACTATTAAAAAAAAAAAAGGCTAGAACACTTTTTCAATATATATTTTTTTTTAACATTACAATACAAACAATGTAAGTATAATTTTGTGATATAGTATAATTCTCCTGTAAGCTATACCGGGTTTACTTATTTCTATTTTATCTACTCGCTAATCCGACTTCCAGTGGTCCGACTCTTCTGGTCCGAACATGCTGAAACCCCTACTGGGTATTTAATAATCCTGGAACATCGGAAACCTTTTAGATTGCAATATTTTAGTTTTTTTGCGAACGTGGTCTGAGCAAGTTAAATCACATATTTTTAAAATAATAATTGTCTTTTGTCTAAATATTGAAAAACGTTAAGATAAAACACGGTATTTCACGTTATAGGAAAAGATATCTTCGTTAAGCAGCTTGACAAAAGTGACTTATTTTTTTTATCGTTTTATGTATGTATGACCATTGCAAAATATTATAAATTATAAAATAGTTATGGATTGGATTTTGATGTTAGGAAAAGCCTTCAGAAAATGGCACAAGAAATTTAGAAATCGGAGCCTGGCCATTTGAAAGATAAATATTGGAATTATAATACCGTAACACATGTGTGGGTTCAAATAATTTTTATCAATGGAAAATAATAATTCAAATTAGGTGCCTTTACACATACACGCTTTCCGCACGGAAAGAGGCCCAAACGGGAAAGAGCGAGGGAAAGAGTGTATGTGTAAATGTGACATTTGGAGTGCGGGATTGTGCTCGCTCTTTCCCGTACGCAATCATGTGGGCCGCATAAAATAGTATTAAAACATCTTCCGAGATTCTCGGCGGGATAAAACGGCGTTTTGGGGCTACAGTAACAGCATAACAAATTTAATTTTTCTTTCTCGTTATAATAGTCTAGGCAAATTATTCAAAACAAGAGCAATTATATTAAGCAAAATAGTTTTGAAACATTGGGAAAATAATCATAAGGGGTATAGAATTAAGAAAAGAAGTTCCACCCCTAGGAGTGTCTTGTTCACCATTTCCACCTCCGAAATTATCATTTTTATTTATTTTTTCTATGTTTATGACATCTGTCATGTAAGGAGCGTTGTAAAAAAGGATTCTTTGTTAAACAATCGATTCAGGTTCTGTTAAAATTAAGAATTGTGATATTCAATGTGATCATGGAATCTTCATTTTTTTATTGTATCCGAATTACTACTTTAATTATTTAATTTTGTTTGTGTAACAATTGAGCGGATACAACAATGAATGTAACAATGGAGTGGATATTCACTGTAGACGTGGAGGAGATGGGGCACAATGAAACACAAAAGTTGTTTTTTACCCATAGCACCCAACTTGAGACTTCTTATTCAATTTTTTATTTTTTCGATGTTACCGTAGGATCTAATCTATGTAAGAAATGCGTTAAAAATTATTTTATGCATCATGTCTGACCGCGAGCAGCTATTTTCCAAAAAAATAATTTTTTTTTATTGGGCCCCATGCCCCATGCACCAAACTGTAAGAAAATGAAAAAAAAAAAAAAAAAAAGACTGCTTATTGCACAATGAAAAACACATGCGGCACGATGAAACTTTGACTCCTTAAAGCATTTAATTGAGCCCCGAACGCCCTTGTTTCAAGGAACCTCATACTAGTTATTTTGATGTCTTTAACTTCCTACGATGAACGTGAAGAGGTTGGAAAGCCAAAGTCAGGCAAAATCTTAAGAGATATATGCATAATGAAAAAGTTGAATTTGCATATTGAAAAATTTTTAGTTTTACCTCACAAAACCGCACATAGAGTCTGTCACACAACAAGTAAAAAGGGAAAAATTGTTGACATTATTTGGAGTCACCATAACCGCTCGCTGTCTAAATTTGGTTGCTCTAGACCTTTTGGTTCGCCCCAACCAGTATACATATATATATACTGGTATATATCACTGAGACTTTTAAGGAGCAGGCACTGGTCACTGCAGTGATAGAAAATATCTGTCACGCCCCACCACTAATGGGCAGAATTGACCAATCACAGACTTGATTGATTCCTGTACTGCATTATAAGTACAATTAAACAAAATAAAAATATTATATAAATATTAACATTGAATAAACAAGTAGGTTATCTTATTGATAGAAATATTATATCTAACATTCCAATGAAAATAAATATTTTTACTTTCCTTACTATTAAATATTATTAAATGACTTAATGCATTATCTTAATTAAACATTTAAACAAATAAATAAAAGCAATAAGATTGTAAAATAGACCCATATTATTTCAATAAAAATCTTAACCAAACTGAAATAATGCTTCATTCAACAAACCAAACCAGATATTTAGATTATTTTCACTTATAAGCATTATAAATTATTCAAACCTTAACGTCTTTGTTAGAATAAAACCTATACATTGACTATTTAAAGTTTATTTTAAAAAATACTGTCAGGGCCTATCTGAAGATATTATAACATATGAAGACAATATCTGTAGTTAAAGGCTTAAGGTTATTACTACATTAAATTTTGTTCAGGCTACCTTGCAAGATGAGATATAACCAAAAAAATATATATAATTGTAATTATATATATAAATATATAATATATAGTATATATATATATATATATAATTATATACGTATGTATATTATATATATATATATATATATATATATATATATATATATATATATATTATTTTATTCTTTTGTACATGATTTATTATTCTATTGTTTTATTCTTTCTTTTATTATTTTATTATTATTTATTCCGAAGTACATGATTTATTTTATTTTATTTTTTATATTTATTAATGTTATTCTGCCCTAACCCAATTAAAAGGTACACATATATATCAATCATTTTTTCCAAGTTTCGACGAGCTGTTGGAAATTCGTTATATAAATATGCCATTTGGATATAGGTACAAACTGTGTAGCTGCATCAGTGTGTATGTATGTGTAGCTGCACCTAACCTAATAAAAGTAAGCAACGAATGAATTCCCCTCCAAAAATGTGGATAAAGCCGACATCAGATCTCGGGAACTCTCGGTTAACCCGAACTGAATCGTGGATATCGGGTAGGGCGTGATCGGAATACCTTGTTGTTTAATCACGCCGGCCGCCATCTTGGAGCTCCTCATCCGAAGTAATACCAAAAGTTTTTTTCTTTTTGCGTGGAATAAAAAAAATATAATTCTCTTATTTATACTTTATTTTCTCTACTTGCCAGTGGACTGCTGTGCTTAAGGTCCCGAGTTCGAATCTGACATGGCTTATGATATCTTTATTATTCGCCACAGTTCGTCTCGTGGGCCGAGAGACCCTCCTGGGGCAAACCCAGCCTCTAAAAAGTGGGTACCCTTAATTGAAAAATTAAGGGGAAAGAACCTGGCGGTTGAGCGTGATGCCGGTCAAATCACCTCCTTGCACGACCGCTGACCAAGAAACAGTACTCTTCCTTACATAGTACTGAACCCAAGACCCTTTATGGGTTGTAGTGGTACAGGTTTTTTTTTTTTTTTTTCTCTGCTTGCATCAACGTTTCGGTGTATAATACCCCATCCTTAGGATTCTTTTCACTTTATTTCTTATCATATTATATTTATTTTTTTCCTCCATTTATGGACTATTCATTACACTCTAAATTCTACTTTCAAAACTTTTTGTTTATAACCTACGCAAGTGAGCTCTCAACTCTGACAACCAAGCATGAGAGCTAAATTCAAGCAACGGAAATGCGCTCGCTACCTATGAAAAATAGAGTTAAAAACCTGACGGGATCGAGTTCAATAAGATCAGACAAGAAGGATCATGATCAATAAGAGCAAACCTGGAATAATGTATTAAATTATTTTAATACATTACTCTTTTTA
Source organism: Aelia acuminata (assembly GCA_911387785.2). Classification (NCBI taxonomy): domain Eukaryota; kingdom Metazoa; phylum Arthropoda; class Insecta; order Hemiptera; family Pentatomidae; genus Aelia; species Aelia acuminata. The sequence continues at coordinate 122,313,855 of OU426983.1, read as the reverse complement.
ACTACTCTAGTCTTAAATTCAAGAAATGTTGAAGTGATTTATAATTTGACGTGCTTAATAATTCTTACAAAGTGTTTTTCCTCATTTCTTTTCATATTAATTTAATAATGCGATGGTTTAATAGAAAAATTAGTTGACCTTTTAAATGCCGTATAAAACTGGTGGAAATGCAGTTTAAAAAAATAAATATTAAAGCGAAAAAGATTATGAGAGGAATAAATGTATACATCTAAAAATCGCAAAGTGGAATTAGTGGAATAAATGATCATAATAATCATTGGTCTTGCTTTTCGTTTTATTCTACTATAATATGTATTATATAATAATTATAAGTAATATTTCCCTTCATTAATGGAACAAGTAGTTATTTTTATTACATCGTCTTTCAGCAGTTTAGATATTCGTTTTTCCATTTTAAATTTGTTCCTTGTACTTTATGTGTAGTTATTTACTTTATTAATTCAATAAAAGTAATATGATTTTATACTGGCTTACGCCCCCCCTTTTTTTATCCATCCTAGAAGAGTCTGTTGACCCAATTATTCATTCTCATATTAGATGAAGATGTCAAGTGCAACCTTGTCAAACAAATGTACTGAATTTACTGGCTCAAACGAAAAACGAAAATGATGCAATATCAAACCAAAATTTGAATTCTCTAGTGATGATTGATATTGAATCGACAATAACCTGTATTTTTACATTTTGTTAGAGGCCTTTGAGAATTGTGATTAGAATCAAGTTTAAACGAAAAGAAAGATTGATTTGTTCCAGTACTATTCAACTACACGATGGCCATTCCACACAAATCATCCTGCCGAAGTTCAAAATTTTTGATTTTCCCCGTCAGATTGAGATACAAATTTTTAGGTATTAAGTACATGTAGAATTTTACCCAATTCCAACAAGTAGTTTCAGAATTATGGTCGTTTGAACCTTTGAGGTATTTGAAGTTCCGATGACGACTTGAACTCTAAAACCAACTTGTACGTGTTAAGACTATCCTCTGTAGAATGGGTATTAATTAAATTGAAGCTTTCAAAATTTATTCATTAATTCTGCTTTTCATACAGAATTGGATGATTGGTGATAACTGAAAGGAGGATAGAATTTTCTACCTAATGATGAAATATTATTAGTGGGTTATTGAGTTATAAGAGTCATATTTCGATTTGAATGTAATATAGTAAAATTAACTTTAAAAGTGGCGCATGCAAATTAATACAGCTCATATATATTTCCACATCATGGTTCACTTTGAAAATCGTCTAATTTCATTAAAAATGACATTCTTTTTTTACCTATTCTGTTGAAGCTTCATATTGATACTTTTGACTGTTAAGAATTGTTTTTTGTTCCATGATGAAAAATAATGTCTCTAATATTTATGGTATAATCCGATTCAGTATGAAATGCAGAATTAATGAATACATTTATAAAGCTTCAGTTCAATAAATACCCATTCTACAGAGGAATGTCTTCAGACGTACAAGTTGGTTTTGAGGTCAAGTCGTCATCGGAACTTCCTTAATGACCATGCTTCTGCAACTACTTGTTGGAATTGGGTAAAATTTGGCATATTTTCGTATTTCTGTATGTACTTAATACCATTTTATATTAATACAATTTTATCAAAATTTGAAGAGGGAAGGTACAATTTTGAACTTCGGCTGGATGATTTGACGTAGAATGGGATGTATCCAATTTTTCTATGAATTCAAAAGCAGTCGTTTGCCTGATCCGAAATCCTAGATAATTCATCTGTTTGACTGTGATATTAAAAATGCAGTCAGTAATATACCTGTTATGGTGGTTCCCCGACCCCACCAGGAACCACCACTGTCGTCAACTCGTTGCCCTCGGGCAAGTTAGCTCTCGCACACGTAAATTTTCATTAACTAATTACTATGGGTTTTTTCCTTGCTAATTACCTTTCGCAAAGGTAAATATTCAAAAAGTCCTCAAAAGGGGGAGAGGCTGGTGGGACACTTCGTCCCCCCTTTGCCTACCCATTCCCCGACTGATACCCCGCGCGCTCTACCTAGCTCTCTAGAACTTAAAATTTCAAACCGTAATTAATACGGCTTTTTTTTCGTGACTAATTACCTCTCGCATAGGTCCAAAAATCTTTATGAGGTAAGACTATAGATTAGGGTGGGGGGGAGGGTTTTCCCCGACCCAACTAGGAACCACCATTAAGTCGCGAGCATTATTGTTAGAGAAAGAGAAGCTGCTAAAATGTTTATCGATCGAAAACAAAATTTAATTCGTAAACATTAATGAATAAAATTTTCTATAATCAGTATTCTATTAATTATTGACTTTTCGTTATTAACTGTCTATACTTGAGAAGAATACAATATCGCAGTCGTTGTCTGAAAAATAATCAAGCGTACAAAATTTGAAAAATTAATTCCAATTAATTATCTGCCGTAATTCATTTCTATCGATCCTTATTTAAGATACGTCGTTGAAAACTCGATTATTGTTTCTATAATTCCATAAACTAATATTCCATACTCAAAAAAATCAAATGGATCCTCGGAAAGTATGGAGTAACATAGGACAAATGAGGGCAACTTCATTCTGGGTAAACCATTCTATGGATACACTGACTACTGTACCTAGATCCCAAAAGAATAAACAGTTGTCATAGATCAGAAAAGTGTTGTGTTCCCTCTTCAGTAACCATAACCTCAGTAATAACCAATAAATAAATTATTTAAACTGGTCAATTTAAGCACTATAATATTGAAAATGGTAACATTTTCAGATTTCTTTTACACGATGGTCCAGTACAATGTTATCGGGGACGTTTTTTGTTTTTTTTTAAATATTAGTTTTGTAAGTTAGTGGGGTGAGTGCACTCCAAAAAATTTAGAATTTCGGATTTCTTTCACAGGGGCGTCCGAGTTTATGTTATCGGGGGAGATTTTTTAAACAAATAAAATACATTTTGTATTTTAGTGGCAGGGGGGAAATAGTTGGATTGCCGATTTCTTTCAGACGGAAATGCAATATTAAGTTATCGGCGACGATGTTTGTAAAAAGAATATTTATTTTGTATTTTAGTAGCGGGGGGGGGGGGGGGGGGGGGGCATTAGATAATAGTTAGAATTTCAGATTTTTTTAACGGGAATCCGAAGTTATCTGTGAAGAATTTTGTTGAAATAATATGATTAAAATATTACAAAGGTTTATTTGGGAATCACTTTTTGGTTTAAACATTAAATTGTTCCCCAAGCCTATTAATTACAAAATGAAAACAATTTTCGGAGACAAAACATAATATAGGAATTTCGAATGAAAGAACTCATAAAATCTGTTTCGTTGTGCGCCCCCCCCCCCCCCCCCAGTGTAATAAAAAATAATTATGTTTTTCAAAAACACTGTCCCTTATAGCACAATATTGGATCCACGTTCGAAAGAAATCGGATAACATAATGAATATTTTTTTCAAAAATAACGGCCCCAATAATATATAAATGGACCCCCGTGTGAAAGAAATACGGAACATCTAACTATTTTCTAATGCGTCCCCCCCCCCCCCCCTCCGCTACTAAAATACAAAATGAATATTTTCTTCAAAAACAACGGCCTCGAGGACATAAAATTCGACCCCCGTGTGAAAGAAATCCGAAATTCTAATTATTTTGTGGTGTGCAAAGCCAGTAAAATACAAAATGAATATTTGTTTCCAAAAATAACGTCCCCGATAATATATAATTGGACCCCCGTGGGAAAGAAATCGGAAATTCTAACTATATTGTTGGTGCTCCCCCCCCCCCCCCCCCCGCGCCGCTAAAATAGAAAATGAATATTCTTTTTAAAAACACCGTACCTGATAACTTAATATTGGTTTTCCGTATGAAAGAAATCGGAACATCTAACTATTTTCTAATGCCCCCCCCCCTCCGCTACTAAAATACAAAATGAATATTTTCTTCAAAAACAACAGCCCCGAGGACATAAAATTCGAACCCCGTGTGAAAGAAATCCGAAATTCTCATAATTTTGTTGTGTGCAGAACCCCCCCCCCCTCCCAGCCAGTAAAATACAAAATGAATATATAGTTCCAAAAATAACGTCCACGATAATATGTAATTGGACCCCCGTGTGAAAGAAATCGGAAATTCTAACTGAATTGTTGGTGCGTACCCCCCCCCACCCCCCCCCCCCGCCGCAAAAATACAAAATGAATATTCTTTTCAAAAACAACAGCCCAGATGACATAATATTCGACCCCCGTGTTTAAAAACAATAAATAAATCCGAAATTCTAACTTTTTATAGTACCCCCCCCCCCCCCCCATTACTAATATACAAAATTAAAATTTTCTTAAAAAAGTATTTCCTGATAACATAGTACTGGACCCCCGTATAAAATAAATTCGTAAATGTTGCCATTTTCAATATTATAGCGCCCCCCCCCCCCCTCACTCGAGCCTTAAAATACATATTAATGTTAATGGATACCTCGTCCTGATATAATATTCTTAGGTAAGAGGGTAGACCGAACAAAGATGAAGAAGTGGTTGAGTTAGACTTGGAAAAGGATTCAAAATAACATGGAAAAGGTTAAATCTGACTTGGAAATGCTGTAATTACTTAGTGACCGCTAGTAATAGCTCTGGTAGGAGGGACGCTGTTTGGATTAAAAAATATATATATATATATCGATGTAGATGTCATTATAACTCGTAAAGGTATGAGAAGATGGAGAGCTGGAAGGAGACCACGAGGGCGTCCCCGAATTCCCTCCAAGGAGGAACAGAGAAAACCCTTATCGAAATGAAGTAATTAGCAAGGGTTGGAGGGCTGGCTGAAAATGGTAAAGGCTCGTCGATGCTGGAAATAGCATGAGGAATCGAAAATATAAAGAAGATAAGAAGGCATTACAAGCCTGATAGTTTCATGGTATCGATATTTATAATGCGACATTTTTATAGCGCTATAGAAGAGTCCATAAACTCGACACGCCAACAAAACTGTTGGTCTAACCAAACGCTCCACGCTCCGGGGATTATGTGCATAATTCGTCTAAAACATATGTTCTTTCCTTCTCGCCATCCATTTCCTTGAGGAAAGCGTGTTATCACTTTTTTAGACCACACGCTTTCCCGCACGATTACGCGAGAGTTTTGCGCGCGCTCAATCCTTTACGGGATTGTCCGGGGATTGCATATGTTTTTCCTCTCTAAACAATCATGTAGACGCGCTTTCGTGTGGGAAAGCGCGTGAACACTCTTTTAGCATCTAAATCTTTCCCACAAGATTACGCGACGTGATTGCGCGCGCGCAATCCTTCGCGACTCAATCGTGTGGGAAAGAACGTATGTGTAAAGGCTACTATTGTCTGACATACAATGAAAACTCAAATAATTTACAAGGTTACAAAAAGTATCAACTTGTAACGATAGAGTAACACAAAAATAACCGTATGATTCGAGTTTTAGAGCAAGACTAACTCTCCAGTCCATCGCTCCTTATATTTAGCCTGAATTAGAACAATCTAGAAGGTTCCTGACAAACATAGAAGATTCTCGAACAATCACGAACGTGTGTATAATTACAGTTTGTTCTAACTGTTGCTGCAACTCTTTTAATAATTTCTTTTTTTGTTTAACGTTACTTTTACAAACATTATAAGTGTAGTTTTGTACTTTCTTTTAATTCGACTTTTTTGATGTTCCGAACGATCACTCTCAGATCGGATGCGAGGTTCTACTGAACATTATAGTAGTCATTGTTTAAAATCCTATGTTAGGGAACAATCAATTGTTGTTTCCTTCAAAAAGCAGCAAGATTTGCTAATAGGCGAGCGCAAGCGACGGTGCTGCTACTTTGAGGACCTAGAAGGAACTAGAGAAACGGGGATAGAAGCCGTGCAATAGACTGGAATTCATAGGTTTTTTGCCGTTTTTAATTTATTTTTCCATTATTAAAACCCGATTGAGCAAAAAATTGTTGGAAAAATGTCTAAAAGGTATTGCTCGGTCCCTCAGTGTTCAATTAGAAAATCAAAAGACGTGTCATTCCCTTTCATTTCCAAAAAATAAAAAGATTCTTAAAGAATGGATTGTAAAATTAAGAATAGATAAGCCTGTTTCGAAACATATGACGATATGTAGTCTTTATTTTAAAGAAAGAGACTATATTTATCCAGGTAAATATTAGTATTTGACATTATATTATTCCAAAATGCTAGTTTTATGCAAAAAACATTGAGACCATAGTGTCATAGATTTGTTTTTCTTTTTTAATTTTCCCCATTTTTCTATTACATCCGTTGTGCTTAATTGTTCCATGTTTTCAATGCGAAGCCTGAATGTTTTGACAAATAAATAAATAATATGACAAAGAATCTAAGCTGTCATAACAATGATTGTGTGAATAGGTAATTAATGTTATTACTAACCGAAAAACGTCGAGTAAAGTTACAATGATGTGTTTGCATTTACCAGAACTACCAGCTTTACATGTACAATGACAAGAAAATTGCTTATTATTAATAATACATTTGATTTCCACTTTTATTTGATGGGACAGTCTTTTAAGATTGCTAGTTTAAAGGCACGAGGCTTGTAAAATAACTGTTTTTTTATTTTTAGATATTACTCCACATGTAAATATGTGGTTAGGATCAAGAATAGCCTGCCCATTAATTAATGGTCTTTTAAAATTACCAATTATCTCTATCACATCAACTAGGTCTGACACCTTTCTTTCCGACATTTTGCAAAACTACTAGCGCACTCTATATTCGATTGCGCCCGCCTATAAGGAGCATTATTTTAACTTAACTTAAGGATTATTTTTACTTTCTGAAATTGTGTACAGACATGAAAGAGATTTCTTCTTCTCTTCTTTCTAAATAAAAAAAAACGTGGATACAATGTTACATAAGAAATAGCTGACCCGCGCAAAGCATTCGCACTATAACGTACTTAAATTCCACTTAATTAAAGTACACACCGCATATTTAGTATTGCATACTGCGTTATGGACATAGGTGAGGGTTGAAGTAAAGAATAGATGTGTTTAAATTGTAGATTATCAATTTTTTAAAACAAATGTTTAAGGTATTTACCATCATGACCCTGGGGATGCCATCCATGTACTCACTCGACGAGAACAGGTCCTTATATTCAGACGACGTACGGGACACAATAGGTTCAGAGCCCACCTCTTTAAAAAGTTTCACATTGGCTCCAGTCCCTTCTGCGATTGTGGAGAGGGTGAACAAAATGCTTACCAGATCCTACAAACGTGCAAGCTCTTTTCCAAACTAAGGAGTCAGATCTGGCCCACCCCGACTGAAATGCAAAGAAAGCTCTACGGCAGCCTGGAGGACCTCAGGAGGACCGCCCAATTCTTTACTTTAATTCCCGGCTTGGCCATCTAAGGGAAGAACGAAGAAGAAGAAGAAGTATTTACATAGTATTTACATGTTTACAGGACCTCTGAACACTATGTTTGAAGTTACTATATGGTCATCTGTGATTGTTTGTTGGTGGGTTTTTTTTACACAGACATAGATGTCACTGAAAGAACGCATTCTGGAAAACGCCACATACTTAAATACACTTATCGGTTTCGCGGAAAGAGGGTGCGCTGATTCTATTGACTGAAATTGCATGTTTTTGCACAATCGGAAAAGTGTATACAACCAAAAATGTTCGTCTCTACAAACTAAAAAAAATGACACCTTCGAAAAAGTCCTGCGTCCATTTTGAAATTATAACTCGCTATCAAAGGCACAATAAGTGATCTGTATATTTTTCCGGTATAGCGGTTAAGGAAAGCTTTAAAATGATGGCTCATTCATGGAAATTGATGAAGTATTAAGGAAGTTATAGCGTACCGACAAAAAAGAAGGCCTGGAGAAGTAATATATTTGATGATGATTTTTTTTTTAATGTTGATTACCTTACAATAACCAAAGAAGAACCACTTATTGGTTTTTACCAATACCATCTTCATAATTCCTTGATTGTTGGAGTTCATTATACCCAGCGTATATAATAATATAGCTATATTATACAGCTATAATATAGCTTAGTGAAGCTGCATTATATTACAGCAAAGATGGCGGATGAAGATACGGTCCATATATTTCAGCCTGCCCTGATCTGCTTTATGGCGTTGGGCCAAAACCAGCCTCGGCAAAAAAGGAATGCCAACATGGGGATTCGTTCATTAGGAGTGGTAGGAGCAGCAGCCAAGAAAAAGCGACGGCTAAGGACACTTGAAGAATGTCCTGCGGCCAAAGGATCGCCCTACTAATTATTATTTCGATTAGCTCCCAGGATCAAGTTGAATACATTCTTCTATCTTGAGGAATAAATTTTAAGCTAGAAACATTACAATAATTTACTATGGCTCTACTATAGTTATTAGCTTTCCTATGTTTAAATATATATACCTGTTAATCTATTCTATATATACCTCTATTCACTGGGGTGAGCAAATTAAAAATGTAATCGACAGACAGTTTTCATCAAAAATGTTGGTTGGAACTTCATCGAACTTATTAACTTTATCGGACATGTATATCCCAGTTTCACCCAGGAATTTCATTTTTCTACGACTCAATCATTCGATCTCGTAAAAACCAATCTAAAAGAGATCATAACGATTTTTATAACAATAAAGAATATACCCAGAGATTGGCTGAAGTTATGCAATTTTAATATGGACAGGTGTTCGCACCTGGCATGAAAGAACCACTGAGGGAAATTTGGAGAATTTAGGACAAACGCTATGGATTTCTATAAAGAACAAACGAACAAACATAATTTCATCTTTATTTATATAGATATTTAAATATTTATTTTTTATGATACTTTATTGCAAAGAACCTTTATGAAAGCCGAAAAAGAAGTAGTTCTAGAAATAAATACGGAAAAGACAATTGGGGAGGGCTCAATATTCTTTTTGATAGGGTAGGTAGAACTTTCAGAGGCTGAAAGTTTATTTATAGAATAATAACGCCTCAAAACAACTGTTGGGACATTTAATTCGTTTACTGTTCAAACATTTAATCCTTCAACGATGTATTTTAAAGGTATTTATAGTCTCTTAAAACTTGTCAAATTATGTCTTAGTTAGAATATAGTTAATCGCTAAGGCTTCATGTTGAAGGATTTGGGCCGAAATTTCTTGAATTTGGGCCGAAATTTCTTGATTGAAGTTCTCTTTCTGATCCTGATCCTACTGATATCATTGCATTCTATGAACTCCAAAGAAGGTTCAAAGAGTTGATGGAAAGTAGGATCAAGCTGCTTGGTTCGAAAAAGAAATGGAGACCAATTCAGGAGATCCAATTCTATTACAGAATTCATAAAACAATAAAGTTCAAGCTGAAATGAAAATTATATAAAAAAAAAAAAATCTGTACCAGTACAACCCATGAAGGGTATAGGGTTCAGTACTATGTAAGGAAGAGCACTGGTACTTGGTCAGCGGTCGTGCAAGGAGGTGATTTGACCGTGATCACGCTCAACCGCCAGTTTTTTTCCCCTTAATTTTTCAATTAAGGGTACACACTTTATAGAGGCTGGGTTTGCCCCAGGAGGGTCTCTCGGCCCACGAGACGAACTGTGGCGGAATAATAAAGATATCATAAGCCATGTCAGATTCGAACCGGGACCTCGAGCACAGCAGTCCATTGCCTTACCAGTGGGCTACCCTGCTCCCTTAAAAATTATATAATTCATCAAATATGCTATAAGCCTGACGATGCTTATAAAAAGGCGACAGGTTGCCAATTTGTGAAAATAATGAATCAGATGAAGAAACTGAGTGTAACCAATCAATATGGTACACCATATTTGAATACCATATATAAATTCATATGGTATTAAATTTGATTTGCTATACTCGGATTAATTGGTAAAATCATATTGTTCTTTAATTTTTTACATTGGGTGGGACAGTCCCCTCCTGCCTAAATATTGGGGGAGCGGGGGCAAGACCCCCCTATTCCCCTTTCCCATGGCTGTAATAAAGGTGACGATTTTAGCGATATTGAAATAGAAGAGAAAATGCTTGAAGCCGTGGGAAAATAACTCTAAAAACTTTACATATTAAGGATCCACAAACTGGAAACAACGAAATTGAAGTAAAGGCTAGGATAAAAACGGGAAATTCTTGTTATTTTTCGGTAGCATTATTACTTAACCATGCAGAATTCCGTGAACTTTAGCCAGTAAATGTAATCGAAGTTATAGTCGCGCGTCGGTTAAAGTTTGCGTGCGAAATTGCAATTTTTAGTTGCAAACGAATGAACACCTTAAAAATAAAGGCTTTGACGATTGGAAAACGTCCGAGGGCAGGCCTAGGTGAAGTTGGGAAGTTCAGCTAGTTGGGATTGGACGGGGGGAGGTGGTTGGAGGTGTGTAGGGAGCGGTTGCTGGTGTCGGCATCGAACCTTCGGGTTCGTTAAGTCTTTATTATTATTTCATATATGTTAATTGGTTGTCATTGCCGGCACAATATATGTTATTACACATATAGTGTTGATTTATTTGACAGCATCCCCGCGACCCTTCCATTATACACCATGAATGATAGGTTTCTCTAACTAAACCCCATACATATATATCGTTCTGTCCTTGAGAATAGAAAATGCATCATATTGCTTTTTCTAAAAAAAAAAACTAAGCAATGAGAAATGCATGTGCAAATGCAGAGAATGTTGAATACAACTCAATCCTGGATACACACGCTAACACCAGAGCACAGTTCACTGCAACTAGCAATGGAATGTTTTTATATAAATGTGTATGGACCGCAGAGCGTGATGGATACCTACAATGGAATATGTCGTGTCTGATTACTGCCTTAACATTTAGCTTATATTGACTAGTTTTATAATCAACACACGGCTCACGGCATTTATTATACACGATACCTGTTCTGCTGTCGAAAATATTTCGACTCCAAAGCACATTTTAATGATAATTTATCGTGCATATAAAATTGAATAAAAACATGAGAAATTGGGCGACGTTTTTAAATGTACATTTCCTTATTGTTTCAAACATATTTAATTCCTAAATAAATAAATATATATCGGGCTAAATACAAAGATGATTTATATATGTTTGATAGTGAAATATTTTTGGCTGAAATTCTCGTCTTTCATTAATACCGAAGATTTTTTTTTTGTGCTGTTTGTTAGAAGTTATCCTATTTCTAGGTTAAAATAGCAAGGTTAGCACAAAGCATTTTTTTTTTTTTTGTTCCTCCCTTCCCTTGCGATTTAGACTAAACAGATCTGCTATTTTCGGGTTCCCAATCATATGTTGTCAGGCCATCCCGCCATCCAAACGCAAAGTAATATTAAACTCTAAAATTTTATATAATAATAATGTCATAAAAAAAACATATACTGCTCTAAGAACAACAAGCGAAAAATAAGTAATAATGAAAATTAAGCAAAAGCTCTTTAGATTAGATTTAGGACTTTTAAAAGCCCTTTTTTTCATTTTTAATATTATTTTACATTACAAGGAGGTCCTTGGATGTATAAAAAAACTTGCATTTTTTTTTATCATTAGTAGTTTTTATTACAATGTTATTATTAAATTATATATTATAACACTTAATGGGGAGGAGAGCTCGTAATTGTAGCGTTAAGTCTTATTTGATTTTAAGATGATGATGATTGATAATCGAGAGTTTCTTTATTTGGGGGGCCTACGTTTCGATCCAAACATCTTCAGGGCTTGTAGAGACGTGATTTTATAAAAATTTATTTTTTGAATTGGAAAATAATTTTTTTGGTATTATTAATTTAAATAGTTATTGATAGTAAATTTATATGTGCAACAAATTTATTACTTTACTGAAGCACTAAATATTTATATATTAATAATTCTTTTATAGAAAAAATTTAAAATTGCATTCATTGGACATCTCATTATTACGATTTGTTTTTATGTTGCAATTGATAATTAATTCATGAACTATAGTATCCTTTTATTGATTTAAATGTCCTCTCCATCTATTTGTTATAATTTATAATATAAGCTAATAACTTCAAATACAGCGCCAAAGCAGTAAGCAGTCATGTAAACTTCTTATTAAGAAGAGCTATACATTATTAGGATCTAGTGGTTTAGTGGTCAGCATAGCAACTATAATAATACTAAAGGTTTCGCGTTCACGTCCCGTGGTGGCCCTAGGATTTTTTTAATGGATGTAAAAAATCATTGGCTATGCCGTCCTTCGGATAGGACGTAAAATGGAAGTCCCGATCCTCTACGATGTCAGGTATTCGTTAAAGATCCCTATCTCTCTATAGCATTGTCCGATTAGCCTCAGTAGCTTAAATGGACGTTAAACAAACAAATAAACCTATTTATTTATTTTTTCAATTTTATAAAACAAAATTGTCCCTCTATTACAGAAGTACCGAATCGATCACACATGAACACCCTTCATCAGGGGAGCCTGTAACAGTTAATATTATTAGAGACTATTGCTAACCCGTTTATGTACTTACATTGGCTACTACACTCCAGTTGTAGAAACGATATTAGATATTATTGCGTTAGACGTATTGTGTAATATCCGAACCCGAATGAATCGGAAGACTATTAGCTGCATGCCTTCATGAAAGATATATCGAGTCGTACTCCACGACCATTCGTCTTCGTCTCGTTAGGCACGGGAGTCGCTCCTTCAATTGATTTATTACGATATGTTAATTAGCTTGTATCAATAAGAGCTAAATTAGTTGGAGCACGATGCTGTGTGTTCCTCGGGGGGGGGGGGGGGGGGGGGGAGTTTCCCATCGTGTCTTGTCTGAGGAATGAAGCGATGGATGGAGAAAGTTTGTCGGATGCCGGAGGTTGGAGGATCGTTTCGCGATTCCATGAGAAAAGAAAGTAGCAGCAATTATTATTTGTTAATGGAAATCTGGCCCGATGCGAGTGACATACAACTTTCACTTTCCAAATCACTTAGATTAAAAATCGTCGTGTTTTGATAAATATGTCGATATAATAAGAAATAATATGTTTTGATAACATGCCATTCTACTGCGCATACCCTTTCCGCACACTTTTATTTCTTAGTGTGATTGGTTGTTAGAAGGCATACGTACTCGTATGTGGAAAATATTTGGGACCAATCGGAGGTATCCTGGTTTCGGAACTTCAGCCTAAAATTTAAAGTTTATAACTTTTCCTTTTTCAAACATAGAAAAAATTAAGTTACTGTCAAAATAGATCTACTTGTAATAACAAAACCTTTTCCTGGAGTAAGGCTTTAATTAGCTAAAGAAAACCACATCTTTTACAATGAATAGAAAGTAAATAATTGAACATTTTAAACACATGTTAAAATACAAAACACTGAATATTTAAATCATATTATGACATTACTGCATGGCAAAACGTTTAATTTATTGCTAAATATCAATAGTATAATTTAAAACATTAATACTTTTTTATTTATTTGAGGATAGACAGATTTTGGTTAAGTATTTTTGTGATCCTTTTTTAAGCTTCACTTTTTTACTTTCACTTACCTATATATGAAATATATAGTAAGTGGAAGTATTGCGATCGTGAAAATTTTCGACTTCCGGTTTTCAACGGAAATACACGTTTTGGGGTCCCCTGAGTCAAAATAACCAAGTCCTGCGAAATGGTCTGTGTGTGAACAGACTAGCTCAAAAACTATAAACCGTGCGAACCTGAAATTGGGTATTTAGAGTATGTATAAGCCCGGGATGTGACAGCAAAATTTCATCAAATTTGCTGAAAGGGAGGGGGTACTTTATTGAATAACTTTTTAGGTTTTTTTCGATTTTCTCAAAAACGGCTCTAACGATTTTGATTAAACTGAGTATTTGATCTATTTATATGCCTGAAACATTACTGTAAAAATTTCATCAACATTGATCAACCGCAGGGGGGACTTTACTTAATAAATTTTGTATCATTTTCACATGTTTTTTTTATTTACTCAAAAACGGTGTTAACGATTTTGATGAAACTTGGTATTTGATGTATTTATATGCCAAAGATGTGATAGCCAACATATCATTACAATTGATCAACCGGAGGGGGGAGTTTACATAATAAATTTTGTATCATTTTCACGTGTTTTTTTTATTTACTCAAAAACGGTTTTAACGATTTTGATCAAACTTGGTATTTGATGTATATATATACCCGAGATATGACTGTAAAAATTTCATCAAAATTGATCTATGGGAGGAGGGACTTTACTTAATAAATTTTGCATAATTTTCACGAGTTTTTTTTTATTTACTCAAAAACGGCTTTAACGTCTAACAAAAATAAGATATGAATGTAGAAAAATGTGTGACTTTGGGAAATGATATTTAGCAAAACACGTCAATTTCTAATCTAAGTAAGTTGGTAAGTGAAAGTTGTGTGTTGCGCGCACGCACCAGATTTTTAATTTTTGTTCTACGTTTCGGCCTTTACACCATAATCAAGATAAAAATATCTGTGACCATAATAAATATTTTAATTAAATAAGCTGAATGCCCTACTCAGACAAAAAAAAATAACTATTCACAAATAAGTCAAAATTTTCATAGTTCAAAATTCATTTTGACTTTCATGCTTAAATACAATATGACTAATTTTTAAATAGTGATTTTTTTTCATCTGAATAGGGCATTCAGCCTATTTAATTTAATTTAATTTAATACACTTTTTATGGTCGCAAGTATTTTTATTTATTTATAACAAAATGGGTTCTTCAACCACTTGGGTCACTTTAGTATTGTTATTTGCGTAAATGCCGAAACATAGAATACATTTATTTTTTAAAAGTGAGGCTTAAATAAAGGATCACAAAAATACTTGATTCAAACTTACTTAATTTACTAATTATTCAGATTTATTTCCCCTAAAAATCGTTTTATTTGAAATTCGATGTTATTGGAAGAGGGGGTAATAATGTGAGTATTGTATATCAAGTATAGATAAAATTAGAATAGCTTATGCTAGACATAGGCAAGACTCGATATACCTATAAATTGCTCGATATACCTATAAAATCTGGTGCAGAGCGCGCAACATACTACTTTCACTTACCAACTTACTTAGATTAGAATGACGTGTTTTGATCAGAGTTGGGCATATTTATATTTATAAATGCGAATGTGAATTTATTTTTATCTTAATTTTAATGTGAATATGAATATAAATTTATTTATATCACAATATTTGTAAATATGAATATAAATAAATTCGTATTTACAAGAGTGAATATTAATAAATTCATATTCACATGTGTGAATACGAATTTATTCATATATACAAATTTTCCTGTAAATAAAAAAAAATTCACAGGGAAAATTGGGAATATTCACAAAAAAATGTGAATATTTATATCTCAGTCTGTGAATTCGGTCGTATTTACAAATAGAGATGTGAATATGGAAAAAATTCACAAATTGAGATGTGAATTTCTACTAAATTCATAATTTCCCAATAAATTATTAAAATTCTTTTCGGATTTCTCCATATTGGTACACATTATAGAGTTAACCCTTTTTATGGAAATCACATCAGATATTACCTGATATCGATTACTAGGTTTTTTGGGATGCTGATTATGAAAAAAATATCGATTTTGAGATTCCGCCGTCAGGTATCGATTTATTACAAATTGCGCGATATAATCAATCTTGGTGTCGGCTACAGGGTTTTATGAGGTGCTGATTATGAAAATGATATAGATTTTGAGATTCCGCCGCCAGGCATCGATTTAATACAACTTACGCGATATAATCGATCTTGGTGTCGGCTATAGGGTTATCTGAGGTGCTGATTATGAAAATGATATCGATTTTGAGATACCGCAGTTAGGTATCGATTTATTACAACTTAGGCGATATAATCGATCTTGGTGTCGGCTATAGGGTTATCTGAGGTGCTGATTATGAAAATGACATCGATTTTGAGATTCCGCAGTTAGGTATCGATTATTTCATTATTGTACCTACAGATAACCCTATAGCCGTCACCAAGATCGATTAAATCGCGCAAGTTGTAATAAATCTATACCTGATGGCGGAATCTCAAAATCGATATTTCATTCATAATCAGCATCCCAAAAAACCTAGTAATCGATATCAGGTAATATCTGATGTGATTTCCATAAAAAGGGTTAACTCTATAATGTGTAACAATATGGAGAAATCCGTTAGGTATCGATTATTTCATTATTCTACCCACAGATAACCCTATAGCCGTCACCAAGATCGATTAAATTGCGCAAGATGTAATAAATCGATACCTAACTGCGGAATCTCAAAATCGATATCATTTTTATAATCAGCACCTCATAAAACCCTATAGCCGACACCATGATCGATTACATCGCGTAAGTTGTAATAAATCGATACCTGACGGCGGAATCTCAAAATCGATATCATTTTCAAAATCAGTACCTCAGATAACCCTATAGCCGACACCAAGATTGATTATATCGCGCAAGTTGTAATAAATCGATACCTGACGGCGGAATCTCAAAATCGATATTTTTTTCATAATCAGCATCCCAAAAAACCTAGTAATCGATATCAGGTAATATCTGATGTGATTTCCATAAAAAGGGTTAACTCTATAATGTGTACCAATATGGAGAAATCCGAAAAGAATTTTATAAATTTATTGGGAAATTATGAATTTAGTAGAAATTCACATCTCTATTTGTAAATACGGCCGATTTCACAGACTGAGATATAAATATTCACATTTTTTTGTGAATATTCACAATTTTCCCTGTGAATTTTTTTTTATTTACAGAAAAATTTGTATATATGAATAAATTCATATTCACATGAATTTATTTATATTCACACTTATAAATACGAATTTATTTATATTCATATTCACAAATATTGTGATATAAATAAATTTATATTCATATCCACATTAAAATTAAGATAAAAATAAATTCATATTCGTATTTATAAATATAAATATGCCCAACTCTGGTTTTGATAAATATCTAAAAGCCATTCCTAAAACTGTCACTTTTTTCCACATTAATTCACTTATTTTTATTCACTAAAGTACAATGAAGTGTTTTATTCTTAAATAAAAGTTTTTACATGTCATAATTCGGCAATGCAAGCATAATACTCCATTGCGTCTGATTTTATGATTGTATGAATGTAGCTGTTAAAAACTTCATTTAGATCATTAATGGCGTACTGCGCATGCGGGTATTCATCGTGTTTTATGAGTAGTCGAAATATTTCTTTTTTTCTCTTGTATATTTTTAGGCATAACGTGATACAATTCATTTCTCCGTTTATATATGAGGGAGGACCCATTTAAGCCCCCTCAGAACATTGTAATGATGGTAAAACTTACCTGATATTTAAAAAAAATTGAATCTCATTTAACATGACGAGCTTGATCAAGAGCTGTTTTTCATAAAATCGAAATGAAAAATGAAAAAAAAAAAAAACGTAAAAATAAGACAAAACTTATTAAATAAAGCGCCCCCTAAATTTGACCGATCGAATTTAAAGTTTGGCGTTTGTAAGCGTCTAAATTTTCCGATTTAATCATCCCTCTTCTGTCCAAATATTCTACGCAGTACTTTATTTTCAAAAACACTAAGTTGTTGCTCATATCTCAACGTTAGCGGCCACGTTTCGCATCCGTTGCATCCGTAAAGGACCTTGGAAGAATAATAGTTTTGTAAATCCTAATTATTAAGTTTTGGCACAGAAGGCGCGAGCTAAGCAATTTCGCTACTGAAAAGTAGCAAGCATTACCGGTTTTTAATCCATCCTTAATTTCCTCATCGATTTTATTTTCAACAAGTTACATATGAATTACAACGGTCAGGGAAGTAGAAGGTAAGATATGAATCATAGAAGGGATTGAGTTAAAAATTTGTATTAATATGATTTACTACTGTTTCAATAGCTATGACATTGTTGAAAGAAATGAGCTATATTTCGTTAGATAACTTTCGAACACGACATATGACAGAGTATTCGCTCTCCATATAAAAATCCCCCCTCTTTTTTTCATACACTATATTATTGGACCGATTAATAAAGAGCCTCGATAGTTATAATGAATACCTCTACGGGGTGCCGAGGGATACAGTGTTGGCTGAATAGTTGGCAACTTAGTTAGCGGGACAATGCGACCCCAACAGTTACAGGCCAGGCCGGGTGGCATTGTACTCTGAGTGGCAATTACATCCTATCCAATTCCGGCTACAATGTCTGCCGTCCTTTAGAAAATTAATTGTATAGTAGCTAGTGTACAATTTTCAAAAATAAATATTAGTCATGCTATAAAAATTATAAAATATTCACGTTAATCCTAGTATTTCGATTTCAAAAAGGCATCGATCAATCAGACCTACAGTACTTTACTGGGTGTCCCAGACCTAGTGTGAAAAAAAATTGGGTAATGAAAAAAATGAAAAAAAAATTTCTCTACTTCGGTTTAGTGTAGAAACAAAAACGAAAATATTTTCTTAATCAGCATTAAATTTCCTAAAAGATGAGTTAGGTTTAAATCCACTTTCAGTGGGACTTTTAAGGCTCTAAACACAAAACATTTATTAAAACTTAAATTTTTAATAGTTTTTGAAAATTCCTCACTCCCCACTGGAGCACCGTAGAAACTGTCAAATTTCCTAAAAACTGCGGAATTTAGTTAGCTTTTTAGTGGTGTAACCCATGATACAATGCACTTCACCTTTTGAGACTAAAAGAAGTTTTACTGATGAAAAACAAGCTAGAGATGTCACTGCTGGGGCAATGAGGAAGCGCGCAAGAGCCTGCATCCAAAGTAATGGATAATTCATAAACAATGTATGAATTCTAAATAATATAAAAAGAGTAATAATATTCTAAAAAAAAAGTAAGATTTCAAAAAATGAAAACAAAAAGAATTCTATCTCCTCAATAGGTTGAGATAGGAAACTCGTTTTCACGTCATTCGTCTTAACGTGCAATATTTTTGTTAACACTAGGTCTGGGACACCCAGTATAGTAGTGAAACCTGGTTTATGACCTCGGCAAAAGAGAACAAGTTTAGAGTATGCGAAAGGAAGGTACTTCGGAAAATATTTGGACCCCTGCGAGAGGTTAATGAATATAAGAACAAATCAAGAACTGAAAGAGTTATTCACCGAAGCGGACATATTACAAGTCAATAAGAAAAGAAGACTGGGATGGCTTGGACACGTGGATAGCATCCCTACTTCGAGATTACCCAAACAAATGTTGTATAGTCACCCTGGATGTTCTCGAAGAAAAGGTAACCCTCACAAACGATGGCTGGACGATGTGGAGGAGGACCTATGCCAGCTTAACGTTAGACGACGGCGCTCCAAGGATATAGATAGAGCAGAGTGGAACAGAGTAAATGAGGAGGCGATGGTTCACAATGGGCGATAACGCCGCACAGTGGTTGAAAGGCGGAAAAAACCCATTTTTTGAAGGTATTGGAATATTCTTTTTCTTTTCAATATTAATTAAAAGAATAGTTACCTGACACATTCCATCAATTTATTCGGATATATTCTGATTTTTAAACTTGTTAGGACCCTTTGAAAATCGATCATTGCAAAAGTTTATTTTTCAACGGAAAATTTATGGCACTATAATAATTTTTACAACTCGCATTTTTGTTTCTTAGAGCGATTTTCCTTCATTATCATGAAAAGCGATCTCACATACCTCACTAGCATAAAAATGATGCTGTTTGGTCTATGTTTTAACCCAGAAATAAAATCCCGAATAAATGCAGTAAAACTAAGACAAAAATTTTTTTTGGTAATCCATATTTTTCAAGCGCAGCCGAGCGCAGTTTTAAAATCCATTTTTTAAAGAAGAAGATACATTCAAGGAAATATTAAAACATATTCTAGCTGCGTCCACCTGCGTCTGTACATGTGGGATTTTTTTTTATTGAAATACCTAAGCTATTTCGTGCAGTTTATTCGCTAATGAGCTTGCGCTTCGAATTAGGATATTACTAATCGTTTAGTAAAAGATCATGGCTTACTTACCAGGTCTGTAGCATCATTTATAAAGTCAGTCTGAATCGTTATTATTTCGATAATAAATCAACTTTTTCACCTACCGTGGTTTTAGAATGAATTTGGAAATTATTAATAATAAGATTATTAACATGACCTCCGATAACTCAAAGGCTCCGGCCCTTTTCATTTTTAAGCATCCATTTGTTTTTAGAAGATTGGTATTAAAAAAAGGTTCAGCTATTATTTAGCGTGAATTAGGGAACTGAATTTTCACAGATAGAGTTGCTGTTATTAAACCTATATTGAACAGTCAATCCCACCATCTCCTATCAAAATTATATTAAAGCCGGATGGCCCTAATCTTATATTTTAATATGATATACATTTAATAGTTAAGAATTAAAACATAACGACAAAAATAATTGATAGTTCCTATGAATGATTTTTTTTTTTTTTTTTACCTAACTTGAGTATTTTCATAAAATAAAATTATATTGCAAGTACTATCAATGATCTTACTAGCATAAAACTGCAAAAGTGTTTAAATTAGCCGATCTCGTGTCAGAAATTGGTGTATAATTTTTTTTTCTATTTTCCTTACACCACCGATTAACCGGAATAGCCGGTTAAGCGGGGCTCCAACCTATATGTTTTATAGGAAATTCAATCGTGGTTATGCTAATATCAACTTTCTTTTTTTGGGACTTACAGATCAAGTTTGACAAGGTTTTTTCCGAAAATCGTCGATTTTCAACCACTGTGCGCCGTGCAGTGAGTGAGTGAGTGGGATGACTCGATTAATATTCTAAGTATAATATATTCTTGTCGAGCGGATAATAGCAAAAATGTTAGTAAACCTAGTAAAAATGTGTATGACCGTAACGTTCAATAAAATTATAATCGGTAATTATTTTTCTGAGAAGTTCGAGGTTCGCTCTTGTTTGAAACTAGGAGATTCTCTCTCACCAGTTTTATTTAATTTAGCACTGGAATGTGGCATTAGGGAGGTGACACAGGGGAATATACCCGTGCTCGGATATACCGATGATTTGGTTTTGTTTGATGTGGACAGGGAAATCGTAGAACTAAACACAAAAACGTTGATGAAAGCCGGACAAGAACTTGGGCTGGAAACGGTTAGTCATAGAAGTGGTGACGATTTTGCTGATATTCATCTGGAAGGTAATACGTTTGTACACGTAGAAAAATTTAGATATTTAGGGGCGATGATAACTAAAAAACGAAATGAATAAATTAAGGCTAGATTAAAAACCGATAATGCTTGCTATTTTTCATTTGCGGAATCTTTCAGCTCCCGACTTCTGTCCAGAAATTTTAAAATTAGGATTTACAAAACTATTATTCTTCCTATGGTCCTTTATGGGTGCGAAAATAGGCCGCTATCATTAAGGGATGAGCAGAGGCTGAGGGTTTTTGAAAATAAACAATAAAATACTATTTATAACGCGATCCTTGACTGGGTCTAACGCAGAGTTTGAAATTATCTCTTATTTCCATAATATCGTTTATATCCCTTAAGTAGTATTAAATCGATAACTGAGCGCGTAATCCAAAAATCGACATCATTTCCACATTCTGCACCTTAATTAACCTATAACACAACCACAATATCATTTTTAACGTCTTATTTGTAATAAATCGATACCTGAGTGAGGTATCCAAAAATCATTATCATTTCCAAATTTAGCGCCTTAATTAAGCTGTAAGTCGACCAAAATACAGTTTTTATTGTGTAAGTTATAATAAATCGATACCTGAGCGCCTAATAACAAAAACGATATATCCAAATGCAGCACCTTAATTAACCTATGAGAGGTAAGGTATAAACCAATATGGTTTATATCGCGTAAGTTTAAATAAATTGATACTTTAGCGAGCCTGATGTTTTATATCTATATTATTTTCATTACCAGCCTTGATAATCTAATAAATCGATCTTAAGATTGATATAAGATAATTTATTATACCGTATAAGATCTCCACACAAACGGTTTATCCACCGGATACCTATATGGATAATCCTATAAAAAATCTTTTATAGATTCATCATTAAATAATTAAAATCAAGCTTAGACTCTTTTATTAGATATCATTGTGAAAAAGAACATATCGGGACTTTTATTTAAGTTTTATATTATAGTTATTATATTTAAATAAAATATAAAATTCATGATGTGATTTTTATTTAGTTATTAGAACTGTAAAAGTCCGGATTTGACATTTAGTCTCCTCCCGAGAAAATAAGATTTAATTTCAAACCCTGGTCAAAGGACTATTTTGAATGTAGTGGAATAACCTTCATGAAGAAAGATATATGTTTTTGTGACATTTGCCTGGACACAGCTAACTTTGAAACGTGCATATTTCAAATAGAATATTCTCAGGTAGTTATTTAGAGAGGTTAAAAAAATATAGAGTTAAAAACACTTTGATTTAGTTTCTATGTCATTTTGAAGTCCAAGAACTGAGAGGTAATTAGTTTTTTAAAATATTATTTCATCAAGTTGTAAGACATATAGTAGCAAACCATTCGATTTTTCATGTATTTAGGCAAGGGGAATTCATATGTCGTTAGACTACCAATTGGTTTTCTTTCATAATTTTTAATTATTTACTTCAGAGTCCCATTAGTGCGGCTTAACTTTGAAATCCAATCAGCATGGTATAAGGATGAATCTGGTCAGATAATAGGAGTTAATATTTTTTCAATTTAAATCACTATTTTTTTAAAGAGCAGAGAAAGATTTTCGTTTGATAAATAAATGAAATTACGTTGTAACATTTTGTTTATTTTCATTAAAATAAATTATATAGCTCATCGATGCTTAGAGGCTATGTCTTGTTCCGTTAAAAAGCGTTATCGATGGTTCAAAAACTATCGATAATTGTACATCACTAGTATTCGTACTTAGCAAGTAATTTCTGATGCGAATCTTTCCTTATTGGATTTTTGTCCCATAACACCGAATACACTTCGTAATTTCATAAGGGAGTTGGCATATCGTTCTTTCACAAATAAGATTAAGAGATAGAGGCAAAAGAAACAGTTAAACCGCTTAAGATTGGCTAATCCGAAAACAGTTATGGCTCACAATGGGATCTACCAATGAGATCTATTGAAGACCGGTATAGCCAGCCAATGGGGGCCAGCCTTTTGTTCGGACTAGAGAAGGGAGTGAAAAGTAGCTGTAATTCTCAATACATTAGCTCCCAATGGTTAATGAATGAGCCGTTCGCGATTCAAACCGTTCTTGCTTGTTTTGTACAAGCTTAAAAGAGCAAGCTACCCCCCCCCCCCCATCCCATCAAACTCTCTCTCTCTCTCTCTCTCTCTCTCTCTCTCGTTTATAATCAGGCCTTCGTCACGATGCCTTTGTATATATGTTTAAAATTATTTCAATTTTAACATTTGTTGACTTTCTTATAAGAGTGTTAAAAGAAAGTCAACAAATGAATCAGATGAGGTTCTAAACGGGATTAAGTAACTATTTTAATTTGGATAGGATGATAAATTATCAGGTTTTCCTGTTAACAGTTTTTTATTTGGAAAGCCTACGTTTTGATGATGTGTATCTTCATCAGGGCTAAAATGGAGACTAATATATGAGCAACATGTGAAGTATCATTGCTAGAAGATGAGATTGATTACAGAAAGTAACAATAAGACGTAACAAAATCCAGCTAATAGTTATTTACATAGCATGGGTACTTATGAAATCTAATTATTAATAAAAGATAGTAAAAATATATATAAAAGGTAAATATTTGAATAAGTAGGTTAACATGATAAAATAAAATTATTTTCATCGTCATAAAATTTTATTTTAAAATGTTGACCAACCAATTATTCAAATTTTCATATTTATTTTTACTATAATTTCATGTAAGTATACCACCAGCTGGATTTTCTTTACTCATTATTGTTACTATTTTTAATTAATCTCATCTTATAGCAATGATACTTTAAATGTTTCTCATTCATTTTAGCCCTGAAGAAGATCCACATCTTCGAAACGTAGGCTTTGAAAATAAAATAGATTGACTAAAAATCCTGATAATTTATCATCCTTCTTAAAGAAAACAGTTGATTCATCTATTTTGATTAAGCTTGACTATTTTTAACTTAAAAGACCTATCTCCTATTTCGTGTATCTCTTTATAGAAAATTTAAGTCGACTCATGGGCGTCTTCAAGGAGAACAGAAGGGCAGCCGTCATTAAGGCGCTGTAGAAAATGTGGAAAACGAAAATTATATAAATTCGTATTCATTTATTATATCTATTAAGTGTTTTATTAAAACATATTTTAATTTTCAAATTTACGATAAGTTGTATTTGAACGATTAATTGGGCTTTCGTTACATGGTCAGAATAACTCGACCCTCAACCTGACCGTAAGACTTTTCAAGTTTAAGACTATCGATCTTGTCGATAGTTTTAAACTATCGAAAACTTGTGTTTTTTTAAAGGGAAAGGTGGTAACACTTATGTGCTATATAATTTACAAGTTACTGAGTAATTTTATTTAGTTTTCTAACGAAAAGAGTGTACCTACAAAATATAAATCTAGAGGATTGTCCTCACAAACGAGTATCGCGTCCCGAATGTTGCCGTGTCTTGTACCTTAATGTGCCTTTACACTCTACGAACGTCACCTTCGAACAGGTTCTCCTCCGAACCTTGCCGTAGCGGCGTTCCACGAACTCTCATTTATACTCAACGTGACGTTAAGCGAACCAATATGGTTGACGCACCCGACGCTAGCTAATGATGAAGAAAAAATTTCCATTATCAATATATTTTATATTATCTGAAAAATAGAAAGAATAGGAGACGAATCATAACGGCGCACTAGAAATAGTATCACAAACAACTCCTGTCACTTGGGAAAAACCCAAATCAAAAGTGACACTAGCGCTACCCCCGAACACAGGCCAACAGATGAAGTACTTACAATACTTAGAGCCCACATGAAGGGTGTTGTTCGAGGGTAAAGTTTGTAGAGTATAAAGGCACCTTTACAAATCAACTCGGTCAAAAAATGAGGATTCCGGGCGCGTGGTTAATAAAGTGGGTTGGCATTACCTTCCTCTAAATCCTTTTTCCTTGACTTTTTGATAATTTTGACTATTTTATCGAACTTTAGCATTAACAAAGATTACCTCTGGCTGTAATGGAACCCATACTTCATTAAAAGAAATGTTTATCTTATTCCCTAATTAAAAGAAAGAAATAAGTACAATTGAAAAAGGCGATTCGTTTCAAATAGAAAACTCAACTATTATACCCCCTCCCTCCTATAGATAAGGGAGACTATCGATAGATTTACATCACTATGAAGAAGAGCATTGATGGCCCGAAAAGTTGGCTGCAATGAAATAGTTTAATACTATTTTGTAGTTTTTTGATCGTCTCCACTGACTATTCTTATATTTTTTAAAACAACAATTATGTTTAAATCATGACGATAAATTAATCCAGTAATGGAAAATGACTTTATCTTTATAAAATTATATCCTATGATTTATAATTATTTTGAAGTCATTAGATCCCATATCGCGTTAGGTTTTTATTCATTTTTTTTTTTTTTTTTTTTTTTAAACTTGGCTCATAAATTACGATACTAGACGGGTTATAGAGTTTACCGAATTGATTTGTTAGCCTATGCAAATTAGGTCTTTTGAGTTGCCAATGAACAGGGCCGCAGCAGGAGGTGGTGGGGGTGGGGTTGTGGAGATAAGGGAAATTGCTGAGGTAATAAGTGACATTAGTGGCATGCGAGCCTCTACAATTTCACGATCTCGCATGACAAAAGAGTATTCCATTTTATAAATAATATAGGGCCCGACGGTTTGGGGCAATTATATGATATTATATCCTTCCCCTCTGGGATGGGATGCCTGCTCGGCGTGTGTAGTAACAAAACGGAACTGATCCAGTCTCGCCCAGAAGTAGAAGATTTGTCAAAGGTTCTGAGCGAACAAGCGATCGACTTGAATCCCTACAACGAATATTGTTCACACTAACCCGTAAATTTGAATCTTATAAAAAAAAAATCGTAACTAGCACTATACAAAGGATAAGGAAAGGCTGAGGGTTTTTGAAAATAAGTTATTGAGTAGAATATTTGGAAAGGAACGAATCAACCGTAGAATTCAGGCGCTTACACTAGTGATATAAAAATATCGATAGTCTCCATTATCGATAGTTTCGATATTATCGGACATAAAAGCATCGATCCTACCAATAGTATATGTTCATGGCTGGGGAGGGCACAGTGGGACGAATCGCCAATCTAGGGGGAAATAATTCTGGAAGCGACTTATTTTATGTTAATGTTTGTAGAAAATTGCATTTAAGTATGAATTAATAAATAAAAGTCAAAATAGTGGTTTTTGGCTATGGTTTCATAATAAAAAAAAAAAAAAAGAGAAAAAAAAACAATATAAAATTATTTAGATAAATTTTAAATAATGGAGCAATTCTATTTATATTTTTTTATTCGATTTTCAGTTATTTAAAAAGAAAAAAATTCTTTGTTCCTACAGAAAAAATAATCCCGGTTACGATAAGAATTTTTCCATTTCCTTTTTGTTCTAGCTATGACAGCTGACAAATTACGTTTAGCTATGGCTTTGGAGCTTTCTGTAATATCTTCTAATGAAAACTGGTTTATTATATATGTATAGATTTCATCTACACCTCCGTGCTTTTCCCATATATTAAAAATATCGGATCTCAATAATGACACATTTACACCTGGAAAAAAAACACCGTACCACACATTAGCAGGAATAAAAAATGCGTAATGAAAAATTTGTTATTATATAATGTTGATTGTATTCTATGAAAATATCTGTCTATTTATTTAAGTCGTTATAGATTTTTAGTTATTGCATTTTACTAATAATAATTAAATAAGTAGTAGTTTAAAGTAAGTAGCTTACTAAGTGGACTACTGGAAATAAAGAAGGGTACATCACACTTAAAAAGCCAACTACATATAAACTTACTTGCCGAATCGTCTTCCATACTGTGGTATAAATTTTTTTCCAAAAACAATATGAAATTCACTGATCTATGTTGCCGCTTTGTCAATAAGATGTTCAAATTAACTGCCTTATTGTGACAAATGTGGCGTGTTTATTCTTTTGTTATTCCGTTGGAATTTGTTTTAAGGGATTAATGGTTTGTATATACCTAAGGTATACTGTTGTTTTCATGCTTTATTTCTTTCTTATTCCTAAAAAGGGAAAAATCTTGCTATTTGCTTTTAATTTTTGTACTTATGGTCAACGAATCTCGTTTTTTTATAGCTTCGGAGATTGCCGTAATGTATTCCAATTAAACTGGTTTAATATATATCTATAAATTTCATTAGCACCTTCGTATTGCCTCAAAATATTAAAAATGTAGGCTCTCAACAATGAGAGATTTATACCTTTAAAAAAAGCGCACACCTTTATTAGCAGGTATTAGCAGTTCATAATGAATACTTTATTTCTATATAGTCTGGACTATATTCTGTATAAATATCTCGGTGTAGATCGGTGTAGATTTTTAGTAACCCCTTTTTTTATAAGAAATAAATATAGCTTATCGACTATTGAAAAGAAAGGAGGGTACTCTGTACTATATCCACATTTAAAGAACCAAGAACTTATATAAACTTAATTTCTGAATCGTCTTCTATTGCCTAGCCTAAATTTTTTTCAAAAAAACACGATCCATTCTATGATTCTATTGATTTTACAATATAATTTGGAAATAAGCTGACCAAGCATTATGAGGGAACTACCGTATTCAAACCCCCATTATTCTGCTAATACTTGCTTAAAGTGATTAATAATTTGTAAATGCCTTAGCTAGACTATTGTTTTCAAGAGACCGACAAGATTTTTTCATTTCGTTGATGTAAACTATTTCCCCCTAGATTGGCGATTCGTCCCACTGTGGAGGGGGTAGAATAGTTGAATTTTTGATGATAGGAGCTACGATGCTCGATTGCAATTGCATTTTTTCTTTTTTTTATTGTGGATTTTGATTTTGTTTCTTTCTCTAACCGAGGGAGCGAAAAATAATTGTTTATAAAAGGTATAAACTAAATTGTTTATAACGGCCTAGTATCTACGTATAGTATTAGCCATTACCAAGCGATCTAGGATCACTAGAAAGAGGAAGCAGCTACCTAGGGATATTGTGCGATCCAGGTTCCAAACCATGTACCAAGAGCTCAGAAAATTGATCAGGAGATTTAAAAAGGTTTACTAAACAAAGACGGTTTACGATACTTACAGTGATTTCAAAGAAAAAAAGGCGATTTTTTTTTATTTATATGAGGCTAGAGGACATTAATGTTATTGAAAATTCTAAAAGGAATTAATTCAGTTTTTTAACTTTTCATATTGTAATTAGATGTACATAAATATTTTTTTCTTATAAGTACAGCATTTCTTTACATTCTTTACATTTTTTTATTTTTATTTACCTAACACAAAAGTATTTTATTAATGTTTTTTTCTCAATGAAAGGATGTTATTTGTCACTATTAATCAATGTATATTTTTCTGTAATAAATATAATATTTAAAAATAAGTTTATAGTTAATTCTGCAGTACGAGAACAGTTATAATACTTTAGTTTGAAGAAATTCAGAACATTGAATTTCCAAGATGCCTTAACAGATATGATTTTTCAAATAACAATTTAAAAATTCTTGCATCTATGGCTTAAATGTATTTGAATTGAAATTGACATTTTATACAATAATATCTTTGCATTTCACAGCCCTATAAAAAAAAAATTCTGTGCCTAGAATCTTATAGTTGAATTTCGCTATGTTTGGGGAGCTGATTCCAATTAAGCAATCACAAATTTTCTATCAGCTGTTCTTTTTTAGCTTTAGCATACCTAAAACGAGACTGTTTGAAAAGCTTCCAAAGTGTTAAATAGAGTCTCTATGAAATGTAATTGGTTTCTCTTGTGAAAAAAATAACTAATATTAACTTTAGTTACAAAGTGATCATGTAAATATTGTGTATGTTCATATGGTGTTAGTTGATTTAAAATGTTTCATGTAAAAAATTTTTTTTTACAAATGTTAAGTTTAAATCATTGTTTTTTTTTCCACCCGCTACTAACCTGCATATGTATTGGAGTAATTATGTTTTATATATCTCAGCAATTAGAGCTGATAGAGGAAAACTAATGGCAAATTTTGATTCAGCGCAGCAATTATACTCAGAATCAGTTATAAAACTCTCGGCATCAAGACCACTGTTGGCCTGTGTAATCCAATATAATTGTAACTATCGGATTTTTTTTTATAAAGTATTGTTTCAAAGCCTGGCTTTAGGATTCGGTGATAGACAGTTATTACACACTGACTCGGGTTTTGTATCGAAGAGAAGCTCTAACAAAAAGCATTGAAATTGTTGTACACTGTTCGGTGGTGGTTGAACGTATTCACGGGCGGGTGAGCACTAGCAATGGAGTCCAGCCAGATATATTGTATTTCACCTTCCTAAAACTAAAGTTCCTATCGTTTCCTGCTTTAACAATATTTAAAAAAAAATATCTCGATTGATTATTTATAAATCTTTATTTCTAAAACCCTATTTAAACATTTAAAACGTTTGGAGCGATTTTTATGATTTACGATTCGTCTCTGCTCCGAATAGAAGTATAAATATGAAATTATATCATAAATTCTCAAAATCATAGATCACTTCAGAACGGTTCAACCGATTTGAATACTTTCAAATACTTTAATTACTCGTTTCAAACTGTACGAAAGAGTACGGGTTAGTTTTACATTGGAAGAAACATTTTAAGAGGTACCGGAAAGTGCTTAAATTGCAGTAGGACAAAATGTTCCCATTCCGTCATAGAGATTTTTTCACGGATGAATTTAAAACTTCCTATTTTTTCCTTTAATTTTAAAAATATAGATCTCTCGATGTAGAGAAGAATTTTGAAAAGCTTTTTCCAATATACTGTAAAATGACCGTTAGCTAGCCTAGAAAGTGAGCCATTACTCTACTTATATTCTAAAGGAAACGCGTGTTTTCTTTACTGTACTGGTACAATAAAGACATCAGTTTTGGGGTTGTCGGCTGCATCTCGCTCGTCAAACCAGACCTCGTAGAGAATTCCACTATCGGTACCGCTCCGGTCTCGCTCCACTCCCGGTCCGCTCTCACTCTACCCCATTCACACTAGCGCTCCGCTCCCGGTCCGGTCTCACTGGCGAAATATTCTAAAGAGGAATAGAGAGAGGTTAATCACAATATAGGCACAGGTCCGGCCTCGCTCCGCTCCCGCTCCACTCTCGCTCCACTCCCGCTCCACTCTCCTAAAGTCTTTTCATATTCACATTATATAATTTTACACCGTTCACGATTGAAGCCATTAGTAATCGAAGCCCTCTGTATTTGGATTTTAATTAATAATTAACTTTCAGTTATTAAAGTATTTATTTATTCATCAATTTTACGGCCAAAAAAGTTCTAAAAATATATATATATATAATTATAAATTAATTTAATTAATGGTAAAGAAACAATTATATTTTTTTTCACGAATGTATTCGAATACGCTTGAAATGATTAAAAAAAAATCACCAACAATACGCGCGGTTTTTCGACGTGAAAAATTCATGTTATGTTTGAGATATATTTTGCTATGAATTAATGTACTCGTAAAAAATGGTCAGGATTTATTTATTGACTACATACTCATTGCTATTGTAAAATAACGTTTAATTTGAAACGAATAAAAATGCAGTATATTATGAAAAATGTCAGATCATTAACAAAAAAATATATTAAAGCAAAAAATAATTAAAATATTAATCAGGAAAAGAAGAGTACACAATCGGTAAATTTGTAGCATTTGTCGATTTCAACTTGAAATTTTCAAGCCTATTCGAATACATTCCGAAAAAAATTTAAATTATTTCTTCACCATTAATTAAATTAATTTATAATTATTATTAATAATTATCATTGTGTTGCAATATATTCTTCTTATTATATTTTTTGATAATATTATCTTCTTCATCAAGAAAAGTACACTTACCAGCTATTTCTACAAACGAAAAATTGATTTTTTTTTTTTTTGCCGTAAAATTGAAGAATAATTGAATACTTAAATAACTGAAAGTTAATCATTAATTAAAATCCGAATACAGAAAACTTCGATTATCAATGGCTTTAATAGCTTAAACCTTTCAAAAGTGAACGGTGTAAAATTATATTGTGTGAATATGGTAAGACATTAGGAGAGCGGACCGGGAGTGGAGCGGGAGCGGAGCGCTAGTGTGAATGGGTTAGAGCGAGAGTGGACCGGGAGCGGAGCGAGAGTGGAGCGGGCGCGAAACCGATAGTGTGAATAGGCCCTTATGATTTTCAGTCAAAATTTCTGAGTTGTGTTTGGACAGTAGTGTAGTGCACATCTAATACCCAGGAGCTGACTGGGATTAGTTGCTGTTTACCTTTCATTTTACATAATTTTTCGTACATTTCTTTTTATTTCTTTATTTTTTCTTTGTTTCACTACATAGGAGTGCATTTTATTTCACTTTATTTTTAATTTGTTTCTTTACAAAAGATGATGAATGTAGATATAGAGGTAAAGGTTAAACCTCCCGACAAAAATATTTTCAATGAAAGCACAAGCGAGCGTAATAAACGTAATAAAAATGTTTCTCCCAAATTCTTGACCTTTTTTAAGGGTCCTTATATTGCCATAGTCGGAAAATAAGATAAGTCAGAATTCTTTGACGATATGAAAATAGGCAAACACCTAGATCTCAGCAGTAGCCATGTAATTTCAATTAAAAGGAAAAATAAAAATCAAATTGAAATTAACCACCAAAGCCCTGAATTCGCTAATAGATTCCTAGAAAACCCTCTACTCGCGATTAATAGGTTAAAAGCATATATTCCACGCATATAATTAAACACGGAATAATTCGTGATATTCCCATAGGAATGACTGATAATGAAATAATATCTAATCTCACTTCAATTGAAAAGGTTATTGCAGTACTCAGATTTTTTAGAACAGTGGAGGGGGCCGAGGGTCCGTCTAAAGTTCCGATATTATCCGTTTAAGTAACCTTCCATTCCCAACGCTTACCGGATTTCATTATTTCTAGCCCCTAGAAAGGTATTTCCATACATTTTTCGAACACTATTTTGTGAAAATTGCCTCAGATATGGTCATTTAACCGTTAGCTAGCCTAGAAAGTGAGCCATTACTCTACTTATATTCTAAAGGAAACGCGTGTTTTCTTTACTGTACTGGTACAATAAAGACAACATCAGTTTTGGGGTTGTCGGCTGCACCTCGCTCGTCAAACCAGACCTCGTACTGTAAAAAGGTACTTTCCGTACTAGTGATTTAGATAACTATTATTTTTCAGGTGCGTAATGTTAACTGGTATAATTGTCTTTAAAATTAGGATGATTTACAGTCAGGATTTTCAGTCAAAATTTCTTTATTTGGAGAGCCAACCTTTCGATCAAAACATGTGGATCTTCGTCAGGGCTAAAACTAAGACAAATATATGAGTAGCATGTAAAGTAAGAACGTAAGAAGTCCTTCTGTCCCGAAACTCCAAAATTAGGATTTACAACTATTATTCTTCCAACGGTCCTTTACGGATGCGAAAAGTGGCCGCTGACATCGAGGGATGAGCAATGGCTTAGGATTTTTGAAAATAAAACACTGCGTAGAATATTTGGACCGAAGAGGGATGAACTAACCGGAGAATTTAGACGCTTACACAAGGCCGAACTGAGTGAACTATACCAGGTAAATATAATTGACGTGATAGCACTGATACGAATAAAATGGGCTTGTAATATTGCGAAGGTTAGTAGTAGTGGCCGACCGAATTTTCGGTTTCGGTTTCGGCCGCAATTTCGGTTTCGGCCGATCTTCGGCCAGGCCGAAACTAGCTCCTATGTCTGATATCTCCAAGAAGAAAGTTGGACTACACAATTTCAGTTTGTAAACTCGATCTCTTTCATGGCATTTAACACCCTTGGATTTAATGGTGGGAGCTATCTGTTAGATTAGTTAATTATTTTAATTAATTACACTTGTATTGTATTTCGGAAGAACATAGATTTTTTTCATCCTTTTGATATCTTTAATTGATCGAAAAACCTTAAGTTGGGTGAGAAGACAAAAAATTGATAGGGACAAACAGAAATGTCCTCATAAATCAAATCAAGTCTTGACATGTAATGAAAGCATGCTTTTCATACAGAATTCTTTACATTAAGCGTAAAAAATAAGATTTATAAATAAGAGTATATATTCTAAATACTTAAATTAGTCGGCATGTCCAAAGATTCAACTCAAAAGTGAAAACAATATTTTAGTCAGTAACCTTGTCATTGAAAGTAGCATCAAATGGTTTTGGTGTTTGTTCTATCTTGGCAGCGCCCTCCCCCCCAGCGGTTCACCAATAACATCCCTAAAACTTGTCTCAATTTTTACCATTATAATATGAATTTTTATTAATACCAGCCTGTTATTTCAAGATTATTTCAACTTTTAGGGCTGTACTAGTTGAAGGTGTATGGTCTAACATCCCACGGGGACCAGCCGTACTAGAAAGGAGGGGGCCGGGATTCGATTCTTTAACCTAACTAATACAGCTGTTTTACCACTCTTGTATACCAGCTCACTTATTAAATGAATAATTTAGTTAAATTTCTGTTATTTTATAGCTTTCATTGATATTATTGCTAAACTAGACATACTACACACTTATAAGTATTATAAATAGACACGTAAATCATTTTTGGTTTCGGCCCGAAACTAGGTCTGTGGCCGAAATTCGGTTTCGGTTTCGGCTAAAATTTTGGTTTCGGTCGGACACTAGTTAGTAGTGAACGAATTTCGGTAAGATTAAGCGCGGTGCCGAATGAGAAACGTGCGAGGGGTAGGCCGAAACGGAGGTGGGAGGATTTCGTTAAGCCAGATCTGTTGAAGTTGGTCCTGAATAGAGTTGTGCTTGGAGCTGATAAGTTTAAAAAACGTTTTTTTATTATTTACTATGATACATTCCAGTATTTTACCCATTATTAATTCTTAATTTATATTATATACTTATTTATTTTTTTTATATATATCATAAAAGTATATTTGGTCAAGATAAGTAGTTATTTTATTATTTTTTATTTTTTTCTTGACCTGGTGTTCTTATTCTTTATTTAGTTTTACTAACAATTGTTCCTCAAGTAAATCTCTCTATATATAAGAGGCTTTGTCCTGACTGCCAGAATCAACGCAGAGCAAAAATTACTAATGATAGAAACTTGAAGTTCGGAATTTAGATTTTAAACGCAATGTAGGTAACCACTAAGAAAGGAATTTCTAAAATGTAACCCCTAAGGGGATAAAATGGCGACATTGTCGTTTAACACTAACGGACATCTATTTCTGCACATTGAGAAAAAATATCTAATTTGGACTCATTTTAAAGATCCTGATACGACGAGTAAGCAATTTTTTGTTTCGGCGGTTTTAGTGAACTCTCTCCATTGCGCGTCTCCCTCTCTTCTACCGAGCCGGCAGCTTCCCTCTACATTCCACCTACCGGAAGCTCCGATCCCTCTCCCCCTTCGCTCACTTCGAATTAGTTGCGTTAATAGCAAGTTAATGCTAAATATTAACTTTTCGGTAAGTTGGAACAATGTATTTTTAAAATCGATTTTGTTAACATATTATATTAATCAATACCAAGATAATGATCACAGAATTGATTTTAAAGGCTCGCGGGCAAAGCCGCCACGGGGAATGCTAGTGATATATTAAAAAAAGTTGGATAATATACTTTCCACTCTAGTACATTAATACTTGCAAAAGTAACCAGGGCTTCCCAGCAATAATAATCTAAAAAGCCTTCGAGAGGATAACAGATCAGGAAGAGAAGTTACATCCCAATCCAGAAGATGAGGATGTAGAATATATGAGCGATCTATTTTCGTGGAAACATACCAGAGCTGGAAACTGATGAACTCAAAAATCATGGAAAGCAGTAATATATCAACGGGAAGGGTTAGCAGAAGCTCCCGGTAACGGGCGTTAGTTCCTATCCGACATATTACAACTTGGTGAAGAACTTCACAAGGATATCGACAGGGCTCCGTATTTGATGTCTAATATCTTCACAAGATTATAAAATAGAATATACTTAAATAACAATAATATTAAACGATTGAATATTAAACCATTGTCATGTTAGGGCCAACGTTTCTCATCCATAAGGGACCGTAGAAAGAATAACAGTTTTTACTTTCACTTACCTATATATGGAATATATAGTAGGGGAAAGTATTGCGATCGTGAAAAATTTCGACTTCCAGTTTTCAACGGAAATACACGTTTTGGGGTCCCCTGAGTCTAAATAACCAAGTCCCACGAAATAGTATCAGTGTGTGTGTGAACAGACTAGCTCAAAAACTATAAGCCTTACAAAACTGAAATTGGTTATTTAGTGTATGTATATGCCCGCGATGTGACAGCGAAAATTTCATCAAAATTGGTCAAACGGAGGGGGTACTTTACTTAATAAATGTTGTCCCATTTTCACGTGTTTTTTTATTTACTCAAAAACGGCATTAACGATTTTCATCAAACACGCTGAGCCCACGCATACGGAGTACGCCTTTAAAGACAGACCATTGTTTATAATTAAAGCCGTTTTGTTCAATGAATGAAATTAAATGAAGTTTTTAACAACTGCATAGAGAATTATAAAATCAGACGACTTGGAGTATTAAGCTTGCATTGCCGATTTATCGCACTAAAAACTTTTATTTAGTAATAAAAAAATTAGTGTTTTTTAGAGAGAAAATAAAAACAAAAATGAGAAATGAATGTGTGACTTTGAGAAATTGAAATTAACAAAACGCGTCAGTCTCTAATCTGACTAAGTTCGTAAGTGAAAGTTGTGTGTTGCGCGCATCGCACCAGATTTTTATGTTTCGGGACAGAAGGATCAAGCTAAGCAATCAACAAACCATTGTCATAACAAGCCATTACTATAACGTACATAGATGTTTTTTTTTTAAATAAAATAAAAAAGATAAGAAAAGAAAAGGAAATTAGGGGTATGAGGCAACAAATAAAAAAAATCTGGTGGGTGCGCGCAACACACAACTTTCACTTACCAACTTACTTAGATTAGAAATTGACGTGTTTTGCTAAATATCATTTCCCAAAGTCACACATTTTTCTACATTCATATCTTATTTTTGTTAATCGTTAAAGCCGGTTTTGAGTAAATAAAAAAAACCCGTGAAAATGATACAAAATTTATAAAGTAAAGTCCCCCTTCCCGTAGATGAATTTTGATGAAATTTTTACAGTCATATCTCGGGCATATAAATACATCAAATACCAAGTTTGATCAAAATCGTTAAAACCGTTTTTGAGTAAATAAAAAAAACACATGAAAATGATACAAAATTTATTAAGTAAAGTCCCCCCTCCGGTTGATCAATTGTGATGAAATGTTGGTTATCACATCTTTGGCATATAAATACATCAAATACCAAGTTTGATCAAAATCGTTAAAACCGTTTTTGAGTAAATAAAAAAAACATGTGAAAATGATACAAAATTTATTAAGTAAAGTCCCCCCTCCGGTTGATCAATTTTAATGAAATTTTTACAGGCATATTTCAGGCATATAAATAGATCAAATACTCAGTTTAATCAAAATCGTTAGAGCCGTTTTTGAGAAAATAAAAAAAAACTTAAAAAGTTATTAAATAAAGTACCCCCTCCCTTTGAGCAAATTTCATGAAATTTTTGCTGTCACATCGCGGGCTTATACATACTCTAAATACCCAATTTCAGCTTCGCACGGTTTATAGTTTTTGAGCTAGTCTGTTCACACACAGACACACAGACACACACACAGACCATTTCGCGGGACTTGGTTATTTTGACTCAGGGGACCCCAAAACGTGTATTTCCGTTGAAAACCGGAAGTCGAAAATTTTCACGATCGCAATACTTCCACTTACTATATATTTCATATATAGGTAAGTGAAAGTAAAAATCTGGTGCGTGCAAGCAACACACAACTTTCACTTACAAACTTACTTAAATTAGAAATTAATGCGTTTTGTTAATTGCCAGTTCTCAAATGAACAGAACCACTTTAATTATGAACAATGGTCTGTCATTAAAGGCGTACTCCGCTTGCGCTCAACGAGTTTTATGAGTTGACTGAATATTTTTCTTTTGTTCTCCTCTATATGTTTCCTTGTTGTTTATCATATCTCATATTTAGCCATTTCTTATTTTTAGGCAGAAGGAGAGACAGATAATTTCTTCATATAAACAAATACAAAGGTAATTTATAGGAAAACAAAAAAAGCCCCTTCCCCATTTAAGCCCCCTCAGAACATTTTAATAATGATAAAGCTTACCTGATATTAAAGAACACCTAATTTTCATTAAACACCACGAATTTGATGAAAATCGTTAAAGCCGTTTTTGAGATAATCGAAAAAAAGGTAAAAATTGGTTAAAAAGTTATGAAATAAAGTACCCCCACTGTTTGACCAATTTCGATTAAATTTTGGCTATCACATCTTTGGTATATATATATATATATACATCAAATATCCAGTTTGATCAAAATCGTTAAAGCTTTTTTTGAGTAAATAAAAAAAACACGTGAAAATGAATTTATTAAGTAAAGTGTCCCCCCACCGGTTGATCAATTTTGATGTAATGTTGGCTATCGCATCTTTGGCATACACATACATTAAATACCCAGTTTGATTAAAATCGTTAAAACCGTTTTTGAGTAACTAAAATAAAACACGTGAAAATTATACAAAATTTATCAAGTAAAGTCCCCCCTCCGGTTGTTCAATTTTGATGAAATTCATACAGTCATATCTCGGGCATATAAATAGATCAAATATTCAGTTTAACCAAAATCGTTAGAGCCGTTTTTGAGAAAATCGAAAAAAACTTAAAACGTTATTAAATAAAGTACCCCCTCCCTTTGAGAAATTTTGATGAAATTTTTCCTGTCACATCGCGGGCATATACATACACTTAATACCCAATTTCAGATTCGCACGGTTTATAGTTTTTGAGCTAGTCTGTTCACACACAGACACACACACACACACACACACAGACACACAGACCATTTCGCGGGACTTGGTCATTTGGACTCAGGGGACCCCAAAACGTGTATTTCTGTTGAAAACCGGAAGTCGAAATTTTTCACGGTCGCAATACTTCCACTTACTATATCTCTATACATATAAGAGGCTTTGTCCTGACTGACAGAATCAACGCAGAGCAAAAACTACTAATGATAGAAACTTGAAGTTCGGAATTTAGTCTTTAAACGCGATGTAGGTAACCACTAAGAAAGGAATTTCAAAAATGTAACCCCTAAGGGGCTTAAATGGCGAAATTGTCGTTTAACTCTAACGGAAATATATTGTTGAGATTTTAAACCATATGTTTTTTATTTGAATATCGATTTAACGTTACAATAGACTATTAAAATAGACATTCACATAAAATATGGCTACTGCTTATATAAATATTAGTGGTAATCAAATTATGCACACTATGATTCCCATGATTGGGGATGGTGCGTGTTTATTTCGATCTCTTTTCCATATATTTCTCCATATATATACTTCTCCACATCTATATACTACTCCATATATATATACTTCTTCATATATATAAGAGGCTTTGTCCTGACTGACAGAATCAACGCAGAGAAATAACTACTTATGATTAGAAACTTTGGAATTTATATTTTAAAAGCGATGTAGGTAACCTCTAAGAAAGGAATATAAAAATGTAACCCCTAAGAATATCTAAAATGTAAATGGCGAAATTGTCGTTTAACTCTAACGGACATCTATTTTCGAACTTCGGGAAAATATATCTAATTAGGACTCATTTTAAAGAATTTGATACGACGAGTTTAACTCGAAAGGCCCTATTGGGCGTCGAAAACCATGTTTTACAGCCGAAAAATGAAGCGTTCACGACGAGTAAGTCATTTTTTGTTTCGGCGGTTTTAGTGGACTCTCTCCATTGCGCGTCTTCGTCTCTTCTACCGAGCCGGCAGCTTCCCCCTCCAACATTCCACCTACCGGAAGGTCAAATTCTACTAAATCTCCTTAACATCAGTTAACATATTATATTATATCAATACCAAGATAATGGTCACAGAATAGATTTTAAAGGCTCGCGGGCGAAGCCGCGACGGTGAATGCTAGTATTTCATATATAGGTAAGTGAAAGTAATAAAAAAATTAGCGTTTTTTAGAGAGCAAATAAAAACAAAAATGAGAAATGAATGTGTGGCTTTGAGAAATTGAAATTAACAATACGAGTCAGTCTCTAATCTAAGTTCGTAAGTGAAAGTTGTGTGTTGCGCGCACCGCACCAGATTTCTATGTTTCGGGACAGAAGGATCAAGCTAAGCAATCAGCAAAGCATTGTCATAACAAGCCATTACTATAACGTACATAGATGTTTTAAAAAATAAAATAAAAAAGATAAGAAAAGAAAAGGAAATTAAGGGGTATGAGGCAACAAATTAAAAAAAAAAAATATTTCCAAAAAGCTAGGGCTTAATATCCTCCGCTATTGATCTCTCTAAAACTTGATTATATCTTTATTTAAAACAAAATTATTTCATCTTTCTCATATAGAAGAGCATATTGATAGTTTGATTACTTGATCATATCATAAATCCATTTATTGTTTGTGTTCCTTTGATTACAAATAGTATTTCTGATAAAGAGAACAGTATCTGTCAAAGCAGAGGCGGGGTCAAACAGCTAAAGCATTAAAGGATTGAAACTGTATTAAGGGACTTTATGCTTTGACAGAAAGGTTTGTGTTCAAACTATATATAAAGCCACACGTGCCCATGATATTGAGATGTCAGCACCAATTGCATCTAATACTAGGTTATAAAGTTAGCTAGCTATAAAGTTTGCAATAAAGCTCCCCTGCTTAGCTAGTTGTAAAGTTGCTATAGTATCTAAAACATTGTAATTTTATTATTTATTAAATTTGAGGTTTAAAACTTTTCATGACTACTCATTAAAATAAAAAGTTTTGATTTATCGTCAAATCAAGGAGGGGTCTGGATCTATAGCTCTTTTGTTTTGATAATTTTTGGGTTTCTAAAATATTAAAAAAATAAATAAAACAACGTTTTATGTCTTTATTCGATTATTTGTATCTTTTCCCAAAAAAGAAAATACGAAATAAAAAAAAAAAAAATACGAACGATATTATACTATATCCTTCCTCGACTACAGTGGAACATACATTCCTAATTGAAAAAGAAAGCAAGAACACACCATACAATACAATCGAATGTCAAATTTCCTCTACTATAAATAATTTCTCAATTTACAAAATATGCAACAGACCTATTTTTACTTTCACTTACCTATACATAAAATATATATATAGTAAGTATTGCGATCGTGAAAAATTTCGACTTGCGGTTTTCAACGGAAAAACAATTTTTGGGGTTCCCTGAGTCTAAATAACAAATGGACAGAGTTTCATCTTTATTTATATAGATATAAATAAAGATGAAATTCTTTTTGTTTCTTTGTTCTTTATAAAAACCCATACCGTTTGTCCTAAATACTCCAAATTTCGCTCAGTGTTTCTTTGATACCAGGAGCGAAACTCTGTCCATATTAAAATTGCATAACTTCAGCCAATTCCTGGCTGGGTATATTTTTTATTGCTGTAAAACCGTTATGATCTCACTTTGCATTGATTTTTACGAAATCGTACGTTTGAGTCGATAAAAGTCTCACTTTATAGATTTAAAAAATGAAATTCTCCGGGTGAAACCGGTATATAAAGCTAGTAGATTATTAAGTTCCATTAATCGGATTTTTAAAAAATTATTTCGGTTTAAACGAGAATAAATCAATAAGGATGTTTAAAAAAAAAAAAAAATTGATATCTCTATAATGATATACAATTCAGCAATGCACTGTTTTTTAATTTAATACCTAATTTTTAAGTCAGTTTATTTGTTATATAATAATGTTTATACGGATTGGTTAATTTAATTTAGTAAAGAGTGTAAATTGTATTTTTTTCATTATAAAAAATAAAACTAGAATTAGAACTAAGATGATAATAATTTCATTTGTCTTTTTACTTATATTTAACTTAGGCCAGACCTCCTGTAATTGTAGTTTCTACAAAATGGAGTATTATATCAATCAATATATTTATTGAGTGAATATGTTATTAGAGTTTTAATATAAAAGTCCTAGATCTTTTCCGAATGTATTATTATAAAACTAAATTGGTATTAATTCTCAACATTTATTAAGTTCCTTTAATCGGATACTTTTTTTAATTATTTCGGTTTGTCGAGTCTTAAAAAAAAAAAAATATACCTCTATTATCAAAGTACAATTCCAATGTTGGAATGAAATGCACTTTTTCAATAATTGAAAGCCCGTGTCACTGATATCATTTTTTTCCTCTTCTGTTTCAGGTGAGTCGGGGAACGCAATTCGGAGTGGAAGGGATAAAAGGTATTTGGATTAGAGTAAGCTCTGAGCGGTGAGTGTTGAATCAGACGTCTCTATCTGTTCCATGGCAGTTTTCATTTTGAACATTATTATTTAAATTTAGTAAATCCTAAGTAATCTAACCCTTTAGGGATTTTGTTAATAGGTGTTCAGGCCTTTTCGCACAGGTTAATTTTTAGAACCAGACGGTGTACAATGGGACGGATGGCGAATCTTGCTGGAAATGGGGTCACCTGTGGTGTAGTGGTTAGCGTAAAAACGGATTTAAAAATCCTTGTCTATGCCGTCCTTCGGATAGGACGTTAAATGGATGTCACGAGCCTGTACGATGTCAGGTACTCGTTATAGATCCCTATCCTCCCACTGTAGCATCGTCTATTTAGCTAAGTGGCATGCAGTGACGTTAAAACAAACAAATAATCTATGTGGAAATATATCTGGAAGTGACTTATTTCATTTTAAAATTCCTAAATGATTACATTTAAGCACAAATTAATACATATATAAAAGTCATCTCTGTTTAAAAAAAAAAAAAAAAACGATTTATAAAAATAAAATATAGGGGAGAGCGGGGTTGGTTGGCATAGGGGGTAGGTTGGCAATCGGCTTATAGTTTCAGTCACACCTGTTGTGAAGTCCCCACCATTATACCATGTCATCCGGTCGACCTCCGGAGACTTGTCCTGAGTTTTCAATCCGATGCTAACAATTTAGAGAAGAGTGTGCTTCATCGATTGATTTTACAACATGTAAGTAAATTTTTATATTTTCAGTAAATTTAGTTTAAAGGCATGGCAAAACATTTGACTCCAAATCTGTTCACATAGCCCAAACTCCATTGAAAAACCTAACCTTTCGACGAACCAGTTTCTTGTTCGATTGTTCCCCCCTGTCCTGGCAGCCATCTTTCATATAATCTCTCCTATGGGGCTAGGTGGCTCTCTTCAACTGGGGTTTTTTGGCGAAGCAGCAATTCAGAAAAGCAAGGTAAACATAAACAAAATAATTTTTCTGATGCAGAAAGTGACGACAGTCTAAACTTTTATCTTCTTCTGTTGTCATTATATTTTCCCTTAATATCTATTAAAAAACATTTTAAAATTACTGTACGATTATAGTGCAGCTTTTAATAACAATAATATGTGTCAGGCAGTACTTGAATCAGATGGCTAAACGACCCCAACTTTTAGGCCAACCTGCCCCACCTTGGGGGTTAATTGGCATCCTCTGGATTGATGAATTCTTCAATTTTCTATGATTTTAGTATTAAATATTATGTGGTGAAAAAAATACTCGAGGTACTCTAATACCTCAGTTTTACATCAGTAGCTAGATAATTATTTATAAACGGATAGGAATTATGTGGACACTTATAAACAGCAGAGACAAAATAAGAGGACAGGACGGGACGCCCACCCATAAATCCCGACGCAAGATCTCTTTGTTCCAGCAGCTCAGCGGATTTTTTAATTTCGGAGCTACTCTTCTCCCGGGTCTTCTATATTATTGTCAGCATAAATTTTCTCTTCTGCAGTATTCAATACTGGCCTACAGCCACGGACCATTGTCCTACTTTGTTATTTATTGAAGCGTATCTAAATGTATATTAATATTTTTTTACAATAATGGATCAATCGTGAAAAAAAAATTAGATACATGGTTAAAAAATAACTTGTCAGTGTTTTTTTCCCCTTTAAATTCGAAAGTAGTAACTGCATTGTTGAAATAAGCCACATTGTTTTTTATCAGAATAGTATTGGTCACAATAGGTATTTACAATCCCTGAGTCACATCCGGCGTTTTTCTTTAGGTAATTATCACGTATGGATTGTTGGGAAATTTTAGTGGCTAATCATTGGGCAATAACTTTTGTATCATCGTTTAGCACTTTGTCATCTCAGCTGAACTGTTCTGAGAAACATTTTTTTTTTTTTTCCTCCCCTTCGCAGGTTAGGCTAGTCTATGGGGTTTCCTGGTGATTCGTATTTGAGAATTTTTTCGATATGGGAGAATGATTTGGATAAAGTAAAATTGATAAATAAATAAATACTTAATAAAATATTATGTATTTATTAAGATTGATCGAATCAACGAATAATCTTTAGAATAGTCAACAGTCTAGTCGACTCCTTTAGTATTGTAGGCTGCTATGCTAACCACTACACCCTAGGTGACTCCGGGGTCGGAAGGTAGAACCAAGAAAAAGTTGGGAGAATTGTGTTGAAAAGATCTGATTAGAACTAGAGCTTAAAAGATATGATAGTGTTTATCTTGATTATTGACCACAATATTTCTTTTATTGAGAATTATTGCAAATACAGTAGGTCGTGTTTCGAATTATTAACATGTCGACATTCATAACCTTTGTCGGGGTAAAATCAGAAACTACTCAACCGAGTTTTATAAAAAAAATTCGCATTGTCTGTAGTTTTGTCCTACTTAAAATATACGGTAGTTGTTTATCTGGATTATTGGCTTCAATATTTCTTTTATTGCAAATTAAATGCTTAGTATACTATAGTTGAATTGTAATTATTTGTAAGTTAATTAAAAAAAAT
The DNA here is from genome assembly GCA_911387785.2 of Aelia acuminata. Classification (NCBI taxonomy): domain Eukaryota; kingdom Metazoa; phylum Arthropoda; class Insecta; order Hemiptera; family Pentatomidae; genus Aelia; species Aelia acuminata. The sequence continues at coordinate 122,269,651 of OU426983.1, read as the reverse complement.
TTCCAAAAGATGTCGGTGTAAGTTTATTTATTGACACATTTAATTTTTACTTTCACTTACCTATATATGAAATATATAGTAAGTGGAAGTATTGCGATCGTGAAAAATTTCGACTTCCGGTTTTCAACGGAAATACACGTTTTGGGGTCCCCTGAGTCCAAATGACCAAGTCCCGCGAAATGGTCTGTGTGTGTGTGTGTGTCTGTGTGTGTGTCTGTGTGTGTGTGTGTGTGTGTGTGTGTATGTGAACAGACTAGCTCAAAAACTATAAACCGTGCGAACCTGAAATTCGGTATTTAGTTTAGGTATATGCCCTTGATGTGACAGCAAAAATTTCATCAAAATTGCTCAAAGGGAGGGGGTACTTTATTTCATAACTTTTTACGTTTTTTTCGATTTTCTCAAAAACGGCTCTAACGATTTTGATTAAACTGAGTATTTGATGTATTAATATGCCTGAGATATGACTATAAAAATTTCATCAAAATTGATTAACCGGAGGGGGGACTTTACTTAATAAATTTCGTATCATTGTCACGTGTTTTTTTTATTTACTCGAAAATTGCTTTAACAATTTTGATCAAACTGGGTATTTGATGTATTTATATGCCCAAGATATGACTGTAAAAATTTCATCAAAATTAATTAACCGGAGGGGGGACTTTACTTAATAAATTTCGTATCATTCGCACGTGTTTTTTTTATTTACTCAAAAATTGCTTTAACGATTTTGATCAAACTGGGTATTTCATGTATTTATATGCTCGAGATATGACTGTAAAAATTTCATCAAAATTGATTAACCGGAGGGGGGACTTTACTTAATAAATTTTGTATCATTCGCACGTGTTTTTTTAATTACTCAAAAACGGCTTTAACGATTTTGATCAAACAGCGTATTTGACGTATGTATATGTTAAAGATGTGATAGCCCGCATTTCATCAAAATTGCTAAAACGGAGGGGGCACTTTATATCTTGACTATTTTTGCAATTTTTACTTTTTTTTCGATTTTCTCAGAAACGGCTTTAACGATTTTCATCAAATTCGTCATGTTTAATCAAAATTTGGTGTTCTTTAATATCAGGTTAGCTTTATCATTATTAAAATGTTGTGGTGGGGCTTAAATGGGGTAGGGGTCTTTTTTGTTTCCTATAAAGTACCTTTGTTTTTGTTTATATGGAGAAATTAACTGTCTCTCGTTACGCCTAAAAATTAGAAATGGCCAAATATGAGATATGATAAAAATAAAGAAAACATATAGAGGAGAAAAAAAGAAAATATTCAGTCAACTCTTAAAACTCGTTGAACCCACGCATGCGGAGTGCCCCTTTAATGACAGACCACTGTTCATAATTAAAGCCGTTCTGTTCATTAGAGAAGTGGCAATTAACAAAACGCACTAGTTTCTAATCTAAGTAAGTTGGTAAGTGAAAGTTGTGTGTTGCGAGCACGCACCAGATTTTTTTACTTTCACTTACCTATATATGAAATATATAGTAAGTGGAAGTATTGCGATCGTGAAAATTTTCGACTTCCGGTTTTCAACGGAAATACACGTTTTGGGACCCCCTGAGTCGAAATAACCAAGTCCCGCGAAATGGTCTGTGTGTGTGTGTCTGTGTGTATGTGAACAGACTAGCTCAAAAACTATAAACCGTGGGAACCTGAAATTGGGTATTTAGTGTAGATATATGCCCGCGATGTGACAGCGAAAATTTCATCAAAATTGCTCAAAGGGAGGGGGTACTTTATTTAATAACTTTTTACGTTTTTTTCGATTTTCTCAAAAACGGCTCTAACGATTTTGATTAAACTGAGTATTTGATCTATTTATATGCCCGAAATATGACTGTAAAAATTTCATTAAAATTGATTAACCGGAGGGGGGACTTTACTTAATAAATTTTGTACCATTTTCACGTGTTTTTTTTATTTACTCAAAAACGGTTTTAACGATTTTGATCAAACTTGGTATTCGATGTATTTATATGCCCGAGATGTGACTGTAAAAATTTCATCAAAATTGATCTACGGGAGGAGGGACTTTACTTAATAAATTTTGTATCATTTTCACGGGTTTTTTTTATTTACTCAAAAACGGCTTCAACGATTAACAAAAATAAGATATGAATGTAGAAAAATGTGTGACTTTGGGAAATGATAATTAGCAAAACACGTCAATTTCTAATCTAAGTAAGTTGGTAAGTGAAAGTTGTGTGTTGCGCGCACGCACCAGATTTTTTTGTTTAACGTCCCTTTCTGCTACTAAGGCTAATCGGACGATGCTACTGTGGGAGTCCTAAATGTTGCCTATCGAGGTATAATTAGAATAGAGGTCTTGAACGAGTACCTGACATCCCACAGGCTTGGGGCATCCATGTTACGTCCTATTCGAGGGACGGTGCTTGCCATGCTAACCACCACACCACAGGTGACCCATATTTATAATTTTATATCATAAAATTAATCATATAATGTTTGAAATGTTACCTCTTGAGTTAATGATGGTGGAAGATATCCATTATATTCTACCTCTTGAGTTAGAATTATTTTATTAAACTTGAAGATTGTGAATTTAATACAAGTAAACTTTTGACTGGTACTGTATATGTTTATATACATTAGTTATATATATACGCAGTAGATATAGAAAGGAATGCAAGAAGCCTCTTGAGGAGGTGCATTATTTAAGCGAGGGGAGCTTTGTGGACACCGAAGACGGTAGAGACCTCCGTCGCTACATTAGCATAACAAAACAAGACATAAAAATGTAGGCTGCATGATATACACCTCCGCTGGCTTATCCCCAACGTCGGCCCTGCTCTCCACAATGTCGATTTATTTAGTCTCCTGCCTCTGTTCATTAGTACAAGTCCCGGAGTATAGGAAGACAGGAGGAGCGTATATATTCAACGTAGGAGTAAATCCAGGTTGATCTATATCGAAATAATAATTATTTTTATTTTACGGAACTTCCAGATCTTATGCTTTCTAAATCAGCCTTCTCCACCTATTTCTATGTTGGGCTCATTCTTTATTTATTTTTTAACATACAGTTTCTTATTTTTTATCAAAATCATATATAGCATGAGGATGGTTACAGTTTTGCAAACCTGCTTTTTGGAATCAAACTCACAAAACCTTCAATGCTAGACCATATTTCGACAGATCTTCTTTAACACAATCCTCCCACCTCTGTATCGGCCTAACCCTCGGATGTTTCCCATTCCGCATCGAGCATATTAATCTTTCAGGGATTCGCTCAAAACTAAGTTTAGCAATTAGTAAGTAAACCATAGTAATTAGTTAATGAAAATTTACGTGTGCGAGAGCTAACTTGAAGCGCGAGGGCAACGAGTTGGCGACAGTGGTGGTTTCTGGTGGGGTCGAAGAAACCCCCCTCCCCCTCCCTTATCTATAGTCTTACCTAATAAAGATTTTTGGACTAATTACCTGCGAGAGGTCTCACCTCTAGGCATAAAGAATAATGGACGATTCCAGCCCTGGACCACCATTCTGTAACCATCAATTTTCACTTTCACAGTATTGCGATCGTGAAAAATTTCGACTTCCGGTTTTCAACGGAAATACACGTTTTGGGGTCCCCTGAGTCCAAATAACCAAGTCCCGGGGAATGGTAGGTGTGTGTGTGTTGTGTGTGTGTGTGTAGTGTGTATGTCAACAGACTAGCTCAAAAACTGTAAACCGTGTGAACCTGAAATTGGTATGTATTACATACATTTAGTATATGTATATGCCCTTGATGTGACAGCAATAATTTAATCAAATTTGCTCAAAGGGAGGGGGTACTTTATTTAATAATTTTTTAAGTTGATTTCGATTTTCTGAAAAACGGCTCCAACGATTTTGATTAAACTAAGTTTTTGATCTACTTATATGCCAGAGATGTGACTGTTAAAATTTCATCAAAATTGATCAACCGGAGAGGGGAATTTACTTAATAACTTTTGTATCCTTTGTATTCGCGTGTTTTTTTTATTTACTCAAAAACGGTTTTAACGATTTTGATCAAACTAGGTATTTGATGTATGTATATGCCAAAGATGTAATAGCCAACATTTCATCAAAATTTGTCAAACGGAGGGGGCACTTTATTTTATAATTTTTTTTCCAATTTTTACCTTTTTTTCGATGATCTCAAAAACGGCTTTAACGATTTTTATCAAATTCGTCATGTTTCATGAAAATTAGGTGTTCTTTAATATCAGGTAAGCTTTATCATTATTAAAATGTTCTGAGGGGGCTTTTTTGGGGGGTTGGGGCGTTTTTTGTTTCCTATAAAGTACCTTTGTTTTTGTTTATATGGAGAAATTAACTGTCTCTCGTTACGCCTAAAAATAAGAAATGGCTAAATATGAGACATGATAAAAATAAAGAAAACATAAAGAGGAGAAAAAAAGAAAAATATTCAGTCAACTCATAAAAATCGTTGAGGCCACGCATGCGGAGTACGCCTTTAATGACAGACCATTGTTCATAGTTAAAGCCGTTCTGCTCATTTGAGAAGTGGCAATTAACAAAGCGCATTAATTTCTAATCTAAGTAAGTTAGTAAGTGAAAGTTGTGTGCTGCGTGCACGCACCAGATTTTTTTTTTAGTTGTAAATATGGTTTTGGCATTTTTCCTAGGCTTTCATCGATGTCTAACCACTGCCCTGACCGTCGCTGGTTGTCATATGCAATCCATTTTTCCGAATGGCCGAGTTTAAAGTCATAAAAAATATTACACGAAAATCGCATGTTTCCATGTTCATATTTAGAGGTACTCTAAAAAGTGTATAATTGATTGGGAAGCTAATGTTTATAAAAGAAAAGTACAGGATTAGTAACTTAATTATAATATGCAAACATTTGGAAGTGTACAACAGTGGCCCGCGAAATCCTCTAGGTATTTCAAAAATTATAAAATCGTACATTTCTCGAAAACTTCACGATTGTACATATATATTGTATTACCTAAACGTGAAAAGTTCAACAATAAGTAACGATATGAAATAATAATATTCCCTTACATAGGGAAATACATGCACACACATCAATCCGTTACACATAGTAATGTATACATAAACACAAATATACACTGACTGACAAATGGTTCGGCAGATCTTTATTAACGGACTCTGCTACCCCAATTGCGAATTTCCCTTCCAGGCCATTAAACCAAAGGGTTCCGCCAGTGGTGAAGTATTAGCTTTCGCGTCTTTATGAGTACGATTTATCACTTCCGCATTATTTGCATGGTCTTCTGAAAGGTCGAAACAATTAATCGGATCAGCATGGAGTCATGGCATCTGCTGTAATCCATTCTCGTTGGCAATTATCCGACTGTCCCTGCAAGGGGAGAGAGGTCTAGCATATGGGCCTGATATGGGTTGGAAGATCTGGTTTGCTACATGATAATGCTATGATGAGGTTTATCATTTGGTGGACAACAGGCGAGGGTATATTATAAAGAAATAAAAGAGGGTCACCTGTGTTGTAATGATTAGCAAACAACCTACAATATTATGTGTCCCGAGGTGGCCATAGGATGTTTTGAATGGAGTAAAAATTCCTTGGCCACTTCGTTCCTCTGATAGGGCGTAAGATGGATAGGGTCCGAGCCTGTACGATGTCAGGTACTCGTTAAAGATCCCTATCCTAATTATTCCTGGATAAGAAGTAATGTAGCATTGCCCGATTAGCACACCTGGGCAAAAAATATTTTAATTTTTATTTTAAAATACTTTATTTTAAATAGCAAGTATTTCCAATAAATTTGAAAAAAAGGCATTTTAACCTCAAATCATTTAAAATTATTTTAAATGCAAAATAAAAAAAGTATTTTGTATTTTAAATAAAAAAAATTAAAATGAAAATACAAAATACTTTTAAAACATATTAGCTAGTGCATTGAAATTGATTAATAAATAAATTTTTTTTTAAATATTACAATTGATTGATAAATCGACAGTTTTTATTTAAATTTTTTTCGGTTGTCTTTGCTTGGTGTAATGTATCTGGTACTCAGATCATCTTCGCTTTCGTTTTGTCGAAATTATTAAATTAAATTTCTTTTTCTACAGATAGAATCTGATTCGGAACCTATTTAAAATAATTGGGCTTCCCATTGGACTATTCGCTACCCATACACCATCAACATGACCTCCGTCCAATAGGAATTTCGGCAAATCAGCCCTCTTACGCAATGACCGATTATAACTTTATTGAATGTATCAGTCATACACATTTCTACTAAGTTTACTAACTCTTTTGGTGTTGCCTCCAGATCGGGATCCTGTTTATGCCTTCGTGTATGGCTCTAACATAGTTTTTGATTTTTAACTATCGAATATACTGGTAAAAAGTCTATAATTAGCCCCCCCCCCCCATAAAAAACCTATTTATTGTAAAAATTATGAGGAATTGGCTTTGTTATTTGACTTATGAACAATCTTTTTTTCATATTTCGTGACAATTAAATATGGCGGTAAAAAGTTAATATTTCACCCTCCACCCCAAAAGCTATGCATAAAACCATATATGAGAAATGAAATCATTTTTCTACGTCTATTTTGATAATCAAAAACCACCAATGTGACAACATTTGTTGAAATCGGATGACCTATATATGAAATATATAGTAAGTGGAAGTATTGCGATCGTTAAAAATTTCGACTTCCAGTTTTCAACGGAAATACACGTTTTGGGGTCCCCTGAGTCCAAATGACCAAGTCACACGAAATGGTCTGTGTGTGTGTGTGTGTGTGTGTGTGTGAACAGACAAGCTCAAAAACTATAAACCGTGCGAACCTGAAATTCGGTATTTAGTTTAGGTATATGCCCGCGATGTGACATCAAAAATTTCATCAACATTGCTCAAAGGGAAGGGGTACTTTATTTAATAACTTTTTACGTTTTTTTCGATTTTCTCAAAAACGGCTCTAACGATTTTGATTAAACTGAGTATTTGATGTATTAATATGCCTGAGATATGACTGTAAAAATTTCATCAAAATTGATTAACCGGAGGGGGGACTTTACTTAATAAATTTCGTATCATTTTCACGTGTTTTTTTTATTTACTCAAAAACTGCTTTAACGATTTTGATCAAACTGGGTATTTGACGTATGTATATGCCCGAGATTTTACTGTAAAAATTTCATCAAAATTGATTAACCGGAGGTGGGACTTTACTTAAAAAAATTCGTATCATTTTCACGTTTTTTTTTTAATTTACTAAAAAACGGCTTTAATGATTTTGATCAAACTGGGTATTTGATGTATTTATATGCCCGAGATATGACTTTAAAAATTTCATCAAAATTGATCAACCGCAGGGGGCACTTTGCTTAATAAATTTTGTATCATTTGCACGTGTTTTTTTAATTACTCAAAAACGATTTTGATCAAACTGGGTATTTGACGTATGTATATGTTAAAGATGTGATACCCCGCATTTCATCAAAATTGCTCAAACGGAGTTCTTTAATATCAGGTAAGCTTTATCATTATTAAAATGTTCTGAGGGGGTTTTTTTGGGGGGTTGGGGCGTTTTTTGTTTTTGTTTTTGTTTCCTAAAAAGTACCTTTGTTTTTGTTTATATGGATAAATTAACTGTCTCTCGTTACGCGTAAAAATAAGAAAAGGCTAAATATGAGACATGATAAAAATAAAGAAAACATAAAGAGGAGAAAAAAAGAAAAATATTCAGTCAACTCATAAAAATCGTTGAGGCCACGCATGCGGAGTACGCCTTTAATGACAGACCTTTGTTCATAGTTAAAGCCGTTCTGCTCATTTGAAAAGTGGCAATTAACAAAGCGCATTAATTTCTAATCTAAGTAAGTTAGTAAGTAAAAGTTGTGTGCTGGCTGCGCGCACCAGATTTTTTTTAGGTGTAAATATGGTTTTTGCATTTGTCCTAGGCTTTCATGGATGTCTAACCACTGCCCTGACCGTCGCTGGTTGTCATATGCAATCCATTTTTCCGAATGGCCGAGTTTAAAGTCATAAAAAATATTACACGAAAATCGCGTGTTTCCATGTTCATATTTAGAGGTACTCTAAAAAGTGTATAATTGATTGGGAAGCTAATGTTTATAAAAAAAAAGTACAGGATTAGTAACTTAATTGTAATATGCAAACATTTGGAAGTGTACAGCAGAGGCCCGAAATCCTCTAGATATTTCAAAAATTATAAAATCGTACATTTTTAGAATACTTCACGATTGTACATATATATTGTATTACCGAAACGTGAAAAGTTCAACAATAAGTAACGATGTGAAACAATATTATTCCCTTACACAGAGAAATAACATGCACACATATCTATCCGTTACACATAGTAATGTATACATAAACACAAATATACACTGACTGACAAATGGTTCGGCAGATCTTTATTAACGGACTCTGCTACCCCAATTGCGAATTTCCCTTCCAGGCCATTAAACCAAAGGGTTCCGCCAGTGGTGAAGTATTAGCTTTCGCGTCTTTATGAGTACGATTTATCACTTCCGCATTATTTGCATGGTCTTCTGAAAGGTCGAAACAATTAATCGGATCAGCATGGAGTCATGGCATCTGCTGTAATCCATTCTCGTCCAAAATGCTAATGTTGCTAACGTTTTGTCGAAATTATTAAATTAAATTTCTTTTTCTACAGATCGAATCTGATTCGGAACCTATTTAAAATAATTGGGCTTCCCATTGGACTATTCGCTACCCATACACCATCAACAAGACCTCCGTCCAATAGGAATTTCGGCAAATCAGCCCTCTTACGCAATGACCGATTATAACTTTATTGAATGTATCAGTCATACACAAAATTTGAAAAAAAGGCATTTTAACCTCAAATCATTTAAAATTATTTTAAATGCAAAATAAAAAAAGTATTTTGTATTTTAAATAAAAAAAATTAAAATGAAAATACAAAATACTTTTAAAACATATTAGCTAGTGCATTGAAATTGATTAATAAATACTTTTTTTTTTTAAATATTACAATTGATTGATAAATCGACAGTTTTTATTTAAATTTTTTTCGGTTGTCTTTGCTTGGTGTAATGTATCTGGTACTCAGATCATCTTCGCTTTCGTTTTGTCGAAATTATTAAATTAAATTTCTTTTTCTACAGATCGAATCTGATTCGGAACCTATTTAAAATAATTGGGCTTCCCATTGGACTATTCGCTACCCATACACCATCAACAAGACCTCCGTCCAATAGGAATTTCTGCAAATCAGCCCTCTTACGCAATGACCGATTATAACTTTATTGAATGTATCAGTCATACACATTTCTACTAAGTTTACTAACTCTTTTGGTGTTGCCTCCAGATCGGGATCCTGTTTATGCCTTCGTGTATGGCTCTAACATAGTTTTTGATTTTTAACTATCGAATATACTGGTAAAAAGTCTATAATTAGCCCCCCCCCCATAAAAAACCTATTTATTGTAAAAATTATGAGGAATTGGCTTTGTTATTTGACTTATGAACAATCTTTGTTTCATATTTCGTGACAATTAAATATGGCGGTAAAAAGTTAATATTTCACCCTCCACCCCAAAAGCTATGCATAAAACCATATATGAGAAATGAAATCATTTTTCTACGTCTATTTTGATAATCAAAAACAGCAACACAAACTGAAATAAATGTACTTGAATTAAAATAAATGTACGAAAATTGTATAACTTCAAACAACCTACTTAAGATTTATTTTATTTTATTATTTAAAATACAAATGAAAATACTTTTTTTTTATTTTAGTATTTTAGAATTAAAATGAAAATACTTTTTTTTATTTGAGTATTTTAGAATTATAAGAAACATTTTATAAAAAAAAAAAATTAAACCGATTCGAAACCTAGGAACCAGTAAAAATAAATGCACTGAAAAGTATGAAATAATTAATCCTGTTTATATGGTAAATTAATCAAAACTAGAAGAAATTAATCAAAACTAATGTAGTAATGTAAGTTAATGTGACAAAAAGAAATATGCTTCGGTCTTTTAGTGGACTTATATTATTTTGCTTGTGAATATCTTACAAACATGTTAATACAAAACTGAAATATCAAACTTAATCAAATAGGTACACTGTTCCTTATGCGCCTGGGTGCACTATATGGTCACACGTAAAATATGACAGCAATACCTTTAAATAATGAGTGATTTTTAAAAATAGAATAATATTGGAAGGGACACCAATGTCCCGTCAGTTGCATACCTCTAAGTAATAAATAAAGATACATCTATATTAAAAAAAAGGTCATTTCTTCAAATGTTTATTTAAAAAGTAGAATACCAAGAGTCTTGATTGTCGAGGGCACTACAAAATCAAATTAACCTACCTATATGCTATTAGATATCTTGTAATTATAGTTCTTATAATTTAAATATAATTATAGCTCTTATCAAAGGAGTGAGTATTTGTGGGTATAGTAAAAAATTTTTATAAATCATCATAAAAAAAAAAATTAAACCGATTCGAAACCTAGGAACCAGTAAAAATAAATGCACTGAAAAGTATGAAATAATTACCTTCTGATTTTTATGAATACACAGCAAAATTTAAAATGGTATAAAAAGTGGAGAAATGCAATAAGACGTATAATTTTATTTTTATTTGTACAAATACACACTAATTGTTATTAAAAATTGTGAAATTAAAATATTAAATAATATGTTCAATACAACACAATCTTTTCGGAGGCGGCGCAATTATGAATGACATGTTACCGATACAATTCCATTAGTAGGCATTAAAATCAATAGATGAGAAGAGAGGATCCATTTTACGATTTTCATAATGTCTAGTGTTAAAAATTTTAAATTTTGCGCCGCCTCCGAAAAGATTGTGTTGTATTGAACATATTATTTAATATTTTAATTTCACAATTTTTAACAAACATTAGTGTGTATTTGTACAAATAAAAATAAAATTATACGTCTTATTGCATTTCTCCACTTTTTATACCATTTTAAATTTTGCTGTGTATTCATAAAAATCAGAAGGTAATTATTTCATACTTTTCAGTGCATTTATTTTTACTGGTTCCTAGGTTTCGAAGTCGGTTTAATTTTTTTTTTTTATAAAATGTTTTTTATTTCATACTTTTTAGTTGAAGATAACAAATGTAGAAAATCACAAGTTGTGTAAAAAAAATTTCGAAATTTTTTTACGCTCTACCACGTTCGTTTTTTCCGGGCTTTTTTAATTATTCATAATTTTATAAACAGTCAACTTTTCAATTTTATGAGTACACACAGAAAAGTTGAAAAGCGGTGCCTTTATAATACAACTTTCAACACCCTACCTTCTACGATTATAATTGGAATTTTTTTTAATAAGATCAATGTTGAGTCAATTACGTTCGTGATTCCTTTAGATGAATTTTTGACTAAATTTAATAGCGAAGTACTGAGAATAATATCCTTCGTAATAAAAAATTATTCAGAAAATAAATTTCTTCAATTCTAGTGGGGTTGCATTATGATATTAAGCATTTTCATGGCTGCCAAATGTTTGCTGAGGGGACTTTCATACAAAGAGATTGTTTCTGGGAGATATCAACTTTTATTTTGCAGTTTTTATTGATGGATGAACATCAGCAAACAATGAAATTTTAATTTCTTTGTTAAATAATGTAATGTCTGCATGGGAAAGGTTTCATAGGAAAATTTTCATTAATTGGGAAATACAATACACAATATTTGTGTTAGTTATGTCGGTACATGCAAGCTCATTTTCACTGTCTATTTCAATAAAGTTCATTTATTTATTATTGGACTTAAGCTCTTAACAACACTCTTAGGCACTCATGAACCGTAAACTCTGAACTTATGAAGGTTTGGCTTTTGAAAATTTCGGCAACCTTTAGAAAATCGATTATTTAAATTTCTTTCGATTTAATAAAGATCGTTCGAAACCTCAAAATCAATGGAAATTGTCTTAAGGCAGTCTTGCTCTTTGATAACACTTTATTCTACTACATTTCAGTTAATACACAGCAAACAATTACAACTCACAATTTAGGCAAGTGGAAAAGTGTAAAAAATCGAAAAATCAACTGGATAATGAATGATGGAAATAATTCCTAATAAGTGCCTATCTTAAAGATTTTTATATCTCTCTCCTATCTAGACAATAGCAGAGCCTGTGTGCCACCAGCTAGCAACGTAAAAAAAAAATTAGACAATTAGCCATCATATATGAAATTGGTGATGGAACTAATTAATATTGAAATTATTTAGCAGAACGTAAATGATTTCATAACTGGACATGCCCCTTATATTTATTCGAGCCACATTTGAGCTTAGCAGATTTTCGTCTTCTCAAAATAAATGATTTGGCACTGACAGCCTTTCTAGTTTATTCTAGTTGCAGAAAAAAAATTAGAAACCTATAGTAGTAATCCGGAAAACATAACAGAAGTGTCGTTCTATGAAGAATCGGCACAAGATTTCATGATTACATTGTTTATTAATATGACCGAGTGATTCCGGAAGAAGACAGAGGTGCCTGAATGTTAAAGCCCCCAAATCAACTGAAAATAAGCTTTTCCAGGAATTATCGTATTCCTTTTTAACTTGCATAACGAGTGAAAGTCGGAAATCAAAATCTAATTTAAAGCAATAATGGCTACGATTTTAAATTTAAACGAACTTTGGGAAACTTGAAGAAGTCTTAAATTCTGCTTTAAAACGGTTATCAATACTCAGTCTTTCTTGGAATTCCACGAATTTTGTGGTCTTATGTTTATGGTGTCCAACCGTCGACTAGATCTAAATTAAGAAGGTTTACTGTTATCGGTGAATATATATATCTATCTAATATATATACTAATATTGCAACAGAAAACGACACCGATATTAAATTTTGCGTATATTAAATAGCTTTATTGAAATCTACAGTTGAAAAATTAGTTAAGGTTATGTATACGTTGGTTCCAACAAGCACTTAAAACACGTCGATAACTAATAGACTGCTCATGTTCTCCCCCACTCTTTTGATTATAAATTTGATTGGTTAGTTTTTCCACATGATTCATCCAGCATTAAAACAATATTGAGATTTGTTAGTTACCAATGAGTTTACTAGCTTGTTGGATCATACCTTATGTTATATATGCCATATGTTTTTCCAATAAGTAAAAATTTTTAGTGATAATTAAATATTTATTTTCTTGTTTTTTCCCGATAACTTCTTAAATAAATTAAGAACCCAAAAAAGGTTTTAATGGGACCAACTTGGAAAATACTCTACAAGATGCAAAAGGTTTCGTTCTAATTGGTCCATCCATCTCGGAGTAATCGGTGGACATACACAGAAAAAAAAAAAAAAAAAAAAAAAAAAAAAAAAAAAAAAAAAAAAAAAAAGTCACATACGTATCGAATTGAGTAACCTCCTCTTTCGTTCGAAGTCGGTTAAAAATGAAAATAAACATGTGATTTATTTTATTTTAATTCTAAAATACTAAAATTAAAAAAAAAGTATTTTCATTTGTATTTAAAATACTTTTATTTAAAATAATGCCCAGGTCTGCCGATTAGCCTTAGCAGCATAAAGTGACGTTAAATAAAATAACAATATTGTTTTTATCTGTCAACCCTGGGTAAATTGTTAAGTCTAATTTTGTCCAAGATGGTTTTAATGGATAAAATGAAGGATTGGGGCAGTTTATTCGTGTTGAATAGGTGTAAAAGTCACCCGTTCACTTGAAATGTTGCTACTATAATTATCGTTAAATCTGTTGTAATCGGTTGGCGAGCATAACCATTGTAGACAAGAGCTATTCACTATTTTGGTATTTTGACGAACGTTCAACGCTTGATTATCTAAAACAAAAAAAAATTGCCAATACTGTTCAAACTTAAAGGAAATTATATTAATATTCTCCGTGCTATATTTTGAGCCACCAGTGCTAGGTAAAAAAACAATTTTATGGCTTAATTAAATTTTGGCTTGCAAAAAATATATAAAAATAAAAACTGCCATGGTGGAGCTGGAATAGTTTGATTTCAAAATCAGCCCGCGACCTTTAGTATTGCAGGCTGCTATGCTAACTAGCAACATCTCAGATGACCACAACTATCGATTTTATACATTGAATATAATGAATACTTGGCCATGAACAACACCAACTAATTTAAGTAGTTTAAAGTATTATTATTTAGGAATTATTTTATAGTTATTAATATAATCAATATATATTATATAGCAAAGTGTACAATGTGCGTGCCGATAAGGCTCAAAAACGACTCAACGTACGATTAAGTAAGTTATGTCGTCCTGTAGCCATATAACCCCTTACGGAGAAGAAGGTCTCCGTTTTTCTCTTAAGGGTTTAAAATGGAGGAGAAAAGGACTGGAATTTTAAGCCTCCCGCACCATTTAATTAGCCTATTTGAAATTGATATAAGAGTTTATGAATGAAAAATTTAGTTCCAGCTCCAGGCTACCAGCGCTAGGGTGCGTTTTACTCAATGTTTATTGTTCATTCATCCAGTTCAGTTTGAAAAGGTTACATATTTCTCAGCTTTTTTTTTAAATTACTAAAAAATTAAGCGATAGTAATTAGTTTATACTTTGCTTTAAAAATAAAATAACGATTTTGAATCTCTGCAATCTAATAGAAAACCAACTGGATTCCTAAAAAAATTAAATTTCTCATAAGAGGGCTAATGATCAACACATTACATTTAATCAATATATAATATATACTTAAGTAAATTTAATGCAATATGAGTGAACTTTCTTAACAGTACAGTGAGCGAATAAAAATAGACATAAAAAGAGATAAATTGAGTAAATATAAATCAAAAATAAAAAGTTTGAAGTGTTCTTATTGCATTTATGAAAAAGAAGTTGGTTTGATTAATATGTATGATGGGCTTCCAGTTGAAAAATGACTAACTCCAATTACAGCATTTTTTCAATAAGATTTTATCATCCCTCATAGTTCAGGATAAAAAGGAATCATAGAAATCATCAAAAACGATGCATAACTCGACAAAGATGCATTAAAATTAATTGTTCATTTACCATTTTCAACATCCTAAGGGAAAGTTATTAATTAAGTTAAAAAAATAAGGGAAAAGGGTTCCATATTTGGGCGGACTCTGCAGTTCTCGAATCTTAATATTGATATCAAGTTAAAACCGAAGTTTCAAGAAGGTACTGATTTTGTTCTATATTTCCTTAAATTTTAAAGTTTTTCAGTTATTAAAACTACCACACAAGTACTGGAGTGAAGCCGGGCACCCTAGCTATTCAATTGTAAAAGTAACTAAAATCTAAATTAATTTTTCAAAAGAGTTTAGTTACACATTAGCTGTAACTTTAAGCCAGCGGAGTGTCACCAACTCAATGCTGCACTACTCACAGATTGTACAAGGTGTTGTATTGATGACTAGTTAAATATTGATGGCTTATTCGATCCCGATTCTTGCCGTCAATTATCCTGAATAGATAATGCCCTCGGATGTCTAATGTATGTTCGAATTCTATCTAGTTCGTTCTGTTTTCGTCCAACGGCTAGTAGCCTTACTCAACTGGCACTACACAAATTAGTGACAGGGGAACGTCCGAAGAATAGAATGTTGAGAATTTACTGATTAACTGACAGGCGGAAATGATAATCACACATTTAGGTAATCGAGGTAGTGATGTAAGCCTATCGATATTCTCCGTTATCGATAAACAATAAAACTATCCATACAATCGATAGTATGATGTGTTGACCAAGGGGGGGGGGGGGGTTAGAATAGTTGATTTTTCATTTGGAACGATAGGAGGTATATTTTACGTTTTCATTTACACTTTTCTTTTTCCTATTTTATTAGGGGATAAGATAAATATTTTTTGTGAATTCTGTTAATGTAGTATGGTAAAAATGTTTTAGTTTAAATAGGATAATGTACATAGTGTTGTACTACTTACAATCTGCTTCGAATATTTACTTTTACAGTTATCCCTGAATCCTTTTTGTATAGAATTCCAGGATGTACCTACAATCTTACTAGGTGTTTAATACAGTATAAATGATTCGTAAAATTTTTTAAAACAAAAACAAACAAACAAAAAAGGCCCCTACCCCATTAAAGCCCCCTCAGAACATTTTAATAATGATAAAGCTTACCTGATATTAAAGAACACCTATTTTTCATTAAACATGACGAATTTGATGAAAAGAGTTTAAGTCGTTTCTGAAAAAATCGAAAATAAGGTAAAAATTGCAAAAAAAGTTAAGAAATAAAGTGCCCTCTCCGGTTGATCAATTTTGATGAAATGTTGGCTACCACATCTTTGGCATATACGTACATTAAATACCCAGTTTGACCAAAATCGTTAAAGCCGTTTTTGAGTAAATAAAAAAAACACGTGAAAATGATACGAAATTTATTTAGTAAAGTCCCCCCTCCGGTTGATTAATTTTGATGAAATTTTTACAGTGATATCTCGGGCATATACATACATCAAATACCCAGTTTGATCAAAATCGTTAAAGCCGATTTTGAGTAAATAAAAAAACACGTGATAATGATACAAAATTTATAAAGTAAAGTCCCCCCTCCGGTTAATAAATTTTGATGAAATTTTTACAGTCATATCTCAGGCATATTAATATGTAAAATACTCAGTTTAATCAAAATCGTTAGAGCCGTTTTTGAGAAAATCGAAAAAAACGTAAAAAGTTATTAAATAAAGTACCCCCTCCCTTTGAGCAATTTTGATGAAATTTTCGCTGTCACATCGCGGGCATATGCCTACACTAAATACCAAATTACATGTTCGCACGGTTTATAGTTTTTGAGCTAGTCTGTTCACACACACACACACAACACACACACACACACACACACACACACACACACACACACACACACACACACACACACACACACACACACACACAACAGACCATTTCGCGGGACTTGGTCATTTGGACTCAGGGGACCCCAAAACGTGTATTTCCGTTGAAAACCGGAAGTCGAAATTTTTCACGATCGCAATACTTCCACTTACTATATATCTCATATATAGGTAAGTGAAAGTAAAAATGATTATTCTATTATCATAATTTGGTCAGGAGTTGTAGATTTTTGGTCACTGAATCACAAAATTTTCTCACTATGCGAACTAAAAGGAAAGAATTGGAATCATAAGACTATCTAATAAATTATACACTATTTTGGAATGGAAAATTTTCCTTTAAGCATCCATAGACACATTACGAATCGGGGAAAGATTAAGGTTTTTTTAATCGTTTTAACAGCGTGATACAAGCGAGACGAATAAAATGTGATTGTGAAATTGTTTAACATAGCAGTGAACGAATTCCGAAAAAATTAACAGGTTTGGTGCCGAATGGGAAACGTCCGAGGGGTAGGCCGAGACAGAGGTGGGAGGATTGCGTTAGGGGGATCTATCGAAAACGGGCCTGGCGGTCAGTGGATGGAGGTGTGCAGGGAGCGAGTTGTAGTGTCGGCATCGAACCTTCGGGTTCATTAAGCCTTCTTGTTGTTATTATTATTATTTTTAATTGTTAATCAAGTTATGATTTGTGAGGTTCTCTTCTATGGAATATTAATGGCCGTTCACTAAGTTTTCATAGCAATCCGTCAAATTTATATTTATATAATATACCATCATATAGTTTGTGTATATATGCACACGCATAGACTCCCTATATACAATACATCTTCATGAAGTTAAGGTGACTGACAGACTGACAGCAGTTAGGGGACACAGGAACTTGCACTGAGTGAGTCAGGCCGTGAGCGATGGGCAATATCTGTGCGGCGTGCTGGTGTCGGGTTACCTCAGCCCCTGTTGGGAGTATGTGAGGGGGGATATCATGACTCAATCTCGGCCGTTTCCTCAATAATAGCGTCCCTTTGACCCCTCTGCCGTTCAGTATGTTAGTTTATTAGAAAGCTCCAAGTATTTTGGGGTCGGAAGGTATGTTTTTTGTTTGTTTAAGGTCACTTTAGGCCACTTAGGCTAATCGGACGGTGCTGCAATGAGAATCCCAAATTTTATATATCCAGGTATAATTAGGACAGGTATCTTTAACGAGTAACTAACATCGTTTCATAGCTAAGAATTCAGGAACAAATTCTAGGACAGATCGTCTAAAAATACCGACCAATTATAGTTATATTTTGGTGTCATTGTTTGTTTAACGCCTCTTTATGCTACTAAAACTAAGGATAGGGACCTCCATTTTACATCCTATCCGAGGGACGGCATAGACAAGGATTTTTTACTCCCATTAAATAATCCTAGTGCCACCTCGGGACGCGAACCAGCGGCCTTTAGTATTGTAAGTTTCTATGATAACCACTTCTACACAGGTGACCCTATAATTATATTTTTAATAACAAGTTATTAAGGATTTTTCATTTTGACTTGAATCGTCGTTTTTTTTTTTTTTTAGAAAAATATTTTAAATTTTATCTCCTGGAAAGGAGTGAGTGATATTTATTATATTTTATAACTCCAAACAATTATTAGCTTCATTACTAATCGCTTCATACTATCTATAGTTAACTTGTTGTAGGATTATGATTTAATTTTAATTAATAAGGCATGGACGTTCCGTAATCATGCTTTAAAAGTTTCATATTGTTTGTTTGTTTAACATCCCTTTATGCTACTTAGGCTAATTGGACGATGCTGCAATGAGAATCCCAAATTTTATATATCCAGGTATAATTAGGACAGGTATCTTTATCAGTATCGAGTACCTGACATCGTTTCATAGCTAAGAATTCAGGAACAAATTCTAGGACAGATCGTCTAAAAATATCGACCAATCATAGTTATATTTTGGTGTTATTGTTTCTTTAACGCCTCTTTATGGCTTTATGTTTCTTTAACGCCTATCTTTATAGCTAAGGATAGGGACCTCCAATTTACACCCTATCCGAGGGACGGGATAGTCAAGGATTTTTTACTCCCTTTAAAAAATACTATAACCAACGCGGAAAGCTCACCTTCGACCTTAGTATCCCAGGCTGCTAGGCTAACTACTACACCAGAGGTGACCCCGAGGTCGGAAAGTAGAACAGAGAAGAAGTTTGGAGGATTGCGTTTGTTAAGATATGTGGTATTGTTTGGTATCTTAACATAAAAAAATAAGGATTACTGTATAATACTTTATTTTAGAAATAATAAATCAAAATATATAAATTGTAGGTTAGTTTCAGTATTTACAAGCAGCTTTATTTCTCACCCAAAACTCTGACGTCTTCGTGGTTTCAGAAAACTGAGCCCCGCTTACGATCAGAAATAGACGGTGTCGTTCTCGTTTTCTATCTGCAGCAGAGTACCGAGCTATATGGAAAACTCTAATGTGTACGAGTATATGGCACTTGATAAGAGTCTATGTGTGTAAGGTTAATTAATTTTTTTAGTTCGATATGGTTATCGAAATATCGATGGTTACTATCTTACGATAGCAACCGCTACACGTTAAACAGACCTGATTAGAAATGGAGCTTGGAACTTTGCCACAACCCTTCTGCTGTGTTTCTCTTATTAAATTATATCAATTTTATTTCATTCTTTTTTTAAATAATCTTTACATATCTTCAGTTCCTTTTCTCTTATTTTTACAAATAAAATTTAATCCGTTTCATTTTGTTTGTTAGGTCTGTATAGGTGCGTTTACTCTATGCGAACTTTACCGTCGAACAGCGTGTCCCGAATACTGTTCGGCAATTCCAAGACACGAACTTGAACAGGTTTTTCTATTTTATCCTTGTTTGTTGGGCATAGTGTCGCTTTTGTGGTATCTTCTTTCCATAAGTTAAAGCAAAAGACAGAACAACTGCTGTTTCGAAGTCAGCCGTCTTTGTAATATAAAATATTGTATTAAGGTGCCATAGGTGCGGTCAGACAACACTGTTCGCACGACTTCACGTTTCAGTGCATATAGCTGTTCGTAGTACGCCAGTACGGCAAGGTTTGGTGGATTACCTGTTTGACTTTGAGGCTCACACAGTGAAAAGGAACCTCAAGGTGCCTTTACACCTTACGAACCTCACCTTTCAAGTTTCAAGTTCTCCTTCGAACCTTGCCGTACCGACGTGAAGCGAACAGCCATTTATACTTCACGTGACGTTAAGCGAACCAATATGGCTGACGCACCCAAAGCTAGCTTATGATAAAGAAAAAATCTCCATTATCAATATATTTTATATTATCTGAAAAATAAAAAAATAGGAGACGAAGTATCATAGTATCACAAACAACTCCTGTCATTTAGGAAAAACCCAAATCAAAAGTGACACTAGCGCTACCCCCGAACCCAGGCAAACAGGTGAAGTACCTAGAACGCCCGAACAGTCGACGTGAAGGCTTCACGAACGTTGTTCGAGGGTGGTGTTCGAAGGTAATGTTCGTGAAGTGTAAAGGCACCTTTAGGTATTTAATGTCGTTTTAGGACAAGGAAAATTTGTTTCTTTTTCTTTTTTTAATTTCTTTATTATTATAATATAATTTGTTTACATTTAGAGGTAGGCCACTTATTTAGAACTCATATAATCAGTTTGTGAAAACAAAAAGCTACATCGAAACGTAAACAAATAATCTTATTTATAAAAATCCTAGTTCCGCATATTAAAATTTTTAAAAGAATAGAAAGATTTATTTTTCGTTTTTTTTTTTGTTTTTTTTGTCCATATGATAGTTTTTTTAGCTTAGCTACAAAATGAAAAATAAGTCACGGAAATATGAAAATTATTAACAGAGTTATGGCTTGTTTTATTTTTGTTCACATGGTTTTTCTCCCGTTTATATACTTTCACAACGTCGAACTCAGTGAACTGTACCAGGTAAATATAATTGACGTTTTAGCAGTGAGACGAATAAAATGGCGAAAGTGAGTAGTAAACGAATTCCGAAGAGATTAATAAGCGCGGTGCCGAATGGGAAAGGTTCGAGGGGTAGGCCAAGACAGAGGTGGGAGGATTGCGTAAAGGAAGATCAAAGTTGGGTTTGGACAGAGATGTGCAGGAGCGAGTTGTGGTGTCGGCATCGAACCTTCGGGTTAGTCAAGCCTTTATTATTATTGTTATTATTAAATTATATATAAATAATCGAGGGCCATATGATCGTTATATCAAAACTAGAAAAGTACCCCCTCCTGGCTACCGCGACCAACGTTTTCAATGCGATCTCTTGTCAGTTCTCGCGAACTAAAATATTAAAAACCGTAATTAATACGGCATTTTTTTTCGCGACTAGTTACCTCTCGCATAGGTAATTAGTCCAAAAATCTTTATTAGGTAAGACTATAGATAAGGGCGGGGGGGAGGGTTTTCCCCGACCCCACCAGGAACCACCACCGTCGCCAACTAGTTGTCCCCGCGCTCCAGTTAGCTCTCGCACTCGTTAATTTTCATTAACTAATAACTAAGGGTTTTTTTTTCCTAGCTAATTACCTCTCGCAAAGGTAAATATTCAAAAAGTCCTTATTATGTGGTGAAGCGGCGGGGGAGGGCGGGTGGGGTTTTACCCCCCCCCCCTCCTGGCTACCGCGACCAACGTTTTCAATGCGATCTCTTGTCAGTTCTCGCGAACTAAAATATTACAAACCGTAATTAATACGGCATTTTTTTTCGCGACTAGTTACCTCTCGCATAGGTAATTAGTCCAAAAATCTTTATTAGGTAAGACTATAGATAAGGGCGGGGGGGAGGGTTTTCCCCGACCCCACCAGGAATAAATCTGAAACTTTTACAGGACGTTGCTGTTTAGCCAAATAACAGCCACGTCTACTTTTTTTTATTAATATTAGGACAATTATCAACAGTATTTCTACGTATTTATTTATTTTTGATCACATGGTTTTCTACCGCTATACCCTTCAATAAGTATCCAATGGATATTTTTATTCCGGTCCAAGAGAAACGGGATAACAAATGTGTAATTATTAAAATCAAGAAGAGGATCATGATCCCAAAGAAATATCCTTCCTCGGCAAGATAAAATTTTGATATCGCTAAGTGGAGGACAACGGAAGCAGGATGATCCGGGAGGAATTACCTAGGGTACAAGAACTGGAGGATTATCTCCGACCATTATCTTGGATCCTGGAGGATCATATAGATACTAAGTCCTCGTATCCAGGAGCCATGTCTATATCACGTTTTTTTTTTTTTTTTTTTTTTATACGTAAAGTTATTACTGTATTTACAACAATTATATTAGGTAAAAGGTGATAACACCAAAAAAGGAAATGTCATATTGAAGCATGAAGAGAGATTAACAATTGGTATCACTCAACTAAAACACTTAACATAGAAGTGCCCGAGGCCACCTTCTTTTCGTTTAGGAGGATTGCCTGGAATAGAGAAAGCAAGATTGGGAACAAGTGGGTTCGGGCTATTCCGAGAGTTTACTACGGAAGGATAAGTTTCGTGATCTGGCCGATTAGAACTTTAAGATCTTTGCGGATGATTTTATTTTTGAAGAAATATGGAACATTGAGAATTTGTCAAAATGTTTTGGATTGCAAGGTTGATTTGTAATGGGCCATTCAACGTCAAATCATCCAGTTCAAACTTTTACCTTCCCCCGTCGGATTATTATAAAAATTTATAGGTATGAAGTACGTAAAGAAATAGTAGTTTTAGAATTAAGGTCATTTGAACTTTTGCAATATTTGAAGTTCCGATGACGATTTGTGATCAAAACCAACTTTTACGTGAAAAGACTTTCCTCAGAAGAATGGATATTAATTGAACTGAAACTTTCAACATCTATTCATTAACACTGCATTTGATACAGAATCGGATGATACCGTAAATGTTAGAGAGATTATATTTTATCATTGAAAAAAAAAATTCTTAAAAATAAAAAGTGTTTAGCAAGTACAAACCCCGTGGAAATTTAATAATACTCCGCATCAATTTACTAAATTAGCGGGGATTGGTGGAAAATTATTTAAGGATTTTTCTATTTTAGTTTATTATTTTTATTTTATTATTATTTAAAGTTTTAAGGATATTATTCTTACACAGCCGAATTTGGAGGTTGATGACGAAAGTGCAAAAGTGATTTGATGGGATTTTTTTTTTTTTTTATTTAAAGAATTAATACATTCTGCCACAATCAAGGGCATTAATATTATGGCTGTAAGGACACATTCACTCAATAAATATATACAAATGTACAGAAAAAAGTAATAATCATAAATAAAATATAAACCTAGAAATGGGAAATAAAAAATAAAATAACAATCGGAAAAATTAAAGAACACACATTCATACCTAATTGATGGGATTTTTTTTTATTTTTCAGTATTATTTATTATATTTTTTATACTTAAAAAAAATCAAATTAGGTACTAAGGCAAAGATTATGTCTCATCTCATTATCAAACTTACACTACTGACGACTTTTAACTCAGAGTCTGGAAAAAAAAAATAGGTCTTAGCTCTTTCTAATAACATATAAATTGTTTCCTTGAACAGTTTAGCTGGCATGTCATAAAGTGCTAAACGATGATACAACACATTTTGGCCAGTCAGCTTACCCTGAAACTAAACAACAATCCATAAGTGCTAATTGTCTAACGAAAATAACGGACGTGACTCAGCCATTGTAAATACCTTTTGGTCCGATATGCAACAATCTTGGTTATTTCCATAATCAAATGTTTATTTTAAACTTATATATACAATGTACTTTCGAATTTGACGAAAAAACAAACTACAAAAAAAACCCTACTAACATATATTTCTCTATCCAAGTTTAGCTTAGATTTTTTTATTTTTATCGCTGTTCTAATATTGGATCAACTAAGTTGTGGAAATGTCACTTCCGTATAACTATAATATTGATACATTTTTTTAGCCTGTTGATTTTTGTTTTGGAGTCCTTTTCTGTACAAATACTCAATAAATAATTTTTTTTTTTTTTTACGTCCACTTTATGCTACGAGGGCTAATCGGGACGGGTTATCTACGGGTAACCAACCTCTTCTAATCCATGGCAAGCCGCTGAGTCTATTCAGTGAGGCCGTCACCAAACAGAATCGAGCGGGATTCGAACCCGCAACGCCAGCGTGGGAGTTGGTGACGCTATCCCCTCGGCCAAGCCGCTTACCAATAAATAATTTTAAAATATATTTTGTTAAGAGAAAAGATAGGCGTTAACCGCGATTCAACCCTGGGGTTTCCGCTGAACGAACATTATTTCGTCATATTCATCTTATTACTTGTAAGTTTCAAGATAAAATGTATATAAATGTGAACATACAAGAACAATAAAGAGACCATTTTACTCGTTTATATTTTTGGAAAGAATTTAGGAAAAAACGTTAAAAAGTGCGAAATAGCACTGTTTACAGGTGTTATTATCAATATTAAGATGAAAATATTGAAGTTCATGCCTAGGCCATTAATTGAAATTATTTAATTGAAATTATATTTTACTTCATTCTTTTTTAAACTTTATTTCAATATTCACGCCTGTCTTAAATTTAATTTCTAATATCATTCAGTTTACATGATAAATGCATTAGGTTAATGTAAGAATTTTAAATGAATGTTGGTGTATGTTTAGAGAGATAAACTTTATTCAGAAACGAATGGTGCCCAACTACATTTGAGTGCTCTATACCACGATAAGTCTACAAGAGACTATTTGTAATATCTTATAATATTGTAACACCTCTGTGGGTTAAAGAATATTTATTTAGCAAAAATATACAATTATCAATGCCTACAAATTAATACAACTCAAATATTAGGGCTGGTTACAAAAATGATAACGTTATAACACTAATCATATGACTTCAGCTTCACAGTCAAGGCACAGAATAAGACTAACGTGTGCAGTCACTCGCTCCTTATATATAGTCATAAAATGGACGTTCTGGAAGGTTCCAGGTCATCATGGAAGCTGGTGGAACGCCGTAGATGGAGGTCGAACAATCTAGAACTAAACAGTTCGTTCCAACTGCTTAGTTTGTTCCAAAAAACGGTCTGGGATATTAAACCATGTGTTTTTATATTTGATGATTTAACGTTAAAATCTTATTAATTTCAATTAATACAATACTAAAATTCGTATCCCGCGGTAGGTAACCAAAAAATAAAATAAAAAATAGATTCAATGATTTGCCTTTTTCAGTTCCTAGAAGTACGAAAATATTTTATAAGTATTTCTTAACGTTATTATTCTTACACTTTTTCTTCCCCTCGATTCATTCCTCCTTCAAGTTATTATCGCCTTCAATATCGAAGGAACAGATGAAGTTATTAATAACAGATCCGGATTATAAACAATGCAACAGCTGCCAATCCCAAATGAAAGAGGGAATTAATCAGAATTCCCCTTTAATAAGTCTCCTGTTTTTCATCCATCCTTCTTTGGATTCGAGAAGGAAAAAAAAACAAATAGTATTCCAAATATTATTTTCTTATAAGGAACAATTATAACAGACTATAGATCAGAGAATATTTTCAAAAATACTAGGTTATTCAGTCAATCAGTTTCATTTAAAAACTTACTTCCAGTTAACAAATATTTAATCCAAAGTGTAAATAGTCCGTTTCACAGACAGCCTGGTGTTTTTGTTTAGCGGATTTACTCTTACGCAAAGAATCACAATAATTTAAATTAACCCTTTGCAATCGGCACCGTTTCGGACGTTACCTACCGGCAACTCGACGCAACTTATTCGCGTAAAAGTACACCCTGAAAACAGTAAAATTTTTAACCCAAGTAAGGAATTGTAATGAAATTTAGGTTATATATAATTGTGAAGCTTCAAGAACACATTGTTACAAAAAAAAATTAATTTTTTAAAGTTTATATTTTTTTATAATTTCATATAAATTTAAAAATTATTTTATATATTTTTTATAAAATTACCGAATATAGACCGAAAATTGTGTAAAATTTTTGATAAATAAGAGAACCGGAGCGGATTACGATGATAATCCCTTAGATTTCACAAAGGTTTCGCCGTTCCTCAAATATAAAAGCATAAAAAACCAAGTTAGAGAAGTAAAAACAGTTAAAAAATTACGAGATGGGACCCTTTTAGTTAAAGTTTTCTCAGATATCCAATTAGAAAAGCTCCTAAAATGTGAAAATCTACTTAATAACTTTCCGGTTAAAGTAGAAGCACATGGGAAACTAAATCAAAGTTGAGGGATTATTTAGTGCCCCGAACTAAATTATAGTACAATTGAGGTAATAAAAGATGAATTAAAACCACAAAATATAGCCGATGTTAAAAGATTAACGTACTATAAAAATAATGAAAAACCCTGCGAGCCGCGACCGTCATTTAATACGAACAGCGAAATATCCTATAAATAGTTTTTACGATTTGTTTATGTCCTTATATGTTAAAAACTGAAAATTATTTGCGTTTGAAGACAAATTTTAAATGGCTCGAGTTAAGTTACATATCGAGTAAAGTTACATATCGAGGGCAAAAACGCAGGAACTCGTAACTAACATGTTTCGATCCAGTTCTCATAATTTTTATGAGTGCCATTTATTTAGGAGAGGAAAAAATTTTACAAAAATTATTTACTTGTCAAAATTAAAGAAAACGGTAACTCGTTATATTCGTGAATACTTCATACATACTTCAAAGAAACAGTAACTTGTAAGGAACCGTAATTTTTGAAAATCCTAAGTTAAGTATTTTTATCATCACATCATGTATATATTTGACATTTCTAAGGCCAAAAAAAATATTTCAAGTTTAAAAATTAATGCCGATCAACATTAAACAGCTTTTTCGTCCCCCTGAACAATTTACGATTTTTAAGATACGAGGTCCTGCGTTTTAGCCCTCGATATGTCATTTAAAAGGATTTTACTAAACATCAATGATTACATATTGTATAATTATTTAATTTAAGTGAAGACTTTAGAAACGAACGTATATAACAATAAATGGTTACGATATGTTGAATATGTTTCACGATTTTCAGTTATCTATTTTTTATTTTGGAAAGCATGGTTCTGCATGGGTCTTTATTAGGGCAAAATGAAGATAAATATATGAGTATCTGTGCTAGAAGATGACAATTAAATGTTAATCGTGTAATTATTAATTATAGGTAGTAACAACTAAGAGTAACAGAATAATGGAAACCAAATCAAACTGTCATGTTTCCATGACATGGATATTTTACAAAACTGATAATTATATAAAAGATGGTAAGCATTATACATGAATATTTAAATAAGTATTTGTTTAGCAAGATAAAATAAAATCTGATATTTATTTTCTGAGTCTAGGGTAATTAATAATACATGATAACATTTAATTGTCTATCTTCTAGCGTAGATACACATATATATATTTTTTTATTTTAGCCCTGATGAAGATCCAAATGTAGGGATCGAAACGTTGGCTTTCCAAAATAAAAAAATTTGAACTGAAAATCCTGGCTATCAATAGACTTATCGTAAAGAAAAAAGGTTGACTATTACTCACCTATAAACCAATAGTTATTTAAATTAATCTAATCTTAATTTGTGGCTGACCACCATTTTTAAATTATTTTTAAATAATTTATTTTTTGAAGAGAAAAGATTTGGCTCCGCCGGGAGTCGAACCCGGGTCTCCTGCGTTACATGCGAGGATGCTAACCGTTAAACCACAGAGCTCGGCTCAAGGCAGAGCAAATCCTTCCTCTTCACTGATACCTACTCACCCCTATCTCACAAGTTTTGCGAGTAGTAGCGGGAGGTGGACAAATTTTGTCCAATTTATGGTATTTTATTGACTTAAGTCAATTTTTTTAAATTATTTTAATTAATCTAATCTTAATTTGTGGCTGACCACCATTTTTAAATTATTTTTAAATAATTTATTTTTTGAAGAGAAAAGATTTGGCTCCGCCGGGAGTCGAACCCGGGTCTCCTGCGTTACATGCGAGGATGCTAACCGTTACACCACAGAGCTCGGCTCAAGGCAGAGCAAATCCTTCCTCTTCACTGATACCTACTCACCCCTATCTCACAAGTTTTGCGAGTAGTAGCGGGAGGTGGACAAATTTTGTCCAATTTATGGTATTTTATTGACTTAAGTCAATTTTTTTAAATTATTTTAATTAATCTAATCTTAATTTGTGGCTGACCACCATTTTTAAATTATTTTTAAATAATTTATTTTTTGAAGAGAAAAGATTTGGCTCCGCCGGGAGTCGAACCCGGGTCTCCTGCGTTACATGCGAGGATGCTAACCGTTACACCACAGAGCTCGGCTCAAGGCAGAGCAAATCCTTCCTCTTCACTGATACCTACTCACCCCTATCTCACAAGTTTTGCGAGTAGTAGCGGGAGGTGGACAAATTTTGTCCAATTTATGGTATTTTATTGACTTAAGTCAATTTTTTTAAATTATTTTAATTAATCTAATCTTAATTTGTGGCTGACCACCATTTTTAAATTATTTTTAAATAATTTATTTTTTGAAGAGAAAAGATTTGGCTCCGCCGGGAGTCGAACCCGGGTCTCCTGCGTTACATGCGAGGATGCTAACCGTTACACCACAGAGCTCGGCTCAAGGCAGAGCAAATCCTTCCTCTTCACTGATACCTACTCACCCCTATCTCACAAGTTTTGCGAGTAGTAGCGGGAGGTGGACAAATTTTGTCCAATTTATGGTATTTTATTGACTTAAGTCAATTTTTTTAAATTATTTTAATTAATCTAATCTTAATTTGTGGCTGACCACCATTTTTAAATTATTTTTAAATAATTTATTTTTTGAAGAGAAAAGATTTGGCTCCGCCGGGAGTCGAACCCGGGTCTCCTGCGTTACATGCGAGGATGCTAACCGTTACACCACAGAGCTCGGCTCAAGGCAGAGCAAATCCTTCCTCTTCACTGATACCTACTCACCCCTATCTCACAAGTTTTGCGAGTAGTAGCGGGAGGTGGACAAATTTTGTCCAATTTATGGTATTTTATTGACTTAAGTCAATTTTTTAAAATTATTTTAATTAATCTAATCTTAATTTGTGGCTGACCACCATTTTTAAATTATTTTTAAATAATTTATTTTTTGAAGAGAAAAGATTTGGCTCCGCCGGGAGTCGAACCCGGGTCTCCTGCGTTACATGCGAGGATGCTAACCGTTAAACCACAGAGCTCGGCTCAAGGCAGAGCAAATCCTTCCTCTTCACTGATACCTACTCACCCCTATCTCACAAGTTTTGCGAGTAGTAGCGGGAGGTGGACAAATTTTGTCCAATTTATGGTATTTTATTGACTTAAGTCAATTTTTTTAAATTATTTTAATTAATCTAATCTTAATTTGTGGCTGACCACCATTTTTAAATTATTTTTAAATAATTTATTTTTTGAAGAGAAAAGATTTGGCTCCGCCGGGAGTCGAACCCGGGTCTCCTGCGTTACATGCGAGGATGCTAACCGTTACACCACAGAGCTCGGCTCAAGGCAGAGCAAATCCTTCCTCTTCACTGATACCTACTCACCCCTATCTCACAAGTTTTGCGAGTAGTAGCGGGAGGTGGACAAATTTTGTCCAATTTATGGTATTTTATTGACTTAAGTCAATTTTTTTAAATTATTTTAATTAATCTAATCTTAATTTGTGGCTGACCACCATTTTTAAATTATTTTTAAATAATTTATTTTTTGAAGAGAAAAGATTTGGCTCCGCCGGGAGTCGAACCCGGGTCTCCTGCGTTACATGCGAGGATGCTAACCGTTACACCACAGAGCTCGGCTCAAGGCAGAGCAAATCCTTCCTCTTCACTGATACCTACTCACCCCTATCTCACAAGTTTTGCGAGTAGTAGCGGGAGGTGGACAAATTTTGTCCAATTTATGGTATTTTATTGACTTAAGTCAATTTTTTTAAATTATTTTAATTAATCTAATCTTAATTTGTGGCTGACCACCATTTTTAAATTATTTTTAAATAATTTATTTTTTGAAGAGAAAAGATTTGGCTCCGCCGGGAGTCGAACCCGGGTCTCCTGCGTTACATGCGAGGATGCTAACCGTTACACCACAGAGCTCGGCTCAAGGCAGAGCAAATCCTTCCTCTTCACTGATACCTACTCACCCCTATCTCACAAGTTTTGCGAGTAGTAGCGGGAGGTGGACAAATTTTGTCCAATTTATGGTATTTTATTGACTTAAGTCAATTTTTTTAAATTATTTTAATTAATCTAATCTTAATTTGTGGCTGACCACCATTTTTAAATTATTTTTAAATAATTTATTTTTTGAAGAGAAAAGATTTGGCTCCGCCGGGAGTCGAACCCGGGTCTCCTGCGTTACATGCGAGGATGCTAACCGTTACACCACAGAGCTCGGCTCAAGGCAGAGCAAATCCTTCCTCTTCACTGATACCTACTCACCCCTATCTCACAAGTTTTGCGAGTAGTAGCGGGAGGTGGACAAATTTTGTCCAATTTATGGTATTTTATTGACTTAAGTCAATTTTTTTAAATTATTTTAATTAATCTAATCTTAATTTGTGGCTGACCACCATTTTTAAGCCAAATCTTTAAGGAGCCAAATCTTTTCTCTTCAAAAAAAAAAAAAAAAAAAAAAAAAAAAAAAAAAAAAAAAAAAAAAAAAAAAAAAAAAAATTATTTAACAATAGTTATTTACCTTATAAAATAATATTATATTTTTTTCTTCTTTTTTATTTTATTTTTATTTTCCCGTTTCCTTTTTTTTACCTTTGGCTTGACATTTTCTATTCGATTCATACAATACCAAGATTAACATGCCAATTAATTTTATATACAGTACCGGTCAAAAGTTTAGACTCACATGTATTTAATTCACAATCTTCAAGTTTAAATAAATAATTATTATCTCATTTATTATTATAAATGTTATCTCTTGAGTTACAATTATAATTGTAACTCAAGAGATAACATTTCAAAAATTATATGATTGTTTCGAATACAATCTATAAAAATAAAGATGAAATTATGTTAGTTTGTTTTTTATAGAAGTACATACCGTTTGTCCTAAATTCTCCGAATTTCGCTTAGTGGTTCTTTCATACCAGGTGCGAACACCTGTCCATATTAAAATTTCATAACAGCCAATCTCTGGGTATATTCTTTATTGTTATAAAAATCGTTATGATTTTGCTTTACATTAGATTTTTAAGAAATCAACCGTTGGAGTAAAAAAAAATCTCATTTCTGTCCTAACGAACTTTTCTGGACCCACGGCTTTTCTCATTGATTACAAAAATCCGTGGGTGGAACCGGGATATTAAAGCTAGTTATAAATAAATTAAAAATAAAATTATAGTTGTTAAGTTGTCCAATAAATAAAATGTTGTTACTTATTTATTTTACAAAATCTAAGGGTGAGTCTGAACTTTTGACTGGTACTGTAATTTACAAAAAATTTATAATAGCATTAATATCAAATTAAGTATCAATCAACATACAACAAGCCCGGTAAAATAAAAAAAAAGGAAAAGAAAAATTTCAGCATAAACGACCATATAGAATATTAGGTAAAAATAAATTAAAAATTAAAAAAAAAAAAGGCCAATATTTCATATTAAACGTTTTTGAAACTATTATTTAAATAAATAAAACTAATTTCACATTTTTATTGCCGAACAAAAAGTATGGTATTCTTGAATAGTAAAAAAACATAAAATAATTAGGTAAATCGAATATTTTTCCAGCTTGAATACAAGTTGATTTATGATATGACACAAATTTAATA
Source organism: Aelia acuminata (assembly GCA_911387785.2). Lineage (NCBI taxonomy): Eukaryota > Metazoa > Arthropoda > Insecta > Hemiptera > Pentatomidae > Aelia > Aelia acuminata. Next base: position 122,237,904 of record OU426983.1, on the reverse strand, counting down.
GAAAAATTATTTTCTCTAATCAAGGTTATAGCCTTTAAACTTCAAGTTTTATCAGAAACGGGGAGTTTCTGGAAATAGTCGCTAGACTGCAGCAGCGTCTTGAACAGTTCGTTATCAAACATTTCTAAGCTGGTGGTTGATAATAACTTTAATATACCTATCTGTTTCTAGTTTATCCTTTGTATTATCAATGATCCAGTTCTGAATTCTATAATTTCATACGATATGTTAATTATTTTTATATCTATTTCTTAAGATTATTTGTTATAAAATTCATTTTCTTATCATATTTGTTTACCAATGGTTCATTCCATATCAAATCGATGAGATTCTGGATATTTAGATCTAGGTTTTTATAATTTTTCGGTTATTTTTTGCGTGCATCGGTGTAAAGAAAGCACCAACAACTGAACAGATGTGGTACTTTTCAGTATTTCGTGCTGTTTCTTTTGATATAACGCATGATCATATCCTAAAATCTATTTATCTATTTTAAATACAAAAAATAATAATTATTACTGAAATCCAGGTTCATACCATTGTTAATTTTATACGGAATATCCCTGAACCTTTTATTGAAATTGAATATTATTATTTCCATGCTTAAAATTTAATATTTTATTAGTCAGTTGTGTTTAAAACACTACTTGCAGGTTTTCCAGGAAAAATGTTTTATAAAAAAAATAATACATTCCATTTGTATTTTCATCACCAAGGATTTGAAAAAATAGTTATTTTCATCACTCGATGAATAGTCTACTTAGCACCGAAAACACTTTTGGTACGTGTTATGAACAATTGTTTTCATCATATTGCTCATACTTGAGTAGGTAGGTACATTAAACACTTGTATATTTCATTAATAACTTACAGATACAATATAAGAAATTAAATTGACACCTTTTTTTTTTTTAAAAAAAAAACATCTGTTTCTTAACCTATAATAGAAGAAAAGTACTTATATTTTTACTTATATAATATTTAATGCTGGAAGTAGTTAGTTTAAAGTTTTTTGGGCTTCTTCTAAAACATCTTCTAGTATATCCATGTTATTTTGCACTTTAAAAATACAACTTATATTAGAATGAAGCACAGTATAGCTACAAGTAACTTCCTTCAAACACGTGTTTGTTAATATATATTAGTAGAAGGTAAGGTTAGCGCACCCAAAAGATTTTTCAGGCCCTGGCCCGAAAAGTACTACTTTATGGACTCAAACCGAGTATTGAAAACACATGATTTTGATGCAGTATGATGAAAATATGATTTTTTTACATGTTAGGCAATGCGTTTAAATTAATAGGAACGCCTAGAGAAAGGGCTAAAATAAAAAATATACCTACATGAGTTGTGGAATAGGTGGAATGAAACAATAACTTAGTACAGACAGTACAAGACTTAGTACAACTTACAACGTACAGAAAAATAGACCAAAATTAATCATGATTCAAACAAAATTTGTACCATCCTGAAACCAGCTTAGTATTAGTGGTAAGTTTCGAAACCTCAGAGTCCGCCCATATATGGTTTGGGTATAAGAGACCTCATTAATGCGGTTCTCTCAATGCGTTTTCTTCCCTTTTCTAGATTAAGAAAAATTATTTTGGCTGCAAATGTGTCCACCATTTTTTATGGTTTCTATGTTCTGATTCCATTGAGACCATTCTCATGACGGTACCGTAACCTTATCAAGTTGAGTAACTTCTCCTTTATTCGAATTCGGTTGAAAATTTACGAACAGAACGAACTATTAAACAGAAATATTATATGAACACTTTATTTTCGCTATATATTACATTAGGTTATATCTTTTATCTTCATATTATTTTTTTCTTCATATGATCTATAGGTTATCTATTTTATTCAGTGTTAGTTTTTATTCGCTCACTACACTAATAAGCAATTTTTCTTTTGTTGTAAATTTACTCTTATATTGTATATTGATTAAAGGCAATGCTACCAATTCTTTCCTCTTCTGTAAAACTTAATTCGCTTAGGAATCCAGTTGGTTTTGTTTATTTTTAATTTCACTTCATTGCAGAGATGCAATGACCTTATTGAAAACTAAAAAGGAAAAAATAATTATTTATACATAATCTCGTGTAATTTAAAGAAAACAGCTGAAGCTAAAACCATAACAAACCGAACTAATGAACGATAACCTTATGAATTGAGCTTAGCTAGCGCTCCTGGCTTCCAAATGTCGAACTAAAATTTTTCATTCATTAACTCGCCTGGGCTTATTAGAGGCGCTAATTACATGTAGCGAGAGGCTTAAAGTTACAGCCCTTGTCCCTTCAACATTACAAAATTAAAATGAAAACTGAAACCTTCTTCATCGTTAGGGGCAATAGGGCAATACGACAACATAACATTCTTGATGGTACGTGTAGTCGTTTTTGAGCCTTTTAGGCACGCACATTGTACACCTTGCTTTATAATATATATTGATTATTTTTAATTGCAGATTTTAAATATTTAATTTTACTAAAATCTTTTGATGATCCCCGCCTCCATAAGCTTGGTTCCTCATAGAGGGCGACTCGTTGGTATTTGAAGCTGACAGGTGTATTTACATAATTGGATATCTTCATATGCAAATGATTAAACAGGTTATCCCCAGAGTTCGCCACATGTACACGCAGCCACAACTCAATCAAGTTCCAACTTTGCCAACTTTGGATATGAAATCAAAATATTTTATTTAAGGTGATTCGGTTTTAGATTTGCATCTGTGCGGATTAACACGTTAACTGCGTCGAGGGGTCATTTGACCCCATGCGGTGGCTTCCTTTACTGCGAGCCATTAAACGTGTATTTGTCGTTAACTGCGATGCTTGTCACGCATCCTGTTTTAATATTTTTGAGATTTTTAATTTTTTTTTATAATTCACTGCTTAATACTACTTATGTATCGAAAAAAAATGTAAGGGGTCAATTGACCCCTTGTCTCATTATAGTTTAAATGTTTTCCTTAATGCGGCAAGGGGTCAAATGACCCCTTGGTCTTTTAATGCTCATTACACTCCATCTTACTTTTGTTTTAGCATATTATATCAAATATTAATGAATACGTAAACAAAAAATATTTTTTCTATTTCCGTAAATGTTTGAAAGCGGTTTAAGCGACAGTAATTTACCGTGAATCACATTTATCTAAGGGTGAATCACAGATTCGCCTTCCTTTCTTGTTCTTCGACTGATTCTACTTAGTATTGTTGACACCTGAGCTCTCGTTTATTTGTCTCGATTTAGTAAATAATTTCTATATGTATTCACGTGGTAAGAAACTTGCCGATTTAGCCCTTTCACAGCGGAATTCAACTTCAAGCGAAGATGAAGGAACTAGTTCAAGTTTTGAAGATAGTTATGATTCATATAAGGAAGAAATGTTCGGGCTCTTATGAAAAGCTAAGAACAGCTATGAGCAGTGCAGAAGCCCAAAAAAAGGTGAAGAAGGTCCGGACATACTATGACGACTGTGCCGACAACCGTCTCTTTGCTTGCAGTGCTTCAATGATAAACATTATAAAATGTAGTTTTCACGTGTTATTTTTTTTAATAATTTAATTTGTAATATTTAGGTTTATTTTTTTAATACACAAAAGTTACACCTATGTTCATTTATTTATAATAAAAACAAACGTTTAGTTTCATTTTTGATATCTGAATTCTTCCTTTCATGAATTATATATGCTGACAAATAAGTAAATTAAAACCATATAGCAAACATTTTATGATTGAACGTAAAAGGAAAGAAAAAAATTACTGTTAGTATAATACAGATGTGAAAAAAATAAGTAATAAAAAAATATATTCAGAAGCAACAGAATTCAACCCTGCTTCTGTTACGAATTCTTGTACGTCAGGTATTTGTAAAAAAAATGGATTTCACTTTAAAACATTCATCAATGTTTACAGAGAGTTAATTTTAATGTCTAAGGGACAAGGGGTCAATCAGCCCCTTGACGCAGTTTAGCGGTGTGGTAGCATGGGGTCATTCGACCCCTCGTCGCAGTTAACGAAAATCCCAGTTTATTTGCTTCGCAGCTAACGTGTTAAATTATTGATTATTGAAAATTCTTTAAGTTCCTTTCCTTCCTTACTTTTCAATCGATATGTTTGAACAAAAGTTTCAAATCAGACTATAAAAATTTCCTATTTATTAATATTCGATCTTTTCAATTTAGATTTGAATTTTTTTAAAATCATTATAAAGCATAATTGAGGCGAAGAATTCCAAAACCAGCCAAGTCCATTTCCAGACTTTTATTTTTTATTTTTTTTTAAATAGTTTTTCTATTAGTTTATCATTAGGTGGAAGGATTTCTTCCAAAAGAGGTTAAATCATATTGCAAACGGCCCTACAAAAATAAGGTCTGTTCCAAATCCAGCCTGATAATCTATAGAAAAACTATTTAAAAAAAATAAAAAGCGGGAAATGGACTTGGCTGCTTGTGGAATTCTACGCCTCAATTTAACAAGTTTATGCATCGCTAAATGAGCATGAATAAGACCATTTTCAAAAATTCTTAGCTACCAAAATACTCACATATATAGGTTGAAATTTTTACAGGAGTTTTATGTTGCATGTAAGCATATCATGTAAAAAACTGATTAACTTAATTCATTAAGTATCCCACCAGAGATATTAGACCCAAAGTTAACAAAAAACTCAAAAATTCATAAAAAATAAGGTAACGAATATCAGGGTTATGAGTACTTCTAATGAAAGCTAATTAGTTTGGTTTATTATTATGCAAAAATTCAGTTTTGTTTTTCATCCCTTATACCCAAAACTTACCGTCAAAAACTGTCTTTTGAGAACTTAAAGCAGTTGCTTTCAATAGCAGTTTTCAAGTATTGGACTTAAAAATATTCAAAAAATAAACAGAACGCAAAAGATGGAGCAGATTGTAAGGAAAACAATCGTGTTTGAATTATTTGTCTATGACTTACCAGTCTTGAGAATACGAGTTTTCCGCCAGAGCTTACAAACTCAAAAATCAGAAACAAAGATGGCTGCCATTTTGTAGCGGTTGACTATCGATTTTTTTTACAAACTTGTTATTACTGATTCCATGCGTAATTGGTGGTGAAAATATAAAAAGAATTTCTAAAATCGTCGAGCAAACAAATCATTTTTTTCTGGACCGTTACAAACGGATTGACCCATAAAAAAAATTACAATGGCATTTAAAGGTCGCGGATTCGTGTCCCACAGTGGCCCTAGGAATTTTTAATGGGACTAAACAATCCTTGGCTATGCCGTCCCATGGATAGGAAATAAAATGGAGGTCTTATGTAAAATGGAGCGTATACGATGTCAGGTACTCGTTAAAGATCCCTATCCTAATTATACCTGGATAGGCAAAATTTAGGATTCCCACTGTAGCTTCGTCCGAACAGCCTTAGTGGCGTAAAGTGACGTTAAATAAACAAAAATAAAAACTATTTTTTTATCACACTGTTTTGTGTATTGTTTCACGTTACAGTATTATATCTTTGATGCGCGGTGATAAGGGCTTAAGTCACTTTTTGAGCAATTGGAGATTATGTCGAAATATTATAGCACGAAATCAGAGCTACCGGTTAGTATTAAAGTATTAAGTCAAACTTTAAAAATCCATTAGCTGTACCATTTGATATTATAGCCTTAAGTCAAGTTTATAACTTCCTTCCTGGTATTAAGGTCTTAAGTCAACATATGACCTTAGTACCGTTCACTACTTTAATAAAATTTATTGGGCTATAGTCTTATTCGACTACTCCAACAGTCGTAAAGCTGGTATGAATGGAGATGACCTACATCGTGGGGTGTTGTTGACCACCCAATTATAGAAAAAGAAAAAAAAAAAAAAAACACCTAAAAATCCCCATTTATCATCCTCACGATTGTTTTCAGCTAGTTAGGGGAAAGAAAATGTCATTTCAATTACTTGAGAGATGAGAAGAAGATTTTCTTGGTTTTTTCAGAGCTTCTCAAGACAGATTTAGTATTAAGGAAGAAGAATTCGGATGGGGACTTTTTCCTGGCATAATGTTCAGTACACTCAAGACTACGGTACTCTCTTGTACAAGAACTCCTAAACAGAAGAAGAACCCTTCAAGTCAATGAGCTTTAGAAAAAGAGGGAGGCCTTCCATAGGACAGGTTCAACAAAAGTACAAGTCCATGGTTCCTATATCTGAGGTAAAGAAAAATGATCTCATGGATTTACTTCCTCTGATACCACCTTTTCACTTAGTACCACTAATACATTTTCACACCTTCCTCTAATTTCACAATTTTTATAGACAACTCCCAACAGATTCTGCTATCCAAGCGGAGGATCCTGACCTTCCGGAAGTTGAGCTGGAGTAGTCTCAAATTAAAGGAATAGAATTTTGAGATTTGTTAATTTTGTATTTCTTCATGCGGTCAAAAAAGATCTTATGTCAAAATAAGACCAAAGTACCTAATCAGGAACGATCAGTCAAGAAACAAGTGTATGCTTCAGATAGAATTACTGTTACATTGTTTTATAAAAAATGACTTCACAAATGAAGAGTCCACGGAAGAAAGGGGGGTTGTCATTTGGAGTGCTTTCCGAGAAAATCGAGTTTTTAGGTTTGGATCTTTAATTACTTACGTATCTTTTATCAACTTTCTTCAATTTTTTTATATGTCCTTTTCCTTTTTGTTTTGCGTGTCAAAATAATAAATTTGCCCTAAACAGACATATCACGCTTTAAAAAAAAATGTTTTAGTAAAAAAAAAACAATTTAAACATAACAGAAAGGGGGATAGTCATGGACGCTCCCCCTTTCTTCCCTGTTTTATTGATGAAATGGTGATATTAATACACAATCCATATAACTTCTAACATGACTCTCCCCCATTCTAGGTTTTTCCGCGAGGACATTCCCCTTTCTTCCGAGTACGTGTTTCTTTCCATCCCTTGTAACCAACCTACTGTCATTTTTTCTGACTATTTCTTTTCACCAACATATTCTACTCATCTAGACGAACAATTATATGTATATAACTAAAATTCGGAAAAAATTGACTCTCCCCCTTTCTTCCTTGGACTCTTCAAATAATATCAATAATCAGATTTTAAATAATGTTTTAAACTTTGCTGTTGCTCTCCTGAAAAATTAAAAATTTTGACTTAAGCCCTTATGACCGCGCATCAAAGATATAGCAAGAATATTATATATTTAGTTATTTACCCTTATATATACTATCATATAGCTATCAAGAAAGTTCTAAGATGACTTGGTTCCAGTCCATTCGCTCGCAACGTTATGTAGACACTGTAAAACAACTAACAGTAAGTCGTTAACCTGAGTGAGATAATATTGTAGTTAGTTAATAAAGTTGGAGCAAGTTAAAGCTGAGAGGTGTCAGGGCTAAACAAATGCTAACTAAATTTACTTGAGACCTCTTGTGTGTGCTTACCTGTAAAACTAGTTAACACCCACCAGCCTTAACATAATGTAATATCTTATCCCGATATTACATTAGTATTACTATTTTTTAATTCTTTCTGATATTTCATTCTATTCTAATGGCCTATTTAGATATAGTTAAATGCTTGTTTGTTTAACGTCCATTTTTATGCTACTAAGGCTAATCGGATGATGCTACAGTGGGAGTCGGAAGAAGTTGTTGGGAAAAAAACATCAATATAACTACTTAATTATCGCTCAAAATAATTACTTATTGGAAAATCATCTGGCATATATATTGTAGTGGTGCATTGTTACAATTCAAAATACTATTAATATGTTATCGATTATTGTTGTTATCATATGTTATCGATTGTTCTCTCTTTATGAATTATCTGCGTTCAGAATAAAGAATTTAATCTCTTGTGTCACACGTATATCAATTTAACCGTACGGCTAAAATATAAAGTAAAATATGCTCCTACAAACTATTGAAACATGTTGATAACTAATAAGCTGCTCATCTTCTTCTTCTTTCTTGGCGCTACAACTCTTGTAGAGTCAAGGCCTCCTGTAACATGGTCCGCCAGCGCTCCCTGTCGGTAGCCGCCGCTCTCCAATCGCGGATCCCCTTGATGGACCTGGCATCCGCTGTCACTCCATCCATCCATCGGAGCCTAGGTCTTCCAACTCTTCTGGTCCCATGAATCGTCTCCTCCAGGACCTTTCTAGGAATCTGATCCTGGGACATTCTCATTACGTGGCCTGCCCATCGAAGCCGTCCCACTTTTATGATCTTTACATCTGGGCTCTTGTAGAGTCCGGTTAGCTCAGCATTTGTTCTTATTCTCCAGACTCTATCAGCGCACACTGGGCCAAAGATAGAAGCTGCTCATCTACTTTCCCCATTTTTGTTATTCTAAGGCCCGCTTTCTCCAGTATAGTTTAAACTTAGATTAACTTAAACCGGATTATCTTTAATCCGAGGTTTAAACTCTGATTCACTTTCTACAGCCTTAGTTTAGTTTAAGCTCGGTTTAAACCTAATCATGTGAAGGTTATTATGTTTTTTAAAAGTTTGGTACATATTTGTTTACATTTCCTTGTTGAAATTTCTATGGAAAGAGAAGGTAATGTAAGGGTTATGGAAATATTATTTATACATATTATTTTGTTTTTACCAAAAAAGTAAATAAGGGGAAAGTGTTCTATATAAATGGAGCAAAGATAATAAAAAAAAAAAGTAAAAACTTTTCTCAGTGTGAAATTAATGTTCTTCTGCCTCTTGTGGAAGAGAATGGAGACATTTTTGAAACCAAAAAAACAGATTTCGTCACTGTCAAAGAGAAGAAGGATGAATGGAAGAAATTGGCGAATAAATTCAATGAAACGAGCGGTGCTGTTTTCAGAGATTTAATTTGTATGTTAATAAAATGTTCTTTATAATATGATATTATTATGCCAACAATAATAATAACCTCTATTACATTTCATAAATTTTTTTTCAAATAATGTTGAACCTTTTTATTATTATTATCATTTTGTTTAAATAATACATAAATTATCTAAGTTGAGCGATATTAAATTATTACAGCTTAATAATAATAAAATTACATCATTATGAGATATTCAAGTGAAACATAATTTACAACATAACCTTGATATTAATTATGAACCAATTACAATAAAAATAATGCACGTTAAGAAACATTTTTTTCTCATCTCAATTCTACTTCACTGATTTAACATATTCTGAAAATATTCTTGGATTAACTGATTGCGTCTATTGATGCGTCTCTTTGGCAACAAAAACACATCATAATCTTCTTCTTCCATGTCATTTAAAATTCAATTATGTATTTTTCCATTTTTGTATTCAGTCAAGTGCAAAACAATAAGTCCTGAGTAACAAGAGCGAGTATGTTATCACACAAAATGTTTGTTTATATTTTGGAGTTTAAACCTAATTCAGACCAGGAAAAATGAAGGATTAATTTAATCTAAGTTTAAACCAAGTTTAGAGGTTAAACCGACTTGAAGAAACTCACATCTGGTTTAAACCAAGAGATAATCCGGATTAAATTTAAACTCGGTTTAAACTAACTTGGAGAAAGCGGCCCTAAATTTGATTGGTTGATTTTAAGCAATTTTAAATAATGTTTTAATGCTCTATGAATCAGTTGGGAAAACCAACCAATCAAATTCGTAATCAATATAGTGGGAGAGAATATGAGCAATTTTGTTAGTTTGTTTAACGTCCCTATAATGGCACTAAGGCTAATCGGACGATGCTATCGTGGAAGTCCTAAATCTTGCCTATCCAGGTATAATTAGGATAGGGATCTTTAACGAGTAGCTGACATCGCACAGGCTCAGGTGTTGCAATTTACGTTCTATCCGAGGTACGACATAGCCAAGGATGTTTTACTCCATTTTAAAAATCCTAGAGCCATCGTGGGACACGATTAGGATTAATTTGATGTTACCGTATTGTTACAAGGAGTTACTTATAATAATTTGAGTTTTTATTGATGGTTTGGCGTTGTAAATTATTATTTTCTTGAAATAAAAATTATTTGAACCGGCAATAGTGTTAGAATACTGTAATGATTAAACCTTCTAGTTGTAGAATAAGGCTTTATTGCAATCATAATTACACTAGATGTGAATTGTATAACATTAGATATAACAGTGTATAAAGGTAAAGGAAACATATGTTTACAAGTTATAACAGTGCATAAAAAGGTAATATTTCACCACATTCTCCCCCACTTCATTTACAGACGTAGTCCTGAAGGTATCTTGGAGCTCGGATTGTTCTAGATGATCTCCAAACAGGAGGTGGTGGACTAGGCTTAGATTTGGCCGGCGATGTAATAATTTCATTCCCTGGAGTTAGCGATTGCTTTGGAGGAACAGGTAGTGGACTTGGATGAGAGCTGGAAGGGGCTGGGGGACAGCTAGTTCTTAGTTCATCTACAGGGTCAAGAGAACTTCTCAAATACGATTGCCGAGTTGCGTCATGTTCAGGCCTTTCTTGAATAAGAATAAAATCTCCCGATGATATAGGAGTTTCTGTAGGAGTTTCTGTTTTTTCTCCTTCGGGTTTATAACCAGCTGGCGCTAGATGCCTTAAATTTACAGTCGTTTCCCTTCCGTCAGGTAGTTCCACCAGCGCGTAGTCAGGATTAGCATGTAGTAGTGTGACTTCTTGAACCAGAGGGTCATATTTGCTCTGACGTACATGATTTTTCATCAGTACTTTTCCTTGAGTTGTCAGCCATGAGGGAAGCGCCACTCCAGAACTAGATTTCCTTTTATGGAAAAACATACGTTCATGGGGAGTTGAGTTGATGGTTGTACACAGCAATGAACGTATGGCATGTAAAGCTTCAGGCAGCACTTTCTCCCACTGAGCCACCGCCAGTCCTTTGGATTTTAAGGCCAATGAAATAGTTTTCCATATTACTCCATTGTAGCGTTCCACCTGACCATTACCACACGGGTTGTATGGAGTTGTGAAGCTGGTTGCCACGCCATTAGAATGAAGAAACATTTGGAGTTCTTTTGAAATGAAAGAGGTTCCTCTATCTGAATGAATGTAGGAAGGATATCCAAATATGTAGAAGATTTGGTTTAGTGCCTGAATAACGGTTGTTGATGATAAGTCTGCACAAGGTATAGCGAACGGGAATCTGGAGAATTCATCGACCACTGTTAAAAGATATTTACGAGGAGTGTTTGAGGGTAATGGACCTTTAAAATCGATGCTTAGTCGCTCAAAGGGGGATGTTGCTTTGATAAGTGAGCTTTGCCTGTAATGAAAACGAGGCTTCACTTCGGAGCAAGTCCTGCAAGAAGAAGTTACCTTCCGAACTTCATCAATTGAATAAGGTAGATTTTGACTTTTTACCCAATGGGCCATCCGTGTAACGCCAGGATGACAGAGGGCATTATGAAAATACACCAGCCTGTCAAAAGTATGTACTGAGCTGCAAGTCCTCGATAATGCGTCAGCAGCATGATTCTCCTTCCCTGGTCTGTAGACAATGTCGTAGTTGTATGGTGCAAGTTCAAGACGCCATCTAGTAAATTTTTCATTTTTTATTTTTCCAGAATGTCGAATGTCAAACATGTAAGAAATGGATTTTTGATCCGTTATAAGTTGGAACCTCCGACCAATTAAATAGTGGCGCCATTTTCGAAGGGATTCCATGATGGCGTAGGCTTCTTTCTCAACTGCAGGATGGTTCCGCTCACTCTTGGATAATGTTCTTGAAAAAAAGGCAACAGGACGTTTATTCTGAGTGAGTACAGCTGCTATTGCTATATCCGAGGCATCTGTTTCAACGCAAAATGGTATATCTTCCTCGATATTGAAAACGTAGGATTTAGCGATACAGGAACGAATATTATTGAAGTCTTGAACTAATTCTGTATCCATAGGAAATTTTCTGCAGTTAACTAGTCTCCGTATTTTATCTGAAAATTTTGGAACCCATTTCGAGTAATGCGCAAACATTCCAAGTGCCCGCTCCAGTGAAACTCTATTTCTCGGAATAGGGAAATCGATTAAAGGTTTCAGTCTATCGGGATCAGGTTTCAAAGTGTTGTTTTCTATGAGGTATCCCAGGATTTTAATGGATGTTAAATTAAACCGGGATTTTTGTTTGTTTATTGTCAAAGCATATTTTTGACAAACACTCAGAAATTTTTCTAGGTTTAAGTCATGCTCAGCTTGGTCCTTGCCACTGACTGTTATGTCGTCCAAATAAATGTTGACTCCTTTCAAGCCTTCTCTGGTCCTAATCTCGTCCATCTTCCTCTGGAATGCCGCCACACCGTTAGTCACACCCATAGGTATCCGCTTAAATTGCCACAGTTTTCCTGCAGCCTCAAAAGCAGTAAAATGCCTCTCATCCTTTCTGATAGGTATCTGGTAATATGCACTTTTTAGATCTATAGTGCTATGAATACTATACTTGGCGACATTGGAAGCTATTTTTTCAATAGGGGGGACGGGATATGCATCCAACATAGTATATTTATTAATTGTTTGTGAGTAGTCGACAACCATGCGTTTTATGTGGGTTCCACTTACTACCAACACCTGTGCTCTCCATGGTGAGTTACTTTCCTCAATTATACCATCGGAAAGTAGTTTTTTAATGTGTGATGAGATAAATTCTTCGTCTTCTACTGAATAACGCCGGGATTTGATGGCGATCGGCCTACAGTTTGGGGCTAAATGCTGAAATAGTGAAGCAGGACTGACTTTGGCACATGTTAGGCTACTACTGATCTGTAAAACAGGTTTTTTACCACCAAATTGTATGGATAATTGAGAATGTTGTTGTAAGATATCATGTCCCAAAATAATATCTGCACAACAATCTTTCAGAACGCTCAACTTTGTGTTAGCATATCGATTATTTGATATTTGTAAATTGACCAAACAATAAGCTTTAATTGACATGGCCAAGGAGGATGAAGCCATGGCAACTTCTGAAGGGGTAGGGTACTGTTGAATATTGTGTTGGGAAGCGAACGCATCGCTGATATAGCTTTCAGAGCTTCCGGTATCAATTAGCCCCTCTGCTGAGAAATCATTTATTTTTATCTTAATAATAGATTTGGAAAGACTGAGAGGGGAAGCTGCTGCAATCCCTGAACACCGAGTTACCTGGGATGTAAACGTTTTACGTGGGAGACAAGCCACTGTTCCAAAGCTATCAGTATCTTGCTGCAGTCCGGTTTTGAAGTTTGGAAGATCTGCAAACTTTAGCATAATGGCCTTTCTTACTACAGAGCTTACAAATAGCATCACGAGCAGGGCATGATATCCGTGAGTGTCGATTAAGACCACAAAAGAAACATTTAGAATTAACAGCTGCAGTTAATGTCGGAGTTGAAGGCGTCCTTAAAGTATCAGTTGTTGCAACTTGCGAATTATTGCTTAAATATGTCTCAGAGAATGTTTGTGCTGATTCTAACGAGCGAGCTTTCAATAAAGCATCGTCTAGAGTTAAAGTGAAATTCTCAAGTAGCCTTTGTCGAATGTTATGGGAGGAAAGACCGCTTATAAAGGCATCACGAATGTATTCGTCCCTGTAGACTTCAGCCTGGACCGTTTTGAAGCCACAATCAACACTAAGTTGACGTAAGGATTGTAAAAATTGATCTACAGTTTCACCAGGCTGTTGTTGTCGTGTCATTAATTTGTGCCTAGAATATATCTCATTTTTAGGTTTAATGTAAAGTCCATCTAACCTAGTAATAGCCGCCTCATAGGACATACATTCACTAATAAGCTCATAAATAGGGTGACTGATATGATTATAAAGTAGTAATAACTTATCTGCTTCAGAGGCCTTGATTGATGCTGTGAAGATTTCGAATGTTCTCTTCCAATGATTCCACTGAGAAGTGCTTGATGCAGATGTGTGTTCAGCTTCAAATCTTTCGGGCTTAAAATACTTGTCCATCTTGATAATAAATGTTATCAAATAACTATTATTGAAATGATTGCAATAAATTGTAATGATTAAACCTTCTAGTTGTAGAATAAGGCTTTATTGCAATCATAATTACACTAGATGTGAATTGTATAACATTAGATATAACAGTGTATAAAGGTAAAGGAAACATATGTTTACAAGTTATAACAGTGCATAAAAAGGTAATATTTCACCACAAATACAAAAACAAAAAGTTACCTATGTATTTACTTAAACTTTGCCATAATTAATTAGAACTCAATTAAAAACTTTCTTATCCCTTATTATTTCATGTTGAAAAGACGAGTACTTCGTTTTAAAAACGAAGGTCTCCTGTTTCGTAATGAATCAAGTTCGTTTGTTGACGAGTCGGCGAAACGCGGACAAAGACAAGTTATTAACGAAGATAAATAATGTCGTTATTTGGGACCGAAGCAGACTTCTTGTTCCCTGTGCAACACTTCGGTGGGGGGGGGGGGGTTCGAATTTCCTTCTGTTCTCGGAGGAGAACAAAACAGAAATCCTGGAGGGAGAAATGTCATTCTCCGAAGAAACACTTGTAACTAAATCTTCTCCACTTCGGATATAATTGAAACAGCCGTGTTTTGTTTTTGGTAACATGGAATTACCGAAATGATTGAAAGAATAAATTAATGATAGGGGCAATTTTAATAATATGGGCATAATTACATTTGAAAAACACGCAAAAACATATTTGAAGAAATGGCCTCGAAATGAAGCAAAAGTTTATAAGAAGCGCGTGTGAGCATTGGTGCCGACCTCAGTTGCACTTAGTGAGTTGTCATGTGTTCTATGCTTTGAAATGTAAGTGTTTATAACGTCAACTACAATGGACGATAGTTGACAGTACATATAATGATGTAGAAGTGTTTGTGGGGTTTATATGTAATACATGCTAAAATGTGTCAACGTTTCGACCCAAATTTAAGTTTATCATCGGGGCTAAATAAAATAAAATACCAGACAATAACCAAATAAAAGAAAACATATAAAGAAATACCAAATATGTATATGTGTAACATCATATAAAGATTGAATAAAATCAAAAATAGAAATATGTAAAAATTTATGTTTGTTTGTTTAACGTCATTTTACGTCAGTAAGTATTCAACAAATAAATAATGAATTGGAAATTTGTTTATTTAGTTACATTTTAGGTGCCATATACAACTTCATAGGCTAGAGGATACCCATGCTGAAACCAAATAAAGAACCCAAACTAATAACAAGTTATAGGCCTATTTCTCTGACCTCGGTTCTCTGTAAATTGACTGAAAAAATTATTAACTGTCGCCTTTTGTGGGAACTAGAAACCAGGAATTTGCTAGATAAGGAACAATGTGGTTTCAGAAAATTGAAATCTGCAATGCACCTTCTTTTTAAATTTAATTCGTTTTTAAAATTATCTTTTGCTAGAAACCAACACGTTTTTGCAGTTTTTCTTGATCTGGAAAGCGCATTTGACTCGTGTTGGAGAAATAAAATTCTAGCAGCTTTACAATCATGGGGGTTTTCGGGGAACATTCTATTTTTTTTACAATACTTTCTTAGAAATCGGAATTTTAAAGTTCGTGCTGGGTCAATATTATAAGATAATTTTGAGTTATTAAATGGTGTTCCGCAAGGATCTGTCCTAAGCCCAATACTTTTTAATATTGCTATCAATGATATAAGAAAATACATCCCAAAACCAGTTAATGTCGCATTATACGCGGATGATGTTTTGATTTATTATAGCTCTACCGATGTAAATTTTGGACAATCCGTGATACAAAATACACTTGATAGCCTTGAAAATGGGCAAACAGTTGCGGTTTCAAGTTTAGCCTTTCCAAATCAACTGCAGTCCACTTTTGCAGACTTCGAAAGTGCCCACAAATGTTTTCTGTGCATCTAGGTAATCGGATACTTAACTGGCGTGGGGGTTACCGTGATCATGAATTGGAAAATTTTATAAATATGGGAGTAAACAGAAACAGGATTATAATCAGTACCTGTTTAATTAAATTTAGAAAATATATATTTTTTATAACTATGTACCTATTACAATTAGTTTTTTTGTTGGTTTATCGTCACTTTATGCCACTAAGGCTAATCGGACGATGCTAAAGACCTTAATTTTGCCTATCCAGGTATTTTTAGGTTAGGGATATTTAATGGGCTCCTGACATCGAACAGGCTCGGATCCTTCGTTTTACGTCCTATCCGAGGGACAGCATAGCCAAGGATTTTTACTTCCTTTAAAAAATCCATAGATCCCCGCGGGACGTGAATAAGCCACCTTTAGTATTGTAGGTCCCTATGCTAACCACTACACCGTACAGGTAACTTCTTCTTCTTTCTCTATCCTCCTCTGCCTCATATTAGCGTGGAGGTGCATCCAGCCACTTTCTCCAGCCGTCTCTATCCTTTGCTGAGATTTTCATCTGAGCAAGTGTCTTGCCACGTTTCCTACCTATTCTCTCTATATAATCACTATAGGACATCCTGTGTCGACCTCTGGGACGATTTCCGATACCTCTAGCTTCCAATGCTTTAACTGGGTCTCTTTCCTCTTTCATTCTGCAGACATGCCCAAACCACTTCAGCTGTCTTCTCTCAATCGTTTCATGTAGTGGGGGCACTTTGAGGTCGTTCCGTACTGTTTCGTTCCTAATGCAGTCTCGCCTGGTTTTTCCTATAATTCTTCTGAGGAACTTCATTTCGGTAGCTGTTAATCGGCTTTGTTGTTTTTCTGTGAGTACCCAACTTTCAGCTCCTTATAGCAATATTGGCAGGAAAACAGATTTGTAGATATGTAGTTTCACTTCTCGCCCAATCTCTCGTAACACAGATAACCCCTATAACAGGTAACCCCATAGTTATATTTTTACCAACAAACTTTGAAAGGACCTTTCATTTTATCTTGAATGCCGTTTTTCTAAAATCCATAAAGGACCTTAGGAAGCATTTCCAGTTTTTAATCTTTAAAGCCTTAATTTCCTCATCGATTTCGTTTTTCTAGTTACCAACACCCCTAATTATCTAAATTTATATGTCCTGATTTATTTCCAGCCAAGTTCTTTGACCGGCTTTCATCAAAGTTCTCTAATAGCAATGATAGAAGAAATCAGAAGTAACAGAAAAGAAGCTGATAACTTTCCTCCAGAGACTTTGAATTGTTAAATGGGACTAAGGGAAAAGGGGGAAAGTTAATTGTTTTGCTTCATTAAAGCTCATTTATTCGTGTTAATAATAAATCTTGAGGAAAAGGGGATCCTTGATTAAGCCGGGATGAGATTTAAATTTCTCGGAGCAAAAGTTCCGGATATAAATGCAGTAATTAATAATTTAAGTTTTAACTCTCAAGTTGAAGCTACTCGAACATTGTTCCCATCCGAGAATATAGTCAAGTTATTGGAGGAAAGTTCATGAATTCTAATACTAGAAAAAGTTATTAAGTTGGATCACCTACTTTCTTAACTAGAAATGGACATGAATTTTAATTTAATCTTTTAAAGTTAGAGCCAATTCGCATAATATATTTTGAACAATTTATTTTAAGGGCAAAGGTACAAACTGCTTAACACGCTTGTTAACGCAACATGTTTTCTGTCTAAATTAAATTAAATATGTCATATATTTAAAACTAAAAAAAAAAAAAAAACGCATAGTAAGACCATTAAAATACTCGTTTTCAGTTTTTTTTATTCTATTTTTTTTTTTTTATTGTCCCTCTCCTTCCTCGACTGTTAGGCTATACGGGGTTTCCCGGGCCAGGGGATAGGGAGGGGGATTGATGCCGAGTATTATTAAATTTCCCCTGGCTTCGGGTTTTGAACTTGAAACTTTAAGGTAAAGAAGTAACCTTAAAAACTGCCCCAATTGTAAACTATTTTTGTTCATAGACCATTTTCCCTAGTCGCTTTTTGACGGTATATTGCAAAATAGAAAATGCTGAGACTTCTCGTGTGATTATAAAAAAAAAAAAAAAAAACTGTTGTAACCTTGCAACATAACTTTTAAGTTTTAACCATCTTCTAGCACGCTTGTGACGTAATTTAAATATAATTAGTTTATATTTAAGTATGATATTTTGTAATATTTTTTTACTATTAAATGTTTAGAAACCAGAAATTGCTTTTCCTATAAGCATCCTTCTGATATATAATTCATTATATAATTAAAGCATTAAATGGAAAATAAACGAAATGTGACAGTTTAATTTTATTTATAACTTCAATTTACCTTTACTTAAAAAAATATAAACTAATAAATAAAGAATATAATATTTAATTTATAATATATAAATAAACAATAATATAAAAAAAGAAAGAATATAAAAAATATAAAGAGTATATGGATACTGACTGGTTATATGGATACTGACTTTTCGTTCTCTATGTATGAACCCGTTCCTAATAAACTATAATTCATAAAAAAAATAATTTCAAATACCCAGAGCGATGGTATTTATTTTTTTTATTCTCATTGATAAAGGAAATCTCATGCTCATTGATAAAAAAATATTATTCGATTATCGTAATTTGGTCAGGAGTTCCATAGTTTGGAGGAGGTATCCATAGTTTTACATCACTACTGGTTTGTTTACGGAGTACATTAGAAGCTTCATTTATATTATATTTTAATTATTTTGCCATAAGATAAAAATAAAAAAAGTTGTACATAAATTTAGCTATGCCATTGAACGTTTATTTTTATTTTTATTTATTTTTTACTTTTTATGAGATATTCAGTCGTTTTTCATAAATTAAAATCAGCCCACTGCTCATGGTATACAATTAAATAATCAAATAAGAAAAACCGATACATCGATCGGTAAATGCTAATTAAGCCTTTGAAAATTTCAGTTCAAGCCCAAAAAAAAGAAAAAATCCAAAAGCTGTGGAACGAAATCCGGATTTTTTGCCGTGAGCGGACATAGGGACCGGCAACTTGCTCTAATTAGCTCGGGTTTTAATGAGGACTGAATCTACCGCCTTCCAATCCATCCGATTCATCCTTTCGATACGTTACAATACAAATCTCTCATTTTAACCTAAGGATTACCAAAGGGTGATCTGATTTCTTAGTTTTACCAAGGAGAGTTATTGTTAATTAACTCAATTTTTTTTTAAAACATTTATTTCATGGGATTACAATATTTACTGTCAATAAATATATAAAGATTATCGATGTTTTAAAAAAAAAATTAGACGAAAATGAAAGTAATTTTTCTAGATAATTTAAAATGTCATTTTCATGTTTTCTAAAATTCATCATTCATGAATGATGTCTGTGATATTTAACTACTTTTTTTATTATGGCATTAACTACTTACCTTTATGACATTAAGCTGCATAAATGCAGTCAGACATGATTGTTCGTTCGACTTCACGTTTAATTGTAAATAGTAGGCCGCACAGTGGGGCAAAACGGCAAAAAAGTGGAAAAAAACTTTATATCTCGAGAACGGTTTGTCCTATCGAGATGGAAATTGTTTGATTCGATTAAAGATCGAAAATTACACTAGGGATGCATGTATATATATAATTATAGAGGAAACTTAAGAACGGATATTTTAAATAATTTTTTTTACTTAATTTAGCTACAGATAAACAAAGACATTGATGACCTTAGGGTTTTATAGCTTTTAAACCTCAATAAACAAACAAACTTAATTTAGCTAATTTTACTTTGATTTAACTCAATATTAATTTAAATTTCCTTTAAGATAGCATTTTTTTTTTTTTTTTGTCAGCTAATGACTTACAACGTTTTATAGGGAAATATTGAGACCACTGTCTTTAATCGCCTTTCTAATCACCTAATAATGATATTTAGACAGTTTTGACTGAATAAAAACAGCTCGACCAGAACCAGTGTCGAAATTATACTTCAACTATATTTGTATGGGAGGAGGCTGAAGCAACTATCAAGTTTCATTGAGTATTACACTAACCATATTATATTTCAATTTAAAAAAAAAAATAAACTATGATTATGTAGGTATGTGGGATTTGAGTCAATAATTTTTAAGTAAATTGGAGACAGTCAAGTAAAGGGTATTTTACTTCTCGGGAATTTATTGGGGCGCCACGAAATTTTTCACAAAAATTACAATAATTACCGAACCGGCAAATAAAGGCAAAAGATATCATAGGAAAGTATTCTCTGATACATCCCGGTCCTAGATCAATTGTTGCTATCTTAAGCCAGGATAAGCCCCAAACTATAATTATGCTTCAAATAAATTATTTTGTGTGAAAGATTTTCGCTGATTTAATTGTTTATATAGGATGACTACTGTTATAAAGTGGTACGTCTATATACGCGCATAAAGACTGTACAACTATCACTCAAATGTGCTGAAACTAGCTCAAAATATTTTTATTAAAAAAAAATTACATTTTAACAACCACGACAAAACCTTAAATTACTGCTTAAAAGAAATTTTTGATAAGGCAGGAACTAATCGTTTTTGATGTGTTGACTATTCAAGAATAAAATACAATAAAAATTAACTCCAGATATGAACATTGGATTTTGTTTTTGTTTTTTCCTAGTTTGCCACACTGTGCGCCCGTACGGCAACGTTCGGGTGATTACCTGTTTGAGGGTAAGGTTAGCACAATTTAAAGGCAACTTTATAGTCACTCTTGCTACTAAGGCTAATCGGCCCAATGTACATTGGGAGTTCTAAATTTTACCTATCCAGGTATGATTTACTTATACTTTTTAAAATTGGTTTATCAGACACTTTTGAAAATATGTTTATCAGATACATTAAAGAAAAAAAACCGAAATTTTTTAAAATTTATTATCAATGCCTTTATAAAAGTATAGTTTAATAATTTTAAATTATATCCACGAGCTCACAAAAGGATTTTTTCTCCAATAAACTATTTTTCTGGATATAAAATTTTTCTGTACGATGCTGCATTCCTCACATCTAACAAAAATCTGGTGCGTGCACGCAACACACAACTTTCACTTACCAACTTACTTAGATTAAAAATTAATGCGTGTTGTTAATTGCCACTTCTCAAATGAACAGAACTGCTTTAATTATGAACAATGGTCTGTCATTAAAGACGTACTCCGCATGCGTGGGCTCAACGAACTTTATGAGTTGACTGAATATTTTTCTTTTTTTCTCCTCTTTATGTTTTTTTTATTTTTATCATATCTCATATTTAGCCATTTCTTATTTTTAGGCGTAACGAGAGACAGTTAATTTCTCCATGTAAACAAAAACAAAGGTACTTTATAAGAAAGAAAGAAACAAACAAAAAAGGCCCCCCCCAAAAAAAAGCTCCCTCAGGACATTTTAATAATGATAAAGCTTACCTGATATTAAAGAAAACCTAATTTTCATTAAACATGACGAATTTGATAAAAATCGTTAAAGCCGTTTTTGAGATAATCGAAAAAAGGTAAAAATTAGAAAAAAAAATCATGAAATAAAGTGCCCCCTCAGTTGGACCAATTTTGATGAAATGTTGGCTATTACATATTTGATATATACATACATACATCAAATACCCAGTTTCTTCAAAATCGTTAAAGCCGTTTTTGAGTAAATAAAAAATATGTACACGTGAAATTGGTACAAAATTTATTAAGTAAAGTCCCCCCTCCGGTTAATCAATTTTGATGAAATTTTTACAGTCATATCTCGGGCATATAAATAGATCAAATACTCAGTTTAATCAAAATCGTTAGAGCCGTTTTTGAGAAAATCGAAAAAAACGTAAAATGTTATTAAATAAAGTACCCCCTCCCTTTGAGTTCTTTTGATGAAATTTTTGCTGTCACATCGCGGGCATATACACTAAATACCCAATTTCACGTTCCCACGATTTATAGTTTTTGAGCTAGTCTGTTCACACACACACACACACA
Organism: Aelia acuminata; assembly: GCA_911387785.2. Classification (NCBI taxonomy): domain Eukaryota; kingdom Metazoa; phylum Arthropoda; class Insecta; order Hemiptera; family Pentatomidae; genus Aelia; species Aelia acuminata. The sequence continues at coordinate 122,216,069 of OU426983.1, read as the reverse complement.
CACACACACACACACACACACACACACACACACACACACACACACACACACACACACACACACACACACACACACACACACACACAGACCATTTCGCGGGACTTGGTCATTTCGACTCAGGGGGTCCCAAAACGTGTATTTCCGTTGAAAACCGGAAGTCGAAATTTTTCACGATCGCAATACTTCCACTTACTATAAATTCCATATATAGGTAAGTGAAAGTAAAAATGGAAATTGAAAAATGCTTAGCTAAGCCGTTCCTCGGATAGGACTTAAAATGGAGGTCCCGAGCCTGTGCGATGTCAGGTACTCGTTAAAGATTCATATCTTAATATATCATAACTAGATAGGTAAAATTTAGAAATCTCACTGTACATTGGCTCGATTAGTCTTAGTTGCAACAATACACTGCGCGAACCTTACCCTCAAACGGTTAATCCCCCGAACCTTGCCGTACCGGCGTACTATGAACAGTTATTTACAATTAAACGTAAAGTCGAGCGAACAATGATGTCTGAATGCATCTATGAACCTTAATGCCATAATTTTCATTACAAAGACGGTTGACTTGGAACTAGCGGCTGTTCTGAACTTTGCTCTAACTTATTATGGGTAAACGCAACGTCAGAAAAATGCTAAATAAGGTCAGGAAGCTTATCTTATCTCACTGAAAAATTTTATTTTCACCTGTAAAATTACAATCAGCAAATGTGAAAGAATGAGGTACATATGTCAGTTGTTTGGCATAGGGAAGATAGCGTCCTCTTGGCATTCAAAAGATTTACACTGTCAAACTAGTTGCTCCCTCATCCAACGCCTCTTCAGAATTCGCATTCGCCGAAGTATGTCAGGAATATCAGATCTTGCCATATCTTGTTCAAACTTGCTAATATGTCCATTTAATTTGTAGTAAATTCGTGTAATTCATAGCAAATAATGGGTCATAGTCGAAACGCTTAAGTCATTGTCTCCATTTTTGGGTCTCGTTTGAAACGTAAGGTGGTGAGTTTTATTCAAATGTAAAACGCATGATACAAAAAATATCAATAGGTAAAAAAAAAAAAAATTTTTAATTGGTTTGGTGCTTGGTTCACTAAGGCTTCGTACCGACCAATTATTGTTATATTTTTAATAACAAATTTTTTTTTCCATTTTGAATTGAATGCCGTTTTTCTAGATTCAAACTTTAAATTATCGCTCCTGAAAAGGAGTTAGTGGTATGTAAAACTATCTACAGTCAACTTTTTGTCGGATTACGGTTTGATTATAAGTAATAAGGCATGGGCATTCCATGATATTACTTAAAACGTTTTATAGCCCAGAACTCGGGGACAAATTCTAGGACAGATCTCCCCAAAAAGGCTCACAGTGCATCGTTTTCTGGCAGGTAGATTTCGTCCCTATGGCACAATATAATGGCGACCAAATGTTACACATCATCCGGATTAGTTACTCCATTCACCTCAATACCGCTACGACTTTACAAAGAGGTCGGCATTTTTTCTCAGAGTCCCAAACCTCTGCGGGGACTGGAGTTAACTGTGACTGTCGTCTATTGTGGGAGCATCTGTTAGCGAGTGGAGCCGAAGATTGCCGAGCGGACCCGAGCACCGCCGCTAGCCAGTCGAACACCTCAGTCCTCGCTCGGTCGTCGTGGAGTTCATGTCGATTCTCGTCTCGTTCTGTTCTCGAGAACACGTAATGTGGCGGGCTTAGTGTTGATAACACCCAGTACTCTGTGATGGCCGCTTGATCTTATCATATATATAATATATTCCGGAACGTTTAGTTTTATTATTATTATTATTGTTATTGTAAAATAAATATAGTGACAATATGAGAGGTTTTTCATTGGTTGTGAGGAGCATACTTTTCCTGGCTGTCGCCGTAGAATTGGAACTCTTCGAGAATATCCTGGCTGACGACTCTTCGAACCATTGGGCGACTTATTACGAGAAACCGTGCTGCACTTCGCCGAGACACGTGAGGCACCACAAAGGTAAGCAAAGACCACCCATGGCGGCCACACAGCAAGATCTGTCTTGCACTGTCATTGCTTGTCTTGCACTCTTGCACTACCGATCTTGAATGCAGGCCTGCACTCTTCATGTTAAGTGAGTGTCATTGCACCCGACTGACAGCTCACGAAATCTTTCAACCATTGTTTGTTTTGTTGTAGGGGCATTTTTATCCCACGGTTCACGTCTTGAGCACCGACAGTGTAATCCTTGAATTAATATCATGAATCGTTTTCCTGTTCATTCAATTCTTCGCGACTAAAAAACTAACTTAATACCTAAAAAAAAAAAAAAATCATTTACATACATATTCAAAAATGTAGATTTTTATATAAAGAATTTATAGACTAATTTATCTGTTAATAATTTAAATATGACATCAAAAAAAAAAAAAAAAAATCAACTTTATAATGCTACACTAAACTTTCTACTACAAATTACTAAGTAATATAAAAAATGAAGTAATTATCATTCAATTACAGTATAATCTTTACAGCAATTACAGTTTTAGTTCAAATCTTTTTGTAGAAACACTGATATATTTTGGCTGTCATAGTTCATACTGTGTTAATATGTTACCATACATTTGGTCTACCATTTCAACGCGATCACTCTTAAGCGCCAGATTTTCACCCTTAATTTTTAAATTAACATTAGTACCCTTTATGAGTAAAAAATTATAAAATAAACGTTAAGAAAATAAATCTTCGAACATAAGTAAGGTAACTAATATATATAACTGGTTCCAACAGAAAGAACTTAATTAAAATAGATATTGCTAGAACGATTACAAACTAAACTTTAATTACATCGATTTGTTTTATTGTTTATTATTGAGCCAAAGTAATTATTAGTAATAGTAAAATTTTATTGTTGAATTATAAAGTTGATTATCTTTGGTTGTGTTTATTATATATGACAACATTTACCACCTATATTTATATGTGTTATCGTCATATATAAAAATTGAACAGATAATATTAATATTGAGTTTATAATAAATTTAAAAAATAATAATTTGTCTATAATTCTTTTTTATAAATATCTATAAAGAATATTTATTTAAAAATTAAAATTAATGAATTTCGTAATACTTAAATCACTTGTTAAATCCGCGTGTGTTTTGTTTTTAGTCCGTTGATGCTTCATGTTTATAGATGAATAACTGTCAAATGAATCCTACTGTGTACACAGTAATTTGATTAGCTTATTATATGGATATCCAGTCTTTATGGATAAAAAATATAGATACATATATCTAATTTTAAATAATGAAAACAACTTAACACTACTGAAGTATCTTATCTTCTTAATTCATAACCTGTTTGTTAAGTTTTTCGATTAATTCAAATTAAAGTCCCCTAAAAATTCTCAAAGAATAACATAAATATGCTTAAATTATTAGCCAGTTTTTTTGTCCAAAAATGTAGATGTAAACAGTAATAGAAATAAAACTTGTGATAGTTAAACAATAAATGATAATTAGGAATTCTAAACAGTAGTATAAAATTGAAATTCTTTATCGACAATAGGACAAAATGAAGAAATATATAAATAATTGTTGTTTTCTAGAATTACTAGTAATGTTTTCAAATCGCTGATTAAATTGATGAGATTTTTATATCCATTGTTTAGTTTAGTTTTGTCATATTTTTTCTCTCGTTACATTTTTATTATTTAAGCACAAGTGTTATTTTTTTTACACTCATTTATGTTTTAACTTTAAACCTTTTATAAAGATGATTCACAAGCTCAGTTTGAAACGTAACATATTTATAATATGCCTGTCAAGTCTTATATAAATTATTGTGAATATTTAAATAAAACTTGAAATTGATAAAAGTTCATAATAGGTAAATCGCAGATAAAGCCATCTCACGCTTTGTATTATTCTGACGTGTGTTCTTGTAAATATGTATTAAACATTAATATCTCCTCATTCAATATCATTATTAGTAATAATAAATAAAAAAAAAAATTGTAATCCCATTTGGTGTTTTGACTTTTAAATTTATAACCTGATTCTTGCATTAACTGATTTACTGAAATTCCAGTTCTCCAAGTTGTCTAGTTACATAACATAACCTAGACGCTATATGAAATATTACACACTTCTTCTAAGTATTTCATGAATTAAAAAATTGAAATAATTAACAAAAAAATTATGTGCTAACATATTAATTTATTTAAAAAAAATATTGAATTATTTTTTTAGGAGTTTAAAGTGAAATACCGTTAAATTTCGCATTTTAGCTGTTAATATTATAAAGTATATACATGTACTATAATCTGCGCTGCCTCATTAAATAAAAAAATCTACTATTTAAAATTACAACATTTATTGCAAAATTGTAGATAAGTTTAATTTTATCTTCCAGGGGAACATGACATTTTGTTTAAAACTGTATGTTTCAAAAATTATTTTTTGTTACTTATTTTTACTTAATTTTATGACTTCGTTGTCTCACTGCATGACTGATAAGAATTTTCTTAAATATTTAAATAATCTGACAATGATTATTTCAGTTAAGTTGTCCTTTTTGATCATATTCTTATTGAAAACTGATACAAAGTAAAAAATAAGTCTTAACTGAACACAATGTTTTTAAAATGTTAAAATGATAAAAAAAAATACAAAATTCCTACCGGCTTTGTGATGAATGATTATAAGAAAATATAAATATTTTATTTAACTGAAATATTTGATTATTTTGTTGATGAGCCGACTCTATTTCATTGTATTTACTATTATATAAATCTGCTGTGGAATTTTCCTTGTTTGTATTATCTGAAATAATGAAATTAATAATTTCTTTTTTTTTGGAAGTAGTTTGTTAACCTCATTTAGCAAAAATTACTGAAATTTTACTGGGTTTAGTTACAGTTTAATTTTCTGCATCTTTTATACATAATTATTTTTATACCTATTTATACATTTTGTTTATAAAATATGTTTAGATTAAATTTAAACGGTTCTGTAATAAAATACCTATTTTAGAGTAGAGTAGAGTATTCTTAATTGCTTAAAACAACAGTACAAAAACATTTTTTACAATGATACGATACACAAACATCAGTTTTATACATGGGTATAATATTATGTTACAATTATATTATCAATATTATACTATTTCCGTATAATAATTTATCTAACTCCCTAAAAATTTGTATGCGATGCAAAACTGACAAAAATGATGATAAACATAAAAATGTTATGATATGTCAGATGACTATCTCCTTTAATCAAACATTGAAAAACTTCTTATTTTAGCACCTTCTACAATTAAAATTAAAATAAAATACCTATTATATTATAAAATAAATATTATATTATATAAATAAAATACTGTAAAAATTCCGATATCTTTTATCATACATATTCTTTTATTAACTTAGTTATGATTTAACAGTGAATACATTGTTTGCAATTCCAAGCTGATATAGGATTTATTAAATTTTAAATTAATTATTTAAAAAAAAAATGATATAAAATTATGTTATGAATGTATAGGTGTTTTGAAATGTCACGTCTTCAACATTTAAACGCGGGATCGGTAAACCACTTGTATATTATTCGCGTAAATAAATAATCGCATTATAATCGTTATTTATTTATCAGTATTTATTTATATAAATTGTTATCATTAGCGTGAGAAAAGTCACAATTAATATTTTATGCATTACATGAACAGTTGTTTTGCTAGATTTTTTTTTTTATCTTTCTCTGAAACATCCCACGCCCTGACAAAAATGCCCTCTATTGTTTTTAGTTTTTGTTTTTTGCATACAAAGTTTTTGCCTACCTAAAGAATTCATTAGGCAATTAATGAAACAGCGGACACTTATAGATGTGAGAAAATTTCGCTTCCAGGATGTCACTTTTTTTCTTATTTAATATTACATTACTTCGACCAAAACAGCGCAAAAAATACATTTCTATGAAGTCCGCTAAAAAATAAGTAAAAAATCATTGAAAAAACGTCAGCTATGATTTTTTTTCAGTATTTTTTTCATTGTTCGTTATACACTTTTGGCGTCCTATTTTACAGAATATTTATTCTTATAATTTATTTCATTATTCCCTAAACGTTATTTTTTTTATGCTTATTTCATATTTTATACGTACCATATCACTAAATTGGAAAATTAAAAGTTTTGTTCTGATTAATTTTCTAATTGCCCTAGGAACAAGCAAGTTAAAAAAAGTACTGAATGAACTATTTTTAATAATATAACTCTCGTTTTGATGTGGTTTAAATAATATACTGAATATCACTAAGTTAGCAGACAATTTTAAGGGTTTTTTTTACAATCGTTTATAGATAAAAATACATGCTATAGTTTATAGATATCATTTATAGATACTGTAGTTTAAACTGAATGTAGAAAACATGTAGATTGTTGTAAGAATTCCGTTATAGAAAATTTAACTAATTCTTCTATAATCCTATCAGATTTCTTAGGTTTTTTTGTTGCCGGAATATAAAATTACTTTTCAATATGGGAATAACAAAAATGTCAGTAAAGCTCAAAACGTAATTTTAAGTGATAATAATGGAGTAATATTACCTACTTCTTCTATCTTCTATAAAGAATTTTATAAAAAGTAACAAATTGTTTGGAGAGTAAAAATATAGGCGTCATTATTTAAGAATTTAACGGCTACGGGCTACAATTTATTTTTTTAATTTTACTTAAATAAGTAACGTGAATGATTTTGCTCCACTTTTATTGTTGGACTTTTCATTGATGCAATTTATTGATACTACAATATAAAATTTTATTTAAATTACTGATTTTAAATATTTTTTCTTTCGGCTTTTCGATGATAAAACAAATCCGAAATATTCTTGTCATTAAATATTTACCAATTTTCGAATATTGTGAAATAATACACTATAAGGTTGATGTTAATATTTCAGAGATATTTCAATTAAAGTAAACAACCATGTAATGAACTGTTAAATTGAGAAATTTAAAATAAGTAAATATTTTATACAGTATTGTCGTTAAAAAATAATACACAGTAGAATGTAATTTTATTTAATTCATCATTCAAGTTTACTTATAGCTGATTGGGCAATTTTATGAAATTGCCTGGCATCTCATAACGGAAATGTAATATTCTTTTAGTTTCGTTTAAGGTAGTTATTACAAATTTCTAATAATTGATCTGTAATATTCTCTAGGCTATTTCATAAATAAATTATTATTATAATATGTCTTTTTTTTTTTTTAATCAGAAACATGAACGAGCCAAATAATGAAATAGGGAAAAATATTAATAAATATCCATTGTTTTCATTTGAAAATTTTTAACATTATATTATTTAAACTAATTGTGGGGTCACATGTGGTGTAGTGGTTTGCATAGCAACCTACAATACTAAAGTTTGTGTCCCGGTGCGGTGGCCCTAGGATTTCTTAAATCAGGAAAAAAATCCTTGGCTATGTTGTCCCTCGGATAGGACGTAAAATGGAGGTCCCGAGCCTGTACGATGTCAAGTACTCGTTAAAGATCCCTATCCTAATTATACCTGGATAGAGAAAATTTAGGACTCCTCTGTAGCATCGTCCGATTAGCCTTAGTAGCAGAAAGGGACGTTAAACCAACAAAAAACTAATAGTAATACATAATTATAAAAAATATATTTTCTAAATTTAATTAAACAGGTACTGTTATAATCCTGTTTCTCTTTAAAATTTTCCAATTCATCATTTATTTTTTGAACAAACTGATGTCTTGCTATTGTTTAAATTTGCATATCTTCGGAATAGTGGCATAAATCGAAATTGTCAACATTAAATTTTAATTTAAAAAAAAATTACGTTTTTATTGTTTAAATATTGATTTACAGATACAGGTAGTGAAGTTGCTAGCGTAATTATGAAACTTTTCTTTCATAAAATTTAATAAACTTATATTGGTTAATTAATCGGAAAAAATAAAATTTTGGATTTATTTCATTTTCACACTTTATTTATAAAAATAAATCAAGTGCTTAAGTGTAAGGATTGTGTAATAAGAGATAAATAATGCCATGATAAGGCATGTATTGGTAGCACTAACATAATATTTTGTTTTGCATAGATAGAACTGAAGTGACTAAGATGTTACCGGTTACTTATATTTTTTTTAAAATCGGTTACGTTGTTACCGATTACTGATATTTAAAAAAAAAATAGTCTTAAAGGATAATCTGAAGCATAAAAATTATCATTTAAACTAAAAATGTTATTTGCGCTTTATCAAATTAAGAAAAAAACATTGAAAAACGAGCAATCCCATCCACGCGTTGCTGTGACCGAGTAGCTATAATGCGTTGAATTAATTATATCCTATTTATTTTAATACAGTCAAATCAAAATTCGCTGATAAGGAGAAAGAAGTTTTAGCTAATCTCAAACCAAGCGGGTTTAAAATAGAACGTTACGCTTTAAATTGTTTGTTAAAGAATTTAGAAGGGTTAAAGTTTTCATTTTTTACGTCTCTTATTTGACCATAGGCGGGCGCAATCGACTATAGGGTGCGCTAGTAGCATTTTCAAAATGTCGGAAAGAACGGGGATAGACTTAGTTGATGTAATAGAGATAGTTGGTAATTTTAAGAGACCATTAATTGAAGGACAGGCTATCCTTGATGCAAACCACATAATAACATGTGGAATAATATCTAGAAGTAAAAAAAACAGTTATTTTACAAGCCTTGTGCCTTCAAACTAGCAATTTTAAAGGACTGCCCCATCAAATAAAAGTGGAAATCAAATTTATTAATAATAATAAGCAATTTTCTTGTCATTGTAAGTGTAAAGCTGGTAGTTCTGGTAAATGCAAACACATCATTGTAACTTTACTCTACGTTTTTCGGTTTGTAATAACATTAATTACCTATTCATACAATCATTGTTATGACAGCTTAGATTCTTTGTCATATTATTTATTTATTTGACAAAACTTTCAGGCTTCGCATTGAAAACTTGGAACAATTAAGCACAACGGATGTAAGACAAAAATGGGGAAAATTAAAAAAGAAAAACAAATATGACACCATGGTCCCAATGTTATTTGCATAAAACCAACATTTTGGAATAATAAAATGTCAAATACTAATATTTACCTGGATAAACATAGTCACTTTCTTTAAAATGAAGACTAAATATCGTCATATGTTTCGAAACAGGCTTATCTATTCTTAATTTTACAATACACTCTTTAAGAAGCTTTTTATATTTTGGAAACAAATGGAATGACACATCTTTAGATTTTTTTTAAGAACACTGAGGGACCGAGCAATACCTATTAGACATTTTTCCAATAATTTTTTGCTCGATCGGGTTTTAATTATGGAAAAATAAATTAAAAACGGCAAAAAACCCTATGAATCCCAGGTAATCGCACGGCTTCTATCCCCGTTTCTCTAGTTCCTCAAAGAAGCAGCACCGTCGCTTGCGCTCGCCTATAGGAAGTATTAATGATCCATTCAATTAGCACTAACTAGATTATTCCAGCAGAGGCGATAGTAAATATAAATAACGCACATGTAAATGGAAAGAATATAATTAGAGTAGGATTTAGTACAATAACAATAGACAGCCAAAATGTGTACCAAATTAATCTTTTACCACTATAAATATTAATTCAATTCTGAATATAACACATGATGATATGAGATTAGGCATCATACCGATAGGTTCTACCTGAAATAGGTTACCAAAATGTCTTTTGCAAAAACAAAAGATTCGATGTTTTCCCCACACATGAAAAGCCGACACATTATTGCTTATCGGAAAAAAAAAATTGATTTTCCTAATCCAAGCCAGAAAAATGGATTCTGCTACTGGCTGCTAACTCACCATAAATATCGGAAGAAAATGAAGTGTTGTGTCAATAAATCAATTTACACCGCTATCTTTTGGAAATTTATAGGACTTACAAATAATCGTACTCAATTGTAGTTCAATAAGCATCTAATATGCAAAAAAATAATTATTGATGCCAATAATTGAGATAAAAACTATCCTATCTTTTCAGTTGGACCAAAACTACACACAATGAGCCAAATTTTAAAAAAATCGGTTGAGTAGTTTCTGAACTTACCCGCAACAAACATCGGGACATGAGATCTTTATGTATATAAAGATAAAACCAATCAATCTGAAGTGGGAAATAATTTAAGATTTATGTTAAAGATTATTTAAGATTAAGGATTAAAGATTTTTTTTTTTTTTAACTTAACTCTTATGAATAATGTTGAAGTTGGAAGCGGTCGCCAAAAGTTGTAAGAAGAAAGAATAGGCGATAACTTTTAGGATTAGCATTATTACCATCCCATTCCTTTCATTACAAATAGAATAAATTATATTCAGAAATTGATTTACGAGGTTACTTTTCTAAAAGTTCCCTCATAAAATAAATTACCGGCTTAAAGTCAATTCTGCTTTTTCACATTTTTTTTTTTTTTAATGTTCAGAATGTACACAGGAGCTTTTTTTTTTTTTTACACGCGTAGAATAAACCAACAGGATATTGTTATTATTATCCTCTGTGCTAATTGACTGAAATACAAAACAATGGGACGAATTGCTAACAATGAAAATGTCCGAATGAAAGACAGCCTACAAGTTTGATGAAGTCAACAATATATCTGTTCAGTTTGCAGGAGAAGACGCGGTATATTGTTAGAGCGCACAATATTGTCTTCGCAAGAGATATACCCAGAAATTAATATTGTATTGTGGTACCTACATACATTGGATATGGTACGAAATGTGTCAATATTGGGCAACCTGGTAGAACTCTTCATACAATGCACTAAGCGCAATAAATAATTGTTATATTATTCTGAATTGAAAAATGAAAAACAAAACAAACAATTTTAATATTTTTAATAAAATATGCAGAGGAAAAGAAAAATCTGATATGTAAATATGAATATATATGAAGATCAAATTTTCAGGATACAAATATTTCAAGTATGGCAACAAATCTAAAAGAGTTAAACAATATTTTACATAGAACATATTCAAAGTTTAAATAAAAATCAGTAATTACTGTAAAAACCCTCTACAATAATAAAATTAATCCACACACAAAGAGGAGATCTACCACTCTCTATGTTTGAAGACATTTTGAAATAATACCTCATGTCCAGAAGTAATTTAGAAACTTTCTTGATGAATAAAAAATTATTCTTTATTTATTAAAATCAAATTATTATGAGTCAAGGCGAACTAAATAAAATATGTAAACAAACTTTTAATCAATTTGAACATAAATTATTTACAAATAAAATTAATAGTTTCAGTATAATAGATCTAAAAAAATAACGATTGCTACCAATTGGTAGTTTCTCCACATACTTTACATGTTATTAATTAACTTATATCTTGCTTAATTATTGTATTGATATTATACAGATGTAAATGTCAATAAATAAATTAAATAAAAAAACTAGGTCCACTAAAAATCTTAATCGAAATTACGTTTTAGTTCAGAAAAGTATTTAGCTAAGCCAGTTTTAGGTTTTTAAGTAACCTTTTTCGTATCTTTGTACTCAGATTCTATGTTGATTTATTCTATTTTTCAAAATTTTTAATTGTCATCCTAATATACATATTAGGGCAGAATAAACAGTTAACTCTGTATTTAAAATCGAAATCTAAATTTTTATTTTGTCTTTAAGAGAAGTGAATATATATTTGGTGGGTTTGTCTGCAATTTTTACTTCAATGATTGCATGGAATCATAATATGCAGTAAATAATTCTATACTTGATATAGTTTGTTTGTTTAACGAGACTTTATGCTACTAAGGCTAATCGGAGGATGCTACAGTGGGAGTCCTAAATTTTCTCTATCCAGGAATAATTAGGATAGGGAGCTTTAACGTTAAAGGGAAGAGGGGACTCTGAGACCAGGTGACTTACCTGACATCGTACAGGCTCGGGACCGCCATTTTACTTTTTATCCGAGGGTGCCGTCCTAGGTGTTTTTACTCCCGTGTTTTTACGTTTAGTATTTTAAGTTTCTATGCTAACCACTATACCATTGGTGACCCAAGGATTCGATATAGTTAAATATTATAAACAAGTTATTATAAAGTTAAATTGGAATAATTAGCAAGCCCCTCCAAATCTGCCTTGCATCATGTTAAAAAAATACAATATGTATAGATTTTAGTTTAAATTAATTTCACTTCTCCTATGAATATATTTTGCGTTTTATTTGGAGAGATATAAATATTATAATAAATATTTAAAGACTTATTGATAACAGTTTTAGTAAAAGTGGAGTCATCAAATTCCCATTATTGGCCATTTGTGGTATAATGCCTTCGACACTGTATTGTTGTGGGTTCAAGAATATTAGTTTCTTTTTTAAATATTTCATTCTTTTTTTATTTGATGTACTATATCATTGTTGAAATTATTTCATTTGATACAATAATTTAGAAATATGTATTTGCAAAAAATAGTAAATAGTAGTACATACATTTTTGTAGCACATGCTTTTTAAGAAGAAAAAAAAAAAAGATGTTCAACAATTATCTATAATATCATTTGTTCGATTGTTAGCCTTATTCACTATTGGATCATTCATTATTGGGTAAAAAAAAATTTTTTTTGTATTTTAGTTAAATTTTTTATCCTTAACATAAGAAATTATAAAAACCTAACATGATTTACTTTTGAAAATTAAATGTTTTAATTTGTTAATTTTTTCATATCTAATGAAATAAATTATTTATAATAAGCATACTTATATTACATATAAAACCTAAATTATAATAAACCAATAAATAAAACAATGTATAAACTTTGTTACTTCTTCTTTACAACATACAACATACAAATAAACATATAATAAAAAAAAAAAAAAATATTTCTCTCCATTAAAATATTATAACATTAATGTTGATTTAAATTATTTTTTTATTTACGAAAATTATAATAACTTTAGAAATTATAATAACAAGATAAGCTCGAATTATTAACTACGTTATAGAAATTATCTACTAGAGAAAATAGACTTAAAAGTATGTACATACATTCGATACACATGTGTATAAAAATATACAAAAAACTGTACCTATATTCTTTTATTCACACAGCGAAACTAAGCCCCTAGTACATTTCTTCTTATATTTAGTTAGAAATGGAATATTTTAGAAGGGCGGAGAAGATTTTCGAAACATGTAACAAAACAGTTTTGTAACTGTTCTAACGAAAATTCCAGATGTTGGAACATAGTTGGCCGTACCTATAACGAAGAAGAAATGTTTGGGGGTGCAAACCATAAAATACCTTTTATCATGGTCTTACTTCATTAACTATAATCTTGCATTTTTTAAAATTCAATAACATAATTTTTTACATTTATTTTTGAATGCCACTCTATGCCACTAAGGCTAATCGGACGATGCTACAATGTGAGCCCTACATTTTGTCTATCCATGTATAATTAGGACATGGATCTTTAACAAGTTCCTGGCATCGCACAGGCTCCGAAACTCCATTGTACGTCCTCCATACGTCCCATAAAATAAGGACACGAACCCGCGACCTTATGTTATTTTTATTTAACATGTTGAATTTTGTTTAATATTACTCATAATGTTGATATTTCTTAATATAATTTCCCTTATTGATTGTTGTCTGTTTTTTTCTTATTATTCTCAAAAATATAATATTTGATTTACACGTATTAGCGCTATTTATTTTAATCGGACCTCCGACCATTTCTTTTCAATGTAACAGACGAAATGATATTGTTTTCTTCGCGTTATAATATGTTTAGTGAAATTGAAATTGCATACTTAAATAAATAATAAATAAAACGTAAACAAGTTTTTTATTTATTTAAGGTTATGTGTGTAATAGGTGTGAGTGTGTATGTATATATGTTTAGATGTAAATTTAAATTACTTTATTTGAACCTTTTCAACTTTAATATTGCGTTTAATTTTCTATAGACCTTATTGAGTTATTATTTCTGCTATCTAAATTTGTTTGAATGTTGGGAACACTGCATATTTCCCTGTTAGCCCTCCTTCCATATGGGAAGGTTTCAGTCTGTTTCTAGCTTGCATGTGAAACTGTTGTAGCCCTGAAGATGCCTGAATAGGCGAAAATTTGGCATGTAATCTGCATGATATAGTGAATTATTGAAATAATACGAGACTTTGAGGCCTTGCATTCTATATATAATATTAAACGTATATTGCATTCTATATATCAAATAAAACGTATATTATATAAGATATAAATATATTTTAACTAAAAATTTCTCGCTTTACTCCGTAGTGTCGGCATCTTACGGAGAAAATTGCCGTGTAATCCGTGAAGGATCCTTCATCTCGAGGCCGTCCCTAAATAAAAAAGAAGATGAATAAAAAATTCCGATGATGGTCGGGGGTTCCTTTATTATGACATCTCCATCCCACCTCGACATTATCTAATAGTTGTTAGTTCTTACAGGACTGTGTCAAAACAGCGCGCACTGTTTTATTCAAAGCCTCGCTAATTCGGGTTAAGCATTGCATCACACATTCAGACTCGACGCATAAATTTCTAATAGTTCTGTTAATTGTAAAGTAAACTCACTCTCTCTCTTTGGTGTATTAGTTGCTTCAATTGATTGTTACATAATTGCACTCAATTTATTATTTACACAGTCATTTCATCTCTATAGCTCTCTGTAATACGATTACTCTCAGTTTAAGATTTAGCCCTCTATGTTTATGTATATGTATATACGCTTAGTGTGTATTAACACGGATTGGACGGGTGATTTAGTATAATTGGTTTATTTTCGGACTTTATCGTTCGTTATACCTTTTAGAGTATATACGTACTCGTGTATAGACTAAACCCGCCGACGCTGTCTTGCTCCGATATTAAATTTTAGGTAAATAAATAATTGTATTCCAGCGCAAATTAACCTAAAATCATCATTACACATTGTAGCATAGTGTAAATTACTGAATTGTAGAGATGAGAGATAGTCAACTGTTAATCTTTACGATAGGTCAAATGATGTTCAGGATTTGCAGTTTGAAAAAAAAAAATATTTTCGAAAGCCAACGTTTCGATTCAACTTGTGGATCTTTATCAGGGTTAAAAGATGGTAAGCATATTACATGAATCTTTAAATAAGTAGCTGGTTAGCAAGATAAAAATGCTTACCATCTTTTATATTATTATAAGTTCTGTAAAATATTCATTTATTGTCATCCTTTAGCTTAGATACTCATATATTTGTTTTCTTTTAGCCCTGATGAAGATCCACAAGTTGGATCGAAACGTTGGCTTTCGAAAATAATATTTTTTTTCAAAATGAAAATCCTGACCATCATTTCACCTAACGTAAATCACTGAAGTTTAAGAAAGAATTATAAAATGTTATAATGTTATTTACATACATACATTATGTATACATATTTATATTTTTCTTGGATTTCTTTAATGAAGGAGTCTCTTCTATGTGTTATATTATATTCAATTGTCCCAACGTTTCGGGCTATTGTTCCATCTTCTGGGGCTATCTATTTTACAAATCTTTAGTTCCATCGCCAAATGTCCTTATTTAAAGTTGTTATATATGAACATATAACTGTCATCCTTATATTACACTATTACCTTATTTTAACACTTTTTTAGCTCTGGAATAATTTCATTGTCACATGTTAAAACTGTAGCTGCTTTTTCAACAAAGTATCTACTGTATCATTAACCCTTTGCACTCGGCACCGTTTTGTTGGCATATTTTTTATTATATTTTTTATAATTTTATAAAAATATCGAAAATAGATCTAAAAATTGTGTAAAAGTTTTGCTAATTAAGAGAACCTGAGCGGATAACAATGGAAACCCCTTAGATTTCACAAAGATTTCGCCGTTCTTATAAATAAAAGCATAAAAAATCTAATTTGAGAAGTAAACACAGTTTTAAAAATTACGAGTTGGGACCATGTTAGTTAAAGTTTTTTTTAGATATCCAATCAGAAAAGCTCCTAAAATGAGAAAATCTACTTAATAACTTTCCGGTTAAAGTAGAAGCACATGGAAACTAATCTAAATCAAAGTAAAGTGATTATTTAATGCCCCGAACTATATTATTGTACAATTGAGGAAATAAAAGATGAATTAAAACTACAAAATATAGCCGATGTTAAAAGATTAACCTACTATAAAAATAACCGCGACCGTCATTTATCACCAATTGCGAAAACTCCTTTATATAGTTTTTACGATTTCTTTATGTCCTTATATTTTAAAAAATGAAAATTGTTTGCATTGTCTCCGTTTCGAGCTTGAAGACAAATTTAAAATGGCTCCGCCTCGGAGACCTCGAGTGCAAAGGGTTAAAGATTAAGTTTATTTGTTGTAAGTCTTCACTAGCTCTGTATGTCGGATCTGTAATCCTGTAAGTAGCTGCAAAGTCCTTTTCCTACTTAGTAACTTTTACGTGTAAAGGAGTCTAGGAATAACTAACGTATAATTACTGTTTTATCATTCAAAGTATTGTATTATTTGAGAATACTTAGGACTTGTGAGGTTTTGTTAATATGTCTAGTCTCCAAGTAGGTACTTAGGAAATGGAACCATTCGAGAAGGGGGCGGAATAGGGAACAAAAGGCATCCAACTCGTATTTAATTTTGTCCCCCCCCCCTCCTTGACAAAACTTTCCTTTTATAGATATTTCAAAATTAAAGGCTATTAGGAAGAAAACTTTTGAGGACAATTATCCCCCTCAAGTTCCTAAAGGCTAAGCTAAGAGAATATAACCTACCATTCGGTGAATTTATATTTCTCTCTGGGCTTGATAATTGGGGCACATCTTCTTATGTTGCCGGTTTAATTCTTAGCCATTAAGTATTCAATCTAAGTATTCTAAAATAAGGAATTCAATAGCCATATATAAAACTGTCTTTGAAAATATGTTCTTATAAAAATAAATATAAACTCTTAAAATTCACCAAAAGTTTGGTACACTTATTAAAAAAGTCTACTCCGCTTCAAAGACGATTGTCTTTCATATTACCAGGGGGTCACTAAAATTTAATGTACGTATTTCTACCCACATATCAGACAGATGTTACTTCAATAATATTTATTTTCAATACAGGCATCTATTAAAAATGCTGCAGTCTGTTGCAGTCATATTATTTTAACTTTAAGATTTGAAGATTAAAATAATGTACTAACAAAAGGAGATCTCAGAAAAATCAATCTATAAACCTCTATAAGTTGAAAACAATCTATGCAGTGGGGTTTCTTGGATTACTTGAATAAAGTAGTTAAGTTGTTGAAGTAATTAATCAGTAAAAAGTGAAATGTTCGAAAAGAGAAACAAAAAAACCTATCTTTTCTTCACTTTAAAAAATATATAAAATCTGTTATGAAATTGTTAAAATTTTTCTAATGTCAACAATTTATAAATATATATGCCATTAGTTAATTTTCTTTACATTAAACAGAAAGTTTACTTTCTTCTTCCGTCAGTTGCTCGGAGTTAGTGGTGGCAGTTATCACAATGTATGGCAGATGGATCTTAAAATGACGCGAATGTGTTTCTTATATATGTGTTCCAACTTGATATGGAATATTATACAAACAAAACATCACTAATGCACGGATGTTACCCCGATCGTTGCTCTTCATGTTAAATATTATTAAAAACAAAAAAAATTGAAAACAAATTTAAATCTAAATTTTATTATTTTTTTCTTCAAAAGCACATCTCCCTTAGTATTTTTTTTTTTTTCGAAAACCAATAACGGAACCCTCAATTGCTTCCTGGATCGATTCTTTTTGTTTTCGCAATTTTCGCCGCTAAAAGACTCCCCCCCCTTCTCGGATCCGATGAAGGATAAAGGGTCGTACGTGCGAAGCCTGGTAAGCCCTTGATTTAAAGTCATTGTTATGTCTTAGCCCTCCCCACTCCGGCGTTAATTCTGGACCTTCCTCTGTTTGGATTACCTTTCTATTTCTCTTCGGGGGCTCCTCAGGAGTGAAGGGAAAAGGAAGAAGAAGGAGAGGAAAAGAGAGTTAGTTTTTGAGCGAGAGCTGTTGGGTTGGTTGAGGATAGTGGTGAGGAATCGCAATAAAGGAGAAGCTTCTAATTTAGCTTGACTTAGATCTAGACCGATCGCGGCTACTGAATCGCTAAAGCGTTTCTTTATAATTATTTATTTTGTTTGGTTTAACGTCAAATTTATGCCACAAAGGCTAATCGGACGATGCTACAGTAGGATTCCTAAATTTAGCCCATCTAGGTTTAATTAGGATAGGGATCTTTAACGAGTACCTGACATCGTACAGGCTCGGTACCTCCATTTTACGTCTTATCCGTTGGACGGCATAGACGAGGATTTTTTACTTCCATTAAAAAATCCTAGGACCACCTCGGGACGAGAACCCGCGATCTTTAGTAAGTTTGCTAACCACTACACCATAGGTGACCCCAATTATTTATTTTATTAGGTTTTATCGGAAATCAGGGTCAAATAATAAATAATAAATGGCTGAATGAGTAAACGGCTCTCATGATATACTTAACTCATTTATTTGACCCTGTTTTCCTGTATAACATTAAAATATAAGTAATTAAAAAGGAAACTCTTTACCGATTCAATTGCCGCGGTCGGTTTAGATTTATGGGAAGGAATCAATTACTTCAGAGGTCACATGTAGCAGAGCAGCTTACTATTCTAAAGGTCGCAGGTCCGCACCCCACTAGGATTTTTAAAGGGAGTGTAAAATCCTTTGGCTATGGCATGCTTTGAATGGGATATAAAATAGATTTATCGAGCCTGTGCGATGCCGGTACTCGTTAAAGATATCTCCTGGAGACCTTTATATCTGGATCTATATCAATATTTAGGGACTTAAAACAACACTATATACTTTTATAAATACGTTTTAATTACTTTGTCTTCGCAGGAGTGGGTTAATTTTAAAATTAATGAGATCGGTTTACACAGAATTTGATATTCTAATAGAATATCAAATAGAATTTGATATTTCCGATAAAGTGGCTAAATTGACAATCGGTTTTGGCGGAAAGACTTACCCGATTTTAACTGTGAGGACCTCAGTCGACGCAAAATTTAATGCCCTTTTATTTTAGAAAGAACACAATTTCTTCCGGGATAAATCGTTCGGCATTGTCAAATTTTATTATTATTCAATAAAAATTGTTTTAACCCAAAAAGTTTTACAATATAATAATGCTTCTTATATAATTTTTTAGCAAAGGCAAAATATACTTCATTGACCTAAACATGATAGTTTGTAAGCAAGAGTTTTTTTTTCGTTTTTAAGAGAACAAAATTATGGAAATAATTCACAATCGATCTCGTGATCATCATTATCTTTTTCATTGTACCTAATAATTAAGTAATCTATATAAATAAAGATGAAATTCTGTTTGTTTGTTTGTTCTTTATAGAAATCCATACCGTTTGTTTTAACTTCTCAAATTTCACTCATTTCACTTTCCGATCTTCAGCTGATATTCTTTATTGTTATAAAAATCGTTTTGATCTCGCTTTACATTGGTTTTTACGAAATCGACCGTTTGAGTCGATAAAAGTCTGAATTTTTAGATTTAAAAAATGTATTAAAAGCTAGTAATTAATAATTATACTTCTTAATAAGTTAACCAAAAAAAAATCCAATAAAATCAATATATATTATAAAGCAAAGTGTACAATGTGCGTGCCGATAAGGCTCAAAAACCACTCAACGTATGTTTAATAAAGTTGTCAGTGTGTTGCTATACAACCCCTAACGGAGAAGAAGGTTTCCGTTTTTCTCTTATGGGTGTAAAATTGAAGAGAAAAGGACTGGAATTTTAAGCCTCTCGCACCATTCAATTAGCCTCTCTGAGATTGAGATACGAGTTTATGAATGAAAGATTTAGTTCGAGCTCCAGGCTACCAGGAAGCGCTAGGGTGCGTTTCACTCAATGTTTATTGATCATTCATCCAGTGAGGTTGTAAAGGTTATGTATTTTTTCAGCTGTTCTTTTTAAATTACTAAAATATTAAGCGATAATAATTAGTTTATCCTTTTCTTTCAAAATAAAATAATGATTCTACATCTCTGCAATCTATTAGAAAACCCACTGGATTCCTTAAAAAATTAATTTTCTCATAAGAAGGCTAATTGATCAACACATTACATTTAATCAATATAAAATATAAACTCAAGTAAATTTAATGCAATATGAGTGAACATTTCTTAATAGTGCAGTGAGCGAATAAAAACAGACATAAAAAAAGAGATGAGTTGACTGAATATAAATCGAAAATAAAAAGGATGAAGTGTATTGTATGTAATTATGAAAAAGAATTTGGTTTTCACTTTGTAATAGTAGTAAGATTCGAGATATGCAGAAACTGTTCAAATTACGGGGGGTATATCTCAAGTCTGCAGAATATTGATACCAAGTTAAAACCGAATTTTCAAGAAGGTGCTAATTTTGTTCCATATTTCCTTTAATTTTAAAGTTTTTCTGGTATTAAAACTACCACACAACTACCGGAGCGAAGCCTGGCACCCTAGCTAGTTATATCATAAAAAAAAAAAAGGCGCCGAATCGCACTCAGATTTTTTATTTTTATTTTTTTGTTCTTCTTGAAAGTTGAGTTTTAGAAGATTCTTTAGTTTACCGAGCACTCGACGATATATATAAAGCGACCCTGTATCAACAGAAAACTGATTCCCGAAACACTATTTCACGAAGCCCACATGCCCTGTCGGATGTAGAGGGGCCCGCTGAACTGACTCTTAGGAAATTACTGACACTTCTCCAATGTACTGCGGAACGAACAGATGACGACAGAGAATGGAGATGGGAAATGAAATCGTCGGTCCTGGGTCCCATGTTGGGATTTAAACTGCTCCATACGTTCCCTGTTTGTTCCCATACATCATCCCACTGTGGGTCTTCTGTTATTGTTTCCTTGATTAAACTTCTCTACCCCGATCCCAACTCTTCTCAATCACAAATCCTTTCGTTATTTGCTCACAATCGTTTTAATTTCAATCTGATCTCATGAAAATTTGTCCGGAAAATCGACTCCTTTGGAGGAAATGGTGAGGTTTTATCTTTCCCCGGCTACCCTTTGTTAAGGGATGCAAATTTGATGAGACTAATGAATAATTTGTACCTTCTGTTTTTTTACTGTAACCTTAAAAAAAATTATTAATTATTCATGGCACTTAAATTGTAAATGAACCGCTTGTTAATTATTATTTGTGGTATTATTATTATTAAATTAGAGCTGTCTTAAGACTCCAATTGTTTTTTTTTTTCTTTTAATTCTAGCTTTTGTAGTAAAATTTCATATTTTTTTTTATTTCAAAAGATAAACTAAAAAAAAAAATTATAAATAGTAAAATTAAATTTGGTTAGGGTAGTTTTGTCCTACCTCGATCATTTGACATAGTTAAAGATTGCTGGAATCGTAGTAAAATATTTTACTAAAACATTTACTTAACCATTATTTACACCTTTTAATATTTTTAAATAATATGTACGCACTTGTATTTAGATCACAATCTTCAAGTTAAAAAAAAAAATTGTTACTCAAGAGATAAAATTTCAAACATTATATGATTGTTTCGAATATAATCTGTGTTAATAAAGATAAAATTGTTTGTTTGTTTGTTCTTCATAGAAATCCATACCGTTTGTGCTAAATTCACCAAATTTCGCTCTGTGGTCTTTCACACTAGGTGCGAACACATGTCCATATTAAAATTACACAACTTCGGCCAATCTCTGGTTATATTCTTTATTGTTTTAAAAATCGTTATGATCCCGCTTTACATTAGATTTTTACGAAATCAACCGTTGGATTAAAAAAAAATCTCATTTCTGTCCTAACGAACTTTTCTTCACCCACGGCTTTTCTAATTGTTTTTCAAGTTCCCTGGGTGAAACCGGGATATAAAGCTAGTTATAAATAAATTAAATATGAATATCTATGAATTATTTTATTAACATCATAAAATTATTATAGTGATATAAATAAAGTATTAACATGTACACGAAATCTAAATAATTTGGACAAAAAAAAATTGTCTCTGTTGAATAAAAATTGGTCTTATAACAAGTTCCCTCAAGTTTTTAATTTTATTTTAATTAATTTTAATTTGAAATTAGTAATTGTTTTATAGTGTGATATCTATAAAAAGTGATAATTAAAATTAGTAAAGTGGGCCTGACATGTTTTTTGACACCTTTGGAATTCAATGCTAACTTATAATATCAACGATTGTTAACAATTTGTTTGTTTGTTTAAAGTTGTTTGTTTAAAAACTTTAACTCTGCGGAAATATTTTAATAAAAACTTTATAAATGAAATTCATTTAATTTTAAAAATAGATTTTAATTGAATTTAAAAAATATAATTTCGAATAAAAAGACTGGTGACGCTGGCTCAAAATACCGTATGATTGAGTTTCATACAGACACAAGGTGAGTACCCACTGTTGATTTGACATTTTTATGTTGTAATTTATATAAATTACAACCTGATACTAAAAGCGTTTATTAAAAAACTCGCATTGTTGTTATTTTTTTATTAATATTTAAATAAATTCTTTGTTTGTTTTGTTTAAAGTCCTTTTATGCTAGTTAGACTAAACGGACGACGCTACAGTGGGATTCCGAAATTGATAGGAATCTTTATCGAGTACCTGATATCGCACAGGCTCGGGACCTACATTTTACCTCCGTCCAAAAGACGGCGTAGATAAGGAATATTTACTCTAAATCCTAGAGCACCTAGCGGAATGCGAACACGCGACCTTTAGTATTGTAAGCTGCTATGTTAGACAATACTCGGCAGGTGACCCCAATGTAATGAAGTTATTACTGTTCAGGTGTTTTGCAGGAAGTCATTACCTGTAATTTCTTGGTCCATTTTCTTATAGCAAATTAGGGTCTGTGTCACTTAAGTGCGTCTCATGAAGTAATTTCATTTTAAGCGGTTTTCACGGTTCCTTTTTTTTTCCTTTACTATTTTCTTCGGCGACTACCTACTTTTCTTTATTATTTTTTTTTTTTTTTTTTTTTTTTTTTTTTCATACCGAAATTAAACCACAATGCAATTGCTTTCCGCTGTAGCTAACAACATATGTCCCACGGAATTCCCCAGGTACTTGTCGATTTTTTTGTTCTCTTTGTACAGAGTTAAAACTTTATAAAACTGTAAGTTTATATGCAAAACTTATAAGATAAAATCAAAGAAGATTAGAGATAGAAAAAAATATATCAACGAATCATAATTCATGGATATATAACTAACTCTTTTTATTTTTGAGGGGGGTGGAAAAGTCTAAATTTGAATTTTCTGCTTGTTTACTATTAAGTATAATTTTTCAATTTAATCTCAGTTAAACAAGCTATAACAACCCAGTCCTAAATAACACACCAATAATGGAAATATTAAACACGCTTTGGGTACTTGAGGATAAAAAATACGTTAAAATTTCTATTTACAATAGTGCTAATGATTTTAATTAACCTGTATTTTGCTAATACAAATAGATTCGACGTATTCTCCACACGATACATAATTGCGCTTGGAAAAAATACGGATTTTTCTAGTCCAAGCAGGAAAAATATAGATTTGGCTACTAGATGCTCACCTACCCTAAATATCGAAAGAAAATGATGTATTATGTTAATAAATCGAGGTACACCGTTATCGTTTTGGAAATTTAGAGAACTAACAAAAAATCACACTCAATGGTAGTATAATAAGCATTCAATTTGCAATAGAAGAAATATTAAGGCCAATTTTATAAATTGTAAAGATCGGTTGAATAATGTTTGATCTTACCCCAGTTAAACATCTTGATACGAGATATTAATAAGTATAAAGATTATTATTAAATTTACTTTACATTAAAGTAACCGGTTCCAAAAAGTAACTGGTTGCAGTTTACTGTATAAGACCCGAAAACTTTGTCTAAAAGGTGATAGGAAACGGAGCGGCGCGGTAAACCCTTACATTGCATTACTTTACATTGTGCAAAGAATAGATGTCAATATTTTTCCTTGAGGTACACCCTCCCTTTTAACCGAGAGAACAGGATCAAGTTTTATTTATGTCATTGGTGTCGTCTTTCAATTTCCTATAACCGAGTAATATTTCGCGGTATTCTTCGGTAAGGAGGGGAGATGTTCGACTTCTCTTCCTCACAAATTCAATTTATACTTTAACAAAAACGACATTGATGGTATCTTGAGAAGGAGGGTTGCGGAAAAGATGTTATTTTCCCTTTTAAAAAAAGGAATTCCGGAACCTTTATGAAATTAAGTTAAAAATTTAACGATAGCTTTTTTTTTTTTTTTTTTTTTTTGAGAAATCGTGTTTAATTAGGATATGTAAAGTGATTCCATTATAGTAGACATTGCTTGCCGTTCAGATTTATTTAAGATCAAGGCACAAGCCATATTTAGTTTATGAAAATCAACAAAAAATACAAAGATTTGTATTCATATTTGTCCGTGATAAATAATAATATCCTAACAAATTACTGAACTCATATAGTATAGTAGTAACTGTACCATAAGTTGGCAATGCTCCAATATTTGACATTTTGCACAAAAAGTGTGAATAATAAGATTTAGGGTGGATTATTTTGGTTCAAAATTTGGCCGTGATTTGCCAAGTTATGCTAGTTAGTTGTGCTGCCATCGACATTTGTGTGGAGAAAACTCATGCTTATTTGTGAGAGAGAGGTTGTAATGGCGAACTTTCTAGTGGCCTGATAACTTGGTTTCTGCTACCCTGTTTCATTAAGGTGGAAGTCAAGTTAAATAAGCTTTTTAGTTGGTTTATTTGTGTTCAATTATTTTTTAACTACTTTCATGATATTCATTAAGTTCATGGGAATCATTTGATATCCTTTTCGATTTATTTATACAATGTTTTAGGGCTAAAATGTGGGTGTCAACTATTAGAACAAAAATTAATCTTTAATTTCAATAGTTGACATCGATGTTAAAACTATTGGTGTTTTTTACTCTGATGAAACTGATAGTTAAAAATAATTTGCTTGATTTGAAAAATATTTAGGTTTAATATCGGTAGTGGAATCACTGATCTAGCTCCATCCTAACAAAGATCGACAGGGGTATCAACTATCCGTTCAAACGTGTCAACTAGTGGAATATTCTGTTTGTAAAGTTGACATCGTGTGTGTTTATAATTGACATCCATGCATAGCCTCAGCTTTATTTGACATAATCTTGTTTTGTTGATTTTTTAAATTAAGTAAAAGTCCGAAATTATAACAATTTTATTTTATTAGGGAGTAAAATATATCGTAAAGTTAAATAGTTGAATGGATTGTATAATACAACTTATAATAATTATGTTTTAAATAGTTGTTAAATATAAATGTTGGAAATATAATTCAAAAAGAAACCTGAAAAAAATTCAGTTAATCAGGAGATACCTGAAAATGCTGCAGCACTGGAAGTAGAGGAAACCATACTATCCCAACCAGAAATTTGGGACGAGAAAGAAAATCAGAAAAACTTAGATTCCCAAGAGCAGGAGCAGAGAATTAATGTTGATCAAGGAATATTTCTTCAAGAGGAGGAGCAAGGTAGTTTTAAGTGTTGATGAAGGAAAATTTATAATAGTTGGGTGTTCAAATAAGAGATTTAAACTTGCCTAGTAGTAGTGCAAGTTACTAATTTTGCCAGTAAATTAGAGATTCTGGTTTCAGTTTTACAACCATGCATTCGGATGATACCAAGTTTAATTAACATCGATACATGTTGCACAGTCTCATCAGGTGATATTATATCCGTGATACATATGCCCAAAGTTTTTACCTTTAATGGACAGTAAAGGTACCATTTCAGTTTAAGTGTTTGTGTATAAAGTAATTAAATTGTGGAAATTTTATATGTTTCGTTTCAATTTTTAATAGTTTATAAATAAAAAATGATCAACTTTTATTGCAGTCCTTATTACCTAATATTCTCCTTAAGAAATTAGAAAATAATGTGTCAACTATTGGCACAATAAATGTCAACATTCCAAACCTTTCCATTTTGATGTGTCAACTATTGGCACATTTTAGAAGGGTCAAAGGAATCATTTTTTATAAAAACCGCAATTCATAGGATATTGTATTCCCAGTTTTCTGGAGGGATTGGCCTAACTAAATTCATAAAAAATATTAACCTAACATCAATATAGTAGTAGTAAACAGTGTCAATATTCTAATATTTTTTTCTTAAGCTGTCAACTATTGTTACAGTTACCCTAACCCCATAAAAAATTATAAAAATGATAACCCTTATAAACAACGAAGTTATGAAATCCACACCTGAGGCCATGTTAATAAATAATTAAGAAATACTGAGGTCAATAATCCAGATAAAACCTATCATTTCTTTTAAGTTGGACAAAGTACACACAATAAGCTACATTTTATTAAGATCTGTTGAGTAGGTTCTGAGTGAACTGTGGAACGGAACTGAAAATTCTCTAAAACCATTATTTTTAAGATGCGATTAAAAATTAACTATAGATTTAATTCATTTTATAATTCCTTAAAAGTTTCGTTGAATACCGTTAAAACTTCTTAAAGCCAGTTAAGGTCTATTGCCTGAGGAGCTTAACAAAGTGTCTAATTCGATTCGTGCTGAGATATGAACTAAAAATAAAATATTTCTCGCCCTTCTATTAACTAATGCGATTTATAATTTTGTTATAACTTTTAGAACTTGGGGGATGTAATTACCGCCTTGAACGACCCATAATTTTTATAAAAGCCTTTTTCAAGTCCTATAATTTTTTTTTTCTAAAATGGGAATCCAATTACGCGTACTTAAGCTCCATCGTAGGCTTAATTGCCGAAAGTTACTGGACAATAGCTTTAGAGCTCTTTTTTCTCTTACCCTTTTGCACGTTCAAAAAGAACAAGTAAAATTGTTAATTTAAATAAAACTATGGCCTTAATTTGTAATAGACCTGAGAGAACACTCACATTTTTCTTCCACGTTCTTTTGAAATAAAAAATAATATTAGGCAAATATTTTTATTTTTATGAACTATTTAGTAAAATCAAGAAAGTGATCATTGAAGGGTTGAGTGTCTAGTGGAGATGAAATGAAACTGTAATGATTTGACTACATTGCCTAGTATTAATAATAATAATAATAATAAACACTTAACGAACCCGAAGGTTCAATGCCGACACCACAACTCCCTCCCTGCACACTTCTAAAACCAAGTTCTATCCAGACCCATCTTCGACAAATCTGCCTCACACAATCCTCCCACCTCCGTCTCGGTCAACCCCAGGGAAGTTTCGGGTCTTATGCGCAATCTGGGCGCCAGTGATAATAGTTACGTTATAATCATAGGTGTAACAGTTATTTCTTCATGTTTTCAATATTTACTTAATAAACATATGATAAGATTAATGATAACCTTCTTCTCACATTAAACAAGTGTGTTTATATTAGGAGTGTTTATAATTATGGGAATTTTACAACTTATTAAGGATATTCCTGACAAGGAACATTATAGGAGTCCACACTAATACAATAGAAGGTTTGTGGGCTGTTGCTAAAAGAAGAAATAAAATCCAGTGTGGTACCGGTAGGAGTCACCTCGACTCCTATTTATGTGAGTTTATGTGGAAACAACGTAATAAGAAGGAAGACTATTTCGAAAAAATATGGATAGACATTGTTGCTTTTATGCCTCCAATTTAAATTTTGTAAATATATCTTTTTTTACTGTTAGAATTGCTTAATTTGATAATAATATAGGTTAAATGAAACAATAATAGCAATAATAGCTGTGCAAATTATCGGTTATTACTACGTTGTAGGTTATAGTCAAAATGCCGAGGATAACAGGTGATATGAAACTGTGACAGAAGTTAGCCTCAGCTAGTGATTGTAACGTAACTGTTATCACTGGCGCCCAGGTTCCGCATAAGACCCGTAGTTTCTCAGCATGCTAATAATATTTTACGGATTCGCTCGGAACCTAGTTTAGCAATTTTATATTCCCGTATTAATCGCTCTATTATATTTACCGGATACAATTCACTAACGTTCTGCGTTGTGTAAACAACAGTGTTATACGTAACAGAATTCTTAGCTATTATAATCTGCCCAGTGCTCATTATGCTTTTAGGGATTTACTCAAAACAAAGTTTAGCAATTTTATATGACCATTTTATTCAACCCATTGCAATCAAACTTATTATATTTGCCTGATACAGTTCACTCAGTTTGGGGATGGCCGAGTGTGTCGGAGCGCGTCCCGCTGTTAGTCTCAAGCCGAACGGCGGCGCACAGTGGTTGAAAGGCGGAAAAAACCCATTTTTTGAAGGTATTGGAATATTCTTTTTCTTTTCAATATTAATTAATAGAATAGTTACCTGACACATGCCATCAATTTATTCGGATATAATCTGATTTTTAAACTTGTTAGGACCCTTTGAAAATCGATCATTGAAAAGGTTTATTTTTCAACGGAAAATTTATAGCACTATAATAATTTTTAAAACTCGCATTTTTGTTTCTTAGAGCGATTTTCCTTCATAATCATGAAAAGCGATCTCACATATTACACTAGCATAAAAATGATGCTATTTGGTCTATGTTTTAACCCAGAAATAAAATCCCGAATAAATGCAATAAAATTAAGACAAAAAATTTTTTTGGTAATCCATATTTTTCTAGCGCAGCCGAGCGCAGTTTTAAAATCCATTTTTTTAAGAAGAAGATACATTCAAGGAAATATTAAAACATATTCTAGCTGCGTCCACCTGCGTCCGTACGTGTGGGATTTGACAAGGTTTTTTCCGAAAATAGTTGATTTTCAACCACTGTGCGGCGGTTCGAATCCGCCCTGGGAAGGTTAATTTTTATTTTATGGAAGCCCCACGAAATAAATCTCGACCTTCCCACCATGGTTAGAATCGGTTGGTTACAACTGTAGAGTAACCCCTCGTATGCCACAAAAAAAGTTCACTCAGTTAGGCGTTGTATAAACGTCTGAATTCTCCAGTTGATTCGTTCCGATATTCTTCTACGCAATTCTTAATTTTCAAAAACCTTATGCTGTTGCTCATCCGTCAATATCAGCATCCACGTTTCGCATCCATAAAAATGCTAATTTTTATATTTCAGGACAACAGGCGAGAGCTTAGAAATTTCGCTACTGAAAAAATCAAGCATTTTCTGCTTCTAATCCAACCTTAATTACTTCATTGATTTTACTTATTTTCTAGTTACTCTCGCCCCTAAATATCTAAATTTCTGTTCGAATAAAAACGTATTGCCAAATACAATAGAATTAATTTATTTCTGGAGTAAACACTGAGATGGATGCGGTTTACATGATCTAGAGGAAGAGAGAGAGAGGGAATTGACACGACAGGGGAGAATACATGGCTAGAGCATTGCGCGAAGGTGGGGGCTGTGTAATGGATAGGAACCCATCAATTCTAGCATAGGCCTACCTCCGTGCCTATCCAATCTCCGATATCACTCCATCTACAGCCCTCACTCAGAATTTCCGATTGAATTATTATATTCCATATTCGTAATCCTAGGAATTAACTGAGTAGTTGATAAATTGTAAAAAGTTGGTGGTAGTATTTTTATTTTTTATTATAATGAAGTATAAATGGTTTTGGCTGCGATAAAAATAAATAACACAAATGTATAAAACATAAAAATGCCTAAATAAATACCTGATATTATCTCGTAATTTTGTGCTATACTAATAATTTTTGAGTAATATTTGTTAAAATCAGATATAATTATTCATCACTATATTGTAACACTTATATGAGTTTAAACGATTTTATTAACGCAAAATTATATATAAAAAAAAAAAATTGTCACAAAAAAATTAAAATTCAAACTAGTAACAACATTACTAAGAGTAACTACAACTTGCGGAATAGAACTCAAAAGTAACCTTCTGCTTCGATGTTCAAATCGAAACTAAAGGCCTCTAGCCTATTGTTCCATATATTTAGTTTGGAATCCCCATTCCCGACACATCCAGAACCTGTGATTACGTACTAATATGGTTATGCAACGGTTGCAACAAAATTCTAGCACTGTCAGTTGTAACAAAAATTATAATCCGCTTTTGGTTCATGTCTCAATATATTTTGAGTGTAAGTAGTTGGTTTACTTCCAGATATATACAAAATTTTAGATCACAAAAATATCTAAAAATAAAAAAATCCTTGGCCGAACTGAGAGGGTTTGGTTTCAACATAAGATTTTTACTTTAGCTTACCTATATATGAAATATATAGTAAGGGAAAGTATTGCGATCGTGAAAAATTTCGACTTCCGGTTTTCAACGAAAATACAAGTTCTGGGACCCCCTGAGTCCAAATAACCAAGTCCCGCGAAATGGGCTGTGTGTTTGTGTGTGTCAGTGAACAGTCTAGCTCGAAAACTATAAACCGTACGAACCTGAAATTAGGTACTTGGTGTATGTATATACCCGTGACGTGACATCGAAAATTTCATCAAAATTTGCCAAACTGGGGGCGTACTTTATTTAGTTTTTTTTTCGATTTTCTTAAAAACGGCTCTAACAATTTTGATGAAACTGGTTATTTGATCTATGTATATGCCCGCGATATGGCAGAAAAAAAATTAATTAAAATTGATCAAACGGAGGGGGCACTTTATTTCATAACTTTCGTTCCCGTTTGTACGTTTTTTTCGATTTTCTCAGAAATAGCTTTAAGACTTTTGATTAAACTCGTCATGCTTAATGAGGATCAAGTATTCTTTAATATCAGGTACGCTTTATCATCATTTAAATGTTCTGAGGGGGCATAAATAGGGAAGGGGCGTTTTTCGTTTTCCTGTAAAGTACCTTTGTTTTTGTTTATATGGAGAAATTATCTGTCTCTCGTTTCGCCTAAAACTAAGAAATGACTAAATATGAAATATGAAAAAAAATCAAGTAAACATATACAGAAGAGAAAACGAAAAATATTCTGTAAACTCATAAAACACGTTGAGCAGATGCATGCAGAGTACGCCTTTAATGACAGACGATTGTTTATAATTAAAGATGTTCTTTTCATTCAATGGATTATTTGCTTCATGGTAGCAATATGAAGTTTTTTAACAACTACATATAGAATTATAAAATCAGACGATTTGGAGTATTATCACAAGTAAATTTTTTATTATTCAGTAAATTATCACAAGTTTATTATTTAATAATAAAATTTGGTGTACTTCAAAGAGCAAATACAAACAAAAATAAGTAAATGAATGTGAAACTTTGAGGAATGACCTTTAACAAACCCGTCAATTTTTAATCAAAGTAAGTTGGTAAGTGAAAGTTGTGTGTTGCGCGCATCGCACCGGATTTTTTTGTAATCAGATGTGAACCAAATAAAAGATAAATGGAAGAAAAAAAAAATCGTTATTTGGCTTAACAACAACTTTTTGTAACAGTTTCATATTTATAAATAATTTATTTTTTTTTGAAGAGAAAAGATTTGGCTCCGCCGGGAATCGAACCCGGGTCTCCTGCGTTACATGCGAGGATGCTAACCGCTACACCATAGAGCTCGGCTCAAGGCAGAGCAAATCCTTCCTCTTCACTGATACCTACCCCGGAGACCCGGGTTCGACTACCGGCGGAGCCAAATCTTTTCTCTTTAAAAAATAAATTATTTAAAAATAATTTAAAATTGGTGGTCAGCCACAATTTAAGATTGGATTAGTTTCATATTTAACTATCCGTTACTCTTCGAGCTTTTTGGTCAACAAACATCCGGCCTTGCATTTTTATATTTAAGATTATAACCTAGGCTCTGGATATTTGTTTATATATATGTTTTATAACTTTTGTTTGAGGCCATAAACGGAACAGAATTTTATCGCAGAATATAATTTTCACAGTTTTGCCGGAATAGCTAATAAACTCCGTCGGAGGTGAAACAAAAGCGAAATGTTTTTAAGGCTACTCGAGCTCGCTCTAACGGAAATTTAACTTCGGGGCTCAAGAACAATAAACAATTTTATTAGCACTATAAATTTGTAAATCCGACAGCACCTCCCTTCTGGCAATGTTTACTCAACAAAATAAAAAACTTTTTTTTTTTAGGAAGAAGCAAATTATCGGGGGACAGTAAAATCAGCTCGATAAAGCATTTATACTAGTTGAGGGCCGTGTCTTTTCCATTTCCACTTGGGGAGGTTTAGTGCCGACTCCTGGACCTGTTTACTTCCAGAACGGCTATTATTCGGTCCCTAAAAGGGTCTGGGGAAACTCTCCAGGATTGCCTCCAGGAACAAGCCCAGAGACTCTGGTTG
The DNA here is from genome assembly GCA_911387785.2 of Aelia acuminata. NCBI lineage: Eukaryota > Metazoa > Arthropoda > Insecta > Hemiptera > Pentatomidae > Aelia > Aelia acuminata. The sequence continues at coordinate 122,183,679 of OU426983.1, read as the reverse complement.
GAATCTGATGAAGGGTACTTTAAGGGTACAATCGAATCTCTATAGTCCTAGTGAAATTATTTTCATCGAGAAATTAAAGAAATGATTTTTTTTTATTACCTCTGGATATTTTTTTAAATAATCCAGATTGCATTGGAAAAAATGATAATACTACACTTATTCTAATTATGGGGAAAAGTAAATCTTAAATTTTATGATTATAGCGTTGAGCACAATTCGAACAAAACATGGATAGGTCACCTGTGGTGTAGTGGTTAACGTAGCAACCTGCAATACGAGAGGTCGCTGGTAATAGTAACTATTGAAAAAAGAACTATTTTATTGAGAAATATTATAACAGATTTTTCTAACGATAATGAAATATAACTAATTTCCTTGCTAGCATAGCAGCCTTCAATACTACCCACCAGGTGGTCCTAAGATTTTTTTTAAGGAAGTAAAAAATCCTTAGCTATGCCGTCCCTCAGATAGGATGTAAAATGGAGGTCCCGAGCCTGTACGATATCAGGTACTCGTTAAAGATCCCTATCTTAATTATACCTAAATAGGCAAAATTTAGGACTTCCACTGTAGCATCGTCCGATTTGCCTTAGTGGCACAAAGTGACGTTAAACAAACAATAAACAAATTTATTAAAATATAACAACGATGCGAGTTATAATAAACGCTTTTAATATCGGGTTGTAATATACATATATTGTAGTACAGAAATTACAACGAAGGGTGCTCAACTTATTTTGTGCCAGTGTCCGTTTTATTTACAGTTATTTAGCTTGAATTATGGTCTTTGCACTTAGTTATAATTTATCTTTTTATTTGAAATTATAATTTTTAAATTAAATTAAAATTTATTTTTAAATTAAATAAATTTTATTTGTAAAGTGCAGAATGGGTAACGTCCGAGAGGAAGGCCGAAACGAAGGTGGTAGGATTGCGTTAAGGCAGATCGGTCGAATTTGGGTCTCGATGATACGGTCGGTGGATAGGAGTGTGGAGGGAGCGTGTTGTGGTGTCGGCATCGAACTTTTGGGTTCCTTAAGCCTTTATTATTATCATTATTATTAAAATTTAGTACCTAATATGTGATTGGTTTAAAAATAAAATAAATCGTCATCTTATTTTATCTATGTGTCTTTGATAAGTAGGATAATGCTAAAGGTGTCATTCTTCATGTTGAGTTATTCTCATTCTTTTTACAATTCTCAATTCAATTCATTGCTTTGTTTGTTTTAATATTCTCTCATGAACTATGAATAAATAAATCTATTTTTTTATTTCCATTTCATGCTTAATAAATAAATGGTAGATTTTCCTGACAAAATTCACCATTAGAGACCTCTTTAAATCTATGATAAATTTCGAATTGTCTTTTGTTGTTATTTTTCTTAGTTATCCCTCCCAAAGCTAACTAAATATAGTACATATTACATCCATATATACATAATACATATTTAGCAGCTGTGTTTGAAGATATATTACACAGCCTGAGGGTCCCTATGTAATTTCCTCCCGAGTCACAGACCATTAACTTTTTACACATTGTAGCCGTAATTAAAGCCAAAGATAAGACTAATGAAGTTGTTATGTTCTACGGCTCTAATTTTCATTGCCACTTTAAACTCCTTTCCAATTCTTTTTTTTTTTTTTTTTTTTTTTTTGTTCGAGGTGTAATTATCATGAGTTTGGAACTGAAATGTGTTGAATTCTAAATTATGCCCAGACCTAAGTACCGCATAAATTTTATCGTGATGGATGCTTGTCCATGAATGTAATTCCAAGTGTAATCATATCATATTTATTGGTTTAGTTATCATAATTTTGTTACATAGAAGAATATACTGTAACGTTAAACAAAAATAAAAAAAAACATATGGTTTAGAGTAGTTTTAGATTTGTTTTGGACAGTTGGAACAAACTGTAATAGTACATGTTTGTGACTTCGATGTTCGAGAACTTTCCACGCAGGACCTGAATCTTCGAGGCCCGCCCTCTTACGACTAAATATAAGGCGCGATGAAATTATCTATTTAACCTTAGGGACATTGCTTGCTTACTTATAATTTGACAAGATTTTAATCTCAATATTAGGTAAAAAATGTTTTTGAAAATTTTATGTGATATACCAGGTGTGTAAATATGAAACCGGAATTTTTCAGATAGAAAAGTTTATTGGGTAAAAATGATACATACTAATTTATTCGAAGTACTATCCTTCGCTATCTATGCATTTTTCCCATCTTTCAGGCAATTTGTGAATTCCTCTCCAAAAGAATTCTTCCTCTTTGGAGTCAAACCAAGCACTAAGCCATTTCCTTACATCTTCGTAAGAAGTGAAGCGCTGTTCAGCTAGTGCATGTCCTATAGATGCGAACAGTAATAATCGGACGGAGCCAGGTCTGGTGAGTAAGCCGCATGAGGAAGAATTTCCCAACCAAACGCCTGGATGGTTTCCTTCGTCCGTTTTGCCGAGTGAGATGGGGCATTGTCATGAAGCAAGATCACTTTGTGCCTCCTTTCTTGATATATTGGTCTTTTTTGGAGCAACGCTTCATTCAAATTGATCATCTGTTGTTGGTAGCGTTCTGTATTAACCGTTTCTCCAGGTTTTAAGAACTCAAATCGGTATCTTCAACCTTTTTGGGTGGTCTTCCACGTTCTTCGTTTCTGACATCGAAATCACCATTTTTAAATTTTTTGAACCATTCAAAACATTGAGACTTCCCTAAGGCACGCTCACCGTAAGCTTCGACAAGCATACGATGTGATTCTGCAGCAGTTTTTTTGAGATGAAAACAGAAAAGTAATGCTGTCCGCAAATCGTAATTTGTTGGCTCAAAACTGAACATTTTCGACATCAGTAAACACACGGTTTTAGAATGAAACTAACGTAGGTCTGAGTTGGAACTCTTTATCAGATGTAAACAAAAGCAAATGGCACCGCTGAGGAATTAGGAGGAGGATTACACTGACTGCTAACCCCTTTTGTTTGAGGATTCCGGTTTCATATTTACACACCTGGTACACATAAAAAATCCACATTTTTTTCGATGTATAATAAATTTAATGAATATTATAAATTTAATGTAGAGGAATTGGTTAGGAGTGCAGTTAAAATTAATAGCACTAATATGTAAGTACATATATTTGCCAACATTTCGATCCAAAGTTCAGGACATCATCAGCGATATTTGGCTGGTGGTAACAGATCACTTCAAGAGGAAATATAATAAGGACAAATTATCCTCTTTTATCTACAGTCAACGATCTTCCACCATTATAAATTTAATAAATGAAGATGATCTGATAAAAAAGTAATACTAATTTTACACACACAATTTTGTGTAAAATATTTCCACATTCAGTTATAACAGTACCATGGACAAAATTAGTAAAAATAAAATTGCCTAAGATGTTTAAACATAAAAAAAATATATTTTCCTTATTAGCGTTTATATTTTATATTAAAAAGGAAGTTTTTGTTTTTTTATTGAGGGCTAAGCAAGTTACATGTTAAATTATTGCTTTTATTTCGTCAAAAACATAGGGTAATTTAAAAAACATCTGAATATATTTAGCTGTTTTAAATAATTTGTTTTTCAAAGAGAAAAGATTTGGCTCCGCCGGGAGTCGAACCCGGGTATCCCGCGTTACATGCGAGGATGCTAACCGCTACACCACAGAGCTCGGCTCAAGGCAGAGCAAATCCTTCCTCTTCACTGATACCTACTCCCCCTATCTCACAAGTTTTGCAAGTAGTAGCGGGAGGTGGACAAATTTTGTCCAATTTATGATATTTATTGACATAAGTCAATTTTTTAAATTATTTTAATTAATCCAATCTTAAATAGTGGCTGACCACCAATTTTAAATTATTTTTAAATAATTTATTTTTTAAAGAGAAAAGATTTGCTCTGCCTTGAGCCGAGCTCTGTGGTGTAGCGGTTAGCATCCTCGCATGTAACGCAGAAGACCCGGGTTCGACTCCCGGCGGAGCCAAATCTTTTCTCTTTAAAAAATAAATTATTTAAAAATAATTTAAAATTGGTGGTCAGCCACAAATTTAAGATTGGATTAGTTTAGCTGTTTTAGTTTGTATATTTGTTCGCTTAACGCCACTTTATGCTATTGAGGCCAATCGGACGATGCTACAGTGGGAATTCTAAATTTTCCCTATTCAGATATAATTAGGATAGGGATCTTACGAGTACCTGACATCGTACAGGCTCAGGACCTCTATTAGTTTTTTAGTAACATGTCCGTAAAACGGACAACACTACCGTTTTCTTTGCATATTGTTGCGACCTAAAGTCATAAGCTACTCTGCTACGAGGTCTATTAAGTCTGACATTCAATTAAGGTATGTCAGGATTTTTTTTTACTAGCTGTATATGCCGGTTACACCCGGGGAATTTCATTTTTTAAATATATAAAATCTGTAAAATAATACTTTTATCGACTTAAACGGTCGAATTCCTAAAAAAACTAATGTAACTCAGAGATTGGTTGAAGTTATGCAATTTTAATATGACAGGTGTTCGCACCTGGTATGAAAGAACCATGTACGTTCTTTTTGTTTGTTCCATGTGAACAAAATTATATACTTTTCCTGATGCTCCACATTATACAGGTATTTTTACATATCTCCATTTTCACACAGCGTTATTGATCCTGGCCCTAACTGGACGAAGACACCTCCAGCGTGGAGTATGGCTTCTCGTGAGGGGCGGCCCCCACTACCTGCTCAGGTAACTATCTGCTTACCTGGAATAAAAAATTACCTGCCGTTCCTACCGCTAGCAACATCTTCATCCAGTCCTGGTTAGTGATACCTCTCCCATCCTTGTAATCGTATCATATACTGGCTGTAGTACATGGTTGTTAAAAGCTGCCTTTACACTATACGAACACCCTCGAACAAGTAATTCCACGAACCTTCCAGGACCGGCATACCACGAACAGCCATTTACACTTATATGTGTAGTAGAGGGAACAATGATGTCTGACAGAACCTTTGCACGTTAGTACAACAATTTTCATTAAGGTGCCTTTACACTCTACGAACCTCACCTTCGAACAGGTTGTACCCCGAACCTTGCCGTACCTCAATATGGCTGACGCACCCAACGCTAGCTTATGATAAAGAAAAAAATCTCATTATCAATAGATTTTATACTAGCTTTGGGGCCCGGCTTCGCTCAGGGAGTTGTGGAATAGGTGGAATGAAACAATAACTTTAAAATGTAATAGTAAAGAAAAATAGACCAAAATTAATCATGATTAAAACAAAATTTGTACCATCCTGAAACTTCAGCTTAGTATTAGTGGTAAGTTTTGAAACCTCAGAATCCGCCCATATATAGTTTGGGTATAAGAGACCCCATTAATGCGGTTTTCTCAATGCGTTTTCTTCCCTTTTCTTGATTAAGAAAAATTATTTTGGTAGCAAATATGTCCTGGTATGTACCATTTTTTATGGTTTCTATGTTCTGATTCCATTGAAACCATTCTCATGACGATACCGCATCCTCATCAAGTTGAGTAACTTCTCCTTTTTCGAATTCGGTTGAAAATTTACGAACAGAATAGAACTATTACACAGAAATGTTATATGAACACTTTATTTTCTATATATATATATTCCATTAGGTTATATCTTTTATTCATATTATCTATTTTATTCAGTGTTAGTTTTTATTCGCTCACTACACTAATAAGCAATTTTTCTTATGTTGTAAATTTACTCTTATATTGTATATTGATTAAAGGCAATGTTTCGACCAATTCTTTCCTCTTTTGTAAAACTTAATTCGCTTAGGAATCCAGTTGGTTTTGTTTATTTTTAATTTCAATTTATTGCAGAGATGTAATGACCTTATTGAAAAATAAAAAGGAAAAAATAATTATTAATAATACATTATCTCGTGTAATTTAAAGAAAACAGCTGAAGCTAAAACCATAACAAAGGGAACTAATGAACGATAACCTTATGAATTGAGTTTAGTATTTGGCTTCCAAATGTCGAACTAAATTTTTTCATTCATTTACTTGCCTGGGCTTATTACAGGGGCTAATTACATGTAGCGAGAGGCTTAAAATTACAGCCTTGTCCCTTCAACATTATACACTTAAAATTAAAACTGAAACCTTCTTCATCGTTAGGGGCATTAGGGCAATGTGACGACATAACATTCTCGATAGTACGTGTAGTGGTTTTTGAGCCTTTTCGGCACGCACATTGTACACTTTGCTTTATAATATATATTGATTATCTGAAAAATAAAAAAATAGGAGACGAATTACAACGTTTCACAAATTAAACTAGTATCACAACTTCTCCTGTCACTTAGGAAAACCCCAAATCAAAAAAAGACACTATTCGCTACCACCAAACCCAGGCGAACAGATGAAGTACCTAGAACACCCGAACAGTTGACGTGAAGGCTTCACGAAGGTTGTTCGAGGGTGGTGTTCGAAGGTAAAGTCCGTAGAATATAAAAGCTCCTTTACAATGACGGTTGACTTGGAACTAGCGGCTGTTCTGGCTTTTGCTCTAACTTGTTAAAGAAATAAGCAAAGAAGGTCTAGAAGCTTATCTTAACTAACTCAAAAGGTACACGAACGCTATCCCTGAACGACGAATAAGTTCGAGTCTTTTTCGATTACAGTGTTCGAGGTGCGGTTCGACATTGTGTAAAGGCCACATTTAACTGAAAATCCGACTTGATCTGTTTGCCAAGATCACACGAATTATGAGGTTTAAAGTGTAGAAGAGATTTAAGATGGCGACCCGGAGGTTACCTGTGCTGCCAGCTCATTAGCTACGCTCCCTCCACAGGTAGACCCGACAAAGTCTCCTTTAAACCGTTTAGTTCCGATCCGTGAGCAGGCCCTTGTGTCGTACTCCCGTTCGGGGGTCGGCCCGGCTTCCATTGTGTTACGCCTTCCAGGTGTACTCGAGACTCCTGGATCATGTCTAATCGCTGAAGGTTCTCGTCCTGTTGAAGTTTATTGTCGTCGTTGAGAATTCGAACAAAACGCTCTAATGACATTCAAGGGAGAAAGAGAGTTCCGGACGACAAAGGAGTTGATGGGTACTTGGAATATTCTAGTGCCTTCCAGTTGTTTATTGTACCTCCACTCATAATGCTTAAAAAAAATCCTGAATTGAACGGTATCGGTCCCCAGGGTCCGATTGCTGTGATGAGCAAGAGACGATATCGGGCGTCGGGGTCCGATGGGAATGCTTTGACGAAAGCGTTATTTTTTGACTAAAAAATGAATGAAATAAGCTTCTCAAGGGCATAAGCTCTTGGTAAGGATTGGAACTAGACAAAATAGGCTCAGGACAGCTCGATACAGGATACAGGGAACATTTTTTTTTAAAGGTATATTACACAACACCGAACAGCATACAGAATCTGTACTACAGATATGGGCATAATATTTGTTTACTATGTCGAACTGTAGGAGCAAAATTCGATTAGCGTTTTATAGTCATTGGATTTTTTTAAATATTAACAAATCATTAATATCACCTAGTGGATTTATTTATAAGAACTGCTTAAATACTGCATAATGCAGTTAAAAAGCTCTGTACGAGGAAATGAACTGCATTAATTTTTTTTCTATAGAATTTTTTTTCAAGAAAAGGGCTAGTTTTTTTTTTTTCTTTGTTTCTCAAGAAATAAGGGAAGGGAAAACCTTACCGAGGAAATAAATAGGACCTGAATAATTCAAGATGGTTGGAGACGTTCTATTTAGGAAATCAACTTTTCCAGGTAATTTCCTCTCATTTAGAATTAACGACTTACTTTTAGAACGGTTTTCCGATTTATTTTTTTTTTTTTTTCTCCAAAACTTTAAATCAAAAGGAAAATTTTAGTAAAACTGAAAATCCCAATATTTTCCATCCTAGACATTTCTCTGAAGTTTTCTTAAAAATATTTACACATATCCGAACGGTATTGAAAGGAAATAAACATAATATTCCAATGCGCGAGTTGATACGATTAAATCCCTAAAAACTTAATAAGCACGGGGACGACTAGAAGACGTCCTAGGGTAGGCCGAAAAGGAGATGGGAGGTTTTCCTGAAGGTCAAGAGTTGTGGGGTCGGCATCGAACCTTCGGGTTCGTTAAGCCTTCATTATTAATATTATTATTATAAATAAAATATATTAATTGAATTCCAATGATCAGTATTTCGAAAGCCCTTACGCAATTTAATATATAAAATAAATTTGAGGCAGTTACTGGTCCATTAATACGTCTAAAAATATACTTAAGAGGGTATCATTTTGGTCGCTTAAAAATAAAAATAAAAAGAATGAAAGAAGAAACCAAAACATTCCAGTGATGAGTTGAAAGCTGGTGACACCAGCCAAGTGATTTGGGGTGGTCCCTGGTGTGAGGTTTCAGGGTTTTAGTCCCAGCGCTGTATGAAAACAATATGTCACGTGTTACGTATGCTCTGTCTTCTTTAAAATGATTCCTACTTATTTATTTATGTACGGGATGTCAGGCATTGGAGTTGGTTGTTTTTTTATACAAATCAAGCACAATTAAGATAAAATGAGTAAGTTTTTATTATAAAATTAAAAAGCACACAATGATATAATTTCTATAATAAGCTTGAAATTATATAGATTATTAGTTATTGATTGAGAAACCATAGTGAAGATTTAATACCCCTTCCATATTTCAAAGAATATCCCTATCATAGTAAAAAATTAATATCTGATTATTTTAATTTATAACTGTAAGATTTTTAGTTATTGATTATTGAATTTCCTTCACGTACCGCTTTGGTAAGAATTCTATTACACCTCAAAAATAGTTTTGGGGAAGAATTTTTAAACTTCGCCTTGTGGTGATAATTTTCCTTTCATTTGTATCTTTTTTTTCTAATAAATTTTAATTCATTAGCTCTAATAAAAATCTCTAATTTCGCAGCCGTACAACTTAAAAAAGCAGAATAAATAACTTTACAAGCAGCAAGTTCAAATCAGGCCCTGATAAAGTGTTGAAATTCGGTTCGAAATCTCGTTATAATCGTACGTGTAACATCTATTTATATATACTTAAATGTTATTTTTTTCTATCGGCACCACCAATCATTTACACTACATATAACAATTTGATTGTTATACAATTACATTTTCTTTTGAAATGTACGTAAAAGTAACATGATTTTTTTTTTTTAATTGTTTATATCACTCAAGTTTATTTAAACAATATTCCGATCCCTGAATACTAAAAAGTACAAGTGTGGACAAAAGTGGGAGAACCCACATCTGACTAAAAAGGAAACGATTCAGATTATTATATAGGTTACTTGACAGTCACTCCAAATTATCAATAACTAACAAACTTACCATCTGCAAAGTCCTAATACTATGAGTATCTTCAAAGCCCTCAATATCCAAAGAATTCATTGAATCCAATCCTAAGTATCCGAAGAAAATAATAGACGCACCGTGACTATGTGACAATTGACTTACTGTATAAAGACATAATGCTACAAAAACTTTCACCAAAGACTAACTTTTAACAGAAATCCCTTAGCACAGACACTTAACACCTACATTCCACAGCGGCTACTTTTGAAGTGGTGGTCGAGAGATTTGCTAACATAGTTAACATAACAATTTATTAAGTTAAAATACCTCGCATCTGCTTATTGCTAATTTGCAGATTTCAAATCAAACAAACCAAAGGTACCATTAGTAATTGCGTTACAAAATAAACTAAATAATACAATATTTATTTGTTTTTATTAACAGATTACCTAACTCAATAAAAAAATTATATTTTAAGAAAATATTACTATATTATTATGAGGAAAAAAATACAATTCCTTTTTATTCCTATTGGTTTAAAAATTACCAAACACCTAATCATGGACTAATAAGGTTCGGACTCTTGGCTACTCATGTTTAATTTAAACTGGTTTTGTTTCGTCTACGTGTCCCTTCTATTGTGGCGAGGATAAATAAATTAACATTTCCCATTAATCCTTCTGTTTAATGAAGGAAGGGGCGGGAAAAAATGTTAGGACGAACGGGTTAAAGAGGGACCGATTCGCCTGGAACAATGGGAAAGATAAAGAGAAGAAGAAAGAGAGAGAGAGAGAGTGTGTGTGTGTGTGTGTGTGAGAGAGAGAGAGAGAGAGAGAGAGAGAGAGAGAGAGAGAGAGAGAGAGAGAGAGAGAGAGAGAGAGAGAATGAGGGAGGAGGCAAAACAAAGCGATTTATTATCGAGTCTCGCCTCCTGATCCTATCTCATTACCTCTAACTGTATTTATCCAATGGTCGGCCGCCTTCAGTCCTGTCCTGATTGGGTATCGTTCTGTTGGAACCGTAGGATATGGGTGTTGGAATAAACTCTGAGCGGATTATTGAGAATCGGATCGATACAGTAATCTGATAGTTAATGGGGCATAAGTTCAACATCTAAGTCAACGATAGAAATATCGGTCTATCATTATTGATAAAATTTTACTGATATTAATGTAGAAGGGAATACGTTGATCATGTAAAGAGATTTAGATATTAGGGGCATTGGTAACTAGAAAAAACGAAATCGTTGAGAAAATTAAGGCTCGATTAAAACCATTAGGATTCATTCAATCATTAACAAATTATCTAATTGCCTTTTACTGTATTTTTGTAATAGCTAATTCGACACTAGAGGTTGTATCGGATAAAAGATATCTTAACATAAGTTTGAAATGAGAATGATAAATAGTCATGATATTCAGTCTAATTTTCTTTATTTGGAGAACCAACGTTACGATCCTAACATCTGGATCTTAGTCAGAGCTAAAATGGAGACATATATATGGGCAACATACAAAGTATGTATGCTAGAAGATTATAATTAATTTTTTATCATGTAATTATTAATTATAGATAGTAACAACAAGAAGAAACAAAATAATGGAATCCAAATTTAACTGATGTTATGTTTACATGATATACAGTACCAGTCAAAAGTTTAAACTCACTCTTAGATTTTGTAAAATAAATAACTAACAACATTTTATTTATTGGACAACGGTTGATTTCGTAAAAATCTAATGTAAAGCGAGATCATAACGATTTTTATAACAATAAAGAATATACCCAGAGATTGGCTGTTATGAAATTTTATTATGGACAGGTGTTCGCACCTGGTATGAAAGAACCACTAAGCGAAATTCGGAGACTTTAGAACAATCAGTATGTATTTCTATAAAGAACAAACAAAAAACAAACTAACAGAATTTCATCTTTATTTAAATAGATTGTGTTCAAAACAATCATATAATTTTTGAAATGTTATCTCTTGAGTTACAAATATTTTTTTAAACTTAAAGATTGTGAATTAAATACAAGTGAGTCTAAACTTTTGACCGGTACTCTAAGTACTTAAGAAATCTGAAATTATGTAATGGATAGTAAAATTATACGTGAATATTTCAATAAGTAGTTGGTTAAATTTATATAAAAATATGATATTTACCTAGTTGGTTTTCATTATTTTGTTATTTCTTATTGTTACTATCTATAATTAATAACTAAATGATAAATTATTGTGGCGTTGTCACGAATAAGGTAGTAAGTCAAGAAAACTCATTTTTATAGAGGTGCATTAAACGACTTTGAACTGTTGAAATTAAGTTTATTCATTAAAAACATGTTCCGGTGTTTATAGCAACCAAACCACTTTAAACTCTTCCTATACTTTTGGTACCTACTACTTTTTCTCTTGAAAATCTCAAACTGGCTTTTTTTTTTCTTTTTTTTTTTTTTTTTACTATCTTACCTTATCCACGTCAGTGCCTTAAATAATTTCATATTCTGGTATCTGGTACTTTACTTGTTGCTCATATATTTGTCTTCATTTTAGCCCTGACGAAGATCCTCATGTTTAGATCGAAACGTTAGTCCCCCCCGAATAAAGAAAATTAGACTGAAAATCCTGACCATATATAGTGATCAGGAATTGGTTGGGGGTGCGGTCAAAATAATAAGCACAAATTTAATTTCATCGATCGGCGTAATATCGATTTTAAAATTTAAATCCCTATATTTGAACTTTCAATATATTTTCGGCTTCGAATTAGACTAAATCATAAAACATACTTATCGCTGAATTATATTTTATACCGTTAAAATTCCAAAAAAATAGGGTATTTTTAATTTAATTTTTTGGATTTTTTCTTATTTTGGCAATAATTCTAAAAGGAGCAAATACCTGAAAAATACATGTATATAAGCAGAAAGCTCAATAGATAATAATCCTGACTCATTTCATTCTCTCTGTATAACCCTGTACCAAATAAACTATTTTATTTAAATTTAAGTGAAGAAAGGATTCAGATTAAAATTAATTTGAAATACCCAGAGTGATGATATTTATATTTTTTTTTATACTCACTGTTAAACGAAATGCCAAGCTCATTAATACAAAAAGAATTATTTGATTACCGCCATTTAATCAGGAGTTATAGATTTTTGGCCGCTAAATTACAAAATTTTCCCACTGTGCTGCAGGGAGCAGTGATCTGTAGAGAATAAAATATGTAAATATCACACATTTGTGCTTATTATTTCACCGCACCCCCAACCAATTCCTGTTCCTTAAAGAAAATAGTTGCCCATTACAAACTTAGAATTGAAATTATTAGTTTGCTTTTAGCCTACAAATTAAAAGTTTTTTGAACATGTCGTGTTTTAATTGAGTGATAGAAATAATGATTCTACTTGGCAAATTTTTTTATTTCGGCTTTTACCTGCGTAATATTATTTCGGAAAGACATTAGGGAGACGCCAGTTGGCCTAAACCTACCCCTGCTGACCTGAGGAATCCCACTCTGGAAGATATTAACAGCTTTGAAGACCCCATGGCGCGAGATCCGACGCCCCCATCCAAGGGCGATTACACGGATCTGAACAAAAACCTCCCGAGATTGAGACGAAACGGCCAGGGCGACAAAGAAAAGCAAACAAACGCCAAGATGGCAAGACAAAGTGGCCCCCATCTTCCTCAGCTCCTAATCGACAGAAATAACTAACTCTATTAGCCACCAAGTTTTTTTTTATTTCTTTTTTATTCTTCTTTGTTCCTCCCCCGAAGCCAGCAGATGTATCTTGTGGGAGAGGACTCAATCTACCTGGGTACCTGGGATCCTTCTCATTACCTGAGCCAGCTGTCCCCGATACACGGAGTGCTAACACGATTATATTCGGGGCGGACTCCATTGTACTCGCTAAACCAGCGGGTATCCTGTTCCCGCCCTGGCTACCGGAGCGTTAAAGTAATTACAAGGGTAATGGCGGGGATGGGAAGTTTCGGCCGCTCTCTGATGATGGTAGCTTAAGAAGCGTACAATAGGTGACGTTTTGTAGCCAGTTTTTGAGGTAATTTCCTGAGGAGTAATTTCCCGCCTAGTACTTCCTCTCATTCGTCTAAATGTTTTGATAGCTTCATCTTCTCGAGTTTTTGTGTACAAGATTAGTTGGGTTGTTAAACGCTATATTTTTACTATATTCATATTGTGGGTAACCACCTTGTTTTTAAATTATTTTAAATAATTTATTTTCGAAGAGAAAAGATTGGCTCCGCCGGGAATCGAACCCGGGTCTTCCGCGGGACATGCACGGTATGCTAACCATTGCACCACGGAACTCGCTTCCAAACGGTGCCAAATCCTTCCTCTTCACTGACACCTTTCCCACGATCTCGCAAGTTTTGCGAGTATTTACGGGAGGTGGACAATTTTTGTCCAATTGATTAGCATACCGTCACACATGTCACGCGGAAGACCCGAGCTCGATTCCCGGCGGAGACAAATCTTTTCTCTTCAAAAATAAATTATTTAAAATATATTCACTATACTTTAGTACAGGATGTCGCTTGGAAAACGATTCTCATGAATAACGCATGATTAAGATGTGTTCAAAAACCAAGCAAAGCGAACAAGTAGGAACCTTGGGTGAAAATTTAAGGTACGCAATGGAAAAGACGTGTAATTAACAAAAAAAAAAAAAAAAGAAAAAAGTACAGTACATAGGTCTAGAAGTATTCTAAACCATACCTTTTTTGTTTTTGTTTAATGTTACAATCTGTTAAGGCCTAGCATTCAACATATTAAATTCCTACACTCACCAATCCTATTATTTTTCCTTCTTCCCAAATTTAGAATTGTATTGTGTATTTTATGTTTTTTTATGTTTTATCAACTTAAACCAACTTCGTGAAGAACAAAGATAATTTCACTGGACCTCCTTGGAGCGATAAGGGAGAGGCTACTGCACTGTCTCCAGCTGGATAGTTATCACCTCATGTTCACCATATCTTTCACCAATTTTCACCGCTTAATTATCATCATTTTCTCACCATTTATCATCAGTTCTTCGTTAAAATCTTGTACTCTGTTATTTGTTATTCAGGAAACTACCAATTCCACGAGTTATCTTCTGTATTTAACCTCCAGTAGTTAGTTAATTTATAACCACCTTATCTCTCTGTAAAGTATAATTTCTTTTCTCTTTTATTTGCTTGTATTGCTAGAAGTTTATATTTTCTTTTCTTTACTATTTATTTAATTGTATTGTATATAGCTTTAGTTTATTTCCAATGCATGGCCTGCTTTTATTTTATATTATTCAGCTTATTTTCTTTTCTTTCTCTATTAATTAGCATGTTTATATTTATTTTCTAGTCACCAATTATATTTTTACTTACCTTAGAAGCTTTTAGTATTGTTGCATGCATATTCCTTTAATCCTCCTTTTCACCAATTTATTTTACCTTCCAGACTTCATCTATCTATCATCATGTATCAGGCACAATAAACACCCCCTCAGAAGGTGGTAATTAGAATCAGTTGTTATCCAGGCATTATGTAAGGGCGTCCCTTGGACAACCACACAGTGGCCCCAACACAATCTTATAAAAAATAAGCGGAAGACCATAGAACTCAATAATTAAACTGTAGAAGAATATTTGAGATATTCAGGATTTTATCTTCACTTTTGTTTTGTTTTGTTGGGAGTCGACGAGGGGACGGCTGAGTCGGTTAGAACTTGCGGTTTTGTTTATATATTCTCTTTTTCCTTTTTTTGCTCACCACGTGTTGAAAGGCCGGCGTGAAGTCGGCTTTCCGAGAACAGCTGTTCCGAAATATCAGACTAACGACCGCCCAGGGCCTAGCTGTGGTCAGCAACTCGATTCGCTTTTATTGTATTCGAGAGGAAGAAAGGTGTTGGAGCGAGTGGCGACTGGGGAGTCGAGAGTGATAGCGATTACACAGCAGTAGCTGCTGAAAGCCATTCAAGTAGTTCTTGAGAGAGTAGTTCTTTATTTAAGCCTAAAGGATATCATTTGCTTCAAATTAAATAAGTCCTCTCTAAGGATTTTGAAGTTCAATAAATATCGAAAAGCTCAGTATAATACCTAGCCTGAAAGATTACTTGTATACCAAGACTATCCTCAACATATATTTCATAAAATTATAAATAATGATATAAATAACTTTACCAAAAATGATATGAAAAATAAGAAAAATAAATAAATTCTTTTTTTATTTGTTCTGGGACATGTCCCTTAAGAACAAAATCGAATATTAAACAAGGGGCTCTGCTTAAAGGCTTTAGAGCCTTAAAGTTTAAATAAACAAATTGAAAGGATACAAAATAACTACAAGTAATTAGGGAACCTCTATTTTAAAAAGATGAAATAGAATACACATTAAATATTCAATCATGTGAAAAGAAGATAGTTTTCACATCTAATAAGATATACATATTTACACTCTTATTTACAGATTGGTTAAGTAGTATTTATATTTTCTAAAAAAAGAAAACAAACAAAAATTATAATAAAAAAAAATCTGGTGCGTGCGCGCAACACACAACTTTCACTTACAAACTTACTTAGATTAGAAAATAATGCGTTTTGTTAATTGCCACTTCTCAAATGAATAGATCGGCTTTAATTATGAACGATGGTCTGTCATTAAAGGCATACTCCGCTTGCGCTCAACGAGTTTTATGAGTTAACTGAATATTTTTCATTTTTTCTCCTCTATATGTTTCCTTGATTTTTATCATATCTCATTTTTAGCCATTTCTTATTTTTAGGCAAAACGAGAGACAGATAATTTCTCCATATAAACAAATACAAAAGTACTTTATAGGAAAACAAAAAAGGCCCCTTCCCCATTTAAGCCCCCTCAGAACATTTTAATAATGATAAAGCTTACCTGAATATTAAAGAAAACCTAATTTTCATTCAACACCACGAATTTGATGAAAATCGTTAAAGCCATTTTTGAGATAATCGAAAAAAACGTAAAAATTGGTTAAAAAGTTGTGAAATAAAGTGCCCCCTCCGTTAAACCAATTTTGATGAAATGTTGGTTATCACATCTTTGGCATATACATACATCAAATACCCAGTTTGATCAAAATCGTTAAAGCTTTTTTTGAGTAAATAAAAAAAACACGTGAAAATGATACAAAATTTATTAAGTAAAGTCCCCCGTCCGGTTGATCAATTTTGATGTAATGTTGGCTATCGCATCTTTGGCATACACATACTTCAAATACCCAGTTTGATCAAAATCGTTAAAACCGTTTTTGAGTAACTAAAAAAAAACACGTGAAAATTATACAAAATTTATCAAGTAAAGTCCCCCCTCCGGTTGATCAATTTTGATGAAATGTATGCAGTCATATCTCGGGCTAATAAATAATAATCTATATTATCAAATATAGATCTAGATCTATATAGATAATAATCTATAAATAGATCAAATACTCAGTTTAATCTAAATCGTTAGAGCCGTTTTTGAGAAAATCGAAAAAAACTTAAAAAGTTATTAAATAAAGTACCCCCTCCCTTTGAGCAATTTTGATGAAATTTTTGCTGTCACATCACGGGCATATACATACACTAAATACCCAATTTCAGATTCGCACGGCTTATAGTTTTTGAGCTAGTCTGTTCACAAACACATCGACACACACACACACAGACCATTTCGCGGGATTTGGTTAATTGGACTCAGGGGACCCCAAATCGTGTATTTCCGTTGAAAACCGGAAGTCGAAATTTTTCACGATCGCAATACTTCCACTTACTATATATTTCATATATAGGTAAGTGAAAGTAAAAATAATAAGAAATTCCATCGGTTTAAAAAGGACGCTGAATGGATTATGAAGTGATGATATAGGCTGGATTTAAAGGTGAAGATAGTATTAGAATTACGAATGAAAAGAGGTTGAGAATACCATAGGGATAAGGACTGGATAATGAAAGATCTAGAAAAAGTTGACGTACGGTGGGCCGGTAACTTGGAAAAGAAAGGATGTCAGGAAATAACTTGGAGGATGTCAGGAAAAAACTTAGGCGGTAGGGAGGATATAACTACAGTAACTTTTAGTAAATAGGCAATATAGAGACCTCTCTTGGGATCCCAAATAAATCGGATGAAACAATTTATTAAACGTTTTAGTTTTGCGTCACAATCCCAGGAGATACTCCCATAAACCGTGCAACAATAGTCAAATATCAAGGAGGTGACCAGAAGTCTGCGTGTTTCGAAAGGGAAAAGGTGACGGAGATTGTTTAGTTGCTTATAACGCGTATATTATACACGTTGTAATTACATTATACAAATAAATATATTGTAACTTGAAAAAAAAAAGGTTGAAAAGCGTTGACTTGTAGGAATGAACTGTCCTAGTACATTCGAGAACCTTAGACATTCCTCTAAAATCGAATACAGGACATTACATCGACATTTTTTCCCTCCTCCATTAAACCATCGTGGGATAAATATTTGTCAAAAACCTTTTCGAAATGTTGACTCGTACACCCTTAGACCTCCTTATCTAAGAACAGCAGCATTAGCTCGCCAGAATATTTCCCGAGAGGACGAACACAAGCAAACACAAACTTGTTTGGATGCTGTAGCGCAAGATAGTCTTGTTCCTTTATTACTGTGCGTAGGCAGTGGGCACTCTGAGGTGGTACCTCTGAGTCACTCCCGGCTCCAATAAAAACAAGATTTGTCCTACGTCCTTCTCTGATTTATATTCGTTCTCTTCAGTATAGTTGGGAATTTTATTCTTTATAGTTTTTACAAATTAGTCAACGTTTTTATTTTTTTTTTTTTTTTTTTTGGTCTAGACCAGCCATTTTTTCTAACCCTGTTTTTTTTTTATAATACTCATACTTTAAAAGGTAATCCATAGAATAAAATGAAATGATTTTCGTTCGTAACCGCATCACTTGAGAGCTCTATGCTTCAGTGGGAGTCCTAAAATTTTGCCTACCCAAGTTGGATTGTATTAAAAAAAAAAAAAAATAAATGGTCAGTCTCCGAGAATTCACTAAACGTAAATATTTGCCCAGTACTGCATGGCTTACCTCCTCTTTGACGAGGCACAGTACACTGCTAAAGGTGCCTTTACACTCTACGAACCTCACCTTCGAACCTTGCCATACCAACGTGAAGCGAACAGCGAACAATATGGCTGAAGCACCCAACGCTAGCTTATGATAAAGAAAAAATCTTCATTATCAATATATTTTATATTATCTGAAAAATAAAAAAATAGGAGACGAATAACAAAGTTTCACGAATTACACTAGTATCACAAACAACTCCTGTCACTTAGGAAAAACCCAAATCAAAAGTGACACTAGCGCTACCCCCGAACCCAGGCGAACAGATGAAGTACCTAGAACAACCGAACAGTCGACGTGAAGGTTTCACGAAGGTTGTTTGAGGGTGGTGTTCGAAGGTAAAGTTCGTAGAGTGTAAAGGCACCTTAAGGTACAGCAGAGGACAGACAGACAGGTATACATCAAGAACCCCGGACCGACCCGAAGCTAAATGACTCGGCGATCAGCTAGCAGTCCAGGATATCGCCCTTTAATTACTAACAATGAGTAGAACGGTCCTCTCTATTGTTGGCTGCTGCAGGCCAGTCATCCTGCTGTCCTGGGAACCTCTCCTCGAGCTAAGCCTTATCCTTCTTATACTAATAATATAATTACTTAGTCCTGACTACAAGCTATGTCTTCTCAATTTACAGAAATCAGCAGAAAGTAATAAAATAAAAAAATCTATATTAAGGACCATTTACAAATAAACCGAACAGAATTTGGACACACATGGCTGTTTCAGGAAGTTAAAAGCGACTCCAACTCGAAATGTATTTTATCTGTTCGGCCGCAGTGTTCGGTGGTAATGCTGGTTATCGACTTTTGAGTTAGTTTAACATGTTCGCGCCGACATAACAATGCTCCTTGCCCATTGACGGCTGAACTTAATGATTTTCGCTCCATCGGACGGTTGGTTGAGCGTGTTCTTGTCGTTTCAATCTTGTATGAGGTTTTCAAGTAAGACGTTTATCGAGGTGGAGTCCTAAGTAACGGATCTGTTTAACAGGGGCAAGTAGACAATTATTAAATGAAACATTAGGACGTGGTCGAAGGCTTTTTGGAGTTATTTTTCTTACTTACCTGTCTAGAAGATTGGGTAAACCGTACAGTTATTGACACCCAATTAAGACTACATTTCTGTGGTGAAATTAAAAAAAAAAAACTTTTTATAAAGGAATCAAATTGAAACTTACGTTCCTCCTACAGCTCCTCTTTATCTATCCTTGCAAAGACTCAAGAGGTTTTTTTGGTTCAAATGTTCAATAGTTTTACCTTATGGCAATATTTATTGTAAAAAGTGCAAAAACTAGTTATTGACACCCTGTGGATTAAATTGTTAAATCTTCTCTACTGTTAGTTTATTAAAGTCTTACTTCATAGATGACTTAGAGGACCCTTCAAACACAAGATTCATGCATATCTTAAAAATAAAATTAGGACTTGTTTAATTATTTTTTTAAGTTGGGTGTCAATAACTGTACTGAGTGTCAATAATATATAATATAGTTTACCCTAACTAAATATAGTACATATCATATCCATACGTATATTGTGCTTTCATAATTTATATGGCAATAAAAATTGCTTAAATAACATAAATGTTACAATATTTTATAATTATTTTGTTATACCTTTTATTCAAAATGCTACTGTTTATCGTTTGATGCGATTGAACCCGACCTAATGGCTGGGGCATTATATCTAAATAATTCATGCCTGCCTTTTAAATTGAGTTATTATACTTTTTTTTTATTTTTTATTTTTTTTTTTTCTAATGATTTTATTCTTATTTTTCAGGTGAGTCCGTTGGAAGATTGGGCTAGCTACCTTCCCCGACCGTAAGTAATTGAGCCAGTTTCCTCGGAGGGAATGTTAACTACATAATAGGCGGCCTCATTTGAATTCGATATTTATTCATGGAAGCGGGTGCCAGATCCACAGTTCGTACGTGAAGGGCCGGCCTAGGCCGTTTAAGAAAGCTACTTATTTTATGAATATGCTTTGAATGTATAAACGTTCCGATAAATCTGTTACTGATGTGTAGGAAGGGACTGCTTTTGTTATTGGAATCTCCCTTCGGAAGTCAGTGGCTTTAAAATATCTCAATAGCAAGTCCTAAGTATTAATATGTAGAATTTCCAAGCCTATTTGAACATTTTCCAAGTCACAAGAAACCCTTTCCCATTAAAATTTAGTACTTTCCAAATGAGTTGTAACCTTTTACAAATCAAATTTAACCCATTAAAACTCAATCAATTTCAGTTGTCACCCTTCAGAAAAACTTTCAACTCTTGTTAGCACAAAAAAAAATAAAAATAAAATATTTAAATCAAAAAGTAGATTTTTTTTTTTCACATCTCAATTGTGCCTTTGAAAATTATTTTAAATTTAACCTGTAGCAATACGAGTCGAGTCGAGGTCTCAGAACTCACCCTTTATAATAATAATATAATTATTTAATGGAGGTGAGAGATAGTCAACTGTTCTTCAATTACGATAGGTTAAATGATGGTCAGGTTACAATGATTTTATTGTGGTAAGCCAACGTTTCGATCCAACTTGTGGATCTTCATCAGGGCTAAAAGAAAACAAATATATGAGTATCTATGCTAGAGGGTGACAATAAATGGAAACATTACAGAACTGATAATAATATAAAAGATGGTGTATACATGTATTAAAATAAGTGACTGGTTAACAAGATAAAATAGAATCTTTTAGCCCTGATGAAGATCCACAAGTTGGATCGAAACGTTGGCTTACCACAATAAAATCATTGTAACCTGACCATCATTTAACCTATAATAATTTAATGGTTTATTTTTTAATTAATTTTTTTTTAAAAATGCATTTTTCTAAGTGCTGGAGTTTTTTTTTGTGAAATTTTTCTAGACATACCTTGGAACGTACATACATCAAAAAAAATTTCTCAGGTAGTGGGTTTATAGAGGTCGAAAATATTTTGTTACAAAAACTGTGATTTTTTCTTCATGCCAAAATCTAAGTAATTTTTAAGTCAAGGGACTGGCAAGGCACTCAATTTTTCAGTCTTATATTTTTGGCATGTAGTTAATATTTTTTCAATTGAGAAGATAAGTATTTTTTGTTAGAAACATAAATTGCTCAGTTATTTTTTTTTATTTTTCATTTCCATAAATCATATAGCACATGGGTGCTAAGAGGAAGAGGCTATCACTTTATCCTTTAAAAACAATTTTTTCGATTGTACTTTCGATAGTCAAAAAATCTATCGATCACTAATTTTACCCAGTTGTTCGGCAACATTAACTTAAAAAGCTTGATATGTCTACAAATATTAACTGAAGTTATATATAAAGTTATATATACATTAAGTTAATATTTCTTTCATAATAAATCCTTTCTATAGAGGAGAAATTCTATTGGTTCGCATGCCTTTTTTCAGTCTGTTATATTATAAAAAAATAGGGCCTTTGACACTAGTCGAAGACCAAAAAGAATCCATATTTCAATATTTTATAATTGAATTTTTTTCACAAATTATTTTCTCTGATCAAGACCGCGTATAGGCCATTATGTAATACACTTTTGGAAAAATTTAAGAATCGGATGGTTAAATTAATAAATATGATATCTAATTTCATCATGTTTTATATTCTGAATTTATTTAATATGTATTATGGCAAAAGATTAATTTTGGTACATGTTTGCTGTCTATTGTGATTGTCCTAAACCCATTTCTAGTTATATTCTTTATTAGTTCCTTTTACATTTGCGTTATTTATATTTAATCTCGTCTCTGCTGTAATAATTTAGGAAGTGCTAAATCACTAATACCTACTATAGTCAAATGTGGAATGTAAAAAATAAAAACTTTAACCCTTCTGATTCCTTAACCTAACCATTTTAAATTTTGAGTGAAGTTCTGTTTAAAATCCCGTTGGTTTTTAGATTAGCTCAAACGGTTTTACCTTCATCAGTGGGGTCACCTGTGGTAAAGTGGTTAGCATGGCAAACTACAACACTAAAGGTCGCCCGCGAGTTCGCGCCCCGTGGTGGACCTAGGATTTTTTAAAGGGAGTAAAAATTTCCTTAGCTATGACGTCCCTCGGATAGGACGTAAAATGGAGGTCCCGAGCATGTACGATGTCAGGTACTCGTTAAAGATTCCTATCCTAATAAAGGTAGGCGAAATTTAGGACTCCTACTGTAGCATCACCCGATTAGCCATAGTGGCATAAAGTGACGTTAAATAAAACAAAGGACCTTTATCAGTGAATTTTGATTTGAATGTATTAAAGATGGTAGGATATAATTAATACAAAGCATAGCTACTGAGCCACAGCAACGCGTGGCCGGGTCTGCTCGTATATATATATATATATATATATATATATATATATATATATATATATATATGTATATATTTGTATATATAGTTATCTATTTATTTATTTTATTATTTAGTTACTAAGACTAGGTTTAAGCTGAGGACACTAGATCACGCTGTTCGGTGGATAGACGACCCCACGGTAACTCTCCGCCTGACACCTTTACCGCGGCTGCAACAACAAACACCCTCCGCTGGGCCGTTTGTAACCCAGCCTAATTTAAATCTGTGGCCATTAAGGCATGAAGTAAGGTACCTTCTAGAGTAAGCTGTACCTAATGGTAGCATTAGTCTAAACAGCCTACCTGTGTGTATGTAGTTCCTAGCTGGGGGCTGCCTTGTCGAGTCTGGAGTACGTCTTGGATTTATTTTTGAAGGCCTCTAAAAGTGCCAAAAAGACCAGCACCCCACCATTTTAGTAGGTTGCTTCCCAATTGCTTTGTAAACTTATATTCTCCCCTCATTAATACAGATTTCATTATGTAGGTATGCAATAAGAGGAATACAAAATAGACCTACATGAATTTAGCTATCGGTAGTTTAGGTATAATGAATTTCTAACTTTCCTATGTTAAATTTTAAGATTTTAAACGAGTTTAAACAACTGTGTAATGAAATTAATAATATCGGTCATGTTCCCGCAAATGGCATAAGTCGAAGTAACAGTAGGAGATTTCGGAGGTACACACACCTCCTAACCTATGTAGGAAATAAAAATAAGCGGGGGACGGATTTTTGCTGTAGGATTTTTGTAATGAGAGTAAAAAATCCTTGGCTATGCCGTTCCTCGGATAGGATGTAAAATGGATGTCCCAAGTCTGCATGATGTCAGGTATTCGTTAAAGATCCCTATCCTAAATAAACCTGGATGGACAAAATTTGCGACTCCCACTGTAGCATCGCCCAATTAGCTTAAGTGGCATGAAGTGACGTTATAATTATCCAGTTATAATTGGGATAGGAATCTGTTGCAAGTAACTGACATCGCACAGGCTCGGGCCTTCATTTTACGACGTATGAATATACAACATTAAGTATCCTCGTCTGGCATAATGTTTTTACAAAAAGTATCTGTGATGCCAGTGCATATGTTATTAATTCAAATTCGAATAGCCTGAAATCGGTTAAATTTGTGAAAACAAGCATGGTTATGGTTTCTTCATAGTGAATAGTTGCATAAGTCAGGCGTAAATTTGAAATTTACTTATCAAAACTTGCGTTAAATCTGTTGTAATTGGTCTGTGACAACCTAGTCATTTCAAATATCTCATTACTGATAAAAATCTATTCAGTGAGCTAAATGGTCCCAATTAGTATCCACCTTAGCCTTAGTAGAATAAAGTGACATTAAAGAGAGAAACACTTTATTAAAAATAGTGGTGATGCCCAATTATGTTGGGTTGCTAGTACACAGCATACTCATTTATCTCATACAGACTATTTGTTAATTTTAAATACTAATAAAACTAATATATATACAAAGAAACAGATTTTTTTTTTTAATTTATAAGTTTATACCATTTTTTCTCTATAGGCTTAACTGGCTTCAAAAAATTAAGTAATGTAATAATCAAAAAATTTAAAACTAGGTAAAATATTAATAATATCGAATAACAACAGCAACATAATAGTAACAATATACAACAACAGCTCAAAGTTTTATACAAGTAAAAAATCCTTAGCCATGCCGTTCCTCGGATAGGACACAAAATGGAGGTCCCGAGCCTGTACGATGTCAGGTACTCGTTAAAGATCCCTTTCCTAATTATACCTGGACAGCCAAAATTTAGTACTCCCACTGTATAGCATAGCCCGATTAGCCTTAGCGGCATAAAGTGATGTTAAACAAACAAAACTATGCATAGGATTTTCTTTAATGAAGGAGCTCTTCCGTGTTTAATATTTATTTATTTATTATTTTTTTCCCGACGTGGAAAAACAGGTCTACATTAACAGGTCTAAGTAACTGTCTAGGTAACAGGCCATAAAATGTATGACAAAATAAAATAGACAAAAGTATTTTTATACTGTTAAAAAGAGAAGTTTGACAAATGGCTTGAATGAAATGTAGCAACTAAAGATAAGATAATCCCAGAAGATGAGCCACAAGCTCGAAACGTCGGGAAAAAAATAATAAAAAAATATTAAACACGGAAGAGCTCCTTCATTAAAGAAAATCCTACAAATTACAGCACTCTTCCCCTCTAAGTGAGGAAAAAGATCCTTAGCAAAACTACGCATGTATCCTATCATTGTAAATAATGTAATCATTGAAAAATAAAACCATTTATATGTGTTTTGTAGTGTTAATATGTTTTTTTTTTTTTTAAAAGGTCGTAGAAAATCCTGGGCGAAGCATTAGTTAGTAGATAGGGACGGATTGAGGGCTTGTAGCAAATTATCGGTAAGAACTGAGGCAGAAGGGAAGGAAGAAGGAGAAGAAGAAGAAGCTAAATGGGGAAGGAAAGAGTGAAGAGTGAATAGCGAAGGGAGGTGGGGAGGGAGGTTTTTCATTTTGTCGGGAGGGGGCCACTCCAAGCCCCGGTAGTTAGGCTACAATGCGCTCCCCACTCGAGCGAGGTGTGAAGCCAGGGTGATTAGTGGCAGGGCCTTAATGAAAACATCTCTTAGTCTTTTACTAGGGGGAGGGGATGGGGATATAGTTTATTATATATTTGTATCCAGTATATGATAATGTATTATATTATATTAGTATGTATTATTGATCATTTGCTAAAAGCCTTTGAACCATTCCTATCTATTTACTATTACCCCTTCTAGGAATGTCGATGGCCTTATTAAAAAAAAAAAAAGTATGATATGGCTATATTTCGATACTATGTTGTTTTGATAATCATGCCGTATATGGTGCAAACAATTTAGATAAGTACCATTTCACTGATCAACTTTACAATGGAAATGTAATCCAAAAAATGGAATAATTTTGTTTTAGGATATTCTTTGATTTTTTTTTTTTTTACTTTCACTTACCAACATTCAGGTATGTTGTTATTAATTTTATTTTTAATTTCTGACTTTCCTACCTCGCCTTTTAGCAACACGGGTTTTGGCAAGATAACAACGTAGACTAATGTTTTATCTTGCCTAAAAACATTATTTTCTTCTATTATAATTACTTACTTGCATTTCACTTCATTATATATGAAATATATAATAAGGGTTAGTATTACGATCATGAAAAATTTCCACTTCCGGTTTTAACTGTTTTGGGGTCCCCTGAGTCCAAACAACGTAGTCCCGCGAAATATATCAGTGAACAGACTAGCACAAAAACTATAAACCGTACGCACCTGAAATTGGTATTTTGTATATGTATACCCACCCCCCCCCCCCCCCCCCCCCCGGTGTGACAGCAAACATTTCTTCAAAATTGGACAAACGAAGAAATTTTTCCTCATTTTTACCGTTTTTTCCATTTTCTCAAAATCGGCTGTAATGGTTTTGATTAAACTCGTCATGTTTAATGAGAATCAAATATTGTTTAATATCAGGTATGCTCTATCATCATGAAAATGTTCTGAAGGGGCTTAAATGGAGAAGGGGGCTTTTTTGTTTTCCTATCACAGTATCTTTGATTTTGTTTATATAATTGCGAAGCAGTTAACGGTGTGAAAAAAATATTCTGTGAACTGTAAATATGCCTTCTATCGATTCACCTTCACGACATATTTACAATAAGCAACTTGCAGAAAAAAAAAAAGAAAAAAACACAAGCAAGAAGGAAAAAAACTCAACTGTTGATGAAATTAGACCCTAGAAAGAAAAAGAACAACTAATTTTTCCCCCAAAAGAAATTACCCGGAACGAAGTAAATTTTTTTCCCTTCAGTAAAAAATGATAATCTGGTAAATATATTTCTTTTTTTAACGGACGCAAAGATCCATTATAGTTTAATCCCTGGACAATAGAGGGTGCTTTAGGGCGGAACTGTGATGTGCTATAAATATATATATACACATTCGATTATCTCCCCTCTCCCTAAAGGAAATTAGAGGACCATTTTCTCTTGTCAGGAATTAATTTTTTTTTTTTTTTTTTCTCTTTCCCCTTTTGAATTATTTACTATCCTCCCTTTTATACTAAAGAGAGAAACGCCCCCAGATCAGAACGCGGGATAAAAGAGACAGTTGTTTGCCCAATGTGATAACTATAATGTGTGTACTTAGCGGAGGCCTGTCTTCTCTGAATTACAGGGAGGGGTCTACCACGCCAATATGTTACATTCCGCGGCACCCCCCCCCCCCCCGAAATTGCATTCTGTCCCTCAGCACGGAGCCTATCCCTGGAATGGCGGTCGAAAAATACCGAAGCGGGTAAGCTAGTCTAAGTATTTCATCGGAAATTCTTTAAAAAATAAAATAAAAATTTTACAAGGGATATCGTACACTTTCATATGAGGACGCAATACTAGTGAAAAGTCTTATAACAGTAAATATAAAAATTGAAGAGCACTGGGTATATCACCTGGGTATAATAGATAAAACGTACCTGATATTTAAACAATATTAAAGAATTCTTGATTCTCATTAAATATAACTAACGAGTTAGATCAAAATCGTTAGGTAAGTATGTTTTTGATAAAATCGAAAAAGAAAAAAAAACGTAAAAATGAGACTAAATTTTTAAAATATATTAAGCCCTTCCGTTTGACCAATTTTGATTAAATGCTGTCACGTGAGGTGTATGTACATACATCAAATACCCAATTTGAGGTTATTACGGTTTATAGTTTTTGAGCTAGTTTGTTCACATCCACACACACCATTTCGAGGGACTTGGTTATTTGGAACCATGGGACCTCAAATTGTATTTCTCCATTGAAAACCGGAAGTCGAAATTTTTCACGATCGCAATACTTTCCCTTACTTATATATTTCATAAATAGGTTAATGAAAGTAAGAACAGACTTAAAAAAGTTCCAGACATGTTGGTACGAGCTAACAGTTGGAACAAACTGTAAGGTTCCATCTACGCTGGCCTAGAACTTTCCAGTCAGTTCTTCTTCAGGCTAAATATAAGGATAGATGGACAGCAGTGTAACTGCTGTTCTGAAACTCAAATCATATGGTTATGGTGACATTTGTGTTACTATATCTTTATTAACTTTATAAATCCTTTTAATATTTTTATTTAGCATATACTTATTTCTTTTTAAAATTAAATATTAATATTAGTCACACAAAAGCCTTTGAATAATCGAATTGATTGAAGTCTGCTTGAATTTTAGCAGTCCCATCTTCTAATACAAGAACTATATTTAAAGAAAGCTGGGTCATTATTGTGCAGCAACCACCTGATTGAGCCATTCCAACTGATGCTACAGCTAGTTACTGGAGATGGTGAAAGGCCTCAGGTAGTCGCAGACTAACCCCAATCCCACCCTTACTATGTCCATTAACTTTCCATCCTGAGGAAATAGAGTGAACAAAAGAAGGGTACTTTAGGAGTACCACAGAATACCTGTTGTAACCATGAAAATATTTTTTTTAAATAACACAACCTTTGAAGCCTTACAATCGTAACATTTATCGGAATTTATATATTATATGATTTATTTATTTATTTAACGTAACTTTATGATGCCACTAAGCCTAATCGGCCGATGCTGCAGTGGGAGTCCTAAATCTTGCCTATCCAGGTATAAATAGTATAGTAAAGTAAATATTAATGTAGGAAAAACCCAAATCATAAATGACACTAGCGCTACCCCCGAACCCAGGCGAACAGATGAAGTACCTAGAACACCCGAACAGTCGAGGTGAAGGCTTCAAGAAGGTTGTTCGAGGGCGGTGTTCGAAGGTAAAGTTCGTAAGGTATAAAGGCACCTTTAAATGCATTGTTCCTGGAAGAAATGGACGCTTATTTTATCGAATTTAGAAAAATCATTGCCACGAGAAAGATGAAGAACACAAGGAGTATAATGCTAACTGTAGATGTTAATTGTGGATCGTATAATTTGTTTTTTTAACGTCTCTTGATGCCACTAAGGATAATTAGTTGATGCTACAGTGGGAGTCCTAAATTTTGCCTATTCAGGTATAATTAGGATAGGGATCTTCAGCGACTACTTGACCTCGTACAGGCTCGGAACTTCCATTTTATGTTCTATCGGAAGGAAGGCCAAGGATTTTTTCACCCTTTAAAAAATGCTGAGGCCACGTTGCGCTATGCGTATTTTAAGCAGCTGTAGCTTACATGCGTATGTCCATGTGCTTGTATTTAGTTTTTGTCAAGTTTTAGTTTGGTGGATTTAAAAAAAATTGGGTAAATTTGTTTCAGTTGGTTGTTGTTTGTTTAACTCCCTTTATGCTACTAAGGCTAATCGGACGATGTTAGAGTGGGAGTCCTAAATTTTGCCTATCCAGGTATAATTAGTCCGTAATCCATTTTACGTCCTATCCGAGGGACGGCATAGCCAAGGATTTTTTACTTCGATTGAAAAATTCAAGGGCCACCACGGGACGCGAACCCACGAACACTACAGGTGACCACTATACTATTTTGTATATTTGAGTTATGCAGAAATTGTAGCTTCTTTTCTTTGTAGCTATTTTATGAGTATTTTTAATTGTATTTTCGGCACTTGGGGGAAAAGAAACCTTAAAGAAAATGTTAGGAACAAAATAAATTCCATCAAACCATCAAACCTTCACTCTCCATCGTAAACCTTTTAACTCCCCTAATGTATCCTTTACACCTTACGAACATCACCTTCAAACAAGTTCTCCTTCGAACCTTGCCGTACCGACGTGAAGCGCACAGCCATTTATATTTCACGTTACGTTAAGCGAACCAATATGGCTGACACACCCAAAGCTAGCTTATGATAAAGAAAAAATCTCCATTATCAATATATTTTATGTTATCTGAAAAATAAAAAAATAGGAGACGATTTACAACCTTTCACAAATTACACTAGTGTCACAAACAACTCCTTTCACTTAGGAAAAACCCAAATCAAAAGTGACACTAGCGCTACCCCCGAACCAAGGCGAACAGATGAAGTACCTAGAACACCCGAACAGTCGACGTGAAGGCTTCACGAAGGTTGTTCGAGGGTGGTGTTCGAAGGTAAAGTTCGTAAGGTGTAAAGGCACCTTAATGATTTTCTACTTCTCCCAGTTGAACAGATCCGTTACATAGGACTCCATCTCAACAAACGTCTTACTTGGAATCCTCATTCAAGATTGAAATGACAAGAACACGCTCAACTAACCGTCCGATTGAGCGAAAATCATTCATTATTAATCATGATCAGAATCATACCCGCGAACTTTGGTATAGTAGGTTGCCATGCTAACCACTACACCACATGTTTCAGTTTGTTTAGATGAATAATTAAAACTATATTTAGTTTTAGTTTCTCCAAAATAGAACAGTAGTACCTATGCAATTTTATCATTTAATTATTACGAGTACACTATAAATTTAACCAGTTCATAGAGATGGCCTTGCTTGCTCATATGTTAGATTTACTCCATATCCTTGATTACTAAGAGTGTATGGATATTTGGCAAACAGATGTTGTTTACACTGCCCGGTGGCCGGTGGCAATGTGGGAATGGCTCACATAACGAGAGATTTCTGTATTAAATCCTTCATTTAGAGACTTGATCACACCCCCCAACTCGCTCCAAATGGATTGCTCCATGGTTCACCGTCGTCGTTTTCCGACTCGATTGTGGGTCGAATCGATTTTAAAAACGGGTCGATATGCAGCAGATGTTACTGACCGCGCTGAACCCCACGCACTATTACATCTCACGTACGTGCGTGGCTTTGACACTAAGCGGTTGCGTTTCTATTCAACTAGTCACAGTAGTGCTTTCTGATCCGATCGGCGAGGATTAGCCATTGAGTTTTTTTTTACTAATTATTTCGTTAAGCCTATCCTATTTTAATTAGTTTTAGATTATTGATTCCCGACCCGGGTTTAACTATGCCAACAAAAAAAAAAAGTTAGGGGTCTCTAAGATTTAAATTTGGGGTCCAACATAGCGAGGCCTCAAATTTAGTTTTGCTCTCCGAAAATGAAATATGGTAATCCGCATGCTCAGATCGACATGTGTTGCTTATTTTCTGAATGTAAACGTAACAAAAAATCGAATACTGAAATCCAACTGTAGACTACCGAGTTTTATATTCATTTTTATTTTTCCAATTAATATTTTAATATCTAGGGGAATACGATTTGTTGGATTTATTTAACTAAGTCCTTTTAGGCTATGAAGGCTAAGGGTCACCTGTGTTGTAGTTTTAGCAATACTAAAAGTGGCGGGTTCGCGACTCGAGGTGGCCCTAGGATTTTTATAGGGAGTAAAAAAATCCTTGGCTATTCCGTCCCTCGGATAGGACATAAAATTAAGTTCCTGTACAATGTCAGGTACTCGTTCAAGATCCCTGACATAATTATACCTGGATAGGCAAAATTTAGTGCTTCTACTAGTATCGTTCGGTTAGTCTTAGTGGAATAAAGTTATGTTAAACAAACAAACATATGATGCTACTAAGGCTAATCGGGCAACGCTTAAAAATTTTCCTATCCAGTTATAATTGAGGTAGGCATCTTGGGACAAATAACCGACATCGCACAGGCTCGAGGCCTTCATTTTACGACGTAATAATGTATATTCGTACAACATATCTATCCTCGTTTGGCATAATGTTTTTACAAGTAATATCTGTGATGCCAGTGAATATGTTATTAATTCAAATTCGACTTGTCCGAAATCGGTTGAATGTGTAAAAACAGGGGTACAAGCAGGGATACGGTTTCTTCGTAGTGAATAATTGCATAAATCAGGCATTAATTTGAAATTTACTTATCAAAGCTTGGGTTAAATCTGTTGTAATTGGTCTGTGTAACCTAGTCATTTCAAATATCTCATTACTGATCAAATATATTCGGTTTAGTTAAATGACCGCAATTAGTATCCACCTTAGTCTTTGTGGCAGAAAGTGTCATTAAACATACAAATAAAAATAAATGTAAATAAATACACGTACATTCACATAAATGCATGTATAAGTGACTGTTTACAATAAAAGGAAATAGACTCCAAGAGCTAGAAGATAGTAGGGAGTAGAAGGAAAGCTAATTTGAAGTAAACTCCGTGGATAATGGCTGTATATAAAAATAACAGGTTCATAAAGCCCCGCAAAGTTCATAAAGTCCTTCAGGACATGTGGCGTAGTAAACTTCTCCGAGATAAAGCCAGCAAACGTCGAAGATAGTCCAAGATATAAGCCCGGCCTATCTCCAGTCATTCCTCCGGATTAAGTGTCTTCGGTAAACAAGCATTTTATAGTTCATAAATTTACGGAGGCAATTCCAGATATTATTTCTCTTTACGGAATCTATTTCGTTCTTTTATAATATTTCTATTGTCTACAGTTATGATTAACATAAAGTTTTAAATAAGTATAGAACACAAAGGTTCGATTCCGATACCTCCGCTCCCGATTCCATTCTTGCCGAGTATTGTTAAACGTCATCTGATTAAGGATTTTGAACTTGCTATCTTCGGGTTCATGCGAAATCTAAACAATAAATTAAATGAGATTGAAGACGAAGGAAGTAACGCTACAAGGAGCAGAGATTTATTGGACAATAGGAAGGAAGTGGACCATTCTACTGGACCCATCCCGATCAGCTGACCGCTCTGAGTCACTGGATCTAGAAGGTCATGGCTGTGTATTCTAACGTACTTATTAAGGACTGCTAACATAGTTTTTACTTATAAATATTACTATTAATTGCATTACTATTTATTTTTCACAATATTATTATTAATTTCTTTTTTTCTGAACGTTTCTGAACTTTTTTCCTTTAGCCCTGTAGAATACCTGCATTGATGTGGCGAAACTTAAGCTACAATAAAATAGTTAATAACATATTTATGTAGATTATTTTATCGGCAACCCGGTCTAACTGTTGATTTCGTTGGAATTCGTGCAACAATCATTAGTTGAGAATTAATAAAATGCGAGTATAGAGAGATTTTAATAACCGAAATTACATCGATAATTGAACATATCGTGTTTTTTTATTTTTATGAAAGTCTGAACCACTTTGGTCATTATTACCTTATATTCCGCTAAATTTTACCCTGAATTTTTCTATAATTATATTATTTTTAATTATTTTGCCATTTTAGTCCATATTTTATAATACAGTTTTGTCCGTTTGAGGAAGTCTAAAAGATCATCATCTATTGTTTTTAGGTTGTCCTTTAAAATAGAATTTAGATGGAAAGGTATTTCTAACATTGCTCTGTCTGTGTCGCACGCTCTACATTCTGTTAAGATCATTGGCGGATCCAGGCTGTGGGGGCCGCAGCCCCTCCCTTTGGAAATTTTTTCGTCATTTAATGATAGAATTTGACTTTCCTTAAAGCAAGGAAGGAAGTTAAAGAACAAATAATGCGCAGAACAAATAGAATATTAGTTGTGGGAAAGGAACATAAAGGTAAAAAAGCTGATTGGCAGATCCAAATGAAGGTCAGTGGGGCTGCAGCCCCCCCCTTTACAATCGGCTGGATCCGCCCATGTTTAAGATATGTTTAACGGTTAGCGGGCTGCCGCAGGTCGTACAATATGTAGAGGACCATAGACATACCGTTTTAATATTATATACAGAGGATATGAACCTATTACAGAATACAGAAAGCGATTACTTGTTGAGTACGTTCCACTTCTAACAAACAGATCCGGCGAACGACATGTTTCTGTTTTAGCCACGTGCCACTGACGGCTTCAAAAACATTAATCAGGCTTCAGGGGCGTCTGTTATCGTGTTTGTGTTTGTTTTGCTAGTTTGTTTGTTTGTTATTTAAGTCGATTATAATCACATAAGTATATGAAATGATGTCCTAATAAAATGATGGTTTTAGATATAAAATATTCCTTTTAAGTATATAAGTATATCCTTATAAATATTTCAGCGAGTTTTTGCTGACATGTGGACTGGCACACCCTCTTCAAACCGGAAAAAGCCCTGGGGACAAACAAATCCAGTTCGTCGGCGACCCCAAGAGAATGTGACAATGAGTTCAGGGTGGGATGGAAACCACAAAGTGTGACGTGCCAGTGACAAAAGGATGGAAAATGACAGATGCCTGAAGGGGATCAATAGATAGATCCAGCGGGGGCATGTTGGGGGGGATCGCTGCCCCATTGTGTGCGGGTCTCTTGTAACATGTCGGGTAATAGCTTAAGCATAATAATACATCAGTGTTAGGTAAGCACTTATCTATTACTCCATTACTACCCCCAATAAGTGGTGTCATACATACAGTACTAGTCAAAAGTTTAGACTCACCCTTAGATTTTGTATAATAAATAAATCCCGGTTTCATCCAGGGAATTTGGAAAAACAATGAGATAAGCCGTGGGTCAAGAAAAGTTGGTTAGGACAGAAATGAGATTTTTTTCCACTCCAACGGTCGATTTCGTCAAAATCTAATTTAAAGCGAGTTCATAACGATTTTTATTACAATAAAGAATATACCCAGAGATTGGCTAAAGTTATGGAATTTTAATATGGACAGGTGTTCGCAACTGGTATGAAAGAACCACTAAGCGAAATTTGGTGAATTTAGATATATAGACAAACGGTATGGATTTCAATAAAGAACAAAAAAGAAAAAGAAAAAAAAAAAAAAACCAACAGATTTTCATCTTTATTTATATAGATTGTATTCAAAACAATTATATAATTTTTGAAATATTATCTCTTGAGTTACAATTATTGTTTAAAACTTGAAGATTGTGAATTAAATACAAGTGAGTCTAAACTTTTGACTGTTTCTGTATATATAATCATTAGGTGTATGGAAAAATACAAAATATTTTAATATAACTTGAAAAATAACACAAAATTTTAATTACTAAATTAATTATTTAATTACTTAATTAATTATCACATATAGTTTAGATTAGTTCTGAACTTGTTATTGGAACGAATTAACTGTTGGAACAAACTGTCATAGTACATGTGACTACGATTTTCGAGTACCATCTACGCTAGCCCGATTATGAGGGGTCAACCGCAGATTTGGGCTGTTGTATGATGTATGTACAATCTATTATAAACAGTATTTTTTTTTTTTTGTTCGGTACCCCTACCTGGCCACGTGTGGCATAGGGATGGTTACTCTGTAGGTGTAACCAACCTATTCTTACCATGGTGGGACGGTCGAGATTTATTCCGTGGGGCCTCCACGAAATGAAAGTCAAACGTCTCAGGGCGGATTCGAACCGCCGCCCTTCGGCTTTCCCGGCCCTATACACTAATATGATGATAATAAGTATTTATCATATTGTAACACTTATAAAAGTTAGGTCACCTGTAGTATTTTTTAACTACCTTACTAAAGGTCGCGGGTTCGCGTCCCGCAATGGCCATAGGATTTTGTAATGGGAGTAAAAAATCCTTTGCTATGCCGTCCCTCAGATAAACGTAAAATGGAAGTCCAGAGCCTGTGCAATGGCAGGTACTCTTTAAAGATCCCTATCCTAATTATACTTGGATAGGAAAAAAATTCGGGCTCCCACTGTAGCATCGTCCAATTTGTGATAACAGCATTAAAGTGAGGTTAATTAAACAAACATATATGACAAATATTTTTTTTAAATATTGATTAATTTAGCCTTTCAGTTTAAAGAAAGACTAATTCCAATTTCAACATTTAAGAAATCACTCATAATATTTCTCTTATGGTAATTTGTACCCTTTTAATTTTTAATAGTGTGAGATAAATCGCGTTTGTCTGTCCCGAAACTTAAAAATTGTAAATTACAATACTGGCATTCTTCCTACGGTCGTTTCTTGACGCAGAACGTGGCCGCTCACTTTGAGGGGTGAACACAGGCGGAGGTTTTTTAATATAAGGTATTGCATATAATATTTGGACCGAAGAGAGACAAATCTGCTACAGAGATTGGACGTACACAGAATGCAGAAATGAGTGAACTGAATCCGGTAAATAAAATTGATGCGATAGCAGCGAGACGAATTATATGTTCGTGTAAAATAGTGAAACTTGGTTGTGAGCTAATACCTAAAAGATTAATAAGCACGGGGTCGACTTGGATACATTCGAGGGGTAAGTCGAGACGGAGGTGGGAGGATTACTTGAAGGCCGATCTGTCGAAGTCTGGATGGTGGTCGGTGGATGGAGGTGTGCAGGGAGGGATTTAGTGGTGTCGGCTTCGAACCTTCGGGTTCATTAAGTCTTCATTATTATTATTATCAGATAAACACTGAAACATCATAGTTTACTAAAATGTACAAACAATATCAAGAGGTATGAATTTTACTAAAGAAATATTATATTAAGCGCTTTACTGCAAAATATTTAAACTGAAGTTAGTTATTCCGTATACTGAAAGGGTCCTATATACCACCGGTTGTTTCCTCTCAACATATTTTATTTAATATTCCGGTAATTACTAAGTCAGGAGTTCTGCCTTTATATTTATGGGAAAAATAATTTTATATTCACTTTGTATGAATCTATAATGACACAATTATATATTTCTCAGTCATACTGAACAGAATAATATTTTAATAATCAGGATGCAAAATAATAGTCTATTAAATTTTCATTGAGATTCCCTTAAGAGGACGTGTACAACTATATTACGGCCGTATTCAGTAAATTGTCATATTTTATTACGATAATGTAGATTTTATTAGTGCCGTTTGGGGGAATATTATGCTGTTGGGAGTGGATTTATGTGTTATGACTACATTAAATACATTTATAAATATTTTACAGGAGGAGTAAAGATATTATGTTGTCGAAATAATATACCTACTCTTCACTTAATGGTCTCATTCTGTTTTTATTACTGTAACTTATCCCATTAGCATCAAACTATTTATTCTTCGTATAAAATGACAGAATTTATATTATGTACTACAAATGCAGTAAATGCTTATTTAGGATTCATATCATATAAAAATATCTATTAACAATAAATATCCAAGTATTATAAAAATATTTATTATTCGTATATAAGAAAGAATTTATTACAATATGTACTAGAAATTCAGTAAAGGCTTATTTAGAATTCATATTTCATGTTCAAATATTCATGTTTGGTTAATAGTTGTGTAATACATGAATTTTTTAGCCGCAGTCGTAACCCTTGCAAAGAATGGTATATTGCAGACCTAAGAAAGAAAAGTAGTTTAAAGTGGATTGTTAAGCATATTGAGTATTTTACTTTTTAAAATAAAATGTAGTTTAGTTACATAATATTTAAAATACTCCCCAGCAAATTATTTGAAATACAAAGTACTTACGCGTTATGGTCATTGATACGTAAAAGTATCGTATTTGAGTATAAAAAATACGAATTGAAAGGGATTTTTATGGATTGAAGGATTGTATATTGAAACATTTTATTTTAAATAATTTCCAGGTCTGGTAAATATTAATTATTTCAACTTTGCCAGATCTATAAAATGGGCTTGTTAAACTGTCGATAAACATTTTTTCTAAATAAGCTGAGCAGGTAGTAGATAGATAGAAAGATAGAAATAACGTTTATTCATGAAAAAATTATTTAATACAAAAGAAAATAAGAAAATACTAAGACTTAAATAAACAATGGACGAAGGCCGTCTGTCGAGATATCCCAGCTTGTAAAGAATATATATAAATATAAATCGGTTGCAAATATATAATAATAACAGAAGATATGCGATAAGTTGTAGTAATAAAAGCCAAATAATAAAAGAAAAATTATTTCATACTGAACTGAACTGATATATATACTGAAAAACTCTTCGTATATAAATGACCAGATTATAAAACTAACTATAAGCGATTTTTTTTCGACTGACGTATAGGGGAATCTATTTCTACTGATTATATTCATGAGTCATTTCTTGTCTATATTTTGTTGCAATTTTCAGATACAGAAATAGATGTTGGTTGCATTTGCCGTTTAGGATATCTACGGTTTCTTCCATGTTCAGAGACTGTTTTCCAAAACAGTTAATCCTGACTTCATTTAGTATGGGGCATACTCGTATTGAGATAAAGTGGAAGGTGTTATACTGTTACATTATATATATTACTGAGGAGGTAGTATATTGTAGCAACATTGTTAAATTTTTATTCAAATAGAGCAACCCCAAGAAATTCCTAATAAAAAGAGCATAAATAAAAAGGGACTTTTAAAAATTAATGAATATTTTATTTTTCTTAAAAAAAAAAAAAAAGAAAGAAGTGGAGGCTTAATTAATATAAATCGAATATAGAAATTACATATATGAATTCCAGTTGTTTCTTTATATTCTCTGTCATATTCTGAAAATTTTGGGTCACCTGTGGTGTTGTGGTTAGCTTGGCAACCTCAATACTAAAGGTCGCGGGTTCGATTCCAGCGGTGGCCCTAGGATTTTTTAATGGAAGAAAGAGATCCTCGGATAGGGCATATAATGGATGTCCCGAGCCTGTACGATGTCAGATACTCCTTAAAGATCCCTATCCTAATTATACCTGGATAGGCAAAATTAAGGACTCACTCTGTAGCATCGTCCGATTAGCCTTAGCAGCAGTTAGGGACGTTAAACAACCAAACAAACAATTCTGTAAATTTATATTATTATTAAATTCATAATATTGTAATAATATTATATAAATAATAATACTATTAATAATATTGCTCTTCGGGAATTCTATTTTTCGAAAACGCACCTCTGGGACAGTAAGGGGTCAAAAGTGAAATAAATAATTAAAATCCAGAATTTTCCCACTATTATTACATTCCTATAATCAAAATTAGAAATCCAAAAACTTACTTATGATTTTATATTATACTAGCCGTATATACCGGTTTCACCCGGAGAATTTAATTTTTGTAAATCTATAAAATCTAAAAAGTGAAAATTTTATAGACTCAAACGGTCGATTTCGTAAAAACCAATGTAAAGTTAACCAACTTAAATTATGCAATTTTAATATGTACAGGTGTTCGCACATGGTATCAAAGAACCACTGAGCGAAATTTGAGAATTTAGGACAAACGGTAGGGATTTTTATAAAGAACAAACAGAATTTCATCTTTATTTCCCCGTTTCACCCGGAGAATTTCATTTTTCTAATGTAAAAAACCAATGTAAACCGAGATCATTACGATTTTTATAACAATAAAGAATATCAGCTGAAGATCGGCTGAGGTTGTGCAATTTTAATATGCACAGGTGTTCGCATCTGGTATGGGTTTCTATAAAGCATGAACAGAATTTAATCTTTATTTACATAGATTATAGCTGCATATCCCGGTTTCACCCGGAGAATTTCATTTTTCTAATGAAACGGTCGATTTCGTAAAGAACTATTCTAAAGCGAGATCATTACGATTTTTATAACGACAAAGTATATCAGCTGAAGATCGGCTGAAGTTATGCAATTTTAATGTGGACAGGTGTTCGCACTTGTTATCAAAGAACCACTGAGGAAATTTGGAAAATTTAGGACAAACGGTATAGATTTCTATAAATAACCAACAAACAAACAGAATTTCATCTTTAATTATATAGGTTGTTTTTATATAATTGGAGAAATGCCTTAAGGTGGTAGCATTCGTTAGAAAAGAAATGGCAGGATATATCAGCTAAGGATGCATCCGAAGCGAATAAATATTAAAGAAAATAAAAAAGATAAAGGATCCTTGGATGGGATGGGCGGGAAGGACCTCTTAGATACGGTGGCTGGGATGGAAGTATCCTTATGGCGTCCATAACCGCTCCTAGTGGCCAATTCCGAAATTGGTTGCGTTTTGAATAATTGATCGTTCGCGAGCGAAGAGGCATTAAAAGTTAACGCCTTCTCTCGCTCCCAGGGCGCTCCCCCGTCGCTGATATATCGCTCTCTCTGCTCGGGATATTGTTCAGCAATGATGGTGTCTGCTGTTGTTTTTTTCCTATTTTCTCGAAGGTTTATTCGTTTAGTACAGAATGTATTGTGGAAGCGTTGCAGAATATTGGCTATATAAACTGTCTTTGTGTACCGCCGTATTGAGTACCTGTCTTTGACAAAGTACCGCCTATTGTGGTTATAGCCCTCATTGCATGTTTGACATTTATAGGACATGAATTTACAATATAGATTTACTAATATTAGATAGGTTTACCGAAGATAACTGTAGAGAGAAATAGTATTCTGGACAGTCATAAAAACTGTCACTCTGCAAGACCTCTACTTATTTGTGTGAATTTTCGGTTTAATATTCAATTTTTCATCAGGGCTGTGTATAGTTTCTTCTAATTTAATAATAATAATTTTAATGATATAACTGATAATAGTTTTCCTTGGGTAGGGGCAGGGTAGGTAATTGGTAAGGCATTGCCTGTGCTCAAGGTCCTGAATTCGAGTTTATCTTGGCGCAGGATATCTTTGTTATTCTAAGAGCTCTATAAAATATGTAGCCTTGTTGGAAAAATTAAGGAAAAAATACCTGGTTGTTAAGCATTATCATTAATACCACCGTCTGATTGTCTTGAGAATCCCCATACTGACATATACCCAATAATAGCATCAAAAATAACAGACAGATGGCAAATAAACTGGACAAAGACTAGGGAAAATAAACTACGAGAAATAAAACACTCAATAAGACCATGGACATCATCAATTCGGAACAACAGACGAGAAGAAATTATATTAACAAGGTTACGAATTGGACATACACTACTCACACATCATAATTTGCTGACTGGAAAACCAAGACCAACCTGTACACAGTGTAACGTACCTTTGACAGTTAAACACCTACTGACCGACTGCAGACTGTTGCTAGGTACGGATCTTCCATACCATTTAGCGACCCTACTAAATGACAAAAGCACGCATATTTCGGAGATATTTAATTACTTAAAACACATACAAATATACAAACAGATCTAAAAACACTTCACTTTATACATGTTTTATTTATTTACGCATTGATTTATTTATTTATTTATTTATCTTATTTTCTATCTTTTCATTTTCTGCATCATTATTTTTATATATTCCTTTCTTTTTCACTCTACCATTTTTAAATTATCCCTATAAATCCCCCCACAAATACTAAACTGTTATTAGTAATATATAAAAAATTAACATTAAGTCGGCAAACATCACCCTGGTTGTGGATTGCCTGAAATCATACAAATAAATAAATAAATAAGCATTATCACGGTAAAATCCGCACGCCCTTGCACGACCGCTGGCCAAGAAACACTTCCTTACACTATACTGAACCCAAAACCCTTCATAGTTTATAGTGGTAAAGGTATTTTTTTTTTTTATTTATATAAAAATGTAAATTATATGTTAGCTTGAAGTAAATACTAAAGAAATTACACACTAATCTGAAATTTTGAATGTTCTTATTTTAAAATCGGTTTCAGTTTATTCGATTTTCAACATTTCTCAGGAAGAGGTTTTTGATAAGATTTCTCTTTGGAAAATTCTTCCTTTTGGTTTGGGATAGTATGACATAAATATTACATATTAAAGTTTAGTAAAATAATCCTAATAGGGATCACCTGTGGTGTAGTGGTTAGCAAGACAACCTACAATACTAAGGGTCGCAGGTTCGATTCCCGCGGTCCTAGGATTTTTTGAAGGGATTATAAAATCCTTGGCCAAGCCGTCCCTCGGATAGGATGTAAAATGGAGGTCCAGAGCCTGTACGATGTCAGGTACTTCCTAAGCTCCCTATCCTAATTATATTTAGGTAGGCAAAATTTAGGAATCCCACCTTAGCATCGTCGGATTAGCCTTAGTGGCAAAAAAAAATTATTCTATAACTACTTACATGAATTCAGTTGAATGTATTTTATTTACTAAAATAAACTAAGTAAAACAGTTAATTTCAAAAAAATTTTATACCTCTACGGTCCCTAAAAATGAAGTTAGAAGGATGAAATTTTGTTTGCGATTTCAGTGTAGAGTTTTCGGGGACTCAACATTTTTTTCTTCCCGTCACCATTTTTCCAATTTTGTTTTTTCTTTCCATGTTTTAGTGAATTGCAAACCTTCCGTTATAAATATATTTTACATGAGAAAGAGATTCAGCAGTTCGATTGATTTAAAATTTTCTTCCTAGATAAGCAATATTGAAACAATCAAATCACTAATCATCGGTTTCGCAGACCATTATAAGAAAATTATACGACCTCATTGGATTCAAAAATGCTGCCTACACTTTTTAATTTTCTTATAACTTATTTATTTTATTTTTACTAATTACACTTGGAAAATCTTTGAAATGGAACGATGTGAAAAGATATATTTTGTTGTTGGGAATAACTCTAGAATTTTTAAGTAGTATCCAACTTCTTAGTTTTACCAATGAGGGCACTACGAACCCCATAGCTTTCTTTTATTGTAAATTAACTCTTTAATTTTTCATAAATTTATTTCATGATATTACAATATTAAAATAATTATAAAACTGGATGTATTTCTTTACAGTGATGTAAGATATTTAAAAAATTTATATTTTCAAAAATTTTGTTTTTAGGTTCAGTAATGAGAAAAAAAAACATTAATTGTTTGAAATTCATTACCGATGCGTTTATAAAATTATATTGTAGTAATTTTAAATTATATCCGCGAGCCCACAGTTTTCTTTTTTTTTTTTTTCTATTTTTTCACTCAACTATATCTTCTAGATAAAAAATGTTACAGCAATATTTAAGTTCACGTTTACATTAATCTTGAATGTTTATCTGAGAAATAATATTTTTTTTCAGTATTTTTATTTAATAATTTAGGAGAAAAACAGTGTGGACAAATATTAATAGGCTCCAAAAGCCCTCGTGGTAATCCTAGATTCAATCTGATTTTTAAATAATTTATTTTTGAAGAGAAAAGATTTGGCTCCGCCGGGAATCGAACCCGGGTCTTCCGCGTGACATGCGCGGTATGTTATCCATTAGACCACGGAGTCGCTTCCAAACGGTGCCAAATCCTTCCGCTTCACTGGCACCGTTTTGAAGCGACTCCGAGGTGTAATGGATAACATACCGCGCATGTCACGCGGA
Source organism: Aelia acuminata (assembly GCA_911387785.2). Taxonomy (NCBI): domain Eukaryota; kingdom Metazoa; phylum Arthropoda; class Insecta; order Hemiptera; family Pentatomidae; genus Aelia; species Aelia acuminata. Next base: position 122,140,792 of record OU426983.1, on the reverse strand, counting down.
TAACCCAGGTTCTATTCCCGGCGGAGCCAAATATTTTCTCTTCAATAATAAATTATATAAAATAATATAAAAAATAAGTGGTCCCCCACAATGATGGTTAAATTAATATCAATCTGATTTTTCTGTTTTTGAATTGCTATCTGTCCCAGTTAGTATTCATAAACGAGTTTGAATTGTGTTTGGCAACTCTTTAATTTCAGGTTTGTTTGTTTGAATTTACAGGTATTTATTTACATTTATTTTTATTTGTATGTTTTATGTCACTTTATGCCACTAAGGCTAATCGGACGATGCAACAGTGGGAGTCCTAAATTTTGCCTACCGAGGTATAATTAGGATAGGGATCTTTAACTAGTACCTGACATCGTACAGGCTCGGGACCTCCATTTTTTGTCCTATCCGAGGAACGGCAAGGCTAAGGATTTTTTACTCCCATTAAAAAATCCTAGGGCCACCGTTGGGCGTGAACCAGAGACCTTTACGTATCGTAGGTTGCCATGCTAACTCTTTAATTTCAGGTTATCTATGATTGTATTAGAACGTAATAATGCGCAGGATCACTTCACCACTTAGATTTCCCGAGTACTCGAGTTTTACACAATATATACTCAACTTCTTTTGTTCCTTCTGCAATGAGTGAAGATATGAAAAAATAACCCGACCTTAGTAACTCTGAGACAGGTTTCGCTTTCCCTAGAAGAGGGTTCGCAGTAGCTGTTCCCACCTGATCCAAGCACACTAATTACCCGCGATAAGGAGGTGGACGCGGGAGATCGGCTGAAGTCTTCTTTATCCCGAGCAAGTTGCTAATGGCTAGGCCCCTGCGCTAATGAAGGTTGGACCGGTTCTGGGTTCCTTGTGCTCTTGCCGCCGTTCACTTCTTCTCACATATTATCCTCATGATGGCCTTCCGTGGTACAGGGTATGCCATGTTATGTATGATTTGTTCATGCCCAACAGAGAAATTCAGCTTTAAATATTTAACAAATTTTGGAGATTTTCTAAAATGTTAAAAGCTTAAAGCTTAATATCTCTGTTGGGCATGAAAATGAAAATTTGAAATTCGTCTCAGATTTAGTCCTTGGTTATAAGATTGAGCTGTCAAAATTTCATTTTGTGGACACAACTAATTGCAAAAATACTAACTACTTTTTCAATATTCATTTGTAGCTTTTCCACTAATAATTTATATTGAGTACTTTACTAGTTATAAGGAGATATAGCATTGGTAAGTACGCAAAATTAGTACTGAATACCAAGGGCGTGCCAGGATCAAAACTAGGGGGGAGCAAGCTAAAAACTAGGGGGGGGGGCAAGCTATCTATGGTCGTTCAGGTTGTAACACCTTACCGCGGAAAAGGTAAATGAAACCAAAATTATGTATAATTATAGCAGTGCTTTATCAACTAAGTTATTACAATTATTTGCTTGAAAAAAATGTATTCTATTATTGCTTCCAGTCTTAAAAGCCTAAAAAATTATTGCTTCCAGCCTTCCAGGGGGGGCAGCTGCCCCCGCTGGGTATGCCCATGCTGAATACTTATCGGCATTGCAGTATATTATATTATTAATAAGACGAAACAAGCCGAAAAAATATATACATATTGAGTCGTAACGCTTTGCAAATAATAATTAATTTATTACTTTTTAATTAGTTGAGTCCACAAAATGAAATTTTCAATCTTCATTTCTCTAAAAGACATCTAAGCCAAATTTCAAAATTCAATTTCCATGCCCAATTGAGATATTAGGCTTTAAAATTGGAAAAGTTTGAAAATTTTAAGTAAAAGAGGAGATTATTTGATTTGATGCATAGCACTAAAATACCTGAAAATACACGTTCGGTCAATAATAAAATGACCGCCATAGGTAAAATAACAATTTTTAAGTTTTATCGGACAGTGGGAGTCCTAAATTTTGACTATTCAGGTATAACTAGGAAAGTGAACTTTTGCGAGAACTTGACATCGTACAGGCTCGGCGGGACCTCCGTTTTACGACTTATTCGCGGGACGGCATATATAAGGATTTTTTTCTCCCATTAAAAAATTCTAGGGCCACCGCTGACGCAAACTCCCTGGGGCCTTTAGTATTGTACGTTGCTATGCTCACCACTACTCCTCAGGTGACCCCCTAATACTTTCCGTGCACCGAAAACAACCACTATTGGCATTACTGATGAAAATAATTTTTTTTTTAATCGTATTTCCATGATATCAATATGCCACTTTTCTCTTGTAAGCTTAAATGATTTGGTGATCTATAATTTTTTTTTCTTAGCTCGTTTGATATAACTACATAAAGCTTCTCTCCCTCTCCCCCTCTTTCCCTTTCAAGTGGTTGACATCCTTTAAAACTATCCCAATCAACAAGAGAGCGCGGCAGGGATCTCCTGTTTTCCAACTCTGGTAAAAAGTTGGCCGTACTCCAAGACAAAGGCGGGGTCCAGAACTCATTAGGACGATACGGATCTCGTATTTCCTACCTCTCTCTCTTTCGCTCTCTTTCTACCTGTACCTTCCCGTCCAAGAGTGAGTCCGCCGCACCATCCACATCTCGAAAAAATAACTCTTTAACAGGCCTGTACTCTCGGCTCCGTATCAGCCTTTATCGCGAGCTAATAACACCTTGCTATACATCAGAGCCTGTTAGATCCGCGATATATTTTTTTTAACATTAATCTTTTTTTCCTATTTTTTTTTATTATTAAAATTTATAACTGTATAATAATAATACATTAAGTAAATATGCTATACGTGAGGATGTGAGGTGCAAGATTCGTTTGTTCCATTTTTTTGAAAAATTGTGATAGCACTGGATTCTGAAAGATATTTTAACGCTCTTTCAAAATATCTTAAGAGATTGAACGCCAAGCTCAGATGACATGGGTCCAGCTATGGGATAGAACGGATCAACAAAATAAATTGAAAAAAATCAAATCCGAAATAAAACCCTGGAGGAGCTCTTACCGCAGCATCAGAAGAGAGGAGGTGGTAGTAGCAAGGCTAAGAATTGGACACACGCGCCTTACTCATGGACATCTTATCGAAAGAGACGCCCCCCCAAAATGTGCAACGTGTGGAGTACAGCTGACAATCAGCCATATCATAGAAGACTGTCCTCGATATGCAACAGATTTGCAATGGTTAGAAACAGAACGTAAGCTCCAAACGATCCTGGGTGATAATATTACAAATATGGACAAATTAATTAAATTTCTGAAAGATAAAGATTTATTTAATAAAATATAAATTTCAATTATAAAATGAATACTTAACTAAACGAAAGAGGACACTAATAACCCAAGCTGTTGTGTGTCCGTAAACAATAAAACCGAATCCTAACAGATTGAAGCAAAACTTATTATTTATTATGTATTTTTGCTATACAAAATAGGGGTTTGTTGCAGAACTGGTTCGTTCCATAGCCCATTGTGTTTCAAAACTGGTTCGTTACTCGTTTTGATGCAAAACTCTTTCGTTCCAATAATCAATTCTCACTATACAAATTTCACTGCACCTCTCAAATTTAGAGGAAAACATAAAAAGAAATTAAAGACTGGCTATTTAAGAGGGAAAGAATTGGAATTATATAACACAACCTGTTCAGGTAAACTGAAGCGTATTCTATGTACCCACACATATCTTCTTTACCTAAATGCAATTTTTAAAACAGTACGACCTATTTCACGCTGCGTACTCTCAATTCCTTCCTACTCTCGCTAAGTACGCCGCTGCTGCTAACTACGGCCCTCAATGGAACTACGCCGACTTCAATGTGCAGGTGAGGAACTTTCAAGCTAGCCAAGGACCGCATGCGGGCAAAACCTTTTTTTTTATGATTCATCATAATTTCCAAATCATGGAGTAGATCCAATCAGTGAACCCTAAAAGAGGGAGAGTAGGGAGCATGAGCTGGCCGGCAGACAAACAGTGAGTAATAAAAATTTATTCACAGAATAATATCATCAGGAGAAAAGAGAAATTCATCATCAATTTCAACCCGTCAGTCATCTCATCTTTATTTAAATTCAGCCAAATTTCGACCGTCAATCATCTCATCTTTATTTAAATCATAATGTCACTATATTTTCTAAATTTAAAACTAACCACTAACAATAACGTGAAAACCTTCAGGCCCACCCCAAGAGATTATTTTCTTTAGAAGAATACATTTATTTTCCTTATTTTATTTCAATTTGAACTTATTTTACCTTTATACAGTCCACTTTAGACCACACCAGCCCATATTCAATAAGGTTTATAACAGACCAAGTAATGTTGATGTTATAAATCAAACACAACCTTATAAATCATATAAAATAGGTCCCGAGCCTGTACGATGTCAGGTACTCGTTAAAGATCCCTATCCTAATTATACCTGGATAGGCAAAATTTAGAACTCCCACTGTAGTATCGTTCGATTAGCCTTAGTAGCATAAAGTGACGTTAAAACAAACAAAAGATGGTAACGTTAAACAAAAACAAAAGACAAAACATGTGGCTTAGAATGGTTATGTACTTATTCTTGGAACAAACTAACAGCTTTAACAAACTGTTATAGTACATCTTTGTGACTACCATGTTATGGATGTTGTTTTAAGGAGCCTGGGACTGGAGAGTTTGTCTTTAGTTGTGAAGCTCAAGTCGTATGGTTATTTCTGTGTTACAAAGTAATAATTTTTATAACCTATTTAATTATTTGTGTTCTCATAATTTGTAAAGCATTCAAAATTGATATTTTCGTTCAATAAAAATTGTTAAATCCACGTAAATGTTACAGTATATAGATGTTTACATATCATTCATCTTTGGGCAAAAGGGCTTAAGTCATAAACTTTTTATTTTTTTACTCGTCTTCTTAAAATTCATAATTGACTATAATTTATTCGTTATTCATAATTTATTACATTCTCTGTTGAAAGAATATAGTTTCTTTTATTATTCTTAAATAAAGAAATACAATCGGAAAGAATTTATAATGATTTTCAATAGCTTGGTAAATCGTAGTTTAAGCTTCGATGAACATCGATCGTAGTTTAACATTCGATGACTTAATCCCTTTTGACCAAACACCAGTGATATATACTTAATAACAACTATTGGCTAATCTGTGTAATGAGCGAACTTTATTGAAGAAAAAAAAATGTTTCAATATTTCGCTTTAGCTTTGAATTTATTAGGAAGAAAAATCATAGATATCTAATATAATATTTTATGTTAGGAGGGTAAGGCAGTTCGCATATATATAAAATATCTACAAATTTGTAGTAATTTAAGAAATGATGGACTTAGATTTTAAAGTGATTTATATATGACGGCTGACACATCTCCGCACTCCTGCTGTGTTATAGACCCTACCACACTATAACTCTAAACTGTTCTCTCACTCCACGCTCAATATGTACATGTGTATATATGTATGGCTTCAGATCTGTTCTATTTTGTGTATGTAAACACTCTTATATAAATCCCTTCGGTCTTATATAACGGTATTACTCATCTATCGAGAACTGTCAGCTAAATCGCCGTCTATACTATTTTCTATATTCGTTCATTTTGATGTTTTGAGAAATTCTAATAGATTATCTGTTTATAAAAAATAATATTATTATAAGCGCATAAAATTATTGGGTCGTTGTCAATGTCGCTGAGAACAATGAAATTATCCCCTTTTAAAATGGTATTTATATTTTCCAGGATATTAAGCCATGTATTTTTCATAAAAACGTCTTCCATTTTTTTCTTTGAATGATTTCTTGAAGGCCTAGGATACATTCTATATTTTTATTATAAGTCCGGAATCTCAGTAATCATTAATGCGAAGAAGAAGAACTTATTTACGGCCAATAAGCCCGATCGAAATTGAGAATCTTAGCTCCCACGTTGGGTGTTACTTTTATATTTCTTAATGTATAGTTTACTTTATTAGATCATCGAAATATGCAAATATATGCAGTTGTCATCAAAATATGAAAAATAAAACTTGTCCAATTACAGTACCATTCAAAAGTTTAGACTCACCCTTAGATTTTGTAAAATAAATAAGTAACAACATTTTATTTATTGGACAACGTAACAACTATAATTTTATTTTTAATTTATTTATAACTAGCTTTAATATCCCGGTTTCACCCACGGAATATTGACAAGAATGAGAAAAGCCGTGGGTCCAGAAAAGTTCGTTAGGACAGAAATGAGATTTTTTTTACTCCAACGGTTGATTTCGTAAAAATCTAATGTAACGCGAGATCATAACGATTTTTATAACAATTAAGAATATACCCAGAGATTGGCTGTTTTTAATATGGACAGGTGTTCGCACCTGGTATGAAAGAACCACTAAGCTAAATTCGGAGAATTTAGGACAAACTGTATGTATTTCTATAAAGAACAAACAAAAAAAAAAAAAAAAACTAACAGAATTTCATCTTTATTTATATAGATTGTATTCGAAACAATCGTATAATTTTTGAAATGTTATCTCCTGATTTACAATTATTTTTTTAAATTTGAAGATTGTGAATTAAATACAAGTGAGTCTAAACTTTTGACCGGTACTGTAGATCTGCGTACTCTAAAGGTCTGGCCACACATGTCCGCACCGGATCCGCACCGTAGCAATAATACAGGTTATGTTCAGAATATTTTTAATTTAACTTACATATTAGCTTTAGTTATGCCTAAAGTTCAAGCCACACATGTCAGACACAGGCCACTTTAGGCATAACTGAAGGTAATATGTAAGTTAAATTAAAAATATTCTGAACATAACCTGTATTATTGCTACGGTGCGGATCCGGTGCGGACATGTGTGGCCAGACCCTAATTCGTAATCATATGTGGTCCGCTATTTTAAAGAAGCAAGCAAACAAAATAAGCAATAGCATAAATCCGGGCTCTGCTTATAACGAAAGATATAGCTCACAGGTTGGTTTTCAGGGTCTACGCGTATTTTCTAAAGCGTTCTACCACTCGGCTATCCCGCTACGCTAAATGATAGCAATCAATAGAACGTAAGTTTTGCAAATTTTATTTTTTATTCTGCAGAGGCTAGTTTCGGCCGAGTACTGGTCAATTGTTTCCATCTGGGAACGATTTTTAAGAACAATGATAAAGTTTTCTCAGGGTAATTTAGTCATGACCTTCCATAAAAACACTCTTGAAAGTAGACTGGATATAGTAGTCAACTGTAATTACTCTACAGTTACTACGGAAACTAGTTGCTCCTACAGTAATTCTATCTAAGGAGAGAGATTGAATGAGAGAGTAGGTGAGTTGGACGACGAAAAACAAAGCCCTCTCCTTGGATGTCTGAAAGTATCCGGTCCCTTATGGCTAAAAGAGACTTTTTCTTCTGGATGTCTATAAGAAGCGGATCTGAAGAGGATTCTATACAATACAGGCTTTACAGAAATAAAGTAAAGACGGCAATACGCGATGCAAAAAGAAGATGCATAACTAGCAGTCTCGATAGATGCTCGCCCTGTGAGGTTTGGAAAGAGCTGAGAAACCATAGAGTCATTGACGTGAGTGGAAATGACGTTGATGTTGTTTGCAGCTTGGACGAATTAAATGGTTTTTTCGTTTCTCATCCTCATGGCCCTGGAAGAGCGATAATCAAACCAATGCCGACTAATGAGAAGGTGGATGACCTTATCTTTGATGAGATCACCGAAGATGATGTGGTTTGGAGCTTAAGACGAGTAAGGACTGGTGCAGCGGGGGAAGATGGACTGACTAAGACGATGATTGAGAGGTTGGGAGTCACCCATGTCCTGGTAGATATCCTAAATGCTTCCCTGCGACAATGTAGTTTCCCTGAAGCTTGGAAGCGCACCATCATCAGGCCCATTCCTAAGAAACCAAAGCCCAAGACTCTTTCTGAATACCGGCCTATTGCTCTCCTACCCGTACTGTCGAAGATCCTAGAGAGAATAGTAGAGAGGGATTTGAGAGGATTTTTAGAAAGCAATAGTCTTCTGTCTACACACCAATCAGGCTTCAGACAGGGGCGAAGCACATGCACAGCATTACATACGGTTTTGACCGATATTCGAGAAGCCATGGATAAACGTATGTTAACAATATTCGTTTCACTTGACTTCGAAAGGGCCTTCGACTCTGTCGATCATGAACTATTGTTAAGCAAATTCGGAAGCTTTGGTGTTGGGGAGCAGGTACTCCAGTGGCTAAGGTCATATCTGATGGGACGAAGGCAGCAGATAAGAACTTATAGTAGTCATTCTGGATGGCTGGACTGCATTACAGGCGTTCCTCAGGGATCTGTTCTTGGGCCGTTGCTTTTCTTGGGCTACATCGACGACATAGTTAAGTCCCTCAAGTACTCCAGGATCCACATGTTTGCAGACGATGTGGTTATTTGGGCCTCTAGTACACCAGAGGATGTAAATTCGACTATTGAGCGAATAAATGAAGACATCAGGGATCTTCAGCGGTGGGCCTTAACTAACAGACTTCGCCTCAATAGCGGTAAATCTCATTGGATGCTAGTCGGTAGCCCTAAGCTTATTGTTAAAGCTGAAAAGTATGCTTCGCTGCGTCCACTGATGATTGTAGATCAGGTTCTACCCAGAACTGAAAAGATTAGATATCTAGGGCTGGTGGTGAATTGCTCAATGACATGGCGAGACCAGGCTAGCCTTGTTGTGGGCCGTGTTCACGGAGTACTGCACTCCCTCACGAGATGGAAACGCTTCTTATCAGTGGAAGCCAAGAAGAGGATAGTCTCAGCACTGATTCTCCCCATTGCTTGGTACTGCGACACTGTGTACTTAGACATTGCGAACTCGGAAGACGCCAGAATACAGAGAGCGCTCAACGCGGCAATACATTTCATCTTTTGTATTAAAAGAGATGAACACATTAGTCCGTATATAAAAGAATTATTCTGGTTGCGAGCTAAGGAGTATAGGAGGCTCAATCTGATGTGTGTCGCAAGAAGAATCCTTGACTCTGGAACTCCCGAAGACTTGCACAATCGTTTTAAAGTAGTAAATAGCGAAAGGCTGCAGGGCAGATTCCAGATACCGGCATGCAGGACAGAGATGATGAGGAACGCCTTCCACGTCGCGGCAGCGAGAGAGCTCAACAAGCTTCCGATAGAGGTGAGATCGGCGTCTTTCTTCCGCAAGGCTTGTCTCCGACGATTCTTGGACGCGGGCCAGTCGAGTGCACCTTAACATATCCCATCCATTTCCAATTACCCAATCCCCTTCCTTCAACCCCTTTTCCATTTGTATTCATCGTTCATTGATAATTATCACTATCATTATTTTTAAATTTTTTGTCTTTTTGTTTATTTATTTTTATTTTTATTATTTTTTTTTTTTTTTTTTTTTTTTTTTTTTTTTTTTTTTTTTTTCTTTCTTCATTTTACTTTTTTTACTTTTAATGTTTTATATATTAGTTTTTCCTTAGAAGTGTATTTTTACTTTACTCCCATATATATATAAGGAAAAATGGGAAAAATGAGGAAGGGCAGTGAAAATGATATGTGTCCTTATTTTTGTGTTTATGATTTATTTATAAGCTCTTATCTTGATTTTACATTTTACTTTATCTTATTAAATGAATTATGTTTCATTCATTGCTATAGCCATATGCATATATTTGTCTGTAAGAAAGGGCCTAAGGCCCTAAGACAATAAAGAATCTATCTATCTATCTATCTATCTCTCTCTCTCTCTCTCTCTCTCTCTCTCTCTCTCTCTCTCTCTCTCTCTCTCTCTCTCTCTCTCAGTATCTCAGACACACAGACGCACTCTCCCACCCGCACTCTCATACTCTCTCTCTCTCTCTATCTCTCTCTTCTCCCCCTCTCTCTCACACAGCAGACCTTGAAGATATAATAACTTCATTTAGGAACAGGTTTGCTCCTGGCCGAGTTGGAACAGCTGGGCCCTTCTCAAATTGATAGGAATTATTAGTCGTTAGGATTCGAGTCCTTGTTAGAAGAGCATTTTTTTATATCGACTGTGTTCACATTCACTGTTGGCTTAGATAAAACGGGTTTCCAATTTATCATTTCCCGGTTTCTGTATATGAGCTGATTGAGTAGTTCCTACTTCGATTTTTTAAAATTTACTTTCTCCTTATATCATATAGATATAACTTATATAAATAAATGTGCAACATGCAGGCATTATTTAATACATTTATTTCAAACATTATATAAATGATAAATAATGAAATTTCTGATACAAAAGAAAAATTATGTTTCTAGCCGGTTGGCCCCGCACTTTCGAACAACTAACATATTTTTTTAAAATTTATTTGGTTTAAATTTTACAAACCATTATTTAAAATAAACTATCGAAACAATGATAATAAAATAAATGGTTTCAGAAGGTTCTAATGCAATACAAAAATTTTAATATTCATCAAAAAAAGAAATTTAATTTTTTTTATATATAAAACAAAAAAATTGTCAGTATTATTTTTACCTGAAAAATTTAGATATTTTCAAGTGATCGTGATAAACCATTGCTGTTCATAATTAAAGTTCTCTCTGTTTTTTCCTTTCTTTTTTAAATTTTAGCTATTATTTAAACAAAGACAAGTGGTTCTTGCACAAAACTTTCCTTGACATAACGGTGGTTGTGGAATCTTTAAAAATGTATAACAGGTACCAAATTACAAAAATTATATCTTATATAATATCTTACTTCTTTTTAATATCTACTAATTCATGTAGTTACCTGGTGTTCTAATATCGATACCGCTAAAAGATGGGCCAGATGCCCGAAACTTTGGATGAATAAATTAATTATAGATATTATGAAAGATTCCTTCTTTAAGAAAGAAAAATAAAAAATAAAAACACATGTGAATGAATATATAGTAGTTGTTTTTTTGAAAATAATTACTGAAACATAAATCTTTTTATATAGCTAAGCAAATTAATTAATTAAAACCCTTTATTATTATTTTTTAACTGATATGTGGCTTTGATACTTGTATATAATGAAATTGTCTTTTTAAAATTATAACCATCACATACTCATAATAATATTTATTTTTTAATTTACTCGTTTAATAAGTAATGTTTATCTAGATGTCCTTCTGTATATATTTAGGCCCCGCAGCGACTTCAGGTGTAAATGGATCGGTGAAGACAGATAAGTTTTCAACGGTAAAAAAAAAAAAAAAAAAGTAGAAAGCCTGCAGATAAGAAGATACAGTCCGAGGCGTCTATGGGACGATAACATTGGCTCAGAACTAATCGGTGTTGACGCGTCTAATTGGGTTGAAAGCTGTTGTGTCTGCCGTTATTTTCTGCTCATGTTCTCATTTTTTTTTTTTTTTTTTTTTTTTTATTTAACGATTGAAATAATCTTATTTTGTTCACCTCTGATATCACGGTTGCCACTTTAACATGCCAATGTTGAAGCTGGAAACACGGGCAGGTACATGGTAGAATTGCAAAAATAGCTGGGACATACAAAAAACTACAAATTTTTTCAACATTTTTTTAAAAATCTATTAGTAATTTCGGGCTCATCTATTTGTAAAATAGTCTTGATAATTAATAATCGGGATTTTCAGTCTCTATTTGGAGAGCTTACATTTCGATCCAAACTTGTGGATCTTCATCAGGGCTAAAATGAAGACAAATATATGAGCAACATGTAATGTTTCATTGCTAGAAGATGAGATTAATTTCAGATAGTAATAATAAGAAGTAAAAAAATCTGGTGCGTGCTCGCAACACACAACTTTCACTTACCAACTTACTTAGATTAGAAATAATGCGTTTTGTTAATTGCCACTTCTCAAATGAACAGAACGGCTTTAATTATGAACAATGGTCTGTCATTAAAGGCGTACTCCGCATGCGTGAGCTCAACGAGTTTTATGAGTTGACTGAATATTTTTCTTTTTTTCTCCTCTTTATGTTTTCTTTATTTTTATCATATTTCATATTTAGCCATTTCTTATTTTTAGGCGTAACGAGATACAATTAATTTCCATGTAAAAAAACAAAGGCACTTTATAAGAAAGAAACAAACAAAAAAGCCCCCCCCCCCCAAAAAAAAGCCCCCTCAGAACATTTTAATAATGATAAAGCTTACCTGATATTAAAGAAAACCTAATTTACATTAAACATGACGAATTTTATAAAAATCGTTAAAGCCGTTTTTGAGATAATCGAAAAAAGGTAAAAATTGGAAAAAAGTCATGAAATAAAGTGCCCCCTCAGTTGGACCAATTTTGACGAAATGTTGGCTTTTACATATTTGGTATATACATACATCAAATACCCAGTTTTTTCAAAATCGTTAAAGCCGTTTTTGAGTAAATAAAAAAACCACGTGAAAATGATACAAAATTTACTAAGTAAAGTCCCCCCTCCGGTTAATCAATTTTGATGAAATTTTTACAGTCATATTTCGGGCATATAAATAGATCAAATACTCAGTTTAATCAAAATCGTTAGAGCCGTTTTTGAGAAAATCGAAAAAAACGTAAAAAGTTATTAAATAAAGTACCCCCTCCCTTTGAGCAATTTTGATGAAATTTTTGCTGTCACATCGCGGGCATATACCTACACTAAATACCCAATTTCAGGTTCCCACGGTTTATAGTTTTTGAGCTAGTCTGTTCACATACACACACACACACACACACACACACACACACACACAGACACACACACAGACCATTTCGCGGGACTTGGTTATTTCGACTCAGGGGGTCCCAAAACGTGTATTTCCGTTGAAAACCGGAAGTTGAAAATTTTCACGATCGCAATACTTCCACTTACTATATATTTCATATATAGGTAAGTGAAAGTAAAAATAGAACTTATGGTCTTTTTACATGGCATGGGTACTTATGAAATACAGTAATTACCTGTATAAACGATAGTAAAAAAAAAAAAAAATCTTTGGACTTCCCCTGAATACCCATAACTATGCATTATACCTAGAAACTGGCATAGATCCTTTATCATTTCACGCTTAGATTGCATTTTAATTACATCTTTAAAGTTTTTAAATATCCTCAAGAAAGATTGCCTCTGCTATTATTATAAAAAATTATAATTTCAAAACATATATTTTGGTCAAAAGCATGGAACGATAAATTTTCCAAATCAATAGCAAATGAACTGTATACTGATGAATTGCCCTCAAAGTTAGACAACTGTATACGCGATGAAATATTAAAATTTACTAATAACTGTAAAAAAATCCCGAAATAACTCTAAATTCCACCTAATTTAAAAAAAAACTGGACACAGACCTCAAAAATAGCTATATTGGTGACAACCATAAATTACAATTTATGAAGTTAATTTTTAAGGCAAGGGGTAACTCCTGAACTTAAACTTTACGCTGTGGGACCAGAACAAAACTCAAGAATGCAGTATGTGCAATCTAAATGAAAAAGAAACATTAATTCATTTCTTAGGAATATGCCCTATACTAACAAGGGGAGGGCACAGCTATGGGGTCGTCGATCGGGCCCATTTTTTTTTTCTGGTGATTCTACATCGAAAAATAGTCGACAAGTGTCCGAGCGTTCCGTCCAATGGGCCTTAGGTGCTGAGAAATAAAATAAAATACCTTGAAAATCCTTTATTTTTTATCTTGAGTATGGAAAATGATATCGCCATGGTTCTTCCACTAATTCATTTATTTTAGAGAGTAGATTAAAGGAAAAATACAATCGTTAAAGAATTATTCATATTTCTTCAATTTAATTTAAAAAAAGCTTCATGTTTTCAAGTAAACTAGCTTTATAATTTTTTTCACATAAAAAACAATAGCAGAATTGAGTTCAGCACCTCAAGAAACCCTGATGTCATAAATATCATCCAAAACAAATAATATTTTTTTTTTTTGCTTGCCAGAGCTTAGAAAAAAACATATACACCTTGTGAGACTTACATTATTATAGGACAATGATGGTAATAATTCAATATCGATGTTTATGTCGACTCTGAGCAATACTTCACTGGCAAATAGAAAATATCAGTTAAGCGGCTAAGTATTGAATCGTGGATCAAGATATTGCTTTATTGGAATGTTTTAATTTATTTCTGACCAATATCGAGATATATGACCATTGTTCACAATAAGCATAGGTTTCTTATTAAATAGAAATCTGATAAACTATGATATGATTGACCTTTTAGGATGAAAAAAATAAAAACAGGATATACTGTTCTAAATTTTTTTTCTAAACGGAGACAACAAAATAAGTAAAACATTAATATATCATTTAATTTCCTATTTTTGATCCGTTAAAAGAGGGGGTCACCTGTGGTGTAGAGTGGTAAGCCTAGCAGCCTACGATACTAAAGGTCGCGGTTTCACGTCCCGCGGTGGCCCTAGGATTTTCTGAAGGGAGGAAATAACTCTTATCTATGCCGTCCCTCGGATAGGCGGTAAAATGGAGGTCCCGAACCTATTTAACTTCTCCTAATTATACCTGGATAGGCCAAATAAGGGATTCCCATTGTAAGCATCGCTCGATTAGCCTTAATGGTATAAAGTGACGTTAATCAAACAAACAAACATATTGTAACGTTAAATCGATAATCAAATAAAAACATATGGTTTAAAATCCCAAACCTTTCCTTGGAACGACTATTGGTCGGAACAAACCGTTGGAGCACGTGGACGGGCCTAGATCTTTTAGTCGGATACCTGGAACCTCCCAGGAGGATCCCGAACCTTCCAGAAGGTACGTCTTGCGACTGTATATAGGAGCGAGTGACTGGGCCAGTTAGTCTGTGTCTTGACTGTGAAGCTCAAGTCATATGATTTGTGTGCTATAACGTTATCATTTTTGTAACCTGTGCGAATATTTGAGTTGTATTAATTCGTTTGGCATTGATAATTGTATATATTTGTTAAATAAATATTTGTTGACCCACAGAAGTGTTAAAGTATTATCAATAATCTGTAACTAAATATAAAAAAGATTTATTTAATATGATTATCATAAAATTAATATATATATGATTTTATGTATAGAAACAAAGTGGTACAAAATTTCTATCTATAAGGTTGTCACACTGTTTCCTTAACGTTATTAAGAAGCCAGAGAATAATTTCACAGTTGCCGTGTTTATGGTCCTACAATCCTACAATTAAGATCAGGCATTGGAAACATTTATCAAGGGATATCTGAAGAGGGGATCTGTAAAAAAAAAAAAAATGAAAGAAAAAAATAATAAAAAATAAAAAGTGCTCTAAAAAGGACTGGAAAAAAGGAAAACACACCTAATGAAGGCTATTTGTTGTTAAAAATATTTACTGCCCGCCCGGAATCAAATGAAGATATAAAACGCGCCTCGACTTCTTATTTGCCCGGGTTCGAAACCCGCCAAGTAGGGGCAATAAAAGAGCAATAAGATTCCGAATGCAAGATATAATGAACGGGGGCCGCCCGGGTCCGGCTTATTTACAAGGAGATGGAATCTTAGGTTTCTCTCGCTCTCTCTCTCTCTCTCTCTCTCTCTCTCTCTCTCTCTCTCTCTCTCTCACTCTCTCTCTCTCACACACTCTCTTCTCTCACTCTCTCATACTCTCTCTGTGGTAACAACTGCTTCTCGTCCGCCATCAGATAAATGTCGTAAACCATCCTGAAGGAAGGGTAGAAGGCTTGTCGTAGTCAGATTTCTTCATTTAGTGCCGGCATTAAACTTCTCCGGGTGGTTCGTTCTTCAGCTTCGGGAGTTATAAACTCGCCGCAGACACAAAAAAAAAAAAAAAAAAAAAAAAAAAGGAAATTATTCCGCACTGATTAAGATAAGTTATTCAAAGCGAACCTTAATTTGTCAAAGACGGCTTCTGAGGTCTTCAATCAGCTTCAGATGGCTTCTCCGCTCTTCTTTATCACTTTTTTCAAAATCTTCTAACTCTAAGTACTTACTAAGTACAGTCTAAGCCTCTAAGTACAGTAAGTTGTATGTAAAAGTTTAGTAAAAAAAAAATAAAAGAAAGTTTAATCAATGAAATGTTACTACTTTTATCCCAAAAGATTTTAGTCGAAAAATGTAAGATATTTTTAATTTATATGAGAATCGGCTATCTCATTTAGAAATATTAGTAAAAAATATTTTCCCAGTATTTTTGTACTTGATGTTATTTTTGTATTCTGCTGGTATTAAATTGGTGTATTTTTATATATTGTGCAGTTGTTAGTTGTGTATAATTTAAATAAATTACTTGCTATAAATAAATACATGTTCGCTTGGGCCGGATCCAAACCCAAGCAACAGTTGCGACCAATCATCCGATGTTTACTAACATCCCAAGCGGTCCCCTGTCTTCGGTCGTTACCACATTTTCAAGCTCTTAATTCTCAACTTGAAAAAAATATTTTTCTTCTGCATAATATTTAAGTATATTTATGACTCTGATACTTCGGACAAGTTCCATATGTTAAAATGCAAAACTATTAAACTAAACTCTAAAATTAAAAAATTAAAATTTGTTGTGATTAGTAGGATATAATTGTTCGAATCAATTACCAATTTTATTCTCAAAATGAGAATCATTTAAATAAGGACCTACGTTTTGTAAATTCACTGTTTCGGACGTTACCTACCGGCAACTCGACGCAACTTATTCGCAAAAACGTACGCCCTGAAAACGTAATATTACACTGTAAAATTTTAGAATCAAGTAAGGAATTGTAATGAAATTTATGTTATATGTATTTGTGAAGCTACAAGAACACATTGTTACAAAAAAAATTAATTTTTTTAAATTTTATATTTTCTTTTATAATTTTATATCAATTTCAATTTTTTTTTTAATTTTATATATTTTTTTAATAATTTAATTTTTTAATAATATTTTTTGATAATGTAAATGATGAAACAGCTTTGTGGGTCTACATAATAATAATAGCCTTTTATTATGTACATTTAAGGAATAAATACAAATCAGAAATTAACATAAGTTAAATGAACAATCATCTTCTTTGTACATAGGCCTTCCCATATCATTGGTTTTAATAAGTAAAAATTATAATAAAGTCTTTGTTATTAATGGGAGTAATGGTCTACGCTGTCCCAGGTGACCAACCTATTGGGAAGCGGAGTTCGTAATCTCACCCCACTTGTCTCTCCAAGCTTGCCTGTCTCTTGCCAGTCTCCACCACATCGGACCAGCTAACTCCTTAAACCAGTCACTCCATCTCTTGGCTTGTCTTCCTCGCTTCCTCTTGAGATTGTAGGGTGTCCAGAGGGTTGCATCTCTCGCCCAACTAAGGTCTTGCCTTCTTAATACATGTCCACCGCACTTCCATTTGAGAGTAATGATGTGATGGTTTATATCTTTCAAACCAGATTTCTGCCTGATAATGGTATTCTTGATGTTATCTTTTCTCCTGATATTTAGCATACTCCATTCCACAGATCTTTGCCAGGTTGTTATTTTCTGTGTCTGGACTTTGGTTAAGGACCAGGTTTGACTGCCATAGTCAAACCTGGTGGGTTTCATATTTTTTATTAAATGAAAACAACAATTTACAATGCCACACAAAAAATATGAACTCAAATAATTAACAGGTTACAAAAAGTATCAACTTGTAACTACAATTTAACTCTAACATAACCATATGATCTATCTTCTGAGCAAGACTTACTCTCCAATCCATTGCTCCTTATATTTAGTCTAAAATAGAACAGTCTGAAAGGTTCTAGGCAAGCGTATATTATTCCTGAACAATCACGAACACGTACTAGAATAGTTTTTTCCAGCAAAAATTTTAGAATTCTTTTCAATCATACCTTTTTCCTTGTTTATTTGATGCTATTTATTGCTAAACAATTTGATTTTGTACTTTGTTGTGAGCATATGAAAAACTCTCAAGTTGTAAAAATGAGATATATTTATTGAATTTATAGTCCATTGAACAGTTTTATTTCGTATTTAAACTTTCCCTTTTAGAATTAGGAAGAAAATCTGGAAGGTGTGACGAATATTTGTTTAAGGATCACATCGGGACTAACGTCTCTTTATGCCACTAACACTAACATACTACAGTGAGATTCCTAAATT
This sequence comes from Aelia acuminata, assembly GCA_911387785.2. Taxonomy (NCBI): domain Eukaryota; kingdom Metazoa; phylum Arthropoda; class Insecta; order Hemiptera; family Pentatomidae; genus Aelia; species Aelia acuminata. Next base: position 122,122,749 of record OU426983.1, on the reverse strand, counting down.
TTTCCTATCCAGCTTCAATTAGAATATTAGTACTTTAACGAGTACTTGATATCGTACAGGCTCGTGACCTCCATTTTATGTCATATCGGAGGGACGGCAAGGGTTCTTCACTACCTTTAAAAAATCTTAGGGGCTACCACGGGACGCGAAACCGCGACCTTTATTATAGTAGGCTGCTATGCTAGCCTCTACATCGTTGTTGACTCTCCCTTTAAATTGATAATCATGCATATGTATCCTTCATATGATATCTTAAGTATTTTTAATATCTAACTCCCCTGATTTATTTCCTAAGGGGTTCTCAATATTTCGAAATGGTTCACTATAAAAGTCAAGATAAGCAAAATTTTCCGACTTAATGGATAATGCGAGTATTATTAATCTATTTATAAAGGAGCTCGAGGTAGGATGAGATGGGATCAGCTGTAACGGTACCCCATAAACTGCAGCGGATGTGAGATCTGATAAAGTACTCGCCAGGCGTGCAATAATTTTTTGAATCTTGATTCATTGCACCTTTTAGATAGTCTCTTGGTACTTTGATACTTCTTGAAAAATCCGCTAAAAATTTAGAGTTATCTCTTGTTCTTCGCTCAATTTAATAAATGGTCTTCAAGATTTAATATTTCATTCGATACAATCGGTATGAGAGTTTTACTGGCTTTATAATGGGTTCATAAATCATTGTTTATTCTCTGGTGCAGTGTAGTATGTGCTTGTTTTTTTTTTGTTTTTTTTTGTTAACCTTTGCAAAAAAAAATAAAATTGAAAAAAAATAATAATAGTACTATGTACTGACATTTTTAGATTCATCGCGTTCAAAATATTCTGGGTTATAGGGTTTTTTACTTTCACTTACTTATATATAGATCAAACCATACAGTTATTGGCACTCAGTACAGTTACTGGCACCCTAACTTTCACTTAAAGAAATAGGTAAACAAGTCCTAATTATCCTAATAAATCCACAGGGTGACAATAACTAGATTTGGCACTTTTAACAATAAATATTGCTATATTGTAAAACTATTGAACTTTTGATCCAAAAAAACCTCTTGAGTCTTTGAAAAGGATAGATAAAGAGGAGTTATAGAAAGTTTCAATTAGATTCCTTCATAAGAAGTATTTTTATTAATGTCACCACTGAAATTTAGTATTAAGAGTGTCAATAACTGTACGGTTTACCCTAGTATGGAAAAGTACTGCGATCGTGAAATATTTCTACTTTCGGTTTTTAACGAAAATATTCGTTTAGGGGTCCCCTGAGCCCAAATAACCAAGTCCCGCAAAATTGTCTGCGTGTGAACAGGCTAGCTCAATAACTATAAGTCATGCGTACCTGAAATTGTGTATTTTGTGTATGTATATGCCCGCGATGTGAAATCAAATAATTTATAAAAAATAGTCAAATGGAGGGGGTACTTTATTTAATGAATTTTGTCTAATTTTTTTTTTTGCATACTTTCATCGCAAATTTGAGCTTTGGGATTTTCGCTCCATAGCATTATTGTAATTTGTATATTAAAATAAATATCCTACAACATATAAAAGGATATATTGTAATATAATTAATATTCTATTAGAATACATATATGTTGAAATGAAGTTTAGCAATTTATTTTTTTTTATACAAATTTACAATATATTTAGGCAGCACTGCCTATTTGTAAAATAAAGCGTTTCTCTCTCTCCCACATAATTTACAAATTCGTTAAATTACGTTCCATTCTTATGTTCATTAATAGATAATTAATGTGATTATAATATCAATAACAGTTAATGTTATCAACTTTCATGCTCTGATTGATCTGGTATTTGTCTTCGATAATACTGCTATCATTGACTGACAAATAACTTGGGCATTTCCTGTTTCATGTGATATTCCCCCCAAATCTCGTTCTTCTACGAAACATTGACTAATCGTTCATTAATATCATTCTTGAGATCGTTTATTCTCTCATCCCGAGCTAGCGTAGGTCATAGGTTATCTATACTATTTCATTTTCAATTCATCTTTCCTTTTCTTTTTTTTATTTATTTATTTATTATTTCAATATAATAAATTGGAGGCGCATGTTTCGATGATTAATTTATATTTTAATAATATAATTTTATTTTAACAACAATGTGGGTTTAAATGACTTATTATCTCTCTATATATAAGAGGCTTTGTCCTGACTGACAGAATCAACGCAGAGCAAAAACTACTAATGATAGAAACTTCAAGTTCGGAATTTACATTTTAAACGCTAGGAAGGTAACCACTAAGAAAGGAATTTCAAAAATGTAACCCCTAACAGGTTTAAATGGGGAAATTTTCGTTTAACTCTAACGGACACCTATTTTTGCACTTCGAGAAAAAATATCTAATTTGGACTCATTTTAAAGATCTTGATACCACCAGTAATTAGTTAATGGAAATTTACGTGTGCGAGAGCTAACTTGAGCGCGAGGGTAACGAGTTGGCGATAGTGGTGGTTCCTCCTAACTCTAAAGCGATACTAACACTATTCCCGAACACACAGGCGAACAGATAAAGTAACTGTTTAAGTTGGATTTGCCGAACATTGTTCGAGACAGGCTGTTCGATGTCGAGGTTCGACACAGTGTAAAGCCGCCTATAGAAGACAAGATTATTCTCAGGCTTTTGTACCTTTCAACAGCTCATTCAGAATGCTCGCCGGACTGACTTTGACACCTATCCGGCGGTATCACTGGTCCCCAATCCGACTGGGACAACAAGGTCCGACACAAAAGACCTCCAGGTAACCCGAGGAGGTACGGGATATCGCCACTCGCAGGTGTCACCCTGAGGTCGGGGTCTGTGGATCACATCTACAAGTACAGTCTCGTCCGAAGGAAACTGGTGTCTCGGGGGCATTTGAGTCACCTTTAAGTTCCGGGGTACATACAGGGAAAAATATTCGTATGCATAGCTCAGAAAAAATATACCAGAAATTATACACCAAACTATAGCGAGGTTTTGCAAAACCCTATAAACGCCAAAATCGAAGAAACTGTAGTTTTTTATCGACTTATACCTACGCCGAATTCGAATAGTGACAGCGCGGTTTATCAAAACACCAACAATACAATTTAAATGTTACTGTGCAAAGGAACAATGTCAAGACAGACGTTCAAAATTACAGTACCGGTTAAAAGTTTACAGACTCATCCTTAGATTTTGTAAAATAAATAAGTAACAACATTTTATTTATTGGACAACGTAACAAATTTCTCTGGGTTTCACCCACGGAATTTTGAAAACAATGAGAAAAGCTGTGGGTCCGGAAAAGTTCATTAGGACAGAAATGAGATTTTTTTTTTTACTCCTACCGTTGATTTCGTAAAAATCTAATGTAAAGCGAGATCATAACGATTTTTATAACAATAAATAATATACCCAGAGATTGGCTGTTATGGAATTTTTAAAATGGACAGGTGTTCGCACCTGGTATGAAAGAACCACAAGCGAAATTCGGAGAATTTAGGACAAACGGTATGTATTTCTACAAAGAGCAAACAACAAACTATTAGAATTTCATCTTTATTTATATAGATTGTATTCGAAACAATCATATAATTTTTGAAATGTTATCTCTTGCGATACAATTATTTTTTTAAACTTGAAGATTGTGAATTAAATACAAGTGAGTCTAAACTTTTAACCGGTACTGTATCTCTGACGAACAAATTAACCGTTTACAAGATACTATTAAAACTACTTTGAACTTACTGTATTGAACTATGGGGAACAGCCAAAAAATCAAATATACGATTCATGCTGTCATTCCCATGGGGGGGGGGGGGGAGGGCTCAATATTTTCCTAGATAGGGTAGGTAGAAATTCGAGTGGCTAAAAGTTGAAATAATAACCCCTAAAAACAACTGTTGGGGCATTTAAATTCATCCTCCTACGCTGTATTTTAAATGTATTTATACTCTCTTAAAACTTGTCAATTTATGTCTCAGTTATACATTAAATTAAAGAATTGTTATGGCTTAATGTTGAAGGATGTGGGCCAAAATTTCTTGATTGAATTTTATCCAAGTTTTTCTTCTGATTCTGATCCCACTAATTTCATCGCTTTCCATCAACTTCTATAAGCTTCATCAAATTGATGGAAAGTAGGATCAAGCTGCTTGGTTTAAAAAAGAAATGTAGAGCAATAAAACAAAACAGTTCGAGATTAACAATATAGTGATCTGAAATTAACTAATATTTTATATTTATATTTTATTAGTTGAACTCGGATAAATTCGTAAAATCGCATCTTTATTTAATGTTTTACATTGGGTCCTCTCCTGCCAAAATATTGGGGGAGACAGTCCCTTCCTGTAAAAATATTGGGGGGGGGGGGCAGTGGTCATTCCAATCAAAAATACTAAGTAAGATTGTAGATGCCTCCTTTTATGTCTCTGATGAGACGTTGCACACTGACCTCGATGCCGTTCGCGCCAATGTGCCTTAGAAATCTAGAATTAATAAATAATTTTAAACTACTTTATTCTTAGTATCTAAAGTTTAAAAATGATATCGACATGGTCTTGATCAAGTACGCGATATAGCCCAGGTTCGGTGCCACCATTTGACGTCCGATCCGAAGGGAGGCATGATCAAGGATTTTTTTACTCTCAATTAAAAAGCCTATAGCCATGTGCCAGGCTATTAACCCGCAACTTTTGGTTTAGGTAGTTTTTAATACCACTACACTACGGTTCAAACCCCTCCCTCCAAACAATTATAAAATAAATAGTCTTGCAATATGCACTACTTGATTTATAAACGAATTAATGCTTTTAATTTGTTTAGTAAAAATGTGTGGCATGATTAAATTATTTCCTCTCACCCTCCACGTACTTGTTCCGAGAATGCTTAATACGATTGAAATTTATCGTTCCGCTGAGGAATGTTCAATTAAACTATTATCGCCTCTGTTATATTGAATATTTTTCTCTGGTTCTGTGTTCTGTGTTATCGGTCTTCATCGAATATTCCATGAATTTTTAGTCATAATTTCGTGGTTACGGATAACGAATTCGAGGTTTTGTAGCTTTAAAAAAAAAAAATTGTTCTAAGTTCCGATAATGCGTTCAGCGATCATATTATGCTAGTATTTACCCAAAATAAATAATATGTAGTTTGGAGCTGGTTCGGAGATACATAGGAATGAAATTATAGATTGAATTATCTGAATTTCAAGCAATGATCATGAACTGCTATTATGCTATATTTGCTGTGGATGGGTCCATATACATGTAGGACATTTTTTTTTTTGTTTAACCACACTAAAAAAGTTCGAAAATAAAATGTAAAAATGACCTGTAGTTTGAGAATCACCCATATAACTCCAACACAAAAGGCGCTGATTGATTTGTGTTCACTGGTTTAATAGTAACCACTATCGATAGTTTAGATAATATTGGTCATAAAACTATCGATAGTCTAATATGATGACCGGGGGCGGAGGGAGGGTAGAATAGTAGAATTTTTCTTTTGGAACGATTATGACGGGTTTCATAATATCTATGAAATATTTTTTATCAGTTTCAAGCTTACTCGTAACCTTATCAAAAGTTGTAAGAAACTGTACTTAGAGGATACCAACCCTCTTCAAGTAACCATGTAATCAGGATTCCCAGTTGTCGAAGTAGTTGTTTTGACAACATTCGGAACGCAATCCTTGAATTTGTGGGAGTTTTTGAAGAGAAAAGTAGTGGCAGAGGCTACCACTTTGGCCTTTAAAAACAATGTTTTCGATAGTACTATCTTTTTAACTATCGATAGTCTCAATAGTTTTATATCACTAGTTCACAGTAGAGCGTCATATGAGTGAGACTTATATGTATTTTTAAAACATTTCTCGTATTTCTTCGATTTGAGGCACCCAGAGGAATTAAATATACAACTATATAACAAATTGAATGGGATAAATGAAAGGAGGTATCAGGAAAACATTAAGGAGATAGGAGAGTTCGCTAATCCGAGAGTGATTTATCAACAGCCAATGAATTAACCCGCTGGAAAGTCAAGATAGCGATTGGAGGAATTATGGAGATTTAAGAGAGAGAGAGAGAGACCGTAGCGAGCTCTATGAATTATTTATTACACCTCTCTCGGATTTAAAGGAATCGATAGTATCCCAAATCGCGAGGTATTAGTAGCCGTTACATCTCGTCACGGCTACTAATAGAAAACGTGACGGCTGTAGGTAGTTGAATATTTATCTTCCTTCATTACAAGTTTAGTCGGTATCTTTTGACTCATGAACATCAAATATTTATAATAGTACTTATTATAACCAAAACAAAAGATAAAATTCCACTAATGGAACAAAAGCTTAAGTCACTTAGCGCTCTACTGTAAACTGAAATACGATAGGTTAAATAATGGTCAGGATTTTCAGTTACATATATTATGGTACATATATTATGGATATTTATTATGGTAAGCCAACGTTTCGATCCAACTTGTGGATCTTCATCGGGGCTAAAAGAAAACAAATATATGAGTATCTATGCTAGAGGGTGACAATAAATGGATACATTACAGAACTGATAATAATATAAAAGATGGTGTATACATAAATATTAAAATAAGAGGCTGGATAATAAGATAAAATAGAATATGATATTTACCTACTGAGTCCAGGTGGATACTAAGACTAAAGGTAAAAATAAGATGAGAGGTAGTGGTAGGGGGTTAGTTTTGCCGACTTCAAAGGTTTATGGCGGGGAAATCCAACGCTTTTGAAGTGAAGGCACATGACAACTGAGTGAACAAAAATATTTAAAACTAACAAAATATATGGTACTTTATACAAATAGTTGTGTCTGGACTGAATAATAACATAAAAATGAGATAATACTTAATGTAACAATGCATACAAATATGGAAAATATACAGAAAGAAGCATACAATACAAAAAATAATAATAGTACAAGAGGTACAGAGATAATTGCAGGTACATATGAAATCAAAACTAGGATTTGAGGATGCGGAAGATGTTAGAATAAGTGGATGAAATTATCTCTTTATCTGTTTTGTGATTTACCGGGTTATTTTTTTCTAGATGGATGAAAATGGATTCTGAGAGGAGACGTTTGTCGTGGTTAGATACAGTTGCTAATATGGAGGGGTTCTCAAAGTCGAAGGAATGGTTGTGGGCAATGGCATGTTCTGCTAATTTAGATGTTGACGAATTACGCGTGGAAATACTGTATTTATGTTGATAAATACGTTTTTTTAAATAATTTTTGGTTTCACCCATATAGCAACTGTTGCAATTAAGCGTGGAGCACTGGATACGATAAACTACATTAAACTTGTCTAGGAGAGGTACAGGGTCTTTGAGTTTTGTATAAAGATTTTTTAATTTATTGTTATTTTTTAATACTAGGCGCATGTGTGGGAAACTCGATGAGAAGGATTTTTTAATTTTGTTTGAGAGAATGGGGATATATGGGATAGATCTGTATTGGAAAGTAGAAATCGGAGGTTGTGAAGAGTTGTTAGAGAGATTTTGAGTTTTAGCATTGTTATTGATAAGTGCTTTTATTAAGTGCTCAGGAAAATATCTCATCCTTTTGCGATGGAGTTGTATAAAATAAAGAGTTGAACTCAATAAAAAATTCAGTATTTTATTTTTATTTAAAACTAATACAAAGGTATATTCGCCAAGATATTATTTATTTTCCTTTGGTTCCGGAGTCCAATTGATTGCGGCGCCTAGTGGTGCTAAACTGCAAACTGCCAAGTGTAGTTAAAAACGTATAAAGCCGTAAAAAGCTAAACCACCCCCCCCCCCCCCCAACCATCTTTTATATCCCTGTTTTCTTCATCGGAGTCCTTAGGAGTACTTATCGGCTACTCAAAGGCTTAGGACGAGGAAAGAAAAAAAATGGATAGGAAAAAAAAAACAGAAAACAAAGTAATTTCAAGATAGAATCCCATGAAAAGTTTATTTGAAGAAATTATTTTCCCCGTTATTTATTGACTCAAACAGAAAAAAATCCATAATTTAATCTACCCCTTGAAAACAGTATTGTTTACAGAGGATTTTAGTTGTTTTTTGTGTTTCGAAGTTTCTATCCAGTACTTTTAAATAAATTGTATTAGAAATATATTTGAAGTCATATTCAATTACGACTATGGCTAATATTAATTAGCCACTTCAATAAAGACAACATTGTTTACTTTAACCCATGTTTTCGAACTATTAGAGATTTCTGATATTTTCTTTGATTTGCCCAGCTCCTAGTTCTAGTGCGAAAAGAATGTTTTCCCACATTAAGTTACAATAACACACTCAATTTTAGTATAATAAGCATTTATTAGCAATAAAAAAAAAAATTGGGGTCAATAATCAAGATAGTCAATAAAAGAAAACTATCCTATCTTTTAAGTTAAACAAAACTATACACAATGGGCCAAATTTTATTTTATTTTAAGATCGGTTGAGTAGTTTCTAATTTTACCCCCGACAAATATCGGGACACGAGATTTTTATCAGCTCAGCTGTCGAATTGCCGAGTTTACACTCATAACAAAATATTACACGTGATTCATGTTCATATCTGTATTCCTCAAAATAAAAATTGTGTAATTGATCGGGAAGCTTATGTTTATAAAAGAAAAGTAGAGGATTAGTAACAGCTTAATTATAATATATGGCAATGAACTACGGAGACGCGCAAAATCCTCTGTGTATTTCAAAAATTATAAAATCGTACATTTCAGATACAACAAAAAATTTAATTTTCACAGATTCGCAACTTTAATATTTATAGGGTAAACCGTACAGTTATTGACACCCTTAAGACTACATTTCTGTGGTGAAATTTAAAAAAAATACTTTTTATGAAGGGATCAAATTGAAACTTCCTATAGCTCCTCTTTATTAATCCCTATAACGACTCAAGAGGTTTTTTTTTGGGTCAAAAGTTCAATACCATATGGCAATATTTTCCTGTTAAAAGTGTAAAAACTAGTTATTGACACCACTAGTGGATTTAATTGTGAAATCTTCACTACGGTTAAGTTGTTAACATTTTACTGCATAGATGACTTAGAGGACCCTTCAAACATTAGATTCATCTATATCATGAAATAAAATAAGTACTTGTTTACTTATTTCTTTAAGTTAAAGTTGGGGTGTCAATATCTGTACAGAGTGTCAATAAATACATGGTTTTCCCTATATAGGTAAGTGAAAGTAAAAAAAAGGTTGTTGTGTTTTTTCATATCTCCGGGGTACTTTCTTGCATTCGATGTGAATACTTAACTTAAATAACTCTAAAAAAAAAAAAAAAAAAAAGAATTTGACAAAATGCGAATAATTACGATTTGAATGGTTTTCTAAGTCTATACCCATAATAAGCATTCATTTATGTTGTTCATGAATCCTAAGATACTTAAAAATTTTGATTCGTTTGGTTTTTTTTTTTTATAGACTTACAAGCGGATAAAATAAAAATATTTTTTTCTAATAATTTTGAAAGGGGTGCCTAAACAAACCTGTAAAATTTAGCCTGAGACAGGAAGGGGCCTTAATTTGTTATAATACTGACAAATCCCGGACGAGGCATGAATATGCATTCTCACCCACGCCATCATGTTAATATTTCCCCCGCTTCATGTTTGAGCAGTTTTCCTCTGTCCGGATTAACCTTAATTTATTTTGAATTTATAACTTATAATCTTATAAAATATACCTCTTTAAGCAAAAAAAAAAAAAAAAAAAAAAAATGAATAAAATTTGATTTATTTGGTGTCGGTTTGTTAAACCTGTCGTGGGTAGATTTTTTTTTTTATGTTTGAGTTCGAATTAAGTTTATCTCTTATCGGTTAGTCAACTTTATAAACGGAAATTCCCCTACCTGTGTAATAAGAACAAATATTGCTCATGACATCGAAAATATCTTTTGACTAACAAAGAAAAGCATTATGGTATTTTATAGATAAAAATTGATTCTGTTTACTTTTAACATCGTCATATTTCGATAAAGGATTTCGGTAGTTTTTTTACGAGAATATATTGGTGGTTAAAAAAATATGGGATATTTTGTGTAATACTGTCTCTGTGCCTAATTTTTCCGTCACTGAAAGATCCAAAAATTTGAAGAGGTAAAGCAATGTAGCCCCTGTATGGACCCACAAATCTGACATAAAAAAAATTGATAATATTCACAATGAAAAATTTTTAACCACATCAATTCTCAATTTTACTCTTGTCACGCGAGCTACTACGTTTCGAATATCTCGAATTTTTATTTTACGCTAACTTAATGGATTTATTATTAAAAAAAATAATTTTTGCCTAATATTTAATGCTAAAGACCAGGTTAAATATTGGATTTAAAAATCTGAAATTTTTCTCTAACAAAAAACGCCAAAACAAAAATTTTCGTTACTTTACTTTTTAAAAGTCCATGTCGTACAAAGTAGAACCTATCTATACTAGGAAAAACTAAAAGAGGTATGTAATTTTTTTTTTTTTTTTTTTACTTGAAACTTAACAACACGTTATAATTTAGTTTGAAATTAACTAATGTTGATGAGTATATATTTGTAGTAAATATAGATTAAAAAAATAGTAATATAAGGATAAGATAAATAAAGGATAACGAAAAAAGACTACACCTAATGAAGTATTTCTTACTGTTTTTTTTTTTTAGAAGTTCCACAAAATGTTCATACATCGGTGCTCGTTATTTTCCTGAAAGCAACTAGACACAAAAATAAAATAAAAATAACTTGTACAAATAATGAGGCGTGTAATAAGATTCCGTTCGGCGAACCCAGAAATTTATTTTCTTTACTGTAACGAGACTCTATATAACATATAGTTTATTTTATATAAATATGAACTTAAATAAACAATTATTATAATTTCATAATTTTTAATTGTAGTTTATTTCTTCTGTATTTAATTAGTTAAATTAGTTAATACTATATACCTGATAGAAAATTAAGCATAAAATAGCAGAAATATAAAAACTATCCCTTTTGGAAACAGGCTTATATTGCGTTCACCATAATATTGTTTCATTTTATTTTTCAATAATTTTATGTTTTTATTATTTATTACAATTTTATTTTATTTTATAATTTTATTAATTATTTTAGTAAAAATAGGACATTGTAACACTTGAAACTTTCCTGCGGTATGAGAATCACCCATTACCTACGTCTCCTGAGAAGTAACGATTTCCACATTCTGTAATTTGAAATCGAAAAACATTTATCTCTCAGGTTTTCTAGAACGTACAGTACCAGTCAAAAGTTTAGACTCACTTGTATTTAATTCACAATCTTCAAGTTTAAAAAAAATAATTGTAACTCAAGAGACAACATTTCGAAAATTATATGATTGTTTCTAATACAATCTATATAAATAAAGATGAAATTCTGTTTGTTTGTTTTTTTGTTTGTTCTTTATAGAAATACATATCGTTTGTCCTAAATTCGCCAAATTTCGCTTAGTGGTTCTTTCATAACAGGTGCGAACACCTGTCCATATTAAAATTGCATAATTTCAGTCAATCTCTGAGTATATAATTTATTATTATAAAAATCATTATGATCTAGCTTTACATTAGATTTTTTTGAAATCAACCGTTGGATTAAAAACAAAAATCTCATTTATGTCCTAACGAACTTTTCTTGACCCACGGCTTTTCTAATTGTTTTCCAAGTTCCCTGGGTGAAACCGGGATATAAAGCTAGTTATAAATAAATTATAGTTGTTATGTTGTCTAATAAATAAAATGTTTTTACTTATTTATTTTACAAAATCTAAGAGTGATTCTAAACTTTTGACTGGTACTGTAAATTAAACTAAAATAAACTGTTTTGGTTTGTGATAAAATCATATGTTTCGTTAGCTAGAACAAAATTATATCTCACCTGCTACGCATATACACAAAGTTATTATTTCAGAAAAGTGTATTTTCTTCCTTATCTTTATACTTTAATATCTAGAAAAAACGAACGATTATTGAAATAAACTGTAAATTTAACCATCCTTTATCATTGTAGAGAGTGAGCTTACACCCGATGAAGCTGATAAGGTAGGACCGAAGTGAAGGGACATTGATTATATACCAGAAGGAGACGAAGTAAATAAAACCCTCATTCCAGAGTTTACAGCTGCTACGCGACACTAACCACAACTGTCAACAGCTTCTTTAGTAGTCGGCATAAAAATGTAAAAATAAGCTGGTTCTTAAGGTCCTTATGGCTCCGGTCCAGTTTCTTTTCTTTCTTTTTTCCCCCGATTCCTCGGGTAGTGGCCCAGTGGCGTATCTAGATCAATTGGGCCTTAAAAAAAAGAGAGACATTGTCAGGATTAATTTACTCCATCTAGTATACTAACATATTTATGGTTGTTTGGTTGATTATTTAACTACAACCAACCATTCCTCACACTCTTCAAGTTCTTAATAGTCGCGGGTTCGTGTCACGTGGTGGCCCTAGTATTTTTTAAACGAAGTAAAATATCCTTCTCTATTCTAATTATACCTGGATAAGCAAAATTTAGGACTCTCACTCATTCAGTTGAAATTGACTTTACCATCATCCGATTACCATTGCAGAACAGAATACTGTTGAGTCTCTAGTAGGTTAATGTTTATTTACATTGAAAGCATGATTTAATACGATTGGTTTTATTTTAAACATCTATGTTTTATTAAAAAAACTACGTTTTGAATATGAAATCTATGATTCGCTTTCGATGTCAGATCCCTACATCTAAAAAAACAACTTCCAGGAGCATGGTAACTTCTTTTCCTAACCATCTAGCGAGAAGATGACCTCTCAATCCTAGCGGAGAGTAAGCCATTAATGTTAAAGAGAGGTATTATAACGACCGGTGCCGAGGTAATTGAGGTAACAGGCAGGTGTTCCTAATCGAGGTAGAGGAGGTCGTCAGTTCCTTTGACCTGCGCCGGGTTTCGAACCCCCCGAGGGGATACCATGTTATCCTACATCGGCAATATATATTGTGCATTGGCAGGCCGGATGGGCATTAGTCTTGTACAAATTGTAAGATAGTTTGTTAGAGGCAAGGGATTAAAAAAAAAAAAAAATGTAGGAAACCGTCCATTCTATGATACAGGTATTCGAACAGGTGTTAGTGGCCATTAGAAGGTGAAATCCGCACATGGACAGCGATAAGATAAGATATATAAATAGATAATGGCCAACATACAGTTAGGAAAAAATGTCTATGTTCACCATGCCAAAAATCAAATTTTAGCCAAGGAAAAAAAGGAAAACTAACTGACTATTCTTTTAATTTTTTCTTTATAAATTAACCCTTAATACCTGATCATTTCTAAACATTTTCACTTTCATAAACAAAGTTTTAAGACATTTATAAAAATTATTTATACAAAATAAAAAAAAGTCTGTCTACACTAATTATTTCAAAAAATAATATTTCTTTTTTTTTTTTTGGTAAACACCTGTGGTGTTACTATTATTGTGGTGTTAATATTAGCTGGTAATCTTGTTGCAGCGCAGTGGTGCACTCATTGTAAGATTATCATTCACAGATCGCAAAATTGCAGGCCTGTGATTTCTCAAAATTTATTTGGGCCTCCCAGATCTAGGTTTACTTTGAAGATAACCGGTTTCTTGGTAATGCTTAATTATACTTTTAACTGTAGAGTGACGTTTCTTAATTATTTCTGCGATTCCCCTCAAAGATTTTCCCCTCATTTCTTAAATTAATAATCAATTGTCTAATTTCTACACAAATTTCCATTTTCAGCAAAGTAACAGAAAAACTCGTAGATCTATAACGTAAATCCACTATAAAGACTCTACTGACTAAAATAAAGCTTCTTGTTTAAATTGAAAACGTTTGTTTATTACTGTATAGTATTTGAAGGAGTTTATAATAAATGTACACAGACTTATTTTGCAATGGTTCAGGAGTTCTATTAGCAATGATCTTTACCTTATATTTAATGTTATATTTATTTTTCTTTTGGTAGTGAATTTTAATTCTTTCAAAGTTACAGTTTAAAAGAAAATAATATAAAAAACGTTTTCTTTATTTCCTTTTATGTCCTGGGCAAACTTAGAAAATTTTAATGTGGTGTACACAGTTTTTTTTTTTTTTTTTTTTTTTTTTTACAAACTGTATATAAGTCTTGACAGTTCAATATTTGGACTTCTCTATTCATTATTACTCTGATCCTGTTTCTCGTTATAACCCAGCACTTAGGCTAGGGAAAATACTCCGTATTACGAAGAAAAAAGAATGGACAAAATTTACAATATTTATATTTTATCAAAGGTTTTCGTATTTCTGTGCTTACAGTGTATAGGTTGTTAAAGTCCAAAATCATAGATTTGAGAAAAACGTGATTGAAAAAGTCTAGCTTTTGTAAAGACATCTTTTCTTTTAGTCTATTTAGCGCCCTCCTTCACCCTTCACGGGTTTCATAGTAGTAATGAGGCTAATAAAAGGGAAGAGCGGGGATTTCCTGTAGCTTTGCTTTTCCATCCACAAGATTGAAGAATTGTAGGGACAACCTTCGTAAGGGGTTTCCCAGCTTGATTGATCTGTTCATGATATTTCATTAATTGACTATAGTTTGGTTTATTTTGTTTGATTCATTTGTTTTAATATATTTTTAGATTTTTTGTAAATACTGTATGAACGTAATCAGTGAACATTATTATCACGGTCCCACACTATGATAGATTCTAATATTATTCAACGAAAAATTTTGTATTAAAAAAAAAAGAATAAAGATTATTTAGAAATTGAATGGTTTAATTCATTCATCAAGGAATCCTCTAGCATATGTTAAATGTCTTCAAATTTATACGGAAATAAATTTTTAAACATTTTTTTGTTAGGTCTCATCCCACATTTGCACTGCAGGCTTAGATTTTTTTAAAAATATTTCAAAGAAAAAGTTGTAATATGGTTATTATAGATTTATCATAAATGAGAATTGTTGAAATTGATTTTTGGTTCTGTAAATGGTACGTTGGTTTAACAAGATTATACCTTCTTTAACTTCGATTAAAAAAAAAATATATATATATATACATTAAAAATTTTAAGTGCTAAATGCTTTTTTTCATTGATGAAATTTATAAATTCTGGCTGACTAGTATATTAATTATAAAAGAAGATGAAATAAAACCAGTATGAATGAAATTGACTGAAATAGAAATTTATCAAATGAAGTTCGCTGATTTTAAAATTCAACACTTACAAAAATATGCAAGTTATACGCTCAAAAAGTGAAAAACGGGCAATTGTATTTTTTTGTGTAGGTCACTTGCTTTTCGTTCTTTGCAAATAATTGTATACCAACAACCTTTTCACTTCATCAACCAATACACAGGTGTGAATTTTTTTTTTTTTTTTTTTTTTGATATTTTTATAATTTCCTATTTATAGAAATACGGGATCTTGCTGTACCTTGGTCTGGACTCCACAGTTAGCCGCACTTAAACAACCTCTCCAATTTTGAGAAATCCAGAAAATTTTTATTAATATCTATTATCAAGTATAAAATGATTTGTCCATTTAATCTAAATATACCAATTTCAATCGAAAAGCATGATCCGTTGGCAACCAAAATACCGATAAGAGAAAGTGTCCGTACCGTGTTTTAGAAAGAAATCCTTTGTACAAAAAACAAATAGCCAAGCCTTAGAAGGACCGACTACTCAAGTCCAAAGTCCTAGATAAGGCTTTTTTCGTGTTTCTTGGTTCTTTATTGTTTTTCTGGTAAAAGAGGTCAGCCTTTGTTTCGTAATCCTTCAGTTTATCCAGCTGTTGTATACTTGTTTTTCTATCTCAATTTGTACTCTCATATATACCGAAGTAAGTAAGAAACTACTTCTTGTAATTGAGAAACTCCATATACAAACTCAAGACATCTTGTTCAAGACTATGGGGCATTGGACTATTTATAATACAAAAACAATTAAAAACTCTCATAAAATACTATATATATTAAATTTTGAAAAATTGCTTTTACCTAAAATTTCCTTTAAGTAGTGATAGTAAGTACTACTTATAAGAAATTTTAAGTAATTTTTTCAAAATTTAGTATATCCATTTAAGATTTTAGGAGGAATTAGCACACGTTAGACTTAATTAAATAGATTAAGATCACTATTTGGAAAATAGCAAAAACTATTTTAGTCGTATTGTGTATTGCCATAAATTCCAATTAGAAAATGTTTTATATTAACAGATACCGTTAATTTGTTCAATGTGAAATATTGACATATAAGAGTGATTTTAGATTTGATAACACAGCTCTACAGAAAAAAAAAATTTTTGGTGCCTAGAATCTTTTATCTGAATTTAACTATGTTTGGGGCGCTGATTCCAATAATGCAATCAGATGTTTTCTATCAGCTCTACTTATTCAGCTTCATCGTATCTTAACAGTAGTTTTATTTAAATTTAAATACCTATGATATAGACAACACAATCCGAAATGGATGTGTAAATGAATTATTTTAACACGCTTTTCTCCTTACTTTAGAATATTAAACTATCAGCTAGCTATAATTACAAGTAATAACTTGTAACAACGCGTTTTAGTATGATTTTATTCACCGGTAAATCATTTTAATTACTTTTTATTATGGTATACTTTTGAAATGCTCAACATGATGGCAGATTACTGCTGGAACCTAAAACGAGACGGTTCGAAGAAACAAGAAATTGACGCAATAGAAGCTTCCAAAGAGTGAAATGGAGTCTCTTTGAAATGTAATTTGTTAAGTTACCAAGTGATTATGTGTTATGTACCAAGTTATTATGATTATGTTGGGCCGGGATAGCCGAGCGTGTAGGAGCGCGACCCGCTGTTGCACGCTCGAGCCGAACGGCGGCGGTTCGAATCCGCCCTGGGAGGGTTGACTTTTATTTCGTGGAGGCCCCACGGAATAAATCTCGAACCTCCCACCATGGTTAGAATAGGTTGGTTACACCTCTAGAGTAACCCCCCGTATGCCACACATGGCCTTCGGTAGGGGTACCGAACAAAAAAAAAAAAAAAAAAAAAAAAAAAAAAAAAAAAAAAAAAAAAAAAAAAAAAAAAAAAAAAAAAAAGTGATTAGGTAAATAATGTGTGTGTTTTTGTGGTTTTAATTGATTTTAAATAGTTTATGTAAAGAATTTTAATATCTTTGCTTTTTTTTTCCACCTGCTATTAACCTGCATATGTATTCAAGTAATTATATTTTAAGAGGTAAATAATGCCATTTCTATATCTTAAAAACTAGAGCTGATAGTGGAAAACTAATGGCAAATTTTGATTCAGCGCAACAATTATTCTCAGAATCAGCTATAAAACTCTCGGCACCAAGACCACTGTATTGGATTAAGACGATCTTAGTGCGAGCAAGCTTTGTTAACGTATACAATTCACTTTTATACGTCAATATTTCACATTTAACATATTAACCGTATCTGTTAATAGGTATAAAAAATAAAAATTCTTCTCAAAATTTAAGTTTTTTTTTCAGTACTTAGGATATATTTCAGGTATATTACAATCCGTTAGCGCTACTTGAGTAGTCGTGAAATAATAATAATTTCCGAGCTATTACTTAGTCCCGACACAGATGGGAATAAAGGTGAGAGCCTGGAACCGAGTCTGTAGAGCCATTAAATAAATTTTATTGCAGGGAGTGAGCGAACGTACGCCAGATGTCATTCATTAGAAGTTGCGATGAATTTATGGCTACGAGCCCAGTTATAGGCCATCTGGTTTATGGCACGGCAGTTGGGTACGGCTATATCTATTAAATAATGGAGGGATCAACTATCAATAATTATATGTTGAGGTACAGTACAAAAGTTTTGTTGCAGAAGTAGGAAAACGAAAATCGACTAGTCGACAAATGTTATAATTTCCACATTTGAGTCGAGAATGTCGTTCTAACGGTGCTTTTACACTCTACGAACTTTACCATCGAACAGACTGTTCGGGTATTCTAGGTAATTCATCTGTTCACCTGCGTTCGGAGGAAGCGCTAGTGTCACTTTTGATTAGGGTTTTCCCAAGTGACAGGAGTTTGTGATACTAATGCGCCGTTTGTAATTCGTCTCCCATTTTTTTATTTTTCAGATGAAATTAAATAAATTGATAATGGAGATTTTTCTTTATCATAAGCTAGCGTTGGTTGGGTCAGCCATGTTATTTCGCGCAACGTCACGTTATGTATAACCGGCTGTTCGTGGAACGTGTATTTATATGTGTGTCTTGTGTAAGTATTTTAACCGATAAAGTACAGTACCTCGGACTAATATTTGAAGGAAGGATTACTTGGGGCCTTCATGTCAAAATGAAAAGACATACATTAAACAAACGACTGAAAATACTGTACTCACTATTTTTCAAATCATGAAAATTGAAAATCAGGCAGAAACTCAATACATACACATACTTATTGAAACCCATTTGGACGTACTTACAAATTTATGGATCAGCAAAACAGAAACACTTACAAAAACTAAAAACCTTCCAATCCAAAAATATTACCTCTAGTAACGAACGCACCTTTGTACGTTTGTAAGAAAACACTACATACCGACTTACAACTACCAACTATCGACGAACAAATAAGGCCCCTCCATTCTGGCTCTATATCAAATTACGCGGACATAACAACAGACTTTTTAATGACATGGCCACGACTGAGATGCTTTTTATGAGGCGACTGAAAAGGAGTTGGATGAGAGACCTCCTCTCCTGAAACAAGACCGTGATGATGTGTTGCTGGGCACTATCTTCCCTCATGCCTTCAAATGCCTACATGACAGCAGTTAATCTCACATTTGCTGATAGTAGCTTAGCCAGCGACAGGTGCAAATAAACGTATGAAGTTAAAAAAAAAAAAAATTATACTCCTACACGAAAAAATGACTTGGGTGATTGATCTTTAGGGATTTTCATCATCGTTTATTAAAGTATTAATTAACTTGTTTACACAATTAAATTTTCGGAACGAAACTTCACTTCGTTTTCTGACCGCCTGAGGCGAATGCAACGGACCAAAATATTCTTGTTCACATTTTTTCAGGATTTTTTTTTTTTTTTTATGAAAGGAACCTACGTTTCGATTCAAAAAATCTTCATCATGGCTAAAATGAACACAAATATTTGTGCAACATATAACTTATCATCGCTAAAAGATGAGATTAATTACATATAATAATAATAAGAAGAAGTAATAAAAACGAGCTGAGGAGCTGTTTTATAGACATGGGTACCCATGTTCATAAGTTCTTATGAAATCAAATCATTTGTATTTTAGTCATGTAGCCCCTCACTTCAAAAAATTTGGTTTTCGCAACTAGGTCCTCAATTTTTTTTTAAAATCTAAGTATTCTATAAACCATTTTTATTCTTAATTTTCTAAATATTTTGTATTATAACTAATTTCTATTTTTTTTTTCTAGGTAAGATCATTGGACATATTATTGGCTTTCATATTGCTAAGGTATGATTTATTTTATTCCATTTTATTTTTCTACTAAAGGATAACTAGATCTTTAAGGAGTATGTGTACTATAGTTGTGTTTGTGTACAAGTAGGTACACATGAGATATTATTTGGTTTGAAAATACTTCTTATAGTTTATAATTCTTACTCATTCCTACTGATCAACTTGTTTTCGAAAATATACTTATTAGTTCAGTATTTCTGAAACATTTTTTTTTTTCGTTAAATTTTATTTTTCTCCGTTGATTGCAAATTTGCTCACTCCCAAAAACTCAATTCAATTCAAAATTTGTTAAAAACTCCCGATTTTGTGACTATCGTAGTTAATTTTTTTTTTAATTCTTTGTCTGAAATTAAGAACTGCATAATATGATGAAATAAGTAAATTTATATAAGTAGTTTAATGTCATGAAAAGGCGTGTGGAGGAACTACCCAGCAGCACTCAGTAGTTAAAATTAAATGAATTAGGTTTTGCTATGACGCAGTTTTGCCATCTATATGTTTCTAAGTAATTTATTATTCCATACAAATCCTTTGTGGATTGTCTAGTTCTATTGGAGTTTGGAAACAGTCGTGTTCCACGTTCTACAAGTTGCTCGTTGCAGAAACTTGTTGCATTCGAACAGGAAATGTCTCTCCCCCCCCCCTAACTGCTCGAATGCACTTTCGATTCCTGGTTTAATAATTTTAAATTAATTCTCGATTGCCTTGAATTAGTACTACTAATAACCTCATTTATTATATTTTTTGTAATCGTGAATTGTGAAAAAACAAAGTTTTAATTAAGGGTGAAAGTTGTTTGACTTTTTTTCGCATCTAATTTTTATTCTGGTTGCAATAAATTATGACAACCAGTATTATCTTGATAAAATACCTTTATTTTATTTATAGGCAAAGGAATAATATTTTTTTTCAATAAATTGATTCAAGAGATTGGTAGTACCGATTTGTCATGTAAGGAGTATTGTGATTCTTTTCTGTTTTATTTATTTATTTTTTTTTTTTTTTTTTTTGCATGAATTATACAAAATGAAACAGTATTTTTCTAGCATTATTTAAAATTTCAGTTAAATTTCAAACCAGGAATTCCTTGTTGGAATTTTGATTTGAAATGCTAAAATATTGTGTTGTCTGTACTCAATAGTCACTTAATGTAATTATATTTAAATTTAAGAAAAAAAAGGTATTGTTTTTGTTTGTTTAATTAACTTCACATATGCCACTAATCCGAATTGGACCGTGAGAGTCCTTGTTCCCTATCCAGGTATAGGGATCTTTAACGAGTACTTGCCATCGCACAGTCTCGGGACCTCCATTTTACGTCCTATCCGAAGGACGGCATAGCCAAGTATTTCTTACTCCCTTTAAAAATTCTTAGTAACACCTAGTGGGATTCGAACCAGCGACGTTTAGTATAGAAGGCTGCTATGCTAGCCAGGAAACTAGTTATATTCATTATCTCTTTAGAAAAATCTTTTATAGTATTTCTCAATAATAAAGTTTTTTTTTTTTTTTACAACAGTAGTAACTGTTACGTTTAAGTGCGTATGAATATCATTCGTCGCCTGAAATCATAAATTGTAATTGTTGTTGAACAAAAGCAAAAGAAAACCATATGGTTTAAAGTCCCAGAACTTCTGTTGGAAGTTGTTTTTGACTACTAAGTTCGAGTACCATCCACACCGTTCCATAAGGTTCTAGATCATTCTCCTTACGACTATATAAAAGGAGCGATTGACTGGACAGTTAGTCTTGGTTGTGAAGCTCAACCCATATTATGAGTGTGTTACAAAGTGATAACTTTTGTAACCTGTCCTAATATTTGTGTTGTTATAATTGGAAGATTGTTATTCTTCGTTGAATAAGTATTGTTTTACCCACAGAAGTGTTTCAGTAATATAAAATTTCTTTTAATAAAGAAGGATATAAGTAGGAGCACAAAATGAAGTTTGTCTGTTTGTTTGTTTATTTAACGTCCATTTTTATGCTACTATGGCTAATCGGACGATGCTACAGTGGGAGTCCTAAATTTCGCCTATCCAGGTATAATTAGGATAGGGATCTTTAAGGAGTAACTGACATCGTACAGGCTCGGGACCTCCATTTTACGTCCTATCCGAGGGGCGGCATAGCTAAGTATTTCTTACTCCCTTTAAAAGTCCAAGGGCCACCAGGTACCGCTTGGTTGCAAACCAGCGACTTTTAGTATTGTAGGTTGCCATGCTAACCACAATACTCACTACACCACAGGTGACCCCAAAATGAAATTTAAACGAGAGTTTTAGGCATTTAATTATATTATTTTTATTACTTATTATTATTTTTAATAAATTAATTTAGGCCTTTAATTATTTTTATTATTCTTTTTTGTTGTTAAAACATTCATAACTGCGATTTATGAAGTAAATATTTATTTATTTCATTCGTCATACAAGATTTAGTCTTTTTTTTTTCCTCTTTGGTTAAGCTCCTTGAATATCTTAGCACTGTTTGGAGAGGTACTTCCAAGCCGCGACGCGGTGTGAATTTATAATCGACAGTAATAATTCTCGAAAATTATTAATGTTGTGTAGCTGTTGTTACGGTTGCCTGTTTTGCATGAAGTGCAAATTACAATAAATAAACTCGAGTCAGTTTTCCTTCGTCAGTTCTTCGCAAAATTTATGGCCCCTTGAAAGTACCGTCTTCTTATCTTGTAATCCGAGATCTCCCCGATTTTTCATTTTTTGATTTTCGGATTCCTTTTCAAGACTACCAGAAGAAGTTGCACATTTTTTCGAAGAAATTTATGGAGCAGAGAACGAAACGGAAGACGGATGCCGTAGCCGGCGGAAATGTGACTGCCGCCATTTTTATCCGAGCGGACAAAGACACCTGTTGCCGATGCCTCCTTGATTAATATTGTGTTGATAAATACGAGCATTTATATAAATGGCTGTGTTTTTTTTTTAATCAGGGCTTGCTTAATTATTTAACCTGTCTCGTATAAGATGTCGCCTAAATGTTTCACTGCCCAAGTTGCTATTAATATTTTTTAAATTCTAAATGTATATTTTATTTTCGAAACGATTTATCTTAAAAAAAATATATCTATATATATATATATATATATATATATATATATATATTTTCTCTGCTAAACCTTCTTTTATATAAAGTATTTCCTTCTTATGATCAGAAAATGTTTTATGCCTCCTGCCATTGAAAATATTTATGTGTACTTTTTTTTATACTTTATAAACTTTTTAAATGCTTAATAATGGACAAGATGCTTCGCTCTTTGTCCGATAGTGGCGATAAATATGGGCCAAATTTTTTTTTAATCTTGAGATAATTATAACCCGGTGATTATTATTATTGATAACCAGAGGTTTCTCATTCAGGGGATATTAAAACAATCGGTGCCCGTTTAAACGGTATCGGTAAAGGGGATCCGGCTGCTGGGATGAGCCCCAGACGGTATCGGGCGTCGGGGTCCGATAGGAATGCTCTGAAGAAAGCTTTATCTTATTAGTCAGGGCCGGTATCGGACCTCGGAGTCCGATTCTAAAAAACAACAGATTTCAGCTATTAGCAACATTTTCTGCACTGAAATGCAATAATCTCATTAAAAATCGTTTTAAATGAGTGAAGTGTTCGGACTTTCTGACATTTTCATGTGAAAATCGGCTGTTAAGAGGGGAATGTTAGACATCGGACTCCGTGGACCGATGCCGCACCTAAAGTGTTAACGTATTTATTTATTCATCTGTTTTAAGGCCAAAAAAAGTTCAACTTTTCGTTTGTAGAAATAGCTGTTAAGTGTACTTTTCTTGATGAAGAAGATAATATTATCAAAAAATATAATAATAAGAATATATTGCAACGCTATGATAATTATTAATAATAATTATAAATTAATTTAATTAATGGTGAAGAAATAATTTAAACTTTTTTTCCGAATGTATTCGAATACGCTTGAAATGATTAAAAAAATATCACCAAAAAGAAAATAAAAACACAAAATTTGTCCACGAAAAAAAATCATTTCATGTTTGAGATATCATATTTTGCTATGAATTAATGTAAAAAATGGTCACCGATATATTGACTATATACTCATTGCTGTTATAAAATAACTGTGAATCTGAATCTTGAATAAAAATGAAGTATATTATGAAAAATGTCAGATCATTAAAAAAAAAATGTATATTAAAGCAAAAAATAGTTGAAATATCGTGTCATCAGGAGTTCCTCGCCTTATAAAAGTTTTTCTACATTTACATTTATGTATATATACATATACAATGGTGACACATTTCCAGACATAAATTGTTCCAGACGACTGAGTTGGTCCGGTCGGCCGTAGATTACACTGGCTACGACAAAAACTGTGTGGATGTGGGAAAGAGTCGCGGTACCGACGAGATCAAGATAACGCCTGGATATTTCTACAAAGTCCGCTCCACCCCTCGGTCGCTGCAGTTGATATCTTCCTTTTGTTTCTTGTCTATTATGGTCACCTGTCTGCCATCTCAGGTAGAGAGGCGTCTCCCGTCTCCTGGCATCTTAGTTAACACCACACCTGTG
The DNA here is from genome assembly GCA_911387785.2 of Aelia acuminata. Lineage (NCBI taxonomy): Eukaryota > Metazoa > Arthropoda > Insecta > Hemiptera > Pentatomidae > Aelia > Aelia acuminata. Next base: position 122,098,676 of record OU426983.1, on the reverse strand, counting down.
GAGATGGAGTCAGGTAGATTGTTCCCAGTTGTTGAAATATTGGGTGGTTCGGAACTTCAAGTTGTCACCAGTGGTTTTTTTTTTTTTTTTTTTTTTTAAATATACTCTTTATTGATATTATTTCATTTTATCTAACTTCGGAACACATTTACCCTTTATTTACAAGGAATAAAATATTTAAAAACGAATAATAAAATAATGATAAAAAGAAGCATCTTAAGCTCAGTCATACAGTTTTACAATCAGTCTGTAGAACCCTGAGAATGGCTTTTCCCACCACGGAAGGAGGGGAAAAGCAGGATTACAAAAAGTCCCTGCGCTTCTCTCTCGGCCGCATCATTCTTACCTGTGAGGAGAATCTGGCTATTGCGCCAGTCGCGAAACCATACAAGCCATCTCCATCTCCCAATTTAACGAAAAAATATCCGACATTTCTATTATATTACAGAATTACCAACGGTATAATCAATATCAACAATCTTAAATCTCTCACAATCACCATTTTAAGCAACACAAGGGAATAATAAATTGGTCGCTACTCCAACCATTTCCTCTTCAAAAAGAAGTAAATGAATGTGGAAAAATCTGGTGCGTGCGCGCAACACACAACTTTCACTTACCAAATTACTTAGATTAGAAATTGACGTGTTTTGTTAATTGCCACTACTCAAAGTTGCACATTTTTCCTCATTCATTTCTTATTTTTGTTTTCATTTGCTCAAAAAAAAAAAGACACAAATTTCTTTTATTAATAAATAAAAGCATTTACTTGTGATAATTCGGCAATGCAAGCATACTACTCCAAGTCGTCTGATTTTATAATTCTCTACGTACTTGTTCAATATTTCATTTAGTTACTATGAAACAAATAATTTCCACTAAATGAACAGATGTCATTAAAGGCGTACTCCGAATGCGTGGGCTAAACGAGTTTTATGAGTTGACTGAATATTTTTCTTTTTTTCTCCTCTATATGTTTACTTGATTTTTATCATATCTCATATTTAGCCATTTCTTATTTTTAGGCGAAACGAGAAACAGATAATTTCTCCATATAAACAAATACAAAGGTACTTTATAGGAAAACAAGAAAGGCCCCTTCCCCATTTAAGCCCCCTTTAGAAAATTTTAATAATAATGAAGCCAACCTGATATTAAAGAACACCTAATTTTCATTAAACACCACGAATTTTATGAAAATCGTTTAAGCCGTTTTTGAGATAATCGAAAAAGAGTTAAAAATTGGTAAAAAAGTTAAGAAATAAAGTGCCCCCTCCGTTTAACCAATTTTGATGAAATGTTGGGTATCACATCATTGGCATATACATACATCAAATACCAAGTTTGATCAAAATAGTTAAAGCCGTTTTTGAGTAAATAAAAAAACACCTGAAAATGATACAAAATTTATTAAGTAAAGTCCCCCCTCTGGTTGATAAATTTTGATGAAATGTTGGCTATCACTTCTTTGTCATATGCATACATCAAATACCCAGTTTGATCAAAATCTTTAATGCCAATTTTGAGTAAATTAAAAAAACACGTGAAAATGATATAACATTTATTAAGTAAAGTCCCCCCACCGGTTGATCAATTTTGATGAAAATTTTCTTTTTTTTTTTTCTTTAGCTTATATTTGTCCTCATTTATGTAATATGGAGGGGAAGTGGTGTGAGTAATCTGTTGTTGATTTCAAACTGCTTTTTAGTTTAACGACCCTTTATGCTGCAGTGGGAGTCCTAAATTGTGCCTAACCAGTTATAATTAGGATTTTGATCTTTAAAGAGTACCTGACATCTTACAAGCTCGGTACCTTCATTTTACATCCTATCCTAGGGCCACCGCTGGACGGGAACCCTCGACCCTTAGTATTGTAGGTTGCCACGCTAACCACTACACCACAGGTGAACCCCATTTCAAACTGCTGATTTAAAAGCTTATTTGTTTAAGGGCCTGCTTTACATCGTTATTAAACAAAAGTTTAATACTTAACTTTTTTTTGTTACTATTTGCCCAATGTTTATAATATTTTTATTTTTTTGCTTTCTGAAAGCTGCACGTGTTTTATATTAAACTCAATCTTCCATGTCGTGAGCTCTCAGAATGAAATAGCAACCAGCTGACTCCTTAACAGATCCTGAGCCGAGGGACATCCATCTTACCGGGAACAGGTGCTCAGGACGGAGCCGTACCTCCATGTCGTCGGTGCCTCAGATAGTAGGAGGGCGTTCCGAGAAGGTTCCCCGTTCACGAACATGGAGGAAACGTGCCTTGCAGCACAGCTGTCTTCCCGCCCACATTAAACATCTGAAAAAAATTGAAAAAATACCATCTTCTAACAAGAGCTCATTAGTTTTTTCAACTCCTCTCGATTATTTTTCTGTTCACATGATGTTTTCTCAACTTCTTTTTGTCTCTCTATCTCTCTACGTTATTTATCACCCCCGTTGGGCAATTAAAGCTTTAAATGCATGTGTTTTCAACTGAGAAGATGTTATATAATTACTTATATATATATATTTTTTTTTATTGTAAAAAGGAAAATAAAATAAAATAAAAATATTATGTGTACGTAATAAATTCCGAGTCGTAAATTATAACGCTAAGAGGCAGGAAATCGAGGTTTTACAGCTATCATTTATGTTGTTAATTTATTATTTATACGTTTTTAGAAACTATTTCCTCGGAAGAGAGCGGTTAGAGGGAATCGTAAAACTTTAATCTCTTGTGACTAGATCCCCCTTTCTCCTTTTTACAGCTTTCTCGATATTTCTTCTTCCATTCTTTTTATTTATTTTATTCAATTTTCTTTTTCTTTTTTTTTTATTCCTCCCGTTTTGATGTATCGTAAACACCGGTTACTTGAGCCCTGGGGGGGCGAGGGGGGTTAATTGAGCCCAAAAAAGAAAAAATGATGTTTGGTTCTCTTCGTATTTTGACATAATTTTAACGACATAGTTCAATTGTATGCTGGTAGTAGTATTGAACGATGTCTGTCATTAAACTTATGTTAAGGGGGTCACCTGTGGTATTGTGGTCAGCATGGCAACCTACAATACTAAAGTTCGCTGGTTCTCGCCCAGTGTTGGCCCTAGGATTTTTTAATGGGAGTAAACAATCCTTAGTCTTGCCTTCTCTCTCGGACAGGACGTAAAATGGTGGTCCTGAGCCTGTACGATGTCAGGTAATCGTTGAAGATCCCTATCCTAATTATACGTGGATAAGCAAAATTTAGGACTCCCACTGTAGCATCGTCCGATTAGCCTATGTGGCATAAAGTGACGTTAAAACAACCAACATAATTTTTTTTTTTTGGGCTCAAGTTACCCCCCCCCCCGGGCTCAAATAACCCGTGTTTACGGTACATAAATATTAATTACCAGCAGACGTAGCAACGCCTTGTAGTGGCTCATGAATTAGTTATATCCTATTATTTTTAATACTGTCCAATCAAAATTCAATGATAAAGATAAAACCGCTAATCTAAAAACCAACGGGATTTAAAATAAAAATTTAATACAAATTTAAAATTATTTTTTAAAGAATTTAGAAGGGTTAAAGTTTTTATTTTTTACATCTCATATTTGATTATAGTAAGTATTAATTATCCATTCATTTAGCGCTTACTGGAGGAAAGGAAAAGGAACTAATAAAGAATATAATTGGAATAGCGTTTAGTACCTTCACAATAGACAGTTATCAACAATGTATCAAATTAATCTTTTCCCTATTATGAATTAATTTAAATCAGAATATAACACATGATGATATGAGATATCGTATCAGTATGTTCTACCTGAATCAGGTTATGTTCTTACAGTGCTATATCAAAACATAAAAATTTAATTTTATGAATGAGATAGATAAAGTTAATATATAACTTTTTAGGATAATAATTTACATTTTTCTTTTTGTTATTAGAATTCGCAATTCCCATTTATTGTAGCGTTGATTAGGTGCACAATGATTTTGGTGAACCTGTCTGTTGCTAAAACAAATAGATTCGATGCTTTCCCCATACGTGAAAAGTCTACGTATTATTTCCATTGGGAAAAACACGGATTTTCATTGCCCAAGTCGGAAAAAATAGATTTGGCTACCGGATACTTACCACCCTAAATATCAAAAGAAACTGAAGTGTTGTGTCAATAAATCATATGGTGAGTTGATTTATTGACACAACCTTTATTAACAACGGAAATATAGAGAACTTTAAAAAAAAAATGACACTCATTTGTAGTATAATAAGCATTTAATTTGCAATGAATGAAATATTAAAACTAATAACCGAGATAAAAACTACAAAATATTTAAAAATAATATAAATTTAAAAATAAGTGGTTATCCACGAAAAAAATTAATTTAATATAAATATAATTTAACTATTGACGATTGTCAAGTGATACCAAATATTGGACAAAAATTGTCCACCTCCCGTAACTATACGCAAAACTTGCGAGATCGGGGGAGAGGTATCAGTGAAGAGGAAGGATTGCCTTCGTTTGGAAGCGAGCTCTGTGGCTCAGTGGATAGCGTACCGCGCATGTCACGCGGGAGACCCGTGTTCGACTCCCGGTGGAGCCCAGTCTTTTCTCTTCAAAAATAAAATATTTAAAAATCATATAAATTTAAAAATAGTTGGTTACCCACGAAAAAAGACATAATTAATATAATATATTTTAAGTTAGACAAAACTACACACAATGAGCCAAATTTTAAGCCCGACTAACATCGTGACACAAGATTGTATATATACATAAAGATAAAGATGAAGAAATTACACTCTCCAATTCACACCAATTTCTAGGAATAAAATAAAGAAGCCTGTTGAAGGGAAATTTTCTACTTTTTTTCCCGGAGACTAAGAAAAGTCGGAAAAATTGATTATCCATTCTCAGAGCTCTGGACTAAGTGTTACGTCTTTCTTTATCGCCTCCAGCAGTTATCGGCCGAGTTTATGATCGTTTTAAGGTCGTTTGTTTCCTGTATCATGTCCTCTTCAGGAATTGGGTAATATTTTTAGATTAGATTATTCCAATTTAATGCCAAGATGAAAATCAATCGAGCCTTCTTTAATTAGGTTAAAATGTCGCACATGTTGATTAAATATTAATTTTTTAAGGCCCATGGCTTAGCAAGTTTGCTTATTACTCGTAAATAGTTATATGATACTGTTATAATGTTTTCTCACTCAAAATGCACTTAAAAATAATTTTAAATCTTCATTTCCTAAAAGTACTGCTGAGAGAAGATACTAATGCTTCATATTACATGCTTTGTGCATAAACTATAAACATTTTTTAAAAATTAATTACTTATACATACAGGAAAAACAACGAATAATAACTCCTGAAGTTCTTTGTTCTTCTTATACATTTTGGCATCATATGGTTGAAACCGGCATACTTAATTAAAATTGAGTGCTGGTCGAAATACAGCTGTTAATCGAACAAAATTAGCGTTGCATAAAAGATAATAAAAAATTAACAGCTGTTAAAAACAACAATAAACTCTTATCGTGTAAAAGATTATAGATGTGAGAAACGGGAAAAAAAAAAGTCAATATTCTATCTACTGATTATTTAATTATATCGTTTTTAATTTACACTCATCCATTCACTTCCTCGTGTCATCTATACCGTTTCCTTCACCATTTAAAATTGTTATTCATAAGTATATTATTATTATTATTATGCGGATAGGACATGCAAGATTCAGCCACGAATATTTAATGAAAGGAAAGACCCCCTCCATATGTGAAGCTTGTGGAGTAAGAAACACTGTAAATCATGTTTTAGGTGAATGCTTAATTTACGAAAAACAAAGAGAGGAACATGGGCTGCCGCAACAAATGTGTGAACGTCTGGGAAACGATCCCTCTACCATATCAAATTTACTTCAATTTTTAAGGGCCACAAAACTGATTAATCTTATTTAAAAATACTATAAAAATATTTATATCTTCTTAAATTAATGACCATAATATTGTCTGAAAAATAAAATAATTTATTATAAGTCAATAATAATCTCATAATAATAACTCTACCTAAATCGTTCTAGTATTATCCTATCCACCTTCCAATATTAATCTAAATTGTATCTATCTATCCAGTATTAATTTAAATTGTCAAAAAACTAGTATTAATTTAAATTTTTAACCAGTACTAATCTAAATTGTTAACCAGTACGAATCTAAATTGTTAACCAGTATTAATCTAAATTGTCAAAGAACTACCGAGGGAGTTGGACGATAATGACCTTAATGGTCGACTTGTCCTTAAACAAAAAAAAAAAAAAATAAAAAAAAAATAAGTATATTAAAGGTTTATATTTGGATTTATATAACTTCCCTTTATCTTTTCACATCTCTATTAATTATCTCAATATTATTATTACTACTTAGTTTGTTATTCAAAATATTTAATTTTTCATCAATATCGTAATTCAAAAACATATTATTGAAGTATATATGTATTTTTAAAACTAAATTCAAAATTATTAATCTCATTTCCAGCCTACCTCTCATTCCATATGTTTCTATTTATTCATTTATCGTTAAATATTTACTATTACTATTTATTATTATTTCTAATTTATTTATATTCTTTTGGTCTGTTGCTATTTAAAAAAAAAATTGAATATTCTTCCTAATATTACTATATACTATATACCTATATACGTGGTAATATTGTAATGGTTCCAGACGATTTTGGTCTTTTTGTTTTAAAATGGCAAAGTAGTCATCTATTTTAATTTTATCTGTTATATTATTAATTTTTCTAAATAAATTCATATTTTTAGTAATTGTATTATAAAAAAGGATTTCTGTAATATGTTTGGTCTAATTATTGATTTATTTTTCTTAATTTGATCTTTAACGGTTTTAGTCCTATCCTATCACAAAATTCATCATTGAATTGGAGGAATAATTATTTTTTATAATAAATGAATAATTGATGTTTTTTGTAAATTATTCAGCCTACCGACAGAACTTGGAGAATTTTACATATTTTTTTATTATTATATTTTTTTTTTGTATCAGACCTATGAAAGCTTAAAGGCAAGCAGACCATGAAACTATTACTTTTTCAATTTTTTCCTTTAGTTTTTTTTTCTTTTTAATTAATTGTGGCGTGTAGCAGCGTTCGCTTCACGGTTGGCTGGTTGGGGTTGAACCGAAGCTGTTAAGGAAGGTCGCTGTATGCTACTGACACTACATACTCATAATTCTTATCATTCAATTATTAATTTTTTTATTTATTATTTTTATTACAATAATGTATATATTTCGTAAAAAAAAAAAAATTATATACTATTAAATAAAGGTGTCTGTCACAGATACTGCTAACTACTGGAAATTTGATATTTTTGCGATTATCTTCAGCTCACTAACTCAAGAATATTACTTCATTAGAATATGGTCATGTGGTAAGGTATAGGGACAATATTCATAGTTTTTTTGCACAAATATTTATTGAGGTTAGTTCAAAAACTATTTTAAAAAGTAAAAACACTCCTTTTTTTTTTTTTTATTTATCATTAAATATTAAATACATTATCAGTTATAAAAAAAATCACAACTTCTGTATTTTAATGCATTTATTAAATAACAAAAAAAAATATATATATATCCAAAACCTTAGCTTCAACATTGTTTTGAATTTTACATGGAATGTTGTAAAAACCTGTCGAAGCTGAAACATAAATAATATTCTCATATGTTTTTTTTTCGTTTAACTTATGTCTCTCCTTTATGCCACTAAGACTAATCGGATGATACTACAGTGGGAGTCCTAAATTGTGCCTATCGAGATATAAGTAACATCTTGATCTTTAAAGAGTAGCTGACATCGTACAGGCTCGGTACCTTCATTTTACGTCCTCTCCCAGGGAAGGCATGGCCATGGTTTTTTTACTCCCTTTATAAAATAAAATTCTAGAATATCGTGGGGCCGGAACACTCGACTTTTAGTATAATAGGTTGCTATGCTAACTACTACACGAGAGTTGACCCCTATTCTCATATTTATGATAGTAAGTTCTGTTGCTCTGTGTATAAGTAATTCTTACATTTTACATCCCAACTTATGTAAATTTCTATTTACAATCCTATTATTTGCCGTTAATCCCTTAAGATCATAGCATTAAGCGAACTAGACACTTCATATATGTTCCACATTACCATCATGTTTACACGTAAGCACCCGTCACTATACAGGAAAAAATTAAAACGATGTCCGATAATTGATGACAAAAATGTAAATCAAATAAATTATTCGAGGGACAGATGGCTAGGCTGGAAATTAAACCGGATTCTGGCTCTTACAGCATGGTTAGCACTATACTCCAATCCCCTATTTATCCACTTGGTCAGGTACTCATTAAAGAGTTGATTGCTCCCAGGAAGCGACTGTCAAACCACCCTCCCAATTCTGGACAAAGCCTACTAATTTTCTGTCAAGAGAGCATTTAGTACATCAGGCCTGGATTCGAAGCCAAAGTAGTTGAGTACAGTTGTTACTCAATTAAATTCTAGTTGTATTTATTATTTATTTTTTAATTATGAACAATCTTTAATAATTATTTATAATAATAATACTTGTAATCCCATAAGATAATCTTTATATATATATATATATATATATATATATATATATATATATATATATATATATATATATATAATCTCGTGTCACGATGTTTTTCCAGGATAAAAACCGAAACTACACAACCTATTGTGATAAAATTCAGCCAGCTCATTAAATTATTGCTGACTGGTTGGAATCAATGTTAGAAGAGAAAAAAAAAATGTTTATTACACTGCAATTGTCCAATTGTCATTTTTTAATTCAATTTCTCTAAATTTCCAATATATTGTGTGGGCAAAGAAATTTTATTCAAAGAAAAATAACAATTTTCAGAGCCACACAAATTATTGGGACACAATTATTGATAGAGGTTGCAAAATTACTACTTTCTAACACAGAAATAACCATATGACTTGAGCTTTAAGGTGCCTTTACACCTTACGAACTTTACCTTCGAACACCACCCTCGAACAACCTTCGTGAAGGCTTCACGTCGACTGTTCGGATGTTCTAGGTACTTCATCTGTTCGCCTGGGTTCGGGGGTAGCGCTAGTGTCACTTTTGATTTGGGTTTTTCCTAAGTGATAGGAGTTGTTTGTGATACTAGTGTAATTTGTGAAACGTTGTAAATCGTCTCCTATTTTTTTATTTTTCAGGTAATACAAAATATATTGATTATGGGGATTTTTTCTTTATCATAAGCTAGCTTTGGGTGCGTCAGTCATATTTGTTCGCTTAACGTCACGTGAAGTATAAATGGCTGTTCGCTTCACGTCAGTACGGCAAGGTTCGAAGGAGAACTTGTTCGAAGGTGAGGTTCGTAAGGTGTAAAGGCACCTTTAGAACCAAGACTAACTCTCCAGTCCATCGCTCCTTATATTTGATAAATCGCTCCTAATAAATTGAACCAAAAATTGATATTTTCTTATCAAAGTCAGGTAGATCCAACATATTTTTTAATGTTAAATGAGATTTAAAAAAGAAAATGTGATAAAAAGTTGTCAACAATTTTTGTTTGAAGGTAATTGTTAGCAAAAAACGAAAAAAAATTTAAATTGATCTTTTTTTGACCAGTTCTGAAAAATTGTTGAAAATGGATGTAGCCGGTTTTGAAACCGAACGCCTCAATTAAAAGTAACTGCCAGCCTTAATGTAGAAAAGACCCTCAAAATCTGTACAAAAATATGTGAGCAATGTTGAAGCAACTTACGGCTCCTCCAAATCCAATCCTAGTCATATTATTATTTATTTATTTTTTTTTTTTTTATTCAATTCTTCTTACTAGAAGAACCTAAATTATATTGAAGCCACTTTAGGTATCCACTTCAATCTGTTAGACAGTCCATCTTCCTTCAAGGACGACCGGAAGGACGCTGATATTCGGCGGTAGCGCCGTGGCGGGCTCTAATTAAAACTCCGGACAGGAAATCAATCGCTTTTCCTCCCCGAGCTAGGCCAGTCATCCGCTTTCACCTAGATGGAGGAGGCACTTGTTTCTTTTCCTACTTCGTCACTCTTTTGGTGCTGAAATAAAGTTAGATTCCCGCTTGTCCGGCCTCATCTGAACCGAGAAACCACAAGCTGAGCCGGTGAATCTGGCTGGAGGTTATATTATAAAAAAAAAAAAAAAATCCATTGTTATTCAACTATAATTAATTTTAAAATACTTCCGCAAAAAAAGTACACATAAACAAAATTCAAACCGCACAATCAAAAATTCTTCGAAAAATTGTAAACGCTCCATGGTACATTTCTAACAACACAATACGCACAGACATGGACATTCCAACAGTAAAATCATACACTCACGACAAATACTCTACCTTTCACAGTTCAACTCACAACCATCCAAACCCACTTGTATCTTCTCTTTCTTCACAGTTACCAGTCCAACGAAGATTAAAAAGACAATGGCCGAGAGATATGCTCGAGCAAGTAATTTAAATCAAGCAAAACGAAGATAAATTTCACACTATCCACAAATTTGCTAGGTGCGCTACAGCACAGGCGCAAATGAATTTAAAAAAAAAAATAAATAATTAAAAAAATAAATAAATAAATAAAAAAAAAAAAATACTTCTCAAAACTTAGGTTATTGATTCAACAAGATATCATGTTTTGACTAATTTAACTCTTTTTAAAAACACTTAAAAAATAAAACATGTAGTGACTTAGATTCAGTCCGTTTTATTTCAGTGGTAGTGCAAGGAGGTGACTCGACAGTGATCACGCTTAACCCTCTTCAATTTTCTTAGTAAGAGTATTCAGTTCATAGAGACTGAATTGGTCCCAAAGACGATCTGTGATAGAGTATTAACGATATCTCGCCATAACTACATTCGAACTTAGTTTCTTACCTCGAACTCACTTAAGTGTCCCACTTCCAATACTCACTGACAACATTTTACACAAGTTAATTTCTACTCATTGTCAGCCTCATTATTAAATCTCCGGTAATAAGTCGAAAGGCGTGGAACAATTTCCTTTCTCCTGAGATTGCAGCAACGTGTGACAGGTGATCTAGTAATGATGTAAATATATTTAAACGATTCGCCTGCCTTGGTTCCTAAGAGAGAAAGTTAACTTGATGGGGATAGGCCAAAGGTTTACTCAATGGAAAGAATGCGCAACGGTGCCGCGAACTCCCAGAATTCATCCCAGGAAGTGGCTAATCTTTTTTCAAAAAGTAAAATTATTTAAAAATATATTATCCTTTTTTATATATCGCACGATCTCAAGAAGGAGGTTACAGCTCAAAAAACCGTTTCTATGTGCCTGTCTAGAAACAGGGATTAGCAAAAATTGTCTTTTTTTGTTTTTTATTTATTTATCCGCATCTATCCAAGTGGCTCATTAGCGGTTCTATGATATTTACAATTTCAGTTATGTACAATGATTACTTATTTACGTAGCGTATTTTGTCTTATATACATCGTTATTTACATAATGTTATATTTCATTTCATATTTTATGTTTTATACAGTTATTACACAGTAGAATATTGATTAAATTAAATGAAAAATTTTGATCTATTTTAGGAATTAAAATACATTATCAATTTGTTCTTCATCGTCCGACAATGCTTCGGCAATAGTAGGTGGTATGTTGTGTCTAGTTCTGGTGTCTGAGTATAGGCTACATGTTGTTAGAATATGTTTTAGTGTTAGTGGTTCACTGAATCTATGAGGTATCTATCTGTGAGGCATATAATAGAGGAGTTTCCAGTTTATAATGAGAAAATACTACACAGGGGAATTCCTCGGTCTCTAGCCGGAACATTAGGTCAAAATCCGGAGATTAACAAAGAACTATTAAGTTTTATTTAAGAAGTGGGGCTCTACCCTTTAATATAAAATTACGCCCTTTCAAATTCGGGGGTCATGATAACCGTAGTTGTTTTTCGCCCTATATAAATACAAATAAATACAGGTGTACAGTACCAGTCAAAAGTTTACATTCACTTGTATTTAATTCACAATCTTCAAGTTTAAAAAAATAATTGTAACTCAAGATATAACATTTCAAAAATTATATGATTGATTCGAATACAATCTATATACATAAAGATGATTTTCTGTTTGTTTGTTGTTGAACACCTGTCCATATTAAAATTGCATAACATTAGCCAATCTCTGGGTATATTCTTTATTGTTATAAAAATCGTTATGATCTCGCTTTACATTAGATTTTTACGAAATCAACCGTTGGAGTCGAAAAAAAAATCATTTCTGTCCTAATGAACTTTTCTCACTGTTTTTCAAATTTCCTGGGTGAAACTAGGATATACAGCTAGTTATAAATAAATTAAATTATAGTTGTTATGTTGTTCAATAAATAAAATGTTTTTAGTTATTTATTTTACAAATTCTAAGGGTGAGTCTAAACTTTTGACTGGTACTATATATTTCAATAAATATTTGCATAAAAACAAAAACTCTCCACACTAGTTATTCCTTCTTTCAGAATCATAGAAATATAGACACGCATCCTTTTTTCGTAGCGTATACTTTTCGAAAGTCACCAAATAAATCATCGGGCCGCCTGTTGGGGCCTAACCTACCATCAAAAGGCAATTTTCTAGCCCGAAAGGGAACACGACGCCATGTCAGCGGCTGGAGAAGAAAGCCTCGGGATCTCCTTCCACCGCTGTTTCCCCTCCCAACTGCGGCCCCCGATTAAGTCATTATGTGTTAAGTAAGTTGGGCAAGTAATTGGCGGCAGCGAGTCCTGACGTAATAAATACAGAGCTCCTCAACTCTCAGTCTCATTCCCTTCTCTTGTTAAATCAGGCAGGTAATAGTGCCAGGTGTAATGGCTTCTAAATATACGGAGGGGGGGGAAGGAGGAAAAAAAAAAAGAGAGAGGATTCCTTCTTGGCATTATATCTTCTTGTCCAGGATGGAAGAAAAGGAGTAGAAGGTGTCGATGGTATGCAATGCATAGTTAACAACTAACTGGTAATATTTAAAGTACCCCGTTTAACCGGCAAAAAGTCTACTTACATTAATAACATCATATCGAACTTTGCAACAAGATGGATACAATCCAAAATATATCAATTTTGAGTTTTGCATACAGTTGGAATCAGAATATCAAATCCTACAATGCCAGGATATGGTCTCAATAATACCAATAGTTCTGCTCGCTTAGAGCGATATTTACAAAATACTCTTTTATGGAAGGTTAGAGGGAGTAAACGCAGGTAGAGGGCTATTTCTGAGTTACGGTCAGTACAAGTCGTACTAACTGCCCCAGTGGTAGAGTATTGGTGACCACAGCTTTGTTTTGCTTTTATGCAACTATGGCTTATCGGACCATGTTGCATATTCATACATATCGGAAAAAACACATTTCGGTATTTATTAAGGGCATATTTCCCTTATAAAAGCGAATTGATTTCTTTGATCTTTGTCAAATGGTACGAAGAAGTGCGATATGAAACAGGTCTTCATATTTATTCTGAAAAGGAAATAGATTTATTATTTAATTTCTCGACGAAAATATAGATTGTATATAAAAAAACAAGTGATGAAATATAAGAAAACGACAATGGGGTCAAATATCTGCATAGTCGCTTTATGGCACTAAGGCTAATCGGACGATGCTACAGTGGGAGTCCTATAATTCGGCTTATCCAGCTATAAACAGGATAGGGATCCTCAACGAGTACCTGACGTTCAGGATCGGGACCTCCATTTTACGTCCCATCCTAAGGACGGCAGAGCCAAGGATTTCTTATTACCTTTAAAAAATCCTCATATTGAAACTTTGCCCCGTTCTAAGAAGTAGATAAATATTATAAAGCATTGCCCTGCGCAGACCGATCCCGCTCCATTACAATTCCCCTTTTCGCAGCTTCCCGAATCGTCTTTTTTATTTTTCATTCCTGGACAGAGTAGTGTGCCATTACAGCAGACACAAGAGGAGATAAGACCGAATAGCGTGTTACAGGTTGTTCTTTATCTCCCTTTTATGTTTTGGCGAGCGGTTTGGGTTTCATTTGATAACTCTTTGACTCGCTGTCACGGATGCATTACCGGGAAAGCCTCGGCGAGCAGTAGATAAGCGAATTAGCGCTGATTGTTGATATCCGATCTGCCTTTTTGCTTTTGTTTTCGCTTTGACAACAGTTGTAATGGCTGTTATGTGTCGAAGTCGTTGTTAAGGTTAACTTAATAATAATAAAAAGGGATAATACCTATTAAAAAATTAGTCATTTTTTTTTAAGTGGTCGGCTTGCACGAATTACTTCAATTACATTATGAAAAACTTTTATGAAGCTGTTCTATCTATATGTTTCGAGAAAGAAAATGTTACCAAGTATTTATCGCAGAATTTAAATACAACTATTTTTACGGACTATTTAGGTTAGGTAGCCTAAGAGGTAGGGAGTTTAGTTAACAATCTTAATAGTTGGAACTATTGACGAGATCACCAAATTGATGCATTGCTTTAATTCAAATAATGTTAATTACAGTTACTGATGAGGTAAGAGAAAAACAAATGTATATAAAAATATAATTAAAATATAATTTTAATTTATGTTTTTTTTATTTTACCATCGTTGTTAATTAATTTTATCATGATTGTAAATATTATGTAAAAATTGTTGTCGTGCACCTGAAGATGGGGCAATAGGCATCGAAACGTTGTGAAGCTTAAATTGTTATAATGAATTGATATATATAGATTTCAAAGAAAGATATAATTTTCAATTTGTTAAAAAACAAATTGGGTAATTTTTAACAATAAAAACCAAATCTTCCAGTAGCCTATAATGAAAATTACTAACAAGGACTGTTTAAAAAAAAAAAAAATAGACAGATAAATAGTTATATTGTTCGATTTCAGGACGTCGACCATCTTTTCTCTTTTAATTATTAAAAAATATTAAGTAAACAGTAAAAATTCGTTAGATATTAAAATAAATTATGTTCGGCAATTATTTTTGTATAAGATGTGAATTTCGCTGTTGTTTAAAACAAGCAGAATTAAATATCACCTGTTCTATTTAATATAACTGAAAATGCCTATAGGGAGGTGACACGTCGGAAAAGGTTCGAATCTGAGAAAAAATATGTCCGTACTTGGAGTTTCTTGATGAAGACGCGGAAACTATGAACCGATATATTGTAACTAACTGGCGCACCTTTTAAACAACAGATCTTGACTTAACTTTCAAACAAAACACTAATTTTACATACATTCTACAATTACATTCTAACAACAAAATACACACAGAAACGGACATTTAAAGAGTTAAATCTTACATTTACGACAAAAACATCATATTTCATAGATCAACTCACAACCACTTTTTTTTTTGCCCTCCCGTCCCTCGCCTTGTATGCTATGCGGGGTCTCCCGGGCCAGGGGAGAGGGTGCGGGATTAATGCGGAGTATTATTAAATTTCCCCTGGCTCTGCGTTTTGAACTTGCTATCTTCTGGTTCTCAATCATCTGACCGGTTGTGACTCACAAACACTTAAACTCACTAGTTTCTTCTCTTTCTTCCTCGTCAAATCTCAGACAGTAAATATTACATTTTCAACAAATTTGCTAGATGCTCTCCAGCACAGGTGAAAATTACGTAAAAAAGAAAAATATATTTTGGTAATTTATAGCAACGTCCTGATAATCTATAAAGCATCTCATGTTTGCATTGATCAATAATCTGATTAATTTTTGTTCTTATTTCTTAACAAACTGTGGAAAAATAAGATACCAGCTTTGTTTTGTTTGTTTAAAGTCATTCTATGCTTCTAAGGCTAATCTGATGATGCTACAGTGGAAGTCCTAAATTTTGTCTATCCAAGTATAATTAGTATAGGGACCTTTAACGAGTACTAGATATCGAACAACATCGGGACCTCCATTTTACGTCCCATCATAAGGACGTTATAGCCAAGGACAACATGACGTATAAAAACACTAAATCAAGAAAATCGAAGATATTAAAGTTCTTATTTTCAACATATTTGCTAGATCTAGCATATCTATAAGCTCCAGCTCAGTTGCAAATTACAAAAATATAACACATACACACACACATATATATATATATATATATATAAAATTATAGATTAATAGTCTTCTCATTTAATTTCGGTGCCATATTTAATTTTTTTAAGGTTAATAAAAGCCGTAGGTCACCAAATATATCATATATTTATTTAAAGTATATAATCCATGACGTTTCGGCCTCAATGTGCCATTCTCAAAAGACAAAACTAAAAATATTAAATAAAAAATTAATTAAATTTAATAACAATTGATATTAAAAAAAATTTATACACATTTTTATTTTATAAATACCTTTATGCACATAGTCACCAATTTATCCTTCTAAAAGAATTAGTCTATAGTTTAAAACACATATGTCAAGTATCTATCTGAAAAAAAAAAAGTATTTATCTGCCACGTCTAACATCGTCAACTAGCTAGGAACGACTGACAAAGAATAAGTACGACTGGGGAGGGGTAAATCTATTGCTCTATCGTATTATTATCCATAGTCTTTTTTTTTAATATTAATTTTATGTATAATACTTGCGTAAAATGTGCTCAAATTTTCTACGTCTTTATGGTTGTTCACCGAATTCTGAATATTTTTTTAAATGTAGATAGCTTCTTTCATTTTTCTTTTATTAGGATTATTTTCTTTATGTATTATTGAGGCATTTTAAAAATCAAATTCATGTTTATTTATATGTGTATGTTGTGATGGACCAGTTGCAAATTTTGATTTAGTTGTTTTTGCTTTACAATTTTGTTTGTGTTGTTGTATTCTTCGTATACTTTAAATAAATATATGATATATTTGGTAACCTACGGCTTTTATTAACCTTAAACAAATATAATTATAGAATTGTTTATATATATATATATATATATATATATATATATATATATATATATATATATATATATGTATATTTATATATACACTTTAAATACACACGTATCTAAATGGGAGGAGTGGGAAAATATTCACATCATTAGAAGAACGCCGGGCTAATGATGCCCCGGATTCCTGCGGCAGCGACCACATTCCTCCCTGGAAGCCGGGCGATGTTATCCTCTTTCTATTTTCGGCTCCTTTCCGATCTGGCAGAATTCATTTCCCCGACGAGGGGCCCTCCTTCCGTGACCCGAGGACCGCTAATAGGAAGGCAATTGGTTGGGCCCCTATCTGCGGAGCGGGATCAGCCTGTTGTCGGGAGGGGCTACGCCTCTCGTGCTCCCGTCAGGATAGGATTGGGCCTGGCGTGCGATGGGGCCAGATAGCAGTGTTCTGGCAGTATCTGTGAAGGAGGAGATAGGGCAATTATGCGACTCATCTGATACGTTTAATTCTCTAGCGGATCTTATAAGACCCTTCTTAGATTGCCAGGCTCCGCTAAGATAAGAAAGGATACGCTGGTGGAATACAGATGAAACGAATAATATTGTAAACTAGCATTCCCCGTCGCGGCTTTGCCCGCGAGCCTTTAAAATCAATTCTGATATCATTATCTTGGTATTGATTTAATATAATATATTAAGGAGATTTAGTATAATCGGAGCTTCCGGTAGGTGGAATGTTGGAGGGGGAAGCTGCCGGCTCGGTAGAACAGAGGGAGACGCGCAATGGAGAGAGTTACTAAAACCGCCGAAACAAAAAATTGCTTAAAATAAAAACATGGTTTTCGACGCTCCGTACTCGTCGTATCAAGATCAAGATCTTTAAAATGAGTCCAAATTAGATATTTTTTTCGAAGTGCAAAAATAGGTGTCCGTTAGAGTTAAACGACAATTTTGCCATTTAAACCCCTTAGGGGTTACATTTTTGAAATTCCTTTCTTAGTGGTTACCTACACCGCGTTTAAAATCTAAATTCCGAACTGCAAGTTTCTATCATTAGTAGTTTTTGCTCTGCTTTGATTCTGTCAGTCAGGACAAAGCCTCTTTTATATATAGAGATGTAATATAACTGAGGAAACTTGTGGTTTAGTGGATAGTATAGTGGCTTAAATTACTAAAGGTCGCGAGTTCACATGGTGACCCTAGGATTTTTTTTTTTTATGCCGTCCTTCGGATAGGACCTAAAGACACCTTTACACTCTGCGAACCTCACCATCGAACAGCCTGTCCCGAACACTGTTTGTCTCATCTAAATAAGACACGAACTTGAAGAGTTACTTTGTCTGTTCGTCCGTTTCTTTATGGATAGTTCTGGCGTCGCTTACATCATAATTATGTATGATCCAAAGCCAGAAAAGCCGCTAATTCCACTTCGCCTGTCTTTGTTATAAACATAGTTGTTTGTTTGTTTAAGATCCCTTTATTCTACTTCGGACAATGCCACAGTGGTTAGAAGTGGTTAGGGAATATTTCCAGTAAACAGTAAGTGTTACATGGATAGGTTTGGAGTGGGTGGGGAAGGAAAACTTAATAATTTAATTATTAATTAAGTTTATCCGATTTAATAGAACATTAACACCTTAAAATTATCATTCTTTGCTTTTCAAAAGATTAGCATTTTTCTAACCACATTCCGAATCTAACTCGATTATAAGCATCTATTTTGCAATAATATCACTTAAAACCCCTTAGCTTCCATTGGTCCACAAATACCATTTTGGATTGATGATAATCATATGTTTAATTTTAAGTTATATTAAAGTTTGTTTGTTTGCTTAACTTCCCTCTAAGCTACTAAGGCTAATCGGACAATAATATAGTGGGAATTTTGCCATAATTCCATGAATCCTAAATTTTGCCAATCCAGGTATAATTAGGATAGGGATCATTTTCTTTAACGAGTGGGTTTAAGAAAATGGGCATTTTTGAAGGTGTCATTTTTTTCAGTCTGTCGAGACAGACATTTTCGGTTATATATATAAACTTTTCCCATTGTCACCTTCGTTTGCGAGTTACTAGCAAAAACATGCGATTTCTGTCAATAGAATCAACTTCCGTCACTTTCCGTTAAACCTATATTATTTATGATATGAGATAAGTTATCAAGTCTGTCAACAGTTATATCTAAATTAATAACTATACTAATACTATCTAATGACGCACTAAATAATGGGATTTAAGTTGGTCAGAGTGCTAATGCATGATGACGAGTCAATTAGTCATCAATTAATTAGTAAGTTTTATTAATTAATCAATTAATAAAAGGATTTCATAATTAATTAATTCTGGGACTCTATTTTATATAATTACAGAACTGGGAACAACCTATATTGAACCACCAAGGATACCGATATGACTCCATGTTTCATTCCATCCCGGTCAAACAGCTAACCAGCAATCTAGAAATAGATTGAGGGGGAGGAAAAGGCTTTCCCCTATTATCATGGAAAAGAAACGCTAGCAACTATCCGCTGGCTTATCGGGGAATTATTCAGAAAGTGGAATTAGAAATTCAATAATTCTCAGCCTACCCTCAGGCGCCGACATTTATCGATCTTTAGTCAATTTCAAAAATTATCTAGTATTTCCTAGCAATTGTTAAGAGCTAGGGGTCATAATACTGTATAGCTACCGTGTTCACAGGCAGTAAGGTTGTTTTTATTCTTATTTCTGGTTATGTGTTCAGGGGCAGGTTTGTAGTCCATTTAAACATATAATAATGTAAGCAGTCGCAATCCCGAAGGTTCGACACCGATCACACCAGTGATCCTAACCCGACTTAACTATACCCTAAGCTTACAATACAATTAAAGAAACAAATACACTCTTAATGCTATGTACAAGTCTCCGCACTTGCCCATTAGACTTTTTAAAGAAGCATGTTAATCCTTCGAGTATTCTTTGACCGAGATATTCAGAAAAGAGTAGCTCGGTGTTGAGGCACTGAACTATTGTGCTCAAGTTCCTGAGTTCGAATCTAGCTCCGCAGGATATTTTTACTTTCACTTATTAATATTCTGTCACATAACGTCCTTGGGGTCGAGAGATCCTCCTGTGGCAATTCCAGTCTCTGTAAGGGTACCTTTAATTAAAAAATTAAGGGAATATAACCTGACTTTTAGGCGTGATAGCGGTCAAATCACCTCCTTTTACGACCGGTGACCAACGAAAAGTATTTCCTTATTCACTACTGAACCTAACACGTCATGGATGGTACAATTATTTGTATTTTTTATTTTTAAGCTTCTTTTCTTTAATATTTTTTCTAAGTTTCGGCATTTTCACTGTGTCAACAAAAATATTTTCAATTAAATACGCTGAATCCTCTTGTCAGATAAAAATTTTAAATTTTTACTATTCAAAACTCAGTCTTATTGTATTAAACCTTGAAAGCCGAGATAATTTTGACTGATTTTTTACTATTAAACATTTTTAATTTTTGTAGAGGTGAGAGATAGTCAACTGTTAATCTTTACGATAGATTAAATGATGATCAGGATTTTTAGTTTGAAAAAGTTTTTATTTTCGAAAGCCAACGTTTCGACCCAACTTGTGGATCTTCATCAGGGCTTCTGAGTCAAGGTAGATACAAAGACTGTCTTTGTCTTAGAGTCTTTGTATCTACCTTGACTTGAAGATTGGCTTTCGAAAATAAAAACTTTTTCAAACTGAAAACTCTGATCATCATTTAACCTATTTTTAATTTTTATCTGACAAGGGCCTTCAGATTGTTTAATTGAAAATTTTTTGTGGTTTCATAGATATTGTTATCTTCAGATATGGCACAGATATGGCGTATAGGCCGAAACGTAGAAGAAAATAGAAATGAAGGGTTGGATAAATAATCACAAAAATACTTGACTAATATCAGTATAGCCTCAGATAAATAAAAAATTATCCTAAGAAAATTTAATATAGGTAGACTTTATTTTACTTGTGTAAAAATACTTGCTATGCTATGAAAATAAAAAAATAAAAATAAAAATTAGTATGCAAAGCAATCAGAGAAATATATTTATTTTTTTCCAAATAACTGTAAGTACATTCTGTAGTTAAATTATTTTTTGCCAATATAAAAAAGAATTTTCTTATTTTATCGACTTAAATGTAAAAACCAGTCGACTTTAAAACAGCTTTTAATAACCAATCAGATAGCAGACTCGTGGGAACACTCCGATCATAGCTTCGACGGATTCCTCAAGTTCCGAGATATCATTCGAAATTCTTGGACAAACACGCGACCCTATCCCCCCACCCCCTCCCCCAAAATTCAACTTCGTGATCGTGAACTATTCACGAAATGCGACATGCGACGCCACTGACATGCGTAAACCGAGAACTGCCACACCCGTACTCGAATCCCTTGCTACCTTATCTTAAAAAAATTACTTTAGTTAAAGTTTTTAGTGCGGAGGGACAAACGAAGCGATTCGAATGTTTCGTGTCTGTTGTCGTTAGTGTTAAGCCCGCAATGTTACGATAGTGGTGGGATTACATGGGCGTTGAACTAGGATTTTACAGGATTTCCGAATAACAGTGCCACGATTAGATATGAGGAGTATAGTTTTATTTTCTATACAAGATAACATTTTTTTTTCTTATTAAAACATAAAATAACCACATGAGCACTTCTTAGATCACTATATACTTGAACGAAACTAACAAATCTGGAAAAAATCAGGATTTTGAGATATTTGGCATACAACTCCACAACAACATAAAATTTTATGTTTTTTAAAGGCTGTTAAATTTTCACGATTCAATTTTAGATTAACACGTTAGGTGCGGCATCGGTCCCCGGGGTCCGATGTCTTAAATTTCCACCTTAGCAGCCGATTTTCACATGAAAATGTTCGAAAGTCCGAACACTTCAAACACTCAATTTAGTCAATTTTTAATGAGATTATTGCATTTAAGTGCAGAAAATATTGCGGACAGCTGAAATTCTGTTTTTTTTTAGAATCTGACTCCGAGGACCGATTTTCGATAAAGGATAAATCCTTTATCGCCCTATCCTGCGCCTATCATGTCTAGTTCCAATCCTTACTAAGAGATAATGCCCTTGAGACGCTGATTTAACTCCCTTTAAGAGAGATAACGCTTTCGTCAAAGCATTCCCATCGGACCCCGGGTACCGATACCGTTCAATTCAGAATACCCCTAAAATACGCCGCCGCATCTTACGTGTTAAGTATACATTTTTTATAATTGCCATCTTGGTAATCTTCCAAAAAATTATTAAGGATTTTATTAAGATCCCATTTTTAAAAAACTGGTCCGATGCGCACAACACACAACTTTCACTTACCAACACAAATTACTTTGATTAGAAATTTACGTGTTTCGTTAAATGCAATTTTTTAAAGTCACAAAATTTACCATATTTATTACACTAATTTTTTTTTTATTATAAAATAAAAGTTTTTACTTGTGATTATTCGGCAATGCAAGTAAAATACTCCAAGTCGTCAGATTTTATAATTCTCTTTGTACTTGTTGAAAATTTCATTTAGATACCATGAAACCAATAATTTCCACTAAATGAACAGAACGGTTTTAATCATGAACAATGGATCTGTCATTAAAGGCGTACTACGCATGCGTGGGCTCAACGTGTTTTACGAGTTGACGGAATATTTTTCTTTTTTTCTCCTGTATATGTTTACTTAATTCTTTTCATATTTCATATTTAGCTATTCCTTATTTTTAGGCGAAACGAGAAACAGATAATTTCTCCATATAGGTACTTTATAAGAAAACAAAAAAGGCCCATTCCCCATTTAAGCCCCCTCAGAACATTTTAATAATAATGAAGCTTACCTGATATTAAAGAATACTTGATTCTAATTAAACATGACGAGTTTAATCAAAATCGTTAAAAGTATTTTTGAGAAAATCGAAAAAAAAACAACGTAAAAATGGGAAAAAAGTTATGAAATAAATAAATCACCCTCCGGTTGATCAATTTTCTTGTTACCATCGCCACTAAATATTTAAATTTCTCTACGTGTTCAAACGTATACACTGCTACATATATACCATGCACTTAATTGTTTTGTTTTTTTCCAACATATACTTACACTATCTCTGCGTTCTTTCAGTTGTTTTTTATTTTTATTTTACTTTTACAACTTAATAAAGTGACTACTTACTCTCATTTGACGCTTTTCTAACCGACCGCAAACTTCATTTAATGACGTCTATGTAGTTATAGCCTCGTAAAAAATATTTTATAATCTTTTTAAAATATTGCGTAATCATCCGTTCTAAGGATGAAAAATATAGCGATCTTAAGTGAGAAGGGATCTTTGCTTGTGGCGTATGTTAAGTGCTCGTAAAGTGGAGAAGTCCCCAGGTGTACCGCTTTCTCACACTATCTTCTCCTAGTTTTATTATTTAGTACTCCAATATAATTTCCTAGTAGCTCTATTTATGGTCGCTTTATAGCTCAGTATACCAGCCTATTTATTATTATATGGCACTGTTATTATAGCCTCTAGCTTGTTCCCTTATTATACCTGTCGGACTAGTAATTTTAGCGATTTAATACAGTTCCTTCGAGACCTGTACTGACCCAATATATTCGCATATAACTAACTATTTTATTTTATAACAACTAAAATATTATCGAATATGTTTTTATTTTTAGTTATTAAAAAAATATTATAATTGAAGAATGATTTACAGTACCAGTCAAAAGTTTAGACTCGTATTTAATTCACAATCTTCAAGTTTAAAAAAATAATTTTAACTCAAGAGATAACATTTCAAAAATTATACGATTCTTTCGAATACAATCTATATAAATAAAGATGAAATTCTGTTTGTTTGTTTTTTTGTTTGTTCTTTATAGAAATACATACCGTTTGTACTAAATTCTCAAAATTTCACTTAGTTGTTCTTTCATACCAGGTGCGAACACCTGTCCATATTAAAATTGCATACCTTCAGCCAATCTCTGGGTATATATATAAATCGTTATGATCTCGCTTTACATTAGATTTTTACGAAACCAACCGTTGGAGTAAAAAAAAATCTCATTTCTGTCCTAATGGACTTTTCCGGACCTTTTCTTATTGTTTTCCAAGTTCCCTGGGTGAAACCGGGAAATAAAGCTAGTTATGAATAAGTTAAAAATAAAATTATAGTTGTTACTTGTCCAATAAATAAAATGTTGTTACCTATTTATTTTACAAAATCTTAGGGTGAGTATAAACTTTTGACTGGTGCTGTATATATACGTATGTAAGATAACTTACATATACTCAATTATAGAAAAAAATTAAATTAGTGCAAAATTCTTGATTTATTCATTACAATAATATTAATTCATTAATGCTCAAATATGCAGTGTAATGACACTGCTTTCCTTGCAGTTATAAGTACATTCTTTGTATAAGATTATTTTATATTTTATGTTAATTTACGTATATATATGTATAAATATCACATTTATAATAGTGCATGCTTTAAACACAGAACTATAATTGAAATCTGCATGGCAAATTGGAGTTTTCCTTTATTCTTTCAATCTTTTTTATTAATTCGGTAATGTTTAAAAGGAGCAAACATATCATAAGTCTTTGTCTTTTAGTTCTTGAGAACTCAACGACAGCAAATTGTAATAATCTAAATGCTGTATCCTAAAATTTAAAATAAAAGACTAATAAAATATTTCTATTATGGATATTTTTATTTTTTTTTTTTTTTAAAGCAAAATTATTAGTGATTACATACATCTGTAATGTAATCAATTACTAATTAAAATCCGAATCTCTGTGATTTTCAATATATTTATGACCTTGAATAAAGTGAATATTACATATTTTAGTTTTATGATGGTCGAAGTTGTTGACCGTTGATATAACGAAAATGAAATGGCTGGGGGTGAGATCAAAATAAATAGCAATTATATGTAAGATTCACATATATTTTTTCCAACGTTTCGACCCAAATTTTTTGTCATCATCAGGGATAAATGTGAAAAACCAGTAAAGGAACCTTCAGAGAAATTATATAATTTTATTTTAAAAAATCTAAAATCTTGTATATTCAATTTTGTTTAAAGTTTGGCATACAATTCATATTTGTTTATATAATTCATCTAATTGGTTGTTTTCTGATTTTTCTCATTTATCCCTGATGATGATGGCCTAAATTTTGGGTCGAAACATTGGAAAAAATAAAATATATAATTATTACATATAGTAAACCATACATTTACTTAATGGCATTTAGTACAGTTATTGGCATCCCAACTTTAACTTACCAATTAAAATAGGTAAACAAGTCCTAATTTTATTACAAGATACACATGAATCTAAGTCATCTATGAAGTAAGACTTTATCGAACTAACCATATGGAAGATTTAACAATTAAATCCACATGGTGCCAATAACTAGATTTGGCACTTTTAACAGTAAATATTGCCGTATTGTAAAACTATTGAACTTTTGACCCAAAAAACCTCTTGAGTCTTTATGAGGATAGATAATGAGGAGCTATAGGAAGTTTCTATTCGATCCCTTTATAAAAAGTATTTTTTTTTTTTTAATTGAACCACAGAAATAACTGTACGGTTTACCCTATATGTTCTATATCGAACTATTCATCTTTAAGGTGCCTTTACACCTTACGAACTTTACTTTCGAACACAATCCTCGAACAACGTTCGTTAAGCCTTCCCGTCGACTGTTCGGGTGTTCTAGGTACTTCACCTGTTCGCCTGGGTTCGGGGGTAGCGCTGGTGTCACTTTTTATTTGGGTTTTTCCTAAGTGACAGGATTTGTCTGTGATTTTTCAGATAATGTAAAATATATTGATTATGAAGATTTTTTCTTTATCATAAGCTAGCTTTGGGTGCGTCAGCCATATTGGTTCGCTTAACGTCACGTGAAGTATAAATGGCTGTTCGCTTCCCGCCGGTACGGCAAGGTTCGAAGGAGAACTTGTTCGAAGGTGAGGTTCGTAAGGTGTAAAGGCACCTTTAGGTTTTATCTACAAAAAAATAATAATAATAATAATTTTTCATACATATTTAGGGCGATGAAAGATAGAATTAATTTAATTTAATGTTTAAATATTTATATGCAACCACACTTACACATATCCTGTGTTGGTTCGCCCAAAGCTCGTTAAGACGGACGGCTATTGGGCGGCGGTTGATGCCACCTGTCATTATAGCGAGGTAGGGGCCAATATGGCGGAGCACGCTCCATTGTTCTACCTTCGCACCTGGCCACGAAGTGGGGGGGGGGGGAATTATGGGGCAAAAAATATTTCTCTCTTCGGTATCCGATACATCATCCTTAGGATGGCTTCGAGGATCCCGGTTCTTATAGTAACAGGAGCGGTTGGACTCCGCGGGGAGGAATGGAGAACCGGGAGTGGGAAATATCTATGTAAGGCCTAGAATGAATATAAAGTAAAAATATGGCTATGAAACGAGAAGAAATTATACAAAAAAATATCCACAACAAAAGAAAGTATGCATTTAAATGGAGAAAGTATTATACCAAGTTAATATTTAAAATCTGACATATTTAAAAAAAAAAAAATTTGAACAGAAATTGGTTGGGGGGGGGGGGGGTATGGTCAAAATAATAAGCACAAATATGTGATATTTACTTTTTTTATTCTAGACGACGTTTCGACCCAAATTTTAGGTTACCATCAGAGAACGTTTGAAAACAATAAATTATTCGACAAAATAAAATGGAATAGGTTCTTTCAAATTAAAAAAAAAAAATTTTTATGTAATTACTAGTATTTATATGTATTTACTTCCTGCCTGCTTGACGGCGGGCCAACCCACATTTTGTTTCATCAGATTACTAATTTTACTGTGAGTTTATCTAAAGTGTTAGGGCTTATGAGCGTAAGTCGAAAAATTCATATTTTCAGGTGACCACAAGTTAAGGGTGCCTGTACGGTTTACACTATATGTTCTATATCGAACTATTAATTTTTAGGTTTAATCTAAAAAAGAAAAAAAAATAATAATTTTTCTTACATATTTAGGGCGATGAAGGATAGAATTAATTTAATTTAATGTTTAAATATTTATATGCAAACACACTCACACATATCCTAGCAAGTTAACAAGTTTAACGAATTATTATCACTTCTATCCAACAAACAAACTTACTATCTATTGCGCCATAATTAGATTGTTGGATTATCAGATGAATATTTTATAGAATTTTTAGTTTGACATATTTTATTAGAAGTCATTTTTTGTTTCGGCGGTTTTAGTGAACTCTCTCCATTGCGCGTCTCTGTCTCTTCTACCGAGCCGGCAGCTTCCCCCTCCAACATTCCACCTACCGGAAGCTCAAATTCTACTAAATCTCCTTAACATCAGTTAACATATTATATTAGATCAATACCAAGATAATGGTCAAAGAATTGATTTTAAAGGATCGCGGGCAAAGCCGCGACGGGGAATGCTAGTTGTAAATATATAAGTACATTTATTCTATTATAGGTTTATTAATAAATGTTTAAAAAAAAGTGTCAATTTAATTTCAATATAAAAGAGTTTTAATGTACTCAAGTATGAGCAGTTTGATGAAAAGTATTGTTCATAACACGTACTAAAAGTGTGTTTTCGGTCCTTGGTCTAATTTCTTTAGGTTAAACTTATCGCGAATCTGTGTATATTATGGATTAATTAGGTATGTTTTTATTTAAAACAATCACTTTTGGTAGTAGTGATGAAAATAATTATTATACAGCTGTGTAATTTATTTTTTATTTTTTTTTTGCGGTAGTTTGTGGTTTTAGACAAAAGATCCCCTCCCCATAAACCCGCTTGTGGTTTACATCTTCATTCCTTAGTGATGATTCAGATTATTTAAGAAAAAGCTATTTGTCTCTTTACTCCCAAAGAGAATGGAAGAAAGCTATCTTACTAATTGGCGGAGACACATTACTCACTGGCTAACCCCTTCCACGAACTATGATTCATGGCCATAACGAGGCCGTACCTGACTCATGCGATATCACAACCTGAGGTGTTTGAACATTCGATGTTTGAGCCCTCTCTGAGAATCCTCTAATTGGTTAAAGTGTATTGAATATTCGATAGATTTCAGGTGAGTTAAATCCATTTCTGAGAAGTTACATCGGGAAATAAATTTCACTTAGGGGAGCCTTCTGGAACTTGGAGTGAGTCACACAATCCCGGCCTGTGCTGATACAGTGGAGAAAAAAAAAATCAGGTCTGCAACTTGGGAGAGGTAGAGAAAAGAACTTGCCCTGGGCCGCTGAATTTAGAAGGCGGCAAATTTTTATTTTATTTTATTTCAGAAAAACATTTACTGAAATAATTTTTGAAGTCTATGCAGTCAATATAAGGGAATATTTCTTCTAATGAACAAAATAATCGTTATTGCTTTAAAAGTTTTACAACTTTTATTGCTAGGAGTTCGGCCTTAAACAAATATACATAAACATTTTTATATACAATTATACAATAAATAAATATTAGTTTTATATCGCATTTCCAAGTCTAGTGTAACCTTTTCTACATCAACTTGAATCAACACTACTATATCTAGAATGAATCTTTGAATATTAGGGTTTGTTTATTGTTTTTATTTAAAGATAATTATTTTATCTGCTAGGTTTTTTTTTCTTCACTTACAAGGGGAGGGCACAGCTATGGGGTCGTCGATCGGGCCTATTTTTTTTCTGGTGATTCTACATCGAAAAATAGTCGACACGTGTCCGAGCGTTCCGTCCAATGGGCCTTAGGTGCTGAGAAATAAAATAAAATACCTTGAAAATCCTTTATTTTTTATCTTGAGTTTGGAAAACGATATCGACATGATTCTTTCACTAATTCATTTATTTTAAAGAGTAGATTAAAGGAAAAATACAATCGTTAAAGAATTATCATAGACCCTTACAATTTCGTTAAACATCCAAAAATCCGACCATATTTCGGAGAAAATTCTACCGATTCTCATCAAATTTATAGGGTAAATAAAGTCACTAGAGTAACACATTTTTACATAATCGAGATATTTTTATGTGTTCAGGAATCAACATAATATAAAGAAAAGTTTGAATTTAATTTTTATTTTGATAGACCATTTTTACAAGAGCTTTCCGAGATAATACAATAGTTATTTATATGGTTAGGAAAAGGAAGCTTTCTTCTATGCAACGAGCTCAAGAACGTAAAAATCGGATCAGCTCAACACGAGATGCAGAATTTGAAACTACACATACAATTTTGCTGAAACATTTTTAAGCTGTTCCTGACAGGAAATTTTTTTTTTTTTTTTGTTTTGGATGATATTTAAGACAACAGTGTTTCTTGAGGTGCTGAACTCAATTCTGCTATTGTTTTTATGTGAAAAAATTTATAAAGCTAGTTTACTTGAAAACTTGAAGCTTTTTTTTAATTAAATTGAAGAAATATGAATAATTCTTTAACGATTGTATTTTTCCTTTAATCTACTCTTTAAAATAAATGGATTAGTGAAAGAATCATGTCGATATCATTTTCCAAACTCAAGATAAAAAATAAAGGATTTTCAAGGTATTTTATTTTATTTCTCAGCACCTAAGGCCCATTGGACGGAACGCTCGGATACATGTCGACTATTTTTCGATGTAGAATCACCAGAAAAAAATGGGCCCGATCGACGACCCCATAGCTGTGCCCTCCCCTTGTTAGTGAGGAAGAGTGCTTTAATATATAGGATTTTTTAATGAAGGAGTTTCTTCCGCGTTAAAAGTTTATTTGTTTCCCAACGTTTCGAACTATTGGCTCATCCTCTGGGGTTATTTTATCCTATGTAACTTCTTTTTCCACGTTAGCCATTTGTCATCTTATATATTTTTTAAAACAGTATATAAATACGTATGTCTATCCTTATTTCTTATTACATTTTATGGTATATTACACATTTTCTAGTCTTTTTAATTCACTCTCATAATTTTACTGGTTGGAAACAAATAAACTTTAAACGCGGAAGAGACTCCTTCATTAAAAAATCCTATAATTATTTTAATTTCTTAAATTAATAGAATTAGTTAAACCTTCAATTAAAGAAAGAAATCTTTATAGAATTTCTAATTATTACTTTTATATAACATCTTAAATAAACCTGGAAAATGTTACATTTCACTTGGAAAAGGTGCCTACAATACGAAAGGTCGCGGGATCGCTTCCCGTGGTGGCCCTAGGATTTTTTAAAGGGAATAAAAAATCCTTAGCCATGCCGTCCCTCGGGTAGGACGTAAAATAGAGGTCCGAGCCTGTACGATGTCAGCTACTCGTTAAAGATCCCTATCCTAATTATACCTGGATAGGAAAAATTTAGGACTCTCACTGCAGCATCGTCTTGTAGCTTTAGTAGTATAAATGAACGTTAAATAAAAAAACAAACCCACAAACTTGGAGAAGGTTATAATTGATGTTAGAGTAGACGTGAAAATGTTATTCATGGGTGCAATATTATATCTTTATATTTATGTATTCATAATAATTTATTTGGATTTTGTTTTTCTAAAATTTTGACTGCTTATAAGTTTAAGACATCTTTATTTCCTTAACGTAAAAAAAAATTTGGCTTACAAAAAATATTCATTAATAAAACTTCAAGTAATACTTTTCAAAATAAAAATAATATATTTTTTTAAATTTTTCTTTTAATAAAAATGATTAAATTACAGTGTTACAATATTATACTTTTCTTAGACGGCAGTCTAAATTCTTTGGTTTGATTGTCCATTTTTACTCATTACTTTATTTTCCAATACCGTTAAGCGTTTCTCTTTCCTCATATATCCATAATGTTGTACACAGCCTTTGTACAGGCAGGTATACTTTAAAATTTTTTCCATCGCATTATGAAATGAAATCTGATCCCCGTGTTCCCTCTCGACTTCTTTGAAGTTATTGAAGTTTAAATATTTTTCTAGAACAGCCGGACCTCTGAGGTCGAGGTTATGAGGTCCCTCGAGGTCTTCTTGAGGTTGAGAAAACAGGAGAGACCCTTTGAAGGGAGGAATCTTCCCTCATTTTAGGGTCAGTTGTGGGCGCCTTTTGTTAACCGGTCTGCCCTAAAATAACAAGCGACTTTAACCTGCTTTGAAACGGAGGGTGAAAACGTTACCAGCTCTCCGAAGAATGACTCTACAATCTCAAACAATAATAATGATTATTGTTAATATTGTTATTTATTTGAATGTATTTAAAACTTCAAGAAATGTCACAAACATAAGGTAGCTAAAGAGATATCTACCCATTTTTTAGCCATAGCGTTCCGAAAAGTAAACGGCTTTTTTGAAATTAATGTTCTGTTAGTGTTTCTAAAATTATTTTAGATGTGAAAATTTGTCCTTATTTGAGACCACCGATTTTTATAAATATTTACAAATGTATTCTCAAATATAGGCGCACTTATTTATTTCTGATGTTTCGGCATTCAAACAATTTTCTACGTTAGATTTCCTGTGACCATGAAACTTGTCAAACGTTGATTTACTAGTTTAATGGTTATTTATGGTTGATATATATTTTTTATTACTTATATAATATTTATTTATATACTTATATATAGTATATAATTATATATTAACTTTACTTTATTACTTTATATTGTAACGCTTATGTGGGTTAACCAATTTTTATTAAAAAAGAATATTTATTTCCAATGCCACACAAATCATTGATACACAAACAATTAAACAGGTTACGAAAATTATATCAGTTTATAACACAGAAATAACCGAATGTCATGAGCTTCAGAGCAACAAAACTCTCCAGTCTATTGCTTCTTATATTTACTCGTTAAGAGAACAGCCTCCAAAATTCTAGGCCGGCTTTGATGATACTCGAATATCTTAATCACAAACATGTACGATGACGGTTTGTTCCAACTGTTAGTTCGATCTGACAATACAATAAGGCTTAACGGACCCGAAGGTCCGACGCCGACACCACCAATCTGTCCCCACATACCTCCATCCACCTACCAACGTCCAATCCCAAATTCACAAGATCTGCTTTCACCGAATCTTCCCACCTTCGCCTAGGCCTACCCCTCGGCCGTTTTCCAGTCGGCAAAGCGTTTATCAATCTTTTAGAAATTCGTTCACTACTAAGACTCGTCATTTTGCATGCCCACTTTAGCCGACGCGCAGTTATAGACTCGATTACATTTGCCGGGTAAAGCTCACGCAATTCCGCATTGTGTAGCCGTCTAAATTCTCCTGTTGACTCAGCCTTTCTTCGGCCCGAATATTCTACGCAGCACTTTATTTTCAAACACCATAAGGCGTTTCTCATCCCTTACTGTAAGCGGCCATGTTTCACAACCGTAAAGAACAGTCGGAAGAATTATAGTTTTGTAAATCCTAATTTTTAAATTTCGGGATAAAAGGCGTGACCCAAGCAATTTTGCAACCGAGAAATAACAAGCATTTCCCGCCTTTAATCTTGCCTTAATTTCCTCTTCGATTTCATTTTTTCTAGTTACAGTAGATCCTAAATATCTAAATTTCTCAACGGCTTCGAATATTTCCTCTTCTACTTTAACATCGCCAAAATTGTCACCGTTTCTACAACTAACCATATATTTTGTTTTTTCCGTATTTATTTCTAGCCCTAATTCTTTTCCGGCTTCCATCAATGCTTTTGTATTTAGTTCTATCGTTTCCACGTCGTCGCCAAGCAAAACCAAATCATCAGCGTAACCGAGTACGGATATATTTCCCCCCAGATTCGACCCCTTTCCGGTATTTATCACCTCCCTAATGACATATTCTAGAGCTAAATTAAATAAAACAGGGGATAGCGAATCCCCCTGTTTCAAACCAGAGTGAACCTCGAACTTCTCAGAAAAATAACGACCGATTCTTATTTTATTGAACGTTTCGGTCATACACATTTTTACTAAGTTTACTAACTTCTTCGGTATTCCTAGTTCAGTCAGGATGTTATACAGTTTATTGCGGTCTATTGAATCATAAGCCTTTTTAAAGTCGTTCTGACAACAATCCAGAAATATTCTAAACCATATGGTTTTTCCTCGTTTAACGTTAAAATACTAACAACACTTCTTTAGGATTGATCAGTCTAAAAAATAATATACAATTTTAAGTTATTACCTCATTTTTAAAATAAGTTTGTGTTTTTCTTTTACATTACAATATCATATATGTTTTCGTTATTGGAATCCCACATCCTAGTATGTGGGATACTATGATACTAGAAAGTAGCTTTTGAGGAAGCGTTATCTAGCAAAATGATAATGATATCTTGGATTTATAGATACTGAGCTTTTCTAGAAATAGATATATATATTTTTTTTTTTTTGTAGAATAATCGCATATAATCCATTTAGATTTGATGCCATTATCATACAAAAATTGTATATTTGATAACGTCTGTCATATTTTTATGAAGTTAATACAAATTAATCCCTACCCTCCAATTTTATCGAAAACATCCAAAATCCTCATACATGGTTCAGATTCTCATAATGTTTATTTTTTTTTTGCGAAATTCTTATATTTTTGAATGCCATTCTTCTAAAGTGCATATAAGTAATTTTTTGCTGTTAAGGACTAGTTTATTGAACTTTTAAAAGATAACATGAGCTTAAGCGCCCAACGCTGTTCGCCCTAGTGAGTATAGTCAGGCCGTTTCTGGAAAATTTTCTCTTATATTTTCATCCTTCAATTTCACGGGTATTTCTTTTTTGTTTTTTAGCGAATCCATACACGTTTTTGTAATGTTCAGTTATAATTACCGTGTCGGCGAAGATATTAACCAACTCGAGGCCTTGGCAGTTTAAGCCGTGAAGTTAAAAGCACAAAAGAAGCACTTTGAGTTAAAGCTCTGTGTGAAGAAGTTGTTTAATATTCGAGAGCTATCTGGGAAAGATGTTTGTTCTCACACGAGGATCATAACTCATTCACGAATCGTTCAACTCAGCGTGTCTTTCTATTATTGCCCAGTAATTCTTTTTACCTGATCTCTCCCTCTCTCTCTCTCTCTCTCTCTCTATATATATATATATATATATATATATACATACAGTACCACTCAAAAGTTTAGACACCTATAGATTTTGTAAAATAAATAAATAATAACATTTTATTTATTAAACAACATAACAACTATAATTTTATTTTCAATTTATTTATAACTAGTTGTATATCCCGGTTTCACCCAGGGAATTTGGAAAACAATGAGAAAAGCCGTGGGTCAAGAAAAGTTCGTTAGGACAGAAATGAGATTTTTTTCGACTCCAACGGTTGATTTCGTAAAAATCTAATGTAATCATCATAGAGATTAGCGAGATCATAACGATTTTTATAACAATGAAGAATATACCCAGAGATTGGCTGAAGTTATGCAATTTTAATATGGACAGGTGTTCGCATTTGGTATGAAAGAACCACTAAGTGAAATTTGGAAAATTAAGGACAAACGGTATAGATTTCTATGCAGTACAAAGAAAAACAAAACAAAAAAACAGAATTTCATCTTTATTATATAGATTGTGTTTGAAACAATCATATAAATTTTGAAATTTTATCTCTTGAGTTACAATTATTTTTTTAAACTTGAAGATCGTGTATTAAATACACGTGAGTTTAAACTTTTGACTGGTACTGTATATATATAAATTTAAATTGGTATGTATGGTATACATAAATGACCTTCATTAATTAAGGATAGTCAAATTGTAAACCCCATTCGAATATATATACCTAAATATTTTGGATTATTATTTATAATAATTGTTGAATGTAATTTATTTTATATTTTAATATTCAGTATGTGTATCAGTATATACTTATATATAGATATACATACATATATTCCATTTACTTATTTTCATGATATAATAAGCTGGACCATCTACCACTCACCGACCATTAGCAATGCAAATAATCGTTTCACTGCTATTAACTGAAATTGCATCTATGAATTTGATAGGACATATTAATGTACTCCATTAATTAAAATTGAAATTGTTCATTGAACTATTTTGGGTAAGGGGTAGGTATTAGGCGTCTTATATCAAAGTGTGGTAGCTAATTTTTATTTTTTAAATCTTGTAATTAGGCTTGAATAAATATTTCTGAAAGCTGAAAAAAGGTAAAATGACTTTTAAGAATTTTTTAATATTGATAATCTTTTGATTTTTTTTTTTTTTAACAGAATAAGAATTTATATTGATCCCATTTGGAAAGTAGATACCTCTTTTTTCAATAATCTACAAAATGACGTTTAACAGTTCGAATTTGAACTGAATAAAACAATTATTAACCAGGAGCTCTAAAAAAAATCCTTATACGTTTAAAAATTAAGAAATAATTGCAGCCTGTTGACTGGAAAACATATTTTTAGGTTTACTTTTGATTAACGGTTAGTACCAGTTATAGTATTGTCATCAATGACTATTTTCTATCGTTGCTGTTTTATTATTATTATTATTAGGTACATCGTAGAATTGAGAATAGAGTTTTAAAAAATTCACATGTGATTATAAAAAAAACAATATTTTTTTGTAATGTTACCATCATCCTGCCGATGCATAGCGGGGTGAAACGGCAAAAAAGTCGAAAAACCTGAATATCTAGAGAATGGTTTGTCCTATCGAGATAGATTTTTTTTCATTCGATTAAGGATGAGAAATCAAACCATAATTGCAATTTAATTTAAAAGTTATATTATTAACTTATATATATTTATATAGGCAACTTAAGGACTCATATTTTAAAAGAATTAAGAAAAAATAATTGAACTTAATTTAGCTATTTTTTAAAGAACTTTTTTTATTTTAAAATGTAATATGGTTGGTGTAATACTCTATAAAACTTGGCAGCTGCTTGAGGCTACTACCAAAAAAAAAATGCAATTATGGTCACTGATTCTGTTCTAGCTGTTTTTCCTGTCAAAACTGTCTAAATACCAGTATGAGGTGATTAGAGAGGCGGTGATTAGAATTTCAATTTTAACTTAATTTATTTTACTTTCATTTAACTCAATTTTAATTTCAATTACGTCGCACTTTTTAGTTTTTAGTCAGCTAATGTTTTGTAACTTTTTATTGGAAAAATATTGAAACCGTCTTTAATTGCCTTTCTAATCACTTCATAGTGATATTTAGACAGTTTTTACAAGAAAAAAGCAGCTAGAACGGAATCATTGTCGATAATTGCATATTTCTTTGAGGCAGCTGTCAAGTTACATAGAGGAGTATTACACTAACATTATTCTATTTTATGATATAAAAGTTTAAACCACGATTGTATAGGTATTTGGGGATGTGATTCAATGATTGTTGAATAAATTGGAGACAGTCAACTTCATGTTTTTTTCTTCTCGGACCCATTGTGCGCCGCGAAATTTTGGGAGAAGATTTGATTTTGGGATATTTTCCTCGCTTGCCCAAAAAACATATCGTGTGGCGTGCGATATTTTGAATTGCTAATTTATATAAGAACAGTTGGGCATCGAATCCTTTTCTGATTTTTTTTTTTTTTTTCGTTTTCATCCCAGGACTACTTTTTGTTTTCAGATATACAAGATTGCTTTCTGGATCCCTTCCATGCGATCTTGTGGATCCTGTTCCTTCATAAATTGTCCATCATCATCAAGTTGATGGGTGTTCATTAGTGCGGCGCGGATCCGTCGTCCGCGCGGAGAGATGTTATCCGTTGTTGAGGGGTCATGGATCACGAAAACAAAACGAACGAAAACATCTGCGGGCTCTAAGATCAAAGCTCTCGGTGGAGTTGTTCGCTCTCTCTGCCTGATGATGCGGGCGAGTTCTTCGACTCGAGTAAACTTTTTGATGAGTTGTACTATTAAGAAGTCAATGTAAGGATTTTCGATCGTTTCAAAGGCGATTCCGAAAAAAAAAATGATCAAATTTGGCCTTTGATCAAGTAAACCGCCCATGCTATACCTACACGAACTACACTTAGATACCAAAAAATGTTGGGAATATCGAAAAAGCAAAAGACTTATTCGCACTATATGTACATATTATAATACAACTCATACAATTCAAAATATGAAGCTTCGAAAAAGAAAAAATAAATAAAATAACAAAATTAAAACAAAAATTTCAAACATTTATTTATGCTTATTTATTATTCATCCTGCGAAGCTTTGACTCATGCTTTGCTGCTCACTTGTGTAAGGCAAAGCAGGAACCTAGGTGGTCCTAGTGCTTCTCTCTCAGTCAATAATAATAATGATCATAATGAAGGCTTAATGAACCCGAAGGTTCGATGCCGACCCAACTTCGACAATAGATATTACATTGATATAGGTACCTGCTTATATCGAATTTAGTATAAAAAAAGTTTTTTTGGGGTAATATTCGATTACAACAAGATAAGTTTTGATTAAAACAACTGCTGTGCTTAAGGTCCCGAGTTCGAATGTGACTGTGGCAGGATATCTTTAATATTCTGTCGTAAATCGTCTCTAGGCCCGATTGACTATTGGGGAAAGCCAAGCCTCTGTGAAGTAGGTACTCTTGTTTATTGAAATTTTGGGAGGGGGGAATATGGCGTTGGAATGTGATCACGGTCGAATTACTGCCTTGAATGACCGTTGACTAAGATATTATACTTCCTTACAACACAATCCTTACAACCCAACACTCTTCATACGTAGTATTTTTTTTATTGTTCAGTCGTACCTGTTAATATAATTCCAATAAGGCTGATACCACTGTAAACTCCAAGTATTGTAGTACTTCAAGTATTTTTTTCACCATATAATATTTGATACCAAGATCATAGAAAATTGAAGAATTCGTCAATCCAGAGTATGCCAATTAAACCCCTATGTGGGGTAGGTTGGCCTAGAAGGTGGAGTTGTTTAGCCATCTCGTTCAAGTATTGCCTAACACATATTATTGTTATTAAAAACTCTACTATAAAGGTATAACAATTTCGAATCGGTTTTTAACAGATTTTAAGGGAAAATAGAATGACAATAGAAGAAGATATAAGTTTAGACTGTCATCTCTTTTTGCATAACAAAAATTGCTCTCATCCTCCTTCCTGGAACTAAAGACAATTGGTAGTTTCATCTTTGTTTATGTTTGTTGTGAATTGCTACTGCGCACCAAAAACTCAGTTGAAGAGAGCCAACTTACCCCACAGGAGAGATCATATGAAAGATGGCTGCCAGGACAGGGGAGAACAATCAAACAAGAAACTGGTTAGTCGAAAGGTTAGGTTTTTCAAAGGAGTTTGGGGCTATGCGAACAAAATCGGAGTCAAATGTTTTGCTATGCTTTTAAACTAAATTTGCTGAAAATATAAAAATTTACTTACATGTTGTAAAATCAATCAATGAAGGACACTCTTCTCAACACTGTTAGCATTGGATTGAAAACTCAGGCCAAGACTCCCTAGGTCGAGCGGGTGACATGGTACGATGGTGGCGCCTTCAATACAGGTGTGACGGAAACTATAAGCTAACGGCCAACCTACCCCCTATGCCAACCAACCCCGCTTTCCCCCTACATTTTTTTTGTTCTAAATACCACTATTGAAGTGGATTATGCCATTCGGAAGTTAACTTTTACGGTGCCTTCACTCTGTGCGTACATCACTCTTGAAGATATTATCCCCGAACCTTGCCGAACCGGTTTACTAGGAACAGCTGTTTACACCGAAATGTGAACTTGAGCGAACAATGATGTCTGATCGCACCTAAGTACCTGAATATAATTTTTATTACAAAGACGGCTGATTCGGAACTAGCTGCTGTTCGACTCTTGCTCTAACTTATTCATGATGCAAGCAACGCCGAAACTATCCCCGATCAGGCGAACAGATAAAGTACTTCTTCAAGTTCGTCTCTTGTTTAAGTTTGTCGAACAGTGATCGAGGGTGAAGTTCGACACAGTGTGAATGCACCTTAACCTTTTATATTTACCATTTTAAGATTATAAAGTTCGGTTGCTGTGAATTTAGTTCGTGTAGCAAAGCCGAATTATTCGAGCCTCTGTTATAACTATGAACGCGCTTGGAACACTTCGGAAACTTGTAGCCTAGATGGAATGTAGCCACTCGGTTATTCCAAAGTAAATTATTTAAGCTTCCAAGTTGCGGGGTCTAGTGTTTGCCGAACACCCCGTCGATATAAATAGGACAATTGGTGCAAGTTCCGCCTTGAATAACCAACTGCTTCCCACTTGGCAACAAGGGACAAGTCAAGGGCTTGTACCACTCGAAAAGGTCTCGCCGTTTCCTGGGACTGCCCTTCTTAGGTATACAAGAGATGTGATCAGTCTGCTAGGGATCTTTTAGGGCTATCTTTAGTCCTAACGGAGGACAGTTGAATACGACTTAAGGCGATGTTAAAGAGCGCGATTAGAAATAATTTTTGGGAAAAGAGAAATTAAAATATTAGCAAAAACCTGGTCCGTTCAATAGTTTATGTTCATACTGTGAGGTAACATGAATAAAATGGTGGAGAAAGGAACCCTTTAAAATGCGGCAAAGTTATACTTTGCCTGGTTGGCATCCTTAAATATTTTTCATAAAATACGATATTAAGGTTTTTGTCAAATAAAAAAACCACTACTTGCAAAAAAAATATATATTTATATTAAAATACTTTAATAAAACATGTACTCTAATGATGCTTACAAATACGTTCTAACCCTGGACTCGAAGTGCTTAAAATATCAAAACCAAACAGACTTCAACGGAGCATAATTTTCCCTTATATTTTTATAATTTAGTGCTTTCTAGCAATAAGTGTTCGAGCATAAATAAAAAGATATAGGTGTGGGTCTTTATAGTAAGTTAAAATAAGAATAGGTTAACAAAAAAAATAATAGAAAATTACATATCTTATTTTTGAAGATTTATTGTTTGTTATTTTTTAATAAATAATTAATAATATTAAATAACGGGTCTCTTCATCACTTCTTCAGCGCTGCTAACCATTGATCTAACCTGGGCCTATACCAGAGCGCTGCTACGGTGATGCAGATACCCGTCTTCTATTTCCCGCCGTGTCCGATCTTTTGTCTTCTGATAAAATTATTTAATTACTGCTAGGTTCATTTTCCTCACTTAGTGAGGAAGAGTCGTGTAATGTATATCATGATAAGGTGTAAAAGATTAATGTATTGTATGCAGTGTAGATAACCCCAGAGGATGAGCCAGTAGCTCGAAACGTCGGGAAAAAATAATAAAGAACTGAAAACACGGAAGAGCTCCTTCATTAAAAAACCCTTAATTAATTACATATTTCACAGGAAAGAAATAAAAATCAAAATGCTGCTTTTAAACTGTCCATTAATTCAGCTCTAGAAGAATTCGTATGTAACTTCTGCCATTTACCACTTTTTGTATCATAACCATCTGACCCAGTTTCTAAGTTGATGCGACATTGAGAAGTTGTATGGTTGAATGGAGTCAAAGCCACACATTAAAGATTATTCCGAACAGTGATAACAAGAACAACCTTATCAACCACACACGGTTGATTTCTCTTGAGCTCTAACTTATGTTCACATCTGATCGAATAATATAGAAACTTTCGTATCTGGATAGTTTATACTCGAGCGCTGGAAATGTGATAAAGCTCAAGTACAGGTTACGCTGCATAACTTTACTATGGAGATCTCTCATCCAACGTCTTTTTACACAGATCATAATATATCCATTCGATTGCAAAACAACGAGTAGAAATGGGGGTTAGATGAGAGCTCTTCGTTAACAGACTAGCGTAACTGAATACATTTCCTTATCAGATTAGTAATCAAGCCAGAATAATTGCTGATGGTGATCATTCTGTTGCCTATTCCAGATTCATGAATGGAGTGAAAAAAATAAAATTTATTTGTGATAGGTTGATTAATAGTCAGGATTCTCAGTTATATTTTTTTTATTTTGGAAAGCCAACGTTTCGATTCCTACATGTGGATCTTCACCAGGTCTAAAAGAAGGCAAATATATGAGCATCTATGCTAGAAGATGACAATTGAATGTTTATCATGTAATTATTAATTAAAGATAATAACAACTAGGAGTAACAGAATAATGGAAATCAAATCCATCCGTCATTTTTACTTGTTGACATGGATACTTTACGAAACTGTTAATATTGTAAAAGATGGTAAGAATTATACATGAATATTTATAAGTGGCTGGATATCTCACCCCCTACCTATAATAATAATCAACCCTAAGGGACTGAATACTTAACCCCCTACCTCTACCTCTTCCCTTATTTTACATTAAGTCTTTGTATCACTCTGGAATCAGAAGGTAAATATCAGATTCTATTTTATCTTGCTAACCAGTCACTCATTTAAATATTCATGTGTAATGCTTACCATCTTGTATATTATTATCAGTTTTGTAAAGTATTCATTTATTGTCATCCTCTAGCATAGATACTCATATGTTTGTTTTCTTTTAGCCCTTATGAAGGAAGATCCACTAGTTGGATGGAAACGTTAGCTTTCCAAAATAAAAAAGTTTTAACTGAAAATCCTGATAACCATTTAACCTTTCGTATAGAATAACAGTTGACTATCTCTCACCACTAAAAATTATCAAGAATTTCTGGCTTTTAGTCTGGCCTTAAACCTCATCGATTATGTTCTTTCTATTTACCGCCGCCCCATAAATATCCAAATTTCTCTACTTGTTCAAACGTAGTATAAATATATATATATATATATATATATATATATATATATATATAAATTTTGTGTGCCTAAAACAATAGGATAACTCTAGAAGGCTCCCCGCAACCAAAGCGATGACATTTCTTCTTGGTTTGAGGGTATTCAAACATTTAGAACTAGAACTTCCAGTAATAACTAAACTTTTCTAGAATATTTACCTTTGCTGTTTAATTTTCATCTTCTATCATAGATACTAATATATATTTGTCTTCATTTAGCCATGATGAAGATCCACAAGAAACTTTGGCTTTATAAAATAAAAAAATGTAGAACTGAAAATACTGACTATCAATCAACCGACCGTAAAGAAAAACAGTTGACTATTACTCACCTCCAAAATTTATTTATGATTAAAAAAAAAAAATGATGTTCAATCATTAAGAAAAATTACGACAGAAGTAAGCCCTTAACTTATTGTATGATGTAGCATTACTCCCGTGCAAATAAACCCAACGTACTATGCTATTTATTAAAAGGATGCATTTTCAATTGCAACGAACTTTGCAGGCCTGAGTGCTGCAATTAGCATATTTATTGCAGAGGGATGCACTGCAGCGGAACTGCAATATTAATCCCAGTAAGGAGCCTGTAAATCACGAATATTTGCTTCATAAATAGTCGCGCTCCACGTTCGCACGGTTTAGGGATCTTGTTGAGTAAAAAAAAAAGGCTTGTGGTTTATCGTCATTGTGGGCCCCTAGCTGCTATGGCTATATTTAAACAATACAATTTGTCCCCAAAAGATAAGTATTATCTTGAAAAATAGCTCGGAAATGGGGGGGGGGGGGAGCATTGTATTGGTCCGTATCGGCCCCGTGTTAACGCCGCGCTATCAGATTTATCGCCTAGCCTACCGGCCTCTCTCACCTTCTGGAAATTCTTTGTCTAATTTGTCAACTTATTTTTAGAATTTTTGAAAATATATATATTAAACAAAAACAAAAATACAACAGCAGCAGTTGAAGGGTTCAGTGCTAAGTGAAAAAGATCTATTACTTGAGGGGATTATACGGAAACATCACAACGCTAAACTCTTTCTCGCAAAAAATGGTACCTTTTATCATATAAGGTGTACAATATTTGACGGGGACATTTCCATATAATATCATTCTCTCTCCCCCTCTCTCTCTCTCTCTCTTTCTCTCTCTCTCTCTCTCTCTATATATATATATATATATATATATATAAATATATATTACGTTGCTATTGATATATCACTTATGACAACATAACGGATGGCTCACACCTCAGCGAACTCTTCAATGGCAGCGGAGTGAAAAGACAAGCTTCAAACAGTAGCTTTGGAACCATCGTGGGCTGGCCGAGATTAGAAGACAATG
Source organism: Aelia acuminata (assembly GCA_911387785.2). Classification (NCBI taxonomy): domain Eukaryota; kingdom Metazoa; phylum Arthropoda; class Insecta; order Hemiptera; family Pentatomidae; genus Aelia; species Aelia acuminata. The sequence continues at coordinate 122,055,631 of OU426983.1, read as the reverse complement.
GAGAGGTAATCAAGGGGTCAAACAGTGGGGAGGAGAATCTCAGCAAAGTAAAGTAAGGTAAAGTATATTATTATAGCTGAGGTGTTCGAGTACCAGTCGGACAGGAGGGATCGATGTGTGGTTGGGCTGATCGCAGGGATCTTGAGGTCTCACTCAGGTGAGGTAGGGGAGGCTTTTAGGGTGGAAGAGTTGTCGATAATTATCAAGTAGGGGATGGTTCAATCATTTAGGGGTAGTTAGTAAATGGGTAGAACACTGAGGATGGCATGGCCATGTGGACTAACGCCTTAGCATAACTTCTACCCTTTCTCCCTTAGCCTGGGAAAAAAACCCTTATAGACCCCCCGTAGGGGTTCTGAAGGGGATGGAAAAGAACGTTTAAGTAGTTGTTGTGATAAAAATCTAAGTTAAAGAATTAATTAAAGGATTTGGGGCAGTGCTCGTCCAATGGAAGAGATTAGTCTAACTAAAATAAAAACGATTTATCAGGAGAGCCAATCAAATTTCCCCCCCCCCCCTCTTTCTGATATCTCTGGCCTGCTTAATATGATTGTTAATATTTTCAATGGGTAATCACTATCGGAAATCTATAAGAGGTTTCCACTTGAGTTAGACCAGTATTTCATTGGAAGAGCGAATTGTAAAGGATTCCCCACAACAAGTAAATTAATCTTATTGTTGGATATAAATGATCTTTTTTGTTTCTTTAACGTCACCCTATGCCACTAAGGCTGATCGGACGATGCTACAGATAAAATTTTGATCGGATTTAATTTTTATTTGTTGATAATAAATTTCAAACCTCGATTACAGTCGATCAAGGCGCCTGTGAACGAGTGGCACTGGATGTTAGTTTAGTATTCGTTCCGAAGGCTACCGATCGCGGGCCATTTTCATGTCACATGTCAAGATAGCACGTCTCATTTGAATACTATACACCTTCGGTAGGTTGTAAAGTTCGAGAAATGATAACCCAAAAAGAAGAGGTAAGCTTATATCAATATGACGTTTGGGAAAGGAACAATACTCCCAATCAATCCGGAGAGCGGTGGTTACGCAAGAGCCGGGTGACGGGTATAAACCGGTCCAGATGGACAAGATAAGGTCGGACCCGGGTATCGGACCTATCTCGTCCCTAACATGGTACCAGGAACCATGGTATTCTGTAGGGAAACATTTCTTCTTGTTCTGTTTAATCTCTTCAGATCTGCCTGAGGAGTGTCAAAATAATTCAATCAACGCCCGGAGATATGGACCTAGGAATGCCAGCGGTGGCAACTTAATCTAGACTGGTCGTGGTAACCTTGTTAAGATGTAACAGGGAGAAAAATGTTAGGAATTGGTGTTCGTTAGGCGCCCGGCTATTAATAAATGACTTTTAACGTCTTAATTTTTTTCTTATATTTTTTTTTTTCATTTTTGTTCTAACATAAAATCCTAGTTTCGTTTTAAGATCAATTAGGAAGTCTGACGAATATTCTTCTATTTCTGTCTCTCTCTCTCTCTCTCTCTCTCTCTCTATATATATATATATATATATATATATATATATATATATATATATATATATAATATTAAATATTTTATAAGAAGAGAATGATGGTGATTACATTATTGGACGAATAGTCCACTCCCCGTATAATTCACATAATTTTCGGGACGGTGAGAAAGGGTATGTATGAAAAGAATGGATTGGCTTGACCGTGATATGTGCCTGGTAGCTCAAGTGGCCATGAACGTACTAGTTATACGGAAATCTGGGTTCAAATCCCGGATTAGGTTAATCTTTTCTCTTCTTATACGAATATTTAAAAGTTGTAAAATGATTTTAATGTCGTCAAAAGAGGAAACATAATTGGATTTGGCTTGAATATGGCAACTATATAGTCTCGAAATCATGCTGCATTATAGTTGTTTTATATAATTTGAGAGAACCTGAAGAAAGGTAATATAACATATAAATAAAGGGGTCGCCTGTGGTGTAGTGGTTAGCATATAAACCTACAATACTAGAGGTCGCGAGTTCGCGACCCGAGGTGGCCCTAGGATTTTTTAATACAATACAATAATACAATACAATACAATAAGGCTTAACGGACCCGAAGGCCCGACGCCGACACCACCAATCGGTCCCTACATACCTCCATCCACCTACCACCGTCCAATCCCAAATTCACAAGATCTGCTTTCACCGAATCTTCCCACCTTCGCCTAGGCCTACCTATCGGCCGTTTTCCAGTCGGCAAAGCGTTATCAATCTTTTAGGAATTCGTTCACTACTAAGACTCGTCATTTTGCATGCCCACTTTAGCCGACGCGCAGTTATAGACTCGATTACATTTGCCGGGTAAAGCTCACGCAATTCCGCATTGTGTAGCCGTCTAAATTCTCCTGTTGACTCATCTTTCTTCGGCCCGAATATTTTACGCAGCACTTTATTTTCAAACACCATAAGGCGTTTCTCATCCCTTACTGTAAGCGGCCATGTTTCACAACCGTAAAGAACAGTCGGAAGAATTATAGTTTTATAAATCCTAATTTTTAAATTTCGGGATAAAAGGCGTGACCCAAGTAATTTTGCAACCGAGAAATAACAAGCATTTCCCGCCTTCAATCTAGCCTTAATTTCCTCTTCGATTTCGTTTTTTCTAGTTACAGTAGATCCTAAATATCTAAATTTCTCAACGGCTTCGAATATTTCCTCTTCTACTTCAATATCGCCAAAATTGTCACCGTTTCTACAACTAACCATATATTTTGTTTTTTCCGTATTTATTTCTAGCCCTACTTCTTTACCGGCATCCATCAATGCTTTTGTATTTAGTTCTATCGTTTCCACGTCGTCGCCAAGCAAAACCAAATCATCAGCGTAACCGAGTACGGATATATTTCCCCCCAGATTCAAACCCTTTCCAGTATTTATCACCTCCCTAATGACATATTCTAGAGCTAAATTAAATAAAACAGGGGATAGCGAATCCCCCTGTTTCAAACCAGAGTGAACCTCAAACTTCTCAGAAAAATAACGACCATCCCCACATCCGCCACCCGTGGGACGCTCCCTATACGCGGTAATGAGACCCGCGCGAGGAAGGATTTTTTAATAGGAGTATAAAATCCTTGTCTAGGCTGTCCCTCAGATAGGACGTAAAATGGAGGTCCCGAATGTCAGGTACTCGTTAAAGACTCCTATCCAAATTATACTTGGATAGGCAAAATGTAGGACTCCCATTGTAGTATCGTCTGATTTAGCCTTAGTGGCGTGGCACTAAGTGACGTTAAACAAGCAAACAATCGTGGATCCGTTTCGTTTAGTAGGTTTTGAAGCGAACTACTATACCTAAATGATCTCGTCATCATTTTCAGGTGTAATATTGCCGTATTTTATGTCTTGGCATTTCGCATCCATTGATTTTACTCCGTAGTGTTTTCTTTGATATTTAATGCTTGTTGAATTACCCGATTTTCGTTGAGTAAGTGACTAAAGTAAAGATAAAATAAAGAAAGTAAAGAACTCAAGTATTGCTACTGGAATTATAGGATCAATAGCTGGAATTACTACGGTAGCAATCTTTCTCTACATAACTATTAATGTTATTTTATATTAATCTAATCTTAATTTGTGGGTGGCCACCATTTTAAATTATTTTTAAATAATTTATTTTTTGAAGAGAAAAGATTTGGCTCCGCCGGGAGTCGAACCCGAGTCTCCCGCGTTACATGCGCGGATGCCAACCACTGCACCACAGAGCTCGGCTCAAGGGGGGGAACCCGGGTTCGACTTTCCGGGGGAGCCAAATCTCTTCTCAATCTTCTCAAAAAATAAATTATTTAACAATATTAATGTTATTATTTTATTTCATTTACCGTATGTACTGTTTGTGTTTTAGTTAGTGTTGTTTTAAATTTCAATGTATACATATAAATTAGTAAACAAGTTTTTAGGAAGTGGCTATTTAATTATAGATGTAGAATGATAGGCCTCAAAGTCTCGAATTATTTCAATAATTCACTTAATCATGCAGATTATATGCCAAATTTTCTCCTACTCAGGCATCTTCAGGGCTATAAGGATTTCCCAAGCAAGCTAGAAACAGACTGAAACCTTCCCATATGGAAGGAGGGCTAACAGGGAAATATACAGTGTTGCCAACATTCAAACAAATTTAGATAACCGAATTAGTAATTCAATAAGGTCTTACGAAAATTAAATACAGTATTAAAGTCGAAAAAGGTTCAATTAAAGTAATTTAATTTTACATCTATACATACACACTTACACCCATACATACATAACATCATGCACTAGAATTATAAATATATAAGTATATACAACATATAAACGTAAAGGCAAATAGAATAAATAATTCACTATTGGTTTAAAATGTTAATAGTTTCAGCAAAAAAATTGTTATGATTTCTTGCATCAGTTTTAAAATTGACTACCTTATTAACGTTTTATGTTTAATTAATGTACTAGCTTCCTTGCGAAACCCTTGTAGCCCTGAAGATGCCTGAATAGGCGAACATTTGGCATGTAATCTGCATGATTAAGTGAATTATTGAAATAATACGAGACTTCATATCATTCTTTATCTATACTTATAAATCAATATATATTATAAAGCAAAGTGTACAATGTGCGTGCCGATAAGGCTCGAAAACCACTCAACGTATGTTTAATAAAGTTATGTCAGCGTGTTGCTATACAACCCCTAACGGAGAAGAAGGTTTCCGTTTTTCTCTTAAGGGTGTAGAATTGAAGAGAAAAGGACTGGAATTTTAAGCCTCTCGCACCATGTAATTAGCCTACCTGAGAATTACGTTCGAGTTTATGAATGAAAAATTTAGTCCGAGCTCCAGGCTACCAGGAAGCGCTAGGGTGTGTTTCACTCAATGTTTATTGTTCATTCATTCCGTTCAAATTGTAAAGGTTATAATATTTTACAGCTGTTCTTTTTAAATTACTAAAACATCAAGCGAAAATAATTAGTTTCACCTTTTCTTTCAAAATAGAATAATGATTTTACATATCAATTAAAAAACCGACTGGATACCTTACAAAATTAATTTTCTCATAAGAAGGTTAATTGATTAACACATTACATTTAATCAATATATAACATATACTTAAGTAAATTTAATGCAATATGAGTGAACATGTTTTAGTTGTACAGTGAGCGAATAAAAACAGACATAAAAAAAAGAGATAAATTGACTATATATAAATCGAAAATAAAAAGTTTTAAGTGTTCTTATTGTATGTAATTATGAAAAAGAAGTTGGTTATATTACTATGTATGATGAGAATTCCAGTTGACAAAATGACTAACTCCAATTACACCATTTTTTTCAATAAGATTTTATCACCCCTCATAGTTCAGGATAAAAAGAAATATGGTGAAAAATTGTGACTTCATGAAATTTTGGTTTTCACTTTGTGATAGCAGTAAGATTCGAGATCTGCAGAGTCCGCCCAAATTACGGAGGGATAACTTAAGGGAGGTTGAAATGAAAGAAAGGTATTTAAAAAAAGTTTCTTTGAATCTTCGATAGTTTCTATACTTCTGGATATAATAGGACCATCACTGTAGTCGGCGCTTAGGTTGTAATGGGAATATAATTTTTCAACTTTTATCTAATAACTTAGTATGTGCTGACTGCTTGGAATGGCCTTATAGGATTCAGAATCACAGAAACCATAAAAACGATGCATAACTCGACTAAGTTGCAGCAAAATTGATTGTTCATTCACTATTTTTAATCTCCCTCTAAAGTATATATATAGGGTTCCGTATTTGGGCGGATTCTGCAGATCTTGAATTTATAATTGATACCAACTTAAAACCGAAGTTTCGAGAAATTGCTAATTTTGTTCTATATTTCCTTTAATTTTAAAGTTTTTCTGTTATTAAAACTACCACACAACTACCGGAGCGAAGCCGGGCACCTTAGCTAGTGTAAAATAAAAGCGATCAAAGATTATCAATATTCTAAAGCTGTTTCTCCCCCCCTTAATATATCGATATTTTCACAATATATTTACCAACAACGTATCGACATAAGTGAACATAAGCTTACGTAAGTTTTATTAGGTTGTTTGTTTGTTTATCTGCCCTTAAAGACATGACAACATTCATGAATACGATATCTAGAAGGAATAGTGACCATGCGTTGCACCACGCTCAGCAATTACAAAACGTATCACATAATAACACCCTTGGAGGATCTGATAATGCTACCTGGATCATCCGGAGACACTCCAAGATGGGCCGGAAGTCGTTAGCTCGAGAGTCGTCCCAGGTCCTGTGGTAACTTTATCGCATCTCGGGGAAATCAGTGACCAGAGAGATGAAAGATGAGGAGGTAAAAAAAAAAAAAAAATAAAAAAAAAAAAAAAAAAATGTTGGACAAACAGTAAATATAAGTTAGAGATATAATTATATGAGGGCTTAAAGATAAGGTGTCCCTTTGGGAAAGGACATGAGGAGCAGAGTGGGCAGGCACACTAATTACCCGGGCAGGACTCATAAATATTCATCAAGGATCGATCTTAGGGAGATAGGGACGCGGCGGGAGTCCTGGATAAGGACCTGGAGGAGGAAGAACTTCCTGTGGAGGAAAGGAATCAGCTGATAGCGCCATTGTCCAGGGAAAGTAACTCTTGTCATCGAGTCCATTGTGGTTAGGTCATCGATGAAATTAAGTTTTATAACAGTGATGCACCGGATCTCCTAGGGTCTTGCTTTTCTTTCCATAAGTGGGAGGCAGAGCGGGAGTCAGAGATCCTTAGGCTGAATAGAATAGAATAGAATAGAAAAAATCCTTTATTTAAAAAACAAAAAAGTATTTACGAAACTATATACATATCTAAGGACAAATTTTGACATGGCTTACGCCGTCTGCCAGGAGTCCTGAAAATAATAATACATTCATAGAGAATAAAGAAAATATTTACAATCTTAAGAGTATCCAGATAACAATAATCTTCTGTATCTTATTGCTTCTTTAACATAAATGTAAATGTCATTTAGTTTATTTTTGTTAAACAATACTATTAACTCTTCTTTATTGATCAATATTTTTTTCAAAATATTTCAACGTGATGTAATTAAAAATTGGGCATACTCCAATAAAATGCACCATGTCTTCTATTTCATTTTTGTTACAAATGGTACAATAATAACTTAGTCTATCTACCCATGGTTTGTAATTTAGTTCTAACAGTTCTCCTTTTACTTTAAATATTATTTTTATTAAATCTAAACTGTTAACGTCATTTATGTACGATATTGAACTGGGTAATAAATCTTTATAGAGTATATGATAGTCAGATTGTTGGGCTGCGGCTAAACAATCACTTTTAAACTGCTCTTGGAAGGGACCAATGATTTTATTAGTTTGTTTCTGCCACCTCTCAACTGAAATAAAACAGGGGTCTAATCAGTACCAAGGCGATCAGCTAGTTCATTCCACTCAGCAAACCACGAACATTTACTTTTTAGTATTTCATTTGCAATTACTTTAAGAAATCTATAGTCCGGCAAACAAAATATTTTTAAAATATATTTAAAATGCATTTTAAGAGTAGTGATAAAAATGGAGTCTAATTGGAGTCAGAGATCCCTAGGCTGAATATATATACTGTATATAGAAGAATGCGTGTATGTAGGTATAAATATATAAATATATATTTTTATTATTTGAATGGACGGTGTATATATTTTAGTTTCTTTTTTGTTTGTATAGATTTTATTTTCTATTTTGATTGTATATATTTTAGTTTCTATATCTAATTATTATTTATTTTGTGTGAATGTGTCTTTTGAGCCCTAATATTAAATGCCCTTAAGTGTAGCATTGTATATTAGTGACATTATATTATTTCTTTATCAATAAAAAAAAAAAAAAATATATATATATATATATATTAGGTAATAAAATATATATATATATATATTAGCTGTTTGGTGATGGCGTGGAAAATATACAACTTCAATATTTTCAGTCATTTTCTTAAAGTCTTTGTTTTCCCCAAGTCATCCTCCTGTCGAATATTTCAACCATAAGCGTCTAAGGAATTTTCACTGAAATAAAATGGTGGCCACGTGTCTCGTCGAAGTATGAAAGTTACTTGTTTTCATTTAATTTCATTTTATATAACAATTAACATTTTATTTTGGGGTCACCTGTGGTAGATTGGTTAGCATAATAACATCCTGTACTAAAGTTCGCGCGTTCGCGTCCCATAGTGGCCCTAGAATTTTTTTAAAGGGAGTAAAAAATCCTTGGCTATGCTGTCCCTCAGATAGGACGGAAGATGGAGTATAGTATAGTCCCGAGCCTGTACGAGGTCAGGTACTCCTTAAAGACCCCTATTCTAATTATACCTGGATTGGCATAATTTAGGACTCCCATAGTAGTATCGTGTGGTCAGTCATAGTAGCAAAAAGTGACGTTAAACAAACAAAAAACCATTTTAGTTTAGGGAAGTTATATTGTAAATTTAGCATTGCCAGTTTCATTGTATTGTTAAAATCTAATATAACTTGTTTTTTACACATATATTATCTTTATTAATTTCTTTTTTTTTTTTGTTACAGGTAAGACATATGATAAGTTAAACAGGCCTTCTTAAGTTCAACAGTAAGTTTTAAAAACTATTTTTTTTTTTTGTAATATTTATTTTAAAAAATGTTAGGGTTTTCCTCGATGATACTCTCGTGGTAGGAAATACATTCATGATTCCACAAATCATAATGATAAATACTTTTTTCCCAAACTTCACAAATTTCGTCTCACAAACACTACCACTTTTGTTAAACGAAAAAATTAAAAATCTGTAAAATGTACTGGTTTTTGCTAAATTTAAAACCATTATATATTCGTCTGTTCAAAAAAAACAACAGATAAATATAAGCTGTTTTTTTAACTAATTCTAGCGTTTGAGTGTCTCTCTCCACGAGATGCCTTGATTACTGACTTAAGAACGACGGTACATCTGATAGTTCACGAACATAGAAAAATGCGCAAAACCAAAAATGTTCTGTACATATGTATATGGTACTTCTATTTCACTTTCTGCATTTGAACGAAGTTTGAACTTTAGTTGTTTTGTAAAAAAAAAAAGAAAGAAAAGGAAATTATTTTACAAAGAGCATTTAATAGCTTCCGTGTTTAAAATTAATTGAATGTATTTTCAGGAATTATTCAGCTCTTGTAATAGGAAACATAGGAATGATGAGCTTGCATATAATTTTAATGATATCGCAGTTACATGAAATAACTGTTCCTTTTAAGTACACAGTTACAAAATCACCGCTAGTTAATTTATCCGGTTATTGCTGTAATAAATGAAACTCATTATTACATCCATGCTTATTATTTTTTTTATACAATTATTTTCAAATGAACAAGATCTTACGGCCTCAACTTTTTTTATTACTACGGTAATTTTCTTTACGACGTTCTTTAGACCTTCTTAAGTCTTGGATTTTAGCTATCTGCTTTTTTTATTATTATTAAAATCGTTTTCTTACTTATATTTTTTTTATGTTTTAATAAAAATATTTTAAATTGGAATTTTTTTCCTCGATGATTTCAAACTCGGTATCTTGGCTTCACTAAGTTCGAACTTTCACTTTTTAAAAAAGTCCTTTATTGAAATGCCTAATGCACACTTATTCGTTCCCGTCACACAGAGAACTTGCTTTCCATAATCACCTGCCTGTATATTAATCATGTATGACGCGGATAATATACAAATAGATTATAATCAGTCGTTTTCTTAGGAGTCTTTCTCTTCATTTCAACATGGTTTCTCCTAATCATATAGTCGAATATTAGAACTGTGTTCGGTTGAGAAATTTTAATGAAATAAACTGGTCACGTAGAAGTGTGAAAGTTATTTGTTGTGATTCATTTTCCAAATTGAATGTATCGAGAAACTTATGTGTTATCTCCTATTTATATTATTTCTAAAGTATTGATTTTATTAATTATGTAAGTGCAAAAGTGAAAGTTGTCCCCATTCCCTACAAATTGAAAAAAGAATCATAAAAATCAGATAATTTCTTACGATGTTAGTTTTCTGATTTATGGTTATGTTATAGTTTACATAGGGAAAAAAATATGCCTCTTCTTTATACTATGGTCTGTTTACTTAGTCTCAGTACGGTGATAATCCATTGATTGATATAGTATGCGAATTATTTGCAAGTTCAATTAGTTATGTTTGTTTAATTTACATCACTGTGTGCTAAGGCTAATCGGGCGATGATACTGTGGGAGTCCTAAATTTTGCCTATCCAGGTATAATTAGGTTAGGGATCTTTGACGAGTACCTGACGCAATGGCTGAGGATTTTACTGTGTTTAAAAAATCGTAGGACCTACGCGGGACGCGAACTTTAGTATTATATGCTACTATGCTAGTCACTATGCCAAACGTGACCCCGGCTAGTGATGTATTAATGTATTATGATATTATATATTATATATTATCATAAATATCAAATCCTTCACTCATTAAGGTAATTTAACACCTTGTTACATTTGGGCTGAAGCAAGGCAAGATCTGATTTTAATTCAAGATCAGATTGCGATATTGTTATGACATCCGAATCTGAGGTATTATTCGTATCGATTTCAGCTTGTTAGATAATGAGTGACAAGTGTAAGATGGGTATATTCAAATTTATATATTTATAATATTCAATACGTAAAATGAAGGTCTCGAGCCTGTGCGATGTAAGATAGTCGTTAAAGATTTCTATCCTACATATAGGTACTTGTATAGAAAGTTTTATATTACTTTTGTATAAGCCATAATTGACGTTAAATAAATAAACGAAGAACACTATAATGCAAAGAAAGTAAGAATTTACTATTTAGTCTAAAACAATCAAACTGGGTACGTTTCATGTCAAATAATGTTATTTTATTTATTAAAGTACTTTCAAAATGTTATTTCATTTATTCTTGTATCCATTCGTCGTGTTAGACCCCTGAGTACTGATAGTAAAATCCAAATTCATCTTTAAAAAATAGTTGCATAATACTCAAGTAATAAACTCAAACAGTTTCTTTTCTTTTTTTTCGATTTTATTTTTAATTTTTGAAAAATAAATTCCGGAGAACGCTGTATGTAGCGAATGCCGCGACATTATATCAGATCCGACAGAATAGCAATAGGTTCCCCGACTTGGTGGGTGTATTTACGATCCAGTCTCCAGTATCCGATCTCCCGGCTGGAAATAATTCCTCAGGAGTGAAAGTCTGCCATGCTAACCCCGGGGATATGTACTCACTTATGCATGCCGTCTGTCCGTATGTCGATGCATCTTAAGGTTCTCTGGTAACCCATGCCTCCCTGCAACCTTACGGCTCTCCGGAAGATTAAATCTGGTTTTGTGATGAGCATTCTTTTAATGGTTTAGTAAAGCATAATGGTTGTAATAAACATTTTAAAAAATTGACCTATTATTTTGAAGTGTTTATATATCGTGGCTAGCATAGAAGCCTACAATGTTAAAGGTGGCCCTAGGATTTTTAGAAGAGAGTAAATAATCCTTGATTACGCCGTTATTCGGATTTAAATAATCATATAAAATTTTCGTAAATTGCAATATAAAAATGTCAATCAAACAATGAGAATTGTAACAATAACAACGTTATAAAACAGTAACTAGCAGTAAAAGAACAGTGACTCATTCAAAAGTAATTGTATATCTCGTTGCTATGGAACCACTCAGAAAGGTCTAGAACGATACAAGCATGAGATCAGGCATTAATACATAACTGTAACCGTTCCAGGAAGTTCTGGAACTTGATGCAACGTAACAAAAATAAACATTCCGTCATAGAATAATAAAATGAGTAAAATAAAAATAATAGTAAGGGGTCACCTGTGGTGCAGTGGTTAGCATGGCAACCTACAATACTAAAGGGCGCGGGTTCGCGGCCAACTGTGGCCCTAGGATTTTTTAAAGGGAGTTAAAAATCCTTGGCTGTGCCGTTCCTCGGTTAGGACGTAAATGGAGGTCCCGAGCATGTACAATGTCATAATTGTAACCGTACTCGTTAAAGATCTCTATCGTAATTATACTTGGATTGGCAAAATACAGGACTCCCATTATAGCATCGTCCGATTAGCCTTAGTGGCATAAATTGACGTTAAACAAAAAAACAAAACAATTGAGAGAAACACTTTGCAATCAAAATAAAAAATACATGATAAAAGTTGGACTGCTCAATTACATTGAGTTGCTTACGACACAGCTTTCTGATCAATAACACTATACATATTTTAATACCAATTTTTTTTTAAAATTAAAAATAAAACAATGCGCATCACCTAGATGTCTTGTCGAATAGTGTTATAAACTAAAATATTATAAATATTATTAATTTCCATTGTTTATATAAATAATACAGCCTGCAAAGCATTTGTCAATTATAAATATGAATGTTTATAATACCTAATGAGTCAATAAGAATTGATTCAGCTAGTATCGTCAGTTTTTCTTGGTCAATCCCGACCACATCTGAGAATTTTCTTGCAACTTTACCAATTGCCCCTCGCGAACCAAACCACAGCCATGCGACAAATTCTAATCCTAAATCCTGCTTATATTACGAAACATTTACAAATTAATAGCCTTAAGATAAATTGCCAATATAAATTTGTTTTATAACTCTTCTACATCTAACTCGTGTTTATTTAAAAAAAAATAACCTGTAATTACCCACTGGATAGATTGATGTTCGACTAAGACTGAAATTATCCCAAAAGTTACGAAACGAGGTCGCGAAATTCTACTCTTCGCCGTATCTCGATTGCAAAACTGATGTTATATCTTTTTCTGTGGACAGCTGCAGACTCCCATTGCCATATCCGCTTCCTGTGGGGCAGATCGGCGATGTACGAGGGTATCCCCCCGCGGTACTCCTGGATCATGCTGACGTAAATCAAACAGGTTTGGAGGAGTCGAGACGGTTTGGAAGCGGACTGGCTCCTCCGGAGATGTTTAGTGCCGACAGACAGTGTCACAGCTGTTCGTATCCTCCCACGCAATGAATTCGTCGAGAGACCTTACTCCATTTCTCGTTCTTTCTTCGGACTTCATAATATGTTATCTTCACATTAACTTCAGTTTAGAACATTTTTCAAGAATAGTTTAATATACATACCACTATGAAAGTATGAGTAAATAATAAGTCATTATTTTTAATTTGGTCATTGCGAAATAAGTGATTAATTAATTACTCTCACCAGTCATTAATTAAGTATTGACTAAATTGAATTGAATCCATACAAACAGCTATTCTTCTCTATGGAAAACATGATACTTTTTACGATAGGATAAATAATGGTCAGGATTTTCAGTTTACAATGATATTTATTATGGTAAGCCAACGTTTCGATCCAGCTTGTGGATCTTCATCAGGGCTAAAAGAAAACAAATATATGAGTATCTATGCTAGAGGGTGACAATAAATGGATACATTACAGAACTGATAATAATATAAAAGATGGTATACATAAATATTAAAATAAGAGGCTGGTTAACAAGATAAAATAGAATATGATATTTACCTACTGAGTCCAGGTGGATACTAAGACTAAAGGTAAAAATAAGGTGAGAGGTAGTGGTAGGGGGTAGGTTTGCCGACTTCAAAGGTTTATGGCGGGGAAATCCAACGCTTTTGAAGTGAAGGCACATGACAACTGAGTGAACAAAATATTTAAAAACTAACAAAATATATGGGACTGTATACAAATAGTTGTGTCTGGACTGAATAATAACATAAAAATGAGATAATACATAATGCAACAATGCATACAAATTTGGAAAATATATAGAAAAAAGCATACAATACAGAAAATAATAACAGTATAAGAGGTACAGAGATAATTGCAGGTACCTATGAAATCAGAACTAGGATTTGAGGATGCGGAAGATGTTAGAATAAGTGGATGAAATTATCTCTTTATCTGTTTTGTGATTTACCGGGTTATTAGTTTCTAGATGGATGAAAATGGATTCTGAGAGGAGACGTTTGTCGTGGTTAGATACAGTTGCTAATATGGAGGGGTTCTCAAAGTCGAAGGAATGGTTGTGGGCAATGGCATGTTCTGCTAATTTAGATGTAGACGAATTACGCGTGGAAATACTGTATTTATGTTGATAAATACGTTTTTTTAAATAATTTTTGGTTTCACCTATATAGCAACTGTTGCAATTAAGCGTGGAGCACTGGATACGATAAACTACATTACACTTGTCTAGGAGAGGTACAGGGTCTTTGAGTTTTGTATAAAGATTTTTTAATTTATTGTTATTTTTTTAATACTAGGCGCATGTGTGGGAAACTCGATGAGAAGGATTTTTTAATTTTGTTTGAGAGAATGGGGATATATGGGATAGATCTGTATTGGAAAGTAGAAATCGGAGGTTGTGAAGAGTTGTTAGAGAGATTTTGAGTTTTAGCATCGTTATTAATAAGTGTTTTTATTAAATGCTCAGGAAAATCGTTAGATTGTAAGATATTTTTCAGGCGGATTTTGTTATGACAATGAAATTGTGGATCGGACAAGTTCAGGCTACGGTGGATGAGGTTTTTTGCGACGTTGATCTTTTGGTGATGTGGATGTTGGGAAAAATAGTTAAGGAGTCGGCCAGAATAAGTGGGTTTGGTGTACCAATTAGTGGATATAGAATGGTCCGGGTTTCTGGTAATGGAAATATCTAGGAATGGAAGGGTACAATTGGTTTCCAATTCTATAGTGAAACGGAGACGTGGATGGTAGGAGCTAAAGGCGGCGAGAATATCATTGATAGAGTTAGGATTGAGAATCAATAGGATACTTTTTAAATAATTTATTTTTTAAGAGAAAAGATTTGGCTCCGCCGGGAATCGAACCCGGGTCTTCCGCGGGACATGCGCGGTATGCTAACCATTGCACCACGGAACTCGCTTCTAAACGGTGCCAAATCCTTCCTCTTTACTGACACCTCTCCCACAATCGCGCAAGTTTTGCGAGTATTTACGGGGCATCTCTTAGTAATTTTGGGCATCTCTTGACGTTCATCAATTTTTTAAATTATTTTATATTAATTTAACCATTATTGTGGGTAACCGCCTATTTTTTAAATTATTTTAAATAATTTATTTTTATGTCACGCGGAAGACCCGGGTTCGATTCCCGGCGGAGCCAAATCTTTTCTCTTCAAAAATAAATTATTTAAAATAATTTAAAAAATAGGTGGTTACCCACAATAATGGTTAAATTTTGATACTTTTTGTATGTTTATTTTATTAAACTGTTATCTATTAATATTGGTGTCATTCTATTAACAAATAAAAGAGTTAGAATTTCGCTAAGAGGAATGTTATTAAAATTACTTTTAAAAAAATATTTAAAATGGAATTAGCCATTCTAGGACTCAATTATAATGGCAAGAACAGTTTGCTTATAATAATAAGTCGTTAGTAATCGATCATTGAATTTTTAGTTATTGATATTGTTTTTATGAAACAAATCTTAAAATTTTATATATGTTATAAATTATTACATAAAGGTTATAATTATATAGATATTTGATATTAACATTTGCAAACCGGTGGGCCCTAGGATTTTTTAATGGGAGTAAAAAATCTTAGGCTATGCCGTCCATCTATGGCCCGATGCACACGGACGACACTTTTCTGCGATGCGGACTATAAGCCAGGACAGGGGTACCTGGAGTACAATGGACCGACCGGATTTACCATTGTACTCCAGGTACCCCTGTCCTGGCTTATAGTCCGCATCGCAGAAAAGTGTCGTCCGTGTGCACCGGGCCTATATAGGACGTAATTGGAAGTCCCGAGCCTGTAAGATGTCAGGTACTCCATAAAGATCTCTATCCTAATCATACCTGATTAAGCAAAATTTATGACTTTAACATATGTTGCATCGTCCGGTTAAAAGCATAAAGGGACGCTAAACAAACAGACTTTGTAAACAAATTTGTAAACACTAACCCTAAGTAAAATCGTTTCGTTTTATTATTCTTCCTAAATTAACAGTGTATTTCATATAGATAATATGTATAATGGATTGATATAATGATAAATAAAGCCTAATTTATCACCGGATTCACTATTTATTATTTATTTTACATTAACTTTTGGTATTATTCATAACAATATATTTATTTGCTGTTTGTTTGACATATATAAGACATTTCAAAATAGATGGTCCGAAATTTAAATTAAAAAAGCAAAATGTAGAAGATATATTTGCATATACAGTCGATTCCGCTTAATTGGGACACATCGGGACCGAGGCGTTTTGTCCCAATTAAGCGGCTGTCCCAATTAAACGAATTTCACTTTTTTTTTGGAAATTCATTTGATTAGTTTTAGGAACAATGTCATTAACCAGTAACACACAAAATTAAACAATGCATATTTTTTTAAATAATTTTACTTTATAAACTCTGGAAAACTTTACATAGGTACATAATATAAATAACAAATATGTTCCTCACGCAGTTGTTTTTCTTGTCGTAAGACACGCGATATGGTAGATTTTGGTACACCAGTTATCTCAGCGAGCCGACGATAACTTGTATTAAATGGCTGGCTTTTTATTTTATCAAGCAAAGCAATTTTACTGGTAAGTGTCAAATCGTTTCTTGGCATTTTGGCAAGGGTAAAATTTTTGAAAAATACGATTGACAAAAAATAAGTTCACGCACTGTTCACTCGCGAGGTGTATCGGTGAGCGAATAAACACACAATAATGACAATAACTTCACGTGCAAGGTGTATGTATGGTGAGTGAATGAACGCGCAAGAATTAAGACAGTTGTCTCAGCGAAGTGTATCGGTAACTGAATAGGAAAAGACTGAAGCAAATGTCGATGTGAGGCTGCCGCTGCTTTTTAAAACACGGGTGTCAGAATCAGAAAGAAGCCGGCTCTCCGGCTTTCCCGGAATTTAGAAGGGGGGGGGGGGGGGTGTTTGTTTTGCCACTGCACTGGCTCGGATGGAAAAGATTGCAAATGTGAACATGAGGCAGCCGCGGATTTTTAAAACACGGTTATCGGGTTCAGAAAAAAGCCGCCTTTCTGGTTTTCCCGGGATTTAGGAGAGGGTGGTGTTTGTTTTGCCGCTGCACCGGCTCGGTTTAACCGGAACTCAGTTAAAACATACTCGGTTAATCAGGACTCTACTGTACTAAAATCTTAAATTTACTGTCCCAATTAAGCGGAATGTTGTCCCAATTAAACATACAAATTTACTATTGGTTTCATGGTTTGCTTTCCGTTCTTTGAGATTTGTCTCAAATAAGCGGCTGTCCCAATTAAGCGGTGTCCCAATTAAGCGGAATCGACTGTATATATAAACTTTATCAAGCTCAATATATAATATTTTATTTTAAGGTTAAATTTATCTATATTGAAAATTAGGAGGAGGTTATTGGTGCTTATTAATATGTCAGCAAATTTTAATTATCTATCGATAAAGTTTAATTTATAGCGATATTCTCAACACAGAATAAGGTTAGAAGTTGAGGAAATTTAAAAGCAATTTATAAAATCGTATTAAAATTTTTATTAATAAACAGGGCAATGAAGGATTATCGGAATTTGAAATTAAATAACATTAAAATTGCTGTTTTGACTTGGAGGCAAAAAATATATATATGCTCATTTTTTTTTACTTAACTTTTAATTAAAAAAAATAATTAGTACATATAGTTTTTGCCTCCAAGTCCAAATAATAATAAAAATGATAGTTCTGGAGCTATTCAATTTCAATTTTTTTTTTACAACTTTTAATTTTTCCCACTATTCCAAACCATATTCATCTCGCGCATTTAATATAAAATTACACATTTAATTATAATGATTAACTTAATTTAATTTTTCAATAAAGATTTATATTTACTATAACTTTTCATTATTCCAATAAAATTTTCGTTTACTAATGACTAAAATAACTGTACTTTGGCAAAAAAGGATTTGCACTGACAAGTCTTGAAGCCAAATCAATATCATAAAATAATTATGTATCAGAATTTTGTAATATTATATAATAAATCATAAAAAAAATCCTACAATTATTAGCAAGAGCCCATAAAACACACACTTAACAGAGAACAGAGTAACTTTATATTACATCCAACTACATACTAACTCTGTCTGGATTTAAATTTTATATTTTGTACGATGAAATTGATGTTTTAAAATTTTTCTTATATAAAATGCTCTCTTAAAGTATATGAAATTAATATAACTTATACTAAATAACTAGATATTTATTCATACAAGAAAATTCTTATTCAAATAGATACGAGATCACCCTGTTGATTATGCAAATCAGCTTTCTACTTTATGAAATTTAAATAACGCAGTTATGTATTTATTTAAATATTCAATGACTACAGTTAACTGAGATATCCTCTTTATAGTCAGCTGTTTTATGTTTGATTTTAGGTGTTTTTAAAGATACAGAGCAACATTTTACTTATTATTATATAAAACTTCTTCTAGTAAGTGATTTTGCTAGTTTTCAAGTAGTAGTTAGTAGCTTATTTTCAAAAACCCACAACTTTTGCTGATCAATGTCAGCGGTTGGACGAAGGACCGCTTGAAGAATAATAGTTTGTAAATTTTCAGGACAGAGGGCGCCAGCTAAGCAATTTCGCTAACTAAAAATTATCAAGCATTAATGGCTTTTAGTCTAGCAATAATTTCCTCATCGATTTCCTTCTTTCTATTACCCATCGCCCTTAAATTTCTCTACTTTTTCGAACATATTATATAAATAAAGTACCAGTCAAAAGTTTAGACTTACCCTTAGTTTTGTAAAATAAATAAATAACAACATTTTATTTATTTAACAACATAACAACTATAATTTTATTTTTAATCTAGTTATAATTTGTTTGATTGTTTCTTTAACGCCCTTTTATGCTTCTAAGGCTAATCGGACGATGTTACAGCGGGGGTCCTAAATTTTGCATATCCACCTATAATTAGGATAGGCATCTTAAACGAGTATCTGACATCGTACATGCTCGGGACCTCCGTTTTACGTCCTATCGGAGGGACGGCATAGCAAAGGATTTTTTACTCCCATTAAAAAAATCTAGGGCCACTTCGGGACGCGAACCCGCGACCTTTAGTATATTAGGTTGCCATGCTAAACACTACCCCGCAGGTGACCCCTATTTATAATTTTATTCTAAACTTAATCTTATATAATGTTTGAAATGTTACCTCTGTGTTAATTATGGTGGAATATATCCACCATATTCTACCTCTTGAGTTAAAATTATTTTATTAAACTTGAAGATTGTGAATTAAATACAAGTGAGCCTAAACTTTTGACAGGTACTGTATATTTTGTACCTAAAAAATAGGGTAACTCTATTTGGTTCAACCTATAAGATATTCTGATCAGACCTATTCACAACCTATAAGATGGCTTTCTATTTGATTCGAGGATATTTAATAGATATATTTTTTTACTTTCACTTACCTATATATGAAATATATAGTAAGTGGAAGTATTGCGATCGTGAAAAATTTCGACTTCCGGTTTTCAACGGAATTACACGTTTTGGGGTCCCCTGAGTCCAAATGACCAAGTCCCGCGAAAAGGTCTCTGTGTGTGTGTGTGTGTGTGTGTGTGTGTGTGTGTGTGTGTGTGTGTGTGTGTGTGTGTGTGTGTGTGTGTGTGTGTGTGTGAACAGACTAGCTCAAAAACTATAAGCCGTGCGAATCTGAAATTGGGTATTTAGTGTATGTATATGCCCGCGATGTGACAGCAAAAATTTCATCGAAATTGCTCAAAGGGAGGGGGTACTTTATTTAATAACTTTTTAAGTTTTTTTCGATTTTCTAAAAACGGCTCTAACGATTTTGATTAAACTGAGTATTTGATCTATTTATATGCCTGAGATATGACTTTATAAATTTCATCAAAATTGATCAAACGGAGGGGGGACTTTACTTGATAAATTTTGTATAATTTTCACGAGTTTTTTTTTATTTACTCAAAAATGGTTTTAACGATTTTGATCAAACTGGGTATTTGATGTATGTGTATGCCAAAGATGCGATAGCCAACATTACATCAAAATTGATCAACCGGAGGGGGGACTTTACTTAATAAATTTTGTCTCATTTTCAAGTGTTTTTTTTATTTACTCAAAAAAGGCTTTAACGATTTTGATCAAACTGGGTATTTGATTTATGTATATGCCAAAGATGTGATAGCCAACATTTCATCAAAATTGGTCTAACGAAGGGGACCACAACAACCCATTAATTTCTAATCTAAGTAAGTTGGTAAGTGAAAGTTGTGTGTTGCGCGCACGCACCAGATTTTTTACCTAAAAAATAGGCTAACTCTTTTAGGTTCCCCACAACCTATAAGATGGCTTTCTACTTGATTCGAGGATATTTAGTACATATTTTTATTTTTTTTTTTTAGATTTACTCCTTAACGTTCCAAACAAATTCATTTTTTTAGTTTATTTATGCTACGAAATGCTATTTATGTAACGATGACGATATATCTTGCTGCTTGAGAGATAAACTGCTTTTTGAAGTTCAAACTTTTAAGTTACTGAGACCTTTCACTTTGAGTATAGCCATCTTCTTTTGGCATCTGCTGACTACCTGAGAAGTAAGGAGATAGCCTCTGTTCTGTCAGCTCGAAATGACAGTCATTTATCTCATCTCAGTCAGCAAGGGTAATGGAACTCTTCTGTTTTCAAAGTCATCACCGTGAAAAGGCATTTCCTATTTTTTTTTTTCGTTTATTTTCTTTTGCCAGTTGTCTCTCTCTGATTACTCACAATCACGTGGATAATGGCCATTCTTCGTTTCACTCCAACAGAGAGAAAAAATGTTCAAGTTATCCAAAAAAAATTTCTTATAACTGTCATCCCTGATAATTTATGAATGCAGATATATAATGCAGTTCACACTTATTATTGAAAACGGAATATTGTCTTTGATACTGTAAAATGTCCTATGTCAAAAATTTAAAATCAAAACGAGTTGCTCTACGGTCCTAAAAGACGAAGTATGTCACCAGTAAATAGAAAAGAAGAATCATGCACTGTAAAAAAATATTTGAATTTCAGGATTCGCTCCTGAGTGACATCAGTCTATAAGGAAAACTTAAACTCTCACACAGAAAGTTTTTACAAATGAATATAAAAACAATTGAAACGTAGAAATGCAAATGGGTCTAAGTGCCAAAAAAATAAAACTTTTTTTTTTTGCCAAATCGTTGTATGTGCCAAAGTCATTCATTCTTCAGAAATGGTTATAAGTAATGTTTTGTTGTTAGAAAAAAAGTTCATTGAACGTATGAAAGATGGCATGGGTGTAAGCACTGAACGAAGTTCACCCTAGAGGGAACAAGTCACGTCATTTCTGTAAAAAATTTCCTTAGGCACTAATACTCTCAAGCATTTCCACGCTTCAATTTTAATATGTCTTTCGACAGAATCATCAAATTCAATTCAAACACAAATACTAAAAAAATTAATAGCAAATAAAATGATGGTTTTGTTCTTCTGAAAATTAGCTGCTAATTGACAGAAGGTATTTTGCAGTATTAACGACATCTCACCACCCACTTCTCTGATATGGACTTTTCAATACGAATTGAGAAAAAAAAACATATGAAACAGACGTGCCTTTCTTTAGTCTTAGCATGGCTTATTATATTAAATACATATATCCCTGCTGACATATATTCAATATCTATATTTACTACTAGAAATAAATAGATTTCCTAGTTTTTCAACAAGTTAACATTTAAGAAAATGTTTAAATTCTAGTACTAGACATATTATTTCACTGGTGTGTGGGAAAAGGGGGTTAAGTCATAGAATGTGAAGCTTAAACAACGATTTACCAAGCTATCGATAATCATTATAAATTCTTTCTGATTGTATTTCTTTATTCCAAAATAGAAACTATATTCTTTCAACAGAGACTGTAATAAATTATGAATAACGAATAAATTATAGTCAATTATGAATTTTAAGACTAGGCAAAAAAAAATTATGACTTAAGCCCTTTTGCCCAAACATGATTGATTTCTAATATAGGTTTATGAATAAGCATGTGGTAGTATTTTTTACATAATTATTATAAATTACTATAATAATAAAAATTTAAGCCAGGACAATCTAGGATTTAAAAATACTTGCTTGTTTAAAAAGTACATTAATCATTTGGTTAGATCTAATCTTTGCCTATTAACACCACTTCGGTCGTAAAGCATGTCGGAAGTCATGTTAATGTCACACGTGTCGAAAGTCATTTGTCATATGTCGTTTACATCTGTCGCTCTATTGTGGAACCTTATAATGAAGAACCTAACCGTAGGGATAACATTTATATACTTCTATATTAAAATGTTAAATGCTATATTTCTTTTACATTTAAAGTTTTAATCATACAATTATTTTATAAATATTGCTTCTGCATTAAATATTGCTTTATAAAAAAACGAAACGAGGTAGTAATGTTATGTGATTCGAATAATAGTAAAAATACCAAAATTCTTTTTAGGAAAAACAAATAATTATCCGCACAGAGTGAATTGTTTTAAACTTTTCGTTATCTTTAATATTTATTTTGTGTCAAGTTTGATAATTTTTACAGAAACGCAGATTCCATATGTGCTATATAAATGATTTGTTTTAAAAAGTATTTTATTTTATAAATAACTAGCATCCCCAGAACCAATAATGAAGAACAATTTTATGAGCTCGCTGACCCAATTGAGTGGCATTTTTGCTTTTGAACTGAACTCAACAAGTCGTTTAAAATAGATTTTGGTCAGTTGTTGTTCTGCAATCTCTATTATTCTTATCCACCAGTTCAGCATTCTTTCAAATATTTTCAATAAGGCATCTACTCTACCAGCTTCAATCCGTATATAAAAGTTGGGAGTGTTACGGGGTAAATTAAATATATATTTGATAAACTTTAACTGTCCTCTTTCGATTAATTCTGAATATTGGCTTCCTCAAACTTCAGTCATATAAAGCAGTATTCTTATGAAAGCGGCTGATATATTAAACATTTAGTATCCCAGTTGTCTGATTTACTAGTTTCGAGAATACTTAAAACTGCAGCGTGTGCAACGGCGTGTTTCGTCAAAGATTCATTGCAGGCTTGCTGGAATTTTCCGAAGATATTGTTGTACCAAAATAATTGAAATTCTTATCTACCTCAATGATAGAGCCCTTTCAAATAAAGGTATTGAGCTTTCCTAGACCGTTATCTTTGTGTGATATAATATTTTTTTACTTAGTGTTAACTTTCAATTGGTTTTGCGGTATATAAAGATATTCTGATAAAATAAATGCGAACTAAGAATTTCCCCTTTTAGGATCCCTTCTGATACGTTCATTTCTTTTGTTAGTTGCACAACATCTGAGACTGAACGTAGCTAAGAGTTCAGTTAACAGTTACAATAAATCATCAGCGATAAATGATCTAATTTTATAAAATTAAAACTTAAAAAATATAATTATATTTATATATTTGATTTTTAATTAAATATAATTTAATAACAATTATAAACCCTTATCGTAAGTATAAAGTAGAACTATCAAATCGTTATTACCACTTATATTTATCCATTTTGCATTTTTTCCTTTAAAGAAGGTGATAATATCTGAGATATAAAGAGAAAATATAAGCGGACTAAGAATTTACCCTTGTAGGATCCCTTCTGATACTTTCATATCTTTTGTTTGTTGCACATCGTCGGAGACTCTGAACGTAGTTAAGAGTTCAGTTAACACGTTAGGTGCGGCATCGGTCCCCGGTGTCCGATGCCTTACATTCCCTTCTTAACAGCCGATTATCAAATTAAAAATGTCCGAAAGGCAGATCAGTTCAAACACTCAATTTAATCGATTTTTAATGAGATTATTGCATTTCAGTGCAGAAAATGTTGCTAGCAGCTGAAATTCTGTTGTTTTTAGAATCGGACTCCGAGGTTTGATTTTCGATAAAGAATGGCGTAATTCCTGTATCCGCCTGTCCTTCACCTTCCAAGTTCCAATCCTTCCCAAGAGATAATGCCCTTGAGACGCTCATTTAATTCCTTTTTAATCAAAAGATAACGCTTTCGTCAATGAATTCCCATCGGACCTCGACGCCCGATATCGTCTTTGGCTCATTCCTTCGTCGGACCCCCGAGACCGATGCGGTCCAATTCAGGATACTCCTAAAATACGCCGCACCTAAGGTATTAAAGAAGGTGATAATATCTGAGATATAAAGAGAAAATATAAGCGGACTAAGAATTTACCCTTGTAACACCCCTTCTGATACTTTCATATCTTTTGTTTGTAGCGCATCGTCGGAGACTCTGAACGTAGTTAACAGATACAATAAATCATCTAATCTACTTTCAGTTAACATTTATATTAAATGATTTAATCTTATAAAATTAAAACTTAAAATATATAATTATATTTATATATTTAATTTATATATCATAAGCATAAAGTAGAACTATCAAATCGTTATTACCACTTATATTTATCCATTTTGTATTTTTTCCTTTAAAGAAGGTGATAATATCTGAGATATATAGAGAAAATAAAAGCGGACTAAGAATATCCCCTTGTAGCACCCCTTCTTATACTTTCATTTCTTTTGTTTGTTTCACACCGTCTGAGACACTGAACGTAGTTAACAGTTACTATTATTATTATTATTATTATTATTATTATTTTATATCCGCCTCTCGGCTACACGGGTGTTGACAATATGAAAACACAAGTATGTTCTCATGCAGTCTCAAGACATTACAGTTTTTCACTATTTCCGATTTTCATCTTCTTTCTTCAGAACTTAGTTAGTTAACGTTTATATTAAATGATTTAATCTTTTAAAATTAAAACTTAAAATATATAATCATATTTATATATTTAATATATATGTCATAAGCATAAAGTAGAACTATCAAATCGTTATTACCACTTATATTTATCCATTTTGCATTTTTTCCTTTAAAGAAGGTGATAATATCTGAGATATATAGAGAAAATAAAAGCGGACTAAGAATATCCCCTTGTAGCACCCCTTCTTATACTTTCATTTCTTTTGTTTGTTTCACACCGTCTGAGACACTGAACGTAGTTAACAGTTACTATTTTCATTACTATTTACTATATTCTTTCTTCAGAACGTAGTTAACAGTTCAGATAACATTTATAATGAATGATCTAGTCTAAATAATTCGCTAGAGTATTAGCGGATACTCCTAGCTTACTGCGATGTTATCCTCCCACCCCCACTTGGTCCCTCCTCAGAGACCCGCTAAGATGGCGGAGGAGACTAGCGGGGCCGAATTGAGACATTAGCCTAGCGATTACCATGGCCGAGATCCCGGGGCAGATAACCTTGGCCCCCCCCCACTAATTTCAGCGGTCGTGCGGCGGCCCCCTCCACCGCCGGCATCTCCTCGGTCATTATCTTCTCCTCGGCACCGCTCGCTCATTACAGGACGGCCAACAGAAAGAGAGAGAGAGAGAGAGAGTAATAAACGACTTCCGTAATAACTATATCTTGTGGAGCTGAGTAGCCGCCTCGTGATTGAGACATCCTATGTCAAATCACCTACCATTTCCTCGCCCTATCCAGTTGAGAGCCTTCTCGCCATTTTTTATTTTCATTTTTGTGAAAAAAAATAAAAGAAAAAAGATTTCCTGTTTCGTGCCTATGATGATACTAACAAGATGGTTAGACAATTCACGCCTGCATTCGTTTGTATCATTATTTCGCTACGCGTGTAGGTAACAGCATCCCGTAAGATTATTTCTTTCCAAAATTTTTATGTAATTCTTTATATTATTATGGTGGAACATTGTTGACTTTAGATATGAGGCGTTTGGTTTCAAAACCAAACATGGATGTAACCATTTTTTCCAAAAACATTCTTTTTCTTTCTTTTTTGAAGTTTTTATTGTTAGAAATAATGTGTTAGACGCGTTTTTTTTTTTTTTTTTTTTTTTTAAAACGTCAAGAACCTTTCGAAAATCAATACTTTAAGATTCCATTTCTTATCAAAAGCGGTTCCAATCAAGCTTCACTTTTCAGAAAACCTTCAATTTCTCGAAATCCCAAACGGTATCCATGTATCCAAACAGTTGGATGAACAATATCAATTGGTACCCTAGAATTCTACAAAGTTGTAATAGACAGTACAATGTCACCTATTCAAGTAAGTATGCACGATACCAATATGGATGTGGGTAAACATCAAGATTTAAATGAAAATTTTTGTATATTTAAAAAATACAAACCATGTATATATAGTTCATATTAAATAACGAGATTTGTTTTTAAAAAATGTCTATTCAGAATTTAACCAAAAATTGATATTTTCTTAACAAAGTCAGGTACATCCAACATATTTTTTAATGTAGAATTTTAATGTTGAAAACGACGAAAAAGAACAAAAAAAATTTTCTTAAATTGATTAATTTTTGAAATTGATCTTATTTTGATGTGTCCTGAAAAATTGTTGGAAATGGATGTAGCCGGTTTTGAAACCAAACGCCTCATATATGGGTTCAATAAAAATAGTGAACACCACTGTGCAGGTATCACATATTTCATAGTGCCGACGTTTCGACGCAAATTTCAGTTCCTTATCAGGGCGTAATGAGAATAAAAAAAAACAGACAACAACCAAAACGAGAAACCTTTAAAGGAAATAAGAACATGTAAGACTCAGGCATTTTATTTTATTTAATCATATTTAAGTCATTCATCATTTTAGTGTAACACCCTTTATACTAAAGCTTCGCGTCCCGAGGTGCCCTAGAATTTTTTAATGGGAATAAAAAATCCTTGGCTATGCCGTCCCTCGGATAGGACGTAAAATGTACGATATCAGGTACTCGTTAAAGATCCCTATGCTAATTATACCTGTATAGGCAAAATTTAGGACTCCCACTGTAGCACCGTCCATTTAGCCTTAGTAACATAAAGGGATGTTAAACAAAAAACAAACAACATACAGTCATTCACACCCAGTCATTTATCGTAATATTATATATTTTTTTATATTTTCCATCTTGTTTAGGTTCTTTTTTATATTTTTCGATATGTACACAACTATACTTATTTTGTATACCATATTTAATGTTATTAACTTAGGATTCATTGTTACTGACCATTGTAATCTTTATTATAATATCACCTACTGTTCAATATTACTTCACATTACCTCAGATATGCTATTTCTTTCGTGGTTTTACCCGTGGATTGGTGATATTATTCGTTTTTCCTAATATTTTTTACCTGATCTGTCCTGTAACTACCTACATTAAAATGATTAGTAACTCGATTATTTCCCCTCAACTTTAATAAAGATTTTTTTTTAAAAATATAAAACATTTATTTATCTTATATTATGCATTGTTTGTTCCATGGCACTGATTAGTTTCTGCCTAAGTAGCACATTCCATCGGACAGGTCCTAACAAGGCCATTCATTAGATAAATAAGATTACACCTCTGAAGGGGAAGCGTTTAAGGAATTGTTTTCTCCTGGGATCGGAGACAATCCTCCGACACCAAAACTTCTCTCCAGCTCTTTCTTTTGCTCAGAGAAAAGAAGATAAAAGTGCGACCGAGAAGCATTAGCTGATGAGGAAACTTTCCGGGTCGGAAGAAAAAGTGTTGGACCAGGTTACGTCTCGCTTCAGTTAAGAAATCCCTTAGTGGGAATGTCCTCATGAGGGCTTCTTATGAGGGAAAATTGAAAACGAAAATAAAAAAGTCCGTTTTTAAGATGGAATATCTTCCCCTAATGACCCCTCATATGTTAATTAAAGCGATTACTTTTAAAGCTATGATTTCGTGATGAAAATTAACTGTTTAAAGTATTCATTATGATGATAGAAAGTAACTGGGACAAAGGACGCTGGGCAAGGCAACTTCGGACCTTCATTTTGCGTTCCCTCCAGGGGACCACCTAACGTCCCCATCACATTTTATTTAAGTCGATTTTTCGACGATCCTGTGAATAGGAAATGACAACAAATTAACATATTTCTTCTTTCCAAAATATTTTTCCGACCGTTTTTGGGTGTAAAAGCATTTCTGTCACAAAACAAGAGCCGGCTCGGTTAATTGATATATAATGCCTCGTAAGAAACAACGCCGTCCAGCTCACCTCCCTTAATTACGAAAAGATCCCACATTAAAAAGCAGTTAACCGCCGAACGGGAGGCGGCAAAAACCATCCCCACCCCGGGGGAGGAAAAACTGGAAGAGGCTGTTGCTGGAGTAACTGAGAGAGAAGGGGATAATTTTCTCGACCCGGCCGGACTCGAAGGGGTGCCGCAGCTGTGGGAAAAGAAAGCGGACCCCATCTATTCTTTTTGGAATTGGATTCTTCTTATGAAGATCTGTATTTCGTTATCGAAATGACTCGTATCGAAGATACCCGAGTACTCTAAGGACTTAAAGCCACTGATATAAAATTGAAAAATAATTTAAAAAAAAAAAAAAAAAATATATATATATATATATATATATATATATATATATATATATATATCTTAGACAAATCATTAATTTTTTTATTTGTTTTTTTAAAACGTACTTTTATGCTGCTAAGGTTAATCCAACGATGCTACAGTGGATATCTTAAGTTTTATTATGAAAGGAATCTTGGGCGAGGCAACTTCGGACATTTTGCATCCCCTCCAAAGGACGGCAAAGTCAAGGAGTTTTTACTCCTTTTTAATAATCCTAGGGCCACCTAGCGGGATGCGAACCCTCGATCTTAAGTATTTTAAGCTGCTGTGCTATTGACTACAACACTGCAGGTAGCCCCGAAAATTATTAAATTATCCGAAAATTTTTGTTATAATAACAATTATAAGGGACTGTTGGAACAACGATACTAACGCAGTTTTTTTTTTCTCTCAATCATAATCTATTAATTAGAACCCTAAATTCGATACTTATCATTCATTAAAAAATAACTAAATTAAATATTCGTTGCAAATATGTGGCGCCTATACACTGCGAAGCAGGCATCTTTGTCAACAATTCAATCTTTCAGTTACATCTTATTTGGTCACTCAACTTGTTAACAAATAGACACATGATTCAAGAAAATTACAAAATTTATGTTTAATTAATCAAAATCACAAATTTAAATCTAATCATGCTCTGATTCCGGTCAGAAAATAAGACTAAGCTGCTGCCTTATTATAAACAGTATTTTTTTTTTTTTAAATTACCCTGTTTTGGAGTTTGAATTTCAATATTTTAGTAATTAAAAGAATATACTCTATTGTTTCAAACTATATTCGGAGTCACCCGTGGTACAGTGGTTAGCATGGCGACCTACAGTACTAAAGGTCGCAGGTTCGCTTCTCGCGGTGGCCATAGGATTTTTTAGTGGGAGTAAAAAATGCTTGGCTATGCCGTCCCTCGGATAGGACGTAAAATGGATGTCCCGAGCCTATAGGGTGTCAGGAACTCGTTAAAGATACCTATCCTAATTATACCTGGATAGGCAAAATTTAGGACTCCCACTGTAGCATTGTCTGATTAGCCTTTCTAGCATACAACACCATGAAGTGACTTTTATACAACAAGTTGAATTATACAAACAAACAGACAAACATCAAACTATATTTATTTATATGCATATTGTAACGTGAAACAAACCATAAAAAAACATGGTTTAGAATAGTTCTAGACTTGTTGAACAAACTGTTCTTAATACATATTTGTGACTACGATGTTTCAGTACCATCTACGCTTGTCTAGAAACTTCCAGGCTGTTTGTTCTTCTTACGACTAAATACAAGGAGCGGTGGACTGGAGAATTAAGTCTTGCTCTAAAGCTCAAGTCATATTGTTATTTTAGTGTTACATTGTGATAATTTTTGTAACCTCTTTAATTATTTGTGTTTTCTAGTTTGTGTAGCACTGAAAATTAAAATTTTCGTTTAATAAAAATTGTTTAACCCACATAAGTGTTACAATATATAAAAATATTTTATTTTCGTTGGAGCATGAATTGAATAGACTAAAAAATCTAAATTTAAAATAGCGCCTCGTGCCACTAATCCGCGAGAAATAGTAATAAATTTTATTTATATTTTAATGACACTTTTGAAAATGATAATTTGTTTCTACGCCAGTTTCCTGTAACTGAAAATAATCCCCTCTTTTATGTTATCATCCCCTTTTAGTAAACTCCTCACATCTACAAGGCGTCTTTATTTTCGTTTGAGCGTTCCTCTTTGGCGGTCTCACTTATTTCCAATTAGTGTTTTCAAAGTTGTTTTGTTTCCCTTGTCTTGAAATAATTCTAATTAGTGACAAAGCGTTCCTTTTGCCTCGGTTCTATTCTCGAAGAATATAAAGAAACGTTTGACAGCCGAGTTGAGAAGTCTATAGATATATGCCCTGACAATTTAAGTTATATTTGTTATTATAATTATACATAACATAAATCGTATTAACATAATTAATAATTGTATTATATATTTATGAAGATAAGGCTGTCAGATTGAAATGAATTCATTAAATATTAACATGTACGTGCAAAACATTCGATAATTTTTCAGAATATTTTATTTCATACAGCTTAATATGATTAGTGATTTTACACTCGAAATAGCTCATATTTACACATGAGGTCAATTAATTCTCATTTGTTTGATCGAGACAAAAATATCATTGTCAGTAAAATAATGTAAAAGGATATTATTGTGTTCAACAACAGATTTATAATAATGTTATAATTACAAAAACAAAAGCGTATTTGAATAATTTTATTGACTTAAAATTAAAACAGACAAGTATCAAACTGCGAATCAGAAATGAAATTAAACTTAACAGTGACAGAACCTTGACTCAGAAGTAACCGCATTATTCGATAACTATTGGATCGGTTACCTTTTATATCTGGTCAGCTAAGGAACCAACCAGAAAGACCTAGAACGATCCAAACATGTGATTGTGTACTATTGATAGGAACCGTTCTATGAAATGCTAGAACTTTGTTGAGTTACAATGTAACATAAATAAACTTTTTTTTTCTTCCGTTAATATGAAATTTTGCAATAAATTTCACTTGAGATAATCCCAAATCAAAAGTGACACTATGGCTACCCCCGAACTTAGGCGAACAGATGAAGTACCCGAACATTACATAGAATACCCGAATAGTATTCGGGCAGGCTGTTCAAGGGTAAATTTCGTACAGTTTAAAGGCACAATTATATCATTATATGTCTGTTTTCAGTGGCAACGTGTATTATCTAACGCGTTTGCGCACTCACTTTTCTTTTAGTAAAGTTAAATTCTATCTTTGAAGGATTAAAAAAATAAAATAAAAAAAACCACAGCCCTCCTCTGAAATCCGCAGATCGTTGTCCAACATATTTAATGAAACCTTTGAGAATACCGACAAGATTAAGTCCTTCATAAAGACGCTACTGTTACTAGAGAGAGCAGTTGAGTTCCTCTGCGTAATTAAACATCTTAGGGTACGCAGGACTTTCTCATTAGCTGATGAAAGAGAGAAATATATATATAAAAATTAGGGAAAGGTAATTCAGGTCCCGATGAAAGGAAGTCGAGGATGAAAGGGATAGGCATAGTAGATATTAAAGCTGAGTTTGAGGAAGGGAAGATTGCGCGGGTCATTACCGAACGAGGATCGTCCGGAGCGTCCAAGAGTCCTCTTCGTAGAGGCCTTTTAATGTAAGTAATAAGTTCTCTTTGGGTAGCAACGCTCTTTGGAGAGCATGACATTCCACTAAACTCGTGGTTTTTGGGTTCGTAGTCTGGTAGGTACCAATTCTATGCGATGTCGGATATTTATTAAGATACCTATCCTAATTATACCGGAATTGACAAAATGGGAGTGAAAAATCCTTGACTATCCCGTCCCTTGGAGGGGACATAAAATGGAGGACCCGCACATCTATGTCAGGTACTCGTTACATATCCTCATCTAATTATACGTGGATAGGAAAAATGTAGGCGTCGTCTTATTAGCCTTAGTAGGATAAAGGGGCGTTAAGCAAACAAAACAAAGTTCCAAATTATAATGAAATATGTTAAGAATAGATATTTAAAATTTTACCATGCAGTAGATCGATTTTGACAGTAACTGGGTAAATCTGATAGGACGTAAAATGGAGGTCCCGAGCCTGTTCGTCATGTAGGTAAGGACCTCATTAAAAAGAATCTAACAGGATTGACGATGAATTTAACAAATTTTTGAATTTCTAGAACTTTGTTTGTTTGTTTAATGCCACTATATGCCACTAAGGGTAATCGGACGATGGTGCAGTGGGAGTCCTCAGTTTTCAGTGTCAGTCAGGTACTCGATAAAGATCCCTATCCTAATTATACCTGGATAGGCAAAATTTAGGACTCCCACTGTAGCATCGTCCTTATTAGATTAGCCTTAGTGGCATAAAGTGGCGTTAAACAAACAAACTGTTTTCTCTTTTTGAAAAAGGAAAAAATAGAAACATAAAAAAGGAATTAAGAAACTCGTATTCGTCGATTGGTATCAAATGTTTACCATATACTCAATTATGCACCGAACAATGCTACCCAAAAGGGAAATACCAACCAATCAAATAGAATTGAGTGGGTGAACGACATGCGCATTTTACGTCCTATCCAAGGGACGGCATAGCCAAGTCCTAATATAAGGACCTCAGCATAGCCACTTCATTTAGAACTTTAAATTCACTTGATGAAAAATCATGTTTTTTGTGATTTGATATTGTTGAAAGGTATTGGGAGATATGTCTCTTAATCTGAGTATTGATTATTAAGTATAGAAGAAACTTACAGTAGCTTAGTGTTGACTCAGCCAAGACTTCACCAATTGCACTGGTGAACTATAAAAAGTATCATATTATCTCTGCCTGTTCCCGTCCTGTAGTACTTCCTCATCCGCAAAACAGTTTTAGGAGCACGTACATGTAGTACTAGTTCAACAAATAGGAGCACTCCCGACTCCATGCAAATCGTATCGACCTCCCTCGCTACGAACATAACACTCCGGAGGATAACTTACATCGCCGCCAGGTCTAATTGCCGGCTGACAGATGAGGTAATTAGTGTCCGTCCATAGGCTGTCCTCGGAGGGTCGAACTAATTGGGATACGGTCGTCCCTGCTGCAGGTAGTGCGATGGTATCTTGACGATCAGGATGAGTCGACTCCCCGTTGTGTGGATACCTGGCAGTTCTACATGGCAGGTGTCCGTCCCACCTCGCATTCTTCCGACACTACATTCCACACCGTGTTTTGATATTAGTAACACTCTTTTTACATTTTTTTTTTTTTTTTTTTACGTTCCTTATATCTGTCAAAATTATAATCATTCTCTGTCAAAACTCTCTGAAAGACAATGTCCATAGTGATTTGAGTTGAATTGATCGGGGATGATAAATCTCTTTCACAGGTAGGTACAATCTCACTCTCATGGATGGGCTTTTTTGCCGTTCATCTCAACTCGAATCTTCTAGCCCTTATAAAGTTGTAAAGATTGTTAATATTATTTAAACATATACAAACATTATGCTTAATTGGATCATATTACAATAATGCTTGGAAAATTATCAGTGCTAGAAGATGAGATTAATTATAGATACCAACAATAAAAAGTAGCAAAATAATAGAAACGAAATCGAACTGATGGTATGTTTACATGAGGTAAGTACTTTAGAAATCTAATAATTTATATTTTGCACAATTAGTCGTCATGTAGCCTCTTTAGGATTTCCTCAAAATAAACCTTTTGAAGTCGGCAAACTAGCCCCTATCACCTCTCATCTTATAATTTTCCCCTCAGTATGTGTACTACTCTCACCTCAACAAGGTAAATTTTATTTTTTACCTTAGCCATATTTTGTTTTACCATGTTCACCAGCTGCTTATTTTCATATTTCATGTTTTATAATTATTAGATTTCATAATTACCCATGCTATGTAATTATTACAATCAATTGGATTTTATTACTTCTTATTTTTACTATCTGTAATTAATCTCATCTTCTAGCAATCTACATAAATAAAGATGAAATTCTGTTTGTTTGTTCTTTTTGAAATCCATACCGTTTGTCCGAAATTCTCCAAATTTCGCTCAGTGGTTCTATGACACCAGGTGCGAACACCTGTCCATATTAAAATTGCATAACTTCAGCCAATCTCTTGGTATATTACAGCTTTATTGTTATAAAAATCGTTTTGATCTCGCTTTTCATTGGTTTTTACGAAACGACCGTATGAGTCGATAAAAATCTCAGTTTATAGATTTTATAGATTTGAAAAATGAAATTCTCCGGGTGAAACCGGTATATACAGCTAGTGATACTTTACATATTGCTCATATATTTGTCTTCATTTTATCCCTGATGGAGATCCACATGTTTTGATCGAAACGTAGGCCCAAGTAAAAAACTTCTGACAGAAAACCCTGATAATTTATCGTCTTTTCTTAAAGAAAACAGTTAACCATTAAACACCGCTAAATTTTATATATTTCTTATCGAAACTGTGAATAGTGTTTTTACTTTTAAAACGTAAATAGATGTAATCATCCGTTCTGAGAACTGAGGCTCGAAACATTCCGTGAATCTTTTGTTGACATTTTTTTTTTTTTTTTTTGTTCTTAAGTTTTCATTAAAAATCTCCCCGTCTAAGGTTCTTCACCTTTATTGATCACATTTAATCAGTCTCTGTTCAATCTTAACCCTGACAATGAAATCTCCTTTTAAACCAAGAAATTCGAAAGTATTTAAAAAAAAAAGAAGAAAATATTGAAATTATAAGAGATATTGAAAAAGTTCTTCGGCAAGACCGAACAGCGAGCAGAGTTTGATTGAGCCATCAAGATGCGATGCTAGGCTGGTCGAGTTCATTGACCCTGGATACTCGCACCTCTTCCAGACAATAGAACTCCTCGAGGAGGCTACTTCTAGATTAGCTGCTACTCCAGGTCGTCTTAGCGGTGGTTACCGACCCGATGATATCAAGATTACGAGTTCGAATCCCTGTGTCGGGGGCATTTAACTTGACGTGGATTCCAGGGCCTACCAAAAAACAACAAAAATAAGAAAACCTCAGAATCGATTATATTTAATTTCTATCATCATCATCCTCTTTCCAGTATCCTTCATATTTATTTTTAATTTTTTTCAAACTCTTTAAAGCCATAAAAATAATAAAATCATCAAGCCATCTATATTGTATGGATGGCATACTTCGCAGAAGAATAGGTGTATGAAAGTACATCATGGCTTTCATATTTTTTCAGTTCTCTATACAACTGCGCAAAGTATGGAGCCTGTGCGATAGCACTTTTCTCTATCCTTCATATTTATTTTTAATTTTTTTCAAGCTACACGAAGCCATCAAAATAATAAAACCATCAAACCAACTATGTTATATCGATGGCTTACTTAGCAGAAGAATAAGTGTATGAAAGTTCACCATGGCTTTAAGATTTTTTTAGTACTCTAAACAACTGCGCAAAGGATGGAGGTCCCGAGCCTGTGCGATGTCAGCTACTTGTTAAAGGTACCTATCCAAATTATAATTGGATAGACAATATTTAACGCTCTCACTATAACTTCGTCCTGTGGCAGCAAAAAGCTACTTTAAATGAACAAACAAACGTGTTCTTCGTTTTTAAGATATTTTCATGTACAATAATAACCTGATATAAAAATTTGCCGCTACGGAGAAAATGGACATATTTTCAGTTTTTGTATTTTTTTAGTTCACTAAAATAGAGAACCTTTAATGGTATTTATCCTAAAGTTAGTTTCTATGTACTTAGCAATTCTGCGAAGCCGTCTCAGTTATATCGATTTGTTTGTTGGTTTTAATGTCACTTAATGCCACCTAGGCTAATCGGACAATGCTACAGTGGGAGTCCTAAATTTTGCCTATCCAGGTATAATTAGGATAGGGATCTTTAACGAGTACCTGACATCATACAGGGTCGGGACCTTCATTTTACGTCCTATCCGAGGGACGGCATTGACAAGGGTGTTTTACTCCCATTAAAAAATCCTAGGGCCACCTCGGGACACGAACCCGCGACCTTTAGTATAGTATGTTTCTATGCTAACCACTACACCACAATAAAAAAAGTTATATCGATTATATCAGTTACGACATGAGTTTCACAGTTTTTTTTTTATTTATTAATAAATAAAATTTAAATTCTTAGATAATCTAGAATTTGTTCAGCTATTCGACTATATATAATATTGTAACTTGAAACGAAATCATATGATTTTGTCTGCTACATTGAAAAGAGTTACAGAGTTTTTGTTGTAACAGTAACATATTATTACATAATGACATGATCTGGTTCTACGCCCTTCTGGAATGTTCGATTTCGTACTAAATATAAGAAGCAGTGGACTAGAGGCTTAGTCTTGCAATTGAACATCGAAGCATATGGTTTATTTTTTATGTAACTGTTTTTTCACTTGTTACTTCCAACGGTTAACCAATTAATTAACGAGATATCTCGCACTCTCTCAATATGTCGAAGATAATAAGTCCTCGCTAAGACAATTCAATCCCCCCCTCGTCTTCGGTAACACAGTTACCGGGGTCCCTTTTCATCTTCACACCTCGCCCTTTATCTTCGGCGGACCCCTCTGGAGAGGAAGCGGGGGAAAACAAAGGAGAACGGGGATAACGAAAAAGAAAAAAAAAAAAAAATCACTCGCCCTAACACCCTCGAAGAATTCACTCGAGAGCGGATTGAGTTATCTTCTAATGCAAAATATTTGACTCAAGAGAATTTTCGTCATCGCACGGTCCTCTAAAAGCCATCTTGTAAAACTTTTGTCTCGGTTCTAATGGATTTAGGAAGACAGCGCCTTTCCGATTACCAGGGCTTTAAGATGTTCGCTTTGAGCGTCCTGTCCTCTCTCAAATCCAGCCATTAACCATCAAAGAGTCTCGGGGAATTTAATATTGTTTTCCATTCCTCACGATATTATCCATTGTTTCCTATATTTTTAGGTAATTGTCTTTCTTAAAATTGTTTTTATTCCTTGAAAGAGAAATGAAAATAAAATAAATAGAAACATCCTCTTTAGTTGTATCTAAATCTTGTTATTTAGGATAAAACAAAAGTATTTGATTATCTTGTGGGAAATATAACCAAAACAAGATAAATTATTCTTACGAAAATAGTATAAGAAAATACTTTGATGGTTAACTTTCCTTTTGTATTATGAAGGAGAGAAAATAGTACTTGAATATTTTTATAATAACTTTGTTTATTAAATAAAATTCAAAGGATAAAAGAAAAAAAAATATGATACAAATAAATATATATATATATTATTTTTCAGAGAGATAACTTCAAGGTTGATTAACACGTTCACGTGTACCACCGGTGGCTCACACTTGAATGCCGCCTCTTCCAAATAATTAGACCTTTAACACTTTGACTGCTGAAAAAGAATACCTGAGAGTCACGCTCTCGTTTCGACACAATTCTAATATTTAATTCCCTGACAAGAGAACAGTTTACTCGATTTCAGATGGCATGACAGCCAAAGTTTTGACATAGCTGAAAATTAAAATAATAAAAATATTACATAAATTCATTTATTTTTATTTTTATTTATAATTACAGTACCGGTCAAAAGTTTACACTCACCCTTAGATTTCGCAACATAAATAAGTAACAACATTTTATTTATTGGACAACTTAACAACTATAATTTTATTCTTAATTTATTTATAACTAGCTTTAATATCCCGGTTTCACCCACGGAATTTTGAAAACAATGAGAAAAGCCGTGGGTCCAGAAAAGTTCGTTAGGACAGGAATGAGATTTTTTTTTTACTCCAACGGTTGATTTCGTAAAAATATAATGTAAAGCGAGATCATAACGATTTTTATAACAATAAAGAATATACCCAGAGATTGGCTGTTATGCAATTTTAATATGGACAGGTGTTCGCACCTGGTATGAAAGAACCACTAAGCGAAATTCGGAGAATTCAGGACAAACTGTATGTATTTCTATAAAGAACAAACTAACAGAATTTCATCTTTATTTATATAAATTGTATTTCGAAACAATCATATAATTTTTGAGATGTTATCTCTTGAGTTACAATTATTTTTTTAAACTTGAAGGTTGTGAATTAAATACAAGTGAGTCTAAACTTTTGACCGGTACTGTATATTCATATACTTATAAACGTATAACCATTTATTTTTTAATAACATTATAATTAATACCTTATTATAAACATAACTAGTAAGATAGTATTTTTTATTGTTTATTTTATTATTTTTGGATTGCCAATACTGCATAATGCCCTAAAAGAGAGCGATAAGCATTAAACTGTCCCGGCGTGAACGTGTTAAAATAGAAATTGATCGGTTGTCTTTCAATTATCGGTTGGGATTAAATATGTTTAAATTATTGTTTCAGCTTAATAACTTTTTCCTATTCACTAAACTTTATATTCAGACGCATCAAAACCGAAGTTTTAAACAAAATTTGTACTATTTTTACTTTATATCTATATAAATAAAGATGAAATTCTGTTTATTTGTTCTTTATAGAAATCCATACCAAATTCCAATTCTCCAAATTTCGCTCAGCGGTTCTTTGATATCAGGTGCGAACACCTGTCCATATTGAAATTGCATAACTTCAGCCGATCTTCAGCTGATATTCTTTGTTGTTATAAAAATCGTAATGATCTCGCTTTACATTGGTTTTTTACAATAGAAATATGAAATTACCCGGGTGAAACCGGGATATACAGCTAGTATATAAATAAAGATGAAATTCTGTTTGTTCTTTATAGAAATCCTTACCGTTTGTCCTAAATTCTCCAAAATTCGCCCAGTGGTTCTTTGATACTAGGTGCAAACACCTGTCCATATTGAAATTGCATAACTTCAGCCGATCTTCAGCTGATATTCTTTGTTGTTATAAAAATCGTAATGATCTCGCTTTACATTGGTTTTTTACAATAGAAATATGAAATTACCCGGGTGAAACCGGGATATACAGCTAGTATATAAATAAAGATGAAATTCTGTTTGTTCTTTATAGAAATCCTTACCGTTTGTCCTAAATTCTCCAAATTTCGCTCAGCGGTTCTTTGATATCAGGTGCGAACACCTGTCCATATTGAAATTGCATAACTTCAGCCGATCTTCAGCTGATATTCTTTGTTGTTATAAAAATCGTAATGATCTCGCTTTATAATGGTTCTTTACGAAATCGACCGTTTAATTAGAAAAATGAAATTCCCCGGGTGAAACCGGGATATGCAGCTATGATCTATATAAATAAAGATGAAATTCTGTTTCTTTATAGAAATCCATACCAGGTGCGAACACCTGTCCATATTAAAATTGCATAACCTCAGCCATCTTCAGCTGATATTCTTTATTGTTATGAAAATCGT
The DNA here is from genome assembly GCA_911387785.2 of Aelia acuminata. Classification (NCBI taxonomy): domain Eukaryota; kingdom Metazoa; phylum Arthropoda; class Insecta; order Hemiptera; family Pentatomidae; genus Aelia; species Aelia acuminata. Next base: position 122,016,104 of record OU426983.1, on the reverse strand, counting down.
AATGATCTCGCTTTACATTGGTTTTTTACAATAGAAAAATGAAATTCCCCGGGTGAAACTGGGAAATAAAGATGAAATTCTGTTCGTTTCAAATTTCGCTCAGTAGTTCTTTGATACCAGGTGCGAACACCTTTCCATATTAAAATTGCATAATTATATTGGTTTTTACGAAATCGGGCGTTTGAGTCGATAAAAGTCTCACTTTATAGATTTAAAATATGAAATTCTCCGGGTGAAACCGGTATATACAGCTAGTTATTTATAAAATGGACGTCAGAAAAATATTGAAAGAAGGTCTAGAAGCTTATCCTAACTTATTCAAAAGCGAAACTAGCGCTATCCCCAAACACACAGACGAACAGATAAACTGTCTGTTCGTGTCTTATTTAGACTAGCCGAACACGGTGAGGTTCGCACTGTGCAAAGGCACCTTTAAAGAATTATAATAGTTTATTCAATGTAATTGATCCACCATTCAACGTTTAATTGTCTTCAACATTGGATTAACTACCTTTACTTTGTAGAGTGTCAGTATAGCAGAACATTCTAGAAACCACATATCGGACCTAGGATTCCCTAAAGGTAGGAACCATCCGAATTTCGACAGTGCTCTACTAATTGACAGTGGGATCCCTGATTAGACACCAGCTAACTTGGAGCAGTTAATAGCCGTGTAGTGCAGTATAAAGGAGAGACAGTAGCACCTGTAATTGCAAGCGATTAAGGACGCTCGTAAACGTGTGTAGTTCCATTTACCTGGCTAAAGAGCGAGTTCCCTTATAATTTTAGCCTATAATTTCAACCCACCCTCCTTCATCTCTCTCTCACTCTCTCTCTCTCTCTCTCTCTCTCTCTCTCTCTCTCTCTCTCTCTCTCTCTCTCTCATATAATGTTCCATCAAATAACGACTAGGTAAAATATTTGATCAAAAACCGTTTACCATTTGGGGCAGTTAGTAAGTAACAGTGGTACTAACTGTAACTGAAAACACGTAATAAACTAAATGATTACTTATTATAAAACGTATATACACTTCTTTAAAATTTTCATATGTAGAAAAATCTGGTGCGTGCGCGCAACACACAACTTTCACTTACCAACTTATTTAGATTAGAAATTGACGTGTTTTGTTAATTGCCACTTCACAAAGTCACAAATCTTTCCACATTCATTTCTTATTTTTTCCTTTTATGAGTAATTTAAAACAAACGTGAAAATGATACAAAATTTATTAAGTAAAGAACCCCCTCCATTTGATCAATGTTGATGAACTTTTTACAGTCATATCTCGGGCATATTAATACATCAAATACTCAGTTTGATCAAAATCGTGAAAACCGTTTTTGATTAAATAAAAAAAAACACGTGAAAATGAGACATCATTTATTCAGTAAAGTGTCCCCTCCAATTGATTAATTTTGATGAAATTTTTACTGTCACATCGCGAGCACATACATATACTAAATACCAAGTTTGATCGAAATCATTAAAGCCGTTTTTGGGTAAATGAAAAAAAACACATAAAAGTGGGACACAATTTATTAAGTAAAGTACCCCCTCCGGTTGATTAATTTTGATGAAATTTTTACAGTCGTATCTCGGGCATATAAATAGATCAAATACTCAGTTTAATCAAAATCGTTAGAGCCGTTTTTGAGAAAATCGAAAAATACTTAAAAAGTTATTAAATAAAGTACCCCCTCCCTTTGAGCAATTTTGATGAAATTTTTGCTGTCACGTCGCGGGCATATACATGCACTAAATACCCAATTTCAGGTTCGCACGGTTTATAGTTTTTGAGCTAGTCTGTTCACACACACACACACACACAGACACACACACACACACAGACCATTTCGCGGGACTTGGTTAATTGGACTCAGGGGACCCCAAAACGTGTATTTCCGTTGAAAACCGGAAGTCGAAATTTTTCACGATCGCAATACTTCCACTTACTATATATTTTATATATAGGTAAGTGAAAGTAAAAATGATTTCCAGAACTCAAAACACTTTAAAAACAAACAAAATAAAAAAAGTAAGTATTTTTATTTTATTTATTTATTGCTTGCAAAGGAATTCTCCTTATAGCAGGAGCAATGGCCATGCACAATATTTGTTAGTAATTGTTAGTAGGTACATAATCTAATAATCCATAATATAATACCTTATGATAACTATAGAACATATTATAATATACTAGCTATTATATGCCGGTTTCACCCGGAGCATTTCATTTTTTAAATCTATAAAGTGACACTTTTATCGTCTCAAATGGTCGATTTCGTAAAAACCAAGCAAGATCAAAACGATTTTTATAACGATAAAGAATATACCCAGAGATTGGCTCAAGTTATGCAATTTTAATATGGACTGGTGTTCGCACCTGGTATCAAAGAACCACTGAGCGAAATTTGGAGATTTTAGCATTAACGGTATGGTTTCTATATAGAACAAACAGAATTCCATCTTTATTTACATAGATTATAGATGTATAACCCGGTTTCCCCCTAGAGAATTACATTTTCTAATGATACGGTCGATTGAACCACTGAGCGAAATTTGGAGAATTTAGGACAGACGGTTTGTATTTCTATAAAGAACAAACAAACAAACAAACAGAATTTCATCTTTATTTATATAGATTATATATCAATAGACCACACTATAAACGGCAATAAACATTGAAAACATGTAAAAAAAAGAAAAAATAATAATAACAAAAAAGATGCAGCAGAGATATACAAACATAATTACAATAAATATATTAACATAAATCTAAAACATATTTGTATAAAATGGTATAAGTAATCACAGCAGCACACTAAACTAAAAATGAAATATAGGACTTTTATAAGCACATTTCGGTGGATATCTTATGACTTGGGGAGATGGTGTTTATGATCATTAAGCCTATCAGTTAGTTGTATATTGGTGTAGGAGTGCGGAGCGGTATTTAAGTATCTTATTCAGCAGTTGGTATAGTTGTATCAGGTCATATTTACTATTGGATGAAAGTGTATCGTGAAGGAATTCTATTTCACTATTGGATGTTGCTAGTTCCGGATAATATTGAGCTCTAATATCGATGTATATTCGGCAGTTGATTAGTAAGTAGTATATGTCTTCATTGTCGTATGTGTTACATAATAAACTTATGAGTAATATTGTTTATAATGAACTTCATGGAATATTTACTGACAGTTTTAATCTGGGTGATGGTTCGTTGTAAAGGGAAATGAATGTTGACGGTTAGATGGTTCTGGGGGGATCCGGATATATGAGTGAGGTTACTGTACATAGGGCAGCAAGTTGACACCTATACATTTTCGAGGTCCATATTTTTTAATTGTGATAAAAAAGTAAGTATTTCTTTATATTTAACATTATTTTCTAGAAAATTGACACAAAGCACCTACTTATGCAAAAGTATAATCAAACGAAATATCCATGTTGAGGATTATTTATTCGGGGAAATATTAAGCCTGAAAATAATTTCATTCTCTCGCTCGGCTCCTAATAACACATTCCTCTAAAGTTAACTCAAAACTCGGCAAAATATTTACAGCTTTCCCATTGTTCCAGCTCACAAAGAGGAGAGGTTTAAATAGCAAGTGGAAATTACAAATAATACATATCGGTGGAAATGGGTAGGGAAAACACGAAGGCCTATTAAACAGAAAGCAAGCTAAACAATACAGGCCCCCGTAAATCGTCGAAGTCCATGTATCCTCTTAAATATTATTTTCCCCATCAACTCGACGATTTTTTGACAAGTTTATTTTATATTTTGTGTTTTCCTCGTTTAGCAAATCTTTACTTCTGTTGTAAAAGCTTTGCTTTGTACCTATATATGTAAGTATATAAATTGAAACTAAAACTTGAGGTACGATTATCAAACAGTGGAAGTTATAAACATCAACGTATAGCTAACACGTTTTAATAACGCAATGCTTCAAAAATGTGTTATTTTTAGTTATGATGATCTTCTCAATCCTTGCAATCCATTCAAGCTACATTTATGCATTTTTTAACAAGAACGTCATAATTCAAAAGGAAACGTTTAAAAAGTTTATTCAGTTATTTCTCGGTCATGATAAAATGAAAATTATTATTATAATTTTTTAAATAATTTTTATAAAAAGAGAAAAGATCGGCCTTATTCGATAGTTAAGTCGATTATAGCCGGATTCGAACCCTGATTTCCTTATCACTGCTAAAGCGCTACTGCCACTTCAGCTACCAGGCTCATATCCTGGTCAAGTCAGTCCTTTCTCTAATAATGTGCCTACGAAAAAAAATTAATAACAAGATAAATGCTGCTTAATTTACAATGAGACATGAACGAAAGTAATTCACCCAACAAATAAGTAATTACAACCTATGAGTAAGTAATTAGTTAAAAAATCCTGTTGTGATCATTATTTTTCAGTAAAACATTTACAATAAAAATTATTATGATTTTTCTGCAATACTTTTTCAAATAAGAAATATATATTTCAATATCTTCAATGATATATTTTGATTCTCTAGTTGTAAGTGAAGAATATTAATACTAACTTTTAGAAACATCTTTATTTTCGAAATGCATTAGAAATTAAGACTCACAAAAAGTGTACAATAATAAATAATTTTGGCTTATATACTAAAATACTGTGTTGAATAATATTTGCTGTTTGTAAACGTTTTTCGTTTACAAACGAACAGTTTAAATAAGTTAAACGAACAGTTTAAATAAAATCCTTAATATACCAAACCAAGGCCGTACCCAGGATCAAAACGAGGGGGTGGGCAAGCTAAAAACTTGGATGGGGGGGGCAAGCTATGGTCGTTCAGCTTGCAACACCTTACCGCGGAAAAGGTAATTGAAACCAAAATTATGAATAATTATAGCAGTGCTTGATCAACTAAGTTATTACAATTATTTGCTTGAAAAAATGTATTCTATTATTGCTTCCTGTCTTAAAAGCCTAAAAAATTATTGCTTCCAGCTTTCCAGGGGGGGGGGGTAGCTGCCCCCCGCTGGGTACGGCCATGTACCAAACCCCTAAATAATTATCGATTTTAAACCCTGTTGGATGTTATTCGTAGCTGGCCCTTTAATAATCAAGGTATTTATGTGTGAGGGAGCGGGGTAGCCCACTGGTAAGGCAGTGGACTGCTGTGCTTAAGGTCCCGAGTTCGAATCTGACATGGCTTATGATATCTTTATTATTCGCCACAGTTCGTCTCGTGGGCCGAGAGACCCTCCTGGGGCAAACCCAGCCTCTATAAAGTGGGAACCCTTAATTGAAAAATTAAGGGGAAAGAACCTGGCGGTTGAGCGTGATCACGGTCAAATCACCTCCTTGCACGACTGCTGACCAAGAAACGGTACTCTCCCTTACATAGTACTGCACCCAAGACCCTTATGGGTTGTAGTGGTACAGTTTTTTTTTTTTTTTTTATTTATGTGTGTGTTATGTTAAAAAATTTCTCCTGTAAGCCGCATGAGGAATTTCATTATTAACAGTTAAATGAACAAATAACAAAAACAAATTTTTTCAACTGATTAGAATCGTTTTGACATGTAAAGACTAAAATTGAATCTCTGATTTATGTTACATTTTTTTTTTGTTTCTGTTTGACAGAATATAAACGCCCCAATCACAAACAGCCGCCCCCACTCGGAGAGGCATGACTATTTCCCTAATTGGTCGACAATCTCTAGGGGGCCGACCAATGAGATTAGCAGATTGGATGGGGGGTGAGTCAGGCCGGGCGGTGTAGGGACCCACTTTTTAATCGGAGAGTCCTAATAATTCGATAAGCCAATCCCGGAGTGTGTGCTGGTTCGATTCACTACTCGGATGGCACTGAACCCTTCCTGTCCGGCTCTATAAATATTAGATTGCTTCCGGTTCGACTGTTCCAGTAGACGTTAATGGGAGGATATTGGCGTTTGAGCTCTGATTATACCGCCAACTAAAATATACATCGTCCCCCTTGGTTTTAAATCCTTCTTGGATATCATCTATGTTTTATTAATTTAAAAAAAAAAAACCTTTTTTTTTATTCTTAGAATATATTGTTCGTGGGAGCGGGGTAGCCCACTGGTAAGGCAGTGGACTGCTGTGCTTAAGGTCCCGAGTTCGAATCTGACATGGCTTATGATATCGTTATTATTCGCCACAGTTCGTCTCGTGGGCCGAGAGACCCTCCTGGGGCCAACCCAGCCTCTATAAAGTGGGTACCCTTAATTGAAAAATTAAGGGGAAAGAACCTGGCGGTTGAGCGTGATCACGGTCAAATCACCTCCTTGCACGACTGCTGACCAAGAAACAGTACTCTTCCTTACATAGTACTGCACCCAAGAAGACCCTTTATGGGTTGTAGTGGTACAGGTTTTTTTTTTTTTATATATTGTTCGTGCGTTTAAACCTAAAATTTGAGAAAATTTTAGGTTTAAAAGAACCCTCATACCAGGAATATGGTATAGTTCAGTATCATGGGTGCAACCAATGGGGGGTGTTGGGGGCTGAAAGCCCCCCTCTACTTAGACAATAGAAAGAAACTACCATACCTAACTACGGTATGAACTAAACGCTGTCATCAAGGTAATAAAACATTAACGAAAACCAAGAAGGATATAAATCCAAGTGTAGATATATAATGAATGTCTATTTATATGGATCGGTATGCCTGTGTAACTATGGTATGCTGTCTAACGTATACAGTAGGACAGTATTACTCTATTTATTTTTTTAATAAAGAATTTCTCTCCATTCATATTATATCACTGGTATTTGGTAAAAAGGGGTCAATTCATCGAATGTGAAGCTTGTAGAAGAAACTGCGTAGAGTATTTACAGAGAACTAGTGATGCAGGGGTCTCTATTCGGTGCCAGTCAAACTCATTGGTATTCAACTATTAACCAGTTACTTAATCGGGTTCCTGCTTGTAACTGTTACCGGTCATGTGTCGCTATTCATTACTACCAATCACGTTTCGAATTGCCGCCTACGTAATACATAGCTGAGGTGTTCAAATTCCCTGCTGATTCAGGTTAAAATGCTATTCTGGATTTAGTTAATAGAACCATGAGAGGTTTAATCTATGCATCGTTATTTGTATTTTATCAAGTTTTTATTTTTATTAATATAAAAGTTTGTTTATCAAAATTGAAAAAAAAAAAAAATTCAGAAGACGAGACAATTTTATTTTAATTTTTATGATTTAAACCCTTTTGCCCAAACATGTATGATATTAAACCCCCATTTTTATATTTGTTGAAGTAATTATGAAATATAATTTAAAATTAGGGTTAAGTAAAATCGCTCTATAATGTTAAATAAATATATTTATTGTATATCTAATCTGTAAGAACTTATAAACACTTAGTAATTAACTTTTTTCTTTTGTTTTTTAGGTAAGGAACCAGTTTTATACTTGCTATATTTTTCGTTAACTATCCGTAAGTACTATTTTGCTTCTTTGGATATTTATTTTAAGATATTTCTAACTTTATTTTGAATATAATTCTTCAAAAAATCCAAAAAATAAAAAAATAGTTAAATATAAATTATTATAATTATTTCCTCTCCGAGATGAAAACGAATTCAATGCCTTCTCTTAATTTTTTATCATAATGATGGAACTAAATCAGCCGGATGACTTCTGTATGAGTCTATTTAAAAAATATATATATTAAAATAAATATGAGTGAGTCCAGGACTATTTAATTTCTTTGGTTCTCAGATTTTTACTTTTCGGTTTATTACTAGCAATATCATAGAAATATCAAATTATGAAGTATTTAATTTTGTATTTATTTATCCTAATTTTAAAATAATTATGTTGTTATTTTTTTTTTTAACTTCGTCGATTATACGTGACCTTCAAAGTTTATAAATCTCTATTAACTGAAAATTAAATAATTGTTTTGTTATATGTGTATATACATAATGGAGAAAATTATTTTTAAAAACATAGCGCGAGATTATTTTTATATAATTTAATTTTTTTATTTTTATAGAATCATTTTGCAAGTCCTGTTTTGTAGTGGATATGCATCGTACAATAAAACTTCTCATTGTCAGAACTTATAAAATGCAGAGCTGGGTTTTCGACGAGATTAATATTGACCAACAGTGCTACTGACAATTTCATTTCGCTTAAACTTTGCTTCATTTCCTGAATAATGAAGCTTTGTTTCAAATACGTCCGGGCAGGTTTTAATAACAACTAAATGAGTTTGGTTTTTGTTTGACAAATTTGAATGTATTCGGAATGTTCTGAAGGTAACCGCTACCGAAACTAATCCCGTTACTAGATGTTTCTGGTTCCGACATGCGAGTGAAACGAAAAGTTATTTCGATGGCGAATTTCTGCTTTTGATGCTTTCAACCCATTAAAGAAATTATCTGGAACTTTTATTGAAAGTTCATGATATTATATACCATCTATGAGTATAACCTATTTTTCTTATTTTTAATAGTTGGCTCTTTCTTCTGATTATTGATTGATATATTTGATATTTTTTTTATTAAATAATTTATTTTATTAAATATTTAGTTAATTTAATTTCCTGAACGTTAAGGGCATTTGATTAAAAAAATACCAAATAAGTACAGAAAAAAATGAAGTTCATTAAAAAGAATAAAAATGATAAATTTAATTTAAATTAGTATATATTTTTAGTAACTATCTACTTAGAATAATAAATAGTTTAAAAGAAGGTCACATGCGGTGTAGTGGTTAGGATAGCAAAGATCGCGGGTTCTTGTTCAGCGGTGGCACTAGGAATTTTCGAAAGGGAGTAAAAAAACATTCGGCTATACTGTCCCTCTGATAGGACGTAAAATGGAGGATGTCAAGTACTCGTTAAAGATCCCTATCCTAATTAAACCTGAGGATAGGCAAAATTTAGGACTCCCGATGTAGCATCAACCGATAAGCCTTAGGAGCATAAAAAGACGTTCAACAAAGAAACTAGCAAACAAACTTACAAGAATACAAATTTACCATTATTGTATATAAAAATACAAACTTTTATATTAATAAAAATAAAAACTTTATAAAATACAAATAACGATGAACAGATTAAACCTCTCATCATTCTATTAACTAAATCCAGATTAGAATTTTAACCTGAATCAGCTGGGAATTCGAACACCTCAACTATGTATGACGTAGGCGGCAATTCGAAACGTGATTGGTCGTAATGAATAGCGACACGTGACCGGTAACAGTTACAAGCAGGAACCCGATTAAGTAACTGGTTAATAGTTGAATACCAATGAGATTGAGTGGTACCGAATAGAGACCCCTGCATCACTAGTTCACTGTAAATACTCCATACACAGTTCCAACTAAACTTTTAACTCTATCTAATTTATATTTAAATCAATATAATTTTATATTCGCATTGATACTCAATTATTTCTTTAATAATTAATCATTTACAATAATTAGAATTACTAATTTGAGGTTAATTTTTTTTTTTTTAATATATTTCAGCCGTTTGACTATTTTCAGATACTTACTTCCTTTTAAGAAACAGTCAAAAATTAAGTCCATAAAATCTCTCTATATATAAAAGGCTTTGTCCTGACTGACTGAATCAACGCGGAGCAAAAACTACTAATATAGAAACTTGAAGTTCGGAATTTAGATTTTAAACGCGATGTAGATTTTAACCACTAAGAAATGAATTTCAAAAATGTAACCCCTAAGGGGTTTAAAAGGCGAAATTGTCGTTTAACTCTAACGAATACCTGTTTTTGCATTTCGAGATAAAATATCTAATTTGGACCCATTTTAAAGATCTTGATACGACGAGTTTAACTCGAGAGCTCCTGCTGGGCTTTGAAAACCATGTTTTAAAGTTCACGACGAGTAAGCAATTTTTCGTTTCGGCGGTTTTAGTGAAGTCTCTCTACTGCGCGTCTCCCTCTCTTCTACCGAGCAGGCAGCTCCCCCCCAACATTACACCTACCGGAAGCTCCGATTCCTGTTATGTTGTTAATATATAACATATGTTGTCAATATATAACATATTATATTAAATCAATACCAAGATAATGATCACAGAATTGATTTTAAAGGCTCGCGGGTAAAGCCGCGACGGGCAGTGCTAGTAATTATTATAATATTCAAATAATTGATCGATGAGATATCGAAATCCTCTATTTTTTTTTTTTTTTTTTTTTTTTTTTTTTACATTTTTATTGATGAAAATTGATTGAGGAGTCAATAGATTTTTTAAAATGTGAGAACGTTTATAGAAAAACCCTGAATATCGAAGCGATCTCCGAAACGTTGGTTGAAAATGTAATGTTGTGACTTGTTTTTTAATAAACTTATAAAAAAAACAAAAAAAAAAAAAACGATTATTTGAATTTAATTTCTAAGGTCACCAACAAAAATCAACTTTATCCTTTACAATAAATATTAGGATAGGGATCTTTAACGTATAAGCTCGCTAACTCCATTTTACGTCCTATATACGTCATTAGTTAGGAACAAGTTGGTTAAAAATGGACAATCAAAGAGAGCATTATCGACATATTTTATTGTTTTACTTCCAAAAGGGCTAAAATGCTGTGTAAGCTCGAATTTAAGAAATTAAACACTGAACGCCAGCGTTGGTTTGCTCGCTTTCGCTCAGGAAATTTTATTGTGCCAGATGAACCACATACTGGGCGTCCGACGACAAAATAAAGGCCTTAATCGAAACTAACCAGCATATGACAACTTGAGAGATAGCAGAGAAGCTCGACATATCAAATTCAACCCTTCAAAATTAAAACAGCATGGTTACGTAAACAAATTGAATGTTTGGGTTCCTCACGAGTTAAAGGATATCCTCCTCACCAAACGCATTAACATATGAGAGTCTCTGCTAAATCGTAACCAAAATGAGCAATTTCTAAAAAGAATCTTAAAAGTTGAAGAACAATGGATTGTTTATGATAACGTAGTCCGAAAACGATCATGTACCTAGCCAAATGAGCCCCCACAATCGACATCCAATATTCACCTAAGTCTACTTTGACTTATATAGCCAAGGATTTTTTACTACTTTTAAAAATTCCTAGGGCCACCGCGGGATTGAATTTGTACTGTATAGTGTTTCAATAATGTTCTGTTCTCTGTGGCTGACAATAGAGATGCCGCCATGAATGATAACTCAGGTTATTCTTAAACTTTCCAGAACGTTCCCTAAAACTTGTTCCGTAGATGTCGAAGAAGTTATATCTGCGTGACATCTCGGAGGAACAGAGAGGGATATAGAGGAAATGAATATAATAGAGTTAGAAGGGTACGAAGCTGTAAGTTAACTCGCCCCAGAAGAGAGTTAAGCGCGAGTCAACTCCTTTTCTTCTCTTCTTGAAGGGAGAGTTATGCCTAAATATGATAAGAGTAAGTTAAAGAGTGACACATGTAGCTCGGGGGAGGGTCTTAGGGGGCTTCTTGGGGGGGGGAGGGGGCTAACGAAGTTGCCTTGGGCTGGCAAAGCATAACCGAACGAACCTCCCTTCATCGGATTAGGGATCTCCTGGCCTTTTTCTTTTCTCTTCGGTTTGAATTACGCCCCTCCCCCCCCTCTCTCTTTCTCTTTTGTCTCAACTCTCCTTCTTGTCCATTGTCAGACCCCTTTGAACGGATTTGTCTTCTTCAAAAGGAATAATTTATCCTGTTTCCTTCCTTACTTCTTCTGGACTAGTGTTCCTAGTATTCCTTACTTATACCTTGTGTATCATTAAAGTAATGTTTTAATTATTCTTTAATAATAACAAAACTTTTGAATAAATATTTTATCTGAATAGAAAATGTTGGCCAGGGCTGGGATTCGAAACCGGGTCTCTGTATTATAATTCAGGTACCAAAGATCCTTTTCCCAGCCACGTTGTCTTGATCTCTTCAATGATACCCAAGAAATGGTTGATATCGCCACATTGTAGAGAATTAATCAGGACTGGGCATCGTCTAAAGGTGTGATCTAATAGACGGACTGTAATATGAAAAATAAGAAAAATATTTAAAAATTATATAAACAACATATTTAATAAACAATTTTCCTTTCAATACGAAGTCCTTAATAAAGCTTCTTACTGACTGAACCTCAAGAAAACTATACATTTGATCTGGGCAGTCAAGAAAGCATATTATATATATATATAGGAAAGATTGGCCTCTGGTTTGATTTGCCGGGAATCAAAACAGGGTCATAATGCCTTTCCTTCGCAGCGCTGTTATCACTATGCTAACTGTGAGGCAGATCAGAGCGGCATCAACCTCCCTTCTTTAACCGGCGTGTACCACCGGTGGCTCACACCATAATGCCTCCTCGGCCAAATAATTAGATCTTTAACACTTTGACTGCCGAAAAAGAATACCTCAGAGTCACGCTCTCGTTTCGATACAATTTTAATATTTAATTCTCTGACAAGAGAACAGTTACTCGATTTCAGGTGACATGGCAGCCAAAGTTTTAAGAAAGTAGAAATAATTTTTAGATAGCTGGAAATTAAAATAATGAAAATATGACGTGAATTCATTTATTTTATATTTATTTATATTTATATTCATATACTTATAAACGTATAACCATTTATTTTTTTTAATGACAATTATAATTAATACCGTAATATAAACATAAGTAATATGATAGTATTATTTATTGTTTATTTTATTATTGTTGGATTGCCAATACTGCATAATGCCCTGGAATAGCTCCCGTCCGATCGAGCGAAAAGCATTTAACATTCCCGGCGGGAACAAGGTTGGGAAAAAGATTTCACCATGGCATTGCCAAGAGCTATTCATTACATTGATTATATAATTATTACTTAAAAATAATAAAAAACTAATTTCCAACAAAAAATGTTTCATGGCGCCACTACAACGCATAAAGGGTTTGGGATCAGTACCGTGTTAGGTAGTACTGTTCCTTGGTAGAGGTTGTGCAATGAGATTTGACCGTGATCAAGCTCAATCGCCAGGTTTCCTCTTACAATTTTCAATTTAGGGTACTCACTTATAGATGCTGGGTTAGCCCTAGGAGGGTTTCCCAGCCATGTAATATTTTTTTTGTAGTAAGATGTCTGATATTTAACTTTATAAGCGTGCTGCTACCTGGTACTAAATATTTATTTATTTTTAGTTTTACTAAACACATTGTAAATTGGCCACGGAGTCCATCCACATCTTCTGACCGGATATTATTGGTCCACACTCTAGACAGCTGCGGCACGTCGCCTTAATAACAACATGGTGGCAATCTGTGACTTGGATCACCTGGATATTATTCCAGGTGTGCTCTAGTTATTTCGCTTTGTGTAGCATTAAGTATAGTTATATCTAATGTTAGGATATTATATCACAATCTAATGACGGCGGGAAATGATTAGGTGAAGAAATAACATTATCGACAACAATAACAGATGTACATTTTTTTTTCTCTTGTGTTTATTACGTACATTAGCTTCAAGAAGTTAAATTGTGGGTTGGTTCGGCGTACTCAATTCCAGCTATGATGAATAAATTTTTATTATGTTACAACAGCCGTGGATCTTAAAATCAGGATCTTATTAGATAATTACTTTATTAAGATGAATTCTGAATTGTTCACGCCGAATTTTTGGAATAAAGTTTTGAAATGACGTTGCTTAACTTTTTTTATCGTCAGGTCCGATGACAATTGACCAAATAGTCCTGTGTTCCGATGAAGTTTTTTTTTTTATAAATGTTGAGATGATTATGAACCAATGATTCTTATCTTTCTTTATAACCGGTTAATAATAATGAGTTTTGAGTTGTTATTCAGTTTTTAAGAATTTAAAAATAATTATACTTACTATAATATAATTATATAATATTATATTTTTATAAGAATATAAAAATAATTATACCCAACTTCGAATGATCTGCCTTCACGCAATCCTCCCACTTCCGTCTCGGCCCTCGGACGTTTCCCAGTCGGCCCCGTGCTTATTAATCTTTTAGGGATTCGCTCACGATGCCTATTTCGTTACAAAAATTTTACTCCATTCCTTATTTTTAAAAACCCCTCAGCCTTTGCTCATCCCTTAGTGGCCACATTTCGCATCCATAAAGGACCGGAGGAACAATAATAGTTTAAGTTAATAGTTTTAATTTTTAAGTTTAAATAAAAATAAATAATAAAATTGATTATTACCTTAAAAATTATTATGTTGTAACGTTAAATCGTCAAATATAAAAACATATGGTTTAATATCCCAGACCGTTTGTTGGAACAAACTGTTTAGTTCTAGATTGTTCGAGCTCCATCTACGGCGTTCCACCAGCTTCCTCCAAGACCTCGAACCTTCCAGGAGGTTCATTTTACGATTATATATAAGGAGCAAGTGACTGGGCCAATTAGTCTGAGTCTGTGTCTTGACTGTGAAGATTAAGTCATATGATTTGTGCGCTTCAAAGTTATCATTTTTGTAAGATGCTCGAATATTTATGTTGTGATAATTCGTTTGGCATTGATATTTAACAAATATTTGTTAACCCACAGAAGTGTTACAATATAATTTAATCATTTATATATTAGAGGTGTGTAAATAGTCAACTGTTTTTCTGTACGATAGGATGATTAAATAGTCAGGATTTTCTGTTAAACATTTTTTATTTTGAAAAGTCAACTTTTTGACTTTTCAATTCACTCCATACATGTAGAATCTGGATATTACATGGGGTACGTTTGCTTTATTTGATAAAAAAAGATCTTAAAAACACTTCTAAGTTTAATTTTAAATTTAAACGGTATTTAATTAATGTCCCTATATTTTATTTTATATTTCTTTCTTGGAGCAATTATTGAAAATAAACGCTACGAAATAACCTTGTACGCGGCTCGTTTGATCCGGTCCAAATTTTCTTGGAGCACTCAATCTTAAAAAGCTTTTCAATTTAGAAACAATTCGAATTTAATCTGATTCAACATTCGCGCCTGGGGTGCATTCGTTATCCTAGGCAGTTATACTATTTCAGAACTGATTGTTAATAAAAATAAAAAGATTTAAACTCCGGAATGAGATGTGTGCCGGTGCTAAAAGAAAATTGAAAGGATAACAGAGTTAAAGATTTATGTCTATATTAAAAGTATGCAAATTGGCTCCGAGCCCAGAGTTGTAATAAAGAACACTTTCTTAATTGAATGAGACAATTTAAAAGGAAGGCAAAGTTATTTAGTTATTTGGAATGGAATAAATACGTTTTTATTAGTTTAGTTCATCCATATAAATACAAAACAATATATTTCATTTCGATTATATATGTATTACTTTTACGAGTTTTTTATAGTTATAATTGTAATAGACAAATTATAATACATATGATGTTTTCATTTAATAAAAATGCGGTTCGATTCCTACACAACCAATTGCTCCTTATACACCTCTCCATCCACTTAACTTTAACGAAATCCTCCCACAAACGTTTTGCCCTCTACTTTATATTTTTTATTAACAACGTTATATTAATGTAAACTAAAAAATGACAATGGTAGGTATATTTAAATTTATAAAATGTAAACAAATATATTATGGGTATAGTTGCTGTTAACAGTATTGGAGCAATCACCAGGACAATCACACAAATAACGTTTATTGCTTCATCTACAACGTTTCGGCTTTATCGCCATTTTCAAGTGTTTTGCTTTTACAACATTTTTGAATTTTATCATATAAGTTGTTAGATTGAGTTTCACATCTAACAGAAGGAGCAACATGTCTTCAATGAATTCGTTATTATTTAGTTTTAGGAAGGAAGTACATTCTTTGTTAGATGTGAACCTCAATCTGACCACTTATATGATAAAGTTCAAAAAAGTTGTAAAAGCAAAAGACTTGAAAATGGTGGCGACATAGCCAAAACGTTTTAGATGAAGCAATAAACGTTATTTGTGTGATTGTCCTGGTGATTGCTCCAATACTGTTAACTGCAACTATACCCATAATAAAAGTATCCCAGGAGGTTAAGAAACCAATTATATATTTGATATAATTAATAACAAATATATTATTCATTAAATTACAAAAGTAATAATCTTATTCATGTTTTTATATAGTTTTTTTTTTTTTTTTTTTTTTTTTTTTTTTTTTTTTTTTTTTTTTTTTTTAATATTCTGCACATAATTGTTAAATTAACTCTTGTGAGTAGTTATGAACTCTTTCTCCTTAACACATAAGGTGTGGCATCGGTCCCCGGGGTCCGATCTCTTACATTCCCCTCTTAACAGCCGATTTTCACATAAAAATGTCCGAAAATCCGAACACTTCAAACACTCAATTTAGTCGATTTTTAATGATATTATTGTATTTTAGTACAGAAAAGGTTGCTAACAGCTGAAATTCTGTTGTTTTTTAGAATCAGACTCCGATGTCCGATTTTCGATAAAGTAAAGCGTAAATCCTGTATCGGACTTAGAGGGCATGTGATGCGCCTATTATGTCTAGTTCCAATCCTTACCAAGAGATAATCTCCTTGAGTCACTCATTTGAAGAGTCCACGGAAGAAAGGGGGAGAGTAAATTTTTTCCGAATTTTAGTTATATACATATAATTGTTCGTCTAGATGAGTAGAATATGTTGGTGAAAAGAAATAGTCAGAAAAAATGACAGTAAGTTGGTTACAAGGGATGGAAAGAACCTCGTACTCGGAAGAAAGGGGGAATGTCCTCGCGATCAAACCTAGAATGGGGGAGAGTCATGTTAGAAGTTATATGGATTGTGTATTAATATCACCATTTCATCAATAAAACAGGGAAGAAAGGGGGAGCGTTCATGACTATCCCCCTTTCTGTTATGTTTAAATTGTTTTTTTTTTTTACTAAAACATTTTTTTTTAGAGCGTGATATGTCTGTTTCGGGCAAATTTATTATTTTGACACGCAAAACAAAAAGGAAAAGGACATATAAAAAAATTGAAAAAAAATGATAAAAGATATGTAAGTAATTAAAGATCCAAACCTAAAAACTCGATTTTCTCGGAAAGCACTCCAAATGACATCCCCCCTTTCTTCCGTGGACTCTTCATTTAATTTACATTTCAGTCAAAAGATAACCTTTCTTCAGAGCATTCCCATTGGACCCCGATTTTGTCTGTGGCTCATCCCAGCGGTCGGACCCCGGGGACCGATACCGTTCAATTCAGGTAACCTAAAATACGCCGCCGCATCTAACGAGTTAAGTTAGTTTCTATGTACTTTGTAATTATTTGAAGTTAGCCATTGGTATTTTCTTTTTTCTTATTCATTCATATTTTTTAACCATCAATTCTCTGATTATAGTTCTTAGCTTTTTCCTTTCCTTAAATGGAATTTTTTATCGAAATAAGCTCATCTAAATAATCCTGCCTCACTCCGAAAGTGAAACCAATTAGCTCCTCGTTGCCGATGTACCCCAGCTAAGGTAAATGTTAAGTAGAGGAAGCATACACACACACCCCGGCGGACACCTTTGACAGCTGCTTATTGAGGGGGCTTTACATTGTGATAAGTTTAGGACAACTTCCCCCACGGCAGGGAGAGAGGGGAAGGATGTCGATTCCCTTTGAACTTGTCCCAACATGCTTAGTTCCGTTTAATTAAGCCCCCCGCTCAAAGGGTGCGCTACCGTCTTCAAACGGACACCTTCGCTCTTGTCCTCTAATCAGTCTTGGGAGGGGATTGTCTTAGCCTGAGGGTGTTAGTTCTGGGAAAGTTGAGGCCATCAGCGTCTCCTCTTCCAAATTTTCGATTATTCAAAGTAGCCAAAGTAGTTTCAATTTTATTGTAAATATAGGGAATGATTTCAAGAGGTAACTTACATGATCATATCCATTCTGTACAGAAATTATTAACCTTGCTAGTCAGGAATAGAACTAAAATAATAGCACATCCGGGGATAAGGCGGTACCTTGCATACTACCATTATCCATCATTGACATGGCTGTAACATAGGTATTTGTAGCGTGGTTCGGAAATGCGGAGTCCCGCGTTCGTGTTCCGAGTGAGTTCCATAGTCGATCTTTTCTCTTAAAATTTTTTTAAACTAATTTTCAACTGATAAAGTTAACATGTGAATTTGGAATTTTACTATACTGCAGTATAGCGAGACCTCGCTGGTAGGATCGTTGAAGAGAGGACGTTGACACGACTAGGATCGACCCTCGAAGGAAATCTTTTCTCTTTTTATAAAATTACAAGCAGTCCCGGCCACGCATTGCTGTGGCTCACTAACTATAATGCGTTGAATTAATTATATCCTGTTCTTTTTATTGCAGACAAATCAAAATTCACTGATAAAGATAAAATATTTCTGCTAATCTAAAACCCAACATTTTTTACATCTCATATTTGACTTGAGTAAGCATTAATGATCCGTTCATTTAGCACTCACTGGATTATTTCAGCATAGGCGGAATTAAATATAAATAACACACATGTAAAAGGAACTAATAAAGTATAATAATGGAATAGAGTTTAGTACTATCACAATAGACGGTTAGCCAAAATGTACTCAATTAATCTTTTGTCATTATACATATTAATTAAATTCATGTTATAACGCATGCTGATATGAGATTAGATATAGAGGTAGGTTCTATCTGAAACTGGTTATCAAAATGTCTGTTGCATAAACAAATAGATTCGATGCTTTCCCCACACATGAAAATGTGACATATTATTGCCCCAAAACACGGATTTTCCTTCTTTATAGAACTTTATAGGACTTAAAAATAATCGCATTCAATTGTAGTTTAATAAGCATTTGATTTGCAATAAAAGAAATATTGAGCTCAATAATCGAGATAAAAACTATCCTACCTTTTAAGTTGGACAAGACTACACACAATGAGCCAAATTCAATAAAGATTGGTTGAGTAGTTTCTCGTTTTACTTCCGACAAACATCGGGACACGAAATTTTTATATACATAAATTTTTATTTTATTTTTTACTAAGCCAGCTGATCATTTAAGGTAATAACTGACTTTTTTTTTTCTCTGTTTGAAATATGAAACGTATATATTTTAAATAGCCACTTCTGATTTATGACTTATTTTTATGTTTAATTTATGTTCTTGGATATCATGTCAACTAGATATGTTGCTTGGATGTCAACATGAATTTCATCGGCGTTGCTTGGATTGAGTTTAAATATGACAATATTGTAACCATATACTGTTTCATTGTATTCAGAAAACACTGATAACATAAATTATTCCTTTTGAAATATATGACGTTGTTGAATGAAAAAAGCGATTTATATTTTTTTCCATCTTAATCTCCTCTTCCTGTCAAAAAGCGAAGCAACATTCTGTTACAAACTTCTTCCAAGAACCTAACTGCGCAAATACACCTTAAGACTTTCCATTGGTCGATATTCAATGAGCACTATGCACTTACTGTGACTAAGGTGATTGATAATTTTTCTTACTCTTCTGGTTGAATGTGATGAGATATAATTCATTTGATAAATTCAGATTCAAACACATAAGCAAAATTATCGGATGGGTAAACTTATAAAATCGATTAAATATTTAAAATTCCAACATTTAATGAACATATAATTCATATTTACAGATAACCGGGAGTTGTATTATATAATATAAATGTAACCCTTTATTTTTCCGCCTAATTCTTTTGTCAACACTATTTTTTTTACCATATTATTATATTATTTCTACTATATTACTAATGTCACACTGACGATCTTACCCTTACCCCATTGGGACACACAAACTGTCCGCGCACAGACACAATGTTGATGCGCGACCCAAATCGGTGACTCACCAAGTCAACTGCTAACCGCATCTGTCCTTTGGTTCTTTATTCCACTTTATCCCATTTGCATCGCCCATCAATTAATTCTAATTTATGCACCTCCCTTCGTTTCGCATACGTTTCTTTTTTTTTTTTTCTGTCATTCCTTTTATCCCTTCCCCCTTTTAATAAACCTACTTCCACGGCATCAACTGTTTTATTATTACTACGATGATAGAGATGAGAGATAGTCAACTGTTTCTTCTTTACGATAGGTTAAATGATTATCAGAATTTTCAGTTTAAAAATTTTTGATTTTCGAAAACCAACGTTTCGATCCAACTTGTGGATCTTCATCAGGGCTAAAAGAAGACAAATATATGAGTATATTTGTTTAGGATGACAATAAATGAATTTTTTTACATAACTGATAATAATATAAAAAGATGGTAAGTATTTTGTACATGATTATTTAAATAAGTGGCTGGTTAGCAAGAAGCTGGAAGAAACCACTCAACTTATTTTACCTTCAGTCTTTGTATCAACCTGAACTCAGAAGGTAAATATCAGATTCTATTTTCCTTGCTATCCAGCCAATTATTTAAATATTCATGTACAATGCTTACCATCTTTTATATTATTATCAGTTCTGTAAACTATTCATTTATTGTCATCCTGTAGCATAAATACTCATATATTTGTCTTGTTTTAGCCCTGATGAAGATCCACAAGTTGGATCGAAACGTTGGTTTTCGAAAATCAAAAATTTTTAAACTGAAAAACCTGATAATCATTTAACCTAACTTATTACTATTATTTTTTTATGTAAAACTTGATTTTACATTTTTTTGAGGATTTTTATTTAATTATTTACGCTAACACGGACTAATGTTCGCAGGGTGATGTCAGTGTGAAAAGGTATACTCTTAACATAGAGGTAGAAAGTCGGGAGTCTCAGTAATCATTAATTCGAATATGAGAACTTTTTACTGGAAGTGGGGAATATTAGCTCCCACGTTGGATTTTACTTTTATATTTGTAAATGTACTTTTACTAAATGTAAATGTACATTTTTTTAATAAATGTATTAGCCAAGTCCATTTCCAGATTTTTATTTTTTATTTTTTTTAAAATAGTTTTCTTATTAGATTATCATTAGGTGGAAGGATTTCTTCCAAAAGAGGTTAAATCATATTGAAAACGGCCCTTCAAAACTAAGGTCTGTTCCAAATCCAGCCAGATATTCTATAGAAAAACTATTAAAAAAAAAATAAAAATCTGGAAATTGGATTGGCTGGTTTTGGAATTCTACGCCTCAAATGCAAAAATATACAAAATAAAACTTGACCAATCATATCTGCTTACTCTAATTCGTAATGATTTACTTCACAAGGACCTCAACATTAAAGCCTTTATTAATTAACTGAAATATTCATAAAACAATTATCCCATTCTCCCCAAAGACCCCTTTCACCGCAAGAATCCTCCGACTACTCAAACAATTACACAACCTCAGAAGGGCCGAGGTAGACAGAGCACTAAACTGGGAGCTGCAGATAGGGCTCAGGTTATTAAGACGTTACCCAGGGGAGGACTCGATCGGAGTGGTCCTAGCAGCTAATGGGGCAGATTAGAGTCCGGTCTGATTAGGGTATTTTTAACACCCGCACTTCCAGATAACATTCCAGGATTTATCCTCGACTTCCTTTATTTCTTCTCCTGTCCAAGAGGCGCCTCTTAATGACCCTCTTCCGTCAGTCGGCCCCTGTGACACATGTAGAAAGGTTTATATGTTATAGGCATGCTTTGAAGAAGGTTGAAGGGTCCTATAATCAGTCAAAAAAAGTCGTTTAAAAAAAACTGGTGCGATGCGCGCAAGAAGCATGTTTTAATTACATATATCCATATTTGTTCATATATCCATAAGCTATACAGTATCTGTATTGCAAAACTTGAATGTTTTCAGTACTTTTCGATTCATTATTGCTTTTTTCCTTTTGTGAGGGACCTAATTTCATCAACAGTCGAGTTCTCTTTACTGCTTGCTTATTTTTTACTGCGAGTTGGTTTTTGTAAATATATCGTGAAAGTGAATCGATAGAAGGTGTGTTTTATTTTAATGAAAAAACTGAATTAGTAAAAATGGTCGTATCACATTCATTAATGAGCATGTTTGTTCCTTTATCAGTGAGAATGAAAAAAATATCGCTCTGGGGTATTCCAAATTAATTTTAGTAGGAATCCATTATTCTCTTCAATTTAAATAAAATAGTTTATTTTACTACATGAACAGGGTCATGCATAGAGAATAAAATGATTCAGTATCAGTTATTCAGTATCAATTATCATCATCATCAGTATCAATTATCATCATTCAGTATCAGTTATGATTCAGTATCAATTATCTATTGAGCTTTTAGCTTATATTCATGTCTTTTTCAGAAATTTATGCTCCATCTGAAAGATTTCTAAAGAGTTATTTTCTGAGAAAAAAATAATTAAATTTAAAATATCTCATCTTTTAAGAAGTTTAACGGATTTTTTTTTAAATAATGCAACTAGAAGTTTATTTTATGATTTAGTCTAATTCGAAGCCTAAAATAGATTGATTGTTCAAATTAGGGGATTTATGTTAAATTCAAATAATTCCTGTTTCTAAATTATTTGATTATATTCTAGTTAACATGGATGAAATTAAAATACATTTTTATACAATAACTTTATTTTTATCGAAATCTTTGCTCATCTCTTTTAAATTATTCTTTTTATTTATTAAGCTTAACTTTTTATATTGTTGCTCTAAATATGTTTTACAAATAAGAAAAAATGGTGGTGGCTCAGTGGTTCTTTCATATCAGATACGAATACCTATCCAAATTAAAATTGCATAACTTCAGCCTATCTTCAGCTGATATTCTTTATTGTTATAAAAATCGTTGTAATCTCGCTTTACAGTTTTTTTACTTTCACTTACCTATATATGAAATATATAGTAAGTGGAAGTATTGCGATCGTGAAAATTTTCGACTTCCGGTTTTCAACGGAAATACACGTTTTGGGACCCCCTGAGTCGAAATAACCAAGTCCCGCGAAATGGTCTGTGTGTGTGTGTGTGTGTGTGTGTGTGTGTGTGTCTGTGTGTCTGTGTGTGAACAGACTAGCTCAAAAACTATAAGCCGTGCGATCATGAAATCGGGTATTTAGTGTAGGTATATGCCCGCGATGTGACAGCATAAATTTCATCAAAATTACTTAAAGGGAGAGGGTACTTTACTTAATAACTTTTTAGGTTTTTTTCGATTTTCTCAAAAACGGCTCTAACGATTTTGATTAAACTAAGTATTTGATCGATTTATATGCCCGAAATATGACTGTAAAAATTTCATCAAAATTGATCTACGGGAGGGGGGACTTTACTTAATAAATTTTGTACCATTTTCACAGGTTTTTTTTTATTTACTCAAAAACGGTTTTAACGATTTTGATCAAACTTGGTATTTGATGTATTTATATGCCCGAGATATGACTGTAAAAATTTCATCAAAATTGATCTACGGGAGGGGGGACTTTACTTAATAAATTTTGTATCATTTTCACGTGTTTTTTTTATTTACTCAAAAACGGTTTTAACGATTTTGATCAAACTTGGTATTTGATGTATATATATGCCCAAGATGTGACTGTAAAAATTTCATCAAAATTGATCTACGGGAGGGGGGACTTTACTTAATAAATTTTGTACCATTTTCACATGTTTTTTTTATTTACTCAAAAACGGTTTTAACGATTTTGATCAAACTTGGTATTTGATGTATTTATATGCCCGAGATATGACTGTAAAAATTTCATCAAAATTGATCTACGGGAGGGGGGACTTTACTTAATAAATTTTGTATCATTTTCACGGGTTTTTTTATTTACTTAAAAACGGCTTTAACGATTAACAAAAATAAGATATGAATTTAGAAAAATCTGTGACTTTGGGAAATGATAATTAGCAAAACACGTCAATTTCTAATCTAAGTAAGTTGGTAAGTGAAAGTTGTGTGTTGCGCGCACGCACCAGATTTTTTTATTTAAGAAATCGACCGTTTCATTAGGAAAATGAAATTCCCCGGGTGAAACATATACAGTTATAATCTATATAAATAAAGATGAAATTCTGTTTGTTCTTCATAGAAATCCATACCGTTTGTCCTAAATTCTCCAACTTTGGTTCAGTGGTTCTTTCATACCAGGTGCGAACATCTGTCCATATTAAAATTGCACAATTTCATCCATTCTATGGGTATATTCTTTATTGTTATAAAAATCTTTATGATCTCGCTTTACATTGTTTTGTTTTTTACGAAATCGACCGTTTGAGTCGAAAAAGTCTCCCTCTGGGAAATTCTCCGGGTGAGACCGTTATATACAGCTAGTTTATAAATAAATATTTAAAAAAAAAATAAAACTCCAAATTATTTAACTTCTTACTAACTATAATGAAGACGGTGAGACAACTAAGTAAGCTGTAGAAGGTACAATTTGCCAAAACCGCAGCTACCTGGACCGCTCCACCTCCTGGATCCCCTCAATAACTTTCTCTACGTGACAGCCCCCCCCCCCCTCCCATACCTTCTAGGGGGGGCTGACCCTCGACCTCCGCCCCCGCCGATCAGTTCATTAGCCAGGAGTCGCAACTTTCCTGATAAATACCGATCACCAGGACTCGCCATTAGTGTCGTACGGGACCAGCTGTTACCCAACCCATCGGGGGAATGAAGAAATGTACACTTTATTATTGAGTTAGCTACTTATAATACCTACTATATACTTTCAAAATTTATTTACTCATTTGATTACAGACAAAGATAGATTATAAATAATAAGGAAATACTGCCTAGCATTAGCAATAATATTTTTTACGGGCCACAACTCATTTGAGTAGTAAATAATTTAAGGAGGTGAAGTGCAAAACTCGTTCGTTCCATTTTCTTGAAAAATTAAGATGGCAGTGGATTCTAAAAGAAATTTTAATGCTCTTTCAACATATCTTATCAGATTGGACCAAAACTTGTTATTTCTAATGGAGTTTTGCTATACAAAATAGCGGTTTGTTGCAGAACTGATTCGTTCCATAGCCCATTGTGTCAAAACTGGTTCCTTACTCGTTGTGAAGCAAAACTCTTTGGTTCCTATAATAACTTCTCACTTTGCACCCATCCCGTTCGTTCACTTCAGCAGTTTCTGTTACTCTTTCTGAACAAAATATCGAAACTCTCGTGTTTTATGAGAACAATTTTATTTTTATAGATTTATTTATTATGAGAACAATTATTATAACAAGTTAAAAAAAAATATCTCTTTGTGATACAGAAATAACCATATGACTTGAGCTTCAGAACTTAGGACTAACTCTCCAATCCGTCGTTCCTTATAGTTAGTCGTATGAGGACGGGGAGGGTGTTTAAATGAAGTAACTTTTCTCACTTCATTTATTATATATTCACATTGTGCCTAAAGGTAAAATTTTGAAATAATAATAGTGATAAAATTAATAAATCCTGAATTAATAAACGCCTGAAAGTTTTTATAAATTCTTTTCACACTTATTTTATTTCCTCTGAAAGATGATAATGAACGAATTTCTACCGGAAGTAACGATAGTTCTTAACAGGGCATCGGAAAAAGTACGTTGGAATTTGGTCCAGGCGGAAAAGCTGGAGAAAAATGAATTTAAAACTGGTTGTTGAGAGTGGAAAAGTTTTCCCAACGACTTTGTGCCCCTGATTAGCCCCGATGAGGGTGGGTTCAGCCAAATCTTGTAAACTGTTCTGAGGGGGGGGGAGGGAGGGGCAAGGAATACAGGCAATTTTCGCACCGCCACAAGAAATCAGGTTTCGAGTTCATTTCCCGCGGATATAGAGAGAGCTCCATGGCTGAGGGAAGACAAACCTAGCCCCAAGACATCCAATTGAATCCCGAACAGTCTCGTAATCTCGTTCTGGAGTCAGTTATAGCGCCAATAACCCCGTAGAAGCGAAATTGTTTTTTTATTGTCACCATCGTAAAAGCATGAAGAACTAAGCGACCATTGGTTAGTGAAGTACTATTAGGTACTCTGTTGGGGTCAGCATTCTACTCTTCGTATAGATGTAATATTCGTGTAGATGACGGTGTCTACCTATATATATATATATATATATATATATATATATATATATATATATATATATATATATATATATGACATTTATATTTACAATTAATGGCATCTTTATATGAATGAAAATCTAAATTCAGTTTCTCATTTGGTCACATCCTAGCAAAGATTATTTGGAAACCATAATGACTTTTATTACTGCCTAGTCTTTATATGTATAAAAATCTCGTGTCGGGATGTTTTATGGGGGTAAAATCAGAAATTACTCAATCGCTCTTTATAAAATTTGGCTCAGTGTGTGTAGTTCTGTCCAAATTAAAATATAGGATAGTTTTTATCTCGATTATTGGGCCTTAATATTTCTTTTATTGCAGATTAAATGCTTATTAAGGTGCCTTTACACTCTGAGAACTTTACCCTCGAATAGCCTTCACGAAGACTGTTCGCCTGGGTTCGGGGGTAGCGCTAGTGTCACTTTTGAATTGGGTTTTCCCAAGTGACAGCAGTTGTTTGTCATACTTGTGCGCCGTTTGTTTTTCGTCTCCTTTTTTTTTCATATAAAATAAAATATAGTGATGATGTAGATTTTTTCTTTATCAGAAGCTAGCGTTGGGTGCGTCAGCCATATTTGTTCGCTCAACGTGGGGGAGAACCTTTTCGAGGGTGAGGTTCGGAGAGTGTAAAGGCACCTAACTGTAGGGGGGTCACCTGTGGTAAAGTGGTTAGCATGGCAACCTACAATTCGAAAACGTCGCAGGTTCGCGTCCCGCGTTGGCCCTAGGA
This sequence comes from Aelia acuminata, assembly GCA_911387785.2. NCBI lineage: Eukaryota > Metazoa > Arthropoda > Insecta > Hemiptera > Pentatomidae > Aelia > Aelia acuminata. The sequence goes on along the minus strand of OU426983.1, from coordinate 121,989,414 downwards.
TATTTTTAAAGGAAGTTTAAAATCCTTGGCTAAGCCGTCGATCAGATATGACGTAAAATGGAGGTCCCGATCCTGTACGATGTCAGGTACACGTTAAAGTTCCCTATCCTAATTATACCTGGATAGGCGAAATTTAGGACTTCTACTGTAGCATCGTCCGATTAGCCTTAATAGGCATAAAGTGACGTTAAACAAACAAACAAAGTTTTAAAAATTCAAAAAATTGTTAAATTCATTGTCTCATTATTTTTAATGAAGTCCTTACATGATGATAGAGAGCAATTAATTTTGCGAATATATAAATTATAATCAGAAATTCAAATGAATTTTGAAGTTAAAATATAAATAAAAAAATCATTCCATTACAGATATTGTATTTATATTTCTGCATTTAGAATGAAGAACTTTTGCACTCGGTGAACCCACCGCCTTCCTACGATGAGGACTAGCCGACTGACAGGCACGGGCTCAGAAGTGTCCGCTATTGAGAGATCCGAGACCTGTCCGCTGTGGAGGGGTGGCCTATTGCCCGCCAAGTGCCAGCACGTCAAACGCACACCTCGGCTCCCTACCCTCTGCTCTCTGATATTCGGTATTGTCTCCATATCAGACCTCTATACTTTAATAACTGTAATCTCATCGGTTCACAGCTGCCGCTTCTCGGTATATCACAGAGCTGGTCCCCTCTGGGCCAACTTCAATATTATATATACAATTCTATACTTACAAATGATATTAATAAGTAAAAATGGTATGTATTTAGAGTTTAATATGCGCGTTACTCACGTCGTATGGTAAGATTAAAGCTATTGATTTAGCTATTAGATCGTGAAAACAAAACAAATGTTTATTTCTCTTCCGTCGTATAAATGGGTTACCTGTATGTATGTAGTGGTTAGCTTAGCTGCATACAATACTAAAGTTCACGGATTTGCGCCCCGCGATGACCCTTTGATTTATTATAGGATATAAGAAATCCTTGTTTACGCCGTCCCTCGGATAGGACGTAAAATGGAGGCCCAGAGCCTGTGCGATGGCATATATTCGTTAACTGACGTCAGATCCCTTTCCTAATTATACCTGGATAGGCAGAATTTAGGATTACCAATGTAGCATCGACCTATCAGCCTTAGTGGCATGAAATGATGTTAATGAAACCAAAAAAGGCCTAGAAATGGATGGAAAGGTTACAGTCATTTATTGGTACATGATCACCTGTTTGGATCGTTCTAGATCTTTCTGAGCGATACCATAGTATATCATATATAAGAAGCGATCGACTTGTGTTTTAATCTCTTTCTGGACAGCTTACTTTTGAGTCACTCTCCTGTTATTGTTAATTAAGAAGACAACTAATTTATAGTTATTTATTTATATATAATACTAAGAGACATATCGATCTAAGTTTCTGAGAAATAATATTTATTTTTTTTTTTTATTGAAAGAAATGATACATTCCGCCACAATTAAAGGCATTAAAATTAGACCTCTTAGGACTCATTTACACATTAAATATTCACAAATAAATATAAGAATTTAAAAATAAAATGTAAATCTTGAAGAAGGAAATATTTAAACAAATAAAATAACTATAACGAAAATGAAAATGAAAAAAATATACCTATATAGTCTCATACTTACGAGTACATTCATACTTATTTACAATATATGCATTCAGCCTGGTAAACTACAATTTATGCTCTGTTGCTCCCTTGCGGAAGGCAAAGCTTGACTCTAGGAGATCCCTGTGCTTCTCTCTCGGTAGTATTGAAAACCAGTTGAGACTATTTGAGAGCTTCAAGCAAGAAGCAATTCGGGATCGTTCACTTCAGTTACGTTTATGGTAAAATATCGTTTTATTTTATTTAAAATCACAATAAATAATTAATTCGTTCATTAGCCATTTTATTTCTCTGTCTCTCTCTCTCACTAACCCCATCTCTCTCTCTATCACTCTCTCTCTCTCTCTCTCTCTCTCACCCTCTCTCTCTCTCTCTCTCTCTCTCTCCCTATTCCTCCCTCCTATTTACTGAACTGCTGAACAGAAATCTCCTTAGTGGTCAATAATTCATCTACCGTAGACGAGAGTTACATAAAGACGAAATAGGCTTAGAGCCAGATAATGTGATGAACGTTTAGGAGTTGGCAGGCTTCAGTATAAGAACCTATTAAAGGCAGCTTCCTCCGGTCATTTTCCGATCCAGTAGCTTGGCTTCTCTCGGACTGAATTAAATTGAAAAAGAAAAAATCTATCTATTCGTACCTAGTATACTTTATAAGTCTTTAAATTGTATAAAAAATTATTTAGTGTCATTTTTTATTTTACATTCTCGCGTTTTGTGGAAAAAAAATAAATAAAAATTAAAATGCAGGGATGAATACTTGAAATTCATTTTTAAATTAAATGGACTGTTTTTAATTTGCTACATAATGGTTGTTCATTCATTTAGCAAACAGGGGTTTGGTCCTGAATATCTTGTATATACATACAATATATATATATATATACATATATATATATATATATATATATATATATATATATATATAAAATTTTTTTGAGTGAGACATGTGACACTTCTTTTTGCAAGCGTTGGTACTAGAAAGATTCGTATTAATCCAGTCAGTTCTATTCGCCACTTTGCCTTCGTAGCTTGTAACTCTATCATATTCGAAATATTTAAATAATAGTTAAAAATTATAACCTAAACAGAACATGACACTTTAGAAGAAAAACAATTTTTAGTGTTATGTCTATTGAAATAATTAATTGGTTATTAATGATCATTTTTTAAACAAAAATATTTATATTTCACTTATTAAATAAAAATTCTAAAAAACAAACATGAAGACACTTAAAACCACTTTGGCCATTTTGGCCAACTATCAAAATAGATAATAATTAAAAAAAAATCAATAAAAAACATATTGTATCTTATGTGAATGAAACTAAAGTGGTTTGTGTTAGTCGATGTTTAATGTTTTGCTACCTTCATTTTTTTAATGAGCCTGAATGAATGAAAAATCTGTGTATTTTTGAACCTTAAGCCCACAATCTTCTATCAAGCTTGATTTCCTCTAAACTCTAAATTTAACAGATGAATATATCTGAAACTTTCACAGAACGTTAATGCTCAGTCATATATCGGCCGCATCTTCTTTTTTGTTAATAATAGAACAGAATATTAGCATTATATTAATATGGAACATAATGTTAACAGAGTTGCAGACTATTTTATTTTTGATCGTATGTTTTCTACCGTTACATCCGTCACACTACGGAAAAAACGTACTGTTAAAAGGAATACATGTCATTCATTCCTTTCAGTAGATGAGTGTAATTAAATAAAATATAAAAATTGTCAGTGATGATGTATATCACATCTTTTTAGGTGTAATGATGTTTTTGGGTAAATTTCACTGGAAGACATTTATTTATTTTCGTAATAGTTAATATTAAAGTAAGTCTTAACAAGCTGGGTTTGGCTAGTTAATGCATTAAAACATAGCGCATCATTTTTTTAAATATTTTTCTAAAGGTTTTTTTTTTTTTTTTACAAAAAGAATTTCTAAGACAAAAGGTGGAGAACAAGTCTGAGATTAGCTAAATCTTAAAGAAGCACAGCCCAGCCCGAGTGCGTCACAACCATTCTTAACTTCCAAGATAAAAGACATCTCAAGAAAAGTATATATGAAGAAAAGTAAAAAAAAAAAAAATCGAGTATTTGGAGTCTTTGATTACTGTAAGAACTGAGCAGAAATAGTAAAATTACTTTAAAAACTCGAGCTTTATGGCCTTAAACTATTTTATAAATATGGGTTTACTTAATAATTACACTTCCTATCAATTATAATCCTTAACGGATATGAATTACATCGATCGATTAGAAATTGTTTGGGTTTCGCAAAATACTTTTAGGACTACGCGATTTTTTAAAACTTTTCCTTGCGTTTAATTTTAATTTCGGTGACAGCATTGCGATCAGTTTCTGGAAAGTGGGTAGCCTTAATTAACATAATTAATGGGGAAAACCTGACGGTTGAGCATGATCACGATCAAATCGCCACCTTGCACTACCGCTGACCAAGAAACAGTACTTCTTTTTCATAGAAATCCACCAAAAGCTCTTAGGTTTGGAGTTAGTTGTTTTTTGGTTAAAGTAACTTTATGCTACTAAGGCTAATCGGACGATGCTACAGTGGGAGTTCTAAATTTTGCCTATCCAAGTATAATTAGTATAGTGATCTTTAACGAGTACAACAAGCTCAGGACCTCGATTTTACGTGATTTTTTTACTCCCTTTAATAAATCCTAGGGCCACTGTGGGACCTCTACCCGCGACCTTTAGTATTGTAGGTTGCTATGCTAACCACTACACCACAGGTGACCCCTTGGTTTGGAGTTGTTCAATTAATTTAATATAATTCTAAACCAATGTTAAGTTATATCCATTATTCTTTTACTACTTTTTCCCTGATATTTTCATGATATTGGCCATATTGCTTGATTCTAAAATACAACATATTTTATATAAAATCCAACTACTCAACCTGATCTGGTCCTTTTTTTTTTTTTTTTTAAATCATCCGAGCAACGCTTTGCGTAATTGTTAATAGGTTAGTTATACGGTCGGGTCGCTCAAGAACAGACTTGTTGCGCACTTAAAGGAGGAAATAAAGTAAATCAGTCTCAAGTTCTCTCCGTTAATTGATTGTCAACGAACGAGTGTAACTTAACTAACCGTGGGAAGTTGGTTGTGTAAGTTGTGGAGGGGGGGGGCGGGGGAGGAGGGGATTGAAAGTTGGGCGACCCGGAGTCCACTCCTTCTGTCGGCCCCAAAACAGGGAATGTTACTCCAAACTTCCCGATCGGCCGATAGATAATGCCCCGGGGTTCCGGTCTAACTTTTTAATGAAAAAAGGTCCGAGGTATGGATGGGAGGATAAAGGAGGAGTGGGAATAGAGAGAAGTTTTGATAGACGCCTGCCTAACTCGCGCTAGGGCCTATCAAAACTTATATCAGGCCCGGTAACAAAGGGGGGCTGTAAACCCTGAGGGGTGAGTGATACCATCTTCTACAGTCGGCAAAAGTCTTCCTATCTTCTCTTTAATATTTTATCAAAATTGCCTTCTCCATATCCAACTTCTCCTCTTATCCACCGAATGAGGTATCGTAAGACTATAGATATATATTTATAGTATGTAAACCACAGATAGGGTAAACCGTACAGTTATTGACACCCTTAAGACTACATTTCTGTGGTTAAATTAAAAAAAATACTTTTTATTAAGCGATCTAATTGAACCATTTATACTTCACGTGACGTTAAGCGAACCAATATGGCTGACGCACCCAAAGCTAGCTTATGATAAAGAAAAAATCTCTATTATATATATATATATAATAAATTAAAAAATCTTTATACAAAACTCAAAGACCCTGTACCTCTCCTAGACAAGTGTAATGTAGTTTATCGTATCCAGTGCTCCACGCTTAATTGCAACAGTTGCTATATAGGTGAAACCAAAAATTATTTAAAAAAACGTATTTATCAACATAAATACAGTATTTCCACGCGTAATTCGTCTACATCTAAATTAGCAGAACATGCCATTGCCCACAACCATTCCTTCGACTTTGAGAACCCATCCATATTAGCAACTGTATCTAACCACGACAAACGTCTCCTCTCAGAATCCATTTTCATCCATCTAGAAACTAATAACCCGGTAAATCACAAAACAGATAAAGAGATAATTTCATCCACTTATTCTAACATCTTCCGCATCCTCAAATCCTAGTTTTGATTTCATAGGTACCTGCAATTATCTCTGTACCTCTTATACTTTTATTATTTTTTGTATTGTATGCTTCTATCTATATATTTTCCAAATTTGTATGCATTGTTACATTATGTATTATCTCATTTTTATGTTATTATTCAGTCCAGACACAACTATTTGTATACAGTACCATATATTTTGTTAGTTTTTAAATATTTTGTTCACTCAGTTGTCATGTGCCTTCACTTCAAAAGCGTTGGATTTCCCCGCCATAAACCTTTGAAGTCGGCAAACCTACCCCCTACCACTACCTCTCACCTTATTTTTACCTTTAGTCTTAGTATCCACCTGGACTCAGTAGGTAAATATCATATTCTATTTTATCTTGTTAACCAGCCTCTTATTTTAATATTTATGTATACCATCTTTTATATTATTATCAGTTCTGTAATGTATCCATTTATTGTCACCCTCTAGCATAGATACTCATATATTTCTTTTCTTTTAGCCCTGATGAAGATCCACAAGCTGGATCGAAACGTTGGCTTACCATAATAAATATCATTGTAAACTGAAAATCCTGACCATTATTTAACCTATATATATATATATATTTTATATTATCTGAAAAATCAAAACATAGGAGACGATTTAAAACGTTTTGCAAATTACACTAGTATCACAAACAACTCCTGTCACTTAGGAAAAACCCAAATAAAAAGTGACACTAGCGCTACCCCCGAACCCAGGCGAACAGGTGAAGTACTTAGAACACCCGAACAGTCGACGGGAAGGCTTAACGAACGTTGTTCGAGGATGGTGTTCGAAAGTAAAGTTCGTAAGTGTAAAGGCACCTTAAAGATGAATAGTTCGATATAGAACATATAGGGTAAACCGTACAGTTATTTCTGTGGTTCAATTAAAAAAGAAAATACTTTTTATAAATGGATGAAATAGAAACTTCCTATAGCTCCTCATTATCTATCCTCGTAAAGACTCAAGAGGTTTTTTTGGGTCAAAAGTTCAATAGTTTTACAAAATGGCAATATTTATTGTTATAAGTGCCAAATCTAGTTATTGGCACCCTGTGGATTTAATTGTGAAATCTTCCCTACTGTTAGTTTGTTAAAGTCTTACTTCATAGATGACTTAGAGGACCCTTCAAACATTAGACTCACATATATCTTGTAATAAAATTAGGACTTGTTTACCTATTTCTTCAGGTTAAAGTTGGGGTGCCGATAACTGTATGTTTTACCCTATATATAAAAAATGTATCCTTTTTTTTTTCTTATTTGAAAAAAAATATAGAAAAAGGGGTCTGTTGTGATCAGATTTTGTTTTGTTTTGTTTGTTTAACGTCACTTTATGCCATAAGGCGAATCGGACAGAGGCTACAGTGGGAGTCCTAAATTTTGCCTATCCAGGTATAATTAGGAGAGGGATTTTTAACGAGTATCTGACATCGTACAGGCTCGGGAAATTTATAATTTTATTGGTATTCTTTGTCTTTAATATAGTTATAGGTTATGTAGGTCAACCAAAATGCCGCCATAAACCTCCCATTATACTGTGAAATAGGTTTTTCAGGAAGGAAGAAAATAGCGTACAAAAGGTAGGAGACATAAAGTTTTGGGCCCGTTGTAAGAGATCACAAAGGGAAGAAATAAATATAGGAAAAGAATCTGGGGAGAGATAGCTAAGTGGGGAGATAAGCGTGCTATACGGGGGCTGCCTCCCCTAATCGGGGTTAGCCGTTCAATGGGGTCCTTTCTACCCATTGGCCCCTAAATATTCTCCACCCAATCACTGCTACCCAATAAATACCCCTTCACTAGCAAGGGTATTGGGCTATGCATCAGGATCGTAGAATAATATGTCGGCTCTATGGGTTCTCGATTATTTCAAATTTACTTACCTATATAATCTAAAATAGTTTTTCTGTGTCATTTATATTTCATATTTAAACATATTAACACTTCCATTGGTAAACAATTTTTATTGAATGACAATGACTACTTTCAATGCCACTTACACAGGTTACAAAAAATTATCACTTTGTAATACAGAAATGACCAGATGACTTGAGCTTCAGAGCAGAAACTCTCCTGTCCATTGCTCCTTATAGTTAGTCGTAAGAGGACGGCCATCGAACCTTCTAGGCCTGCATAGATGGTACTAGATCATCTTAGTCACAAACATGTACTGTAACAGTTCGTTCCAACAACAGACTAGAACAATTCTAAACCATATGTTTTCTGTTTTTGTTCAACGTTACGATATGAAGTAACGTTGAACAATGTTATATGTTAGTAACGTTTTAGAATTGCCTGTAATTGTTACAGTCATTTATTAGTACGTCTGTTTGTTTTAACGTCACTTTATGTTTTATATTACTTTTAACGTCCTAAATTTTGCCTGTCCAGTTATAGGTAAATAGGATAGGGATCTTTAACGAGTACCTAACATCGTACAGGATCGGGACCTCCATTTTACGTCCTATCTGAGGGATGGCATAGACAAGGATTTTTTACTCCCAATAAAAAGTCCTGGGGCCACCTCGGACGAGAACCTGCGACCTTTAGTATAGTAGGTTTCTATGCTAACAACTACACCACTGGCGACCCCAATCATACGTAATTACATGTTTGGAAAGTTCTTGGATTTTCTGGGTGGTTCCAAAGCATACCATACATAAGAAGCGGTCGACTAGTAGCTTGGCTGGTCAACTGGCTGGCGTATAGCGAACAAATTAGCGATTGTCGTTGTTCTAATCTTATTACTTCATTGCGTTCAGCTCGTGTATCCTCTGAAAGTTCTTGACTCTATTGCGCCAGGCTCACACGCGCATCAATATTTTGTTGCTGGATTTGTTCTTCGGTTCTTTGGACTCTTGTATTTCGCATGCTTCTAGAACTACTTATATTACGGCTCAAATTAGCCCCTTTGCGTTTTGTTGGCATTTTTCACTGTACAATACACACATTAATAGAACTAATTGAATTACTTAATGATAAAAAACATTATAGTATTGATAAAATATTTAATCTTTGATAGTACACACATAAATATACCTATACATGTAAATATTAGACTGTTTTACGAAAACGAAAAATGTTATTTATAGAAATGGTGGGAAAAAAATCTGTGGAAGTTAGAGCTCTTAAAAGAGAATACAATAAAAAAAAAAAAAAATTGCCTAATTGTAATAAAAATCTAACTTTCACCGAATTTTTCTTACCATTTCCAACGATATAAAAAAAAATTATGGATTTTATAACAAATGTATAAGAATAATTTATACTTACAACACAATTGCTGCGGGGATAACTCACCAATTGATAATTGATCAGTTATCGAGCGGGAAGAAAAATTATTAAATAACTAAAATAACTATTAAAAAATAGAGGTTGGTGATAGATGGGTGAACATTTAGGGTTGTATGTATGTTTTGAAGCCACATTATAAAAAAAAAAAAAAAAAAAAAAAAATTATCCAAAAAAATAAATAAAAAAATTAGGGGTGGGCAACCCTTATCACTAAGGGGTATGAAAAATAGATAGTAGCCGATTCTCAGGCCTATTGAATATGCATATAAAATTTCATGAAAATCGGTCAAGCCGTTTCGGAGGAGTATGGTAACTAACATTGTGACAAGATAATTTTATATTAAGATTAAACTTATAAGATATGTTTATTTAATTAATATTTTAAAAAAATGTTAAAGAAAATATTAATGTTTAGGATAGGGCCACTGTAATATATCAAAAGAAAGAGCAAATGACAATGAAAAAGACGATACCTGTTTCAGCTTTCTAGCTCAAACAGTTTTTAATAAAATATATTTTCCAAAATCTTTTTTTTTTTTTTTTTTTTATTACTTCAGAAATTATCTGAAAATCGAAAGTCCGCAAAATCTGTAATTTGGTATTTTTCATTAAAATGATGCATGCTACAAATAACGCAAAAAATACCAAAATCGAATACCTAAAGGTTCACACCCTTTTTGGTTTGATATAGAATGATATTTATCATTGGTTGAGATTCTCACAAATTTTGAAGTGCTTTTAGAAGTTTTTTTTTTTTTTTTTTTTTTTTTTAACGTTTTGGCCGGTTGATCAGGATATCCGGTTAAGCGGAAATTCTACCTTTGTTCCAATTCTACCTGCACTCCAACTGCTTCCTACGCTACCCTCTGTTCGTCATACCCCGCACCAATTAGACAGGACGAGTTGACCGCTTTCCTCTGCCGACTTAATTAAGCGACTGATGGGCAAAGACTGACGCAAATGGCTCACGAAGCGGTCTCGATTTAAATACGTTATCGGCATCCTCGCTTCACCTCACGATTTATTGCACCTTCCTTTTTCCCTGACCTTTTTATGTTTTTTAATTTTTTTTTTTTTTTTACCTCTTCCTGCCGAGTTGATCCTTTCGCACCCGACTCCCTAATTATAGGCGAAATCGCCGCGGTTCTCCCTTCAAATAAAGTCCAGGTGAGGCATTAAAACTAATTGGGAGCAGGTAAAAAACCCTTCTAGAATTATCGAAGCCTGTATCCACACACTATCTCTGACCTTTTACTAAAGATTAATTGGGAGATTAAATCTAGTAATTTCTTCTTCTGATTTACAAGTGTCACCTTTTTTTTTTTTTTTTACACAAATTTGTTCACATTACACTGTCTTGAATTTCGATCGTTGGCTTCGATATCTGATACCTAGCTTGGCCTTCTTTAATTCGTCCAAATAAATCAATGTAACGGTATTAGGGGAAATCTATCAGAGCTCCGATTCTAGATTAATCTCATGTACAACCTAATTTTTTTTTTTCTGATCATGGACCGAGAAGGTATCCAGCAAAAAAATCTGTTTTTTTTAACCATTTATAAAAAAAATATATAATTTTATGCAAATATATATACAAAATATGTTTAGTCGTAAATAGATAGCCTATTAAAAAAAAATGATGGTCCTGTATTAAAGAAAAATTAAACTACCTACTCAAAGCTTTTTTTTCGCTTTATTTGATATACCATAAATGGATAAATATTTGTTAAACTTTAATAGTACTAAAATTTAAATACAATAAAATAGCAACATAAATTTACAACATCATAAAATAATCCAGTTTGATCAAAATCGTAAGAGCCGTTTTTGAGAAAATCGAAAAGGAAATTAAATAAAATTTATTAAATGAAGTGTCCCCTCCATTTGACCAATTTTGATGATTTTTTTGCTGTCACATCTCGGGCATATGCATATACCCTATACCAAATACCATTTTCAGGTTCGTACGGTTTTTAGTTTTTGAGCTAGTCTGTTCGTACAAAAGCAGTCCATTTCCCCGGGAGGATGTTATTTGGACTCAGGGGACCCTAAAAGATATACTTCCTTTGAAAACCGGAAGTCGAAATTTTTCACCATCGCAATATAATACTAGTGTATATTGCTATTCGACAAGAACAGTTTAACAACTCAACATTTTAAAAATATTATTTTTTATTTTTTATTTATGCCCCAATATAATTGAAATTATTTTTTATAAATTCGGGTTGGTAAAAAAATGTAATGTAAAAATTAAATTTGTAAATTTCTAACGAAATTAATTTTAAAAGAACATCTTAAGCTTAACAAATAAGTAATAAATTCGTGTTGGTTTACTATATATAGTGTAGTATTTATTTGATTTAGTGTTTACTATTATGCAATATAGTAATTTGTTAGTTATATTATACTTTGCTGCATTACGTATTATATTATAGTAATTCCTCAATTAAATTATTTCGATACAGTTCTTTCTTTCATTCGTTAGAAACGAAAAATAAAAATATATTTTTGAATATGAACTAGCATGCTTTCACGATTAGAAAGTTACTGCAGTTTAAAAAAGGTAAGATACAAATGGATTTTCCTGAATTTTTTGTACTTTTTTTTGCTATCGGTTATCGCTATGAAACTAAAGGAAAATCTATAGGTGCCTATGGCCATAAGGGATGAAATACGAGCAACAATGGCGGCAGAGTGGGGAAAAAACAGTGGCGAAAAAAAAAAAGTGGATTAGTCTTCCCACCCTGTAATCTTTTTATAGGACTATGTGAAAAAATGTAAAAGAGGAAAAATAAAATGCTGACTGAGGGGAAAAGTCTGCACCTTTTCATTCATTCATAATTACTCAGTCTGTTGAATCGCTTTACCTTCAACTCCTTCCTATAGCGCTTTAATCTTTACACCGAGCCTTTTAATTTTTTCCACGATTCAACTACGATAAAAAAAAAAAAAATGTATATATATTTTTTTATAACTAAATAATAACATAGTATTAATAATGAAGGCTCAATGAACCCGAAGGTTCGATGCCGACACCACACCTCACTCCCTGCACCGACCTTCATTCAGACCTATCTTCGACAGATCTGCCTTGATGCTATCATCCCACCTCCCTCTCGGTCTTACGCATTCGGCCCCGTGTTATTAATCTTACAACCAAGTTTCGCAATTTTACAAGCTCATTTTAATTTCCGCGCTGTAAATGACTTCTATTATATTTACCGGATACACTTCACTCAGTTCGGCGTTGTTTAAACGTCTAAATTCTTCGTTTGATTCGTCCCTATTCAGTCCAATTGTTCTACGTAGTACTTTATTTCCAAAAACCCTAAACCTTTGCTCATCCCTAAATGTCAGCGGCAACATTTCGCGTCTGTAAAGTAGACCTGGGAGAATAACAGTTCTGTAAATCCTAATTTTTATGTTTCGGGACAGAAGGCGCTATTGAAAAGTATCTAGGCTTATCAGTTATGTATTGATACCTTGATCAAATGTCTTGAAGATACCTAATGGAAGAAAATGCAGCTATCAAAAAAGGCATCAATAGCCTTGAAATTGAAAAAAAAAATGATTTTCAAAAACTCCCAGCCTTTGCTCATCTCTCAATTTTAGCGGCCACGTTTCGCACCCATAAAGGACATTAGGAAGTATAATAGTTTTTTTAAATATTTAGAATATAAAACTTGTAATTATAGAAATTTTACTTTTTCATTAGATCGAATGGTCATTTTTTTTTTATTGGTCCTCCCCTTCCTCGCCTTTTAGGCTATACGGAGTTTCCCGGGCCAGGTAATTATTAACAGTCTTAACCCCTGGCTACAGGTTTTGAACTTGGTATCACTATCGGGTTCCCAATCATACATCGCCGTGGGTAACATGTTTGACCACTAAGCCATCCCGCCTCCCAGAATGGTCTTATTTAAAAAATATTTTTAAAAATAGTAATTTTAACTAAAGAGAAGAGATTTGTCTTAGCCGGGATTCAAACACGGGTCTACGCATCTCTCCGACTGCTTGCTCTGACCAAGTGAGTTGCATAGTTGGGTGATAGTCGATATCGACATATCGATTGGTCACACCAACTATAGTCACCATCGATGGTATAGACACTATCGATACATCTTTATTACCCTCAAGTTTTGAAATTCTCGTAATTTTTCGGATCCGTCTCTGTCAAGTCACGAGTTCATTTGAAATCCAAGAGGACAGGTCATTATTTAATTCTTTGAAATTACGAATCACGAGTCCAAGTTAACTATTTCGTTATTTTTCTTTTCTGAAGATTTTATTTGTTCATTGTCAATGTAAATATGCTCTTCATTAAAATCAAACAATAAGTTAGTAGTTTCTTGTGTGTTTTTTGTTGAACTTACAGCTGTATCAAGTTAATTGTGTGTTGCTCATTTTAAAGAGATGATAGACATGTTAGTCATTATCCCTATGTTTATGTTAACATTATGTTAATACGTTGGAAGAGCTATGATGTAGTGTTTATTAAAAGTAAACACATTTGTGAAGAGTTCCCTATAGTGAGGTCGTTGGATGCGGGCGTGTTTAGTTTTCATTCTGGCAACGCAGTCATTTTTTTTTTCTTTCTTTTTCGCCCCCCCCCCCTTTTTTCACCCCTTCCCGATTAATTTTTCCAACCACCTGACCTTCCCCATGCTGTTATCAATCGCTATACAAGCTACGAAATGACATAGCTCTGATAGCTTGGAAAATTTGTTCATTTACACTGGAATAAAACCTCCTTTAACATTTTATTACATTTTTACTGTCTCCTTTTTGTTCTTATTCTCTTTGTGTTTTTATTTATTTATTTCTTATACGGGTCTGGTGAATCCGCGGATAAGTCTAAATTGTAATTTTTTTTGTTTTGTTTTTTTTAATAAATATATGTTTTCAATGAATTTCGAGTTAGGAAACAGTTACTTTTTATGTTTATTTTTTTCGTAATCCTATAAATGTATCAACACATGTGTATTTCGGGCCGTTATATGGTCGATGTAATGCCAAAGTGAACTAAACACCAAACTCCTAATCTTGACACCCTGTTTATAAACGATCTGCCGGAATTCATTGGTGGGGGTGTCATAGTAGCTGCTACCAAAATAAACTGTTTAATGTTCGCGGATGACTTAGCACTTATTGCAAATAATCGCTCAACTTTACAATATATGATAAGTAGGTTACAGTTATACTGCGATAATTGGAATTAAGACTAAATTTCTGTTGTGAAATAAATACTTTTTATGAGGGGATCAAATTGAAACTTCCCCTAGCTTCTCTTTATCTATCCTTATAAAGACTCGAGAGGTTTTTTTGGGTCAAAAGTTCAATAGTTTTACTTTAGGCAATATTTATTGTTAAAAGTGCAAAAACTAGTTATTGGCACCCTGTGGATTTAATTGTGAAATCTTCCTTATGGTTAGTTTGTTAAAGTTTTACTTCATAGATGACTTAGAGGACCCTTCAAACGTTACCTTCATGCATATCCTGAAATAAAATTAGGACTTGTTTACTTATTTCTTTTAGTTTAAGTTAGGGTGCCAATAACTTTATGGTTTACCCTATACAGTCCTTCTTAAATCTGAGGAAAAACATTAGTTATTATTTAAACCGATCTCTATGGAGTAAAAGGTTCAATTGGAGTGATATTCTGAATAAATTTTATTTTTATTTTAAATTTCAAATTCGCACTTGAAAATTGATATTTTTTTAGATATGAAGTTGTATATTCAGTCAAAAATAAAACAAGACATCTAAGTATACTCTGATATCTGTCTCAATATACTTTGAAAAGGATAGCTACATAATCCTTTTGAAAATATGAGCACAACGGTATCGTATTCTCTTTCTATTTCTATCCGACTTGGGGTCAGTATAAATTACTTATTTTATTACGCACACGAATAGATATATCGATGTTTATTTTTATTGCCGTAAACCGTAATACGCTACATCCGGCGAATATCCGAAACGGTCTTCGTTCGTCTGTCCTCCCTTGTTGCCGGGTTGAAGAATAAATTCTGAAAGACAGCTTACCGAGAAGCGTAAATCTGTGTCCAGGTTGTTAGGACTAGAGGAGGTGGATCCGTGCCAGAGAGCTCTTAGATATAATAGGGCCCTAATCATTCTTCTAAACTGTTTTAACATAACTCATACTTTTTCATCAAAAGTGTTATAAATAGCAGCACGTTAAAAAAGCGGCTTGTTGTGGGAGTGGCGGAGGATAGAACAGCTGTTGCTAGTTAATAACCTTCTTCACCCATTGACATCTTCTTCTTTAAAATGTAACCTCTCAATTCACTAGCGACATCTAGCGGTTATTATATCTTCCTGTATATTTAGATATTCCTTCCTGTCAGCTTCTTTACACTCCATTCTTTTCCGCTGTCTTTCATCTTATTTTCGCTTCCTGTGTTTTTTTTTTATTCTTAGTCTTTATATAACTCGTCTTATTAATTTTTTTACTTTGAGGAGGGGATGGAAAAAGAATGGGATGTGTAACCCTATATCATAATTCATGTATAAATTATGGTTATATTTTTAGATGTTAATATCTGTTTTATTAATGTTAGTAGATACAGAGTCTTTAAGGTTTTATACCGGTCACATTCTTTCATGTCACTTGGAAGACATCGGAAATTAGGTTTTATCAGTGTTACAGTCGCTTTGAATTTAATCAATATATATTATAAAGCAAAGTGTACAATGTGCGTGATGAAAATGCTCAAAAACGACTCCACGTGGGATTAAGGAAGTTATGTCAGCGTGTTGCTATATAACCCCTAATGGAGAAGAAGGTTTCTGTTTTTCTCTTAAGGGTGTAAAATTGAAGAGAAAAGGACTGGAATTTTAGGCCTCTCGCACCATTTAATTAGCATCTCTGAGATTGAGATACGAGTTTATGAATGAAAAATTTAGTTCGAGCTCCAGGCTACCAGGAAGCGCTAGGGTGCGTTTCACTCGATGTTTATTCTTCATTCATTCCGTTCAATTTGTAAAGGTTATGTATTTGTTCAGCTGTTCTTTTTAAATTACTAAAAAATCAAGCGAAAATAATTAGTTTCACCTTTTCTTTCAAAATAAAATAATGATTTTACACATCAATTAGAAAACCGACTGGATACCTTACAAAATTAATTTTCTCATAAGAAGGTTAATTGATTAACACATTATATTTAATCAATATATAATATGTATGTAAGTAAATTTAATGCAATATGAGTGAACATTTTTTAGTAACACAGTGAGCGAATAAAAACAGACATAAAACAAAAAAGAGAGCTGAATTGACTGATTATAAATCGAAAATAAAATGTTTGAAGTGTTCATATTGTATGTAATTATGAAAAATGGTTTTATTACTATGTATGATGAGCATTCCAGTTGACAAAATGACTAACTCCAATTACAGCATTTTTTCAATAAGATGTTATCACCCCTCATAGTTCAGGATAAAAAGAAATATGATGAAAAAATTGTGCCCTCATGATATTTTGGTTTTCACTTTGTAATAGTAGGTGCATTGTCCGGCCAAATAACGGGGGGGGTGGGATATCTTATGGGAGATTGAACTGGAAGAAAGGTCTTAAAAAAAAGTTTCTATGAATCTTCGGTAGTTTCTAAACTTCTGGATCTAATAGGACCATCACAGTAGTCGGGACTTAAGTTGTAATCGAATTATAGTTTTTTAAATAATATATTTTTCAACCATAATCTAATAACTCATTATCTGCTGCCTGCTTGGAATGGGCTTATAGAATATCTAGCTAGTATTTAATAATCCCAACATTTCGATAGTTCGAACAGGCTATGCAATTTACGTATTCGGATTATCGAAAATAATCACACACTTAATACTTCCAGCATAAAAACACAAAAGATATGGTTTAGAATAGTTCTAAACTTGTTGGAACGAATTAGCCATTGGAACAAACTGTCATAGTACATGTTTGTGACTACGATGTTCTAGTACAATCTACGCTGGCCTAGAACCTTCCAGCCTATTCTTCTTACGACTAAATATAAGGCGCGATGTACTGGAGGTTGTTCACTTATTTATATATTTAAAATTAGTTAATATTTGTACATTCATAAGTTTTTTCTTTTTATTTAACGAACATAGTGCTATCAGATGCTTATTATACGCCGGTAGGGAGCTTGCCTTCATTAAAAAGCTCCAGATACGGTGGGTCTGTATCAGCAGAGATCTCGCTTCCATTTGCATCTAATGCATAGCGCTGCATGCTGGACCCAGTTACAATATTAATAAGCCCTCTATCGCTTGCAACGGATTAATTGATATCTGCTTCGCGGTAACGGGTGAAAAATAAATGGAAATCGGTTAGCCGGAAGTCCGGTATGATTTTTATTTAGCGAAAAAAAAATCTTTAGAATTCTAGACTTTCACACAAATATCCTATTTAATTTTTAAATATATTCTACCAGTGAATAAGTTGTTACGTCGAATTTTCTTAGTTTTAACTTATATATGGTCAGATTTACATTATCAAGTGTTGAAATTTCGCCAAAAATACTAGAATAGAAGCTACCGATAACAAATATCAAACAAACTGAATATTTCTTATCAGTAAGGAGATATTAGGGTGCATTTCTTTACTAGGAAGAAACCTCTTTATGCCTAATTTTAGCCTCCTAATCCCTTGAGCTTTATATTCCGAAATTTAAAAATTATAATTTACAATACTATAAACCTTCCGACGGTTCTATACGGATGTGAAATATGGCCGCTTACAGTAAGGGAATAGCAACACCTTATAATCTTTGAAAATAAAGTACTGCATATAATATTTGGGCCGACGAAGGATGATTCAACAGGATTTAGACGGCTACTCAATGCAGAATTTCCTGAACTTCACCCGGTAAATGTAAACGAATCCATAACCGCGCGTCGGTTAAAGTGGATAGAGATGTGTAGGGAGCAATTGCTGGCCTTCGGGTTCGTTAAGTGTTTATTCTTTATGAACAAAATTTAACTTAAACACTTATGACAGATATGTTATATACAATTTTCCCTTAGATATTAATATTTAATCATAAAGATGCTTATACCTAATTTTTTAACTCTTTTTTTTTCAGGTAAGAATCCAGTTCATATTTTTTACCTGTATGAAAATTTTGTATAGACATGTGAGTATTTATCAATTCATTTGCTTGTAAATAATCTGAAAAATAATTTTAGATAATTTAACAAACAAAGTATTTACAAAATTTTAAATGGTGTAGTGGTTAGCATGGCACCCTATAATACTAATCGCGGGTTTGCGTCCCACGATGGCCTTTACATTTTTTTTATGGGAGTAAGAAATTCTTGTCCATGCCTTCCCTCGTCGGATAGGACGTAAAATGGAGTTCCCTAGCCTGTACGATGTCAGGTACTTTATGGGGGAAACCTGGCGGTTGAGCATTATCACTGTTAAATCACCTCGTTGCACGGGTGCTGAACAAGGAACAGTAGCTCCTTAGAAATTAATGAATCAAAGTCTGTCTATGTTTTATTTTCGTACTATTTTTCGGTCTATGTTTTTTTTTTTTAAATATTAATATTTGCTTCAATGCTCTCGTTTTCCTACTAACAGATAGGAGTACTTAGCTAATACTTAGTGCTTCATTTAAGTCATTTATAAAGTTTTAGTAATTTGTGGACAATAGCGCTATAGATTTTTAGAATATTTTATAATAGTTTTTCTTTTACTAATAATTATTCTTTGGATGATCCTTGATATTCTGTTGCTTGTTTTTTGTTTCTGCTGATTAATATCCAACTATATTTTATTATAATATTTTTATCATCTTATGAGTGACGTTTCGGACTCTCTTTCCATCATCAAACCACCTGAAAATTTCTAAATTGAACATTTTATAAAATGTTACGTTACTGGCTACTTGTTGAATCATTATATTATAATAAAAATATAGTTGGATGTTAATCACCAGAAACATAAGACAAATATTTCGTGGTATTTTGGGTCATTATTACTTTTTTTTACTGATAATAATAACTTTGGATGCGTGTAATAGTGAACTGTTGTTGTTTACGATAGGTTGATCGATAGTCAAGATATTCATTTACCCATTTTTTATTTTGGAAAGTCAACGTTTCGATCTCTTTATGTGGATCTTCATCAGGGCTAAAGGAAAACATATATATGAGTATTTATTCTAAAATCTGACAATTAAATGTTTATCATGTAATTATTAATTATAGATAGAAACAACTAGGAGTAACAAAATAATGGAAACCAAATCCAACTGTCATGTTTACATGACATGAATACTTTACAAAACTGATAATGTTATAAAAGAATAGTATGAATTATACGTGAATATTTAAATAAATAGTTGGTTAGCAAGAAAAAATAAAATATGATATTTACCTTCTGAGTCCAGAGGAATACAGAGACTGGGGGTAAAAAAAGGTGAGAGGAGGTAGGGAGGTAGTAGACTTATTGCATAGATACTCATATATTTGTCTTTTTTTAGCCCTGATGAAGATCGTCATGTAGGGATCGAAACGTTGGCATTCCAAAATAAAAAATAGATAACTGAAAATCTTGACTATCGATCAACCTATTGATAATAATAACTTTTCATCATTAATAAATGATTGCTTCCTCTTCTTTACTACTGTGTTAAAATTACTCTCGCATAGGCCCGGTATTGCGGATTAGATATTTTTCCATATGTTGTCATCAATAATTGTTTAGACGTATCACCACCTCCATGACAGTAGATGACAGCCCTTCCTCATTAGAAGTTCCATTGTATTGATGCAAGTACCATCTTTAATTGCTGTCATTGTAACATCCGTTTTGTAATTGTTGTCAGCGGAAACAATGGGGCGAGATGAATTACTTAGCATATGTCTCGTCATTGATCACGAAGACCGGCTTCAAATTTAAAAGCACTCATATGTAGACAAAACTTCTACTTATATTTTCACATCAAAATATCATGCCAACTTTATTAAACTGTATTAACGTAGTGAACTAAAATCTTTGTTTGTTTAATGTCACTTTATGGTACTAATAAAGGCTAATCGAACGATGCTAATAGTGGGAGTCCTAAATTTTCCTATCCATAATTGGCATAGGGATCTTAAACGAGTTCCTGACATCGTACATGCTCGGGACCTCCATTTTATGTCCTATCCGAGGGACGGCATAGATAAGGATTTTTTACTCCCATTAAAAAATCCTAGTGCCCCTGTGGGAAGCGAACCCACGACCGTTTGTATTATTGGTTGCTACGCTATAACACAGGTGACACCCAAATTTTATAACCTTAAAATTGTTAAATATTTGCATAGGACTGCATTGTGGTGCTGTGTTTAACTTGTTATTAATTTTTCTTTCTTTTATATATTTATCCCGATAAGAACTATGATGGAGCTGAAGCCACAAAACTCTTAAATCATTCATGTCAAAGAGATGTAGCTACTGCCTCGTTTACTCTTTGACTAATGTCAACTCACACATTAGGCCAAGAGTATACCCACTTAGTGTCTGTCAAGTGGGTATACTCAATCCTTGCCCTAATGACAGACAACCGTATCTATCTTTTAAAAATAACTCAATTTATAATTATATTTTATGGAAGTAAGTAACATTTATTAAGGCCCTTATTTGAAAATAAGGAAGTGCGTACAATAGTTAGACCGAAGAGGGAGGAATCAATCGGAGAATAGTAGTAGACCTTTTCACAACGCTTAACTGAATGAAATGTATCCGGTAAATATAATGAAGTAATAAAATTGCGAAACTCGTTTGTGAGCGAATGCCTAAAAGATTAATAAGCAAGGTGTCGACTGGGAAACGTCCGAGGGGTAGGGGAAGACGGAGGTGGGAGCATTGTGTGAAGGCAGGTCTATCGAAGTTGGGTGTGATAAATGTGTGTATGAAGCGAGTTGTGGAGTCGGTATCGAACCTTCGGGTTCGTTAAGCCTTCATTATTATTATTTTAGAGAAATGTGTAGTTATACAGAGACATCTTCGATGTATTTATTTTTTATATCTTTAGTTTTTGATGTTTTGTATATATATATAAAACTTCCGTCAATTAGAAACTGTAAAAATGGGGTTTGACTTTCAAAAAAGGAGAATGCTAAGTGTTTTAGAACTCAGGAAACTTTCTCAAACGAAAAAAAGCAAAAAAAAAAAAAAATAAAGGAAAGAAAAATCCTGGGGATGTGACCGAATAATTTAAATAGCGGACAAATAAGCGGAATCGATTTAAATACTAATGACTGCCGGTCGACTAACGAACCCCCGGGCTAATTGATAAAACCGATTCGTTTGAGCGCTCTCTCTACCGACTTCTTTTCCCTGTTCGTCAGGCTGTTTTATTTATACGGGCGTTCCGATTGGCAGGCCGCTTAATCCCGACCCTCTCCCTGATTGGCTGATTGCTTTTGAGAACTTTTCCAATTTAAAGCATCTTTCACCATTTGCTTTGTGGCGCAGGAAACACCGCTGTGTTTTCTCTCTCTTTGTTGCTCAGTACAATTGTTTTCAAAGCCGATTGTTGTTAGGTGGCTAACTGCTGTGTTTCGTCGAGTTTAAAATAGCAAAAAAAAACTCAATCAAACTATGTTGTTTAATTAATCTACTGTACATCTACAATGAATTTCTCAATTTTAGTAAATTGTTACACTTATCTGGGTTAAACAACTTTTATTGAACGAAAATGCCAGACAAATTATGAAAACACAAATATTTAAATAGGTCACAAAAATTATCACTTTGTAACACTGAAATAACTACATGACTTGAGCTTCAGAACAAGACTTGACTTGACTCTCCAGTACACCACTCTTTATATTTAGTCCAAAGAACACCATCGAATGTTCCAGGACAGCGTAGATGGTACTAGAAAATCGTAGTCACAAACATGTCTTATGACAGTTTGTTCCAACTTTTAATTCGTTCCAAAACAAGTCTACAACTATTCTAAACGACATGTTTTGTGTTTTGTTTCACGGTACAATATTTATTACAATATCCTTTAGAAATCCAATTTTAAACTAATTAAAACCAACTCCTGCTGTTTATTTTTTTAAGGTCACCTAATGCTTCTATGGCTAACATGACGTTGGAAGTGTGTGTGTCCTGAATTTGGCCTATCTTGGTATAATTAGGATATGCATGTCTGACGTACGTATTACCTGGCATCGTACAGGCTCGCTACCGGCAAGTTAGGTCCCCTTCGAAGGACTGCGTGACAAGTGAAGTAAAACTATCGAGACTATTTATAACTATCGAGAGAGGTTTTTTACCTATCGACATTACTATCGATTTTTTTTTTTTTAATGTAGAAATAATATACCTCTTGCTTAAACACCCTTCTGCTGTATAATTCCCTTAAATGGAAAATAAAAAAAAAATGTAACAGTGTAATTTTATTTATTTTTCTAACAAAAAATGCTTTGCTACTCCTCACAAAAAATATTAACTTCACATAAAAAATAGTAACTCAAATCAACACGTTAGGTGCGGCATCGGTCCAATTCAGAATACCTCTAAAATACGCCACCGAGCCTATCATATTAAACGGTCAGAGTCATCCTTACACCATTCTGATTGAATTTAAAAGTTATACCGCGCTATAGGATTCTTAATAAAATAACTAAATATTATGAAAGGAAACCCATTTTTAGACTATTTATACATATAAATTTGTCTATCCTAAAACAGAAGGTATTGGACTGAAAAATCGTATAGTTTGCTTATATACGTCTTCCAACTTGATAGAATGAAATAGAAACAAAACACCTGATTCCCTACCAGTTTCTTAAGAAATAAGTGCAATCGAAAACAAGCAAAAATTCTACTAACCCCCTCCCCTGTTCATCACCTCATACTATCCATAGTATCACTAGATTTTTGTCCAAAACTATCGATAGCGGAGACAATCGATAGTTTTACATCACTACTGCCTGGTTACGAACCTTCATAATAGTTGATTATGCTAACCACTACACCATAGATGACTCCTTTAATCAATTTTTTTTTTCGTCTTTTCTTAATTCGTTTAATTACATTTATAATTAGAATTGATAATGGATTGATTTTGTTAAATGTGCTTCAAGAAAGTTTCTAAGAGTCTCTCAAATTTTTTCGAATATTGCAAAGCAAATGTTAAAGGCACGTTACTGGAAAATATCAGAAGGAATCCGTAGGCAAGTCATGTTAAGGCTTTAAATCGTCCAAGACGGGAGAGGGTTACTGCTTCTGAAGACCGTATATTTCGGAAGAAGGGCCGAAGTTATTTCTATCTCGGAAAAGGGAGATACGGTGTGGCTACGATAATAAAGAAATAGTGATCTCTTCCCCATAAATAAATACTGAAAGGCACAGATAATCCGGTAATGTATAGCACCTCGGTATATGTGTGTCCTTATATAATCGACCGAAAAATATATACATGTATATGAGCCGGTGAGGAAAAGAAGGAAAAAAAAAAGGTAGCCGACCCTTCTCTGAGATAGGAAGTACTGGCTTGTAATTACCTCTACTAAATCGCAGAGTAAGATATCCATCCCTTTGAATTTTTTTATTTTTTTTTTTTGCTTTCTTTTTCCTTTTTAGATGATTTAGTGGCTTTGGAAAACAGTTTTCTGCCTGTCTGAGCGCCCTTAATAGACTTGACAATACAGGGCCAAGACAAATGGCTTTGGAGGGTCGTTTGGGTGAGGGGTGGAGGGAGGGGTAGGTGGCTGTCCTTATTGTAGCGAACATCTGAAGCTACGGCTGGAATTTAAAATAAGCAGTGATCGTTTAAAAGCGAACTTGTTAGAAACTATAAACTGTTATATTATATCATACAGTCAAAAGTTTAGACTCACCCTTATATTTTGTAAAATAAATAAGTAACAACATTTTATTTATTGGACAACGTAGGTAACAACTATAATTTTATTTTTAATTTATTTATAACTAGCTTTAATATCCCGGTTTCACCCACTGAATTTTGAAAACAATGAGTAAAGCCGTGGGTCCAGAAAAGTTCGTTAGGACAGAAATGAGATTTTTTTTTACTCCAACGGTTGATTTCGTATAAATCTAATGTAAGGCGAGATCATAACGATTTTTATAACAATAAAGAATATACCCAGAGATTGGCTGTTATGCAATTTTAATATGGACAGGTGTTCGCACCTGGTATGAAAAATAAGATATGAATGTAGAAAAATGTGTGACTTTGGGAAATGATTATTAGCAAAACACGTCAATTTCTAATCTAAGTAAGTTGGTAAGTGAAAGTTGTGTGTTGCGCGCACGCACCAGATTTTTTTTTTAAATATTTCATATCACACGTCAGCAAGAAGATAGTTAAAAATTAACCATTAATTAAAACTTAATAAAAAAGTATCGTCGTTGATACCGTAAAAGGTTTTATGCCAATTAACAGCTGATTTTCACGAGAACAAAAAAATCATTTTTTTTTTTTTTTTTTTTTTGGCAATTTTCATATTTTTAGTTTTTGTGTTTGATTATCGAAAGAAATATTAAAATTCTTTGATGCGCGGTCATATAGGCTCAAGTCACTATTTGAGCATTTGGAGATTATGGCGTAACATTAAAGCACGAAATCAGAGCTTCCGGTCTAACGTCAAACTATATTATTTTATAAAAATAACAATTACAAATAATATCAATAATTAGATTTTTCATAATGTTTTGAACTTTGTTGTTGCCCTCCTGAAAAATTTAAAATCTTGATTTAAGCCCTTCTGACAGCTCATCGAAGAATTGTTATTTTATTCATTTGTAAACCTTTCTTATTTGGGTAAGGTTTTAAATTTTCCTTATAGGGTGGTGCCACTCAGGATTAATAAGCAAGCGAATCCTGAAATAAATAGCAGCAAATATTACATATTTTATTTTAGCCGACGTTTCGACCTAATTTTTAGGTCTTCATCAGGGCTCTTTTGTATGGAAGCCCATATACCACCAAACATGTGGTATAGTGGTTAGAATAGCCACCTACAATACTAAAGGTCGCAGGTTCGCGCCCAGCGGTGGCCCTAGGATTTTTTAATGGGAGTAAAAAATTCTTAGCCATGCCGTCCCTCAGATAGGACGTAAAATGGGGGTTCCGAGCCTGTAAGATGTCAGGTACTCCTTAAAGATCCCTATCGTAATTATACCAGGATAGGCAAAATGTATGACTCCCACCGTTAGCATCGTCCGATTAGCCTTAGTGGCGTAAAGTGACGTTAAATAAACAGTCAAATAGCCTATGGTGATGGCCTAAAAATTGGGTCAAAACTTCGACTAAAATAAAACATTAAATACTCAAGCATCCCGAACCATTTTCTCTTTATTAATAGTCCCGTTCGTGTACGGCGCAAAATATCATATTCTTTTATAGAGAGGATGTTAGTGTTAAAGCCGGTAAAGTGTTAATTTCGAATTACTTAACACATTAAACTCTACCAGTGGTATTAATTAAATAAATTATATGAATTATGTTATGGCGATATTGAATTAGAAGAGGAAATATTCGAAGCCGTTGAGAAATTTAGATATTTAGGATCTACTGTAACTAGAAAAAACGAAATCGAAGAGGAAATTAAGGTTAGGTTAAAGGCGGGAAATGCTTGTTATTTCTCGGTTGCAAAATTACTTGGGTCACGCCTTTTATCCCGAAATTTAAAAATTAGGATTTACAAAACTATAATTCTTCCGACTGTTCTTTACGGTTGTGAAACATGACCGCTTACAGTAAGGGATGAGAAACGCCTTATGGTGTTTGAAAATAAAGTGCTGCGTAGAATATTCGGGCCGAAGAAAGATGAGACAACAGGAGAATTTAGACGGCTACACAATGCGGAATTGCGTGAGCTTTACCCGGTAAATGTAATCGAATCTACATTACCCGAAGCTGCGCGTCGGTTAAAGTGGTGATGCAAAATGGCGAGTCTTAGTAGTGAACGAATTCCTAAAAGATTGATAAACGCTTTGCCGACTGGAAAACGACCGCGGGGTAGGCCTAGGCGAAGGTGGGAAGATTCGGTGAAAGCAGATCTTGCGAATTTGGGATTGGACGGTGGTAGGTGGATGGGGGACCGATTGGTGGTGTCGGCGTCGGGCCTTCGGGTCCGTTAAGCCTTATTGTATTGTATATGAATTATGTTATATGAGGAATTTAAAATTATGATGTCCAAGAATAGTTTGGTTTTGCATTAGCTTTAACCATGTTATTTAAGATTTTCTCCTCTTTACCTCCACAGTTGCCTGACCGCCACTCCTAAATATTTCATCACCTCCTTCCCTCCGACCCTCCCAGAAGACCCGGGACACCCAGAAGATGCCCGTCGGCAAGAGCATCCTCCTAATATTCCGGCCCATTAGGCCACGCCGCTCGCTCTCATGATTTCCCATCCGTCACTATTTGTCTTCTCGTTCTGAAATAGTGCCGAGGATAACCTCTCCCAAATGAGTCTTCTAGAATTAGTTTCTCACAGGGCCCTCAACACTTTCAACGCTCGCCGGCATCTTCCTGCTATAATTGACTCATCACGGTTAGTTCGAGTTACCTCATTCAGTCTGTCCTAGAATGAGTAACGTTACTTAGGACTAGGAAACTTCGTTATGTCGAAATAAAAAAAACCTATACATTCCGCCTGCTTGTTTCATCCTATATGGTATACTGAAGTCCTGTTATGAAATCCTGTCGGTCAAAAGAAATATTCAAATGAAAATTGTTATTCTATTTATACTGCAATAGCTAATCGGACCATGCTACAGGGGGAGTCCTTAATTTTGCCTCTTCAGGTATAATTAGGACAGGCATTTTTACCGAGTACCTGACATCGTACAGGCTCGGGACCTCCATTTCTCGTCCTATCCGAAGGAAGGCAGAGCCAAGGATTTTTTAATGAACCCAAACCCGCAACCATTAGTATTGTAGGTTGCCATGCTAACCACTACTCCACAAGTGACCTCATAAAAGAACCTTAAATTAAAATTTAGAGAAAAAATAAATGAATTCCGGAAAAATTTACTTAAAAGCATCATTACACATAATAGCCTACGTAAAATAGTTATTTATTATATAAGTGACGAAAGTAGATCATTTTACAACTCGAGTGAAACGTTTACCCACACGAGCGAAGCGAGTGTGGTAATTTCACGAGAGTTGTAAATTCTACTTTTTTCACGAGTGTAATATTAAATTTTTTCTGTAATCGTGAAATACATGATCAGATCTAACCAGAATATGAACAAAATTAGGATGTTGTGAAGATTACGGTATGTTGTTGGTAGGTTATAAGCATGGTTGTGAAAGGTTATAAGCATAGTTATAAACAAGTGCAGGTTATAAACAAGGAAGGTAATTATTATTATATTTAAATTTTAAAATATATTGATTATTTCCACCAATAATTCATTCACATTTCAATTTATTTTCTTAAAATAAATTCTTAGAATGTTAAGAAACATTTAAAAGCATTTAATTTCCAACTTCAAATTATTTTTTAATTTATACTTATTACTAATTAAGAAGGCAATTCACTTTCTTCACTTGTGAAGAAAGTTATCACTTTCTCAATATTTCTTTTATTGCCATTTAATGCTTATTAAAAATGAGTGTGATTATTTGTAATTTCAATAAATTTCCAACAGATGGTTCTTCCGCTCCTTGCTCGCTTTTCATAATCTGTTTCAGATATATCTGATATCATCATGTGTTATATTCTGAGTTTGATTAATATTTATTAATAGTAAAAGATTAATTTTTGTTGTCTATTATGATTGTATTAAACCATATTCCAGTTATATTCTTCATTAGTACCTTACAATGTGTTATTTATATTTAATCTCGCATACTCCACAGAAATAATACAGTATGTGCTAAATAAATGGATCATTAATTCCGTATCACTTCTGTGGGTAAACAAATATTTATTTAACAAAAAAAAAATACAATTATCAATCCCAAACGAACTATTACAACATAAATATTCGAG
Organism: Aelia acuminata; assembly: GCA_911387785.2. Classification (NCBI taxonomy): domain Eukaryota; kingdom Metazoa; phylum Arthropoda; class Insecta; order Hemiptera; family Pentatomidae; genus Aelia; species Aelia acuminata. The sequence continues at coordinate 121,961,300 of OU426983.1, read as the reverse complement.
CAGGTTACAAAAATTATAGCTTTATAGCACACAAATCATATGGCTTGAGCTTCACACCAAGACAAAGACTACGACTCTTTATATATAAACTCGCTCTTTAAATATAATATACCGGTCAAAAGTTTAGACTCACTTGTATTTAATTCACAATCTTCAAGTTTAAAAAAAATAATTGTAACTCAAGAGATAACATTTCAAAAATTATATGATTGTTTCAAATACAATCTATAAAAAAAAAACCTGTAACACTACAACCCTAAAAGGGTCTTGGGTCCAGTACTATGTAAGGAAGAGTACTGTTTCTTGGTCAGAGGTCGTGCAAGGAGGTGATTTGACCGTGATCACGCTCAACCGCCAGGTTCTTTCCCCTTAATTTTTCAATTAAGAGTACCCACTTTGTAGAGGCTGGGTTTGCCCCAGGAGGGTCTCTCGGCCCACGAGACGAACTGTGGCGAATAATAAAGATATCATAAGCAATGTCAGATTCGAACTCGGGACCTTAAGCACAGCAGTCCACTGCCTTACCAGTGGGCTACCCCGCTCCCTTTTCGAAATACAATCTATATAAATAAAAAATGAAATTCAGTTAGTTTGTTTTTTTTTTTGTTCTTTATAGAAATACATACCGTTTGTCCTAAATTCTCCGAATTTCGCTTAGTTAAAGCCGCTTTTGAGTAAATAAAAAAACCTGTGAAAATGATACAAAATTTATTAAGTAAAGTCCCCCCTCCCGTAGATCAATTTTGATGAAATTTTTACAGTCATATGTCGGGCATATAAATACATTAAATACCAAGTTTGATCAAAATCGTTAAAACTGTTTTTGAGTAAATAAAAAAAACATGTGAAAATGGTACAAAATTTATTAAGTAAAGTCCTCCCTCCCGTAGATCAATTTTGATGAAATTTTTACAGTCATATTTCGGGCATATAAATCGATCAAATACTCAGTTTAATCAAAATCGTTAGAGCCGTTTTTGAGAAAATCGAAAAAAACGTAAAAAGTTATTAAGTAAAGTACCCACTCCCTTTGAGCAATTTTGATGAAATTTTTGCTGTCACATCGCGGGCATATACCTACACTAAATACCCAATTTCAGGTTCCCACGGTTTATAGTTTTTGAGCTAGTCTGTTCACATACACACACACACACACACACACACAGACCATTTCGCGGGACTTGGTTATTTCGACTCAGGGGGTCCCAAAACGTGTATTTCCGTTGAAAACCGGAAGTCGAAAATTTTCACGATCGCAATACTTCCACTTACTATATATTTCATATATAGGTAAGTGAGGGTGGCGGGATAGCCGAGTGGGCAAACGCGTTAGAAAATACGCGTTGCCCATGGCAACATATGATCGGTAACCTGAAAGTAGCAAGTTCAAAACCCGGAGCCAGGGGAAAACTTAATAATACTCGGCATCAATCCCCCACCCTCTCCCCTGGCCCGGGAAACCCCGTATAGCCTACAAGGCGAGGAAGGGGCGGACCAATAAAAAAAAAAAAAAAAAATATAGGTAAGTGAAAGTAAAAAAATCAAAAGACCGTTAATAATATATAATAGATAAACATAGAATAATAATATAATTATCCTTGTCTATGCCGTCCCTCAGATAGGACGTAAAATGGAGGTCCCGAGCCTGTACGATGTCAGGCACTCGTTAAAAATCCCTATCCTAATTATACCTGGATAGGCAAAATTTAGGATTCCCACTGTTGCATCGTCCGATTAGCCGACGTTAAAACAAACAATATATATATAATGTTAATTATTACTTTTAATATTAAAAATATCTAAAACAATAATATATATTTTAGAGTTAAAAATTTAATTATCAGTTTAATTATCAGTTGGTGGAAGTAGCTAATAGAGAAAATGATTGCTATTAGATGGCAGAGAGCCTAAAGATATAATGTGCCCACGATTACCACAAGCACAGCTGTCGCCTGCCCACAATTAATTTTCTCAACCGTTCCGGCCCCTAATGAAGGAAGTCTGTGGAGCTCGTCCAAAAATATTTTGGGACTCTCGCTACCGCTCTCCTTAGAGAAATATTTGTATATTTTGTTGTGACAGGGAAAGTAAATATTAATGCAAGGTATTGATTTCGTTATAGATAGTACTGCCAAAAATGTGAAGATAGTAAAAATTATTCTATTAGTAAAAGTAAAACTATATTAAAGATAAATTAAAACTTTCATAAGAAAATAAAACATGAAAAATCAATTAAAGAAAAAAGAACGAATTTAATTGTTTTGTTTTTTAACGTCCGCTTTATGCCACGTCGGCTAATCGGGACTGGTTATCTACGGGTAACCAACCTCTTCTAATCCATGGCAAGCCGCTGAGTCTGTTCAGTGAGGCCGTCACCGAACAGAATCGAGCGGGCATGGGCGGGATTCGAACCCGCACCGCCAGCGTGGAAATCGGAGACGCTATCCCCTCGGCCACGCCGCGGCCCTTTAATGTGTTTATTTACAGTACAATTTAGTTTCATGTATTTTTTTTAAAAAATAAAGAAAAATATTCTTTTCCTCTCTTTTCATGGTGTTCAGAGTCATTTTATACAACAGACACAACATAGAATGCATATCATACTTATTAATCCAGAAAATAGGAACGTCTAGAGTTGTTTAATTGTGGACTCATTCGGTTAAATTAAAACATTTCTGACAATACCGTATAATGGTGAAACCTCTTCTTTTTTAAAAATTTAAATGAAGCTATAGTATATAACATTGCTGAATAAATAAGAATAACAAATTACGAGCATGAGGAGAATGAGACTAATAGATAGCCGTGTGGCCGAAACGTCATTTAAAAAAAGGAAATTAAGGAAAAATAAAAAATCCTGGTGATTGCTCCTGCATGGTGGCTTAAATCTACTAAAACGAATAGAACAATTCAATCTCAGAAAATTAGATGACCAGCTATAAATTGGAAATAATTCAAAAGCTATTCTAGAATATGTTCGCGACTGTTCTTATTCAGACTAAATATAATGAGCAATGGGTTGGAGAGTTAGCCTTGCTCTGAAGATCTAATCATTTGGTTTCTTTTGCGTTACTGTGTCGTTACATTTGATATTTTTTGTAACAATGTTGATCATTTAAGTTGTTTTTGTTTAAACCCTTATAAGTGCTACAATATTCATGAAACTATGAAAAACCATAAGAATCCGAGGAGAGGCATGGATTCATTACTATGTAGGGAAGTATTTCTTGGCCTGGGTTGTTTGAAGACGTGATTTTACCGCGATCACGCTTAACCACCAGATTATTCCATTTAGCTTACGAACTAATAGTACACAAGGTTTAGAGTTTAGCAAAAGAACTATCTTTCTTTAACTCTTGATGACTTCAAAACAAATATTACTCTAGATTTGCTTTTTGGTTATTTAACCCTTAACTACTTATCCGAATCAATGTTACCTACTCATCTCGGGTCAATATGACCCAGAACCCAAAAAAATATTTTAATAACCTTAGGGTGTAAGATATTAGTTTTAAACAGCAGGAAAATGCTTGAAAATATATATTTATTTATATATACAATAAATGAAATTTTTAAAATATGAACAACATGTTGAATTATAGGTCTGAAATGAAGTACTAAAATAAAAGAACTCCTTTACATTACTATTATTAACATAATTTCTTTTGATTTAAAATTCAAAAATTTGTCTACAAACAACCTTTGCAGTTAAAACAGATAAGAAATGAGTGGTTTTTACAAATTCAATTCCCGCATCGGACACAAAAAAATTGCTTACACAACTACTCACCTCGGCTCAAAATATCGTTTTAGATAAAATAAACACCTCCCTTATTTTTCAGACACTGCCAAGATGTAACTGGAGCCAAAACAAAGGATATGTCAAATTTTGGTGATCATTCAATTCCAAAAAGGTGTAAATAGAATGAAATGAAACTTGGTACGGGTCAATATGACCCGACGTGAGTAGTTAAGGGTTAAATATATTTTTCTTAAAATAACAAAATAGTATATTTCATTTTTAGTACCGAAAGTGGCCTTTTCCCGTGTGCTACGGAAGTTCACGTGTGAGGCGTAGCCGAACACGGGAATTCGAGTTTCACGTACGAGGCGAAGCCTCGTACGGGAATAGTTTGAATAAGCTCGGGAAAAGCAATTTTGGTACGTGTTATGAACGATATTTTTCATTACACTGCAAACTGGCAGTATAACAGAAATCTCAAACTAACATAATTAATTAACTTAAATTATAATTTCAAACACTAGTATACTGTTTGATTAGTTTATTGATCAACAAACAAAAGCTGAATACAAAATAAATAAAATACTGAAATAAATAAGGGTTCTAAGAATTTTAGAAATTGAAATTAATATTTACTGTACAATTTTAATTTTTGCTTATATTTATGATTTTATTTGCTAATTTATTTTGTAGTAAGTGTAAATTTTTAGTTGTACTTTTGTGTATTTCTTGACACTTTCCTGCTCTTTCATTGTGCGGAATTTCAATATATTCGTTATTTGTTTTCATCATTCCATGCTTGCATCAGTGCATCATTGCATGCTTTCTTCATTAATTAATCTTGCAATGCCATTTCTTCAAAGCACTAAGTAAACTGACAACTTTTGAAATTATTTATGACACAAAAACTAATTGTAATCGGTGGATTTTCAGTTTTCGGGATTTCAATTTTTCATTAAACAGCTGTTCTTAATACAACCAGCAAGCGCTACTGGTGTCCGGGAAACGAAATAACAAGTACACAGAAAATTTTCGGTGCACTTATAAATTTTCCGTGCGCGTGCAAATTTTCGGTGCACTTTAGAAAGTAAACGGGAAACAGCTGTTTTCTGTACTGTTTGCATGCATCGAAAGTAGTTACTTTCCGTGCAGTGTAATGAAAAATATTAATCAGGTGGTTAGAAATACTCGGATTCTTGACTACATCTGCTCGGGAACACTCGGGTAAACACGAACTGAACTGTGGATATCGGGTACGACCTGATAGGAATACCTTGTTACAGTAAACCCTCATTATTACGAATTTGGATATAACGAACACCTCGATATCGCGAACCAAAATACTATCCCCCCCCAAAATTACCATTATATTTCTGCTGAACCCCTCTTTATAGCAAAACCCCTCGGTTAGTGCGAACTACGAACTAAATTTGATGCCTGAGAATTATTATATTCTGTTATAACGAACTGCTAGAGTTTTATTAATTTTTTTTTTTTACTGTATTACCTAGAATGAGCGCGGGAAGACGAAGTAGTTCCAGTTTCTAGAATTGAGGTGTTTTTTTACTCTTAACTAATTCGATTTCTTTTGCTTATTCGAATCAGAGTTCTGTAGTCGTTTATACTGTCTTTTTTAATACACAATGAGTTCGTTGGTAAACGTGTGTCACAACCGTAAATCCTTATCAATCGAGGAAAAATTGAAAATTCTCCAGGATATTGAATCGGGAATTCTAAGTAAGAAAACCATCGCAGAAAAATATGGAATTCCAAAATCAACATTGTCAACCATTATAAAAACCAAAGATAAAATAGATTCAACCGCAGCCCAAGGATTAACTTCAGCATCAAATAAATGCCTGCACTCTGCGGCCCGTGAATATTTGGAAAAAATTGATAAATTGCTTTAAACAAATGAGATCTCAAATACCAATCTCAGACCCTCTTATTAAAGCTAAGGCTAAAGAACTCTCAAGTGAACTTGGCAGGTAAATTAATGAATCTCATTGTTTAATTAATATGTAGTTTATCTAAAAATAAATTACATACTTACATGCGTTTTAATTTAACTAGTTCTAATGAATGAATTTCCTTCTAAATATGATCAAATTAGTGCGGCCATTAACTAAAAAAAACATAAACAAAAAATAATCCTCGGTTATAACAAATCTCGTTATAGCGAACTACGAATATCGAACCCCTACCAGTTCGCTATATCGAGGGTTTACTGTACTTACTGACGCCAGCCGCCACCTTGCAGCTGCTTAACCGAAGTAATACCGTTTTGTTTTTTTCTTGTTTCACGTTACAGTATAAACATTTGCTTGAATGCTCTCTGTGAAGTTTTCAAAGTACAAGCAGCGCTTTCCTTAGGGAACTTAGCGCCTCGTTTAAGCCAGTTATGTAGCAGCAAGTTCGTCTTTTTTAGTCCAACACTCGGCTATTAGCTGTCCTCAAAGGATCCGCCATTATTCAGGATAAGATTATCAGATAATTCAATCCCCGCTCCTTCCTTTTGAGGTTGCGAGGAGATGTACATAAATACATTATATACTCTCTCCCCTCTCCACAGGGAATAGATTATGTATTCTCACGTTTACACGTTATCAAAGTTAAAATTCGTCCGCTCTCTCTTTTTGAGAAGACATTATTCAGCAATTTCGTCGAATTATTATTTAATTTTTTTTTTTTTTGCCCGGAATGTTTATTTATTCATACATTTTCTTTTAATCCTCTTCGAAAAAAGGTTTTATTAGAAGCGCGTTGAATATGTACGAAGTCCTCTTTCGACCTCTTACGACATCACCACATCAGGTAATAAATAAATTCCATTATTACACCAGGCCTTTACGTGTAAATCTCATTATAGAAAACAAGCTGGTAAGAATTCTATTTACGAGCCGTTCAAGAAAGAAATATCGTCCCTTTAAAGTTTAGAAATTGAAGTTGGGAGTTATTTGTTCTCGGGCTGCGAGTTTTTGATTTATGATTTGAAAAGGGATAATTTATCGGCCTAAGAGGCAGTTAACGAATACCCTTCGTTAATAGCTTGTTAGCCGTCTCTCTTCTATATTATTCTTTTTCTATTATTATTCTTTTTTATTATTCTTTTTTTTATTTTTTATTATTATCGTGGGATGTTTCAATTATATCCACTTCTCCCTCTCACATACTCACTCATTTCACGTTTTAACGTTTCAATCGACCCATGGTCCCACGCCCAATCATCAGTGATGTAAAACTATCGATATTCCCCGCTATTGTTACTATCGATATTAAACATTTTTATTTTGAAAAGCCAACGTTTCGATCCCTTATTGTGGATCTCAGAATTTAAATATCAGATGTTATTTTATCTTGCTAACCGGCTACATAGTTATCATGTATTTTATTTTTGAAGAAATTTTGGGCTCAGCAGGGAGTTGAACCCTGGTCTCCTGCGTGACATGCGCGGTACGCTAACCACTGCGCCACCGAGCTCGACTCCAAGCGGAGCCAATCCTTCCTCTTCACTGATACTCCCCCTCCCCATCTCGCAAGTCTTTCGAGTAGTTACGGGAGGTGGACAATTTTAGTCCAATTCGTGGTATCTCTTGACATCGTCAATTTGAATTATTTTATATTAATTCAATCATTATCGTGGTTATCCCAATTGCATCTGCTCGGGAACTCTCGTTAACCCGAACTGATCGTGGATATCGTGTAATGCGTTATCGGAATACCTTGTTGTTTACTCACGCCGGCTCCCATCTTGGGCTTGCTTATCCGAAGTGATACCCATTTTTTGTTAGAAACATAAATAAAATTACACTGTTACATTTTGTTTATTTTGTATTTCTATGAATTGTATAGTACGTGGGTGCAAAAAGCTATCACTTCAACCTTTAAAAACAATGTTGTAGATGTTAAAAAAGTATCTAGAGTCTCAATAGTTTTACATAACTTCCTATCAGAAACAATAACACAATTAAGGGGGGGGGCATATGTAGATGAACAAGGGGTTCATATCCGAAAACCCTTTTTTTTGGGGGGGGGCGGCATAAAATTTATGTAAATGGCCACCATATCCTTTGCCCTCATCATTACACCCGCTAGAAAAGAAAATGAACTTATTCACACTCCGTATGTATCATCCATCTTACCAGCCCCGGAGGTGAAACTTTATCTCCCTTTGTGACTCCGTCGTAATTTAGGGCCAAAAGGAAAATTTCGCGTTATCATTTTCTTTTTTTTTTTTTTTTTCTTCTTCCTCTTTTCCAGCTCACACTTGAAAGGGAGAATGGGTAGTTAGGTAGGGGAGGAGTTTCTCAGAACAAGAAGAAAAAAAAAACCTGCGTGCAATTAGAGTAAATTACATACACATTTGTAACAATGTTCTTTAAAAATTTTCCTAAAAACGAAATTTAAATTAAATAGGTCAAATGACAAACTGTTCTAGTACATTCTTGTGACTGTTCGAGTACCTTCTATGCTTTTCGAGAACATTCTAGGTTGTTCTATTTGACACTAAGTATAAGGAGCGTTGGACTGAAGCGGTTACTTTTGTGTTGCTATTTCGTTTACGTTGACGCTTTTTGTAACCCTCTTGATTATATAGTTTATATTGTTTGTGTGTTGTTGTAAATTGTTATTTCGTTTACATAAAATTATTCAAACCCACGTACTGTTATATATTGGGAACTGTGTAGTAGCAAATGTTTTACACTAGAACAGTCCTAAATTTCGCCTACCCAGGTATATCTTTAACGAGTACCTCTCATCGTACAGGCTCGGGACCTCGATTTTAAGTCCTATCTGAGGTGTGGCCTACCCAAGGATTTTTTACTGCGTTTAAAAAACCAGCGATCTTTAGTATTGCTAGCTGCTATGCTAGCTACTACAGCACAGGTGACAACGGAAATTTATAACGGTTTTTACTTCAGAGCATGTTTAAAATTTTAATGGTTTATCAAATTTTGAAGCATAGAAAACTTTGAATTCTGGGTGATTTTGTAGTAGGGTTGCCAGAAACTTGTGAGCGTAACTGTTATACAAAATTATTCCAAAAACGAGATATGTACAAATTAGTTTATGTCTTAAAGAAGTTATAATCATTTTTTCTTTTTTTTTTTGGTTTATTTCTTCTTTGAAAAAAATTAAAAGAAGAAAATAAGTTCCGTTTTCCTTTTTTTTGATTGTAGAAAAATATTGAAATAAAAGCATTTTAGTTCTCTTATCATATAAAACCCGATTTTCAATATTTCTATGGATTTTTTTTTTTTATTTGAATGATATTGGTTTTTACTTCAAAACGTATTAAAATCGTTATGATTTATCAACTTTTAGGTGTAGAAAAATATAGAAAACTTTGAATACTGGGTGATTTTGTTATAAATTTGCCAGAAACTCATTCGTATAATTGTATTACAATCCAGTTATTTTTATATATATTTTTTTATTTTTTATAGATCTTTAATATTTTTTACTAATATCATGACGTACAGGCCTTTTAGTAGAGTGGTGATATTTTATTTTTTAACAGTTTTTTAACAACTTTAACAGAAAGTTAAGTTAACTCTTGATGGCGGTTTGTTGTATGGTAAAATTTCACTACGGCGTATGATCCGTATCAAGTTTCATAATATAGGATAAAATTATGGTAACATCACATCACGAGCTCCCTAAAATTTCATTTTAGTTTCATGTTTCAGCACTTCACACTTTTACCACCAAGAAGAAAAAGATACCCCATTTCAAAGACGAGGACAATACTTTGTCTGAGTAAACATGCTCTTTGTGTGTCATAAGAAAAAGAGATGGAAGAAACAGAGCTGGTTACACTTAGCCACACAATTTGATTTGCCTTAATGGTGGTGTTGGTTGCAAGGGGGGATCTCGGGTTGCATGGCCCAAGTCCTTTGGGGGGGGGGGATGGCAAATGGAAGCCCCCTTTTACCTCCGGGTTTAGGGGCGAGGAAGAATCCTATTTGGAAGCCGGGATTTGGGACAGTATTGAACTAAACTACCTCAGAGATATATATAGAGAGAGAGTAAGCGAGAGAGTATACTTATTATACTTGGCACTGTTATAAGGCGCCATAATTTTGGGCGGCTTTTAATAAGAGCCCTCTAGCGGGAAGCAGGTACATCAGAGGAGCGGCCTCCCCTTAATGGGGCCATATTTCACGGCCTATCCGATCTCCAGTCAGCTGATACACACATCTCACACCAGCCAGCTATATCACACACCGCGGCCTTGTTACGGCTTTATATATATGCCTCCCTCCTCATCATAATCTTACCTCTTTAATAAGGTAACTCTAATCGCTGTAGTATTAGGAGTACAACCTCGTTTATCCGGACTAATTGGGACAAAATTGGATCCGGATATTTGAAAATACCGATAATACGGAAGTATGGTTAATAAAAACAAATCAATAATTGAATTTAAATTGATTAAGATGACAAAAATATGTTTTTTTTTTAAATAATTGCATAAAAGTGTTCAAAAACATATATATCATTCATTAAAAAAAAAGAAAAGGTAAGCAATATATTTTGAATACATATATATTTTCATATGTATTGCAACTCTGATCTTTTCTATATGCCGGCCTCAAGTGCTTTGCTAGCGATAACATATGTTAGCGGGCCTTACACGATCAATAATAGTGACAATACAGTATGGTATTGTCAATAATATTGATCGTGCAAGGTGAAAATTTGAGTATTGATGGCGGATATCGACGGTGGGTCCTCAACGCTAAACGACAGTATTGACAATATTATTGATCGTGTAAGGTCCGCTTTATAGAAATGTAACCTAAAATAAAATAGTCTGTAATTAAATGCAAAAATTATTAAAAACATCAATAAATAATAATAATAATAAAGGCTTAACGAACCCGAAGGTTCGATGCCGACACCACCAATCGCTCCCTGCACACCTCCATCCATCGACCGTCTTCCAGACCTAACTTCGATAGATCCGCCCTAACGCAATCCTCCCACCTCCGTCTCGGCCTGCCTCTCGGACGTTTCCCATTCGGCACCGCGCATAAAAAACATCAATAAATATATGATATTAATATCTTAATTATTAGGAGGCATAAATTTGGAAATATCTTTCAAAATAACTTCAAAAAGATCGTCATTCATGTAACGCCTCCGCCACATAAACTCACATAGGTATGAGTCTAGAAGGGATCTTCATTCTATTTGATTCATTCACATTCCACATTGTTTCGCATCTTTGCCTTTCCAAACTTTACCTAGTTTTCTCCAACCATGTTCCTTTTCTTAATCGGATTGTTTTATATTTATAGCCTGCGGATTGTTATATATTTATAGCCTGCAATTTGTTTTATAAAATGGACGTAAAATGGAGTTCCAGAGCCTGTACGATGTGAGGTACTCGTTAAAAATCCCTATCCTAGTTATACCTGGATAGGCAAAATTTAGGACTCCCACTGTAGCACCATCCGATTAGCCTTCGTAGCATATAAGAACGTTTAATAAACAAACAGAAGAATTATAATTAATGTTAGTATTATTAGTAAAGTAAATTATATTTTACTAAAATATAATGTGGGTCAAAAATTCATTATATATGAGTTATCAATAAGACAAATTATCCTGATACTTTGCTAAATTTCCCCCTTTAAATAATATAAAACCTTGCTAATGCTAAAGGTACTACTAGCCCTAAAACGTATTTTACCATGAAAATAAAACTATATGATTTTGGTTGGAACAGCTAAGTGTTTTAGATTGCATGAGAACGTCTACGCCTTTAGAGAACCTTCTAGAATGCTTTATTTCACACTATATATAATTACTGTCATATTATTTAGTTCTATGTAATATATTGTGTGTTTCGAGCTTTTTGTCAAGTAAGTGATGAAGTAGTCGGTAACGTCGGGAAGTTTCTTGTCATTCCAGTCTTATGTGAGGTTACATAAGGCTTAGGAGCCATGGACGGGATAGTTACCCTTGGTTGTGACGCTCAAGTCATATGATCATTTCTGTGTTATAAAGTGATAATTTTTGTAACCTTCCTAATTGTTCACTTCAATATTTGTGTACTCATAATTTGTGTGGCATTTAATAGTGATATTTTTTATGAATAAATATTGTCTTACATACAGAAGTGTTGCAATAAGTTGGTTATTACATCGCCGAAGCCTTGTAGCTGAGGCTTTGAGGTCCTTTATGAAAGTTACTATCCTTTGGCTCTTCACATGTAGTTAGTTCTCTCTCGGTATCTTACTTATTAGTCTTGAGGATTAATTCTCGGAGGATGTCTACACCTCCCATTATGTCCTGGAGACTCCTTACACACACTCACACGTATCATATTACAACAGACCCTATAGGGAAGACTCTTGGTAGGATTAGCGCTTCAAGAAGTAGAACATACCCCGCCGTTTCCCGATCTAGAAGTGACACAGGAGTCGAGAACAAACGTGTAATTAGCGAGGGTTTCTAATAGTCATTAGGTAAGCTGGAGGTACAGTCAGTCCCGACATTAAGGACCTCCTCTCTTCTCCGGCTTCTATATTGGCTCAGTATACCTTCGAGGCCCGGCTTTATTAGCTTTTGCAACTGACTGTACCGTCTTAGTCACTCTGTTATTTTAATCATTATCTTGCGGAGGTCTGAGATTTCCCCTCGTCATTCATTTCGCTTCTTTAATCATCCTCAGGGAAGAGATTTACAAAGAAGGCCTCTAGGCTTTTGCCAGTGGGATAGTCATTGAAGTATTGAAAGATTAAAATGTCCGAAAAAGCAGTATAATAACGCTAGTATACTCGGTTGATTCTCAAATTAAGGGCAATGATTTAGTCCCGATAAGATTTGAGAAGCACTATTCGTTACCATATAAGTTTTCCTAATGCTATAAGGTAGAACTCATCTACAAAATCGATATACAAGGTCGAATGGACTATAAATTCAATAAATATATAATTTTTTCTCTACTTAAGATGAATGTTATGATGAATTACCGAGTCAGCCTGAAATAAATTTTTTACCTTAAATAATTATTTTCTGTATCTACAACTCTATCACTAATTAATCCCTCATCATTTCTGTTTCCTTTTTGTCGCCACATTTACTCACCAAACACCATTCTGGTACCATATTCCCTTAAAAATGTGTCTTACACTATCAATGTTATCAGTTTCAATAGTCAGACTACTTCTTGTTAGTATTTATTAAATGTTTACAGAACATTGTATCTTTGATGCGCGGTCAGGGGGTTAAGTAACTATTTATGCATTTAGAGATATTATGTCATAATATTATATCACGAAATCTGAGCTACCGGTACATGGTATTAAGGTCTTAAGTCAAACTATATTGTTTTGTAAAAATAACAATTTAAAATGTCTAGCGATGGCCCTTTGATTTTTTAATGGGAGTAAACAATCGTTAGCCATGTGGTCCCTCCTATAGGACACAAAATGGAGGTCCCCTATCCTAATTATACCTGGATTGGTAAAATTTACGACTCCCACTGTAGCATCAGGCCGATTAGCCTTAGTGGGTGGTATAAAGTGACGTTAAACAAACAAACAACTACTAATAATATCAATTATTAGGTTTTACATAATGTTTTGAACTTTGCTGTTGCTCTTCTGAAAAATGCAAAATTTTGACTTAAGCCCTTATTACCGCGCATCAAAGATATGTCATATACATGGTTCATATTCTTTGTCATGTGTATTTACTTATATTTTTTGCCTGTATCTTTTTCACTTAGCCCTGAAGAATACATGCATTGTTGGGTCGAAACGTTGGCTGCAATAAAATAGTTTAATACTATTTGTAGGTTTTTGACTGCCACTCCGGACTATTCTTATACTTATTAATTTTTTTACCGTTCCAAAAGTATCCTTTTAGAAACTTTACCCATCTCGTGATTTCAAGAGTTGTTTTATTCATATTTGCAGTACCTATCTGTCCTCTAGCATAGATACTCATAGTATTTGTGTTCTTTTAGCCCTGATGAAGATCCGCAAGTTGGGTCGAAACGTTGGCTTTTCAAAATTAAAAAAGTTTTAACTGAAAATCCTGATAATAGTTTTACCTATTGGAAGTATTTCTTATACAGTGGAAAAAAGGTAACTCTGCCTAATTAAAATTCAGATTTTTTAAAGGGTGGAATCATTTGATCAAATAACTATCGAGGTAGACAAAATTAGTTTTAGTAGAAAAAATCCATTTACTATAGGGAAGCTATATTTATAATTATTTTTTAAAGTGCCTGAGGAATCTGTAGCACACGCTGCCTTTCCTTGTTATATATGTATATATATATATATATTTTTTTTTTTTTTTTTTTTTTTCTATTGCTTTGATGCATTCATTTTTTCCACTGTTTTTATATATTTTTTCTAAACAAAATTTCGGGTTATTAACAGGTAAAAATGAAAAAATAAAGTGTCTGGTTTTATTGGTTTTGGAGGCAAAATAAGGGTTGAAGGTGAAGCTACGCTGTTGGCTACCAGCATCGTAGCAATAAAAAGGGTTGAGGCCGACCTAATAAACTTTAATAGGACCTTATTGCCTTTTTAATAGCGCCTTCTCCTCCCTTACCAATTCTCCCTTAAATTAAACCTGAAAAAGATAGATAAAATTTTCCTAGTTTCAAAAGAACGGGTGGGGGTGGTAGAGTATAAGAGGTGAGATTTAAACAGGATTGTTCTGGAGGTAGGTTTAATAGCAAGAGAGAGAAAAAAAAAATAAAAATGCGGACTTAATGAAAAGTTGTTTAAGAGATCCGGGACTACTTTGTGTCATGGGATGCTTCTGCGGTCTCTCCAGGGTTTTCTCTGTCTTACAATAAAATTAATGGCATGTCTCTTTCCTCTTTAAACTCTCTCTCTCTCTCTCTCTCTCTCTCTCTCTCTCGCTCTCTCTCTCTCTCTCTCTCACTCTCTTTCTCTCTCGACTTCAATTCCTATTTTTATTTTTTTATATTCTTTATTTACAAAAAAAAATCAGAATCACAACAATAAATCTATTAATAACCGTCCCGATCAGACCTCGTGGCATAAAGCAGACGTTAAAAACAAAAAAAAAATGTATTAATAATTTATTCTTATATTATCGATAAGCTATATTCAATAATGTTTCCTGTTATTATTATCCTAGGCTGTTTCGATAGTTCATTTTTATAATGTTTTTTATATTTACTAATTTATACAGTTTAATTTATGTGTGTCGATCCTGAGTGTAGAAAGATGCACGAGTTCGAATTTCGTTCGGATGTTTTTTAGTTCACCATTCGATACCAGGTCAGCAACCTGATAGTAATACCGTCAGCCTACTGGAGGCGACTCAAACGACCGGGTGTATGAGTGATAACCCTTTCCCGTGTATAATAATGAGAATCGCGGTGTGGTTTTCCAGGATGTTATCATTAGCCGCCCGGAGGTTTGGTACAAGGTACATTACGGTAGCCATAGGTCTTCGGAGCCTGCTGACTCTGAGTTTCCATATTCCTTGGACCTAGACCAGTTTGTCACTGTCCTTGAATCCAGACAACTGACGCCTCTGTGGGAAGGACTCTTGTGGTACCCCCTCCAGGCTGTCTGTGCTCCCGCAAGCAACACCAATGTACGTAAGAACACCTCACTGCGCATCCTAAGTTACTTTATTAGGCCTAACGTGCCAACCGAAAAGTATGATTTAATAATGCTTATTCATGATTGAATATGCCTCTGCTCGATGTGGTCATTGGATTTTTTTTACTCTATTATAAAATCAGATAAGTTCAATAAAAAACATCAGTTTCTCCACACTTTCCTTCACATTATATTATATTAACACAGGTAGGCTGTGAGAGCTTGGGAAAATTCGCTGTGACCGATTCATGGCCGGCAGAAGATTATTTCAATATAATTTAATAATAACTTTATATAAATATTTTTATTATTATGCTTAAACTTAGATTCCTTTTTTCTTTCATAGAAAAATAAAATTCATGAATTCATTCGAATAGCCTTCAATTCGTCCTATTCTCGACATTTGAATTATTTCCTGGAAAAAATGATCAAAAGCTTTTTCGTTGATAAAAGTTTTACAATTGTTTCTGTGAATTCTTTGACGAACTCTGGGAACAGTCCGATATCGCACAGTTTCATTCATTTTTTTTTATGAATCGCTTTTGTACTGTAGTTTTCAAATTTCTCTTTTAGTCAAGTGTTTTAATTGGAAATTCTCATTTTTCCGAAGAAACTTTCCTTTGATTTTATAGTTGGGTATTTCCTTTTTTAAATATATAGTAATTATACTCACATTGGGAGAACTTATAAAAGTATATTATTTTTTTTATTAGACAGTTCGAAGGTGAATGAATGAAAAAGTTAAATATTCACCTGGTTGAGTATGAATAGACCAATGAACAGAAACTATCCAACGTACGTACCATTCAGTTTACAGAAAATATTTTTCTTATCTTATCTTAGTACATGTGAATAGAGGTCTTCATCTATTGAGGAGCTTACACCTCTGATAAACATCATGCTTATAAAATTTGCAACTAGTTATAAGTATATATTACTTACTTATTATACTTATTATAAATAAAATTGAGTATTTCAAACTAAAAAGCATATATTATTTCCCAGGAATTATTTATTAATTACATCCTCGGTCATATATCCTACATAATGTTATTATTCCATCATAATAAATAATTAACATTTACTGATATACTGATCGCGGACGATTCCGACTAGAGGTATGTACTTTATTCCTTTAATTATAAATTTGAACTTGCTCCGAGGCTTTTAGTTCCACATGGATTAAAATTCATCAGTAATATTATGTTTCTTTATAGTTTTCCTTAGGGCTGCGAGTTCGTTCCCCGTGATATCAGTCAGAATTGTTTTTGAATTCGCCACATTATAAGACTGAAATGTTAATAAGACTGTGCCTTCTGGTAAACGTGCGTGGGATAGAAGGAGACGAATGTGGGAGGAAAGCAATAATGATGATTTGTCAGAGAAGGGTTTCGATTGCACCCAGTGAAATGCAATTGTGCAAATGTGGTGTCGGTATTGAACTTCA
This sequence comes from Aelia acuminata, assembly GCA_911387785.2. Lineage (NCBI taxonomy): Eukaryota > Metazoa > Arthropoda > Insecta > Hemiptera > Pentatomidae > Aelia > Aelia acuminata. The sequence continues at coordinate 121,944,502 of OU426983.1, read as the reverse complement.
GGGTTCGATAAACCTCTTAATATTATTATAATTTTCATTATTACTATATCAAATTTAATAAACTCCGCCTGTTTATCCCTCGACTCCCGACTTCCCTCTACTTCGTGATACTCCTTCAGGCACAGCCTCCCCTAGTACTCCAGGAGATCGATGGCAGGAGGAGAGAGAGCCACTGATTGGTAGCTGGCAGGTAATTACCTGCTCAGGATTAGGGATCGGCTAACGGGATAATTGAAAGAGACTAAAACGTGTTCTCGAGGGGTTGGTGGGGACCTAAGTCTTGTCTAACTTGATCATTGTACCCACCGCTTCCTCAACGAAGAGTCTGTAAGAGGAGAGTATTGGTTCGTTAGGGGTTCGGGAAAGCATTTCAGACCACGGGTCACAGTCTACATGGTTACTATATTTATATCGGTAACACTCTTGTGAGAAAAAATTTCAGATATCCTGTATGCTTGCGATCTTTTCTTCACAAACGGAAAGAAAAGTCTGGCGCCCAATAAACATTTCTAATCTGCCGACCGAGCTGCAAAAGAAGTACTCAAACTCTCCAGACCTGGCAAAACTATTCAACCCATAGAGAGGGGTTCGTGTTGACCCGGCTGTCATTCTAGATTTACACAATCCTACCTCATCACGGGTCGTATTGACTAGACTGAGAATAATCCACTCACATTTTCCAAGAAATTTAGTAAATAAGTAAGTAGATTAATGACCATCTAAAGCTAAAATACAATGTGATTCATATCCTAAAAAAAAACACATAAACATAATGAACTCGTGCTTAGAATAGAAAAATGGTATGAATAAATAAAAAATAAAGAAATAAAAGCAATAAACAGAATCATCAAGAAATACTAATAGGTGATTGAGATATCCAGACTATATTAATTTTAAAAAATAACTGTGATTGGTTGGAATAACAATCGGGGTGGCCCTAGCCTAAAATACTGTCTGTAAAACAAATAGTTGGATGAAAACTATTTTTCAGTGCTGGAATTAGATTGAACTATATAATTAATAAGTTCATGAGCACTATGATATTTTTGTTGTTTATCTAACGTCACTTTATATCACTAAGGCTAATCGGACGATGCTACAGTGGGAGTCTTAAATATTGGCTATCTAGGTATAACTAGGATAGGGATTTTCAACGAGTGCTTGACATCTTACAGGCTCGAGACCTCCGTTTTACGTCCTATCCGTGGGGTGGCATAGCCAAGGATTTTCTACTCCCTATTGAACATCAAGGACCAGCGCGGGACGCGAACCCGTGACCTTTAGTAATGTAGGTTGCTATGCTGACCACTACACCACCGGTGACACCAAACTTATAATGACGCAATGACCACTGTAGGTTTAGGCCAATAAACTAAAACTTCAAACCTATCTTAACGGCTATTAATAAAATGACAGGATAAATTTTTTTTGGAAACCGTCCTTTTGAATATAATTCCAAATACATTTTGTTACTATATTTAATATCGATTTTTTATTAATGCCTTAATTAAAAATCTAATCTTTAAGAATGAATGAAAATGTGTTAATTAATAATCAATAATATTAAACTGTGTAATGATTAGTAGTCAGGATTTTCAGCTAAACAACTTTATTTTGAAAAGCCAGTGTCCCGATCCCTACGTGTGGATGGACGTATCTATGCTAGAAGATGATAATTAATTATTTAACATGTGATTACTAATTAGGGATGGATTGTAACAATAAGAAATAACAAAGTAGTGGAAAACAAATCCAACTGATGGTATGTTTACATGACATTGATATTTTACAAATCTGATAGTTATATAAATGACACTAAAATTATACATGAATATTTGAATAAGTGGGTGGTTAGCATCATAAAATTTTCCTTTATTACATTTTCCTCATATTTTTGTCTTCATTTTAGCCCTGATGAAAATCTACATGTAGGAATCGAAACGTTGGCTTTTCAAAATTATAATGTCTAACTGAAAATCCTGACTATTAATTGTTCAATCGTAAAGAAAAACAGTTGATTATTACACGCCTCTTAACAATATTTAACTTATAATTTATGTTTCTTCTTTTTAATAACCGAAACACTCCGTATGTGGCGATACACAATGCCTAATATATACAAAATAAAATGTTACAAACCTGAAAGGTAGAGGCTGGGACACGTAGATTGATGGATCGGTTAATAGATTTCGCCCCAACACAATTCTCGAGGACCTCCCTTCAACTAAATACGACAAAACATTATTCGTCAATTCGGTTGTGATAAATGGCTTCATAAATCAAAATTATTGCTATGTCCAGGATTTACTATGGATTGTTTTGAATTAATTGATGACGATACGAGTGACAATATTCATGGCTATATGTACCATTAAATTTTATCATTGTAATAAAATATCGCATGTAAGTGATCGCCATATATACTTTATTTATTTGTTCTTGGACGTCTCCCATAAGATCAGAATTAAATAATATACAAAGAGGGCTTTAGGGCCTTAGAGTAAAGTTTTAATAAACAAATCGAAATGAGACAAATTACTTTAAATGATTAGGGAACCTATAGTGTTAACAATAAAAAAAAAAAATACAAATTAAGTGAAAAGAAACTAGTTTTGACATCTAATAATACATACATATTTAAACACTTATTTACAGATAAGCTAAGGAGAATTTACATTTTTTTTTTAAAACAAAATAAAAATAATAATAAAAAATAAAAATAAGGGCTTCCATCGATTAAAAAAAAAATTAAGTATGCAAGAGGAAATGTCAATTTACATTTTTTTTTTTTTTTTTTTTTTTTTTAAGGACACTGGATAGTTATGAAGGATGAAGGATGCTAATATATTCTTATAACAATTTTTTTCGGAGTGTAAAATATAATAAAATAAAATTACAAGGATAGTAGTTTTTATTTTAAAAAATATATAGAGGTGAGTAATACTCATCTGTTTTCTTTACGATAGGTTAATTGACAGACAAGATTTTCAGTTATCTATTTTTTGGTTTGGAAAGCGAACGTTTCGATCTCTACATGTGAATCGTCATCAGGGCCAAAACAAGACAAATGTATAAGTATCTATGCTAGAAGATGACAATTAAATGTTTATCATTTAATTATTAATTATAGATTGTAAAAAATAGGAGTAGGGTAAACTAGACAGTTATTGACACCCGTAAGAATACATTTCTGTGATGAAAAAAAAGAAAAGAAAAATCTTTTATAAAGGAATCAAATTGAAACTTCCTATGGCTCCTCTTGATCAATCCTTATAAAGACTAAAAAGTTTTTTTGTTTTTTTGGGTAAACGTTCAATATTTATTTTGAAAAGTGCAAAAACAAGTGATTGACACCCTGTGGATTTAATGTGAAATCTTCCCTATGGTTAGTTTGCTAAATACTTACTTCATAGATGTCTTAGAGGAACCTTCAAATAGTAGATCGTGTATATCTTGAAATAAAATTAGGACTTGTTTACTTATTTCTTTAAGTTAAAGTTTTGGGTGCCACCCTACGTTATTCTAGTTGTTACTAACTACAACATACTAATTTAAAATTTAAACATGATAAACATTTAGTTGTCATCTTCTAGCAGAGATACTCATATATTTGCCTTATTTTAGCCCTGGTGAAGATCCACATTTTGGAATCGAAACGTTGGGTTTCCAAATTAAAAAATAGATTACTGAAAATCCTGACTATTAATCAACCTATCTTTAAAAAAAATATAGTTTGAAAGAGGAAAAGTTAGAACTGGCGATAAAAGAAACAGAAATGCTGTTCGGTTACAATGGAAAGAGAAGCGAAGCGGACGATAAAACAGAAATAATAGAACAGCTCTCTCGTGCTCGGGACAAACTACTATCGGAATAATTCTCGCTCTAATACCGGCCATGTTTCGATCCTTACGAGGCTTCGAGGCTCGAGAATATTACAGCGCGTGGCTTTGGGGTTGTACAGTCGATAGTCAGTCTGTCTTTGTTATATTTTGGAGTCTGTAATTGTTCAGAGTGTGTGCGCGCGTCTAGATGCGTGTGTCTGCGTAGTTGCGAGTTTAAGGTCGCGAGTCACGCACGAACTGTTGCTCGGGTCTGTTTGAAGTTGAAGTTGTCTTTATTGATCCAATACTAGCTTTATGGACTACTAAAAATAAAAATGATGTATATAGTATTTTTGTTTTTAAGTTTAAAATTGATTATTACAGCCTAATATATAGTAAAAGTAATTTTTTAAAATATTTCTATCAGAAGAGAAAAGAATTGAAATGACCGGGAATCAAATCCTTGTCTCTGCATCTCCGTTGGAATGATCTTCACATTTTCAACGATTCTCACACATTAGATTTTCGTTTGTATCAATGTTGTTCATATTTCTGTTCAATGACCACGGAGCATCACACATTATGTTTACTGAACGTATTCGTTCTTGTATATCTTGATTTATTTTTTTTATTATTTTTTTTTTTTTGCTTTAGGCAATTGGGCTGAAAAAACAAGTTTTCATGTCTAAAATTTATAAAATACATGGTTTAAGAGCGTTATTTTTCACACTTATAACTTCAATAATTACGATATGTTTTCAAATTTTAACGCTACAAAACGGAACATATGATAAAAAATATTGTTTAGGCGCTATCCCTAGTAATCAAGTAAACAAATACAGTAAGGGCTGAAGCTTCTTCATAGCTTCTTCATTGGATATCTCTAGTTTCCCTACTTTTTAACTTATTTTATTATATTATTATATACCTATTATATTATTTTATGTGAAACACAACACACAAAATATGATTTAAAATAGTTCTAGACTTGTTGGAACAAACTCTTCTAGTTACATGTTTGTGACTGTTCGAGTACCTTCTAAGCTCGTCTGGAACGTTCCAGAGTTTTCTGATTCCAAGTAAATGTAAGGAGTAACGGACTGGAGGATTAGTCTTACTCTGAAGATCGATCACATTGTTACTTCTGTGTTAAAGTGTCGCACGAGTTGATAATTTTTGTAATCTTTTCGAATATTTGAGTTTACAATGTTTTTTTGGCTTTGTAAATTATTTTTACATACATTTTCTTAGAATAAAACTTATTTAAACCCACATAAGTATGTGTTACATTATGTTTAATTCAACAATTGAATGCGAATCCATTGAAAAATATTCTCTCTGTAGTTCCGACGAAGCGCTAACCCCTCAGTGCTTTCAACGATTTTTTTTTCCTCGTCCGTGCCGGTCTCGTTTGTCCTAATAAAGCCCGAAGCATGTCGACGGGCAATTATATCCAGGCCACAAGTGTACGCCTCATGTTCTTGCTGCCCACACGTGTTCCCCCCGGGTTCGAGACCCGTTCTGCAATGGATAAATACGAGGATATTAATGCAGCGGCATGGTCCGCCATGTATTTATCGATAGGGGGGATAGATCCGTTCTGTTTGATGTTCCTTCGTGATAGCGTGTCGTCGCATATGACTGTCTACTTGAACATATCGGTTTATAGGAGGTAACAAAATAATTATTGATGCATAGGGAATGGTTAAACTATGTGATCGTATCGCGAGATACAACTCAAAATGTATACTAATTTTGAGTTATACATACCGTTGGTATCAGATTGACAAAACCTACAATGTCACAATATTTTTACAGTAATGCTTATAATTCCTTTCGCCATATTGTTTTATGAAAGGAATGATCGTTGTTTGTTTGTTTAACGTCACTTTATTCCACTTAGGCTAATTGGACGATGTTACAGTGGGAGTCCTAAATTTTGCATATTCAGGTATAATCAGGATAGGTATCTTTAACGAGTAACTGACATCGTACAGGGTCGGGACCTCAATTTTACGTCCTATCCGAGGGACGGCATAGAAGAGGATTTTTTATTCCCATTAAAAAATCCTAGGGCCATCTCGGGACGCGAACCCGCGACCTTTAGTATTGTAAGTTTCTATGCTAACCATTATACACAGGTGACATCCAGAAATGATCGTGTTAATGCAGACAGAAGGTTAATTTTGAGTTTAATGGTTCTAACTGCCCAAATGGTAAAATATTTTTGTACAAAAATTATATTTCCTTACCCCTGTTTGAGGGTACGTGGAAAAATTGAGAATACAGTCGAAACTTTTAATGCATTTACTCAAAAACCATCTTTTTGCCTTTACACTGAATCTTGTGAAACCTGACTAGTCTAATGAAGCGGTTTTTGAGAAAAAAAAAATGTAAAGATGTGGTAAAATTAATAAAAAAATGTACCCCCTTGGTTCCCACGATTTTGACGAAATTTTTGCTTTCACATTAAGGGCATGTGCGTACCTCAAATGCCTAATTTCAGTTTCCTACATAGACAGTACTGTTCGCACACAGACAAAAAATGCGCGGGACAATAACTTTTATTTTGGTTAAGTAAACTTTTTTACTATCGCAATAAGTAAAGGAAAGTTGCTTTAAGGTAATTAAATGTAAAAATACACAAAGGGAATGCTGTAAGTAAGGTGGCCGTCGGCTGTCATATTGCCAACGAGACTCATCCATCAGAATAAAAGGATGATATAAAAGTGGGTTCGGGGTAATACTGAGTGGGGTAATACCAGTGGAGGGGGCGGATAATACCGAGGGGGTGGAGGTAATACTTCCCGAAACAAAGCTCCCGTTCAATGGGTTCCCATGAGCGATGACCTTACTTCAGCTTCAACTCTCTGGATATGTCGTCTACTCGATGTACATATAAAGACAACTGTATGATATAAATGTTAGCTTTATAAATTTTCTTTTGTATTATTTATACCATTTTTGTATATTTAGATAAATATGGCGCTGGTCGCCGAAAGCTCCATAGTATAAAATATATAAAAAATAAATAGTAAAATCGTCCTGGAGTATATGATTTTATTACAAGACTTATTTAATGGAAGGGAGCAAACCGTTATTATTTTTTAGAAAGTGCTTTGTTAATTTTTTCTGATTTATAGGTGAATACGATAATTAGTTATATGATATATAGGTGATTTTCGATTATCCGAACAATCCTTACGGATTGGTGATTTTCGATTATCCGTAAACTGTACGGTTATTGACACTCAGTACAGTTATTGACACCCCAACTTTAACTTAAAGAATACATATCCATTCAACAAGTCCTAATTTTATTTCTAGATATGCATGAATCTAATGGTTGCAGGTTCCTCTAAGTCATCTATGAAGTATGACTTAAACAAACTAACCATAGGGAACATTTCACAATTAAATTCACAGGGTGTCAATAACTGGTTTTTGCACTTTTAACAATAAATATTGCCATATGGTAAAACTATTGAACTTTTGACCCAAAAAAACCTCTTGAGTCTTTATAAGGATAGATAAAGAGGAGCTACTGGAAGTTTCAATTTGATCCCTTCATAAAAAGTATTTTTTTTAAGTCCACCACTGAAATGTAGTCTTAAGGGTGTCAATAACTGTACGGTTTACCCTAATTCAATTCGGCACTCTATTCGTATATTTAAACATATATAAATTCCACAACCTCTGCCTTGCTATTAGTGTAAGGAACCGTTTGCCATGAGTCGCAGATCGGTTCGGAACCATATTATACCTCCCCCCACCCAACACCTGCAATCAAACCAATTATCTCACCTGACTAGATGAGGATGAAGGATAGCAGTTCATTCTCCCTCTCTCTCTTCCACATTCTCTCTCTCTCACTCTCTCACACTCTCTCTCCCTCTCCCATAGGCTCTAGCCGCTAATAACCGGGAACAGGGACCACTAAATCATGTAGCATGACTTCGAGATATCGATATTTTAATTAGGGCCAGTCTCGCGATTATCGATGATTTACCACCTGCGAGGGGTGGGAGCGGTAAATATTCACACAGTGTGTCGTCGATTACACGCTCGCATAAGTCACCCATCTTGTTTGTTTATTGTCTTCTTCTCTCGCGTCTTCTATTTGCCATCGCCAGTCGTAAACATTTCTCATTTATGGTAATTTGGTATTTCGGGTCGTGATGGGTTGTTAGTTATGTTGTGGAGGATTCGTTGTGCAAACACATTCACTCCTGAATGCTTCGAAGGTTTACCTTGTGAGATTTATAGATCTCCGATCGCTAACCGATACAATAAATCACAACATTAAAACAATAACCGCATCATATATTAAACATAAAAATGTTCATTTGTTCAATAATTGGTATGATGTATTAGACAATAAAACAAATGAAAGAGTTAGTACTAATACTAAAATAGAATTCAATTTAAACCATGAATGTATTTGATTTCAGACATTTCACCTTTATTAAAATGTGTATACACAAAAAATGCACAAGTGTTCAGAAAATTTAATAATCTACCAAAAGGCAATAAGGCATTATTGACTTATAATAAGGCTTATAAATATAAATATTGATACAATAAGGCATTATAATATACCAAAAGGCAATTATACAAGTTTCCAAATTGAAATGCATAAAAGAGCTTTTTTTTTTATTTCAAGATTTGTTGGTGCTAATCCTCAGGTTTCATAATGCTTATACTTAAAAATAGTTGGAGGTGAATATGTACAAAATGTCCGAAATGTCCACCACTTTGTAAGCAATAAAGGAATTTGAGACTGAAGTTGGATTTTCTTAACATTCAAATAAACTATTAAAATTTAGTTCTGACTTTATCGCCAAATCAATAATTAGGTGATAAAGCCAAAAGGTGATAAACCCCGGGTTCGAATCACGGACGTGGCCAATCATATTTCATCTAATAAAATTATTTAAAAATAATGAAAAATTAAAATATAACAAATGTTTTTGACTATGACGATCTGTCAATTAGATCCTAACACTTGGACATTTGTCCAGCAACCCGGTAGCTACGCTACAATGTGGCGAGACCAGACGGGTAGTATCGTTGAAGATAGAAATTTGACGCGGCTGGGATAGGCCCAAGGTTAACTCAATTGTTAAGAGCGCTACCACAATGATACGAATACCCTGGTTCGATTCCCATAAAGCACTTATACTATTATTCTGGAATAATTAACTATTTCTTCCTTTGTACTTATTGCTTGAAATTGGTCCTACATTGTTATCTTACGTTTTTGCCAAGTTAGAGGGTCGTTATCTGAAGATGCTTAGATTTCACTTCCTAAAATTTCATTATTGAAATGTCATAATTTCGGGTCGAAAAAATTCATACTTACTCAATGGCATATTACCTTCACTTTTTAAATAGTAGTCAGACAGGAGAACCTTTAATTTTGCTTTTAAAAAATTATGAAAACCATTTAAAAGTGAGGAAGTGAAAAATGTGTTGAGGTAGTAGTAAACTATTGATCACAGCGTTGATTTCCCGTAATAACCTAAATCTGACAGCGGAAGCAAGCCATCGCAGCCCCTGTTCGGTAGTCAAAACGATCATACGGTCTTCCCTAAACCGATTCTTTCCATCCTGGGCTTTGAGCCATGTTCCCCTCAACGCTCAGATCATCCAACATTTCTTGTGAGGGAGTGAAGGAAAAACGCCTGGACATACCTTTTTTATTTTATTTATTGTTGTTGGTAACGATAAATGAAACCGCTTATTACTTTCACTTACCTATATATGAAATATAAAGTAAGTGGAAGTATTGCGATCGTGAAAAATTTCGACTTCCGGTTTTCAACGGAAATACACGTTTTGGGGTCCCCTGAGTCGAAATGACCAAGTCCCGCGAACTGGTGCGTGTGTGTGTGTGTGAACAGACTAGCTCAAAAACTATAAACCGTGAGATCCTGAAATTGGGTATTTAGTGTAGAAATATGCCCGCGATGTGACAGCATAAATTTCATCAAAATTAATTGTTGGTGATCATTAGTAAGTCTTCCCACTGAGTAAACGAAACATAATACGTTGCCTTGAAAACAAAATCGACCACATGATAATATGCTCATTCCTGACGATTTCCAGCAAACCATTTTTTTCGTTACTTCCTTCCTTCCTGAAGTTAGTGTTGTTGGACTATATTATTGACAGGTTGATTGACCCGATTCTTGATTCCGTTTGGAGCAAGGTAATAGAGAAGGAATTCCCAGATTGAATAATGCAGGTGTATCCCTGGGGAATAATGGATCAGCCAGGCTAGCCGAGCTGTAGCGGAGACGGAGGTCCGCGCCTCTGATCTCTAGATCCGACTGTATGCAATGAGTCGGCGACTTATGCAGCACGCAACTGTAAACAGGACATAACGATCTCATCTCCATCCTTGCGAATAATATATTTGCAGGATCTAGTTCTTCCTCATTTCCTTGTAGTGAAATGTCTTAGGAACTGGTAAATTACAAGTTTTATCTTCGAGAGGAATGCGGGGTGATAGAAAATAGTTATTTTAATTTATGAATAGCTTGTGGTTGACCGTTTTTAGATACCTTTTTAAGGTAATCTTGGGAGCTGGGTAGTCATTGGTATGGCATTCAGCTGCCGGTCTCAAGGTCTTGAAGTTCCAATCTGGCTTGGCAGAGTATCTTTAATATTATCCCAGAGTTCGTCTCGCTGGCCGAGAGACCCTCCTGATGCAATCCCAGCCTCTATAAATTGGGTACCCTTAATAGAAAAATTAAGGGGGGAAAGCCTGGTGGTTGAGCGTGATCACCTCATTGCTCGACCGCTGACCAAGAAACAGTACTACCTTACTGCACCCAACACTGAAATGTAAAGACTCTTAAGGTGCCTTTACACTCTACGAACTTTACACTCGAACAACTTCGTGAAGCCTTCACGTCGACTGTTCGGGTGTTCTAGGTACTTCATCTGTTCGCCTGGTTTCGGGGGTAGCGCTAGTGTCACTTTTGATTTGGGTTTTCCTAAGTGACAGGAGTTGTTTGTGATACTAGTGTTAATTTGTCAAACCTTGTAATTCGTCTCCTATTTTTACTTTCACTTACCTATATATGAAATATATAGTAAGTGGAAGTATTGCGATCGTGAAAAATTTCGACTTCCGGTTTTCAACGGAAATACACGTTTTGGGGTCCCCTGAGTCGAAATGACCAAGTCCCGCGAAATGGTCTGTGTGTGTGTGTGTGTGTGTGTGTGTGTGTGTGTGTCTGTGTGTCTGTGTGTGAACAGACTAGCTCAAAAACTACAAACCGTGCGATCATGAAATTGGGTATTTAGTGTAGGTATATGCCCGCGATGTGACAGCATAAATTTCATCAAAATTGCTTAAAGGGAGGGGGTACTTTACTTAATAACTTTTTAGGTTTTTTTCGATTTTCTCAAAAACGGCTCTAACGATTTTGATTAAACTGAGTATTTGATGTACTGATATGCCCGAGATATGACTGTAAAATTTTTTTTATTTTTCAGATAATAAAAAATACAACGATAATTGAGATTTTTTCTTTATCATAAGCTAGCGTTGGGTGCGTCAGCCATATTGGTTCGCTTAACGTCACGTGAAGTATAAATGGCTGTTCGCTTCACGTCGGTACGGCAAGGTTCGAAGGAGAACCTGTTCGAAGGTGAGGTTCGTAGAGTGTAAAGACACCTTCACATTTGATTTACGAGTCGTCTTGCAGTATACAGTATAACTCGTTTGGTATGTCTAAGAGTGCTCTGTATTCTTCGCAGGCCCTGCATTCCGTCAAAATAATCTTCACTGTCGGCGGTCTCCCTCAAGTTCTGCAGTCAGTATGATCTAGGCGAAGACGCGTTAAGATTACTTCTCTGAGCTTCTTTTTTTCTTTCTTTTTTTTACTTCTCTAAGAACCCCTCGGTAAGAAATGCCACCAGTTATTGCGGCCTGGTCCGCCAATTCATTCCCAACTATTCCGCCTGGACCCAACACGAAGAATAGAGTGCTATTAGTTTTCACGGCTGACTTATATAGATATAATGAAATAAGGATATTTTGAACTAGAGGATTTAAAGAGAAAACCATTTTTAAACAGATCAGGCGGAAAATGAGTCTCCCGTGACTTAAAAGGAACTTTAAAATTTTTAACCGAAGATATTTTTTTTATTGGTAATATGTTTACCGATGGGCCATAGTTCCATATCATTCATTTACAATATATACATATTAAATTAAAGTGCTCTAATGTAAAAATCGCTTCTTATTCTTAAACTACTAACAATAAAAATAAAAACATCTAGTTTTCCCAAGCTATTAATCATTAATACATTTTCCAAATTGGGAGGATTATAAACGAGATATTTTCTTAAAAAATTGTATCTGTAATAAGAGTAAACAGGGCAGTACAGAAAAAAGTTTGGAAAATTGTCCCTCTGATATTTACAGACTTGACACAAATTGAAACGAAGATATATCAAAACATATAACTATTTAAAGAGGTTTATTTCGGTCATTTTTATCGCCCTGGCTGTCAAATTGCTGAGCCACGTTGCGTTCCAAACCAAGCAAAAATCTTACCTTTTGAACAGGTCATTGTAAAAACCAAACAAAACAAAAACACTTTGGTAATCTATTTCATCTAAAGAATATCACACATCGTAAATCAGTGAATGCTTTATCTCAGAAAAGAGATGGGACAATATAAACAGGAGGAGTGACAGAACAGATCTCTGTGGACGTAGAGAGGGAATAAGGAACAAATCCTGACAGAATATATTTCCCGCCGGCGGGAAAGATTTAGCGGGAGAACCAGGCGGGAATGGATGGGACCCAATATTTGGCGGGAAGGGCTCAAGGTAAGGGGTCCCATTGTCCACGGCCGAATAAATATCCTTCTTATCTCTGTCGACTTCCGCTTTGATAATAATAAAATTTTATCGCCATTATTTACGGCTATTTCCCGTCCGATTCCAATGCCAAGTCCTCCCCTGAATATGCTTTTGGTTAAGGTTACCTCCATTATGCTACGTTCCCGTATCGAATCTGAAATGTCATGAATTTTCTCTACAATAAGTAAAATTTCGCCAAGGGGGAAGCGGGTTGATAAGATTCTTATCATATTAAAATAAACTTAGAAGTGTGAAATAGTCAAATGCTTTTATAGGATGATTAATATTTTCATTTTGAGGATTTTCATTTAAAATTTTATTTTGAATAGCCAACGTCAGTCAACAAGCCATGGTAAAGATCCAAGTGTAGGGAACGATACCTAGGCTTTTAAAAAAAAAAAATGTTTAACTGAACGTCACCAAGGCTCGAAAACGATTTTTCGCAGAAGAAATTGTGTTCTTTCTAAAATAAAAGAGCATTTAACTTCGCGTCGAATGAGGTCCTCACAGTTAAAATTGGGTAAGTCTTTTAGCCAAAACCGATTGTCAATTTAGCCACTTTAGCGGAAAAATGAGTTACGCTCATATTCCAAATACTACAATTTAAAGAGGGTTACTCCAAATAAAAAATGTTACGTACAATAGTTGTAGAATATTGAATTCTGTGCAAAAAGATCTCATTAATTTTAAAATTAGCCCACTCCTGTGTTGATAAAGTAATTAAAACCTGAACGTATTTAGCCCCTTGCGGTCTGAAATTCGCGAAATTTTTTGGGATTTTTTTTTCCAGTTTCTCGCATATAAATCGACAAATACAGATCACAAAATATTGATTTCTTCTTACCACTAGAGGCTAAACTATTGCAAATAGAATGATATATTTGAATTTCAAATCAGATTAGTGGTTTAGGTTTGATGTATGCTATGTTTCAATTAGGTATCAAAAGCCTTCAAAGATTTTATTAATCACGCAATGATAAAAGAACTTTGTTATCATAAATACTACAATTTAGTTTTTTAAAAATCTAGGCTTAAAGTGGAATCTCATAGTATTTCTACTAGTCTTTTGATATCGGAACGTTTTATTTCGATTTTCTTTATTCGTATATCTGAATTATAATTTAACGTATCTTATCTACTATTTAGGATCATACTTTCGGTTAGCTGTATGCCCTGCTATTAAAAAAAAAACCGCTTTAATTTCTCAAAAGGCCGCTTTTGTGGGTAATTTTTGGTAATAAGAGCATGTACACCAGAGCTAATTTTTGGCTTGATAATAATCATAATTAAGTAGCTTTTATAAAAAGCATTCATAACCCTGATATTCGTTATCTTACTTTTTTTACAAAATTTTAAACTTCAAAGTTTTTAATTTGTTGTTAACTTCAGGCTTTCATTTCTCTGGTGGGGTCCTTGATAAAAATTCTTTTACTTTGGTTGCTACAAATTTTTTATAATTAGGAAATAATAGCTATCAAAATGCTTGAAATAAATCATGCTTGGCGTCATGTTCATTATATATAAGTTACAATCTAAAGTATACACATAAATAGCTTACACATAAAGTTTTTATAATAATGAAACCATATACTACATTATATATTGAACTAGAATATAGAACTTAAATTATTCAACATTAAATTCAATTGGTTGAAAAATTCAAGGTTCCATGATTTGTGCTTATTACTGTTTTTTTTTATGTTTATTTTAAAACTTAGTGGTACTATTATGAGTAAGTTAATTACTTTTTATGAATTTATTATTATTTTATTTTTATATATATACCTGGACCACAAGACACCAGTAATTTTTTTTTTAATATAGAAATTTCGATTGAATGATTGATTTTTGTCATATAAGGAACATTATTGTAGATACCTAGAATGGAATTATTGTGGAGCATGGAAATCCCTAGAACCGCGGGCCAATAAATCAGTTCTGTTCGTGAACAAGAGGAGCAAACTCCATCGGCCCCCGGAGAACAATGCCAAATATTAACCTAACAGGAAAGTTCGATTCCGAATAGTTCCCCAACTCCGAGAGGGCCGGGAACTATGCAACCAGTCCAGGATCGTCGCTCGAACACCGGGGTATGGTGGTTGAAATCGGACGAACTCGAACCAACTCAAATGGGAAGATTTGATTTACTAATAGGAAGTAGATTCAGTATTCAGGATATTATTTTGATGGTATAGACAGTGAGCTACATACAAATTTTTCATAATAAAAAAACATTGGTAAGGTGGAAGGCAGTCGTCGAAGACTCTTTAGTATGATCTTTTTACAACGCGTGGCAAAACCTTAAAATGTATAGGGGTTTTTCTATAAAATTTACAAGCCAACATCATAAAAGTATGATAACATTATTTATAATAAATTTTATAAGTATCTATGTAAAAATTACTTGGTTACTACTACTCAGAGGTGTTCAACTGAAATTTTAATAAACAAATTTAAGAATGTTAAGCATTTTTATGACTGAAAGATTTCTACCTGATAGTGTTCCAATAAAAGAATTTAATGAAAAATTATATCCTACTTTATATTTCATTTTTTTACGACGCACAGTGGGAAATATGCCGGATTTAGGTGGTCAAAATTCTGAAATTAGTCCATAGTTAGCCTTTGGGGTCCCAGATTACGGAAAAAATAATAAAAAAAATTTAATTTATTTTTTGACACATTTGGCGAGCGCAAAGTGGCCAAAGATCAAATTTATTTGCTAAAATCTAAAACTTTCCAACATTTATCGTTTGGAGACCCAGAATACGGGAAAAATAATACCACAAATCCAATTATCGGCTCAGAGTGGAGTAAACCTGCTACCAGACATATTTTAAATCATTTAGGAAGCTCTTTAAATCATAGATAGTAAAACTTGTTTTTTTATTATTATTTTTTAAATAATCAATGTACATTGAATTTAAATCAACTACAGAAATAAAATTAGGCTTAATTTATAATTAATTAATAAACTTAACCGGTACATAAATATAAAACAAAATTATGAATATTAAACAACAAATTATCTTCTTCACTATATGATATGAATGATCCAGATTGATCTGATAAATCTGGCTCTTAAATGTCGTCATTTGGTTTCTCAAGATTTGACTTTTATGAGGATAATTGTTCGTTCGAATTAGTGCACTTCAGTAAATATAGCACATCTGAATCTAACGGTATTTTTTTTAGAGGTTTTCCCAGTGAAGCAACAATAGGGCCCGATGAACCTAATAGCATTTTCAACAAATCACTATTTGTCGCTATTCATGAATTTTTTCTCGTATTCCGTTTCCGAAAATTCGAAAATCTTTGTTTCTGGCTTCCTTAAGCATCTTCAGTCAATTGTCCGATTGGAACACATTGATTTTCAAAAATCTGAATGCTCGAATGTTGAATGGTCGAAGATTTTATGAATCGTGGGAGTCACCCCGTACCAGGAATACAAATCTAAGTAGAGCCGTTTAGTTTCAGACGTGTATTCGGTAAACTTTTCTACATCGATTTCGTATCCTGATGAAAGACATTGGAGGATAACCCTGGATCGCTTTATGAGGGCTCCCTCTAAATCAACTATAGAAGCAGTTATTTCCGAATTTTTGAAAAATCGTCTAGCCATGTTACCATCATTGTTGTTGATGAATCCTTTGTTTTGGTTGGTCTACATTAACACATAACTGGACTTTTAATTCTTTTTGGATCTTTGCCTTATTGAAAGTAAATGCTTGTCGATTTCCTCGGTTTTCAAAGTTTTTTTTCGTTCTTTCAAAGTTAGTCTATATGCAATGTTTAGGAAGATTTCAGAAGTCTGAATCCACCCATGTAAAGTAGCCAAACCAAAACTATAATTTTCTTCTGAGTGTAGTGGGAGTGAGCAACTCGGATCTTGAAATACTTTTGGGGCTGCTTTGCATTCGACAAAGTGAGCCAAAGCTTCTTCAGGGGAAAAACGTCGAATGTTGGTAGAGGTCGAATTTCTTGTAGAAGATGGCTGTTGAGAGGTAGATGCACCTTTCACGACTTTGGAAGTACTAAGCTTATCAGAAACATAAAGCGCGTGGTGTGCAACGAAAGTCAATTTTTCACAGTCTACCTACAATAATTCGCTGACTTTTTTTTTTTACCTCACTAGAATATGCGAAACATTTTTCAGGGCGTCCTGTGCGTTGACAAGCAGGTTAGATAACTGAAATACTAAAATCCAAGTCAAGTGAATCAAGCCAACTGGAGTATTTATTGAAAAAATCTTCCAGTTTTCATTTGTCCGACCTTTCCGAAATTTTGTCGGAAAGACGGGGAAATTATAATTTTCAGAGGCTTATAATCTCTATATTGATTATTAATATGAGCTGAATTAAGAATAAATTTCATCAAGTGGTCTTGGCGTTTTTTTTGGAAACATAACCCACTCTTCAAAAAATTTCCTCCTCGTGATTCGGAGTGATTTATCTGAAAAAAATTATGTATCACCCAAAACGCAAAAAATCGCAAAAATTCTTTGCAACATTTAAAAACTAGAAGGATTAATGAAACAAATCCTACAAAAAATTCCTTGGGGTAACTTGGGGGTTATATAGTTCTTCGTTGTTCAATAATGGCATAAATTTAAAAATTGCAAAATTAACTCTACAGGTAGATTGGAATGTATATTCAATATCAAATGTGGAAATATACTGTCTTACCTGTCTCAGCAATGTCCATTGTTAAATAAAAGCAAAAAGACTTTGCACTACACACACCTTGAACATAATAAATTACGGTGGAATAAAGATAATCCCACAGCCGGTTATTAGGCACTTGTGCAAAAAAGAATGATTCACTCATTCACTATTTGTTTGTAAACACGCTATGGCGGGGAATATTAGTATTAAGCGTCTTACCAACTAATGATAAAAAGATCAAGCACTCAGAAATTCCAAACTTTTGACTTGACTTTTGTCCACCTAAATTGGTGATTTTGCCCACTGTGCGACGTTTCGGGGTCCCAATACCCGGTTATCAGGTAAACGTTTCACTCATTAATTGCTTCTATTTATAATTAAATTATACACTTTTAATTCAATTTTTAATCTATATATATATAAGAGGCTTTGTCCTGACTGACAGAATCAACGCAGAGAAGAAACTACTAATGATAGAAACTTGAAGTTCGGAATTTAGATTTGAAACGCAATGAAGGTAACCACTAAGACAGGAATTTCAAAAATGTAACCCTTAAGGGGTTTAAATGGCGAAATTGTCGTTTAACTCTAACGGACATCTATTTTCGAACTTCGAGAAAATATATCTAATTTGGATTCATTTTAAAGAATTAGACGAGTTTAACTCGATTAAAATAGACATTCACATAAAATATGGCTTCTAATTATTTAAATATTAGTGGTAATCAAATTATGCACACTGTGATTCCCATGATTAAGGATGGTACGTGTTTATTTCGATCCCTTCTCCATATATATAAGAGGTTTTGTCCTGACTGACAGAATCAACGCAGAGCAAAAACTACTTATGATAGAAACTTGAAGTTCGGAATTTAGATTTTAAAAACGATGTAGGTAACCACAAAGAAAGTATTTTCAAAAATGTAACCCTTAAGGGGTTTAAATGGCGAAATTGTCGTTTAACTCTAACGGACATCTATTTTCGAACTTCGAGAAAATATATCTAATTTGGATTCATTTTAAAGAATTAGACGAGTTTAACTCGAAAGACCCTATTGGGCGTCGAAAACCATGTTTTACAGCCGAAAAATGAAGCGTTCACGACGAGTAAGTCATTTTTTGTTTCGGCGGTTTTAGTGTACTCTCTCCATTGCGCATCTCCCTCTCTTCTACCGAGCCGGCAGCTTCCCCATCCAACATTCCACCTACCGGAAGCTCAGATTCTACTAAATCTCCTTAGCATCAGTTAACATATTATATTAGATCAATACCAAGATAATGATCACAGAATTGATTTTAAAGGCTCGCGGGCGAAGCCGCGACGGGCAATGCTAGTCAATTTATAAATATCATCAGTTGGGTTTTATATAAAATTAAACAATCATTATTGCCATACATTAACACTTGCTACCTCAATGTTATTCTAATAGATTAGTACAGTAGGCTTAATGGACCCGAAGGTTCGATGCCGAACAATGCTCGCTTCCTACACACCTCTATCCACCGATCACTATCGAGACCCAACTTAGACAGATCTGCCTTCACGTAATCCTCCTACCTCTTCAAGGCCTATACCTCGGACGTTACCCAGTCGGCACCGTGCTTATTATTCTATAAGCACTATTATTCTTTAGAATTATATAAAGCGGTCTAGGTGTATTAATTGGTAATTTAAGTTTCATATTTTTACATATCCGTAGTTATTTCCAGTCCATTGTCTTATCCGTATTTATTTCGAGCCCTAGAATAAATACGGTTACATTGAGGGATGAGCAAAGGCTGAGAGTTTTTGAAAATAAGGTATTGCATAGAATATTTGGACCGAAGAGGGACGAATAACATGAGAATTTAGACGTTTACAGAAAGCCGAACTGAGTGAACTGTATCCGGTCAATACATCAGAGGTGATTTGCAGAGCGGCGAATATAATAGGGAAACGTCCGATGGATAGGCCGAGAAGGAGGTGGGAGGATTGCGTTAAACTGATCTTTCGAAGTTAGGTCTAAATTGCGTTCGGTGGATAGAGGTGTGCAAGGAGCAAGTGGTGGTGTCGGCATCGAACCTTCGGGTTCGTTAAGCCTTCATTATTATTATTATTTATATGTGTATAACCTGATTATTAATTATACTTTTTTTTTTTTGCAGGTAAGAGATCTTAAAAATACCATTCTGAATTCTTCGGTATGTATTAAGATTATTTTAAATTTGCGCTTACCATTTAACATTATATATAATATAATATACTTCCCTCTTTTATGATATTAAAGGATTATATAATCATAATGAGCTTAAACTCGAGATGACCGAGAAAAAAAAATAAATAACTGGACCACTTGTAGCCCGAAACCCTAATACCCAAATAAATAATCCTTTGGAAGTTTAGGATTACCAAAACCAAAAATGTTGCTGACGCCCTTCAAGAAGAAGACTTTTATCCTTTTGTAAGGAAGGACTTTTTGCCAGGACAGTGTAACCATACACTCCTCGTAGATTATTCCGTATAATCCTCTTGTATTTAATGTCCAAAGTCCTTCTTTAGTACGCTTTGATAGGATTTGTATCCTGTCTTTTCGGATCAGTTTTCACAAGCTGAGCAAAAACGTTATTTTACGAGGATAGAGGTCCTTTATGGGGTTTTAATTCGTCCTGACAGTTTCGTTGTGTGTATTTGTGGCCCCCTTTTAAATGTTAAATCATACGATTAAAGCTGTTACTCAGTCTAAAAAGGAAAAACATTATCCTGGTTAATTCATTTATTCTGTTGGCATTGCATTACCCATTTAATGATAAATCCGTTTATCAAGGGATCACCTGTGGTGTAGTGGTTAGCATAGCCGAATGCTATATATAAAGTCGCGGGTTCATAACCCGCCAGGGGGCCCTAGGATTTTTTAAGGGGGTAAAAAATCTTATTTCATGGCGTAAAATGGAAGTCCCGATATCTGGTTCATATCGTCTTGCTATAAAAATATGTCATTCAGGTACTTTACCATATAATAATTACCATAATGTTTCACTTCTCATTATTTTATAAAGTGAACTACCTGGCCCTACGGGGTGTGACCAACTTATTCTAGCCATGGTGGGAAGGTCGACATTTATTCCGTGGGTTCTCTTTGAAATTGAATGGAATTCCTCCTATAATGATGTTATTAAAATTAAATTTTTCGATATTTTATTCATATTTACGCAATTTGAAAAAACTAAAATTTCTAAAATTTTGAGTGGCGTCAGTGTTGTTATGATTTTTTAGTGTTTTTCTATTTATTTAATCTTTTTTTTGTTTTGAGTGCAATCGTTAAATATCCCTGTCCGAATTATACCTGTATAGATAATTTTTAGGACTCCCACTGTAGCATTGTCCGATTAGCCTTAGTAGCATAAATTGACGTTCAATAAACAAACAGGGATAAATAGAATATTATTTTATTGCATCGGATTATTATATGTTTTATAAGTATATTTATATATCTAAAAAAAAAATCATGCGTTTGACTTAGCCTGTCAAAATGCTTATTTAGCATTTGGCTCTACCTTGAAGCTCTACATTGAAAAATAAATGTGAATTAGATACTAAGTATTTTTGAATGTAATTGATTATTTTCATTTTTTTTTACACCTAAAAATACTTAAACGTTTCTCTGAGATGATGATGTTAATATTGTGATGAGTTTTAGACAAAATATTCATCAAAATGAATGAAAAAAATGAACTTTAGGGGGACCAATTCATGTTGTTAAAAGTTAAGGTACTTTTTTAATTTTTTTTCATTTTTGTATTACTTCTAGCTATTTCTTCTTTGAAACGAGAAAATCGAGCAATTAATCCGTATAATTAATTTATAAGATTACAAAAAAAAAAAAAGAAAGATAAATACGCACGCTTGTCCCAGAATGCTTCCAAAATTCCCAATTTGCTGAAATTTATTACTTCATTTCCTGGTATAGCTATTAAAATACTGAAGCGGCTAAAGTTTTTTAGGAAGCACGAAACACGAGATGGCCAAAACGTAGGTAGTTAAAGTATAAAAAAAAAAATATATCTATATAAAGGAGACTATAAAATAAATTTGATAACTGTGAAGAATAACAGCGGGGAGCCATCTTATCTCCACAACTTATAAAATAAACACATTAAGGAAACAACCGGTCGTAAATATATTTTTCAACTCAGAACTGTATACCTATATGTATACTTCTTGGGGTGCTAGAATAAGGTCAATTTATTTTCGTGTATGAATTATATGTTGGCAGCGAATAATTAATAATTCGATCCATATTTTTTTTTTTTTTTTTTTTTTGCATGACCTTCATAAAATTCTCAATTTTTTTTCCTGTATTATATTCTTAATTTTTGTTTATTGTAATTTTTTTGTTTTTAAATGAGTTAGTTTGATATTTTTTTTTAGTCATTAATGCCGGTATACTCCCTGAGTAAACCATGCTTGATATATCACAGACTTATTTCTCATGCGTTATACGCAACTTTAATTTATAGAATACTTTCGCGTAGAACAATTTAAGGTGAGATGTTATTACCTTCACTTATATTTATTGACAATATTGACACAAGTGGAATTCGTCAACATTAAAATTTATCATAGGTTAAATGATGGTCAGGATTTTCAGTTACAATGATATTTATTATGGTAAGCCAACGTTTCGATCCAACTTGTGGATCTTCATCAGGGCTACTGAGTCCAGGTGGATACTAAGACTCGGTCTTAAAACTGAAATCTTAAAACTGAAAATCCTGACCACCATTTAACCTATCGTAATTGAAGAACAGTTGACCATCTCTCATCTCTATTAAAATTTATCAAAAGAAAGATATAAATTTCCATTGGGATGACTTGGGGCCTATGTGTCGAAATGAAAAAACATTCTCTTTTACAAACCACTTGTCGTTGGGCAAGACATTTTTTAATATAAACTCTGAAGTTAGTGTCATTTGTTTAATTTACGTCCACTTTATGCTACTAAGGCTGATCGGAAGATGATAAAGTGGGAGACCTTAAATTTTGCCTATTCAGGTACAATTAGGATGGGGATCTTGAATGAGTACTTGACATGGTACAGGCTCGGGACCTCCATTTTACGTCCTATCCGAGAGACAGCATAGAAAAGGATTTTTTACTCACATTGAAAAATCCTAGGGCCGACGCGGGACGCGAACCCGCGTCAGCTAGAGAACAATATTGCTAATATAATTTACACTTTCCTTTTTTGAAATTTACGTTATTTTACTTATATTGGCTAATTTTTTTTTAAGTTTACAATAAAATTTTAAAGAAAAAACTTAATTTTCTATACTTTTGAGTTGTGGTACTCTTGTTGCCGATCAGAGATATATTATTATTTATTTAGTTTTTTAACAATTTTTTAATTTTTTTTCTCTTTATATTTTAAGTTTCACCTGTCAACTAACCTTTGACAGTTAGCAAATTACTAGGTTATATGCTGATTTAATTATAGTTTTTTTAAAAACAACTTTTTTTATATAATTATGATTTTTTTCCCTTTATATATTTAAAAATCTCATTTCTTCCTTTTGTCTGTCTACTTTTGGGGGATTTCTCCCAATCAATAGTAAAATCAATCAATAGTCAATAGTAAAATTTTTTAAATTTTTGTTTCAGTTACTTTTTTTTTTATTTTAAGCTTTCCTGCGGTATCTATGTATATATTGTTTTGATGGTTAGGGATGGTCTCGCGTTGAATGGGGAATGGTATTATTATAAAGCTAAAAGAGAAATAAGGATTATAGAAGATTAATTTCGCAACTGAAAATAAAATATTATTTATTGTCCTTAGATGTCCTTAAATGTTTAGTAACATTTCGACATCCTATAAACAAGAGAAGCGGATCCAGAGATAGTTGAGGTCCCAGGGACTCCAGTTTCCACTATCTCCCCTATGATCGGATTTCAGGTGCCAGCCCGTTTTCGGGTGTGGGATGGAAGTCGCCCCACCTCTGCTAAGTGAAATCTCTTGTTCCGGACAGCGGTCCATTAATTGCTCTTTATCTCTGTGTGTCCTCTCCTCCCCCCCACCCAGGAGCTGACAGCGATTCTGAGCTAAAAGAGGGGGGGAGCGAAATTATAATTAAAGACCCTAAAGGAATTATAATTCTGTTTAGCTTCCTATCTTAGGGGTACTCCATTAGTATGTTGTAGAGGGAAGGGGAGGTAATTGTGTACAATTAGGGATTATCTGAGATGTAGCCTTCCTCGATGTATCGATTACACTTCTCGAGTTTCTCTTATAATGCACAGCCTCTTAGATCTCATGGGATAACACTAATATGTTACTATAATTGCTTGTGAAAGCTACTTCTACTAATCCGACGGTCATCTTGTTAATTCAAAATCTTATTAACTTAGTATTAGGCCTGGTTTTAACAGTGACTGTCCAGCTGTCATGACAGAGAATATCTCAGCGACTCTCATCTATTAGTCTCGTAATAATATTTTGGGTTATCTTGGCTAGGTTTATTGGGATCGTTTCTTCATTAAACTTTTAGATTCTTTTTACGTTAATTCCAAAATGTGTTTTTTGGTTTAGTGTACTGTGGTTCTTAATACTTAATAAACACTTTGAAGATTTCAGTCTCTGCCTGTCTGGAAAAAATACAGATCCTCTATGGAACCTAGAAAAAAATCGCCTAATGTTTTATGTTAACGTCACTTTATGCCACCAAAGATAATCGGACGATGCCACAGTGGGAGTCTTAAATTTTGCCTACTTAGGTAAAATTTGAATAGGGATGGAGGACGCGAACTTGCATTGCTAACCACTACACCATAGGTGATCCCACTTGAATTCTATGAAAAAAGTAAAATTTTATTTGCTCATAACTAAATAAACTCTTTAATTCCTGTCCCTTATGAAAAGGCAATGTCTCCGTATCCTCTAAAAGTGAAAAAATAAAAGAAACGAAACCTTGAAAATCTTGAATTAGTAACGATTACAGCGTTTTGAATCTTCTATTTTTTTAATTTAAGAAATGAAAAAAATTATCTTCTTTGTACCAGATGTTTATTTACTGTCTTAAAATTTGGTCTTAAGGTCCTTGGTCAATGTTATATACGAATTATTCCCACGGATCAACTAAATTTTTTACATTCTTGTCATATCCCCCTGTTCGGAAAAATATTAAAAAAAATAAATAAAATTGGAGGAAAAATTCTCCAGTTGTTATATTTTTATATCTTCTTTCACTAATATTTTGCCTTTTTATTGGGCTTTGATGTTTTTACAATTTTAAAAGAGAACAGGTATAAATTTTTCTAAAATGCTTTGTAATTTTTTTTTAACCAACATTTTTTTAAATCTTTGAAATAACTAGTTTCCATTCAATTGATATTTTTTGGTTTAAAAATAAATATTAATATAAATTTAATAATACTCTTATTTATGAACTTCACCAATAAAATAGAATAAATTTTCACAACGAAAAATTATTAAAACTACTGAAAAAAATTAATTTTGATGAAAAACTTATAAATTTAAATATCAACAACAAAAATACCATATTAATGAATCTATGTAGGGTACATAGATTCAGTAATATGTTATTAATAGATTTAATATTTATTTAGGCTATCATGAATTTAAAAAAATATATACATATTTAAGGAATGTTTTCTTAGAAGGTCAGGTTCGAAATAATTAAATATTCAATTGGACATTCTATGATTCGGGAAGCGTTTTAAACTTAAGCTGGCATTAAATATTTAAATCTAATCCAGGAACAATCTACGAAGAAATAATAATATCTATTGAAATATAAATAAAAGATCCACGTGTGATACTCATGCAGTCATTTCAATTAAAACCATTGAGAAAGATCGTGGATCGCTACCGAAACTTACTCTAATTTCCGACCCGCTAAGCTCAACACAATCCCTTAAAATTTTTTTATTTGGTTTATCGTAAATATTAAAATTGTTTAATATACATACATACTTGAGGTACATTTTCTTATAAGGTCAAGTTCGAAATAATTAAATATTCAATAGGACATTCTATGGTTCCGGAAGCCTTTCAAATTTAAGCTGGCATTGAATATTTATATCTAATCTAGGAACACTCTTCGAATAAATAATAATAGCTATCGAAAAATAAAGAAAAGGTGCATATAAGATCATTTATTTTTTATAAAAATATTTAATTTTTTACATATTTTATTTGAAGATACTTATTATGACTAGTTGTAGAATGATCTGTTATCCTGATTTAATATGTTATCCTGGTATCTAAGCAGGACACACTGCCAGGACGTAGGATATGTTTGGGAAAAAATAAATCGGTAAAGGATCGAGACAGGATAAAGTTGATTGATAGCGGCTCTGTCAACAAGGATAGCTTCTTTTTGTCCGCCGCACGCCACCCGATCTTCAAACATTCATTGTCCAACCTTTATCCTACCAGGGTTTGTGTAATAGCGTATAGTGTCATAACGTTTACCAAACATGTTATGTTATGTTATATTATTGCTGTTTAATCTAATTTTTAAAAAATAAAGAAGATAAAATAAAAATATTGTAACACTTATGTGGGTAAGAAATATTTATTCAACAAAAATTTACAGTTATCAATGCCAACGAATTAATAAAACTTAAATATTTGAGCAGGTTACAAAAATGATAACGTTATAACACACAATCATATGACTTCAGCTACAGGCTTTAAAACATGAGCGTAATTCATTTTTCCGCTAAAGTTGCTAAATTGACAATAGGTTTTGGCGAAAAGACTAACCCGATTTTAACTGTGAGGATCTGAGTCGTCGCAAAATTTAATGCCCTTTTATTTTAGAAAGATCACAATTTCTTCTGCGATAAATCATTTTCGAGTTATTAGCGAAAAATTGAAAAAAGTTCGAAAATGTCGATTTTATTCGCCTATAAAATTTGATGGCAACCGATCTGAGGTGGCAGATGTTCACATTTTTACTTTCACTAACCTATATATGAAATATATAGTAAGTGGGAGTATTGCGATCGTGAAAATTTTCGACTTCCGGTTTTCAACGGAAATACTCGTTTTGGGGTCCCCTGAGTCAAAATAACCAAGTCCCGCGAAATGGTCTGTGTGTGTGTGAACAGACTAGCTCAAAAACTATAAACCGTGCGAACCTGAAAACGGCTCTAACGATTTTGATTAAACTGAGTATTTGATCTATTTATATGCCTGAAATATGACTGTAAAAATTTCATCAAAATTGATCAACCGGAGGGGGGACTTTACTTAATAAATTTTGTATCATTTTCACATGTTTTTTTTATTTACTCGAAAACGGTTTTAACGATTTTTATCAAACTTGGTATTTGATGTATTTATATGCAAAAGATGTGATATCCAACATTTCATCACAATTGATCATTCATTCATCACAAGGAGGGGGACTTTACTTAATAAATTTTGTATCATTTTCACGTGTTTTTTTTATTTACTCAAAAACGGTTTTAACGATTTTGATCAAACTTGGTATTTGATGTATTTATATGCCCGAGATATGACTGTAAAAAATTCATCAAAAGTGATCTACGGGAGGGGGGACTTTGCTTAATAAATTTTGTATCATTTTCACGGTTTTTTTTTTTTAATTTACTCAAAAACGGCTTTAACGATTAACAAAAATAAGATATGAAGGTAGAAAAATGTGTGACTTTGGTAAATGATATTTAGCAAAACACGTCAATTTCTAATCTATGTAAGTTGGTAAGTGAAAGTTGTGTGTTGCGCGCACGCACCAGATTTTTTGTCTATAAAATGTGTACTTTCAACCTATATGATCAAAAATTTTCTTCAAATCAGGCACCTTTTTGGCCCTCAGCTCCCGGACTATCAGTAGAAATCGCAAAATTTTGTGAAAGAGGTCAGTGAAGAGAAAGTATTGACTTGACCGGGGATGTGTGCCTGGTAGCTTAAGTGGCAACAGTGCCTTACTAGTGATAAGGAAATCCGGGGCCAATGTTCTCTCTTCTCATAAAAAATAAAAAAGAAATAATTAAAAAAACAAATTAAACGGTTAATATTTTATCCGTTTTTTTAAATAATCTCAAAAATTAATGAAAATAATGTATGTAAATATAATGTAATGTATATAATTATATACGGGATCGTTAATAAAAAAGTCCTTCACCTATTTTTATATATGTGTGTGTGTTGGCACAAAAGGCTTAAAATTACATGTATGTAAAATTGGTTATAATATGTAATTATTATAAAGTAATTATATATTTATTTTAGATCTATCATATCAATGATGTATTTATTTTTATTCTAATATTAGTTCCAGATCTTAATATTAGGATACAAATGACTAATTTATATTATGTATGTTTGATAAATGTTTTATTTAATTTTAATTTAATTAATTTCACATTGATCGACCGTCTGATGTCAATCATATGTTTTTTCAAGAGAGAAGCAGGTGAAAAACAAACGCCGCTCAGTTGTCGTCCACTAGCGGTACCGATAACATATTTAAGTTTTCACGCCGGCCGGCTAATTTTTTGTTATTATTATAACAACGTACAAGACTTTAATACGTTGTTATATCTCATAAATTATCACCCGAAACACCGAAGAGGTTCAACTGGACTGGACTAATGAATTGAAAGGAAATTATTAAGATCATCGGGTTTCATCCAAACACGGCAAGGAACTAGCGACTATCATTACGGCTCGACGTTGTTCGCCATTTTCACCACGATAAATCCTCAAAACCCTTGATCAAGGTACCTTTTCATTATTTGTGTTTGATTAATAAAACATTGTCTACAATAATTTAATTTTGAAGGCCTAGATAATTTATTTATGAACTGATATATTAGATTGGCCAATATTAGTAATTTACAATTTGTTTAAATTATTCTCTTATTTAAAATATTATCAGTACTTTATAATCTGTATTAGTTTATAATTTAATTAATTTAAATATCTCTTGTTTTGATTAGTCTATAGAGTAAAAATTGTTAGTTTTATAAAACTATTTAATTGATATTAATTTGAATTAGTGTTTAGAAATGTTAGTTTTGTAAAATTGGTTGATTAAGATTAAATTCATCAGTTAATAAAATTATAAGTTAAGTTAAACGTCAAGTTATTTACTTTAAATTGCTATTTCAATAAAATTTATAATTATTGCCATTTAAAATCGAATGATATTTTTATTTTTATTTCTATTATCCCTTATTTCAGAAGGTAATTTTTCGTGATTAATTATTATTTATTATGAGTTATTATTTATTACTATAATTAATGCATAATTACTATTAGTAATTATTGATACAATTAAAAGGTAAGGTAGTGTTGGAAACAAAAGAATCTGGCAATTTTAATTTTAAGCGTCAGCAGCGCAAGTGAGCTCCTGACCTCTTACTAAGAGTCAACTCATTTCCGCAACAGTGTGTGTGTTTTTTTTTTGTTTTAATATTTCGTATATAAAGGATGGAATATATTTATAAAAACGAAGCGTGCTAACGAATCGCGTGTTACCAAAGCCCTTGTAACGGAATACACACTTCCATTTTAAATTAAGCATAACATTACGCTTTTCAGTTTCGATAATTGTATACTCATTGTACACACTCATTCATAATGGCGAGGGCGGAAAATAAATCGAGTTTGTCGCGTGGGTTACCGATAGCAATGTGAAAACAGCACGAGATAAGATAATTATTTTCAAAGCCTTGTTTTTTTTTTTTTCTAACTATATTCAAATGGGGAGGCTTATTATTTTGAAAGTTTATTATTTCGGTTATCACAATTTGGTTAACGTGACAGGAGATAAAGAATGCAAAGTGTAAAGGTGATAATGAAGCAGAAAGATGGCGTTAGATAAAACTTGATCCCAGGGGTTTCGGCTTTGTATTTCTCCACCCTTCAACTTGACCCATCTGATACCGTTCGTTGGCAGTCCGCAACCAACGAATATGTGATTAATCATAATATGATATCAGCTTTATCGTTGATGATTTCTTTTCTTTTTTTATAGAAGTTAAAATTTAAACAAATTAGTAATTTTCGGGGCCATCTGTGGTGTAGTAGTTAGCATGGCAAACTACAATACTAAATGTCGCGGGTTCGTAAAAAATCATTGGCTATGCCGTCCCTCGGATAGGACGTAAAATGGAGGTCCTGAGCCTGTACGATGTCAGATACTCGTTAAAGATCCCTATCCTTATTATACCTGGATAGGAAAAATTTAGGACTCCCACTGTAGCATCGTCCGATTAGCCTTAGCAGTAATTTTAATATTTCAGCTCCTAACTAAGTTTTCGAACTAGTGTCGGTTTTGGAGGGTGATATTGGGGAACTTTAATTTTCACAATATAAAAAAAATTAGCCATCTTTCTTTTTTCTCTTAAAACTTAAATTCATACACCTGTGTACAATTGCGATAACCAGTGAATGTGTTGACTTCAAAGAATTAATACTTAAGGCATTTTTGACAGGATGAAAGGAAATTCTGCAGCAGCACCTCTTTCCGAGCTTGATTCCTTACGTGAGCAGGTCCCTCATCCAGCTTCTTTTTAGCCGCCTAGCAACTAGCATATCAGCCGTGGACATGTTGTTGATTAATCTACTGTTATCCGTGTAATTGAACGAAAAATCGTGAATAAAGAGTTCGCATGTTTTGTTCGATAGTTGGTTGTTATAAGTCTATATGTAGAGTTTTATTATTTACGTACCAGGTAGCGTTCGTTATTAATTTCAATTTTTTTTTTTTTTTTTGACAAGTTTTTATTTTTTTAAGTGCGTCCTCTTTACTGAGCCTAAATTCTTTGTGAAAATCAAATGGGTTTGTGTAAGTAGGTGTATGTATTCAGTTTATGTTCTATTTTCAATTTTGACGATTTAGAAAAAAAGAGAGAAAAGTATTTTTAGTCGTTTGTTAAGAGTCTGTCTTTTCATTTTTACATGTGGACCCCAAGTCATCCTTCTATCAAATAGTAGTCGCAGGTAGCGTACCGAGTCCGTCTGAGGTAATGTGTCGCGACGCAGTGTGAATGTTACATGCTGAGATTTTTAATGGTTTGATTTCGTTTTACAACATGAGTACCAATTTCGTTAATGTGATCAGTGATTTTGCAAAATCGAGTGATGCCAGCCTTGGGTTATTATGTATTGTTAAAATTGCAGTGCCATCGGCTTACGTTGCAGTTAAAGCTTCAGCGTTTGTAGGTATGTCCTGCCGAGATTGGTCTGACTGACGAAGTCTCAGAGCCTTGTCGGATAGAGAAAATTCTTTCAGAGGTACGATTGAAGTATAATTAATATGTGTGGGATAGAATGGTCTTGAGTTTGAAGAAAAGTATACCATTTGCGTACTGTTTCTACTCTGTTGTCCCATGAAGTCACACCCTCCAATGAATTGATGTGTTGAATGAAATATGCGAAAACCTAATTGGTGGTCAGGAATAATGTTTTTGTTTGTCTGTATGTCCTTAAGTCTTTTATCGGAAGGGAATTGTAATTGTTCAATGATAATTATTAAACATTTTTCTATCATATGTTTTCCTCACAAATAATTCATGCCATATCATACTTTACTTCCTCTCTTCTCTCATTCTTCACCTTGATATTAACATCCATCACCTTGGCAATCTTTTTTCCATTTCCTGTCCGGTCTCTATTCTGATATTTTTTTTTATTAAGCAATTATTATTTGTTGTTTATTTTAATAATATCAGAGTAAGTTGAATATTAAATGTTGATACTGACCCTGATTTATCTTGTACAAATAAAGACTTTGACTGAGTATCTTTTGTTTGCGTAATGGAACAATAACAGCCAGAGGCGGTCTCAGGGCAGTTGCAGCTGTAGCATCAGCCCTCAAACTGTCTGTGACAACTAAAGTAATAATAATAATACTTATTATTACATGCAATAAAATAAGAAAAAATATTATAATTTGGGGGCTCTAAAATTTATATTTAAGATTGGATCTCTCAGTAACTTTTTTTTTTTTTGTGTATCCCATTGCAATTCTGGTAGTTATTTTTATATCAACAATTACTTTTCAATTTTTCAAAAGTCTTAATTTTGCCAATTCAGTCAGTACCGAAAAAAGTTTTGAAAACATTTTTTAACATATATTATTAAAAAAAAAAGCTCACGACGGTCTCAATTATATATTTATTTATATATTCAGGAGCTTTCGGTGCCCACAGCAACATATTCATCTGCACTAAAACCAATACATAATAAATATATAATTATTAATACATATATATTTTTTTAAAACATTGTCATGCTTATATGCCCAATCTCTTATGCTAAACATACACCATAGGTGACCTCAGGCTCTATCCTTATAAGTAGATATTAAGAATGAAAACTGTAACTATCAATTTTCTCTTCCAAAAAAAGTTATATACGGAGAAAGAGGGATTCGCTAATTTGCTTTATCTAATTGATATTTCTTTATATGATGTCTTATTGGTTGTTCTCACTAAGCCCTGATTGATGACCTGAAATTTGGGTCGAAACGTTGGCAAAAATAAAATATGCCATTCTTGCATGTTTGTGACATTTATTTTAACCGCACCCTCTTCATATTTTCTACATCGTTTATCCTTTACCAGAAGCCCAATTAAAACGAGAATCTATTTTTTGTACGTGAAAGATTTCTCAAACGACTGAATCTGTTATAGTTAGTAAAATTGATTTATTTTATTATTATTTAAAACTTTTAATCTTTAATTCGATACCTTATCTATGCCGTCAGGAAATCAGGATTAAAACTTAACTTTTAAATTAAGCTGTTGATTTATGTTAGAGTGTGAGAGAACCAGTGAAGGTAACTTCTTGTATCACTTGATAAATGCTTAGAAATTTCTCCTAGCCATATGTGGGATTCGTTAGCTCAGTACACCGCCTCACCGTACTAAATCTAGTTTAGTAAAAAAAGTGTTCAGAGACTTTTCAATTCTATTTTTACTAGTGACTATTCCGGTTAAGTTGTTTTCTTAGCTTATTGTTGTCTTGCTTAAGTGACTAGAGGAGGAGTGAAAAAAAGAAAAAAAAAATGTACGTCGGGAAGAATAATGTACTTCCAAAGGTTAAAAACAATCCATTTACAGTTGGTTATATTATCTCCAGACATAAGGCACCAGTCAAAACAACTACGAAAACAGGCAGAGCAATTATGCGTAACAGTTTTAAAAGGATTGCTATGATTGGTTGGAATAACAGACGGGGTGGTCCTAGCCTAAAATAGTGTCTAGAAAACAAATAGTCGGAGAAAAACTATTTTTCAGTGTTAGAATAAGAGTCAATTATATAAAGAACGAGTTCATGACCTCCATTTTACGTCCTTTTCGAGGGACCCCATAGCCATGGATTTTTTACTCCCTTTAAAAATCCCAGGGCCACCGCGGGATGCAAATCCACGATTAATCATTGTAGGTTGCTATGCTAACCTCTACACTACAGGTGACCCTCTATGATATGCAGTTATTTTAAGATTTTAAAAACGCGAGAGTTCTTACTTTACCTGATACAAAATAACAGCGTTTTTTTACTACTTATTTTTACATTTATTTTATTAATATTTTAAACCACATACAGACAACTCTTGATAAGTGGGGCCTTGAAATAATGTTAGAATTACGACGGCACATTATACGACTTATCTCTATGTAAATGAGAAAGAAAAAAAAACAGAATTTAAGTTAGAATCATTTGCGCATATTGAACAAAATTACACGTTTTTTTGTGTTGATACCCTTAAATAAATAAGCAGGAAAACACATATTTTAACGTGGAAGAAAAAAAAAAAGAATATATTATTGAAAAAAGTTTTTGACTTTTTTTTTCAAATTGTTGGAACATTTGGAACAAACTGCCGGGAACCTTCTAGATTGTTCTGATTCGGGCTAAATATAAGGAGCCATGGACTGGAGATTAGTCTTGCTCTGAAGCTTCATATCGAATCATATGATTACTTTTTTGTATTACTTGTGTTTTGTGATTACTTGTGTCATTAAAAGTTGATACTTACATAATCTTGTTCATTCTTTGTGTTTTTATAGCGTTACAGTATCAAATCCGTCAAGGTGAAATTTTCATACTACAGACAATAAAGTGTTACGCTCTTTTCTTAAAATTGTTTAAACACATTTTTCATTTAGAAATATTCTATACTTTAGGAAGTAAAAAAATTTAAAATATCCAATTGTCTTTTACCTAAAAATAGAAACAACATCTAGCATTCTTTGCTAGTAAATATATGGTTAATCGTGGTTTATATTATAAGTTCATTCATAAAATGTTTGTTGCCAGAGGCATGGCCGCCCTTTGGGTCGGGAACAGTGATGGGAGATCAGCTGCTTCCTCCTCTAAAAATATGAGGAACAAAGCTACAAATTAAATAAATTCTTATTCATTTAAGGTACCGTAAAATGAGG
The DNA here is from genome assembly GCA_911387785.2 of Aelia acuminata. Lineage (NCBI taxonomy): Eukaryota > Metazoa > Arthropoda > Insecta > Hemiptera > Pentatomidae > Aelia > Aelia acuminata. The sequence goes on along the minus strand of OU426983.1, from coordinate 121,910,711 downwards.
TGACATTGTGACTAATGGGGTGACTTTGTGACAAGCCTATTTTTCTACAGTTTTTGAATTTTCCTCCTTAAAAAAAATCAGGTTTGGCAATTTATTGTACTTGTCAGTTGGTCAATAAAGTGCTGCAACCTACTGGCCACATATGGACCTCTATAACTTCTTTCATTTCATTTATCATGGTGCTTCATTTCAAGTTTCAACTAAATGAAAACAACTGACAAGTACACTGAATTGCCTAACGTGATTCTTTTTACGGAGGGAAATTCAAAAACTGTAGAAAAATAGGCTTGTCGCAAAGTCACCCCATTAGTCACAATGTCACCTCGTTTTACGGTATTACGTATTTTATAAAAACATATTTCAACTGTCAAATATCAATCAGTAAGTTTTATTTGAACCATACATAGTAAGACTGCCAAGTTTTCTGCCTTTTAGAGTTTTACCAACCTCGACGAAATCATCCTGCCTTTTCTAATTTCTAAAGTTCAAAACACTCGGCTGTCGTGGGAGTCATCTATTCATTTTTACAATTCACTGTTCGTATGATGGAAGCGCAGTGTTAGGTTGATAAAAAAAAATCAGAATGATTCTTTTTGTGATTTTTTTTTTTTTTTTTAAATCATTTTCCTCATGATAATAAGTTGTTCTTTTCATCCGAGATTTGAATCCGATCCAACTTATCAAAGCTATATTATTAGACGAGGAAGATTGGAGCGAGTACTCCACTTCGTGACAAAGGGACAATAAAAGAGCCGTCAAGAAGTGACGCGCTATAAATAAGGTTATCACGACTCCATTGAGATAGGATCTGGGTGCGCGGGAGGGGGATCGCGCGTGGCTGTGATACACCGCTCTTATCAGCTGGTGCGTTTTAATATAACATTGGCGCGTGTAAACAATAAGAAGGGGGGCGCGATTTACGTTTATTGTACCCTAAATAGTGCGAGGGGTCGGGAACAGATGTCTCCAGCATTACAATGACAGGGTACCCGGGTCTTACCCTGGGCCGGTCCAACTGGTGTCGTAGGGATCACTATTTTCTGTAACTATTGTCCTCAACTATTGTGACAACCTAACTCTTGGAAAACGCTCGAAACTGACACTATAATTATTTCATTTCAACAAAACTTGGACAAAATTCATCGTACCCAATTATTCCCAATTATCGGGTTATCTTATACTATTATACTTCGCAATCTAACCTAATTAAATCCCTCTTAATTGAAGTACCTACACATAGTATATTTAGTATCATATAGTGCGTCATTGGCATAGGTGAGGGATGAAGTAAAGAATAGATGTGTTTAAATTGTATTTATTTTTTGAAACATAAGTTTAAGGTATTTACATGACCTCTTCGAACACTATGTTTGAAGTTACGATAAGGTCATCTGTGATTGATTGTTCGTGGTTTTGTTTTACACATAGATGGCACTGAAAGAGCTCACCCTGGAAAACGCCAAACACTTGAACACACATATTGGTTGCGTGCGCTGATTCTATTGACGGAAAAGTTTATATATCCTTAATTTTCGCCTCGACAAACTGAAAAAAATGGCACCTTCGACAAACACCATTTTCGTTGAGAATTGCAGTTTTTCGCTTACAACTCGCAAACGAAGGGATTAGTCCAAAAATCTATATGAACGAAACTGTTCTCCTTGAAAACCAAAAATTGACACCGAATGTCAGCTCTTGATAGATCTTTCATTATTAGGTCCTCATCCCTATGGAATTCTATTCCTCCTTTCATGCGTAATTCCAATACCCTCTCCACCTTTAAATCCCGCCTATATCTTCACTTCGAGTCTCCTTTAAATGTAAATTGACATTTCCTATTATAATTTACCTTTTGAACCGTTAGAAGCTCGTATTTCATTATTTTCTTTTTTATATAATTTTTTCTTTTGTTCTGTTTTCTTTTTAGAAAATATAAGTACTATTTAACCAACCTGTAAATAAATGTGTACACATATATGTATATATATTATGAGATGCAGAAACTAGCTTCTTTTCACTCGATTGAATATTTAATGTGTATTTTTTTTTTGTATTTAAACTAGAGGTTTCCTAATTATTTGTATCAATTCAATTTGTTATTTAAACTTCAAGGCTCTAAAGCCCTCTCTGTATTTTATTTAATTTTGTTCTTAAGGGACACTTCCCAGAACAAATAAATAAAGAATTTATTATTATTATTACTATTATTTAGAAACCTCTACGACCATTTTAATTTTCTCCCAAAAACCGAAGGGGAAATGAGTGATTTGTATATTTTTTTCCGGTGTAGCGGTTTAAAGGAAAGCTTTAAAATGATGCCTCATTCATGAATTTGATGCAGTATTAAGGAAGTTATGGCGTACCGACAAAAAAAAGTCCTTGAGAAATAGTAAATTATATGATGATAATTATGATGAATGAAAGAATTGAAAGCTAATCAAAATTACTTGATACCATAATTAAACAAAAATTAAAAAGAGGTATCCCATAATCAACCGTTTTTCTTTCCGATTGGATGATTTAGAGTCAGGATTTTAAGTTACACATTTTTCTTTTAGTTTGAAAAGCCATCGTTTCGATCCCAAACTTTAAACCCAAATCAAATCGTGATTACATTGAAAAATTGTAATTGCTGCCCCCTATTGCTCATGTTTCGTTGTGTGGATGTTGCGATTCCACAACATTAACCAAGGTATGTTTTTTTTTTTTTTTTTTTTTTTCTAGTGATATTACACTTCTTCTTACACCCCCTGATTTCTCTTTCTTCTTCTTGTAATAAACGACTCCCACTTTGACGATCCTTCACTCTCGACTAGCTTCTCCAATATCCCGATGTTCGTCATCCACTCCCTCTTTCCTTGCTAGGCCTTATGTTGAGATCGGTAGACCGTAGAAAATTTCCATGCGGCACCGCTCCGATCGTGGTGGACTGACTCATGCTCGGCAGTCGTGGGGTATAATGCATTTGTTTATGGCGTGTTTACAACCAGCTTGGTCCTGTAGCGGTCAAAAACACGGAAACCGGCAATCAGGGTTCGCTCGTATGTTCCCAACCAATCCTCAGTTATTCAGTTCGGTCTGAAAAAATATTCTTGTGTGTTAATTACACTTATACCTTTTGCTGTTATGTGTTAATGTCTTTAGGTTTAATAAACATAACAATAAGAACTAAAAACACTGTATATAGTTACTAACATAATGCATATAAAAGAACGCCATTGAAGAACAAAACTTGTAAACAACCCAAGCGGCAATGGCGCCACAAACTCCTTTTACAACAATCAAGAATAGTTATTTTTTTCAGATATATTATTTAGATTTATAATTAATACAGACTAGCTGACCAGTCCGAAGCATTCGTACTCGAACTTACTTAATTAAAGTACACACCGTATATTTAATGACATGTTTTTGCTTGTAACTCGCAAGCGACGGCGACAATCGGAAAAGTGTATACAGTAAAACCTCCCATTAGTGGACACCCTCAGTGCACTCAAAACTGTCCGTTAATGGGAGGTGTCCCTTAATCAGAGGTTACCTTAATTATCCCCACTTTTTCACCTACAAGTATTGTGTAAACTGATGGAAAATTACTCAGCATTGTTTTAGTGTTTGTTTAATTGTTTAGGAAATGGTGAAAGGAAAAGCATAGATAGATATGTATATAAAGCAGTATCAATTATGTACATATTTATTGAAAAAAAACAGGTTATATATGTACATATGTATACAAATTTACAAATTAAGCAAAATGAAAATATAATATATAACAATAAAATAGAACGAAACAATCCTTATGATAGAATAAAACAAATGAAATTAACAAAAATGCACAAAAGTAAAAAAATACATAAAATATTCCATAGAAACCTTTTTAACTTACAACTTTAAAAAAATCTTCTATTGTTTGGCATTGAATTATCTTTGTGAATTTTGTTGAAATCAACATCTGAATATCTGCAGCCATCTTCACCCCTACTGGATCTTCGCAATTTAAAAAAAAATGTTTGATTTTTTCGGCGCTTTCCAGTGCTTGAGGTAGAGTGACATGGATGGGCTGCAATTCCTGGGTATTCGCGTCACCATCGTCTTCTTCTTCATCTCCATCGTCGTGTTTGATCATTGATTTCACTATTTGTTGGATGTCCACACTTTGATCATCAGTGAAAAGAGAACCATCAATATCGAAGTAATCCTCCGTTATTCCTTCTACAAATTCGGTGAATTCCTCTTTCACGTTGGTTTCATTTTCTTGAGATGGCGATGGTATGTTTATATTTTTTTTAAAACCTGCTTTGAGGAAACAGTTTATAACTGTAGTTGGTTTTATTTCTTTTACTGCAGCAACGGTCCAAAAAATCGCATCCAAAACCGATATCGACTTATTGAGATCGTATACTGTTGTCTCTTTATCAATTTTCGACAGTAAGTGCCTCAGAATTTCGGCCCTATAGAGCACTTTAAAAATTTTTATAATTCCTAGGTCAAGAGGTTGACACCTTGAGGTTGTATTGGGAGGGAAAAATATAAGTTGCACATTGCTTAAATTTTCCGTTTTATAATGGGAAGATGCATTATCTAAAAATAATAAAATCTTTCTCTTCTGCTTACCCATTTTTTCATCCAGCTCGGTGAGCCACTGAGTGAAAATTTCACGTGTCATCCAGGCTTTACTGTTGTACCTCCAGTCTTTACCAATTTCGTTAGTACAAACCCCTCGAAAACATCGCGGTTTTTTAGCCTTACCAATTATCAATGGTGGTAAAAACTCACCGATCATATTGACGCATAACAACACAGTCAATCTCTCCTTAGAAATTTTTCCGCCAGCACATGTTTCACCCTTCAATGTCATGGTCTTATCTGGCAAAGCTCTGTAGAAGAGTCCAGTCTCGTCGCAATTGAATATGTCCCTTTCATTGTGTTTTGAAATTAAACCTTCCAAGTTAGCTGTCCAATCAATGACGCCTTCTTCAGGAACACTCCCAGATTCCCCACAAATAGACCGGTATGTGATGTTGTTCCGTGCCCTGAATTTTTCCAACCACCCGTTTGAAGCTTTAAATGTAGGAAGGCCCAAACGGTTAGCGACTTCACGCGCTTTTTCCTGGATTAGGGGGCCATTCACTGGAATTTTATTGGTCCTTACCCGCACGAACCACTCTAAAACGCAGGCATCCACGTCTAAAGTCTTCCCCGGCTTTAACAGTTTTTTAGATTTTTTATTCTTATTTTCTGTCCATAATTTAAGAATATTTTCCCGTTCCCCATTTTTTCGGCAAGCGAACGCACACTGGGTTTCTCCCGATCGTATAACTCGATTAATTTAACTTTTTGTTCTAAAGACAAACGTTTCCTAGCGGACATGACAGTGTATTTCCATCAACAGCCAAACGATAACTGAAGCAATGTTTTCTGTTAGAACGGAATTAAGAGAACTGGGAAGCTGAAAAAAATGTCAACAAAACTGACGAATTTTCCAAGAAGCAGCCGTGGCTAGGTTTGCGGGCTCCACTACATGTATTCCTCGAAATTTAATTCACTTTTGCCTTGCTGTCCGCTATTTGGAGGTACATTTTCATACTTTCTGAACCAATTGTGTATATTTTCCGTGTCCGCGTCCGTTATTTAGAGAGTCCGTTATTTAGAGGATCAAAAGCATTACAAATCCCATCTTAGTGCCCGTACATTGAAAAATGTTCGGTATTTAGAGGTGTCCGCTATTTAGAGGTGTCCGTTAGTAGAGGTTTCACTGTACAACCAAAAATGTTCGTCTCGACAAACTGAAAAGAATAACACCTTCGAAAAAGTCCTCCGACCATTTTTAAATCTTTGCTGAGAATTGCAGTTTTTCGCCTACAACTCTCTAACGGTGTTTATCGAAAAAATGTATATGACCGAAAATTTTCTCCTTGAAAACCTGAAAAGATTGATTTTATTTAGAAACCTCTACGACAATTTTGATTTTCTCTCAAAAACCGCGGTTGAAGGAGATTTCTCGCAATCGAAGGCGAAATGATTAATTTGTATATTTTTACGGTGTAGTGGTCAAGGAAAGCTTTAAAATGATGCCAAATTCATGAAATTTGATTAAGTATTAAGAAAGTTATGGCTTACCGACAAACAAAAAAGGCCTTCAGAAATAATATATATGATTGTTATAATAATAAATTAAAAATATAATAAAAATTAAATTTTGTCTCATTTTTACGTTTTTAGCCGTAAGAAAACGGCTTTCTTAATTTTGATCAAACTCGTCAGGTTTAATGAGAATCAAGTGTTCTTCAATAACAGGTAAGTTTTACCATCGTTAAGAAGTTCTGAGGGGCTTAAACAGGAAAGGGGCCTTTTTTGTTTTCCTATAAAGTACCTTTGTTTTTGTTAATATAAGAAATTAATTGTCCCTCGTTATGCCTAAAAATTAAAGAATCCAGTATACATATAGAGGAGAAAAAACGAAAAATATTCCGTCATCACTTAAAACACGTTTAGCTCACGGAATGCGCAGTAGCCCTTTAATGATAGACTTTTGTTAATAACTAAGGACGTTCTGTTAATGGTATAGATTTGTCAACGTGTTTTGAAACATACATGAATATAAGATTGAGCATTATGCTTGCATTGTCGAATGATCAAAACAATAAAATATTTTATTGTAGTTGAGAGAACAAATACATACAATATGTAGTAAATGAATGTGGAAAAATGTGTGAATTTTATGAATGGCGATCCAATAGTTATCACAATACGTCGATTTCTGATCTAAGTAAGTAAGCGAAAGTTGTCTGTCGGACCAGATGTTTAACTGTTCTATTGTTTTTATATTTTCAACTGATCAGCTATTTCTGTAGAACTCTCAACGTTCAGAAGCTGTTAATTGTCTTAATTGGTTATTTTTATTTTATATCGTTATTCTGAGATAAGTTTGCTTTTGTTAGGATTATAAGTATAAGTTAAACAATAGAGCTTATGTGTAAATTTTGTTGGTATATAATAGTTAGTGCCAAAAAGCGTGTTTAATGTTTAACGAGGTAATTTACATGTTGTTAATGCATTTTATGATTTCGACAGAATATATTTAGTAAATTTGGTTTGTTTGTTATGGTCATCAATTATGTTTAGTTTCCTGTACTGTCCGTAATGAGCTGTTAAAGATAGAGTTAATTTATGTTTCCTGCAGATGTCGAGTCGTAAAAAAAAGTCCCCTCACTAAGAAGAAAAAAAAATGTACATATATTTATATTAATTGAAATACCTGACTGCTTTAAGAGGAAGTGAAAGCGGCTAAGCTGGCCACTTAAACATAACTGACAGCATAACTGTTACTTCACTCAGAACAATTATAGAGCCAGCTCTCTCTGTCACTGGTTACTTCAAGTTTTGATCAGACATGTACTTGTACTGAATATGTGACATTTTAACCGTTAGTTAAAACAATCACAGTGACAATCTATCACAGGTTTCACATTCAACAGTTCTTCTATGTTTCGAGATAAGTGACAGTGTAAGCGTTACCTCCGTTAGAACAATTACAGTGACAGTCTATCACAGTTCTCCCCAGTCACCGGTTCCTCTAAGTTATGTAAATCGACTTCTCCCACGCACCCCTCTTCCTCCCATCCCTCCTGTCGAAAATTACTTCCACGTTTGAGAGGAGTTAGACGAAAAAAAAACTAAAAAAAAAAGAAAAATAACAAGAGGCTGTCACGGGTAAACGCGCTATAAATAACAGGAGTTGCGCAGGGTGCATGCGCAGGCTTGTTATCGGTGATATATAGCCGCAGCGACACCCCCGCCCCGGACGGCTGCCAGTCATTACGGCCTATGAGAGCTTTATGCATCGATATTATTCACTTTGCGATTCCAAATCGATATTCTCGAGTGTACTCACTGATCAGAGTATGTTCAATGGAGTTTAATCCCTTATCTTTTTTTTTTATTTTTAGCCTATTTTTTGTAAAATATGATCCGATATATAACAACGCATTTACATCAATAAAGTCATCTCGAATTAATGACTCCAAAGATCTCAAATAAATCCATGAAATATGTTTATGTAACCTTTTTCCCATTAATTTAGATGAAACACCTTTATAAAGGTGTTTAAATAATTTAATATATTAAATATAAATTTAATATATTAAATTATTTATTTTTGAAGAGAAAAGATTTGGCTCCGCCGGGAATCGAACCCGGGTTTTCCGCGTGACATGCGCGGTATGCTAACCATTGCACCACAGAGCTCGCTTCCAAACGGTGCCAAATCCTTCCTCTTCACTGTCACCTCTCCCACGATCTCACAAGTTTTGTGACAACAAAACATTGGACACACAAGAGGACAATTTTTGTCCAATTTTGGGCATCTCTTGACGTTTGTCAATTTTTAAATTATTTTATATTAATTTAATCATTATTGTGGGTAACCACCTTCATTTTAAATTAAAACATAATTTAAAAACAAGGTGGTTACCCACAATAATGATTAAATTAATATAACAACTTTATATTAGTTCCAAGCGATCTGAAATATCCACATTTGAATAGATTCAGAAAGATGGATCAGAAAAGTGGACCAGAAAGATCCACTTTAAAATATCCAATTTTGGCGGTATTTTCCCTCTTAATAATGGGCTCATTAAATTTTTAATAATAATAATGAATGCTTAACGAACCCGAAGGTTCGATGCCGACACCGCAACTCGCTCCCTGCACACCTCTACCCACCGGCGCCCAACTTCTGCCTTAACACAATCCTCCCGTCTCCGTCTCGGCCTACCCCTCGGACGTTTCCCATTCGGCACCGTGGTTATTAATCTTTTCGAATTCGTTCAATGCTAAGTTTCGCAATTTTACATTCCAATTTTATTCGTCTCCCTGCTACGACCTCATTTATATTTATCTGGTACAGCTAAATCATTTCGGCGTTGTGTAAGCGTCTAATTTTATTCTCAAAAACTGAATCATTAAATTTTTATGGGTCGTAAATAGAATACACATTTGAAGTCCATTTGAATTTTTTATTTTTTATTTTTACATACGTAATTATATTTTTCTGAAATCAACACACATATTTCATCAACATAGGATTCCATCGTTCACTTAAGAAAAATTCATTGCCACAAATAAAGGATTCCAGAATACAAAAAAGAATTCTTATCATAATATTATAGCCAAGGATTTTTTACTCCCTTTAAAAAAACCGAGGGCCACCGCAGGACGCGAATCCGCGACCTTTACTAATGTAGGTTACTTTGCTAACCACTTCACCACAGGGAGAGAATCTCAAGGGACTAGGGAATCCATACGAATTATTGCGATATGAATTATTAGGATTTTACTTTTTATACTTGTTCATCTTATTATTTAATAAAACAGATTTTTTGACGAGTTAATTAGGGAAAACGGTACCCAGTTTTCTGTTTAGTAACAATATATTCGTAAAACAAAGACTAAATTTTATAAATTATATCCTGCGTGGGATGTAGAAAAGGGTGACTATTATGAGAAGTTTCTATTCGATATTATTCACTTTTGAATAAAAAGCTGAGAAGAGATTTGGACACAGTCCAAGAGGATCCCCTTTTAATCTCTGGCCTTTTCATCCACTTTATTTCATTTTTTATTTCAGTTCCTTTTTATTATATTAATCCTTGTTATTCTCTCTTTCTCTCTTTTTAGTTTTTCTCTGTTGAATATTAGTTCGTGCACTCCCAGAAGGTGCTATGGGGCGTATTGACTGCTGAAGGGAGCAGGTCGGCATTTTGTGGGGAAATGCTTGTAAATTGGGCAGGACGTAGGTACCGGTTTCAATTTGCAATACGATGTTTATTCATTAAGTTGCCTAATTGAACCGGGGCAACTTTTGCCCCCCGACTCGGGAATTAGCGGAGGAATCTCTTTTAGCCGTTGGGTGTCGAGATTGGTTCGGGGCGAACAAAGCCGATGTCTCTACTAACATCAGGCCATGTTTATTCAGTTCTCTCTCTCTCTCTCTCTTTCTCTCTCTCTCTCTCTCTCTCTCTCTCTCTCTCTCTCTCTCTCTCTCTCTCTCTCTCTCTCTCTCTCTCTCTCTCTCCCTCTCTCTCTCTCTCCCTCTCTTGGCTAGTTATCATCCGTTCCTTTGTTTCCCTAATACAAGCCTTCTGAGATATTTCCAAGGAGCTCCTCTTCCCTCGCTGTTTTATTCAAGAGATATGATATAATTGGAACATTGGATGAAGTTAGCGAATCCTCTCTCTATATATAAACCATTTTTTTGAGAAGCGAAAATTGATTGTTATTGCTTTCATCCTTAATATCTATTTACAAATCATCACATAGCCTACGAAACAAAAGACGAATATACAACACGATACTAAAACCCGTTTGGATCTATGGTGCAGACCTTTGGGGTTCCGCTATAAAAGTACACATAAACGAAATTCAAACCACACAGTCAAAAATTCTTCGAAAAATTGTAAACACTCTATGGTGCATTTCTAACAACATAATACACCAAGACATTGACATTTCCTAGATGCGCTCTAGGTTTTTAAAAAATTCATTTGGTTATCTGTTATTAGGGACCGGGCTACAGTTTGACAGACACTAACGCCCGGTGCACACGGACGACACTTTTCTGCGACCCGGTTTATAAACCTATAGGCTCGTGGTCAGGGGTACCTGGAGTATAATGGACCGACCGGATTATACCATTATACTCCAGGCAGAGTTGGGCAGTAGTTAACTACATTTGTAATTAACTACACAGACAACTCCATGTAGTTTTTAGTTGGAAGCGCGCAACTACTATTTTTCAACTGCCAGTTAAGTAGTTGTAATTTAAAACTACAACAACAGTAGTTGGGAAAAAGTAGTTGGGAATGGCAAATACAACAAGTAGTTGTAAATGTAGTTTAGAGCGGCAACTACATTTGCTAAGCAATGTCTAATTAAATCACATGTTTTTGCTATTTTTATTTTGTGTTTAGATTAATACTCCATAGATAAATGGACCATTATGGTTGATAATCTGTTATAAATATAGTACAATACATATACGTAATACAAATTTTTTCCCATGATTTCCGACAGTCAATTATTTTTGTTCTCCATCAATCCCATGTTTTATATATTAGCTGAATTGCATTTGATATACTCCTTATCGATAATACTAGGTATCGATAATTACTCGTTATCAATAAAAGTAGTTGTAGTTTCAGGCCCATAATTACAGTTGCAACTACTACTTGTAGTTGTGAAAATGCAACTACTTTTTTGAAACTACAGTAGTTGTAGTTGTGGTCCATCAACTACAAATTAAAAAAGTAGTTGTAGTTTCAACAACTTACCAACTACTGTGTCAGTAGTTTTGTAATTTTTAGTTCAACTTCTTTTTGCCCAACTCTGACTCCAGGTATACCTGACTACAAGCCTATAGGCTTACAGTCCGGATCGCAGAAAAGTGTCGTCCGTGTGCACCGGGCCTAAGTGGTTCTACTCCTAACCTAATGTGTGAGTTGACATAAGTCATGGAGTAAACGAGACAGTAGCTACATCTCTTTAACATGGATAATTTAAGGGTTTCGTGGCTTCAGCTCCATCATACTCCTTATCGAGATAAAAATAAAAAAATAAAATATGTAATTTGAGTAAGAAAATGTCAAACAGGAATGGTCTTCTTTTCTTTTCTCGGTGCTCCAACGAAAGGGATACCGTTTCAGATCAGAGCTGAGCTCCACACCTCTCTATCAGCCCAGTCTCCCTCATGTAGACCTCTGCCCGTCATCTCTTCATGGACTCCTTCTACCCAGGTCGTTCTAGGTCGACCTCGTTTACGTTTTCCGGGCGGCTGCCAGTCCAGGACTTGGTACGGCCAATGCTCTTCCGGCGTCCTCCTGCAGTGCCCATACCACCTCAACCGCCGTTTCCCGATACTTTCCGAGACGGTGTCCACAACACCCATCCTTTGCCTCACCTCTTCATTTCGGACTCTGTCTAGCCTTGTTATTTGGAGACATCTTCTCCAATAGTCCATTTCAACGGCCCTAACCTTGGTATACAAGCGAGCATTCATCGACCATGCTTCACATCCGTAAGTTAATATAGACTCGACTATGGCCGAGAAGATCCGTTGGTAAATGGTAAATTAATAAATGACGAAGTGTTAGTATAGTTTTTATGGTAGAGGTTGATATATTGGGTATTCAAATAATTTCAAGAGTTTTATTGAATACTGGCGTGCTAACATAACCACGACTAACCTGCTTGGAAAACAACTAAACCCTAACATGATTTATGTTTCGTTCCGATCTCGAGAAATACTAACGAGTATCCAGGGATGATTTATCTTCGTGGCATACATTCACGAGAAATTCGTGATAGGGTGTAAGTCTCTCGTGATCAGGTATTCTCTAGGATAGCTTCCACGCTTTTTTTTATCTTTTTCTTTATTTATTTTATTTTTTATTTTTAGTGGATTATAAAATTCTAAAAAAAAAAAAAATAAATAAAAAAAAATAGAGTATATGTGGTTATAAAAAAAAAAAATATCGCACCCTTTCACAATATTACCATCTCGGAAAACTACCTGAGAGTTGTACTGTAGAAGAGGAACTTCACTCCGTGAATTCCCTCGACTTATTTCTTATTCCATATCTGTAGCCAAACTTAACGGGGACGTGCCCTGAGTATTTCAACCGCTAATATACACTTCCTTGCTAGTCCATGTCCCTGTTCGATATTTCCGTACTCCACGGGAGCTTCTAGATCGTACGTTCTGTGGCTGTCGTCCTCTGGGCGATAAAAAGAAATGTTCCCCAGAGGATCTCGAGGTCTCCTTTAGACAGTTGTGGTAATAACGCCGATCGTTAGAACTTCACACTACCAACATACAGTTATCGCCTCCTTTACCGCTATGTCTGGGCCGATATATATTTTAGTTCTAGAAATCTTTAGTGTTATTACTATTAAAAAAAAAAAAATTAAAACTTAGCCTGATTAACAGTTTATTTATTCTATTAACAGTAATACTACTGCAATATAAATAATAAATACTACACTTACATGTGTCTAAATAATTTAGTAAGTATCAATCAAAACAATCGATACAGTTGCACAAAAATAACCATAAGAATCGAGCTTCAGAGCGACTGGCTTTTTATTTAGTATGAATTAGAACAGTCTAGAATGTTCCCGACAAGCGTAGAAGATGCTCAAATAGGCACGAACATTTACTGTAACAGTTTGTCATAGTTTCTTTAACAAAGAATAAATTTCAGCTAAACATCTTCAGTGCTAAAAATTGGTAATATTCGTCACATTTAATATTTTCGTCAAAAACATGCAGCCAGGCCTATCCTAAACATCGTAATATTTTGTAGAATGAGCTCTGTTTATTTACTCAAAAACAGCTTTAACGATTTTGATCAAATCCGTCAAGTTCATTGAGAATTAGGCGTTCTTTAATATCAGGTAAGCTTTATCATTATTAAAAGGTTCTGAGGGTGCTGAAATGTGGTTGGAAAAAATCTTAGTTTTTGTTTAATGGAGAAATTACTGTCTCTCGTTACGCCTAAAAATAAGAAATGGCTGAATATGAAATATGAAAAAAATCAAGTAATCATATACAGCATGAAAAAAGAAAAATATTCCGTCAACTCATAAAACACGTCTCATGAGCCCACGCATGTGCGGAACGCTTTTAAATTGTTTATACTTAAAGCCGTTATGTTCATTTAATGGGAATTATTTGTTTCATGGTAACTATATGAAGTTTCCAACAACTACATAGAGAATTATACTGGCATTGAAGAAGTATCACAATTAAAAACTTTTATTTAATAATAAAAAACAATTAGTGTTTTTATAGAGCAAATAAAAAAAAAAAAAAAAAAAAAGGAATAAATGTGGAAAAATGTGTGGATGAGAAGTGGCAATTAAAAAAACACATCAATTTCTAATCTAAGTAAGTTGGTATGTGGAAGTTGTGTGTTGCGCGCTTGCCAGATTTTTTTTTAGGTATGAAATTTCATAAAGAGATATACTCGCTATCAATGAGATAATGATAAGACTCATTATCTCATTGATAGCCCACGCATGTGCGGAACGCTTTTAAATTGTTTATACTTAAAGCCGTTATGTTCATTTAATGGGAATTATTTGTTTCATGGTAACTATATGAAGTTTTCAACAACTACATAGAGAATTATACTGGCATTGAAGAAGTATCACAATTAAAAACTTTTATTTAATAATAAAAAACAATTAGTGTTTTTATAGAGCAAATAAAAAAAAAAAAAAAAAAAAAAGGAATAAATGTGGAAAAATGTGTGGATGAGAAGTAGCAATTAAAAAAACACATCAATTTCTAATCTAAGTAAGTTGGTATGTGGAAGTTGTGTGTTGCGCGCTTGCCAGATTTTTTTTTAGGTATGAAATTTCATAAAGAGATATACTCGCTATCAATGAGATAATGAGTCTTATGTTATGGAAATCTGAAACGAAGAATCTTTAAGAAGGATTGACTGAGCAGATTGTATGATCTTCGCCCAGGTTAATTATAACTGATATATACATCATCATTAGGACTAATAATACATGCATTGTTCGATTATAATTGCTCATGCCATGATTAAGTTGTAGCAATCAGAAGGACAAATGATATCAAAACGACGGTATCAAAAGTTATTGAGAAGTCAATCCTATCTCGATTGTAGAAGTACAATGGAATACAGATCGATATATCTATTGGCGTCCTTCCATCTCCACATAGCCATCTTATTGTTCGCATCTCATTAGTGGAAATGTTAATATCGAGATGGTACAATCGGAATATAGCTTTAGGATCGATTATTAACTCAATTGTATCTTTAAGTGGAATTTAAGTTATAGACATTAATTGTCTCAATTATTACAAACTACGTTAATTTGATATATAGCCGCATTTTCTTCCATTAGTTATCTACAGGAAACTTGATTAAATTATTAATAAATAATTGACAAGCCTTGCTATTTTTCAATAGCGAAATTGTTAAGCTGGCGCCTTCTATTTCCTAGCTTTATAATTATTATTTACAAAACTACTATTCGTCCATCGGATTCGATATGTTGCCACTTACCTTAATGGATGAGCAACGGCTTAGGGTTTTTGAAAATAAAGTACTGCGTAGTATATTTGGACCAAAGAGGGATGAACTAAAAGGAGATTCGAGACGCTTATACAGCTCTGAAATGAGTGAGCTGTCCCCTGTAAATATAATTGACGTGTTATTTGTAATAACTGGCTCACATATTTCTATTCACTATTCCTTTTATTCACTTGCTTATTAATATTATTCGTCGAGAATTATAGTTATTTATAAGTTCTTTTATATAGTTATAGTTATTTATTCAAATCTACTAGTTTAAATATATTTAATCGATTTTAAATTATGCGATTCTGAAATCTTGGAAGGAACGTTAGTTAATGTGTTTTTTTTTTTGTTTTTTCAGTTGCGATTTTACCACTATCTTTAAATAATTATATAATTATTTAATAATAATTTATAGGTAAATAATAAATAAATTGAATGTTGTTTCTTTTATTTATTGCAATTCAATTTTAACGCTAATCGGACGATGATGCAATAGGAGTCCTTTAATTTTTCCTATCCAGTTATAATTAGGATAGGGATCTTTAACGAGTACCTGACATTCCACAGGATCGAGACCTTCATTTTACTTCCCATCCTAAGGACGGCATAGCTTTGTAAAAAAAAAATCCTAGGGACACAATATCTAACCATCTACCTCCAGTATTATATTATATACTGCTATGCTAGCCACTTAAGCAAGGGCGTACCCAGGATCAAAACTAGGGGGGGGGGGCAGCTATGGTCGTTCAGGTTGTAACACCTTACCACGGCAAAGGAGAATGAAACCAAAATTATGTATAATTATAGCAGTGCTTTATCAACTAAGTTATTACAATTATTTGCTTGAAAAAAATGTATTCTATTATTGCTTCCAGCATTCCAAGGGGGGCAGCTGCCCCCCTCTGCCCCCCGCTGGGTACGCCCATGCACTTAAGCACAAGGTGTTGTAATATGTGAGAAGATAATTTCTTTCATTATTACTATTTTTTTACTTCTGAATTATATGTGAATTTGTTTCCTTCTCCTGAATGCTCCCGACCTAAACGCGTCAAATTACAGAAGAATAAAAGGGAGAACTGTAATCCGTCAAAACTCAAAACGGTTGCCAACAACTGAAAACAAACGCATACATCAAAAGCACACAACCGACTACTGAATAGAAGCTGGATACTGAGAGCTAAAACAGAGAGATGACCTATGACCACATTTGCCGGGCCGATGAGCGAGAGATGAGGCCACGGACGAGTGCTCATGGAATTCGGGACATTCGGATCAATTTTCCAGACAATTCGGCAGCCCCCGGGGTCCTGGAAACAATGGCAGGATATCCAGCATTCAGGGCCACGATTCGGATGAGAGAGGAAGGGGGGGGCGATTAATACGAGAGGCCACGGTAATTACCGATCGTTATGAGGCCTCAATGAGTCGGAGGTACAATAATTTCATTCATAAATTCAACAAGCTGCACGTGTGGCAAACCACCTATCTGTCATCTAAATCATTACTGTTTAGGGTACGGCTTTGAACATTATTGGTATAAAATCAGGTTTTGCATTAGGGTAAACCATTCAGTTATTGGCACTCAGTACAGTTATTGGCACCAAAACTTAAACTTAAAGAAATAGGTAAACAAGTCCTAATTTTATTACAAGATATACATGAGTCTAATGTTTGAAGGGTCCTCTAAGTCATCTATGAAGTAAAACTTAAACAAACTAACCATAGGGAAGATTTCACAATTAAATCCACAGGGTGCCAATAACTAGATTTGGCACTTTTAACGATAAATATCTTCATATTGTAAATTATTGAACTTTTGACCCAAAAAAACCTCTTCAGTCTTTATAAGGATAGATAAAGAGGAGTTATAGGAAGTTTCAATTAGATCCCTTCATAAGAAGTATTTTATTTAATGTCACCACTGAAATTTAGTCTTAAGGGTGCCAATAACTGGTTATTATATCTGGTTAAAATTTCGTCAGAAATACCAATATAGTGGCTACTGATTATATAATCAGATAATAATACGGTAACACTTCTGTGAGTCAAAGAATTTATCAACGAAAATATAACCATTATCTATGCCAACGTATTAATACAACTTAAATATTTGAGCAGGTTATAAAAATGATAACGTTATAACATACGATCATATGACTTGAACTTCACTCTCAATACACAGAGTAACTCGTTCAGTCACTCCTCCTTATATATAATCGTAAATGGTCAATTCTGGAATGTTCCAGAGCAATATGGACTGTTCTACGCCTTCGTGGACTCGGCTACGGAAAGATCTAGACCCAAATAGTTCGTTCCAACCGCTTATTTTGTTCCAACAAACGGTCTGGAAGTTTAAGTCATATGTTTTTTTTTCTTTTGCTTATCAATTTAACGTTACAATACTTATCAAAACATAAAAAATTAATTTTATGAATGAGATATAAACTTAACGTTAATTTATAACTTTTTATTGTAATAATTTACATTTTTTTATATGATTAGAATTCACATTGGAATGGCGTGGATGGTACTCGAAAACCGTAGTCACAAACGCTTGATATGACAGTTTGTTCCAAAAAAAGGATCTGGACTTTTTAACCATTTTTTTTTTTTTAAATAATGTTTTATAATAATGTTAATTAATAAGGCCAACTCTTTGTATGGGAATTCCTTCGAAAACAAATTCAATAATTAAAAAAATCTGGTGCGTGCGCGCAACACACAACTTTCACTTACCAACTTACTTAGATTAGAAATTAATGCGTTGTTGTGGTCCCCTTCGTTAGATCAATCTTGATGAAATGTTAGCTATCACATCTTTGGCATATAAATACATCAAATACCCAGTTTGATCAAAATAGTTAAAGCCGTTTTTGAATAAATAAAAAAAAACACGTGAAAATGATACAAAATTTATTAAGTAAAGTCCCCCCTCCGGTTGGTCAATTTTGGTGAAATGTTGGCTAGCACATCTTTGGCTCATGCATACATCAAATACCCAGTTTGATCAAAATCGTTAAAGCCTTTTTTGAGTAAATAAAAAAAACACGTGAAAATGTTACAAAATTTATTAAGTAAAGTCCCCCCTCCGGTTAATCAATTTTTATGAAATTTTTACAGTCATATAGCGGGCATATACATAGATCAAATACTCAGTTTAATCAAAATCGTTAGAGCCGTTTTTGAGAAAATCGAAAAAAACCTAAAAAGTTATTAAGTAAATTACCCCCTCCCTTTAAGTAATTTTGATGAAATTTATGATGTCACATCGCAGGCATATACTTACACTAAATACCCAATATCAGGATCGCACGGTTTATAGTTTTTGAGCTAGTCTGTTCACACACACACATACACACACACACACAGACCATTTCGCGGGACTTGGTCATTTGGACTCAGGGGACCCCAAAACGTGTATTTCCGTTGAAAACCGGAAGTCGAAAATTTTCACGATCGCATTACTATATATTTCATATATAGGTAAGTGAAAGTAAAAATAATAAGCCTTGAAACGGAAACAAACTAAAAGTTGAATTTATTTTTGTACTATTTCCAAATCGTTAAAAAAAAAAATTAATAAAAAAACCAATGGTTGAATAGTCCCAGGCCTTTTGTTAGGACGAACTAAGAGTTACCATGGTCGAGTACCGTTTGCTTTAGTATTTTTATTAATTCCTGTTTATTTATTAAAATTTGACCAATAAATATTTCTTTCTAATAGAATTGGAAATTGGGCACATTCCGATAAAATGAAATATATCTTCTATTTCACTTTTGTTACAGATAGTGCAAACATAACTAACATCTTTTGTCCAGGGCTTATAATTTAAGTCTAGAAGTTCTCCTCTTACTCTAAATATTGTTTTTTATTAAGTCCAAACTATTGAAATCATTTATACAGCAAACTGTACTGAGAACAAATGATTTATAGATAGCATGGTAAGTGGATTTTCGAGCTGTTGTTAATTGATTACCTATAAACTATTGTTTTAAGAGGTACGTAATTTTGTCAGTTTCGCGACGCCATATGTCTATTGAAATGAAACAGTCGTCTAATTCAGTATTAGGACTAGTAGCCATAGCTAACCATTCGGCAAACCACGAACATTTACTAATAAATATTTGTTTGCCAATAATTTTGGGGAATCCTACTCTTAGTTCTGAAGCGCAATTAATATGATTATCTCTGTGTTATGAAATGATAATTTTTATAAACTTCTTAATTGTTTGTTTCAATATCTGTGTTCTATAATTTGATGCTACTCAAATTACAAAATATTGTTATTTTCGTTAAATTAAAATCGTTTACCCACATAAGTGTTACAATATATATTTTAAGCGATGGCTCACTAAGAACTCACTAACACTCACCAAAGACACGAAGCTCACTAAATGATACATTGACACGGCTAATGGCGCGCGCATCAGTCAACGAAATCTGAGTGTGAAAAATTACCTCCTTGGGCCAGAGAGAGGATACCTTCGGAACTTTTTTTTTTATTTTTTATTCCTCCTTCTTCTTGTTAAATAATGGCACCTGCCATCTGGATATTATTCACAGGCCCTGGACCTCGTGAATAATAACAACTCCTTTCGTGAATAATAAAGACAGCTGTTTCGAATTTTATCGCCGGCCTCAGTCAAATCAAACTGGTTCCCCAACTGACGCTCTCGAATCAGGATCTGACTTGGAAATCCTCTTCATCTTTATACTTCGTGGAATCACGTACGCTCATAAAATATATTCATTGCCTGGTAAATTTTATTGCTATCATGGCCGAATACTCGATCTGGACTCCCTGGTTATTGGCCATTACATCTACCAATATAACAATAAATAGAGTGGATTTTTATTATTTAATATATTTATTTATTAACATATTGCACACAGGTATATTCCATGGAGTTTATATTTTCATAACCTTTATATACTGGGTGTCCCAGACTTAGTGTAAAAAAAAAAATTGAAAAATCCTACATAAAAAAAGTTTAGGATAAAAAATAATATTATTATTGTAGAACCATACTAAAATGGATCCCATGAGGTAGAGTTAGTTTTACTTTTTTATGACAAGAAAGAACAACGTATGAATTCTAAATAATATTAAAAGGGTAATAATAATCTAAAATTAAACAAAAAAAAAAAAATATTTAAGACAAGCCTGCATCCAAAGTAATGGTGGGGGTCACCTGTGGTGTTGTGGTTAGCATGGCAACCTACAATACTAAAGATCGCGGGTTCAATTCCAGCGGTGGCCATAGGATTTTTTAATTGGAGTAAAAAATCCCTAGCTATGCCGTCCCTCGGATAGGACGTAAAATGGAGGTCCCGAGCTTGTACGATATCAGGTACTCGTTAAAGATCCCTATCCTAATTATACCTGGATAGGCAAAATTTCGGACTCCCGCTGTAGCATCGTCCGATTAGCCTAAGTAGCATAAAAATGGAGGTTAAACAAACAAACCAAAGTAATGGATGACATTTTGAACACGCGCTGCAATAATCCATTTTAGTATGGTTCTACAATAATAATATTATTTTTTATCTTCAACTTTTTTTATGTAGGATTTTTCAAATTTTAGTAGAAGAGAAGAAAAAAGTTTAATTTATTTTAAAGGAAGTATTTTTAAAATTTAAACTAAGCAGTTTTTTTTTTTAATTCTAGAATATTATTACCATTTTTATATAATTTAGAATTCATACATTGTTCTTTCTAGTCTTAAAAAAGTAAAACTAACTCTAACTCATGGGAAGTTCGGCATCCATTACTTTGGATGCAGGCTCTAGCGCGCTTCCTCATTGCCCCAGCAGTGACATCTCTAGCGTGTTTTTCATCAGAAAAACTTCTTTCAGACTCAAAAGGTGAAGTGCATTGTATCATGGGTTACACCAATAAAAAGCTAACTAAATTCCGCAGTTTTTAGGATATTTGACAGTTTCTACGGTGCTCCAGTGGGGAGTGAGGTATTTTCAAAAACTATTAAAAATTTAAGTTTTAATAAATGTTTTGTGTTTAGCGCGTTAAAAGTCCCACTGAAAGTGGATTTAAAATAACGAAACCTAACTTATCTTTTAGGAAATTTAATGCTGATTAAGAAAATATCATAGTTTTTGTTTCTACGCTAAATCAAAGTAGAGAAAACTGCAATTTTTTAGAAAAAAAGTAAGATTTTAAAAATAAAAACAAAAAAAATTCTATCTCCTCAACAGATTGAGATAGAAAACTCATTTCTGCGTCATTCTACCCCGTTTAGCATGCAGTATTACCCAATTTTTTTTTTACACTAGGTCTGGGACACCCAGTATATATAAAAATCTCGTGTCTCGATGTTTGTCGGAGATAAACTCAGAAACTCCTGGACCGATTTTGATGAAATTTGGCGCATTTTGGGCATTATTTTCCAATTTAGGATAGTTTATATCTCGATTATTTGCCTCTCAATATTTCTTTAATTGCATTTAATTAAATGCTAATTATACTGCAACTGAGTGTGATTATTTGTAAGGTCTATAAATTCCCTACAGATGGCGGTATAAGTTGATTCATTGACACAACACTTCATTTTCTTTCGATATTTAGTTACCATAAATCTAATTTTTCCTGCTTGGATTAGGAAAATCCATGTTTTTCTCATTGGCAATTATGTGTCGCCTTTTCACGTGTTGGAAAACATCGAATCTATTAGTTTTAGCATGAGACAGGTTAACCAAAATCATTGCGCACCTATTGGTATAACCTCCTGATATCATATCATCATGTGTTATATTCTGAATGTAATTCATATGTCATCATATTATGGCAAAAGATTAATCTGGTACATTTTTGCTAACTATCTATTATGATTGTAAACCCTCTTCCAATTATATTCTTTATTAGTTCCTTTTACATGTGTCATTCATTAACATACTGTGGCCACATATAAGATGTTAAAAAGAAATAACTTTTCCAATTGTCTACCGATCATTTCTTCCAAAAAAACTGCTTTTTTAACTAGTAGGCGAGATAAAAATAGATAACCACACAAACTTTGAAGTCTTTCTCCCGTCTCTATGTACTTGGAAAGTATCTGTATCTAAACTTTTTTTTCTTTTTAACATATTTTAATTGTAAGCGATTTGGCATAGTTTTATATTAGGCTACATAAAAGTATACATTTCTCACAAAAAAAAAATTATAATGGAAATATTTCTCTGTTCTCAAAGATACCTTAAATTTTACTGATATATTCGTCTCAATTCAACCAATATAAGCTTGGACCTAAACGTGGGTTATTTAGATAAAGAATAAATTTCCAGAAATTCATGACTAAATATATTTTACGAAATATTTTTAAGAAAACAGTGGATCATTTTCTACCTAAATATTCTGGAATAATTAAAATTTATGAGTGAAAAACGAACTAATCTTTATTCGAGATGCTGTTTTTTTTTTTTTTTTTTTCAGATTTATTTATTTTGGTTTCTGCGTTTAGCGATCAACATGTTTATAAATATATCTTTTACTACCCTAACATAAAAATTCAACACCACCTCATAATTATATAGCGGGGTTGCCAAAATTAGGAATTCATGGAAGCTTTCGAAGGAAACCAAAAAAGAAGATTCAAATTAAGACATTAAACTCACTGAGGTATTAATCAATGGTGTGAAGTCGCCAGGAAAGCTGGCAGGCTAACGTTATCATCGAGGGATCGTATGCAAATTAATAATTTATAATAAAATGGCTCTATTTAATGTGTCACATTCCCCGAGTATAATAAATAACAGGGAATTTAAAATAAAAAATAAAACATAAAATGTGACAGAATATTCGAAAAATACTTGGATAACAAGATCATTTAGTCACTTTTGGAAGGTGACACTTTAACTACTGGCGTTGTTTGCCTTCAAAACTTGAGCAGGGATTCCGTCAGTAGTGAATTCGATAATTATTATAATAATAATGATTATATTTATTTGTTTGGGGGGGGGGGTATTTTCCCGTACAAATAGAATGTACACATAACATAAAGAAGACCAAATATCAAAAGAAGTCCGTATGTAAATAATATACAGTACCGGTCAAAAGTTTAGACTCACTTGTATTTATTCACATTTCAAAAATTATATGATTGTTTCGAATACCATCTATTTAAATAAAGATGAAATTCTGTTTTTTTTTTTTTTTTTTTTTTTTTTTTTTTTTTTTTTTTTTTTTTTTTTTTTTTTTTTTTTTTTGTTCTTTATAGAAATAAATACCTACCGTTTGTTCTAAATTCTCCGAATTTCGCTTAGTGGTTCTTTCATGCCAGGTTCGAACACCTGTCCATATTAAAATTGCATAACAGCCAATCTCTGGGTATATTCTTTATTATGATAAAAATCGTTATGATCTCGCTTTAAATTAGACTTTTGCGAAATGAACCTTTGGAGTAAAAAAAAAATCTCATTTCTGTCCTAACGAACTTTTCTGGACCCACTGCTTTTCTCATTGTTTTCAAAATTCCATAGGTGAAACCGGGATATTAAAGCTCGTTATAAATAAATTAAAAATAAAATTATAGTTGTTACATTGTCCAATAAATAAAATGTTGTTACTTATTTGTTTTACAGAATCTAAGGGTGAGTCTAAACTTTTGACCGGTACTGTAGTTTAGATACGGAGTATAAGTGTATATTGAGAATTGAATCGTTAGAAATCTGTTTATCGTTTATCGTAAATAACCCTTTCTGGGCTATTTTGCTGAGCCACACATTTCTATCTCGTGAGTCCATATTGGCTTTAGTAACACTTTGTATTTTGTGAGTTTATTTGATAAAGATAATTTTGAACGTCCGTGTGCATCTTTAGAAGACTACATCCTCCAAGCACTCAAACAGCTTTTTAGCCAACAATATAATAAATTTTTTAGTACTCTATAGTTAAACTTGTCAGCTCATTTCATTATATTTTTTATTCAATAATTGTTAAAACACTAAAAAAAAAAATAACGAAATATTTAAGCGAACTGGTACCCGGCGAACTGGTACAGGGTTATAAAATTTAATGTTTTGATAAATACTTTGCTAAACATGTTGCCCGCAATGAAACCGTAAAAGTTTTAATAATGGTTTTATTAGCATAAAGTAATTAAATAAAATTCTGTTCTATTCATTATGTACTAACTTGCTTAGCTTTCTTATTGCGAGCTAAAACAGTTTTACGAGCTACTAAAACTGCCTTTAATTAAATTCTTAATCAAGCAACTTGGGGCTAGTGTGGGGGGGACAGTAAAAAATAATGATAAGGGGTGGGTCATTTTTGACAATTAAAAACATGATTTCAACATAATATAAAAACAATAAGTCCGGAAAATTTTGGTTGTTATTTATTTTTAAGTGAAATATATAGTTAGGGAATATATTGCGATAGTTAAATATTTTGACTTCCGGTTTCAACGGAAATACACGCTTTAGGGTCCCTTGTGTCCATAAAACCAAGTCCCGCAAAATGATCTGTGTGTGAACAGAGTACTCAAAAACGAGAAATCGTACGAACCTTAAATTGGGAGGTTTAGTTAGTTAGGTTGTGCTTTGCGCGCACTGCACAAGATTTTTTTTTTAATACAATTTTTATGTTGTGTGGGTATACAATTATTATTCAAAGAAAAATAATAATTTACTATGCCGCTCATACAATGAAAACACAAATAATATAAGACAGCTTCGAAGGTTCTAGGCCACGTAGATAACAATCGAAAATCGTTGTCATATGTAGTGTAGTACATGACAGTTTGTTTCAACAGTTTGTTCGTTTCAATAAAAAGTCTAAAACTATTCTAAATAATATGTTTTGTGTTTCTTACATATATATAAATAAAGATTAATTTCTGTTTGTTTGTTTGTTCTTTATAGAAATCCATACCGTTTGTCATAGATTCTCCAAATTTCGCTCTGTGGTTCTTTCATACCAGCTGCTAACACCTTATTATTAGTTATTCAAATTACATAACTTCAGCCAATCTCTTGGTATATTCTTTATTGTTATAAAAATCGTTATGATCTCTCTTTACATTGGTTTTTTTTTTACGAAATCGACTGTTTGAGTCGAAAAAAGTCTCATTTTATAGATTTAAAAAATAAAATTCTCTGGGTGAAACCAATGTATACAGCTAGTTATAAATAAAATATAGGAACATATTTACGTTTTTCTTTTAAAATTTGATAAATGGTCTTTAAGATTTTCGCGAAATTTATGGAAAAACCATCTCTCTTCCCTCATTTAATATTCGGCATTGTTTGGAACATAACAATATATCATAAGTCTTTCTTCATGTTACCATTTGAGATAAAAACGATAGGAAATCGGAGTCACCTGTGGTATAGAGGCTAGCATAGCAGCCTGAAATACTAAAGATCCGGTTCGAATGCTAGGTTCGAATTAGGTTCGCACCCTGCTAGTTAGCTCTAGGATTTTTAAAGGAAGTAAAAAACCCTCGGTTATGCCGTCCTTCGAATGTGACGGCATAATAATAATAATAATTAATAATAATTATTAAAAAAATATTAAATAACATTACTAAATAAGAGAGCTGCTGCAAGTTATTGATGCGAAACCTTGAGCACAATATCTATCTATCGGTTGTTAGAAGATAGCTTGTTAGGTAGCAATTAGTATTCCGCGAGGATGTATCCATTTCAATGGTGATAGCCCCAGGTATATAATGCTCCAAGGGAAATGTAATAAACATTCTCTCTCCGATTCAATCTTCCGCCAATATTGGCCTGGGAATAAAATAAATTGGTTCTAATTTAGAATTTAAAATTATAGGTACTTAAAATCGAAATTAGGACAGTAAATCTTGATTTAAATTGGAGTAATTGAAATTAACAAATAAATTCAGAGAAAACAAGCATTTAGCCTACTTTGAATAAAATTAGATGAGTCTTTAATATGTGTTATTAGTTCAGACTCAGTAATATATATTACGACCTGATTTCCGTTGCAGCGTTCTCACCTCTGAGGTAACCCTTGGGTCATTCCCAACAATCTTCAAATCTTTCTCTTCTAATGAAAATATTTAAAATTTAAATTCGTTTTTTTCGATTTTCTTAAAACAGCTTAAACGATTTTGATCGAATTAGTCATCTTTAATGAAAATTAGGTGTTCTTTAATATCAGGTAAGCTTTATCATTATTAAAATTTTCTGAGGGGGCTTAAATGGGGAAGTGCCATTTTTTGTTTTCCTATAAAGTTCTTTTGTTTTTATTAATATGGAGAAATTAACTGTCTCTCGTTACGCCGACAAAAAAAAATGAATTGGATAAATATGAAATGTGAAAAAAATCATGTAAACATGTAGAGGAGAAAAAAAGAAAAATATTCCGTCAACTCATTAAATACATTGAGCCCATGCATGCGGAGTACGCTTTTAATGACAGACCAATGCTTTATAATTAAAGATGTTCTGTTCATTCATTTTTGAATTTGACCTTCCTTAATGTGAGGAAGCAAGTTAAAGAACAAATAATGTGCAGAACAAGTAGAATTTTAGTTGTGGGAAAGGAATATAAAGGTAAAAAATCTGATTAGCAGATCCAAATGAAGGGCTGTGGGGCTGCATCCCCCCCCCTTTAGGACTGCAGCCCCCCCTTTACGATCGGCTGGATCCGCCCATGTGTTCATTTAATAGAAATTATTTGTTTCACGGGAACTATTATATTATAATTATAAAATCAGACCACTTGGAGTATTATGCTTGCATTGCCGAATTATCACAAGTAAAAACTTTTATTTACTCCAGTCGATCCGGTCGTTTTGGTAATACTGAACAAATCATAAATCATTATTATATTTTTTTGGTAAGAAAAAGAATTTCTTTATTGAAATTAAGTATCGAAGTCCTCCCCACCCTTTGAGGGTTCGGGGTGAATTGTGGGAATTATATAGGAATATTTATATAACTTGACACTTTGTAATGTATACCTCTTTATATAACGATTTATAATTTATCTAGAATAATGAAGGCTTAACGAACCCAAAGGTTCGATGCCGACACAACAAGTCGCTTCCTACACACCTCTATCCACCGACTACCATCAAGACCCAACTTCGAAAGATCTGCGTTTACTCAATCCTCCCACCTCCGTCCCGGCCTACCCCACATACGTTTCCCAGTGGTCTCATGTTTCGTGATCTTTTCGGAATTCGTTCATTTCTAAGTTTCGCAATTTTACACGCCAATTTTATTCCTCTTGCTGCTATCACGTCAATTATATTTACCGGGTTTAGTTCACTCAGATTGGCATTGTGTTGAATTTATCTTTTCTATATAGAATATATTTTACAATATAGAGCACCACTGTGTTGTGAAAAGGATTGAGCAACTTTTGCTTTCATTAACAAATAGAAATCTGTTTTCATCTCCCATTCTCTATCGCTAATGATTTCAAGTGCTCTTACATCCCAGCCTGGGCGGATGGTCAATGTAGAGGGCCCCTCATTGTTTCTGGACCCCACAAGACCCTCACTTCAGTATTAATACCCCATCCAGGGCCGAGAACAGAGAAGCATACTATCCCGTAAGAGGGGGGGAAGCATACCGTATCAGCCGGCGTCCATACAAACAGGACTTCATTAGCGAGGGGTCGGCTACAAATTGCAAGAAGTGTACTCCAGGACCGGGGGTATCTTCGGCCCGGAGGCCGCTATCTCGCCGTTAAATTTTAATGGAAACGTCAGTGGGAATTTAGTGGGATCGAGAATTTATCATTATGAGCGGCTAAGTGAGAGCGAACCCGGGACCCTTTATTAGACAATTAAGCGGGTGTTGATTGGGCGTCCTATCTAGACCCGGCTTTGTCCACCTCGCCCCTTCAGACCCGGCGGGTCCCTCCAATATCCATTCTACTATTGTTGTATCTATTCCCTATTCAGAGTCAACGGGTCTTATAGACCTGATCATATCACTTATCTACCTATAGATTAATTTTTTTATTAATGATTTTATTAATAGTAGAGGTGAGAGATAGTTAAAATAGATAGCTAAAAGAAAACAAATATATGAGTAACTATGTTAGAGGGTGAGAATAATTCTAGCATCTTCCGCATCCTCAAATCCTAGTTTTGATTTCATAGGTACTGCAATTATCTCTGTACCTCTTGTACTATTATTATTTTTTGTATTGTATACTTCTTTCTGTATATTTTCCTATTTTTTATGCATTGTTACATTATTTATTATCTCATTTTTATGTTATTGTTGAGTCCAGACACAACTATTTGTATACAGTACTATCTATTTTGTTAGTTTTTAAATATTTTTGTTCACTCAGTTGTTATGTGCCTTTACTTCAAAAAGCGTTGGATTTCCCCGTTATAAACCTTTGAAGTCGGCAAACTAACCCCCTACCACTAGCTCTCACCTTATTTTTACCTTTAGTCTTAGTATCCACCTGGACTCAGTAGGTAAATATCAGATTCTATTTTATCTTGCTAACCAGCCTCTTATTTTAATATTCATGTTACACCATCTTTTATATTATTATCAGTTCTGTAATTATCCATTTATTGTCACCCTCTAACATAGTTACTCATATATTTGTTTTCTTTTAGCCTTGATGAAGATCCACAAGTTAGATCGAAACGTTGGCTTACCACAATAAAATCATTGTAAAACTGAAAATCCTGACCATCATTTAACCTATCGTGATTTTATTAATAATTTTATTCGTGTGGAATTTGTTTTGTTTTTTAATCAAGTCATCTTCCATGAATCACAATTATTGCCTTATATTACAGCATAGAAATTATAAACTGTGACTTGTTAACTTTAATTAAAATTTATCGTGCGAATTGATGTATCTTACGAAATCTAGGACATTATTGACTGTTATTAGGTTATGATGGTGGAAGATAGTTGACGTAGATGTAATGAGCAGAAATGGTTGGGGTGCGGTCAAAATATGTGAGATTTAAATATTTTATTGGTAGCCGACGTTTCTATCCAGATTTTATGTCATCATTAGGGCTGAATGAGAAAAAAAAAAAAAAAAAACAGCCAACCAGAGGTTGTTGGTTGGTCTGATTGGTTGTTTTTTGGTTTTTCTCATTTAGTCCTGATGATGACCTACAATTTGGGTCGAACGTCGGCAGCAATAAATTATGTATCACATATTTGTGCTACATATTTTGATCGCACCCCCCAAACATTTCCTGTTCGTTATTGGGTTATTTTGTGGTGTGATGTTCTGAAAGGTTGTACAGTAATTTTGAAGAATCGTATGTACTGCATTCAATTAGTAAGTGATTGACCGTAAGGGGAGTTCCGCAGGTCCGGCATTCAGACACTAGATATCCGTATGTCAGTCGGGTATGTCCATAAGAACCGTGTAAGAACATTATGAAGTAGGATTGTGGCCATTTTATGACCTTAATAGTAACTCATAAAATCATTCTAATCTTGTGAATCCCCCACCGTCCTCTATTTTTATCTTATCCGATAATCGTAAATGGCGGTGCAGCTATCGAGAATCCAATTGATCTGGAAGTATTGGTAACAATGTATTAATAATAAAAAAAAAAAACATTTCTACATCGAAGTTAAATCAATGTAAAGTCATCTCCACCCCATCCCTTACCCTTTGAGGGTAGGGAAATTGTGGAAATTATACAGTAATATTTTCCCTGTAACATATTTCTTTTATATAACGACGTATGACCTGTATATAATAATAAAGGCTTAAAGAACCCGAAGGTTCGATGCCGACACCACCACTCGCTCCCTGCACTCCTCCAAACACCGATCGCCATCCAGACCTAACTTCGAAAGATCTGCGTTAACGCTATCCTCCCACCTCCGTCTCGGCTTATTCTTTGGACGTTTCAAAGTCAGCCCTTTGCTTATTATTCTATAAGCACTACTATTCTATAGAATAATGTACAGCGGTATATTTATATTAATTGTTAATTTAAGTTTTATATATTTTTATGTATGTATAAATTGATTATTAATATATTTTTATTATATTTTGCAGGTAAGAGATCTTTAAAATATACGAATCTGAGTTCTTTGGTACGTATTGAGATTATTTTAAATTTATCTCTGACCATTTACTATTAGTTCAGATACACTTACGTCGTTATATAATTATAACAAGTTTAAACTCGACATGACATTTCACATGAAAATGTCCGAAAGGTCGAACACCTCAAACACTCAATTTAGTCAAATTTCAATGAGATTATTGAATTTTAGTGAAGAAAATGTTGCTAACAGCTGAAATTCTGTTGGTTTTCAGAATCGGACTCCGAGGTCCAATTTTCGGTAAAGTAGGGGAGAGTTGCCTATATTGTACCACTTTTTACATTTTAATTTTTATCCCCAATATGACTTCAATTATTCTTAAACAAAATATTGCTACAAATACTCTGCTTTATGCAGAATCATGCCATATATTAATTATACTAAAATTATGATTAATGTAATTACTATGATTTTTTTTCCAAACCCTTGCAAGTGGTACGATTAAGATAAGTTTCCTAAATCGTACCGATGGGTTCTTAAATTGTACCTACATTAAAAATCAGTGCAGGGATACCAAAAGATATATTAAAAAATAAAATAAGATTTTAGTTTTAAAATTTAACTTTATTTTATGAATCTCAGACACAACAAATAATTGAGTGTCAAGATAAACTTACAAAAATAAAAAGCAGTAATAGTAGTTAATGGTGTTCTTAATCTAAAGTATAAAAAAATGTAAATGTGCTGAAATGAAATTAATTTCTAATAATTTTTAGAAATCTACTCCAAATTATAAAACGAGAGAGCACTGTTCAAGAGCTTTTCGTGAGTTAGGCTATCTTTTAGGCTGACTCTAATAAATATTTTTCTGTCAGGATCATATTAGGCTTCACAGTTAACACAAACGTATTTGTTATCTTTGACTTTACCCCAGAACATTTTTCATGGACCCACTTCTCACATAATAAACATTGTACCATCTCAATTACTGCAACTTCACAAATGGCACAAAACTATTGTTCAGCATCCACTTCTATTATGATAGGCCTAAATGATGTTCCAGAGACTGAAGATGAAGTAGTGGGCTTATTATGAATAACTTTCATCGTTTTAACATCTACTTCCTTCCGGTACGATTTGGGCAACCATTGGAGGTACGATATAGGCAACTGGGAGTTTTTTCAAACAAAAATTATTTCTTGCCTAAAATAAGACCCATAACGTGCTCTGCCCCACCAAAATAAAGCGAATAAGTTGTGTTTCAAGGATCCATCTAAGAAAAAAAACAGTGATCCTACCTATTTGATCACAGAGGCCTTACGATTAACAGCTGAAAACTACATCAATCTATGGCAAAACGCAAAAACTCGGCTTGATTTTAAACCAAAATAGTTATTAGCACGAGGTCCGTTGCTCACTTGTTACACCAATTGATTGTCTCTTCCTACGCCGTTATAGCGCTCCAGCATCACTAATTCTATAAAAATTCGCGGTGGTACGATTTAAGAGGCGGTACAATATCGGCTACTCTCCCCTATGACGTAAATCCTGTATCGGCCTGCCCTGCGCTATTATGTCTAGTTCCAATTCTTACCAAGAAGTAAAGCCTTTGAAAAGCTCATTTAATTCACTTCTTCACCATCGGACCCCGACGATATCGTATGTGGCTCATCCCAGCAGTCATACCCCTGGGGATCGCTACCGTTCAATTCAGGATACCCCTCAAATCCGCCGCCGCTAACAACACAAACGTGTTAAGGTGCATAGGTGCGGTCAGACATAATGTTCGCTCGAATTCACGTTTCAGTGTAAATTATTGTTCATAGTTCGCCGGTACGGCAAGGTTCGTGGGATTATCCGTTCGGGATGAGGTTCAAACAGTCTAAAGTAGTAAAGTAAACAAGACATTAAATCGCTTAAAACATTTCAGGGTGTTTTTAAAGTTATTTTTCGAATCATCCATAGTATGCTATTATGCATACTGAGTATTACTCATACATATCAACTTTGGTGTGGTTACTTTTCGAATCAGTTACAACAATATTTCACAGGTATCGAATATGTAATAAATATTCCTTACAATACGACAGACAGTATGACTGATGACAAGTTTAGCAATGCCCCACTTTCTTCGATTGCTTCAGGACGAACAATGACAAGCATTCAAAAAGGAAATGAGTGATGTGTCATTGTCGTGAGGCAGATCGGCGTGGGAGGAACAGAGCGAGCGTAGCGGGACAAAGGGGGCGATTTGTCACTCCTTAGTAACCGCTATCATTAGTATAATACAGTTCCTGGTATACCTGTTATTGCACAATATGTTTTTTTTATAATATTATTTAAATGATGAATATTATTTTGCTATTTAATTCATGAGTTTGAAGCAAGAATTGAAAGAATGAGATAATTAGGTTCTACAATAACTAGAAAAAATGATATCGAAGAGGAAATTAAGGCTAGGCTAAAGGTGTGAAATTCTTATTATTCGGTTGAAAAATTATTTAGCTGACATCTTCTATCCCGAAATTTAAAAATTAGAATTTACGAAACTATAATACTTTTTTACGGATGTGAAACATGGTCGCTAACATTTAGGGATGAGCAACGTCTTTGAATATAAAGTAGGGGACAGCGGGGTTGGTTGGCAACAGTTTTCACTTTTTCGATAGTTGAGTCGTTCCTGTTAATATAATCCCAATAGGGCTAATACCACTGTAAACTCCAAGTATTAGAGTACTTCAAGTATTTTTTTCACCACATAATCTTTAATACTAAGATCATAGAAAATTGAAGAAATCGTCAATACAGACTATGCCAATTAACCCCATATGTGGGGCAGGTTGGCCTAGAAGGTGGAGTTGTTTAGCCAACTCATTCAAGTACTGCCTGACACATATTATCGTTACTAAAAGCTGCACTATAATGGTATAATAATTTTGAATCGGTTTTTAACAGCTTTTAAGGGAAAATAGAACGACAATAGAAGAAGATAGAAGTTTAGACTCTCGTCACTTTCTGCATAAGAAACATTGCTCTCATCCTCCTCCGCTGGAACTAAAGACAATTGGTAGTTTCACCTTTGTTTATTTTTACCTTGCTTTTGTGAATTGATACTGCGCAAACAAACCCCAGTTGAAGAGAGCCAACTAACCCCACAAGGGAGATCATATGAAAGATGGCAGCCAGGACAGGGGAGAACAATCGAACAAGAAACTGGTCAGTCGAAAGGTTAGGTTTTTCAAAGGAGTTTGGGGCTATGTGAACAGAATTGGAGTCAAATGTTTTGCCATGCCTTTAAACCAAATTTACTAAAAATGTAAAAACTTACTTACATGTTGTAAAATCAATCAATGAAGCACATTCTTCTCTACACTGTTAGCATCGCATTGAAAACTCAGGACAAGGCTCCCGAAGTCGAGCTGGTCACATGGGACAATGGTGAGACCTTCACAACAGGTCTGACGGAAACTATAAACCAATGGCCAACTAACCCCGCTCTCCCCTACTGCGTGAAATATTTGCAGAATAACATGAAATAAAGGCAGAAGAAGGATGAGTCAACAGGGGAATTTAGACGGCTACACAATGCATAATTGCGGGAACTTTACCCGGTAAATGTAATCGAAGTTATAGCTGCGCATCGGTTAAAGTAGGCATGCAAAATTATGAGTCTTAGTTGCGAAAGAATACCTAAAAGATTGATAAACACTTAGCCGACTGGAAAACGGCCTAGGGTTAGGCCTTGGCGAAAGTGGGAGTTGGGATTGGACGAGGGGAGGTATATGGAGGTGTCGGCATCGAACTTTTAGGGTTCGTCAAACGTTTATTCTATTCTATTTTTAATTAATGAATGATTATTAATTTATTATTTAGGGCCGGTATAGCCGAGCGTGTTTGAGCAAGACCCGCATTAGCACTCTCGAGCCGAACGGTGGCGGTTCGAATCCGCCCTGGGATGGTTGACTTTTATTTCGTGAAGGCCCCACGGAATAAATCTCGACCTACCCACCATGGTTAGAATAGGTTGGTTACACCTCTAGAGTAACCCCCCGTATGCCACACATGACCAGGTAGGGGCACTGAACAAAAAAAAAATATGAAGCATACAAATTAATGAATATTATTTTAATAAAACCTCATCTTCACTTGTTTTTAAATATCCAAGTACCTTCAAAAAATAATCATAATATCGCGGACTATACTTGAACAAATGACTAACTGAGAAAATATATTAAAAATAAAAGAATGTACGGTAAAATCACCTGTTAGGCGATTAGTTTCAAAACCACCACAATTGGTTTTTTAATGGCAATTTACATTTTATGGTGGTCTAAGGAAGTATAATTCTATTTTCTAATTGTATTCTATTCCTATTTTACGATGCGAAATCGCATTACAAGTTGCATTGGCTAACATTGTTTAGTTAGAGTAAGCTACGATTAAAGTTAAAGCACTCCCAAAGTGTTCTCTACTTAAATAAATAATTAATTTGTTTTATCCCAGGACTCAAGTTGCAAACAAACTATTCTGAGGCTCAACAATCCGATAGCATCCTGTTTATTTGATAAATGGAAAACAAATACAATCTTCGAACGGACCGAATAGATTGGTTTCTGGGTAACTATCAATGATAAGTGATATCAATAGTGTGTTTCCTTGGGAAAGGTAAATATGTTGTGATATCGGTCTCTACGTCAACTGAACGCCTCAATAATAATAACAATAATAATATATTATCATAACAATATGCAATGTAAATATAATAATAATAGACACTTAGGTACATATACATGATAGAGAATTCCGGTCCGAAATTATTAGGGATGCCAGATCCTCACAGGACGGGTAGCACTAAAAGGTTGATGGATAAATCTATCCATATTATTTTATTATCAATACATAAGGCCTAGGCTAAGGTGAGAAGATTTGCTGGGGACTGATAATCTTGTGGCGTTAGGATAGGTCGGGGTGAAGTGGATTGATGTATGTAGGGAGCGATTGCTTGATCGCTCGGACTTCGGGTTCGTTAAGCATTCTATGCATATACTATCGTTATTATCCTGGCATAAATTATCATAATTGCAATAATTGAAGGGAAATCACGGCTATGTCACAAAACGGGAAATATTTGTTAAATGGATCTTTTAAAATTACAATTTTTAAACGAACGTAACTAAATACACTTCATGCGGTTCCATTCGGATTAGAATAAATCATTTTTTATTTCAATGCATAACGATTGTGCCAATGTCAATATCGTTTTGTGAAATATAAAAGTTTATTGAGTTTTATTTGATTTTATGCCGAAATATCAAATCTGGAATACCGGGAGTTTCAACCTCATATTATACGAGTGTGAATTTTTGAAATCGACAGCTATGACAGTTAACAAGTTGTAAACATTATATTGAGTGAAAATATTTATTTGGAAGTGTCGAAGTATCGGATGTGCGTTTCTGGGAAAAACATTCCAGCTTTTAACCTGTCTAAAAATAAATTGCTATAACAACATTTTTAAAAGAAATAAATTTATATATATAAAATTTGTTTTAGGGGAAAAACCTTATGCAGATACAGTCTACCTCTGTATTACAATCATATTTGGGCATTAAACTTTTTTTTTTTTTTACCATTATTTCTAACAATACAAACATTTATTGTAAAATACATTATAAAAAAACAACCTGTTTTATAATTTAAAAATATAATTAACAAAAAACAAAATATTACCTCAGTATATAAAAGAATAAGAATCCTAATATGAATGAATTATAATATTCATCGACATTATTGAATATTTATGAACGGAACAATTATAAAATATAATTTTCTAGAGATTTCGAAAATAAGCGTTATAGATTCAGCTAAAATACAGTCTTTTTTATTAGCAATTAGCTAGCGTGCCCGGCTGCCCGGCTTCGCTCCGGTAGTTGTGTGGTAGTTTTAATAACAGAAAAACTTTAAAATTAAAGGAAATATAGAACAAAATTCGCACTTTCTTGAAACTTTTATCATGGTATCAATATTAAGATTCGATATCTGCAGAGTCTGCCCAAATAAGGAGCCCTATATACTTTAAAGTGGGTTGAAAATGGTGAATGAACAATTAATTTTGCTGCAACTTTGTCGAGTCATACATCGTTTTTGTTTTTGATGGTTTCTGTGATTCTGAATTCTATAAGCCAGCCCATTCCAAGCAGTCAGCAGATAATAAGTTATTATATTATGGTTGAAAAATCTATTTTCTATTTTCTAGAGATTTCGAAAATAAGCGTTATAGATTCAGCTAAAATACAGTCTTTTTTATTAGCAATTAGCTAGCGTGCCCGGCTGCCCGGCTTCGCTCCGGTAGTTGTGTGGTAGTTTTAATAACAGAAAAACTTTAAAATTAAAGGAAATATAGAACAAAATTCGCACTTTCTTGAAACTTTTATCATGGTATCAATATTAAGATTCGATATCTGCAGAGTCTGCCCAAATAAGGAGCCCTATATACTTTAAAGTGGGTTGAAAATGGTGAATGAACAATTAATTTTGCTGCAACTTTGTCGAGTCATACATCGTTTTTGTTTTTGATGGTTTCTGTGATTCTGAATTCTATAAGCCAGCCCATTCCAAGCAGTCAGCAGATAATAAGTTATTATATTATGGTTGAAAAATCTATTAGTTTAAAAATTATATTTTGATTACAACTTAAGCGCCGACTACTGTGATGGTCCTATTAGATCCAGAAGTTTAGAAACTACCGAAGATTCATAGAAACTTTTTTTTTAAGACCTTTCTTCCAGTTCAATCTCCCTTAAGATATCCCCCCCCCCCGTAATTTGGCCGGACACTGCACCTACTATTACAAAGTGAAAACCAAAATATCATGAGGGCACAATTTTTTCATCATATTTCTTTTTATCCTGAACTATGAGGGGTGATAAAATCTTATTGATAAAATGCTGTAATTGGAGTTAGTCATTTTGTCAACTGGAATGCTCGTCATATACAGTAATAAAACCATTTTTCATAATTACATACAATAAAAACATTTCAAACATTTTATTTTCGATTTATAATCAGTCAATTCAGCTCTCCTTTTTTGTTTTATGTCTGTTTTTATTCGTTCACTGTACAACTCAAAAATGTTCATTTGTACAGCTCATATTGCATTAAATTTACTAAATTTATCAAAGTAGGTATATATTGTATATTGATTAAATATAATGTGTTAATCAAATAACCCTCTTATGACAAAATTAATTTTGTAAGGTATCCAGTCGGTTTTCTAATTGATATGTAAAATCATTATTTTATTTTGAAAGAAAAGGTGAAACTAATTATTTTCGCTTGATTTTTTAGTAATTTAAAAAGAACAGCTGAAAAAATACGTAAACTTTACAAATTGGACGGAATGAATGAACAATAAACATTGAGTGAAACACACCCTAGCGCTTCCTGGTAGCCTGGAGCTCGAACTAAATTTTTCATTCATAAACTCGTATCTCAATCTCAGCTGGGCTAACTACAGGGTGTGAGAGGCTTAAAATTTCACTCCTTTTCTCTTAAATTTTACACCCTTAAGAGAAAAACAGAAACCTTCTTCTCCGTTAGGGGTTGTATGACTACACGACGACATAACTTTCTTGATCGTACGCTGAGTCGTTTTTGAGCCTTATCGGCACGCACATTGTACACTTTGCTTTATAATATATATTGATTATTAAGATTAACATTTGATCGATTTGAATTAGTACTTGTGTGTTTATTAAACGTCACTTATGCTGCTATGGCTAATCGGACGATGCACTAGTGGGAATCCTAATCGTGCCTTTACACTCTACGAACCTCATCTTCGAACAGGTTCTTGCGGCACCAGCGTTCAACGAACAGCCATTTATACATAACGTGACGTTAAGCGAACAAATATAGCTGACGAGGCCTTTATTAGCTTCTAATGAAGAAAAAAATATTATTTTACCTGAAAAATGAATAAAATAAGAGACTAATCACTTAATACGGTGCACTAGTATAAAAAAAAAAAAAAAACTCCTGTCACTTGGGAAAACCAAAATCAAAAGTGACACTAGCGCTACCCCTGAACACAGGCGAACAGATGAAGTACGTAGAAACCTTCTTCGTGAAGGATGTTCGAGGGTAAAGCTAGTATAGAGTAAAGGCACCTTAAAAGTTTGACAATGAAGGTATAATTAGGATAGGGATCTTTAACCAGTACCTGACATCGCAGAGGCTTAGGACCTCCATTTCACCTCCAATCCAAGGACGGTGTAACAAAGAATTTTTTACTCTGCGCTAATAGTTAGCCATGCTAACCACTAATCCACAGCTAACGCCGATTTAAATCAGTTATCGGTAATAATATGCAGCCCATTAGTGCATTTAGGTAAATGAGTTAATTATTACCTACAAGATGTGAAACAGTAACTACATGTAACAGAACAGTGACTTTAAAGTAACATTTTGCTTCGAGTTCAAGGCAAGAGCTTGAGCCCGAAAGGGAACAACCAGAAAGGCCTAGATCATTCCAAAACATGTGATTACTTACTAATGCATGACTGTAACCGTTCCAGGAATTTCTAGAACTTTTTTCAATATTAGAGAAATAATTATCTGTTTTTTGTTTGTTTAAACGTCACTTTATGCCACTAAGGCTAATCAGACGATGCTACAGTGGGAGTGATAAAATTTGCCTATCCAGGTATAATTAGGATAGGGATCTTTCATGAGTACTTGACATCGCAAAGGCTTGGGAGCTCTATTTTTCGTCCTCTTCTAGGGACGGCATATCCAAGGATTTTTTATTCCCTTTAAAAATATCCTAGGAACATCGAGCGACGTAAACTCCCGCGACCTCAACTGTTTTTTGTTTTATTTGTTCACATCGAAATATGTTTAAAAGTTTACAGAAAAAAAAATGTATTGATTCAAATACAAGTGTCCAGGAGTAGCGTTATCATGCACAAGAGCTTCGATTCCGCAATGGACCAGGACTAGCTAGAACTGTTTGCTGATCCTTTTCGAAACCTTTAATCCCGTTGGAGCTGTACCGGTCACAGCTGTGGGGACTGTCAGCGAGGGATTAGTGATTCCCACGGGGATAGCACAGGCCAAAAGTAAAAGGGTAAAAAATAAAAAAATAAAATTTGTGATACAGCTGAAAGGTTGTTGACACCAGTTTTACATTCGGCGAAGATCCGATAATGAAGTAATCCACGAAAAGCAATCAACACTAATACTTGTGTTCAGTCGATGGGGGGAGGGGGTGGGAGAGGTTCAGGGGATTGTGTCATATTTTCCCAAAATGGAGCTCTCCGGTTGATTGGAAAATGGATTTTCCGCTAAAGAAAATTCTGTTAGGTGCCGCTTTTATCGAGTTAACGACACCCTTGTATTGTACTCTCATCAATAAGGATACTGTCAGCTTAAGGTTAAAAAAACAAAAAAAGAAAAAGAAGTGTTTGCCATTCGATAACTAAATTTAAATTTTATAAGGCCTTGTAGTGAAGTAAAGAGAAATTCTTCACATAGATCTTACGTGTCGGGAGTGCTTGATTTTATTATTAATTGTCCTTTATAGTAAGGGCGTTTTGAGGTGACCTGTGGTGTAGTGGCTAGCATAATAGCTTCCAATAATGAAGGTCACGGGTACGTAACACGCAAGGTAGCCCTAGGGTTTTTTAGGGGAAATAAAGTATCCTTGGCTATTCCTTCCTTCGGATGGAATGTAACATGGAGGTCCCGAGCGATGTTAGTTACTCGTTTAAGATTCCTATTGTTACTATTAATAGCAATTATTTATTTAAAAAAAAATATGTTTGAATAGCATACGAACCAACCTTATTACTATCCACTTAAATTAAAATTTATATTAATTTTAGTAACAAAATTAATAATATAATTAATAACTAAAGGTCGCAGGTTCGCGCCCAGCGGTGGCCCTAGGATTTTTTTAATGGGAGTAAAAAATCCTTTGCCATGCCGGCCCTCGAATAGGAGGTAAAATTGAGGTCCCGAGCCTGTACGATGTCAGGTACTCGTTAAAGATCCCTATCCTAATTATATATGGGCAGGCAAAATTTAGGACTGCCACCTTAGCATCGTCCGATTAGCCTTAGTGACGTTAAACAAACAAACAAACTGCCCAAGTATAATTTTTTTCAGAAAACAGCAACTATTGGCAAATTATGAAAACTTAATAAATAATACGTGTTAAACTAGACAACAAATAATTGTATAAGGCAGAATCACTAAAATCAGCAAAAGTGATGTAGCTGTTATTACTTGGCAATTAGATTGGAGAGACTAAAACCAAAAAATTGTGAGTATAATATATTATCTTGTTACGTTTGATTAAGGACAGAAAGTTATGCAGAGTTAAGACAATTAAGCATTTGGATAAATTTAATCAAAAAGGACACTGTAGAGCTAAATTTAGCTAACTGGAAAAAAAGAAGCCAAATGTATGCAGAGGCGGACAATCCTAGAGTAGGCGACTTAAGATCACAAAAAAACAACGAAAAAAAAAAAAAAACAGATATTTTTAAAAGGTTTTAGTCAACAATTAAGAAAAAATCAAAATTTGAAAGAATAATCAAGTTGACAACTAATTTCCCGGAAAATTGCGATTCTGGGTAAGGTATAATAAAGGGTAGAAGATATTTATTGGATGAGGACCTCCACTAAAATTTAATCAATGTCCATAACTGAGTATACAACGAGTTTACCCTAGTGTAGTATTAATTGACAAACAACAAGAACATTAAAGTAAATGTTTGATAGAGGAGTGGACCTGCAGTGGAGCCATGCGCATCTCCGCTCCCAGCTAAATGAATAGTTCCTGAATCGCTCACATCCCAAGCACACGCGACTTCAATTAATAGAGATATCCCTGAATTTTACAAATTTGTATCTATTTACACACTGAATAAGTAAAATAGGACCGTTTCCACTTCGTTAATTGTCAACTGGATACTTCGAATTGGTTTCAAGATAGATATTTGCGCCCTATAGGTTTGTAATACCATCCTCTACAAAACGCCTATCCGACCTTGATTGATTTATGGATCTCAGACCTCTTGATAACAGAACGAAAAATACCTAGAAGGTACTTGATAATGTAGGATGTCTATGTAGAACTACTAGAATACAATGGAGATAAGACAGAATGGAATGAAGAATGTTACCGAGAAAAATTGTTAGAAACAATAAATTAAAAGAAGTAAACCACGAGGTTTCTCCCTGGGCTTGGTTGTGAGCGAATCCCTTAAAGATTAAGAAGTGTGGTAGGTTTCCTTTTATTATTAAGTGGGTAATGCAATATTATTACAATAAATGAAATAACCCGGATAATGTTTTTATTTTTAGGCTCAGTTTGCGAAGACCACATCCATTAACTTTCACGACGCGACATCTAGTTACTTCTTCTTCTTCTTCTTCGTTCTTCCCATCAAATGGTCGCTTCCTTTGGTAATAAGTGAAGAAAGTTGGCAGTCCTCCTGAGGTCCTCCAGGGTACCGTAGAGCTTTGCTTCCATCGATCTCGGTTCGGGCCAAATCCTCCTCCTAGCCTCATCGAAAAGGACACAGTCTTGAAGCAATACTGTTTGACTGTTTGAAGCAAGATTGTTTGTTCTCCCCCACCACAGGTACACATAGGACTATTACCTATTTTAAACTTCTTGTAGAGATGAGCATTCAGTCTGTTGTGGTTAGTCCTAAGTCTGAATACCATAACATGTTCATTGTTAAAAAATTGTTAGATACAATAAATTAAAAGAAGTAAACCACGAGGTTTCCCCCTGGGCTTGGTTGTGAGCAAATCCCTTAAAGATTAAGAAGTGTGGTAGGTTTCCTTTTATTATTAAGTGGGTAATGCAATATTATTACAATAAATGATTTAACCCGGATAATGCTTTTCTTTTTAGGCTCAGTTTGCGAAGACTACATCCATTAACTTTCACGACGCGACACTAATAGTTACTTCTTCTTCTTCTTCCTCGTTCTTCCCATCAAATGGTCGCTTCCTTTGGTAATAAGAGAAGAAAGTTGGCAGTCATCCTGAGGTCCTCCAGGGTCCCGTAGAGCTTTGCATCCATCGATCTCGGTTCAGGCCAAATCCTCCTCCTAGCCTCATCGAAAAGAACACAGTCTTGAAGCACATGCTCAGCTGTTTGTTCTCCCCCACCACTGGTACAAATAGGACTATTAACTATTTTAAACTTCTTGTAGAGATGAGCATTCACTCTGTTGTGGTTAGTCCTAAGTCTGAATACCATAACTTGTTCATTTCTATTTAGTTTGTGGTAGGGGTCCTGGGGGCTGTTTTTAGGATGCCTGGTGTTCCATCTTTGTCTTATCAGGGCTCTGTTTATTGTTTTTACCTCGTCCAATGAGAGACAAGCATCTATTTGCTGTTTAAGGGTTCCAGCCTTTGCCAATTCATCCGCTCTTTCATTACCCCTGATTCCACAGTGTGCGGGAATCCATTGCAAAACCAATTTATTGCTGATTTGGTTGAGCTTCTCTAGCTCAGATGCCAGTTCATAGCATTTTTTGCCCCAATTTGATTTTAGAGCTCCCAGGACTGATGCGGCATCCGTCAGGATCACTTTTTTTTTGTTCTGCTGGTTTGGTAGGGCAAGGATTATCCGCACGGCGCCCATTATAGCTTCTTGCTCAGCCCGATAATTAGTTGAGATGTGACCTGTAGGGATCGACATTTCAGTGGTACTGCCGTCTGGAAATTCAATATACATCCCAGCCCCACCAACCTTGATTGTTTCAGTAGCTGAGCCATCCGTATATATTCTTGTCCATTCATAGCTTGGGTAGTGGGTATTAATGTAATAAAATGTAATAAAAACCTTAATTTGTAATCTGGTGCGTGCGCGCAACACACAACTTTCACTTACCAACTTACTTAGATTAGAAATTGACGTGTTTTGCTAATTATCATTTCCCAAAGTCACACATTTTTCTACATTCATATCTTATCTTTGTTAATCGTTAAAGCCGTTTTTGAGTAAATAAAAAAACCCGTGAAAATGATACAAAATTTATTAAGTAAAGTCCCCCCTCCCGTAGATCAATTTTGATGAAATTTTTACAGTCATATCTCGGGCATATGAATACATCAAATACCAAGTTTGATCAAAATCGTTAAAACCGTTTTTGAGTGAATACAAAAAACATGTGAAAATGATACAAAATTTATTAAGTAAAGTCCCCCCTCCGGTTGATCAATTTTGATGAAATTTTTACAGTCATATTCCAGGCATATAAATAGATCAAATACTCAGTTTAATCAAAATCGTTAGAGCCGTTTTTGAGAAAATCGAAAAAAACGTAAAAAGTTATTCAATAAAGTACACCCTCCCTTTGAGCAATTTTGATGAAATTTTTGCTGTCACATCGCGGGCTTATACATACTATCAATACCCAATTTCAGGTTCGCACGGTTTATAGTTTTTGAGCTAGTCTGTTCACACACACACACACACACACACACACACACACACACACACACACACACACACACACACACACACACAGACCATTTCGCGGGACTTGGTTATTTTGACTCAGGGGACCCCAAAACGTGTATTTCCGTTGAAAACCGGAAGTCGTAAATTTTCACGATCGCAATACTTCCACTTAATATATATTTCATATATGGGACGTTCTTTTACAAACCGAACACCTTTCTGACCGACACATTTTAGATTTAAATGAAACTTTTTTTACGGGTTCTATATCGAAAAAAAAGAGATACGTGTAAGAGGATTTTTTTTTATTTTCGATATTTTGAAAAATAAACAAGATCGAAAATTCGTGAATTTGATGATTTATCGGTAATAGCCAATTTTTCAAAATTAGAAGAAAAACAATTGTCCGAACGTTTCCAAAAAGCTTTAACAATAAAAGAAACTTCGAACAATTGTTTTTCTTCTAATTTGTATTCTTATGCTAAATCAATTAATTTTTTACCGGAGTTATGAATTTTTGAAAAATAGGCTATTACCGATAAATCATCAAATTTTCCGAACGTTTCCAAAAAGCTTTAACAATAAAAGAAACTTTAAAATATCATTGTATTAATCCGATTTCTTTACAGCAATTGGAAGCAAAACGGTTTCCATCTTGCGAAAAA
Organism: Aelia acuminata; assembly: GCA_911387785.2. Lineage (NCBI taxonomy): Eukaryota > Metazoa > Arthropoda > Insecta > Hemiptera > Pentatomidae > Aelia > Aelia acuminata. The sequence goes on along the minus strand of OU426983.1, from coordinate 121,866,455 downwards.
AAGGATATTGTAAACAATTTTAAACAGAAAATGTAAACATTGTCTTATTTTTAAATACTGTATTTATTTTTATATTCCAAATATTGTTCTTATTAACTAATGCATTATCGAAATCTTAATAAAAAAATTTCATTTTCAACAATGTTTTTTATTTATTTTTATTTATGTATTTTTTCTCATCTTCTTGGCTACTAAAATATGTTTTTTAATTAAAACAATGAAACAATTATTTGTATTTAAGATATAAACGGTGTAAAACAAGAATATGAGCCGTAAAATGTGACCCACTTGTCGATGTGACGTACCGCGCTAAATTAATTAATTTTTTTCTTACAGTAAAAATAACTTCTCCATCGTTTTTAAAAACGTTTTCGATAGAAAATTTGACGCAGAATACGATAAAAATAGTAAAAAGTTGATTCATGGGTGTGGCCACTGTTAAAAACCGATTTAAAAATTGAAATTGTTAATAACAATTTGAATTTTTCGACAATCTCTTTTGAAAGTATTTTTTTCTTAAAGCTTGTCTTTTTAACTTCAAAATAAAAAAAAATTAGATTTTTTAGCTTAAACAGAACCGGAGTTATGAAATTTTGAAAAATTGGCTATTACCGATAAATCATCAAATTCACGAATTTTCGATCTTGTTTATTTTTCAAAATATCGAAAATAAAAAAAAATCCTCTTACACGTATCTCTTTTTTTTCGATATAGAACCCGTAAAAAAAGTTTCATTTAAATCTAAAATGTGTCGGTCAATTTTTGTCCAAATCTGTTCGGTTTGTAAAAGAATGTCCCATATAGGTAAGTGAAAGTAAAAAGAAAAAAAAAACATTAACTGTTTATTAACCTATAATAGAAGAAAAGTACTTATATATTTAAATTAATATTTATATTACAATTCTGGTTATTCATAATTCATAATTCATTCTGGAGATGGATAAGAAATAATCTGGACTAATCCAGAGACGGCAGCTGAACTCACTGCGGCAACACATGCCTTCCTTTCATCAGACCGGTCTTTGTATCTGTATCCCACAGGGCAAGAGAACGCATGTCTCACATTAATTTCATGAGAAAAAATATACAAAGAAGTCTCCCACTAATAAGGATTAAGACAGTTGTACTTCTATGTTAAATAGAATGAAAATTATTTCTAATCCAACAACTACTTAAAAAAAATGAAAGGATATATGCTGTTGCAATAAAGTCAACTAGAAGCAAAATACTTTTAAAAAAAGATACACATCTATGTATATAAGAGGGAGGGTATGGATTACATTAAAAACATATTAAGGGGTGGGTTCGAAATAAATATAAAATGTTTGATAACCTTCGTGTTAAACGATTTTCTCCTCCACATATTTTGAAAATATGGTGCCCTAATTCGGGTATGGGCTACCTTAGACATGTGAGCCAAATTTTATTGTGAAAATATGTTCGGGGTTTGCTTTCAAAAGTTGTGCATTTTTTGCGCATATGTTTTTGTACATAGGTAAATTATTGTTGTTCAGTTGAAGCTGTACAGATCCACATCGATGTTCTGATGCCCTTATTAATCTTATTCATCTTCACTTGGAGTGAGCATAAGTGAATAGTGTATTTTGTTTTTCAATTGGGTTTTTTAAAATGCCTGGAGGGTCGGATCAATCTTACGGTTGTTGACCTCATATGATGTATACAATAAATGCTTGAATTTGTATTAGTTTCCAACCTTAAACCGAATTTCTTAAAACGGTCACAAATACTTTTAGTAATATGGTTAGAAAAACATATAGCTGAATTTATTATACAATAAAATTAAAAGTATTCATAGTATATTTTAGAAGGCAAATGTTTGATTTTGACAGTTGACAGTTCCGTATCAGAGAAAGTCCAGATATTGGATGTGGGACCTGATTATTCAAATGATTTTAGTTTAATTCAATTACATATGTATATTTATCACTTATTGCTTTTTTAGACAAATTAAAGTATAATTTTAAATCCGATATGATTTGGTCATCACATACATCCAAATTCCGCCAGTTATAAGCCGCGGTTTTTGGTGTCGTAGAGGTTTCTAAATAGTATCAATATTTTCAGGTTTTCAAGGAGAACATTTTCGGTCCTTTAGGTTTTTTCGATTAACCCCTTCGTTTTCGAGTTGTAGGCGAAAAACTGCAATTCTCAGCGAAAATGGTCGAAGGGCTTTTTGTGAAAAAGCTATCTTAAAAAAAGATTTCATTTTTTCCAGTTTGCTGAATTCGCCGAACACTAGACCGTTGTCGCCGTCTTTTGCGAGTTACTTGCAAAAAATGCGATTTCCGTCAATAGAATCAGCGCATTCGCTTTCCGCGAAACCGATATGTGTACTTAAGTATGTGGCGTTTTCCAGGGTGCGCCACCAATATCGTAACTTCAAACGTAGTGTTCAAAGAGGTACCATGTAAATAACCGTAAATATTATGTAAATACCTTAAACTTATGTTTCAAAAAATTAAATGATCCGCAATTTAAATACATCTATTCATTACTTCAACCCTCACTTATGCATATGACTAAATGCGCACTATATGCGCAGTGTGTAATTTAATTAAGTAGGATTTAAGTAAGTTGGAGTGCGAACGTTATGCAAGGGTCAGCTAGTAATCTTAACTTTGTTCTCTATCTATAACTCTGAATTTTACTTGAATGTCTTATTTTTTAGAGCGAATAAGAATATTGTAAAAATATGGTGAACCCGGCAGACGGACATAGTCCATGGATATATTTTTTAGTAACTTTATTTATTAAAATAAACAGTTTATTATTATTATACTATTATATATTAGTAAAGAGAGGAAGCTAAACTAATTTGAGATGCAAAAAAAAGTGAAGTCGGAACAGACGGTGAGGCGGAACTGGATTATTTTTTTTTTTCAAAAGTCCGAGTCCAGTTTTTGTAGCAACTATTTAAGCCGTCACCGAAAAGAGCTAATGATACACCCACTTTGCTAACAAACCTCATCTCTCTAATTAATGTTATCTCCCTGGATTTCTTTTCTTTTTCTTTTTTTTTATTTTACTCTCTTACCGTTTAGATATCCCTTAATTTGTGCAATTAAGTCAAGTCAGTAGTAATGGCCTAATGATGCTGGAGTTTTTAATTTTTTTCTTTTCGTTTTAAGTTGTCCTCGTATTTACGAAATAATTATTTAAGTACTTTAGTAACTTTTTTGAATGCGTAAAAATCTACACTTTAAAGCAAGTTATTCGTTGCTTCCTTAATATTTTCCTATTAAATATGGCAATAAACGTATAAAAACTACTAATTTTTATTGTTTTTTATTTATTATGTAATATCTAAACCAGGCAACGCTTATAGGGAATAAGTACCTGTATGTGTTCTCCGGTGAATTATACCTAAAACATCATAACATATTTATTTTGTTATCAGATGTTTTCCTATTGCTTATAACATTTTTTTGTATTGGAGGTATTAATATAATTACTTGATATCGTACGAAGGCAAGAAGATGGTTAATACTTAGTAGATATGTTAGTTTTGAGTTATGCATACCCTCTTAATCAGAATTACAGAACTTACAATGCCACAATATAGTCACAGTAATATTAATACCTTCATTCGTGTAAGGCTTAAAATACTATGATCTTTTATGGAGGGAATGATCTTGTTATCGAAGGTAGAGATCTACATTTGTTGTTGTTTTTTTCTTTAATATCAGTCAATCGGACGATGCTACAGTGGGAGTCCTAAATTTTGCCTATTCAGGTATAATTAGGATAGAGATCTTTAACGAGTACCTGTCATCGTACAGGCTCGGAACCTCGGAACGTACTATCCGAGGAACGACATAGGCAAGTATTTTTTCAATCATTTTAAAAAATCTTAGGGCCACCTCGGGACTCGAATCCCCGACCTTTAAGTTGCCATGAGTAGAGCTAACCACTACACCACTGGTGACCACTGATAATTATTATACAGAAAATTTCTAAGGATGATTCTGATACGACATTTCATATTAAACAATGTATGAGTATGATATATGTCGAGAAAAATTCTTTCCTACAGAATTTTGGAGATGAAATAAGAAATGTAGGAACATGTCCTGAACTAGGAACTGGGATCATCCCGAGAGCTTAGGGCATTACGTCCCTCTCTTCTTCATCCTTCTACCTTTTTACTAAAATATAGTAACTTCTTCTACTACTACTACTATAACTACAATACTACTTCTGTCGAAATAGAAGAAGAAGGAAATATAAATATATGCTCATTTGGAAAAACATTAAAGGACTTAATGATCACCTTTAAGCAATATGATCTTTAAGTAATTGATAAGAAAGCTAAAGATTTAATACTTAACGAGAGTTTTTGCATACTTAAAAATTACTAAACTTAAAAAACAAGAAATATCAAATACTCTTTTTCCAATTAATTAAATATAGCTAAACCTTACGGTACACCTACGTTAAATTTTAATTTTGCATTCCTGCTCAGTACAAGTTACGTGTACATAAAACCTCGTTCTCTCTGATTAATTTACCATACTAATAAATGTGATAACAAAACAATGATAAAAACATCACTACGTAAATCCTTATAGATAACAAATGAAAAGCTACTGAAAATAATTTGCTTGTAAGAATTAAATTTTGAAAAAAAATGTAACATAGAATAAAAAAAAGGATAAAAAAAAAATGTATTCAAGTCTATTTGTATGGAATAAACAAAAGTAAAATTTGTTTATAAGACTAGGCAGTGACAAAATTTAAATATATATTTAAATACGATTATTCACTATAAAATGAGGTACTCAACAAAGCAATAAAAGGCTATAATTTCCTTAATTTAAATAAAATAGTTTCACTTGCTAATAAACTATTTTATTTTAATTGAAACAGACTTTAAGGATTCATTTAAAAATTAATAATTGATTTTAATTTACCAATAATGAAAATGTCATGCCCATTAATGAAAGCAAAATTATTCTACTATCGTCATTTGGTCAGGAGTTATAAATATCAGGCCACTGAATCACAAAATTTTCTCACTTTGCGACCTGCGATGTGTATCTATCTTTCATAAGCTCGTGCTTTTAATTATTTAGTTAATGTTTAAGCAAGGCTTCATAATTATTCCACAACTATATTTCAGGATCTATATCAAAGTATAACTAAAACACGACACAAATGCATTTACAAATAACTGAAATTATTTCCACACGAGATAATAAACTCATCTAGCGACTATAATGTGTGGTTGGGCAACCTAAACAGTGCTCGCGTGTCGTGGTTGCATAAACCCGAAGCCATCGCCGAGAATTAACAGAAATGGACATCACAAACCTTAATTATACTTATTAGACTCGGCTCGATATTGTAACCTATATCCTATCCTGGAAACCTCACTATAATCTTTAGCCCCAGCGAATTTATCCAAAATAATTATATATATTTAGGCTTATATATGATTTATAAATAATGGTATAATTAAAAAATCGGATTAAAAGCTTGTTTTATCAACTGATACAGGGTTAGAATAGCCGACTCGTAAAGTATATCCAATCTAGAATATTGCATAACGTTTATAGTACCTATATAAGTTGAAAGGTTTATTTTTTTATTTTTTTTTTATAATCGCAAATTTATGAAACTACCACTCTGATTTGGAAAAAAAAATATTCAATTTCGATATAATGTTCGTTTGTTTGACGTCACTTTATGCCACTAAGGCTAATCGGACGATGGACTACCTAAGCTGTGATAAAATTTGGACCACCTCCAAAAAAAAAAAAAAAAAAAAAAAAAAAATTGAACTAAAGTTAATCGAAGAAAACACATAGTAACATGAATACTAGAACTAAATACCTGCTTTTCGTTTTATAACATCCAAGGAGTCCAGAATTATGTCTATAATGGTATAATTAGGATTGGGATCTTTAACGATTACCCGATATCGAACTGGCTTAGGAATCCCATTTTGAGTCCCATGCAAAGTACGACAGAGCTAACGATTTTCACCTTCCTCCTATCCTAGGGCCTTCTACTTTTTGGACTAGGAGTTAGCTATGCTGTTTATTTTGTTGTATTTGTGTCCTTAAGGTATTTTTTATTTTAGTATCGCCAGTTAATATTTTGGTTTATGTATAAGTATATAATTAAATGTGTTATATTATAGCTTTTGTAAAAACGTCACTTTATGCCACCAAGGCTAATCGGAGAGAGAGTCCAAAATTTTGCCTTTTCAGGTATATTACATTTAACGATCTTTAACGAGTACCTGACATCGTTTATGCTCGGGACCTCCATTTTCGGTCCTATGCTAGGGATGGTATAATTTTACTCCCTTTCGAAATCCTAAGGCCACAGCGGGACGCGAACCCGCGACCTTTAGTATTGTAGGTTGCTATGCTAACCACTACCTCACACCATATGTTAACCACTTACATATGATTAAATTTAAAAAAATAATTTTCTTTTAATAACGTTAACAACTGATTTATAATCGTGTTGCCCTGTGTTATAGTTGGGTATTCTTACCACTAAACAACAATTTACCCCTAAGCTGAATTCTTAGACTCTCTATATTGCTATGTTACTTTTTATAAACGGCTTTTAGATTATATCGGTACATTGTTTCTAAAAGGGCCAATGTCCAAAATTGGAGAAATCAAGTTATCCAAACAATTTATCTCCCTAGAAGAAGTACTTTTAGTGTGAAAAGGGCTTATGTCCTGGAATTCATTACCAAATTATTACCTGAAGTGAGCAGAAAAGAAAATGTATAAGAAAATTTCACATTCAACATTCAATTTGGCATTTTCTTGGAATGGTAAAAGTGTTAATTGGCCCTTTTAGAACCAAGGTACAAATATAATATATAAAAAACGATTTTTTCTTACTATGAAAACTGTATTATTTGCCTCATCACCTTTTTTCACTTTATCTAGAGTAATGTCCTAGGCCAATTGTATGGTGAGTTACACACTTTTAAAAGAATAATAAGTCCTCTTTTATTCAGAGGTATAAAACACTATGTGGACTTAAATAAATGTCAATTTATTGTCAACAAGCAATAGTAAATACAATGTAAAAGGAACTGGTAAAATTTTGCTTCAAAAATTCAATAAACAGTTGAGGGAATGAACTCTTTTAAAAATAAAACCTATTCAAACTGCTCTCCTGTAAAGTTACAGAAATGTTCTATACCTCCGAGGTACAGATATATATTTACAAATCCAAAACTGTGTCATTCTGTGTGATTTGCAACCTGCAAAGTAGCAATAAACAAATCGGTTGAAATCCTATTGGATGAATTACTAACGATATATACGTATATAAGTATTTTTTTTTAAGTAAGATCATTATTTAATTGTACTTATTATTACTTAGGAGGGACCACACCCTCATAGGAACCATGAAAAGAAAAAACGTTCCCGATAACTCCAACACATTAAGCCCCTCAGCGCCAGGTGTGTGAGTGCGCGTGGGGGGCGCACTAATTATCACAGTAACGACCCTGCGGTCCGGAAATCTGATTGGTCTGGTGAGGGAGGGGGGGAGGAAAATGGATACTGGAACAAAGAAATCCAAGTTAGGCTGGTATGTATGATATCTTCCATCCCTCGTTTTGGCCACGTGCCGCTGTGCCCCTGGCCTCTTTGAAATTCGAGCGAGGCCATAAAATCCGGGTAGCTTTCATCTTGGTCCAGCCGCCCCCTCCCCATCATTAGATTTGTCCAATTTGTTGTTCGTTATGATATAATTGCGAGTGGGCCCGCCCTCTTAGCCCCGGATATTATTAAGAAACAAAGGATAAAACAGAGTAAGCGTATTATCTTTAGGCTCGCCTTTTCTCGCTCCATCCATTAGTCACCACTACTTCTGAATTTCTCTCTTTTGAACCTCTTCTTAGGAAAAAATACTGAAACGTAGTTCTCATTGCGTGACTTTACTAGTAGGTAGTTAGATAGCAAGTAGTGAAGGTCTAGTAATGGAGAAGATCTCTAGACCATCTTTTTTTCGTTTGATTGTGTTATTGCTGTCTTCTTTTTTTTTTTTTTTTATTATTATTATTTAAATCTATTTAATACATTAATTACTACACATTGTAATGTATACCTACAATGTGGCTTACGTTCTGGTGTGGCGATTGTTGGCGCCTAAAATCGCTAGCCATTGGAGCTGAGAAGCCGTGCGGGTTGCCTACCCCGTTTCACTAAGGGGCAACCTCTGTCTTTAGTTCTATACTCACTACTCAACCAATTTCCATTATAATGTTGTACCGATTGTATTCCGATAGCGTTGAGAGAATAATGTCTGTCTAAAGGGTGGAAATAATAGTATATATATATTTAATGTTACTGTAAATGAATGAAAGAATCGTAACAATATACTGTTAGAAGTTTTTTTTTTCCCCCATAGCCCTTTATGATTACATAATTTCTTGCGTCAATTTATCTCCTCCTTAAATAATAAACCTTTTACTGCATTTATGCATTTTCAGGTTTATTGAAAAATTGTAATTTTGCGGAATGAGTGTTCTTTTAAGTTATCGGACCTGTTTCATAAATAAACTTAAATTCTAATACTTAACATTCATATATTTGTTGCCATCGTCTTGGGACATTTGCTGGGCTGAGGCTTTTAAATAGCGGATTTAACAGCTGTTTAGTTTATCGAAAAAAGAATTGTGCCTCTTGGTTAAGTATTCTCCGATTTAGGGTAATTGAATTACTTGTTGTACTTCAGAGGTATTCGTTTTAGCTTCAGAGGTATTATTACCTCATTTGCTGCATATAAGTTCCTTTGATTATTTTCCTTGTAATTCCGTTTTAAAAGGATTGTAGCTTTTTCACAGTTGATATTCTTATACGCTTGAATATTGGTGCACCGTACAATAGCGCTGGCAGAATTATTGATGTGTATAATAAAATTATTAAGCGTATCGATAAACTCGTAGTTGTATTTCATTTAGCCTGCACGTTTTTAGTGTTAATGTTTTACTGTTGGAAGTGAGAGGTTAAATGAATTTTATCCTGTTAAAAGGAAACTCAATTATTGGAAGAAAAAATTCGTTTTCCGTTCTTTTGAAGAATGTTTTAATCATGCTTAGTGGGGATTTATAGAAGCTGATGTAAAAAATCTTGAAGGAAAAAATCTTTGGACAAAGAAAGTTTTGTCGCCTGGGTAGATTGTAGACTGGCGGTAGAAGTCCAAAAATGCTTGGCATTAGAAATTGGAGAGCAGCTTCACAAAACAGAGAAGACTGCCGGCTCCGACTGCGGGAGGCCCTGACTCTTCACGAGTTTTAACAAAATGGAAGATAAAAAAAAAAAAAAAAAAAAAAAAAAAAAAAAAAAAAAAAAAAAAAAAAAAAAAAAAAAAAAAAAAAACCACCCGATCAGTTTGTTTAAATCTTATCTTACATGGAAATCTTAACCGACTAATAAGAGATATACTGATATATGCCTATAATAGGTGGTTAAAAAGGCGTTGGATGGTAGATCTCTCTCGTTCATAAACCAGAGTTCTTGAAACGTCATTTTGTACTACCATAGAAGAAAAAACATTTACTGATTGTCATAACTGTGTACAGGCATTATTTCCGCTACTAGATACGGGTATTTCCGGTAAAAAATGTGGCTGACGTTAAAATTAGTTACTGTTCTGGATTTATTATTCGCTGATTTTTTGAAAAATTAATTTTTATTTAAATAAATAACACAAAAGTCATAACTATAACTATTGATGTTCAAGTCGCACACAAAATCGTTTACCAATGTTGAAAAAATTGGTCCAAGTATAAATGGTCCTGTATTAGTATAGTGTAATCTGTTGTTAACCGACAAGCAGCTGTCATGAGAATGTCAACTGTGAAGCCTGCTTTAATAAACTGACAAAGTCCTCTAAACCTCAAAACCATTTTCTCCTAAATTAATTATAAATACCAGGGTTGTGAGAGGTGAGGGAAGTAAGTGGTTCCGGTTAAACCACACGCCCGTGCGATCCCCTTGGATCCGTGTGAAGGCGAACATTATTCGGCGGGTGGAGGGGCTGTGATGGTATGCAGTGATTGAATACTTCTCGGCTCGGTCGGAATGCGTTACCATTCGGTTAATAACTAGTCCCGTTCCAGTATCTGCTATTTTATGCATTCCGCCATCCTCTGCAAAGTGGATATACTTCCCTTCTAGTATACGGTGTGCTTGTGGTTAGGGGGAGCGTTCTAGCCAAAAACAACTTATGGTTTTATAGAATAGAAGCTCAGTGACACATATATCAGTAAAATAATTAAAATATCACATTATTTATAGTATGTATTATAACTTTTATTATTATATTGTAACCCTATTGTGGATTTAAAGCATATCTACGCACAAAAATTATAATTACAACTTAGTTTATTTAAACAGGGCTAGAAACTTCTATACACTCTACAAAATCTATACATTTTAATTAAAATTAATGTGAGCTCAGAAACTTACTGGTAATTATTTATCACATTTAATGTTTTCATTATCAAGATAAAGCTAGGGCTAATCTGAACATCGTCCTTCACTTGATAAGACTTTTTTTATATTTATTATTTCTTAATTTAATATATTAATCTACTAGCATTCCCCGTAGCGGCTTTGCCCGCGAGCCTTTAAAATCAATTCTGTGATCATTATCTAGGTATTGATTTAATATAATATGTTATATATTGACAACATATGTTATGTATTAACAACAACAGGGATCGGAGCTTCCGGTAGGTGCTATGTTGGAGGGGGAAGCTGCCGGCTCGGTAGAAGAGAGGGAGACGCGCAATGGAGAGAGTTCACTAAAACAACCGAAACAAAAAATTGCTTACTCGTCGTGAACGCTTCATTTTTCGGCTTTAAAACATGGTTTCAAGATCTTTAAAATGAGTCAAAATTAGCAATTTTTTCTAGAAGTGCAAAAATAAGTGTCCGTTAGAGTTAAATGACAATTTCGCCATTTAAACCCCTTAGGGGTTACATTTTTGAAATTCCTTCTTTAGTGGTTACCATTGGACATCGCGTTTAAAATCTAAATTCCGAATTTCAAGTTTCTATCAATAGTAGTTTTTGCTCTGCGTTGATTCTGTCAGTCAGGACAAAGCCTCTTATATACTTATATAGAGATTGTAAATTAACTAAATGTTGGTATGAGGGGGAATAAAGAAATTATACGAATATTTTAGTACTGCTAGAAATCCAGACACCCTATATACATTGTTAATGTAATTTTAATTTTTTTTTGTAGATATTAATAATTTTTGTTTTTCTTTTCAGGTATGTTCCCATTCTATTTAACTCAATCTGCACTAAGTTCGTGAGTACAATGGCTTAAAATATTTATTATGGCTAATATTTATCCTAATTCATTAATATTATTTTTTTTTATTTTATACATTACCGGTATAATTTTATTTTTTTTAAAAAGGTGCCAAACACTTTCATGCCCGCCCCTGTGTTCGGGGATAGCGCAAGTTTCACTTCTGAGTTAGTTAGTTTATAGTAGTTTATACTTTTATACTTTTGATTGTAATCATCAACAAAGAAGAACTCTCCAGGCCGCCGTAGATGAAAAAAGCAGTCTCAATATTCTTTTTATTGACTTTTATTCAGTCAAGTAATTTTATCTTAATTCTGGTCGAAGTTACGTTTACTATTATACTACTATTATAAAATATTATTATTATATTTAAAAAAAAAAAAAAAAAAAGTTTGTCATTCAAATGCAGATTTAGTTTAAAATAAAAATAATCATATATTAAATTAAAGCCCAATATAAAATATTCTTTACTGAATAAAAGTCAATAAAAAGAATATTAAGACTCTTTTTCAGCTTACTTGAATCTTACTTAGTTTAACTTTATTTTTAATATTAAAATATATTTAAAAATGGAGCTTGGAACTTGGTTCACTTTGGCCTTATAATAATAATATTAATGATAAAGGCTTAACGTACCCGAAGGTTCGACGCCGACCCCACAACTCGCTCCGTCCACACCTGTATCACCGACCCCCATCCAGACACAAATAATTCCTTTGTTTCTATGATATAATTACTTTCCACTAATTCAATCCAAGATCCCCTCGCTGTTACTAATCAATTCTGAATTTTATTAACTTAAGGTAATCCTGATTGGTTACCTGAACAAAAAGGATCCCCCAGTTGTACAAAAGCTACCAATTCCTTCTGAATTACGCAGTGTTATCTTAACTTTTTTTTTTATAAATCGGTTGACTAATTCTTTCTGTGAGGAAGGAGACAAAGAAGCCTTCCCCTATAGCGTTCGTTAAGAGGATCTAGTCCGGTATTTCTAAGGAGAGAATAAGCAAAGTGAAAAAAAAAAAAAAAAAAATTCTTTTCCTCTGGAGAAGAATAAAATAGCGGCCTCTGTAATTCTAAGTCTAATTAAGTTAAATAATGGCCCTGATTGAATTAAACATTTTTTTTTCTCTCTTAACACTAAAAGGATCCGTTAATGGATGGCAATTACTTGGGGGGGGGGGGGGCTACTTTAGGATTTCGTTAAAGTTTGACTGGCGTTACAAATGGAATCCTTCCGAAAAATTGTTCCAAAAAGAAATTTTTCAATTGCTCTAAACTGTATTTAAGATTAATGGGAGATAATTTGTTTTTTCTTTTTAATTTATCATCTTTATATTTACTTACTCGCTTATAGTTTTTTTTCGAAAATGAAAACATGTTACTGATATGAAAATAATCATCATGTCCTATCATCACCTGTCTAAATATATTGTGATCAAAAGGTTATATGATTGAATTACCGTTATGATAAAATATTCATTAAAAAAATGAATATGAATATAAAAATTTGATTAAAAATACTTTAGTACACTCTTTTCTATATCATCTTCTTCATGCTTGTGGGGTTACCTGTGGTGTTGTGGTTAGCATGGCAACCTACTATACTAAAGGTCGCTGGTTCGCTCCAGCGTCCTTCTTCGCTAGGCGTCCCTCGGATAGGACGTAAAATGGAGGTCCCGAGCCTGTACGATGCCAGGTATAGAGATGACAGGTCGTTATAGACCCCTATCCTAATTATACCTGGATAGGCCAAATTTATGACTCCCACTGTAGCATCGTCCGATTAGCCTTAGTAACATAAAGGGACATTAAATAAACAAACAAATATATTATGTTTGTAATTACTTATTTTCATCACTAGTACTAAAATTGGTAGTTTTCGGTGCGCGGTCGTGTTAAACGTTCGAGGCGTAGCCGAGCGCGGAAATTAGACCAAGGACCGAAAACCCAGTTTTGTGACGTGTTATGAAAAATACTTTTCATCATACTGCTCGTATTTTAGTACATTAAAATACTTTTTTACATTTCATTATTAACTTACAGATATAATAAATTATGATATGAATTTGGCAGTTTTTTTTATAATAGAAAATTTTTGAGACTACCGGTCTGATTTGGAAAAAAAAAATTAATTTCGACATAACGTTTGTTTGTTTGACGTCACCTGATGCCACTAAGGCTAAACGGATGGACTTTAATCGATGGACTACCTAAGCTCCGCAGAAAGCGTATTGGTTCCTAGATAATAATGAGCTGTGATAAAATTTGGACCACCTCCCCTAAAGAAAACTTTAAAATTGAACTAAAGTTAATCGAAAAAAAAACACATATCAACATGAATACTATGACTAAATGCTTGCTGTTCGTTTTTCAACGTCGAAGGAGTCCAGAATTATGCCTATCGTTGTATAATTAGGATTGGGATCTTCTATATTAATCTTTTTAAGAACATCTGTTTATTAACCTAAAAAAAAATGCTTATACATTCCCATTATGCTTATACATTGCTAAATTTTGCCTATACAGATATAATTAGAATAAAGAGTAGCTGATATCGCACAGGCACCGGACCTCCATTTTACATCCTATCCTAGGGTCGGCATAGCCAAGGATTTTTTATTCCCTTTAAAAAATTCTCGGGCCATCACGAGACGCGACCTATAGTATTGTAGGTTGCCATACTAACCACTGTATCACAGATGACCCCTAACTATAAAATATATTGATTGTACTAACTACTCTGTAAAAATGTTGTTAGTTTTCTAGCTTGAAAATCAGGTTTAAAAAAAAACAAAAATTATTCACTTCATTTTATTCCTTTTGATAACTTCTATAAAAACCCTCCTTCAAATATTTCTTTATCTCAGGTCACTTTTATTGTATTTTCGAGCCTTTTTTAAAGTCCACACGAGGCACGAACCGTGCTTTCGTTTCCAGCGGTAAAATCACACGGAGGCAGTAAAACTTTTTAACGATCCATTGCGTGTTGCCATAAAAGAGACATTTGGAAGGTTTACTTTGGTCCGCAGCTAGAAATATGATGGACAATACCCCACTTTCCAATTCAGACTTCATTTGCCAATTTTCTTGTCATGAATAAGAAAAAAATTCTCGTAAATTCTTGTTTACTTTGTTGCTTTTGTTTTTTTCTTTGTTACATGAACTCGTAACAACGTTAGTTTCCTTAGACTCCGATCTAAGTTTCCACTTGAAAAGCATTTGTAACTAAAGTGCTCAGCTGTCAAAGTTAGAGTCGCGTTTAACTACTTCTTGAATTTATGATCGGTGTTAGTGTAGCTCAGTTTATTCTCGCATTTTATTTAATAGTCCTTTTCTTATCTAAAATTTATTATTATCCTTCTATTTGTTTTTTTCTAAGTATGTTTCTTCTCTCTTTTTCGTAAAACAATAAAATCTTATAAGAGTTGTGTAAGTTACTCATAATGGGCTGTTGGAATATAACTTTTTTTTCTCTTTTTCTTAACGTATTAATATTTGTCGAGCCGCATGTCTATTCGGGTTTCTGTCAAGCAAATTTTATTTTTTTTTGTTTCTCCCCTTCCACGCCGATTAGGCTATACGTCGATTTCTCTGGGCAGGGAAAATGTTGAGGGATTAGTGTCGAGAATTATTTAATTTCCCCTAGCTCCGGGTTTTGAACTTGCTATCTTCTGGTTTCCAATCATATGTTGTCATGGGCAAACCGTATTTCCTAACGCGTTTGCCCATTCGGCCATCGCCCCACCAACTCTATCAGAAAACTATCATTGTTTGGAAATACAGTACCGGTTAAAAGTTTAGACTCACCCTTAGACATAAATAAGTAACAACATTTTATTTATTGGACAACGTAGCAACTATAATTTTATTTTTAATTTATTTATAGCTAGCTTTAATATCTCGGTTTCACCCACGGAATTCTGAAAAAAATCAGAAAAGCCGTGGGTCCAGAAAAGTTCGTTAGGACAGAAATGAGATTTTTTTTTACTTCAACGATTGATTTCTTAAAAATCTAATGTAAAGCAAGATCATGACAATTTTTATAACAATAAAGAATATACCCAGAGATTGGCTGTTATGCAATTTTAATATGGACAGGTGTTCGCACCTGGTATGAAGGAACCTCTAAGCGAAATTCGGAGAATTTAGGACAAACGGTATGTATTTCTATAAAGGACAAACAAAAAAACAAACAAACAGAATTTCATCTTTATTTATATAGATTGTATTTCGAAACAATCATATAATTTTTGAAATGTTATCTCTTGAGTTACAATTATTTTTTTAAACTTGAAGATTGTGAATTAAATACAAGTGAGTCTAAACTTTTGACCGGTACTGTATAAAAAAATAAAGGAACATTTAAAATAATTATAAAACAAATACATGTCACCCTACTGAATGAGTTGTTTAGTCAAATTCTCTTACTTTCTAAGGGCATGATTTTCATATTTTGAACAGTATTGGTATAAAACCAGGTTTTCATTATAATTAGTTACTTAAGATGGTTAAGCGTGATTTTGGTCGCATACTTGCACAAGTGTTGGCTTAAAATTGCAATTTTTTCACCGCGTATTATCCATGTACATCATAATTAAAAAGTAGTGCTATGATCTTTCATGTCGGAAGCACTCTGACAACTCACATCACCCCTATCAGAACCCCATAAACGTCCGTTGAGCGTGCATTAGGTAAGAGATCCGAGTCACGTCTAGACAGGACAAATATATCGGAGGGAGAGAGGACCACTAACGAAGCTGCTCTTAAGGTCAACAGATTGCCCGGGCCAATTAGGAACCTGCTAACATAACAATTTAGTCCCGGCTAACTTGTCTTAGTTCCTGACTTGAATTCCGTCTCGCTTTATATTACTCGAATATAGTTCAGTCAGGGTGTTATCTTGTTAGTTATCTAGGGTATGAAGATCTTGGTTATATTCTCGTCACCTTGCTTTAACAGCAATAACCTAAATGTTAAGAAACATCAGTTTGAAAATAATTTTATTTTCATTATTATTTTAATTTCAAATATTCTCCAATTGAATCAGTGGAGACTAAAGATAAATTTTAAAGGAGGAAGCCCAGTAATAGTTTATTTATACATATCGTACTTTCGCCTGTTCAAGCATCATCAGGATAAAATTATTTATTTATGGTAGATCACCTGCAAGAATAGTTATAGGAGATTTATCAAAGAAGAAAACACAGGTAACATTAAAATTTTAGGAACATTAAAAACAAAAACATTGAGAGCACCGTAAACCGCAATATAACAAAATCTATTTACCAGAAGGGAGATCCATCACTTTAACAGTCAGAAAACCATTCGGAGGGCAGCCAAAAGCCTTCATGATGTGTTACAGTATTCTTTGATTCAAAAACTTATATTGTATGTAATCGCGAATTAAAATAAATAAACAAATAATTTAAATAAATGATTTATTATGACATATTTACAGAGGATATTGATAGTTTCAGAATTGTAACTATTCAGGTCCTTCCAGTCCGTTTTAAAATTTACCGCATTTTTAGGTTCTCGGATATATGTAGGGCTTCTAAAAATTAAATAATTATGTTATTTCTTTACTTATAAAACATTATAGACATTCAAAAAATAGGAATATATTTGGCTTGTCGTAACAGCACAGAAAAATTCTGAAAATTTAAGTCAGAAGTTACAACATGGGAGCGTATGAAATTAAAACAGATATTTGTTTAAAGGTTGTGCGATAAATAACAAACAAAAAAACTACAATATACGTGCTATAACATGTGCGGAAGTTTCCACCCGAGATTCAGGACTACGTCCTTGTACTCGTATACCATTGGACTCGTCTCGATAGCCCTGATGAAGACCTGAATCTAGGTTCGAAACGTCATCACACAACATATGTTATTGCACATATAGTGTTGTCTTAGTTGACCGCATCCCCAACCATTTCCATCACATAAACTTCTACGGTTAAGGTTTATCATAAAAAAGATACAGCTGAATTGAAGCATATTCGGCCACGAATGCGCTATTGTCGATGCGCCTTAAGAAATGGAGTTTGGCGACAGATTCAGTCGATGGGCATCAGAGTTGGGCAAATTGTATCCGCGGTATATTTTGTTAAAAATAATTTTTTTTTAGGAGATGCAAAATTTAACATTTCACTGTAGCACCATTCGGTTTACCTTTGTGGCATTAAGGGACATTAGATATATAAGTAAAAAACAAAAACAAAGTGAAATGTATCAAAATCAGTGTACTCCATCGTTTATTTAAAGTTTAAATCAATTAAACGTCTTTATTAATGTTTTCATTACTATTATTTCGTTACTACACAGCATCCCAAATCGCTCTAATTATTATCATAAAGGCGCTTTTATTTTTTTTAATATTAAAAAAATTAATTACAAAATATTACTTCGTATTTTGGAGGAACATAACGAACAACACAAGATTAATATTTACAAAAGCATAAACTAATTTACCTAAGTGCACTACTGGCCTGCATATTAGTACCTAATAACTAATTTAAATCCTGGTTACCTGCGGAGTAGTGGTTACCATAACCAACTGTTAAACAGAAAGTCGCCGGGTTCCTAAACCGGCAGAGGGCCTAGGAATTTTTAAAGGCTGTAAAAAATGCATTGGTATACCGTCCCTCGGATAGGACGTAAAATGGAGGTCCCCAGCCTGTTCGACGTTAGGTATTTGTTAAAGATCCCTATCCTAATTATACCAAGATTGGCAAAATTTAAGACTCTCACTGTAACATCGTCCGATTAGCTTAAGCAGCATAAAGGGATGTTAAAAAAACAAAGATTAAATTTCAACTAAAATATTATACTATACTTTTTAGCTTGCAAAGAAGACCGGCCCCTTGTCGAGCTTCTTTTGAGCCTGTTTACTCAATTGGGCCTTTTTAACCTAATTGAGCCTATTGTTATTGGGCAAGTTAGTTGTAGTTTTTCCGTGGGCTTGTAATTTTTATTTGTCCATTTAGCTACTAATCACATCTGAGGCATTCAAAATGTTTCCTATACTACTTTCGCATAACAATCCTTGCAGTAGGTACAGATAGCATCTCATGGGATCGCAGTAGCCGGACGGTGATCAATTTAGCCCCTTTGTACTATTATAAATCGCTAGTTATTTGTTATAAATTTTGCATTTGATAATCAGCTTGGTAATCTCCAACTGGAGTCCTATCCCACCCTATCTCGCCATCTCCGCTCGCTATTGTATTCAAAGTAGCCATCGCAGATATAATCCGCAGAACGCTCGTGAAGAACTAGTTAATGAAAAGTCCTTTTGTGCTCGGCTGTTAGTTCGCTTAGAGGCTCCGTATAGGGACTAAAGCGCTGATGTTGAGCTTCCAGGGCTTTAAAGCAGTTAAGGAAGGCATTCTGGGTGATAATATATAATTATTATAGTTACTTAGATCCTGTGAAATATTTCCATGGAATAATAATTCGTTTAATGTAGAAGGTAAAACGTTCGAACGCGGAGGGAAATTTCGATATTTAGGGACGGTGGTAAGTAGAAAAAAAGGAAAAAGAAATCGATGTTGAAATTAAGGCTAGATTAAAAATGCTTATCAGTAGCGAAATTCCTTAGCTCGTTCTTTCTGTCCCGAAACTGAAAAATTAGAAATTACAGAACTACTATATTATTCTTCCTACAGCCCTTTACGGGTGCCAAACGAGGCCGCTAATATTTATGGATGAGCAAAGGCTGAGGGTTTTTCGAAAATAAGGTATTGCAAAGAGGGACGAATCAACCGATGAAATTAGACACTTACACATCGCCGAACTGAGTGAACTTATCCGGTAAATATAACAGAGTGTGGTTACTTTTCGTTGGAATGTTCACTGGAAATTACAAGAGTTTATTTATTCATTGGGGTTAAGAATGATTTTCAAACAATGGCCTTACTCGTTCAAAGCCCTTTCTCATTTCACCCTTCTTCATCCGCTTCTCAGTTTTACTCTCCTTTGACAGTGTTAGATTAAGCATTGAAGACAAAACACATTTATAATGTTCAATCAAAATTCTTCATAAAAAAATCTTCTGGCTACAGAAATATACTTTTTTTTTTTTTTTGCTAATTATATCTTTTGTCACATTTAAACATCATAATGATTTTATTATTTTATCCATTAAAAATTTTATGTTGGACTACTAACTTTCGGAATTTTATGTTAATGTTTTATGTGCATGTTTGCTCTGTTGCAGACATCATGTTCAAACATGTTTACCCATATATTTACCTTGCAATAAGAGACATTTGCTCTCTTCTATATTTCTCAATGTTTTTTATTCATGGTTTTCTTTTCATTATTACTAATATATCTATATAATTTTACCCATTAAATTGAAAGATTTCGTAAAAATAGGTACCTATAAAACATCTAGCAATAATAAAATAAAATTGTTTCAGAGAAAACTAATAAATTAATACGTATTCAGTGCATTACATAATTTAAAACAAATATTTAATATTTATAAGATAATATATGTATATTCAGAATCTTCTAGCATAAAACACGTAAACTCGTCAATCTCTAGTATTTAATAGTGATGTAAACGAGACTTTTTTTTTTCAGATTATTTTTTTATTGAATAAAATCAAGAAGATAAAATCTATATGATCTATTGGGATCGAGTATATTACTTCTTGTTGCATTTTTATAATTTTGTATTTTTTAATTCACTGAAATTACTAGATTATTACTAACCAGGATGCCAACTAGATTACTAGAATTTTTTTCAAAAATTATTCATGAAGTTGATACTTTATGTAACCTTGTTATTTATTTGAGTATTATTGCTTGTCATCCTTTTTTAATTATTATTTTTCCTAAATAGAAATTATTTAAACCTACGCCAGTGTTATCAACAAAAGCAATATCTTAAAAAAATTACTGTGTACTTCTCAAGTTTTTCTTAAGAGAAATCGTTTCGTTCTTGTTTAACTTTTTACAGAACAAATATAAAAGTCACGCTATGTTAAGGGAGAACTAACCATTTGAGCGGCTTACATAGGAGTAATAACAGTTGATAAGATCATGAAATAAATAGCAGTTGTGGCCTGATCGGGGAGTTGTGTACTCTCGACTCTAATGACCTGGCGAAGAGAGTTTTGTTTCTTGCTTCTTCAATGTTCTATCCTTCCGACTCATCCATAATGAACGGGCACACAGCCGTCTATTATAGGAAACGTCTCGTCAATAAACATCCCTTTCTCGGATGGTTATTTAAAGAGAGAACGGAGAGTTTATCAATTTTTCACGCGTCCAATGAATAAGTCAGAAGAGTTCTAAAAACTATCTGCTATCGAATCATAGTATCGATAGATTGACGTGGGGCAGTTGAAAGGTGACAACATACGCTCGCTACAATAGCTTAATAGCGTTACATCATTGGTCAACCCACCCAATGCCTCTTAAATATTTCATTGTTGATAATGACGCCTTCTATCCAGGTAAATAACATCGATATTACATCAGGTGAGGCAGCTAATTATCGGATTGATAATTCAAGAGCATGTTCTCAGTCTTAAAAGGATTAGCACTATCATGACTAAATCTTGAGAATATGTAAGTAATTCCATCAGCTATCTGATGCTAAACTTTCGCATGATTTCAAATGTCATAGCTCTTTCATTGATTCTTTATTTATTTAGAAGTGTGTGATAGTATACAGTTCTTGAAGACTCAAGACATAGAAGCCCTGATGAAGACCCACATGTAGTGATCGAAATGATGGGTTACCAAAAAAAAAAAAAAAAATATTTATTTTTGTCATTTTTCTTTTCTGTATCAGTAAAAAACAGTTCTTTAAGTAATATCTTTTTATAACGCAATATATTTTCAGTGTGATGTTTTATATATAATTTATTAGTACGAATCAAAATACTGGGGTAAAGACTCTGTTATAGTATTAATAAGAATTATTATTTTTTTTAAAGTGGAAGTGTACCGGGAAATACCCCAGTTGGAGTCTTAAATTTTTCTCATCAAGGTATAATTAGGATAGGGATCTTTATTGAGTACCTAACATTGAATAGCCTCGGTACCTCTCAATTTACATCCCTTCCTTTTGAAGGAGGGCCTAGGTAAACATGGATTTCTTAGTCCCTTCAAAAAATCCTATGTCGACCGCTCGGGGGATGCAAACCCGCGACCTTTGGCATTGCTAGGTCCCATGCCACTCAACCTACTTTACTTTGTAATCTTTTCATAATTATAATTAGTTATTATAATTGATTTTTTTTTTCGGGTACAACCCAATTATTAAGGATTTTTAAGTATTCACTTCAGGTGCTGCCTTCACTTATGAATTTAGACAGAATTTAATTTAGGAATCACCTGTGATTTAGTGTATAGCATGGCAACATATAATACTTAAGGTCGCGGGTTCGGGTCCAGCGGTGGCCCTGGAACTTTTTAAAAGGAGTAAAAAGTCTTTGACTATGCCGTCCCTCTTATGGGACATAAAATATAGGTCCCGAAGCAGTACCATATCAGGTACTCGTTAACGATCCCTATCCTAACAATACCTGGATAGGCAAAATTTAGGACTCCCACTATAGCATCGTCCGATTAGCTTTAGTAGCATAAATGGAAGTTAAAAAGCAACTCACAAATGTATTCATTTTTGGATTTTCTGATATCGTAAAGAGGCTTATACATTTTTTTTTTTTTTTATTAAGTTGTAGATCAGGCGTTTTAACTTTTGAGATACTGATGCATTGGCGGGTCCAGGTGGGGACTGCAGCCCCTCCCTTTGGAAATTTTTTCGTCATTTAAAGATAGAATTTGACTTTCCTTAATGTAAGGATGCAAGTTAAAACAAATAATGTGCAGAACAAGTACAATTTTAGTTGTGGGAAAGGAACATAAAGGTAAAAAAGGTTATTAGCAGATCCAAATGAAGGGCTGTGGGTCTGCTGCCCTTCCCCTTTTGGACTGCAGCCCCCCATTACGATCGGCTGGATCCGCCCACGTACTGATGTAAGTTAATAGTTGATTCTTGTCTTGTTGTTGACAAGTCGATTTCGCTAATGAAATTCAGCTTAACTAAAAGATTTGTATTGTTCATATAGCTATTTATACAACAATGAAGATTCTCCCACTCAGGTATTGTGACCTGCTCCATTACCTACGAGCTCTTGAAATTTGAAATGCGTTTTCGCTCCAACTAGTTCTGACTATGAAGTGTAGTTGGGAGTACCGTACACTGTATATTTTATATTATCCTGGGTATCCTTTGTCGCCAGGTTTTAATATCCTTCCAGTTCTCTCCTCCTGTTAAAGGACTCCTTCTTCTCCGATGCCTCGTTTGAGAATTAGCTACGATTACCTCCGAGTCCTCCCTCCCTCGCGATATTAAGATATTAATCATGTACCGGGATCTCTTCAATATCCTCCCGAACTCATTCGTCATACCTCAGCCGTTAAATCCACCCGAAGGCGTCCCCACCCTCTCCCTGTAATTAAAATCTGCTTATTGAAATGGGTTCAGGGGTTCGGTTTCATTTCGGTTCTGTCCTGTTTGTTTGTTCCTCGTAGCGGTAGCCGTTGTGTGTCTTCTGTACGGCAGCCTGTCATCCAATATTGCCGTACACAAAGTACTTTATAATACAGACTCTCGAGTTTCGAGTTGTCTTCGACATCAAGGGTTTAGTTTCCGCTTGAGTCTCGACCCTTTGAGCTTACTTGTTAGATTAACTTTTCATTCATTTGTTTACCTCTACTCAAGTCAAGTTCTAATATAAATCAAATATTCATCATCAAAAAATTGGAACAAAAACAGCATAAAAAAAAAGCACCTAATTTTTTAAAAGTTAAATGGTGTGTTTGTTAAACGTCTCTTTATGCTACTAAGTCCAATCGGACGATATCTCAGTAGGATTCCTAAATTTTACCTATCCAGGTATAACTTTGATGGGGATCTTTAACAAGAACCTGACATCGTATAGGCTCGGGCCCTAAATTTTACGTCCTATCCAAGGTACGGCGTTGTCAAGGAATTTTTATCTCCGTTTGAAAATTCTTATGTTGCTATGCTAACGACTACCATTACAAGAATTGATAACAATAATATTATATCTTCGAAGAATTTTACAAAAGTATTTTTAGGCTTTTATTGTAAATTAGATAGATTTGTAGATAAGACGTTAGTGATGTGAAATTATCGATAGTATTATAGATAATTTTGTTTTTTAACAGGAAAAGTGATACTCTCTTATGTTATATAATTCATTTAAATAATAAATAAACAAGATGTGTCAGTGTAATTTTATTTTATTTTTTGTAACAATAAATGCTGAACTACTGAAACAATATTAACTTCCTTAAAAAAAAAATTCAAACTCAAATTTACTGACCAAAGTCATCCTTACACCATTCCGATTGAATTTCAAAAATATACTCGCTATGGGGTTCTTAATTAAATAATAAAAATCATTTGAAGACTAATTACATATAAATTTTTCTAGGTTAAAAACATGAGGTATTTGATGAAAAATCGAATGTTTAGCAGAAACATATGCCTTCCAACTTGATGAAATGATATACAAACAAAACAACTGATTGCCTGGCAGTTCCTTAACTTGAAAGTGACAGAAAAAAAATCAAAGTCCTCAATAAAAAAGAAAAGAAAAAAGTGCAATTGAAGACGAGGAATTTAGCTCCTACCGTTCCAAATGAAAAAATCAACCAAACTATTCATCCCCCCCCCCCCCAAGTCATGATCATATACTATCGAAAATTTCATGTCGATCACTATCGATTTTATGTCATCGATAGTTTTAC
Organism: Aelia acuminata; assembly: GCA_911387785.2. NCBI lineage: Eukaryota > Metazoa > Arthropoda > Insecta > Hemiptera > Pentatomidae > Aelia > Aelia acuminata. The sequence goes on along the minus strand of OU426983.1, from coordinate 121,842,318 downwards.
ATCACTTACAATCATACGTTGTCATGAGCAACGCACATTTCTCAACGCCTAAATCATTTGAAGACTAAATACATATACATTTTTTTAGGTTAACATGAGGTTTTTGATGAAAAATCGAATGTTTAGATGAAACATATGCCTTCCAACTTGATGAAGGTGTGATTTTCCAGAATAGGTATAATAATAATTTAAAATTATCCTATATTTTCATTATATTTATTTATTTCATTGTATCATTATATTATAGTTTCACATTTTCATTTTTTCTTTAATACGGAACATCGAAGATTAACATTTTAGTGCTCCTGTTTTTTGAACACAAACATTAGGTGACTAAAATAATAGCTTCTTGATGTAAAGAAACAAATAATTACTCACTAAATTAGTTCTATGGAAAAAATTAGAAATCGAAGTTCCTCCCAATAACAAACAAACGATAACCTGTTGTTATAGAGAACTGTTATAAGTGAACATGAGGAGCAATCGACTTGATGAACCTATCGATCTGTATTAATAACATTAGTCCCTCATAGAGAGCGGACAAATTGAAAAGAAAAGCCCCCCCCCCCCCCTCAATGTACACAGACCCCCACCCTTTGGTATAAAAGGGGCCGGGGAAAAAAGATGGGGTCGAAGAAAGGGACGGTGAATTATGAGCTATCTGTGTTCCTTAGGGCTGATCGGGCCACCCCACCCAAAGGTGATTTGTCTTGTCTCGATCATGGGCAGCGCGCCGCGAACCTTTAGGTTAAACCGAGTTATTCATAAGCCATTGATCTACCTTCAGGGGTTTTAGTAAGGCATCAAGAAATAATAGCTATAGATATTAATACTGCATTTTGTATAAATTACAATTACAGCCAGAGTTGGGCAGTAGTTAACTACATTTGTAATTAACTACACAGACAACTACATGTAGTTTGTAGTATGGAAGCGCGCAACTACATTTTTCAACTACCAGTTATGTAGTTGTAATTTAAAACTACAACTACAGTAGTTGGGAAAAAGTAGTAGGGAATGGCAAATACAACAAGTAGTTGTAAATGTAGTTTTAGAGCGGCAACTACATTTGCTAAGCAACGTCTAATTAAATCACATGTTTTTGCTATTTTTATTAGTAGTTAGTATATTTAAATACTCCATAGATAGATGGGCCCCATTATGGTTGATAATCTGTTTTAAAAATAGTACAATACATATACGTAATACAAATTTTTTCCATGATTTCCGGCAGTCAATTATTTTTTTTAACCCTAGGTTCTCGATCAATCCCATGTTATATAATACTAGATATCGATAATTACTCGTTATCAATAAAAGTAGTTGTAGTTTCAGGCCCATAATTACAGTTGCAACTACTAGTTGTAGTTGCAAAAATGCAACTACTTTTTTGAAACTACAGTAGTTGTAGTTGTGGTCCATCAACTACAAATTATAAAAGTAGTTGTAGTTTCAACAACTTCCCAACTACTGTGTCAGTAGTTTTGTAATTTGTAGTTAAACTTCTTTTTGCCCAACTCTGATTACAGCAGATCAGGCAAAATTATAACAAATTTTACAAAGAGTAAAAGTCAACAAAAAATATGGTGCGATGCGCCCAACATACAACTTTCACTTACCAACTTACTATGATTGGAAATTGACGTGTTTAGTTAATGCCTGTAGACTGATATATCAGTTGCGCCCGCTTCAGCGTTAGAAGACTGAAAGTGCGGGCCTTATTTTAATTGATTTCTTAACTCTTTCCATTTTACTACTGCACTAGGATAAGTCCCCCAGTTCCTTAGGAGATATTTTGTGTTTTTTTAGAAAAAAAAATGAATTTTTACTCTTCGCTTTCGGATCCTTATAATTATTTAGGAATGCAACATTCATAAATCTTAGGTAACGACTCGCAAAAAAAGTATAGTATATAATTTAAAAATTTTATAAAATAACTGTTCTAAAAATTATATGTAAGTATGTCTACTTAGGTACGTTCCTACACGTATTTTTTTTAATTTCATGAATAAGGAGCATGGCGAGCAGACAAAATAGTCATCATTTTCTTATTCATATTTAGGTCGAGTGCAGGACATATGAAAATTATTTTTACATAATTGGCATTCGCGTTTCTCCAACCCTGTTTCCAGTATTTGCTCTTTAAAGTACACTATTTTTTTTTTTTTTATTATTATCAAATAAAAGTTTTTACTTGTGATAATTTGGATAACATGCCCATACCACATAAGTGATCTGTGGCTGGTGTCTTTGAAAAAAATATTTAATTCTACTCTTACTTTATTCCGTATCACCAGGCTATGATGGATCAATGGAATTTATGAACTACTACCTGTATAAACCGGTTTTACCCGGAGAATTTAATTTTTTAAATCTATAAAGTGAGACTTTTATCGACTCAAACGGTCGATCCCGTAAAAACCAATGTAAAGCGAGATCAAAACGATTTTTATAACAATAAAAGTATACCCAGAGATTGGCTGAAGTTATGCAATTTTAATATAGACAGGTGTTCGCACCTGGTATCAAAGAACCAATGACCGAAATTTGGAGAATTTAGGACAAACCGTATGAATTTCTATAAAGAACAAACATACAAACAGAATTTCATCTTTATTTATATAGATTACAAAAAATAATAATAATCATTAAAAAAAAAAAAATAATGTGACAATGCGATTGATCCATAGCCGGAAAATGTTAAAATAAGGATATTACAGTTGTATATGCATATATAACAACTTGAAATGATGACAATTGGCAATGGAACTAAAGATTTATAAAATAGATAACCCCAGAGGATGGGCCAGCAGCCCGAAACGTTGGGATAATTAAATATAATATAAAAAAATGGAAGTGACTCCTTCATTAAAGAAATCCTAGAACAAACCACTCTTACTCACTAAAGTGAAAAATAATCAACTAGTTACAAAAATAAATAAAGATTTTCTCAAAGTATGAAGAAGTAGGTTCTTATATTTTTTCCTTTATATTTTTTTTTTTAAACAGTTTTATAGATTCAAATTTTAAAGCTTCGGGAAAGAATGCGTGAGGTAAGTTATTTCACTACTAGTAGTGTAAAGGAAACATGTGTTTTCTTTACTGTTCTAGTACAGTAAAAAAAAAAAAAAAAAAAAAAAAAACACATGTTAATAAAACTCTTAAGAAGCTTACTAACATTTTTTCACTTTACTTCAAATATGTCTGAAGTTAAAGATGTGAATATTCCCAAAAATCTAATTGTTCATTTGCTTGAATAAGCTACAGAAGTTCTTCCTTCAAAATCACGACACAGATTCAAACCTGAATATAATAAACTACAGGAATGGATGAAGGAGTAATGTCATAGGAGGTAATGTTAACATATGTGTATGAGCTATCAAAAAAATACAATCCAGCAAATACATCTGAATGATTCAATATTAGTAATAATACTAATTGTACATATAATATAAATATGTAGTGTATTGTATAGTTTTGCGAGTCATCAATACCTCCTACCATATGATTTTCATTCATTATTTGTTATTCTTACACACAATTATTTTTTCGGGCAACGTTGAAAGTATTTGTATTATATATCTTTTTTTAAAAATATTTTTCTTTAATGTCATTTCTGCTTCGACACACAAAAGAAAAAAAAAAAGAAAAAGGAAAGACATAAAATATAACACAAGCATTTTCAACTTTGCCCGAAAATATTTTGTGGTTTTTGAAGTTATATGACTACACTGAATAAACAGCGAGTGTTGGTAGGAATGATTATTCGAAAAACAAAAGACAGCCCTAGGTTTATTTACCAACCTGCGGTAGCCTGGTTTTCTAAATTGAAATTTTGGAATTGTTGTTCTACCGACTTGAGCCCTCCGGTGATATCATAATAAAAATATGTATACGAGAGTGATACAGAGCTAAATTGTTCCGTGTAAAATATTCCACATTAATAAATGGGATATTCAACAACGAGTGTCAACAATTAGCAACGAATTTCCAACAAGGTTATATACTCAAAATTTAAATGGCAAACAAGCCTTCGCCGGTTCGATATTTTATATTTTACCTATTTTCCTGTCTGTGGTGATAACGAGTATCTGAATAAATACGTATACTAATTTTCAATGTTTATATATTTCAAGCATTTTCCAGAAATGATATTAAATAGGTCAGTCTTCCTGTAGTGTATATGATGCAAAGTTCTATTGTTTATTCATTTGTTTAACTAAGACACCTAAGTGTAGTTGGTCAATTTCCCACTATTTTTGTTACATAAGCAAATGACAGGTTAAAAGCAATTATGAAATATCGTTTCGTCGCAGGTAATCTCTTGATTAATTCCCTATTTCAACGCCAGGAGCGATAAGAATAGAACAAGAACTATTTACACGAATAAAAATTTTGATCAATCTTGGAATGAAATTATTTTTCATCACGAGTAGAGAAAGTGGCTTTTTACAGTACGAGATCTGGTTTGACCAAGCACTATAGAGGTACTTTCTGTACAACTGATGTAAATTATTTTACATTATACTAAAAAATAAAATAAAATATAAGAATTTTAGTTTGAGTAACATTTAACAAGAAGTGTAAGATTGACAAATAATGAATGAAAATCATATGGTAGGAGGTATTGATGACTCGTAAAAAATCTACATATTTATATTTTTATCGCCTTTCGTAGCTTGGTATAAATTAGTTTCCAAAACAAAACAAAATACACTCATCTATTTTTGCACACTCGCAATAGGATGTGAAAATTAACTGACAACATCGTGACGGATTTTCGTTGATAAACCTTTTTTTTTATTTTTTTGGCATTTGTTTCTAGGATTTCATAGTTTTTTAATGACTCAGATAGACTGATGATTTCATGAAACCGGCATAATTTTTTTCATTTTCATCTATTCTTTGTTCCTAAAAATAAAAGATATAAAAAAATTGCCATTTGCTTTTAATTCTTGTACTCAATGCCGAAGAATCTCGTTTTACTATACCTTTGGAGTTTTTCGTAATGTATTCTAATGAAACTGGATCAATATATCATTATAAATTTCATTTGCACCTCAGGACTCTCTCCGAATAAGAAAATTATCGGCTCTCGACAATGAGAGATTTACACCATAATTAGCAGGTATTAGCAATTGATAATGAATAATTTATTTCAATATAGTGTGGACTATATTCTGTTAAAATAGCTAGGTGTAGATCGGTGCAGATTTTTAGTAATTCCATTTTTTATAATAAAAAAAAGGCTTACCGACTATTGAAAATAAAGGAGGATACTCTGTATTATATCCACATTTAAATAACAAAGAACTTATATAAACTTAATTTCTGAATCGTCTTCTATTGCCTAGTATAATTAATTGTTTTTCAAAAAAACACAATCCACTCTTTTATTTATTTTGCAATATAATATGGAAATAAACTGACTGAGCATTATGAGGGAACTACCGTGTTCAACCCCCCATTATTCTGTTAATATTTGCTTCAACCGATTAATAATTTGGAAATGACCTAGCTAGATTGTTGTTTTCAAGAGACCGACATGATTTTTTCATTTAGTTGATGTTAACTATTAGCGATTCGTCCCAGTGTGGTGCGGTGGAAATGGAAAACGTTCGAAGGGTAGGCCTAAAAGGAGGTGGGAGGATTGCTTTCAGACAGATATATCGAAATTTGGTTTAGACGGCGGTCATTGGTTGGAGGTGCGCAGGGATCGAATGGTGGTGTCGGCATCGCACCTTCGGGTTCACGAAGCCTTTATTATTAATAGCTTTTATATTTTCTATGTTTAATATTCGCACAGAGTTATTCGCTAATAAAAATTGACACGACCTGCCGTGCTAAGATATAGGAATTTATCGAGCTGCTTGCTCTGGGCTGAGATTAGGGCTTCACAGCCGAGACTTCATCGCCTCAATGTTTTTTATCTTCCATTTTGATATCTGCATTATTCAGCAGCTGTTTTATTGTTCACGGGTCCCTCAGAGCTCGAGGAGGTGTCGTGCCGTCGCAATCCGTGACCGCAATACCCACCATCGTAAAAATAAATATATATATATTTATATATATATATTTATTTTTACGATTTATACAGCGCCGATTCCTGTGCGAGCTATACTATTAACCGTATCATGCATCGTGTACTGAACTTAGAGCTAATTTCTTTTTATCAGAAGAAATATAAAGTTCAGTTGCAAGATAGTAATAAGATTGCTGCGAATTATTGTGAATAATATTTTAAGATAATGAAGTTTTTCCCCCGATACCCTTTCCTGGCCGTTTGTAGCATACGAAGAGTTACTCCACAAGTTTAACCCAACCTATTCTAACCTTGGTGGGAAGGTCGAGATTTTTTCTAATCACTTGGTACTATATTTTTCTTTGTCAAGCTGTCAAGTTTCATAAAGTATTACACTAAACATATTATATTTTGAATTTAAAACATGATTTTTTAGGTGTTTAGGGATGTGGTTCAGTGATTTTCGAATAAATTGGAGACAGTCAACTTTACGGTGTTTTCCTTCTCGGGCCGACTGTGCGCCGCGAAATGATTCACATAAATGATAATAATTACCTAACAGGCAAAAAAGACCAATAAAATCAGAGCAATCTATTCTCTGATACATCCCGATCCTAGATCAATCGCTCATCTTAATCCAGGATTAAGCCCTTTTCTATAATCATGCTTAAAATGATTTATTTCTATTCTTATTTTCTTTTTAATTTGATTGTAAGATATTAATATTATAATTGATAATAAATTAGAAAAAGTATCTTCCTTTTCCACCATAAATATTTATTTACAGAATAACATTTTGACGTTTATTTTATTATTATTTATTATTTATTTTCTATGAAGGATTTTCGCTTATATAATGGTTTTTATTGGACGGTTATTACTATACAGTGGTTCGTCTATATATGCACATAATGGCTGTAAAACATCGAGCAATAACATGTGCCGTAATAAGCTAAAAATATTTTTGCAAAAAAACCAGTAATCTTACAATAACAAAAATTATAATTTCAACTAAAACCAAATTTTTAGTATAGAAGAAATCAATCGTTTTTTATTTGTTTACTTTTAAAGAATAAAAACCACTAGAAATTAACTCCAGGAATGAACACTGGATTTTGAGTTTTTTTTCATCGCTTGCTTACAGTTTCGCGCTCCAACACGCTTGGCTATCCCGGCCCAAGATAATGAGGCATGCGTAATTAGTTTTATTACTTATTATAAATATATTATTAGAAGTAGTGAACCAATAAAAAAGTGTACTCCTTCTTGTGAATGCTTTCGGATAACTGGGGGCATACGAGATATTGATGAGACATTGATTGATATGACCCTCCAGTATTTTTTTTTCTCTTATTGCCCGAATTTTCTGTTCTATCTGCCTGAAAAGATCTTGGTATCTTAGATTTTAATGAAATTTGGTATATAGGGTATCTTCCTGTAGTCTAAAAAAAATATCAAATTTCAGCTTAATATCTCAAACCGTTTGTACAAAATACTACAATGTTACAATCCTATGAAAAAAGACAAGTATTCTGTAAAAGATAAAAAATACTAAAAAGTATGTAAAAAAAGATGTGTCAAATCACAATATCCAGAACTAGACAAAGATTTGTGACAAGTGTAGGAAAGAAATTAGTTTGGTAAAATAGGCTATAGTTTAAGAAGCTCAATAGCTAATAGTTTTCTTCCATCCACAAGCAAAACTCACATTTTTCAATAATTATTTTAAGCATGAACCCATTGCTGTCCCATCATAATTTTTATAAACTTACTAATGCAAACCTTATTAACTCTACTGAATGTTCTAAGATTTTTAAAAAGTACGCTTGTTGATTAATTCAACTTATATAAGGAAGGTTCAGTCTTATATTCAGCTTTAAAATGACATCGATTTCAACTCTCTATCTTGTCTAGAAGAGCTGAAATTTTAATTTACAAGCGATGCGACAGGTAAAAATTGTGCGTTTTTCAATGAGTTTACATTGCTGTGTTTTGAAAACCGTTTTAGGTATTAAGCTCAAATTTGGCAATTTTTTTTAGTCAACAGGAAGGTATCCTACGTATTAAATTTCATTAAAATATGAGATAGTGAGAAAAAAAGTGTGTTCATGTGAGATGGAATGACCCTGAGAATGTTCGTTTTTATTTTTGTAAGGCATTTTTTTTTTTTAAATTAAATTAAGTTTTGCAGGTATGCTTCAGGTACCGCATATTTGCTAATTGTCAAGAACAGACAATCATTGACAAGAAATATTAAATAAAAATAAACTTATGTACTTATTTCTATAATTATATAATATAATTCCTTAGATATAGAGATAGATTTAAGGCTAGGGAAGAGCGTGCTAATCCCAGGTTGCCCGCACTGGGCTCGCGTGACGGGGAAGCACTGCTCTATTGCGGACAACCCCTTTCTTAGTAGCTTCTTCCTCATTCCAATCTTATATCTTATTAAACATTAATATACTATCTTAATATTATATTTATATTGAAATTGCTAAATAAAAATATTTTAACACCAATATGGGTTCAAATAATTTTATTGACGAAAAATTATTGTAACGTTAAATAAAAAAACAAACATATGATTTGAAATCCCAGACCGTTTGTTGAAACAAACTGAGCGGTTGGAGCGAACTGTTTGGTTCCAGAATGTTCAAGCTCCATCTAAGTCGTTCGTTAAATAAGGAGCGAGTGACTGGGCCGATTAGTCTCAATCTTAGTCTGGGTCTTGACTGTGAAGCTTAAGTCAGATGGCTTGGGCATGGGCGGATCCAGCCGGTTATAAAGGGGGGCCTGTAGCCCACAGACCTTCATTTGGATCTGCTAAATAGCTTTTTTACCTTTGTGTTCCTTTCCCACAACTAAAATTCTACTTGTTCTGCATATTATTTGTTCTTTAACTTGCTTCCTTAAGCCAAATTCTATCTTAGACGAAAAATTTTCCGAAGGGAGTGGCTGCAGCCCCACAGCCCCCCCCCCCCCCTCCTGGATCCGCTAACGGGTTTGTGTGTTATAACGTTATCATTTTTGTAACCTGCTCGAATATTTATGTTGTGATAATTCGTTTGGCATTGTTATTGTTATGTTTTCTTTTAATAAATATTTGTTAACCCACAGAAGTGTTACATTATTATACAAAAGTCAAAAAAACGATTAAAATTGGAATTAGTTACAAAACTACTTACTTCTACTTTTATAGGCTTTCCATCGCGGGTTGCCTTTTTACACCAGGGCCGGGCTCGATACGGGTACGAAGTATACGTAGAATCGTCCAATGGCCTTAGTGGCATAAAGCGGCTGTAAAAAAAAAAAAAAAATAATAAAATAAATTAATTGTATTATTGTAAAACAATAGGTGGGAATGAATTTAATAATTATATATTAAATAATTTATTTGTAATAAGAATCATTTATAAAAGGAATAAAATTCCTTCTCGTTTGTTAGGACATGGGTTTAAAGCAGCGGGATTTTCAAACCCTGTAAGGAATACAGGGTTTGAAAATCCCCTTGTTAGTGAATATTGTACAATCCGAGATAACAAGCATTCCTTGATTTTATTTTATTTTAGAAATATTTATTTTTTATGTTAGTTCAAAAATAAATTTACTGTCGAATATCTTGTGTGATTGAGAAAAATGATGAAGCCAATGGATCATATGAGGAGCTGCCTCCCAAAGGATTGAAGGATTCCCCAGAGACCAATCAGGACGTAGCAAGGGCTGTAGACGACCAATCATCTTTGAGCTACAACTTCCTCTTTCTCTACTTAATGCTTATGTAAGAACATACGCTCAATATTTTCAACATCATATCTCAAAAAACCGGCATCAAGATCGCTTTTTTATATCAATCCAAGCACCAACACTGAAATTTTTAAATTGGAAGGCGCAAATCAAAATGGATTGTTCACAATTTAAAAATTATGTTTATTGTACATCCTCCAAACGACAAAAAGAAAGTAATTAGCTTAAAATATCCGCTGCACAGTAAAATTTTCAATCGACTGGTTTTTATATCTGTTCAGAAAACTTTATATTTGAATTTTTAAATTCACACTCCTTAAGATTTAGGTTTTTGAATTATGACGTTGTTGAATTATACACCCAACTCATTTGTGTGATTATCGAGAATAGTATTCAGCTGGTAAAATGTTCCTCTATTCAACTAACTTCTAAACCAAAAATAAAAATAAAATAATAAAAAGAAAATAGTGACTTACAGGAAAGCACACTTATAATAATTTACTTTTTTTTTTTTTTAATTTCAAGATAATGCCCCTTCTCATTTATGTGTTTGTTTGTTTAATATGCTCTTATTTTACTAAGGCTAATCGGATGATGCTACAGTGGGAGTACTAACTTTGGCCTACCCAGGTATAATTAGGATTGGGATCTTAAACGAGTAGAGGCTCGGGGCCTCCGTTTACGTGCTATCCGAGGAACGGCGTAGCCAAGGATTTTTAATTCCTTCAACAAATCCTAATATGGGACGCGAACCACTACACCACAGTTGAACCCCTTACTTATATGTATTTTTAGAATTTTTTTTATTAGAATATATTTTATGATTTAACTTCTGTGATTGTATTACATAGGGAATGGGAAAGGAAAGAAAGGTGTGTATCTGAGAGACTTTAACTTGTAGAGTGAAATGTTTTAGTATTTTTTTTTTTTAAATGTTTGAAAATTTATTTTGGTCTAATTAAATATTCTTCTAATAGAGCTGAGAGATGGTCAACTGTTAATCTTTACGATATGTTAAATGATGATCAGGATTTTCAATTTGAAAAATTTTTAGTTTCGAAAGCCAACGTTTCGATGCATCATGTGGATCTTCATCAGGGCTAAAAGAAAACAAATATATAAGTATCTATGCTAGAGAATGAAAATAAATGAATATTTCACAGAACTGATAATAATACAAAAGACGGTAAGCATTATACATGAATATTTAAATAAGTAGCTGATTAGCAAGATAAAATAGAATCTGATATTCACCCTCTGAGTCAAGGTAGATAAAAAGACTGAAGGTAAAATAAGGTAAGAGGTAGTATTCTTCTAATAATAAGATTTCCGCGTATTTATTCTCTTAACACTGATTTAGGTCGGAAAAACGTACTATGTAACCTATTTCGAACTGTGCACGCACGTTTTCTTCAGTTCTTTAAATTAAGATTCATTGAAACCTGAATCATTTCTTAGCGACATACGCATTAAATTTACACACTATTAAGCAGGCACGTTAATTACTGACATAAACCATTCATATCAAAGGCGGATTATCATTTAGCGGTAGTAAGAGTTAGGGTAGCTATACACGCACTAAACAAGCAGAGCAGGCGACGCAATCCGAGATTAGACCGACCAACAATCGGGAGGCAAAAAATTAATTATGAATCGGAACTTGGTCGGGTTTTTGCCTCGCAACTAATCCGGACCTCAGTTCTGTTTTTGGTCGCCCCCCCCCCCTCCATTCCCGCTATGTTAGTCCACAAATCACCCCGGAAGAGGCAAAACAAAGGTGAGGGTGCACTCATGCTTTTTAACAGAGAGGGAGAGAGGAGGAAGCTAATGAAGAGAGTAGCAGCTGAGATTTATATCCACTCTCTCTCCACTCGTAATTTTTACCCCCATCAGGCCTTGCACCACCCCCACCCCCAAGCACAATGGTGTGGCCCCTTAATGCGTAAACTTTTCGTTAATACGGCCACTTGGGAGCAAACGGGAGAAATCTGATTTGTGGGAGCATTAGGATTCATCCGGGACCGGTTCATATCTCAAATTATTTTTCAATTAACAGGACTGTTACCCGCAGCTCTGAATTTCAAAGGCCCCTTTAAAAGGGTTGCGGACCCCATTTTCATGGGGTGGAACGGGGTTGTTCCCGAAAATGAAGAAGGGTTATAATAACCTCCAGCAAAAGGGGGGAGTAACAAGTCGTACTCTAGCAGGGTAATCAGAAATAAAAAGTTTAACGTATTTTTTTTTTTCTCTTTCATTAAGGACTAATAGAATAGTGATAATTTATAAAGCCGTGTAATGTCGTATATAAAAGTCCAAAGGCCCTATCTTGGTTATCCCGAAACTCGAAAAGTAGCACTTGGATAAATCTGAAACTTTGTTGGCAACCTACAATATTGAAGGTCGTGGGTAGCCATAGTATTTTTAAAAAACCCTTGACTATGCCCTCCCTTGGATAGGACGTAAAATGGAGGACCCGAGCCTGTACTATGCCAGGTACTCGTTAAGATCCGTATCCTAATTATACCTGGATAGGCAGAATTTAGGACTGTAGCCATAAACGGCCGATTAGCCATAAAGTGACGTTAAACCAACATCAACAACAACAAATATACTTGCTTTTAATTAAAAATACATAGGCTTTAAAACTTACTCTCTTTTATAAGCAAATATTTAAGAAATAAGCAAATATGCGGAATGATAGGAAAAAAATGAATAAAATACATCAGAAAATTAAAAACATTGAGCCCAGAGAAATTAAAATACAGTTAAACAAACTAACATATGAAGTAAAAGCCAGTTAAGGTATCAAGTAAATAGGTAAAAAGATACGTTTGAGGAAATATAATGCAACATACTTCTCATCTAAGCAATGTAAAAAAAAAAAAAAAGAGGCCATTTAACTAGAACCCAACATCGCAAAGACTTGGGATTTTACACCTTTTTTCGTCCTGTAAAAATCCTTCGCAGAGCCTAGGACTTTATCCCCTTTTAAAAAAATCCTAGGGCCGCCGCGGGACGTGAACACATAGTATTATAGGCTGCTATGCTAATCACTGCACTGCAGGTGACCCCGAACAATCGTTTTTTATTTATGAAAAGGAAATGCTTGGGGGTGCTGTCAAAATAAATGGCAAGAAAATTTAAGAATCACATTTCATTTCTTTCCAAATATTTCATTTTTGCCAAAGTTTCGACCCAAAGTTTAGGTAATCTCCATGGCTCATTCAACAGCCCTCAGCAAAGAGAGCTCATTAAAGAGCCATGATGGTGACCTAAAATTTGGGTCGAAAGTACGGCAAAAAATAAATATGTGATCCTTACACACTGTAGCATCGTTCGATTAGCCCTGGTGACATCAAGTAACGTTAAACAAACAAACGAACAAACAAACAGGGAATAACCTCTTTAATAGAGGTTTTATGTGCCATATGGTTTAATTTATTTTTAAAAAAAGAATGATTAACTGTTTAAAGTTTTTTGATAATAAAAAGTAACTGGCAATCTTAATGTAGAGAAGACCCTATTTCAGAAAAATTATGTAAATAATTAGCTGTGCAATGTTTTTTTGAGTTGCTTAAAACGCTGATGTCAATACAAATTGATGTTATATAACGGATAGCTAATTATAATGGAAATTCACACACATCAATTATGTATATAATTGGCACTAATTAAAAGCTAAAAATATGTTTATATATTAAAAAAAAGAAGAAAATTTCATCAATAGCTCGGTCATCTTTTGTTCAATACAAGCAATTATTAAAAAAAAAAAAAGTGTTAAGATAAAAAAAAAAAAAAGAGAGAGATAGAGGGAGAATAATGAATATTAAAAATTAAAATAAGAAAAAAAAATATAGTAATGATTAAAACGCCAACCGTGTGCCGAATGCCCTACTTCTTTGAACAAAGACTGCAAGCCATTGTTCTGTCAAGGTGTTGATTAAAAAAAAACAAAAAAGAAAAGAAAAAGAACAAAAGTGGCAGGAGGAATAAGAATAAAAGAGAGTGTAGAATAAAAATGAATAATAGAAAGGAATAAAATGGCATTGATTTGGGTTGAGGGAGATGAAGGTACTAGCGTTGAACATTCATTTCGAGTGCGGCCCGGGCCAACGTGTGATCAATCATGGAGTCATTACTCACGTCCCTTTGATCTCATTTTTCTTTTCGCTTTTTGTTTTAATCGTTTCTTCTTCATGAGTGATTTGTTTTTTGTTTTTTATTGTATACATTACCTTGATTACCATTCTTCTCAGCCTGTTTTATATATTTATATCTGTTACTTTTTGATATATGACGATTTTTTTTTTTTAATGTAGGTTAATGAAGGTTCCAACATATGTACCGGTATAATCTAATCAAGCATGTACCAACTAATTTCTGTTGCCATTTACGTAGCTAACTAATATTATATATATTTTTGGTTTTCACCCTTACTATACACTATCACGTGTACATTATACATTCAAAAGTAATTTCACATATTTTCTACTACTTTTCAATATTAAATAAAATATTTTGATGGTGGAAGATAGTTGACAGTAGATGTGATGATGTGGAAATGGAGTCCTATGCAGGTATTTTGTCCTATCCAGGAATTTTGCCTATCCAGGTATAATTAGGATAGGGATCTTTAACGAGTACCTGACATCGTACAGGCTCGGGACCTCCATTTTACGTCCTATCCGAGGGACGGCATAGTCAAGGGTTTTTTATTACCCCTTTTATTAATTTTAATGGGAGTAAACAATCCTAGGGCCGCCGCTGGGCGCGAACCTGCGACCTTTAGTATTGTAGGTCGCCATGCTAACCAGGTGACCCCAAAATTATTCCCTGTGTAAAATGGATACAGAGATGAATTTACTTGAATTAATTTTTTGTATTACATTTTTTTCAAATGAGAAATAGAAAAGGGTATGACGCAAGGAGAGATCTCTTAGTTTTTATGGAGACAGGGGCACACTGACAAAAATTTATTTCATCAAACATTTGATGACAAGGCTGCTTTTTTTCCAGATTAGCTTGGTAAATATATTTTTTTCCGTTGTTTTTGTATTGATTTAAAATAAATATATCATTAACCTGTATTCTAGTTTATCTGGTCATGCTTATTAATTATGAAGTTATTAAAGCTATTACTTTTAAAGTAATCATTTTTTTATAACAAGTAACAGTTTATAAAGTAACTGACAGTATTAATGTAGAAAAGACCCCAGAAATCTTCTGAAGTGGTCTTATAAAAGAACTTGAAATTTCAAAAAATTTAGCGCCGCGTGGACAACAATTTTAGTTTAATGACGTAAAAAAAAAATCATAAAAATAAAAAAAAGGAGATATTCTTTCCTAATAATGATCAAGTCTACTTAATATAAATATTTATTTTATGTTCAAGAACCGTCTTGTACGATGAATAATAAGGATTCTTTATTATCTTTATAATATCAATTTATGAAGATATTAATAAGCTACATTTTTCAAGCTAATTAAAAATAATTTTCAATATAACAAATCTATTTTCTGGAAATTGCCGAAATTAATCAAATTCTACCTCTCTCTATCTCTTTCCCCAGACACGAGAAGGGAGATAATTTTTTCCCTAAGGGCTTTCCTTTCCCAGAGGAATTATCGAAAAGGGTTGCGGACGGCCTCTCTCTAAGCCCCATAAAAAAGGGGGGAATTCGGCGCCCCCCCTTCTAAAACTCTCCCCACCCATTTTGACACCTGGCCTTTTAAGCGTAGTGGCATTAATTTCTTCACAGTTAATTACCATCTCTATAAATCTAATTCCCAATTCTTCGGGGTCTTCTTTTTTTTTTTTAATTTTTTTTTTCTTTAGCATTATACCCTTGTGCATTGCTAATTATAATGAAATTTCATCAGTAGGATTTATGAGCTAAATTATTCATAATTTTGCTTAATTATTGTCAGGGACCTAATGTATAACTTTTCAATTCTTAAATATTATTCATATTCCGTTTTATTCTCGTGATTATTTTACGTTGTATTTATCATGAATAAAAGATTTTAAAGAAAGTAATATGCAGCAGGAATTTGTGATACTAGTGTAATACTAGTTTGTAATTCACCTCCTTTTCAGAAAAAATTAAACGTATTGATAATGGAGATTTTTTCTTCATCAGAAGATAGCGTTGGGTGTATCAGCCATATTTGTTCGCTCAGCGTCACGTTATGTATAAATGGCTGTTCGTAGAGTGTAAAGGCACCTTAAAACATTAACAAGAGTTTTCCTAGCTCCAACGAATCAGCGATATGTTCTGATTTCAACTGAGAGATAATAATCGTTAGAATAACTGTACGTCTTCTACTTCTCTGTATTTAAGAGACGTCCAACAGCGTGCTACAGACGCTTAAGAAAACATTATGTAGTAAAATATCCAACTAAATAATTCAGATAAAAAATACTCCTTAATGGTAAGTAAATATTCCTTTCCCCTTCGTTTCCTCCTTTCAGGAACTAATGATTAATTAATTATCAAGCCGGAAACCTCTGGGGGAACGATTGTCTCTTTGCCGTTCCAGGAGCCGGTCGAACAGACTCCACTGAAGACTGGCTCAAAGCTTTGTGCTGGAGTCTCTTGGGCTCGCGCTGCCGTCTCCTTTTCCTCTTGATTACCCCCTTCTCGAGTGTTGGAACGGTACGTCGCCTCTTCCCCAGTTCCCCTGCCTACTCCTTTAGTCCCTAATCATCCCTCTGATCCTTGTCCTTCGTCTGGAAAATTGTTGTCGCTGGAGGTTCATGACCACTGGAGTGAAGGGCTGAGGAGGTGTGCGTCACTAATACCTGATACTGTTAATTATTTCCAGACTATAAACGGTACAGATCGATGTATTAACTAAATAAATAAGTAAAATGTTTATTTTAAAAACCATTATGCTTTCGAGTATAAACATAGGCGTACAATGGAAGGATTCGAAATCGGCATGATGCTAAATTTTTAAGGGCACTGTGATTTCATTAGGAATCTTTAGTTCGCCGATAATTCAGTCTGCTTTTAGAAATATTACTATTAAGAGAAGTATTTTGTAGCACAAATATACCAAGTATTGACTTTAAATATCATCTATACGTAATATTATTCATTAAAAGGTTTGGAATATTTGTTAATGCTTTTTTTTTTTTTTTGTTTAATGGATATTTCGAATAAAAATCTAATTCAAACGCACCATAATGAATTTTAAAATAATTTTATAAATTTTCAGCTACAGAACATTTCTATTTCCGTAATGCATTAAGAATTTCGGCTTACAAAAAATATGTACAAATAAAAACAGAATTATTGGAGCTAGATGAGTTTAATTTCAAAATCAGAATTCAGACTAGTTGTATGTTAACATTTTGAGGTGAAAAGTTTTAATTAAATTCTTGAAGTAATAAGTAAAACACTTATTTAAATATATTCCCAAGAATAATATACCCATAGTTTAGACTCACCCTTAGATTTTTTAACATAAATAAGTAACAACATTTTATTTATTGGACAACGTAACAACTATAATTTTATTTTTAATTTATTTATAACTAGCTTTAATGTCCCGGTTTCACCCACGGAATTTTGAAAACAATGAGAAAAGCCGTGGGTCCAGAAAAGTTCGTTAGGACAGAAATGAGATTTCTTTTTACTCCAACGGTTGATTTCGTAAAAATCTAATGTAAAGCGAGATCATAACGATTTTTAACACAATAAAGAATATACTCAGAGATTGGCTGTTATGCAATTTTAATATGGACTGGTGTTCGCACTTGGTATGAAAGAACCACTAAGCGAAATTCGGAGAATTTAGGAGAAACGGTATGTATTTCTGTAAATAAAAAACAAAAAAACAAACTAACAGAATTTCATCTTTATTTATATAGATTGTATTTCGAAACAATCATATAATTTTTGAAATGTTATCGCTTGAGTTACAATTATTTTTTTCAACATGAAGATTGTGAATTAAATACAAGTGAGTCTAAACTTTTGACTGGTACTGTATGTATAAAATATTATGTAATTATAGACTATATATTTATTATAAACGAAGATTTTGAATTTTTAATAGATAGATTGGTGAATGTCAATCTTCCAATAATATCTTTTATTTAAACATTACATATTAAAATAGTATAACGCAAACGTTTCAGACAATTTCGTCCATCTTCAAGGCGATATTCTCCTCTTTCATATTTTCTTCTTATTTTTGGTGGCATTGTAAATTATCTCATATTCTATATTTCTTTCACTTGTCTATTATACTGTAATAGGTCACATTTTTTAAGGATTATTTTTCACTTTTTTTAAACATTAAAATTATTACCACATACATAGACCTACTTGTCCGTGCCACATCCATCAAATATGTAATGTTTAAATAAAAGGTATTATTGGAATATTGACATTCAACAATATATCTATTTAAATACAGTATTCTTCCATTCCTACTATAAAGGGGAATTTGATTTTTGCTTTGGCTTTCTATGAAAACTAGCGGTTTTTAGACAAAGGGAATATAGAAGGAAGAAAAGAAACGACAGATAAAACTGAGGGTCAGAGGGAAAAGAAACTGGACAAAGAAAGACTATGCATGTATGCACCAGCTTGCATCGCAACAGACATAGCAGGGGAGGGTGCATGAATTTAAAAGGTCATGCGAGTAGCAGAAAGGCGGGCAAAACTCGAAATAAGAAGCCTCAAAAAGGAAGATGAATTGTGTATGCATGCAGGACCGCTCCGATAACAAGGTAGCTCTGTTTATAAAACTGCATTTCATGGTAAAAATGTTGGGGGGGGGGACTTTATTAACAAACTGAGAATAAATAAAATAATAAATAAATATTGAATGTATACAAACTTTATACCGTTATTCTATGAAACCTGATTTCAAATTATTTTTACCAACGAGCAGACTCAGTACCTATAATTATATCCTAATATTTTTGAAACAGTCAAATCAAAATTCACTCATAAAGATATAAATGTTTCAGCTAATCTTAAAACCAACGGGATTTAAAATCGAACTTTAACCCAAATTAAAAATTGTTTGGTAAAGAATTTAGTAAAGGGTTGAAATATTTATTTTTAGATCTCATATTTGACTATAGTATTCATTGGACTATTCATTTAGCACTTACTGGATTATTATTTCAGCAGAGGTTAGATTAAATATAAATAACACACATGTAAAAGGAACTAATCAAAAATATAATTGCAATAGGGTTAAGTGCAATCACAATAGAAAGTTGGCAAAAAAATGTAGGTACCAAATTAATCTTTTGCCATAATACATATTAATTAAATTCAGTATATAAGACATGATGTAGGTATGTTGTATGTTTTTGTCTTAATTTTTGTAACGCCACTTTATCCTAAGGCTAATAGGACGATGCTACAGTGGGAGTCCTAAATTTTGCCTATCCAGGTATAATTAGGATAGGGATTTTTAACCAGTATCTGACATCGTACAGGATCGGGACTTCAATTTTACGTCCTATCAGAGGGACGGCATGGCTAAGGATTTTTTACTCCCATTAAAAAATCCTATGGCCACTGCTGGGCGCGAACCTGCCACCTTTAGTATTATCGGTTGCTATGCTAACCTCTATATCACAGGTGACCCCCTATAACACATGATGATATGAGATTAGATATCATCGGTAGGTTCTAGATGAACAGATTATCAAAATGTATTTTGCTAAAACAAATAGTTTCGATGTTTTCTCCACACATGAAAAGGCGATACATTATTGCCCACGGGAAAAACACGGATTTTCCTAGTCCAAGGTGGGAAAAATAGATTTGGCTACTGGATACATACCCACCAACCTATAATATCGAAAGAAAATGAATTGTTGTGTCAATAAATCAACTTACACTGCCATCTGTTGAAAATTTATAGAACTCCCAAATAATCACACTCAGTTGTAGTACAATACGCATTTAATTTGCAATAAAATACATAATAAGCCAAATTACATCAAAATTGGTTGAGTACTTTTTAAGTTTACCTCCGATAAACATCGGTACACGAGATTTTTATATATATAAAGATAATTTGAGCGATATGATCACATATTTTATTTTCTTATCGACAATTCCCTTCGCATTACTCTACTATTACCTACTAAAGGTACTACTATTACTAGTAAAGGAGGTGAGGACAGATAGTAGCTGAAAAAGAAGAAATACGATCCCACCTAGAAATGTAAAAGTCGTTAAACACCTGGCGCTACGGCAATTAGAGATTCACTTTACGACCCGAGGCAAACGAACGGTAACCGTCCTAAATTAGTGGCCCCACAACCCAGCGCTTGCTACAATAGCAATTCGTTTGATCAACGGCTTGTAGGGAATGGTTCAGCCGGTTGTATTGCTGGGCTTGTCCTCGAAGCTCTGTTAACAACTGTCTACTACTCAAAGATACCTACCTATATAGGCTATCCTGGACTAAATCATCTTTAACACGGGTTCATACCCTTACTATAACTTACTATCACAACTAAACTTTACAATATACTATACTATAATATCTTTGACGTGAGAGCAGAGAGACGAATGAAATGGGCGTGTAACATTGCGAAACTTAGTGAATAAATTCCGAAAAGATTAATCAGCGCGGTGCCGAATGGGAAACGTCCGTGGGGTAGGACGAGGCGGAGGTGGGAGGATTGCGTTAATATGGATCTTTCGAGGTTGAGTCTAGATGGCGGTCGGTGGATAAAGGCGTTCAAAGGAGATGTGTCGGCATCGAATCTTTGGGTTCCTTAAGCCTTAATTACGAATATTATAATTACACTTTTTTTGACACTATTTCATATCTTTAAACTATCATACCATCTTAAACTTTAACTACTTACCATAGATTAAATGATGGTCAGGATTTCCAGTTTGAAAAAAATTTTATTTTCGAAAGCCAACGTTTCGATCCAACTTGTGGATCTTCATCAGGGCTAAAAGAAAACAAATATATGAGAAGAGAGAAGAAAGATTATTTTTATTACTTAAGAATTTACAAAATGAATGAAGATTTTATATATGATTCGGATTATGCATCCATACAATCAACAAGTTTATTTACATGACATTATTATGGTTTAACAATAATCATTATATATTATAAAGCAAAGTGTACAATGTGCGTGCCGAAAAGGCTCAAAAACGACTCCACGTAGGATTAAGGAAGTTATGTCTTCGTTTAGCCATATGACCACTTACGGAGAAGAAGGTTTCCAAGGTTCTGTTAAGAGTGTAAAATTGAAGAGAAAAGGACTGGAATTTTAAGCCTCTCGCACCATTTAATTAGCCTCTCTGAGATTGAGATACGAGTTTATGAATGAAAAATTTAGTTCGAGCTCCAGGCTACCAGGAAGCGCTAGGGTGCGTTTCTCTCAATGTTTATTGTCCATTCATATAGTATGCAATCGTTCTATATTTCTTCAGCTGTTCTTTTTAAATGACTAAAAAATTAAGAAAAAATAATTAGTTTGCGTTCCAAAATAAAATAAGTACTTTACATCTCAGCAATCAATTAGAAAACCAACTAGATTCCTTAAAAAATTAGTTTTCTCATAAGAAGGTGCTAATTTTGTTCTATATTTCCTTTAATTTTAAAGTTTTTCTGTTATTAAAACTACCACACAACTACCGGAGCGAAGCCGGGCACCCTAGCTAGTAAATATATAACGATTACTTGTATGAGAACAGTACGAAAAATTAAATAAAAAAAATCTACATAAAAGATACAAATTTATGAGTATCTATGCTAGAGGATGACAATAATATTTTACAGAACTGATAATAATATAAAAGTTAGTAAGCATAATACATGAATATTTAAATAAGTAGCGGGTTAGCAAGATAATATAGAATCTGATTGGCTTTCGAAAATAAAAAAAAATTTCAAACTGAAAATCCTGACCATCATCGTAAAGATTAACAGTTGACTATCTCTCACCTCTTTAATTACTTAATAATTTTTTATTAATTAACCATAAACATAGCATCTTTAACATTATCATTGATATCCAATTCTTCAGAATTTTTTTTTTATTGTATTTTTTACTACGAGTATCTGTATATACCGGTTTCACGCGGAGAATTTCATTTTTTAAAACTATAAAGTGAGACTTTTATCGACTCAAACGGTCGATTTCGTTAAAACCAATGTATTTAAGATTAAAACTATTTGTATAACAATAAAGAATATACCCAGAGATTGGCTGAAGTTATGCAATTTTAATACAGACAGGTGTTCGCACCTGGTATCAAAGAACCACTGATCCAAATTAGGAAAATTTAGGTCAAACGGTATGCATTTTTATTAAGACAAACAAATAAACAAAAAGAATAGCATCTTTATTTATATAGATTGAGCCTCGTATGATTATTTTTTATTTAAATAATTCTCTTTTTGATTAATTCCTTTTTAGTGATTACCTAGAACCTTCCTGACAGTTTCATTTTAGGCAGAATGTACGGAAGAAAAGCAATGGACGGAAGAGTCAGTCTTGTTCTGTAGCAATTTTTTAATATTTTTTTTTCTTCATGTTACAATATTTTTATTAATTGTTAAAATAATTCAATTCATCATGCTCAAAATAACTAAAATAAATACAGAAAACCATAAATACTGTAAATAGTATTATGAAAGAGGTAAATTTAAATTAAAAAAAAACATGCAAAGGTTTTATTTATTTTGTATAATATGTTGCATCATGAACTAAGGCCCTGAGGCATTCAAGGGACGGGAACCCCTCTTCCATCCTCGGAGAGAAGGCATGTTTATAAGGGGGAGGGCCTTAGGGCAGGATGGGGGGGGGGGGTTGTCAAAGGGTGGCCCCGTAATGCCCCCGTTATTAGTGACCACAGGCACGTTTAGGGGTCCCCAAAGTTAGCCCCCCTAAGCCCAACGTCCATCTACCACTATCTTTATGTAATGAAATTATCAAGAGCTCATTACTTAGTTCTGGCTACGGCTCCGACTAACTTCATTACAACTTAATGTCATGGCCGTGGAAAACTTCGTCACTAGGCATTGCAGGGGTTTATAGATTAGCGGGTACATTTTTTATACAGTTTTCAGAGAACTCGAACAAGTTACATATTCAAATTATATCTACTAAGTGTCCTTGGTTATGTGCCCTATTTTAAAATAAAACCTAAAAAAAAAAAAAAAAAAAAATTATTTTATAGAAGTTTGCCCATCATGGGTTTGTTTGTGAGATATTTCATCTATAAGGATTTTTATTTTTGTTAATTTTTATCACTTTATGTTTATTTTGTCAGATTTCATGTAATTTTTAATGTTTTTAGTACTTATGTTATATTTGATATACTGTATTTAAATTATGGAGTTTTTTTTAGCATAAAGATTAATTTATTGCTATAGAAAGTGAATGGTTACTTTTATTGATATTTAAATTATTTTCTTGTTGAGTTTTATTTTTAATTTTATACAATTATGTTAGGCTACTAGTCTATAAACATTTGGCGTTTATCTATTCCATAATTAATGGGTAACCTTGATGTTCCTTACAGCATTTAAGATGGCCGAATGGCCGGAACGTCTGCTGAAATAAAGTTTTAAAGAAAGTGTTTATACTCAGTTAATGGTCACACTGATTTTAAAATAATTGAAGAGTCTTAAGAAAAGGAGTGTAACGTAAATAATTTTTTTGGTTATGTCATTAATAAGCGCAATGCCGAATGGGAACCGTCCGAGTGTATGCCGAGACGTAGGTGGGAGGAATACGTTAAGGTAGATCTGTCGAAGTTGGTCTCGATGGCGGTCGGAAAACCCAGTGGTGCGAGGTGCGAGTTGTGTAGTCGGCATCGAACCTTCGGCTTTGTTAAGCCTTCATTATCATTATTAGGTAAATTATTTTTTTTTAAAATAGGCATTCAACAAATACATTTGCATTTTGTAATTTTTAATAATTTTATCTTTGGAGAAAAGATTGTTCATGGGTGCGATTCGAAGGCAGTTTTCTGCACGAACGTTGCAGTGCGCTAACCACTAGCGTCCTATGGCCCATATATCCAGTCGTGTCAACCTTCTCTCATTGATGATGCCAAATCCCGTCCAATATTTTAGTTAATAATCCCTCTAGCTAATAAACCCCCTCATTTTAGCTAATTAGGTGGATGGTCAACATTCAATGTTGATTTATAGTTACCAAATTTGGACTGTTGAAAAAATCCCTTTAATTGTGCATGTCGGTGATTCAAACGCGTGTCTCTACCTCAGCGTTGCATCCTGCTAAACTCTATGCTGCACATATAATTATTTATATGTGTCTTCTACTTCAATACTAATAAGAATCAAAAGTAATTATAAAGAATAGACCAAATAATTTTAGTTTAAAATGGTTCGGAAATCGTTTTGTATATTTAATTTGAAGCTTTCAATGGTGTATGAGAACCGTAATGCTACAAGTGACATGTATTTTGACATACGAATATATGAAAGGGGAAAATTACTTTTTCGTTTTCAATACATTTTCCAATTTTTCCATACACACCCAACCGATCAAAATATTTATATCAAAACACGTTTCCAAGTATCCGACTTCATACGCCTGCTGTATTAACATCTGCCAATATCATGAATTCGAGAACGATTTGTTGTGTTATTTTCATCATACAAAACAATTTATTTTTTCATATTTGCCTGTATTTGCTTTATATAATACACTGATTAAATAAATTTTTCATATTTTAGGCTGGAAATATTTGCAATAAATACTTGTTAAGGCAAAATGAGACTTATGGCACTTTTGACTTTTTAAGACGACGAAACATGCTATAACTTTACACGTCTCTGTCTGAGCATGTGGCGTTATTTTAACTGCATTTCTTATAAAATCAAAGATAAATGTTTTTTATTAAGCAATTTTCTCATATCAAAGAAAGAGGGCCAGAATTCATAAATTTCATTCATGTTCAAAGCCTTTTTGTACCTCAAATTTTATACTAGTTTACTAGTTTACATCCCAAAACTAGCGATAGCTCAGTTTTTATTCTGAAACATTATGCATTTCGAAAACAATCAAATAAATGTAAAAATTCCAGTCAGTCTAGCCTTTTGTTTCATCCACTTGATCAGTTGTTTTTATTATAACCTCGCCTGGTTATGAATTTGAAATTACTACATTTTTACTAAAATTTTATCGATTAACTATTTATTTTCTTTCATGTCCCTTTTTATTACGTTTTTACTAACATTTTAATAATTTTTTGTTCCATATATAGTTTGTCTACCTGTATTTTAACTGCTCTAGGCTTCATTATATCTTATTTTTGTTTTTCGTATCTTTTCTGTCCTCTACTTCCCCCTGGGGTGGGGGAGTAAACTATAAAATAACATTTACAACTTGATCCTTGAAAGTGCCAAAGGACTTTGTTCTTCCTGAAGAATAAAAGGACGTTTTTGTGACATTGGCCAGGACATAACTTGCTATGAAATGTGCATATTTTAAATAGAATATTCTCAGGTAGTGGATTTAGAGAGGTTGAAAATATAGTGTTACGAAAATTTTGATTTAGTTTCTATGTCATTTTGAAGTCAAAGAACTGACAGGTAATCAGTTTTTTTTTTTTTAATGTTATTGCATCAAGTCGCAAGACATATATGAGCCAATTTTTAAGAGAAGATTCAGCTTTGCCCTTGGCACTCGAGTACCTTAAATCTATAACTCTAGCAATCCCTCTCCCCTCTTATCATTGCTCACTCGGACAGGAACGAACCCTTGGGCCTTAAGATGGAGGAGTCAGGTGTTTCCAGCGGCCTTTCAATTACAGCTAATCCGCCATATGTAATCAGAAGGTAGGAAGAGCCGAGACAATATCAGATATAAGCTACGTGTTGGGAATACCATTCCTTACCTGCTCGTACCCTCCGGGGTCCACCCTCTAGGGACAGCCCTTCGTCGGATCTTGGGATTGTGTGGGGGAGCTGGCTCTTCAGCTAATATTGAATTTGCTCTTGTTTTGTCTCCCCACGTCTCTATCGGATTACCATACCTCATGCTGCCTCTTGCCCTCATTATGTTAAAAATAAGGTTTTTTCCCCGAACCAGGATTGTGTATACATATATACACATCTTTTAATGTACATATACCTATATATACTTTACTTATACCTATATATATAAATATGTATAAAAATAATATTGTTGAACATATCAATGGCCAAAAAGAATAATTAGTTAAATTTTATAATAACTGCGTGAATTATGTACATATATAGGGAGTGGTTAGGAGATTATTCATGATATAAAATATAATTAACTTTCAAGAATTGTGTTTTCAGGTACGTTGAAGAAAAAAAACCAGTAATTGTTCCAAATGTATTATCAATGCCTTTGTAATATTTTAGTTTAATAATTTTAAATTATATCCGTGAGCCCACTAGTCCCTCTTTTTTTTTTTTTTTAACTCAACTATTTCTTTGGATATAAAATGTCACAGAAAAAATTCATTTCACGTTTACATTAATCTTGAGTGTTTTTCTGACCACTACTCATTTTTTCAGATGTTTTATTTTATAATTTAGGTGCAAAACATGGTGGAAAAATAATAATGGGCTCCATTATCCCCATTGCTTGATAATCCTAGTGTCAATAGTGTGAAGAAGGCATCTCAATGTATCCAAATATTGTTCGTTTACTTATTTATTTATTTTTAACGTCACATTATGCTACTGAGGCTAATCTGAAATTGCTAAAGCGGGAGTCATGAATTTTGCCAGTCCAGGTATAATTACTACAGGTAATCTTAATACTTGATATCGCATAGGCTCGTAACTTCCAACTAACGTCTAATCCGAAAGACAGCAGAGCCAAGGTTTTTTTACTACCTTTAAAAAATCCTAGGGCTACCTGGCTCGATGCGAACCTACAAACTTTACTATTGTAATCTGCTATGCTAGCCATTACACCATATAGGTACCACAATATATACCCACATTATAACCAATGTATACCTCATGTTGACTTTGTTTAAACAAGACAAACATAACACGTTGTCACAGATATGACATGAAACGATTACAGCTAGTAATGAAACTAGTTAACTATACAAAAGTATTTTAAACTTAAGTCTTAAAAATATCAGAAGGTGATGACTGTTGGGATATTCAGGTCCTTATGCAGTAATTCATTTGTCAGATAGTAGGGTGCGTATACTATTTACCTCAAATTACCATCTGGATGTTTGAGGGCTTTGAAGTATCTCTTAGTTCTATAATATTAGTATGTCCATAATAGTCGTATTATTAATTAGTAGATGGTAAGTTTGTTTGTTATTGATGATTTGGAGCGCCTTTCATGTAACCTAAATAATAATAAGTAATTAGGTGAAGTAATAATAAGTCAAGTAACCTATACAACAATAATAAACTTAAAAGAAATAAAGTCAAATAATCAATAATAAGGAATATATAAAGGGATAACCTATTTAAAACCCAAGAGGATATAATTTACTAAAGAAAGCTAATTATTTCACCTCTTCCCTCACTAAAAATAAAGTTAAGTTTAATATCTCTCATAAATTTATGGAACATCCCCCGTTCGCAATAACTCTTCCTCCTCGCTCCCTTAAGATACTATCTTAAATCTCATTAATTTTTAATTAACACCATAATAAGCAACTTTTCATTTATTCAGGAATTATCGTATCATATCGTTTCTCATTTAGGAAAATTTATTTTAATGGTCTTTTTTCACACAAAACGGCGAATTATATCGCGCTTTCAATGGATGACTACCATATCTCTAAATAACCTATGAATATAAGAGAAAATGACAATTCTAGTCTTTCATTTAATATAAAAGATCGGGGTCACCTGTGGTGTTGTGGTTAGCATAGCAGCTTTCAATACAATTAGGTCGCGGTTTCGTGTAGGCCCTATGATTTTATAAAGGGAGTAAAAAATCCTTGGCTATGCCGTCCCTCTGATAGCACCTAATATGGAGGTCTCGAGCCTGTACGATGTCAGTTACTCTTTAAAGATCCCTATCCTAATTATACCTGGATAGGCAAAATTTAGGACTCACACTGCAGCATTGTCCGATTAGCCTTAGAGTAGCATAAATGCACATTAATCAAACAAACAATTATTTTAAAAATTTGGATTTTTAAGTAAGTTCTGATTTCATATTTTCAATGCAAGACTTCCTTATAACGTAGGCATATGATTGGCCATAGTTTTACAAAATTGTACACATGGCTGTTACTTCCATAATGTGAAAATGTTGGTCTTTGCTAAATACACTTCAAATAAAATTTTCTTTCCTGGAAGAATATTCCATATTTTTAAGTATAATATTTTACGCTGGATAGTCAAGTAGGTTCTACATAGTGTTAAGAGATAGCAATAATTATCACAATAGGATTTTTTTTATGTCATGAAATTTTTGATTTATTGTTAGCTTGTTAAATGTCTGTATGTAATGATAGGATGTCAGGTACTGTTTAAAGATCCCTATCCTATTTATACCTGGATAGGCGAAATTTAGTAGGACTCCCACTGTAGCATCGTCCGATTAGCCTAAGGTACATAAAGGGACGTTAATCAAACAAACAAAACTCAAAATGTTTTGATATTGTAACACTATCGTGGATTTATATTATTTTTATTAGGCGAAAATAACAATAAAAACTTATATAAGTAACAAGGTTACAAAAATTATTAACTTGTAACGACACAGTAACTCAAAAATAACCATATGATTTGAGTTGAGCTTCAGAGCACGCTAACTATCTAGTCCGTCGCTCCTTATATTTAGTCGTACTTAAATTAGAATAATCTAGAAGGTTCCCAACAGACGTAGAAGATTCTTGAACAGCCATGAGTGAGTACTAAAACAGTTTGTACCTTTTACAACAAAAAGTCTTATCAATCATGATTTTTCTTTTTTTTTTTTTTTTTTTTTTTTTTTTTTTTTTTTTTTTTTTTTTTTTACGTCATTGAACTAAAGTTGTACCCGCGGCGCTAATTTTTCCGAAATTTTAAGTTCTTTTTTAAGATGATTTAAAAAGATTTCTGAAAATTTAAGTAAATATATATAGTAAGTACCTGCTAGTAAAACGCTTTTTTATAAATGACACGAAATTTGTGTTAGTTACCTGATGTTTGAGGATTTCAGATATTCATAGTATTACTTTTCGAATAATTTATTTTAAACATGTTATTTTAATATTTAAATATTATAAAAAATTGACTAGAGCAAATATTAATAAACATCCTTTAAATTTAGGTTATTGTATTTCAAAATATGTTGGTTTCTTAGTTTTTAGACATTTTCAAGATACTAATTCAAAACAATTTTTTTTTTTTTTTGTTAGGCATTCTTGAATGTATTGTGGTGCCAAGAGTTTGTGCTCGTTTCTTAGATCTGTCGTTTCAATTGTATGATTGTTTCGGTAATTGAATGTTTGGACGAAACTTGACGTCAGTTGTAGGCGTTTTAAATTATTCCGGATTGCCGACTTCCTTCTTTGTCTCTCGAGTCTTTGAAATTATAGGCAATTTTAATTAATCGTCTAATTTATTCGTAAATTATATCCTTTATTTTTTCTTATTCAGTATATTCTTAACATTAACAGGATGTTAATGTTTTAAAAATTCTGTTAGTTTAATTTTTTTTTAGACTTCCTCTAATATGACTACCTCATTGGCATATTGGTAAGTTATCACGGTATTAATACAAATTAATTCAATAATTGATTCGAAATAACATTATTATCATAAATGTTGTTTATTTCTATCTTATTTTAGCCTGTGACATGGAATTATCATACAAGTCTGAAACGAAAAGAAACTGCCCTTCGTTACCGACTACTTCAACACTTACTTGACAAACGTTCAAAACTCCCAATCAATTATAAAAAGCTAATTTATATAACAATAAGACCGATATGGACTTAAGGAATCGAGCTTTGGGGCTCCACGGTTCTTCTCGAATCCAATCCTTGCAACCCAAAATCCATCGAAAATTCTTTGATGTATTTATTTCGTCACAAATAAACTCCTTAAAGATCGCTATCCATATTGTACCTGGATATAAAAATTATAGGCAATTTTAATTAATCATCTAATTTATTCGTAAATTATGTCCTTTATTTTTTCTTATTGAGAAATGAATACAATAACGTTTTATATTATTAACATTAACAAGTTAATGTTTTTAAAATTCTGTTAGTTTATTACCCATAGATTCGCAAAGGGATTTTTTTTTTCTATTTGCTTTAATAAAGACATTTTAAAATTAAAATTGTTTTTTAGACTTCCTCCAATATGACTACCTCATTGGCATGTTGGTAAATTATCACGGTATTAATACAAATTAATTCAATAATTGATTCGAAATAACATTATTATCATAAATGTTGTTTATTTCTATCTTATTTTAGCCTGTGACATGGAATTATCATACAAGTCTGAAACGAAAAGAAACTGCCCTTCGTTACCGACTACTTCAACACTTACTTGACAAACGTTCAAAACTCCCAATCAATTATAAAAAGCTAATTTATATAACAATAAGACCGATATGGACTTAAGGAATCGAGCTTTGGGGCTCCACGGTTCTTCTCGAATCCAATCCTTGCAACCCAAAATCCATCGAAAATTCTTTGATGTATTTATTTCGTCACAAATAAACTCCTTAAAGATCGCTATCCATATTGTACCTGGATATAAAAATTATAGGCAATTTTAATTAATCATCTAATTTATTCGTAAATTATGTCCTTTATTTTTTCTTATTGAGAAATGAATACAATAACGTTTTATATTATTAACATTAACAAGTTAATGTTTTTAAAATTCTGTTAGTTTATTACCCATAGATTCGCAAAGGGATTTTTTTTTTCTATTTGCTTTAATAAAGACATTTTAAAATTAAAATTGTTTTTTAGACTTCCTCCAATATGACTACCTCATTGGCATGTTGGTAAATTATCACGGTATTAATACAGATTAATTCAATAATTGATTCGAAATAACATTATTCCCATAAATGTTGTTTATTTTAGCCTGTTACATATGATTATCATACAAGACTGAAACGGAAAGAAACTGCTCGTGGTTACCGACTACCTCAACACTTACTCTACAAACGTTCAAAACTCCCAATCAATCATAAAAGGCTAATTTATATAACAATAATAAGACCGATATGGACTTACGGAATCGAACTTTGGTGCTCCACGGTTCTTCTCGAATCCGTGCAATCTTGCAACTCAAAATCTTTCGAAAATTCCTTGATGCTACTTATTTCGTCATAAATAAACTCGTTAAAGATCGCTATCCATATTGTACCTGGATAGGAAAATTTGGGACTCCCACTGTAGCATCGTCCGATTAGCCATAGTAGCCATTCAATTCAACTTAGTCCACTTGACCCTTCCATTCCATCCATTATTTATTACGATCCCCGCTCTAATAATTAGATAAAGTTAAATAGCATTAGTGAGTGCTGTAATATAATGGCGTAGATATCTGTGAGGTTAGCATTCGGCGAACCGTAGAGAGAGTTGTAGCGATAAGGGAAAGCACGTAGAGAACATTAGCTGCCTCCAGATTAACTTCCTCTGTTTCTAATTCGGATAAGCCCTAAAAGGGCCGAAGAGTTTTCTTATGCAGGCAGTCTGCTCCCGGTCGACAATATTTACAGTCGAGGGGGGCCAGGAATTAATTTACATTTTGGGGGGGGAGCGGGCCTCAGCAATAATTCCAGACCGCTCTACCTCTCTCTCCAGTTCCCGCTGGCGATTAAATCATAATTCTACCTTCTGTGGATTAGCCAGTATAACTTAGTCTCGCTTAGTAGATCAACACTTGTAACTTAACCACTCTCTATGGGTTGCAAAAAAAATTTAATCCTTAGTTATTTTTAAAATTGTTAATTATGATAATTTATATTTTTAAATAGTTTCTTCTGACTTTATATCTTCAATTAAAGACTAAATTATAATGAAAATATTCGGGTTCCATAATATAAGTATATCGATCAAGTTCGATACATTTAAGAAAACATTATAAAAAACAATCGATAATGAAATTCATTGGACAGTATCCATTTTCCAATCGCCATTCCTGTCCGCTTTCAGGTGTGCTGCAACCGGAGATTCTTTTATCTCTAGCATTATAACGAGTATTGTATTTAATGAAGGCATAGAGTAAAACTCAGAGTTCCCTGAGCTGAGAAATGGAACAAAAGAGAGGACACAGCAGGAAACCGCAAATCAAAAGCATGCTGTCCACAAGCACATTCATTCATTATCCAAATTCATCAAGTTTACCGTTATCGACTTTATTCAACTCCCAGAAATATTTTAATTCTTTATTATTAATTACAATTTCATCTATTAAACACCATTTTTTTCTCACTTTTTTTTATCAAAATAATTATACATATGTACACTCTATTCACTTTTTTTCAAAGCTGCCTAATTTTTGGAAACTTCGTTGTGTATTTTAAAATTACATTTAAATCATACTGAAAGTAAATGGTTGACAGTTGAAGTATAAACTTCAAATAATTGAAATTGTTTGGGGATCGGTTGCAAAGTTTTACAACATTGTGCACAAGGCTGTTCCTTTCATAATATGAAAATTATCGTGTTTGGTAAAAATACTTCAAGTTTTCTTTCTTAGAGGAAAATTCTAGATTTTATTATATAAAATTTAATGCTGCATAGCAGTGAAGTAGGTCTTACATTGAGTTAAGAGATAGCAATAAGGATTAAAACAAATGGTCTCCGGTAAAATTTCTGTATGTTAGTCATGAAATTTTTGAACTAGCAAGGTAAGAAAGTGATGGATACCAATTTTTTTTTTTTTTTTTTTAGAAAGTCTTTGATATTGACTTAATATTTCTTTCTAGTCATCCTGAATCCTTATATACGGTTAATTGGTGACGATTTTGCTGATACTTATGTAGAAGGGAATACGTTTAAACACGTAGAGAAATTTAGACATTTAAGGGCGTTGGTAACTAGAAAAAAACGAAATCTATGGGGAAATTAAGGCTATAAAAGCAGGAAATACTTTTGGGGAGATACTCTAGAGATTTGAAGTTACAGGCTAACAAGATGACTTCAGGTTTGGTTTTATTTAGAGGCGTAAAACCGTAGTACGGTCAAAGTTGACTAAATACAGTACCAGTCAACAGTTTAGACTCACCCTTAAATTTTGAAAATAAATAAGTAACAACATTTTATTTAATGGACAATGTAACAACTATAATTTTATTTTTAATTTATTTATAACTAGCTTTAATATCCCGGCTTCACCCACGGAATATTGAAAACAACGAGAAAAGCCGTGGGTCCAGAAAAGTTCGTTAGGACAGAAATGAGTTTTTTTTTTTTACTCCAACGGTTGATTTCGTAAAAATCTAATGTAAAGCGAAATCATAACGATTTTTAACACAATAAAGAATATACCCAGAGATTGGCTGTTACGTAATTTTAATATGGACAGGTGTTCGCTCATGGTATGAAAGAACCACTAAGCGAAATTCGGAGAATTTAGGACAAACGGATGTATTTCTATAAAGAACAAACAAAAAAACAAACTAACAGAATTTCATTTTTTATTTATATAAATTGTATTCGAAACAATCATATAATTTTTGAAATGTTATCTCTTGAGTTACAATTATTTTTTTAAACTTGAATATTGTGAATTAAATACAAGTGAATGTAAACTTTTGACCGGTACTGTATATTATTGAACAATAGTAAAAAAGTATGTAACATACTAGCAAATACCTAAATTGATGATCCACATGCATAATTTATGCAAAAGATGGACAACTAAATTATAGAAGAGGAACTGTGATAAAGGTGATAAGCCAGGACAAGTTCTCCCATATCATGTCCTCTCTATAATATCCTAGAGCGAGCCTATAGAGGACTTTATTAGAGCCGGCTATAAAGTCTTTATATATTTATAGGCTCTGAAGGACTGCGTGTTAGCATAGGGGCGCTGGTGCCTGCTGAATAATGGAGGAGGTGGTTAGTCTCATCAGGTTAGTTTGCAGTCAGTTGTCCCTACTTATTTCACAGTCTTAGATCCATGTTGTACTCTACAATATACACTCTAAAATAAACTTTATATTGCGCTTTATTAGGCGACCTATTCAAATCTGAACCAGAGAGCATAACAGCATAAAAGAAAAAAAAATCATTAGTTAATAAAGTAGGACCTCCATTATCCGGGCTATCTATTAACCGGGGTTCCGAGGAGCCAATATTTTTTCTTTTTTTTTAATAAGCTGTTTTTAATATTTATGGCATTTATTTTGTATGTATAATATTTATTTAACCCTGCGTTAGTCGCGCCCCTTTCCATGACTCCAATAGTCGCTATGCACCTGTGACGTGAAATCCATTATTCACCTCTAAAAATGATTGATACCTAATGATATTTATTTAGTTTAAAGGGTATGGGCAGAAACAACAAATTTGACATTAACAATGAACTTTATTATAAAAAATAACAAAGAAGAAACACTAAAATAAACAAGAAGAAATAATTAACATATAACTATAAAGGGGCAGAGGAACAAATATTTCATTTATATTTATTAATACAACAGAGAAATAAAAAAAAAACATAGACTTAACAGAAAAAAAAAAAAACTTAATATAAAGAATATAATTATGAATAAGTAAACTTCTGATTGGCTGGCTCAAACTTCTTCTGATTGGCTAGCTCCAGATTTCGTTACATTGGTTGGCCAACCTAAAATATCCATCCCTCTCTACATTTCTTCTGCGGTATCTTTGCCGGTAAACACCAGGGTTTATGGCCCAAAATTTCTCCAACAATCTTCCCCTGGTATTTCCCTGGGTGTTTGTCGGCAGCATTGTTCGTCTTCGGTTTTACTTATTTTGAATTTCTCACAGCAGGTTTATGACTAATAAGTGTCTAGGGTTCAGTACTGTGTAATGAAGTACTGTTTTTTGGTCAACGGTCGTGCAAGAAGGTGCTTTGACCATGATCACGTTCAATCGCGGCACATTTTTCAATTATGGATGGAAAGTATAAAAACAGGATTAAAAGTACATACCGATAGGAAGCCAAATAAGTCAGTAACAGTGAAGTAGCAAATGTTAATGATTGGTAGATAATAATGATTATTTAATTTAAAAAAAAAAGAAAAAAGACTATTTTCCAATCGACTCTTAGTCATTAAGTTTAATAGACTTTATCGCATTTTCTCTATCTTAATTTCCTGTATCTTTTTATCGCTGTAGGCATAATTATAATTAGAACATTGATTTATTTAAAATATACTTTTTTATAATCCTAAAAACAATATCTTATATTTTCTACGCAATGAGAGCATAAAAATAACTTAACAAAATTATGTTATCACTGCAGAAAAAACTCATGCACAACGGAGATAGGGGTAATGAGTAACAAATAGAGACGGTCTTTCCTTAAATATTAGCTCAGCTTTCGCCGTCTTCTTAAGATGTCTTTCCAGAGAAGAAATTCCTTGGAATTTATTCTTGGAAGAAGAGGGCTAGGTTAGCTTATGAGACTGTTTGGTACAATTAGGGTCCACTAACCGCAGGGTCGATTCTCATCAAGTATGCACTGTTTTCCTTGCCTCCTCTCTCCTTGTTTGTTGTATTTTTTAAAAATTAAAAACTATTTGAATTTGGAATACAGCGGGCGCCCTTGGCCATGTTTTGTATTTTTTTGTATAAGGCTGTTAAAATATTCTTAAAGTTTGTCATGAAATAACTCAAAATCATTGTCGGCTATTAAGGTTTCGACGCCTTTGCTTAATGTATGGCATCCTTCTGTTAGATTTGAGTTTTAAGTTATGAAATGCGCTGGTCCGTTGAACCTATTAAGTATTAATACTAAACTTGCTTCTTAGATCTTTAGAACCTGCCGCCGTCCATCCAAAGCTATCCTACGTGAGTCATCACGTGACTTGAAGTGTAATGGCCATTAAACTGAACGAGTAGACTCAAAACAGCCCTTTTGGCTCTTGAGGGGAGGCAGGAGAGAAAAATGCAATTTTCACACCATCAGGAACTGTAAATCAACCTAATCAAAATGATCATCTGCTCATCCACCAATTTTATCATATTTCTCCATAGAGTACCTTTCAACACTTAGTTTCAGTCTAATATAAATTAAATTCTGTATTATTTTATTTCCTTCTCTAACTTCACTTACATTACTAACA
Source organism: Aelia acuminata (assembly GCA_911387785.2). Taxonomy (NCBI): domain Eukaryota; kingdom Metazoa; phylum Arthropoda; class Insecta; order Hemiptera; family Pentatomidae; genus Aelia; species Aelia acuminata. The sequence continues at coordinate 121,806,331 of OU426983.1, read as the reverse complement.
AGGAAAGTTCCCGGTTTTCTTTATATTACTTTCCCCCTTTTTGCATTCATTGCATATAGTTAAATAGATGTCATAACAAAATAGGATTTACTTTTATTCATTTTTCATACAGTCCACTTTCATATCACATTAAGGGTTTGTGTCACCCAGAGTTGGGCAAATTGTAATCTGAATAATGATTAACCAATATGAATAATTGTAATAATAAAATAAATGAATAATGAATAACCATTATTCATAATCAGTGCCGAGTATTTTTAATGATTATTGAGTGTTTATGGTATTCATTTGAAATGAATAACTGGTATTCAGTTATTCATGATTAACGAATACTGATAAATTCAGTTAGTCATTTTTCATGAATAAAATATATTCATGAGCTAGGATTAATATAACATTCATCAATCATGAATACCTAATATTCATCAATCATGAATAACAAAAATTCACCAATCATCAATCATGAATATGATATATTCATAATCATTATTCATTTAAATTTAAAAGACGAGGATGCATTTCTGAATTAAAAGTTGTTCTAATGAGCAAGGACAAGACCTAAGAGTGGGTGTAGTCAACTGAACAGCATTTGAAGTCAAAAGTTAAGAGTTAGATCCTAATTCCAATGGGTATTAGTAAAGGTCTATTGACAAGAATAGAAAGAGCAAACAAATTTTCAATCATCGTTCATGATTAGTAAGACTCAGAATTGTGATTTTTTTGTAATCATGATTAATGAATTTATATTATTCATGATTAATGAATGATCTGTAATCATGAGTAGTGAATTCCCATTATTCATGATTAATGAGTAATGAGTAATCATGAATAATGAATTCTTCTTAATCATGATTACTGACTAACATTTAATAATGAATAATGGTCATTCATGATTGTTGAATACATTATATTCATGAATACTCCATGACCAGTGATTAATGATCCCGCGCTAAAAAACGATTTGTGAATCATGATTACAATCATTATTCACATTTTTTATTAATAGTCATAATAATGGTTACGTTTTTATTTAAATATGCCCAACACTGGTGTCACCTCACAACCACATAAGCCTTTAGTGTAAGCAACCAAGTGCCAAAAACGGCGACGAACAGAAAAAAAATACATCTTGAAAAGATACGTTTTTTAAATTTTTCAAAGATATTTGAATAAAAAAAAATTACTTACGTGATCTGACTGATATAATATAAAATGAGGAAGAAAAATTCTCTTTTAGAGTGTTATTTTTCTTCTCTTATCTCGCTCATGAGTTTAAAAAAAAAAAACTTCCAGAAAGAAGTTTAATTGGAAAGCAGTTGAAGTGGACAAAAATGGCTAGGAGTTGGCTAAATTCGGGCAGTCAAGTTATAATGAGGTATTTGCCAACGGTCACCGCAGTCAGCTTCTCTTCCCAGCCAACTCTGTACTTCCCCACCAAACAACTCTAGGGATATCATTAATATTATTATATTATTAAGATTTGTTTATAATTTTATCTTGAACATTTCATTTATATATAGAGTTAGTATATTTTTTGGATCTAGACCAACTGCTCCAGTTGGAAATATAAAAATCTCCAAAAATAAAAATTTTCGTTTTCGCCTTTCATTTTGGCTTAAAATAGTTCTTTTTTTTTTTTTATTTATTTACATCTGTTATCAGTCAAAGACTATACAGAGGGAGTTGGCATATTAACATAAGCATAAAATAATATAAAGTAACAGCCTTCTTTCCAATGCTAAAAAAAATATTGAAAATAGAAAAAGAAAAAAAAATGAAAAAGAAAAATATCATTTAAAAAATAAACAAAATACCATCATGTGATAAAAAAAAAAATAATAATAATAATTACAATAGATAACATACTTAAGAACAAGAATTTAGGTACTTAATTATTATTGTAATTATAATAACTTAACTATAAACATAACTAAAAATCAATACAATAGTAATCCTCCAACTGAGAATAGATTTAATTTTAAACCTTAAATATATATATAAAAACAAAGCAAACAAAATATTTTGTAGATAGAATAAAATATTTTGGCTTAAAATAGTTCAAATCACATTTTTCTTTTCGTTCATTTAGTCGATGTTAAATCAGCGTGAACTAAGCGCAAACAAGTTTATTGATTTTTTTATTTTTATTTTATCTATATTGATTTTTACGATAGGTTAAATGATAATCAGGATTTTCAAGGTAGATACAAAAACCCTAGAAGTAGTAGGATTTTCTTTAATGAAGGAGCTCTTCCGTGTTTAATATTTATTTATTTATTATTTTTTCCCGACGTTTCGAGCTTGTGGCTCATCTTCTGGGGTTATCTTATCTTTAGTTGCTACATTTCCATACAAGCCATTTGTCAAACTTCTCTTTTTGACAGTATAAAAATACTTTTGTCTATTTTATTTTGTCATACATTTTATGGCCTGTTACATTGTCTTAGATTTCATTGTCACATTATAGTATTATAATAACTATAATGTGACAATGAAATCTAAGACAATGTAACAGGCCATAAAATGTATGACAAAAGTATAAAGTAAAAAGAGAAGTTTGACAAATGGCTTGTATGGAAATTTAGCAACTAAAGATAAGATAACCCCAGAAGATGAGCCACAAGCTCGAAACGTCGGGAAAAAAATAATAAATAAATAAATATTAAACACGGAAGTGCTCCTTCATTAAAGAAAATCCTACAAATTACAGCACTCTTCCCCTCTAAGTGAGGAAAAAGATCCTTAGCAGACCTAGAAGTAGAGTCTTTGTATCTATCTTGACTCAGAAGATCCACAATTTGGATCGAAACGTTGGATTTCGATAATAACAAATTTTTTCAAACTGAAAATCCTGATTATCATTTAACCTATCGTAAAGATTAACAGTTGACTATATCTCACCTCTATATTTATTTTTTTTAATCATTATTCTTTATGATTGAATAATAAAAAAGACAAAGTTGAATATATTCTACTTCATCAGCGAAAGAAGTAAACACGACCACAAAAGTGTACTAGAAGTAAAGTAGACACAAAAGTCTACTTTCACTTCACTTTTCTCAAAATATGGTGTTTGGTATTTTTGTCATCTTAATGCTTGATAATGAAAATATGATTTTAAGCTAATATGGCTCAAAGTTTAAAAGCATTGCCATGAAAAGTGAGGAAACAGGCTTAACCATACTAAGATGGCAGGAAAAATTAATCGAAATCGTCTGTCATAGTCATTAGATGACACTGAATAACCTGAATAATGTTGAAATTGCATTTTTTTTTAATAGAGCGAATATTTAGTCGTATTTTAATGAGTATTATAAAAAAATGACGAAATAGTATAATGTAAGTATTTTTATTTATTTATTTATAAAAAAGTTTTGGGGCTTTTGGACCAACTGAGTCATTTTCGCCTAATATTCCAATATATATATAATATTAGAATTATTAATTGTACAATTATTAATACAATTAATAATGTAATGGTTCTCTTCTTTTTTTTTCTTTTTTTTTATGATTTCAAATAAAAATCTAACAACTTTTCTATAACAGTCATGAAAGGTTTATATCATGTGATTTTTAACATTCCTTGCTTAAACGTTGTGGTGACAATTTGTCTTTAGGTATAAATTTACGATTTTAGTAAAGATTAATAATTTTTTTATGAATTATTTATTATTTGAACATATTTAAAATTTTAGAAGATCGCATTTGTTGGTATCAACTGAGTCCGTGAAAGCCGAGTTTTTGTGTTTTTATTTATTTTTTATTAATATGAAACAAGTTTATAAGATTGATACATGACATAACAGCACATGAATCCCGACATGAATAAGAGATTGTTTTCTAGAATTTAAACATACGTGAAGCAATACTTTTAAGTCGATTAGCTACAACAATTGTTTACTCTCACAGCCAGTCTAAAGAGGGTGAGTATCTTACCCATCTAATAGGGTGCCCCTTTCGATTCCCCTCGACAATATTTGCTGTTCGGATTTTTTGATAATTGTTAAACAGAAACCTTCGTTCCCCCTCAGATATCACTGCGAGTCCCTTGAGTGATTTGTGGTGCAAACAGGGGGTCTGCAATTAGGGTGAGGAGTAAACGGATAAGGGAGGTTCTAGGGAGTATTCATGTCAGTTCTCAATGATAAGGAGTCTATGTATCCGAGTCTAAGGCTGTTAGTCATCCCTTGTTTGTGTTGGTTCTTCGTAAATTTATGGGGGGATTATGATAATTTTTCTAAGAAAAAAAAAAATCAGCATTGCATGATAATGTCTTCAAGTTTGAAAAAAAAAAATCTTGCACATAGTAATTCTCTTATTACTTTTACAAAAATTATGAATATAAATATGTTCCGATCATGCTTGCATTAAAATCCCTGTGGCAAACATATTAGCTAGTTTGCTATTTTAATTTATTATAGTTACAATGCACAAGGATTCTGAATGTTAATAATACACAGATGGTTTTATAAAGGTGCCTTTACACTGTACGAACCTTACCTTCGAACAGGTTCTCCTTCGAACCTCGCCGTACCGACGTGAAGCGAACAGCCATTTATACTTCACGTGACATTAAGCGAACCAATATGGCTGACGCACCCAATGCTAGCTTATGATAAAGAAAAAATCTCCATTATCAATATATTTTATACTATCTGAAAAATAAAAAATCTGGTGCGTGCGCGCAACACACAACTTGCACTTACCAACTTACTTAGATTAGAAATTGACGTCTTTTGCTAAATATCATTTCCCAAAGTCACACATTTTTCTACATTCATATATTATTTTTGTTAATCGTTAAAGCCGTTTTAGAGTTAATAACAAAAACCCGTGAAAATGATACAACATTTATTAAGTAAAGTCCCCTCTTCGGTTGATCATTTCTGATGAAATGTTGGCTATCACATATGTGGCATATACATTCATCAAATACCCAGTTTTATTAAAATCTTTAAAGCCGTTTTTGAGTAAATAAAAAAAACACGTGAAAATGATACAAAATTTATTAAGTAAAGTCCCCCCTCCGATTAATCAATTTTGATGAAATTTTAACAGTCGATTCTCGGGCATACACATACATTAAATACCCAGTTTGAACAAAATCATTAAAGCCGATTTACATTAAATAAAAAAACACGTGAAAATGTTACAAAATTACATCAAATAATCAGTTTAATCAAAATCGTTAGAGCCGTTTTTCAGAAAATTGGAAAAAAGTTATTAAATAAAGTACCCCCTCCCTTTAAGTAATTTTGAAATTTATGCTGTCACATCGCGGGCATATACCTACACTAAATACCCAATTTCAGGATCGCACGGTTTATAGTTTTTGAGCTAGTCTGTTCACACACACACACACACACACACACACACTGAACATTTCGCGGGACTTGGTCACTTCGACTCAGGGGACCCCAAAACGTGTATTTCCGTTGAGAACCGGAAGTCGAAATTTTTCACGATCGCAACACTTCCACTTACTATATATTTCATATATAGGTAAGTGAAAGTAAAAAATAGGAGACGAATTACAAGGTTTCACAAATTAAAATAGTATCACACTTAGGAAAAACCCAAATCAAAAGTGACACTAGCGCTACCCCTCGAACCTAGGCGAACAGAGGAAATCCCTAGAACACCCGAACAGTCGACGTGAAGGCTTCACGAAGGTTGTTCGAGGGTGGTGTTCGAACGTAAAGTTCGTAGAGTGTAAAGGCACCTTAACAGATTAATTACATTTAATTCCGTTACTCATTATTCTTTTTCATGTCTTAACTTAAAAAGGTCTTTTTTCAGTTGGTCCAAAGTAGGAGAAATGTTTGAGGTTGAAGGAAAAATTATAAATTATATCTCACGTTGGCGAGAAGATGGTTATAACTCAAAATATATCAAAAGCTCTATTTACCATAATCTTTTAATATGGAGGGTATTATCGAATAAACTCATGTGGAAGGCTACCATTGAATTATGGTTAGTACCTATCACTGATACCTACAGCCTCAATGGTAGACTATTTGTAAAAAAGTATGGGCCATAAGCTGTTGCATAACCAGTAAGATTAACCACGGGACCCCAATATTTGTTAATTCAAAATGTTCCCTGTAAATGTTCAATTAAAATTAAAACAATTGCCACACATGATACCTAAAGGTATCTGAAAGGGATAGAACACAATAAATATAAATTATTATTTTATAAAAAAGTATATTTAACAAAAAGCAAATCTGTAAAAATGAAAATTAAAAAATATGAAAGGGGTCAAAACCTGTGGTATTGTGGTTAGCATGGCAACCTACAATACTAAAGATCGCGGGTTCAATTCCAGCGGTGGCCCTAGGATTTTTTAATGGGAGTAAAAAATCCTTAGCTATGCCGTCCCTCGGATAGGACGAAAATGGAGGTCCCGAGTCTGTACGATATCAGGTACTCGATAAAGATCCCTGGATAGGCAAAATTTAGGACTACCACTTAATTTAGTCCGATTAGCCTAAGTAGCATAAAAATGGACGTTAACCAAACAATAGCAATAGCAAAAAATATGAAACATTAAAATTAAGACATGAGCACATGAAAAATAATAAAGAATAGTGATTGATTTTTATCATTTAATATATGAGGAACATAAAAAAATTGGACAGAAGGTAATTTAAAAAAAAAAAATATACAAATCACAAGCACTAATATAGTAGGCAGTCTTCACAGACACTCTTGGCACAATCCACACAATATTGGTGCACTTCCCACATCTTATTCTTTTACCAGGTACAGCTGATTCGGCTTCATATTCCTGATTTTAATCGGTCCCATAATCTCCGAATTCCAACCATGGTCACTTTCAAATATGAATTAAAGTCCTAGTCACATCCAGAATCGCTCAAAGCATCTTGCAGCTAATGCAGAAAATTGGGATCATTAACATTCATCGACTGTCGCTGTGAATATGCCATTTTTGACAGAAACAAAATAAATTATTTTTAATAAAAAAGTTACACTAACGGTATGGTGGGTTACCCGGACCCCAATTCTCTACTAATAGTTGAATAAAACTTATACATCACTTACCACAGAACCACCACTTCTGCCGACAGCTGAGAAGCTACTGCCTGTAAGGTACTGTGAACAACAGCTCCTCATAGCACCCCCAATGGGAATTTCAGAATAAACAAAATTGGCTGGGACTCCTAGGACCCTACCTTACCGGTTACGGGTTAAAACTTCACATGCGATTACCCGTGGGTGCCAGGATGATCGAGTGGAGTTAGGAAATGCGCGTTGCCCTTGGCAACGTACAATTAGGGACCCGAAAATAGACAGTTCAAAAACCTGAGCCAGGGGCATTAAATCATATTCGGTATCAATCAATCCCACAGCCTTTTCCGCGAAACCCCGTATAGCTCAAATGGCGAGGAAGGGGAGCAACAAATAAAAAAAAAAACACGTTATTATCCAAAACAGACACATTTTTTTTTAGTTATAACCATCTTCTTGCTTACCTGTGATGTGATGAAACTTCATTAGGTTGGACATAATTGATTATTTATAGTGCAACATCTGAGAAATCATTGACTTTGCATCACGAAATTGTTTCAGCAAATGATCGATATTCCTGACTATAATTAGACTTGAACCAAAAATTTCATATTAGTAGTTGGTTCAAAGTTCTCTAATAGAAGATACGATATACCTTAAAGTGGATTAGTTCTAAGCCCTTATGAACTATGGCCAATATTGTGCTTAGGGAACTTCATGTATCCTTGTTTAAGCATTACTACCATAATTTAATATAATAGTGCAAGGAGTTAAAGGAGTTTGATTTAATTACGTTTATAATAGCTTTCTGTAGTAACCACCCTAAAACTCCTTATATAAAAAATAGGTACCTAATTATTAGGGGGGAATTGGAATCGAGCCTTTTTTATTGGCTCCTGAGTTGTCGTAGAAAAAGAGCTGGTTTCGAGACAGGGAGATCTCGTCGTATAAATGGGAACCTACCTAAAGAGCTGAATCGGCGCCGACTGTTTATTGTTATCGGTTCCTTCCCCAATCCTGGAGGAACAACTTCAACTTGCGTGCGGTCAGGTAGCCGATCTGGGTGTTCCGGGTGTTCCCGAGGGGCAGGTTATACTCCCCGAAGAGGATTAGATCCAGGATACTCGCCTCCCCTAGTGCCTCAGCTAGGTCCGTTTATTAACCCGAGGTGATCTTGTGGTCGTCTTTATGGTCTTAGGGTTGATTGTATTGTCCGTTTTGTAATAAAGGACCTGGATATGGCTTGTCAATTCTAAAATCACCTAAAAAAATATTTATCTTGTATCACTTAGGTATGTGAGTTAAAATAATTTTTATAAAACAAAAATAACAATGCCCCAAAATAATCAAGAATGTTACATAAATTATTGGATAGTTACACAAAAATAACCATATTCATTCGAGCTTCAGAACAATACTAACACTGCCGTCCATCGCTTCTTATACTTTATTCTAGATTATATCTTAGTTAATTTTAGTCTAAAGAACTGCCCGGAAGGTTCTAGGCAAGATTAGATGTTGCTTGAACGGTTTGTTCCAGCTACTAGTTCGTTCCATCAACAAATCTAAAACTTTTTTTTTTTTGTTACATTTTACAATATAAAAACAAAACAATATTCGTAAAGTACATAGTCCCATGAGTAAGTGTAGTCAACTTCATTCTTTTTATGAACAGCATACTTGCGGTCAAAGTATTAAGTAAAAATATGTGATATTTACATATTTTTATCTAGCCAATGTTTCGAATTTTAGGTCATCATCGGGGTAAAAAAAAAACCATAAATGAGAAAAAAACAACCAACCAGATAATTTATATAAACAGATACAAATTTGTGTGAAACATGAAACCAAATTAAACAAGTTAGACAAAATAAACATAAAGATATGTTTGTAGAATTTAAAAAAAGCTCTTAAAGTAAGGCCATGATGAAAGTAATAAATGAAAAAGAGAAAAAACTTATAATGGGATATCTGAGGTAATGTAGGGAAATATATAAAACATAGGTGAACATATAATGAGGTTAAAATGGTCTGTAGTAACGAAGCCTAAATAAATAAGATGAAATGTAGTACACAAAATACAAAGCGATGTGTAAATCGAAAATTTAAAAAAGGTAAACAAGATGGATAATATAAAAATTTACTGATACACAATAAGTCACTGAATGAATGGTAATCTTTGGATGCATTATGATTAAAGAATTTTTATAAGATTTATGTATTGAAAGTGTGTTACACTAGAAGGATGGATGATTATTAAACTGAATATGACAGCTATGTAGTAGGGTGTGGTACTAAAAGTATTTAAAGTGATATAAATTAAAGGTTCTATATTATATGCTACTATTACTATGATATATATATATATTTTTTTTTTACTTAAATTATTAATTCGCACCTGTCTGCAAAGTGCGGACAATCAGCGAATGAGATGGCGGTAAGATGAAATAATGACATGTCAGGCATGAGGAAGGAAAGCACCCAACAGTACCCCCTTCTTGGCTTGAGTCAATTACCTTGGCTGTCTAAGAGAGCAGATCCCTCATCCAGCGCCTTTTTAGTCTTCTCGTATCCAAGCGAATGTCAGCCATATTGCTTATTAAACTGTATGGATGTCCGTATAAATTACAAAAAAATCGTTTGTTAAGTGTCGTTATGTGTTGGTCGACTGTCGGCAGATGGAGGTCAGTATGTAAAGTGTAGTTAGTCACGTACCAAGGTGCTTTTTTAATGAGTCGTAACAATTTTGATTGGAATGTTTGAAGTTTTTGTAAGTGAGTCTTTTTAGCTATGCCGAATATCTGTGAGGAATATGTCCATATGGGTTTGAGTAAGTAAGTGTACGTATTTAATTTTTGTTTCAGTTTTAATTTTGAAGATTTAGAAAGTAACGGATACAGAAGTTTAAGTCTTTTGGTAAGCGTTCTTTTTTTCATTTTGACATGCGGGCCCCATGTCATCCTTCTGTCGAAAGTGAGTCCCAGATAGTGTATAGTGATATAAATTGTGTATAGTGATATAAATTGTTTGACAATATGACAATGGGTGATGGGTATGGGAAAAAAGATGGCACCCCGAATCAATCCCTGTTAATTATATCTACGCTCAACTATTTTCCACCTTCATTCTTTTTACACCATAGTAAGAATTACTACGGACAGATACCACTTTCCAATAGTGTAAACAAAAACAATTACCACCTAAGTACGCTATTTAAAAAATAAATGTCTGTATTCAAAGAAAGGAGGGTAAATGAAATCTACGAGATGCTCACATTGCACCAGCTTTCTAAAATGAATCGGTGATTGCAGAAACCTCTTTAGTCACAAATTTCAAATTTTTCAGGAGAGAGAAAAAACGTCACAACTCCTCTAAATTTCAAATATTTTAATTTTTTTTTCCTGTGTCATAGCATGCATATTTTTATGCTGCTTTCATGTAAAAATTACCCAATTTTGACATAAATTAGGCTCAGGAAAATTTAAAATTTGATTCGGACATATGCTGTTTCTGCACTCAATTGGTTTTTACAGACAGGTGAAAACTTGGAAAAAGGTAACCATTCATTAAAAGTTTATATTTTTTAATTAAAAATTTTTTTACATCAATTTTTAGCCATTTTTTACAATTTAATTTATTTTATATTCATTTTAATTTTATTTATTTTACATCAATTTTAAAAATTTATATTTTTTCATATAACATCAAAAATGAAGTTCGATATTGCAGTCATCGTAAAACACGAATATAACAAAGTGAAACGCTCTTAAAAATTTATATTTTTTCATATAATATCAAAAATGAAGTTCAATATTGCAAAGTCATCATAAAATACGAATATAACAAAGTGAAACTCTCTGAAAAGTTTATATTTTTTCATATTATATCTAAAATCAAGTTCAATATTGCAAAGTCATAAAAAAAAAAACTGGAATATAACAAGGTAAAACGCTCTTATAATAAATCATTCTCGACGATTGTATCATATTTTTACGGAACTACTCAACAGACTAACTTGGTTTTTGAACTCAACTTGTATCTTGCCTTTGTAAGCTTGTTTTCATCGAAAACGATTTTTCGCATTTTTTTGACTGAAGTTGTTTCTGCAATCACCGATTCAAATGCAGGTATGATTTTCAAAAAGGGAACCTTGTTATTTCAGATCAGTTATTGAAATTCTTCTGTAGACTTTTTTATATCAGAATTCTGATTAGATTGTTGAGATTTTTTAAAATTCAATCAGAGCCTTAGATATTCGTCCTTTTGATATTTCCGCGCCCCCCCCCCCATTTATGATGATTGGATCCCCCCCGCTTCAACTATGGCGAATTTATTAAAATCTGATACTGCGTTGAAGGGCGCCTACATTGAAATAGAAGCCCCCGAGGAGATAAGATCGGGCCGGGCAGTTAGCGCCTTATCAAGCAGTGCCTCCCTCCACTAGTAGTTCCTCCCTCCTCGATCCGATGGTACTCGGCCTATAGAGAGCTATTCCACGATTTGCATGTAGATGCCGCTGCTATCCTTCCTATCCCTTCGTCACGGTCGCTCTCTCTCTCTCTCTCTCTCTCCTACCCCTTCCTTATCGGAGTCCCATCTTCCGGTTAGGGCGAGGGTGACTCGCCGAAGAAGATGGTTAATCAAAAATTCTAGACGCGTTGCGGACTGCGTGAGATGGAACGGTGATTGAAATCATTTTGAGAAAGCGTCGTTAATATTTAATATCCTCCGATCCTTTCACCCTCTCCCCAGGCTCTCTTTTATCATTCAATTTCTCTTATTACCGCAGTTAGCTTTGAGGATTTTTCTTTGTATATTTTTCTCATTCCTCCCAACGAAAATCCTAATGCGGTCTCTATTAAACTTTTCATGTCAAAAGAAATATGGGGGAAATAACCACACACACGGATTTCCTAAGTTTTTTGGTGTGAACCCGACATGAATATCGAATTGCAGGTAACTGAATAATTTTTAAAAATACAGTAGGTAGGTGTTGAGTACAGTAGGCTCACATGTGACAATATGCTTAAGATTAAAAAAACACAAACAAGCATTTGTAAGTGATTTATCTTTGTATCCTGGGATCGATGAAACTTAGAGCATAGGATAACTAAAATTAAAATTAACAGAATAGTGAATAATCTTATCGGAAATTCCTTTTAGAAATGTATTCTTTATTTAAATTAAAGGTATAATTATTAATAATTGTGTCCATAAATATCTAATAGTTTTTTTGTTTTTTTTTCAGGTGGGTAATTTCATTGTTTGTCTAACTCATGTGAGTTTTAAGGTAAGAGCTGTATATTAACGATTTACTATTGTCTGGGAAAATAAATATTTATTATCGTTTATGAATATTAATAGTAATAAAACCTAAAATTAAAGATGTTGATTTTTATCAATAAAGAAAACTAAGTTTTTGCTCATGTATATTATTTTTTAGAAATATTTTGCATTTTTATTTGTAGCTATATATATTTAAATTCTAGCCCTAACCATGACAATCACCAATTGCTTTCACTAGTATTCTTTTGAAATAAGTCTTGTTTGTGTTAATCTGTTTTTTTAACGAAGGAAATTTCTCACCCTGGTTCTTTTTTAATCTCCTGTTTATAGGCATATCAACTTTTGCCTTATCTCTTATCAGTTGCTTAAAAGAGTATGAAAATGTTTTTAAAGAGGCTAGTTTAGTTTTACTGTCTATATTTTTAAATCAGTATCAAGGAGTTTGTTAGTCACGTACCATGATGATTTTCTGTATGTCAACATTTTTTATTACTGGTCTGAAGTCTTTCTAAGTCTTTTTGAGTGTACCGAACATTTATCAGAAGTACGTCCATATTGATTTGATTTAGTGTATTTAATTTTTTTCTAAGTACTAGTATTAAATTTTTAAAAATTGAATTAAGTAGGTTGAATGCTTTGTTGGGTTGGATTGAGGTCGCACAAAGCGAAACTTGTTGGGACAAATTAGTTTTTTTTTTTTTTTTTTTGTTAATAACATTTTGACCTGACAGATACACACCTTCCCAGATTGAGTTCTAAAACTGTCATAGTTTCCCAATTCTTATTTTCATTTTAAGATTAAATTTCTTTACGAATACTTCTCAAACGTCAAAGTAAAAACTTTGTTGGAACGAATCAGAGAAAAATTGTCTTTTTACTCCAAAGAAAATAAGAAAAAAAAAAGAACGTTTCCAATATTTGGTAAGATTTGTCAAAAAAGGCTGTCATATAGAGGATTGGGTTTGGGGAAGATATTTCCAAGTTGGTGAGTTTTGTGTTGGGTGGAGGGGGGGGGATGAAGGGGGGAGGGTGCTGTCAGACCGGATGATACGGACCGGAATCGAACCCGCAGAGAGGACCGAGGCGGATATGAATGATAGATTCACCGGAAGCCGCCTTTGTCAGAAGGAATCAGGCTACCTCTCACAGCGCCATCTATAAAATACGGCCCCAACTGCAACTTGAATTGGCCTTATTTCTGAGTATATCTTCTGTATCTCTCGGGCTACACAGGGGTTGCTTTATTTTATTTTTATTTCATAATAACTCATAATTTCATAATACAAACCAATCTGGTAGCTGAGGGCCAAGAATTGTGATGATTTGAAGATAGTTTTCGATCTTATGACATGAAAATACTCATTTCATAGACTACTAATGTAGAATTCTACCACCTCGAATCGGTTGCCATCAAATTTTATAGGAAAACGAAATCGAACTTTTTCAATTTTTTCCTCATAATCGAAAATAATTTATCGTAGAGAAAATTGTGTTCCATTTAAAATGAAAGGGCATAAAATTTCGCGTCGACTGAGTCCCCCAAATTTAAAATAGGTTAAGTCTTTTCGCCAAAACCAATTATCAATTATCCGCAATATTTGCCATTTAAGTGTAAAAATGAATTACGTTCATGATCCAATGCCTGCAAGTTGAAAAGGGGTATACTCATATAAAAAACGTTACCTACAATAGTTGTAGAATAACAAATTCTGTGTGTGTGCGAGCTGCTTAATTTTAAAATTAGCCAACTCCTACGGAGAGAAAGTGAAATTTTTGGAATTATTTTTTCAGTTCCTCTCCTATAAATCGGCAAAATTTAGATCAATAAGCATTGCTTTCTCCTTACTATAAAAGGCAATACTGTTGCAAATAGGATTCCGGGTTTTGAACTTCAAAAATATGTAGTATTTTTTACGATTTTGATGGAAATCGTGTTCCAACGCCTACAACTCAAAAGCATCTAGGTATAAATAAAAAATGTTTTAGATAAAAGTTGCAGAGCATCCAATTTAGCATGAAACAAGCTCATTATACACAACATTAGCTAGATCCTGCGTGGAAATAAAAAAAAAAAAAAAAAAAAAAAAAAAAAAAAAAAAAAAAAAAAAAAACGTGAAAGTATTCGTCGTGCTTACTTCCTGCAAAGACTTTGTTTTTTGGATTACATCAGGTTTCTAAAATACTGATAAAAATACTGAGTTTTTATTGCGAATTATGCTAGACACCCAAGCTAGCTAAATAAAACTACCTATTATTTTTCACCTATTTAAACTCTAGAATATATTACTGGTATTTGGTCAAAAGGGGTTAAGTCGTCGAATGTGAAGCTTAAAAAACGGTTTACCAAGCTATTGAAAATCATTTTAAATGCTTTCTAATTGTATTTCTTTATTCCAGAATAATAAATGAAATTATATTATCTTTCAACAAAGTACAAAGATATTTTATCAAAAGAGCTATTGGTTTACCACAGAACACCCCCAATTGCATGTTTTATTTACAAACCCGACGTCACCCATTATTTATATTCACCCTTAAACTCAGCTTAAACTATTTAGCAAAATTATTAAAAATGGAAAATGAAAGATTTCCAAAAATAATAGTCCGGAGGATAATAGACAAGAGTATCAAGAGAGAAGAGATTAGGAGCAAAACACGGAATAGTTCTAACAAAAGAGAATTTTCTACAAGATTTAGAAAAAAATTGAACCATTCTCGTCAATAAAACTATGGAATATAAAAGAGAAAAATTCGTAAAAAGAGCTAAAGCAGCCGAATTTCACCAGCTCTATGCAACTTTAAATTACGACAATAGGTACTTTGAAGACAATAAAGACATTTATTTCATCAGATTAATATTTAAAGCAAGAGGAGAACTACTGAACCTTAACTATTTACCTGCAATGAATAAAAGAAATAATTGTACCATGTGCAACCTCAATACAATAGAAAACACCTTCCACTTTATCTCAACATGCCCCATTCTAAATGAAATCAGGATAAACTGGTTTGGAAAACGGTCGCTGAATTTGGAAGAAACCGTAGATATCCTTAACGGCAAATGTAACCTACGACTATTTCTGTATCTAAAATTTGCAACAAAATATTGACAAGAAATGACTCATGAATATAATCAGTAGAAATAGATTCCACAACACGTCAGTCGAAAAAAATCGCTTATAGCTAGTTTTATAATTTGGTCATTTATATACGAAGAGTTTTTCAGTATGTATGTCAGTTCAGTTCAGTATGAAATAATTTTTTTTTTATTATTTGGCTTTTAGTACTACCACTTATCACATATCTTCTGTTAATGTTATATATTTGCAACCGATTTATATTTATAACAAGCTAGGATATCTCGACAGACGGACTTGCGTCCAATGTCTAATAAGAAAATACGTCATAGTATTTTCTTATTTTGTTTTGTATTAAATAATATTTTTCATGAATAAACGTTATTTATTTCTATCTTATCTTTCAACAGAGATTGTAATAACTAATGAATAACGAATAAATTGTAGTCAATTATGAATTTTAAGAAGACGAGACAAAAAAAAAGTTATGACTTAAGCCCTTTTGCCCAAACATGAATGATATATACAGTATATTTTACTATTCAAAGCAATATATATATATATATATATATTGTATATATATATATATATATATATTGTATATATATATATATATATATTGTATATATATATATATATTGTATATATATATATATATTGTATATATATATATATATATATATATATACATGCAGAGTAGAGGAGGGCAGTATATATAAGAGCAGAATGGCGAGGGGTGCCGTGCAAGGGCTGAATTTCCATACATCAACCCCTAATTCTGGGGTAAGCCCAGCCCTATCATTGTCTTCTTGGGTAATTCACTACACCTCTATCTTCCTTATCTCTCCACTTTATTCTCTCTGAATTATTTATTTTGAGTATTTTATTTAATTAATACATTACTGTAATATAATACTTTTTAAAATAAAATAAAAAACGTGCCCCCCCCAAAAAAAAAAAAGAAAAGTGACGAAAAACATATTATTTTTCTTATAGAAATTATAATTTTATATTAATCAAAACTAAAATAACACATAAAAGAAACTTAAAATACAAAAAAATTCTCACGATGCTACACAGTGCTCTAACTGCCTCGAAAAGGTGTAAAAAATGGTGTAATGGAGTTGAGGTAATACTTAGGGAACCAAGTTTATATAAGAGAAGAATGCTTGAAGCCATGTCAATTCAGAGAATATTGATAAGACAGTAAATTTTAAAAATGACTCCAAAAATTTAAACAAATACTATGCGGAAATTTTAAATAACATTAATAATTGTTTGTTCTAATATTAAAAGTAGTTATATGTCTGAAAATTTATATAAAAATTTTTATTGTGAATTTTAATATTTTAGAAAATTAATAAATAGTAAAATACAAAAATGTAAGAATTTTAATCATGATTTTTATTATTAATTTCAAATTGTTTATTTAAGTAACATTAAGTGAAGTTACATGTTGGAGGGGATAAGGGGACTGGTAAAATAATCCATTTGACTGCGATTCTTACCAAAAGAGACTATAGTTTTTAACTAGTAAAAAGATTTTTAATTTTTGACAAGGGTACTCAGTCTATTTTATTTTATTAGAAAAATTGTGGTCATAGGTGGATAAAAACATATTTCATCACTTAATTGTTTTTTATTTTAATTTGTTAAGTTCAAAAGTATTGAAATTCTAAATTTTAGGTCTTCTTCTTGAAAATGGCTTACTGCCGAAACGTTGAACCGAATATTGTAAAAATAGTGTAAGGTTAATAAAGGATCAAAATTTAAAAAAAAACTTGACTACTATCTGCTTAGTCTCAAGACTAATATAGAATTATTATAAGAAATTATCATTTTATATTAATCACAACTAAAATAACACAAAAAAAAACTCAGAACAGAAAAAAATTTTCACGAAGCTAGATAGTGTTCTAACTGCCTCGAAAAGGTATAAAAAACAATAGCTAGATATGACAGTGGCAGACAACTAGAGAAGTGCAAAGTTTTTAGTGTAGTCATTACCATGCACACACCATACGGCATCAGGACCCGCTTCGAGAACGGCGTCGCAGCCTGAAGTCGTTACTTTAACAACTTGAGCAGTTACAGACTGTTCCAAGGTCGTTACAGTTACAGACAGTTACACTCATGTCATTATCGTTAGTCGGAGCTCTTAGAGCTTGTTTTGATAAGGATTAAAGTTTACCTAGCAGGTCTTTTCTTACATGATTTCTTTTATTTAATTATTTAATTAAATTCGATTATTTTTTTTCTTTTCTATTTTAATCATATTAGAATGGTGATTATTTATAAACCAAATAAATCGCTGTTAGAAATAAGAGTATTATACAAGAAAAAAAAATTTATAAAAAAATAAATGAACCCACAGTGATGGTTGTTTTTACTTTCACCTAACTATATATGAAATATATAGTATTGCGATCGTGAAAAATTTCGACCGGAGGGGGGACTTTACTTATTAATTTTTGTATCATTTTAAAGTGTTTTTTTGTATTTAATCAAAAACAGTTTTAACGATTTCGATCAAACTGGGTATTTGATTTATGTATATGGCAAAGATGCGATAGCCAACATTACATCAAAATTGATCAACCGGAGGGGGGACTTTACTTAGTAAATTTTGTATAATTTTAACGTGGTTTTTTTTATTTACTCAAAAAAGGCCTTAACGATTTTGATCAAACTGGGTATTTGATGTAATCATATGCCAAAGATGTGATAGCCAACATTTCATTAAAATTGGTCAAACACAGCGGGCAATTTATTTCGTATTTTTTTTTCCAATTTTTACCTTTTTTTCGATGATCTCAAAAACGGCTTAAACGATTTTTATCAAATTCGTCATGTTTAATGAAAATTAGGTGTTCTTTAATATCAGGTAAGCTTTATCATTATTAAAATGTTCTGAGGGGGCTTTTTTTTTGGGGGGGGGGTTGGGGCCTTTTTTGTTTGTTTGTTTCCTATAAAGTACCTTTGTTTTTGTTTATATGGAGAAATTATCTGTCTCTCGTTACGCCTAAATATAAGAAATGATTAAATATGAGATATGATAAAAATAAAGAAAACATAATGAGAAAAAAAGAAAAATATTCAGTCAACTCATAAAATTCGTTGAGCCCACGCATGCTGAGTACGCCTTTAATGAAAGACCATTGTTCATAATTAAAGCCGTTCTGTTCATTTGAGAAGTGGCAATTAACAAAACGCATTAATTTCTAATCTGGTAGTAAGTTGGTAAGTGAAAGTTGTGTGTTGCGCGCACGCACCAGATTTTTTATTTATTTAACGACACTGCAACAGCCAATCCAGGTAGTTTTATGTTTGTTTTATGTGTAAAACAGGGTGAAGAAATATTAATGGGCTCCTAGCCACAAATTTTATATTTCGAAATGTAAAATCATTTTTTTGGACCGAAGAATATGTGCTTATCTTTAAAAAAGCAGTCTATACTCAGTGTCATCTTGAGCATAACTGATGCTTCGGTTACTCATGTTACAGGTTAAAGGTACACCAGGTTAAATACTGCACCACTACCTCTACCTACCTAAACCTCTACATTACATCATTGTCTCTTTTTATTTTATTTTTCGCAATGAATGATTTGTTCCTTTATTCCAGCCATTCCATATCTCCAGGCATGAAAAGACAAGACTATATATAATGTAGAAGGTGATGGAAAATTCAAAGGAAGGTGGATGTAAAAATCTCCGATATTTATCGAACCCCTGATTACCCCCCATTTCTCCCCCGCTGTAAATCTTTATTATAAGGGTGGTCCCGACCCCCCCCCCCTCCGTCGCCATTTGCATTCCACCTGGGTTATATATATTTTTTTATGTATCATAAAATACCGAGGAAGCATCCCAAGTATGTATCGGGGGGCGAGTACATGGCCCCGCATATTTCAGAGCCGGTGTAGGTCAGTATTGGAGGTTGCCTGGTATTCGCTCGAAAAATAGTCCCTTCACATAACTTCGGGCTCCTATATGAAGCCTATTTACCGAGCTTATTTTAATATGCTGAAAGTATTAATTTAGTACGCCTTTTGAAATCCTACTTGTATACAAGGTTAGCTATCTATTTTTTTTTTTTCGATATTACATTCAAGGCGTAAGCGATATTACATTGAAAGTGTAAGCGATATTAGAATGTTTTTAAAAATAAACTCGTAGGATAACCGCTTTCCGTCTCATCCATATAAAACTTGATATTTAATCTATGTATATTCTCACAATGAAAATTTAAAGTAAAGATGTTGATTTTTATCAATAAAGAAAACTCTAAGTTTTCGCTTCTGTATATAATTGATTAAAAATATTTGTGATTTTTTTTTAAATCTTCATATCTTAATTCGCACCTGCCAACAACCCTTGACAATAACCATATGGTTTCGCTAGTATTCTTTTGAAAATAAATCTTGTTTGTGGTTACCTGGTTTGTTAACTAAGGAGATCTCTCATCCGGCGCCTTTTAAATCTCCTATTTATTGGCATATGACTTTTGCCATGTTTCTCATCATTCGCTTAAAATGTCTTTGTAAGGAAGTATGAAAACGTTTGTAAACAGGCTTTATATTTTACTCTACTGTTTAAATTTAACAGTAAAAATTTCATCAAAATTGATCAAACGGAGGAGGCAGGTTATTTAATAACTATTTTTCTCATTTTTTCAATTTTCTCAAAAACAGCTTTAATGATTTTGATGAAGGTGGGTATTTGATCTATGTATACGCCCTCAAAATGATAGTGAAAATTTCATCAAAATTGATCAAACCGAGGTGGCAATTTATTCCATACCTTCTTTTCCTATTTTTACGTTTTTTTCGATTTTCTCTAAAATAGCTTTAACGATTATGATTAAATTCATCTTGTTAAACTACAATCTAGTTTTCTATAATATCAGGTTAGCTTTACTATTATTAAAATGGCCATGCGGGGGCTTTAATGGGGTAGGTGCCTTTTTTGTTTTCCTATAAATTACCCTTGGTTCTGTTTATATGAAGAAATTATCTGTATCTCGTTTCGCCTTAAAATAAGAAAAAATCAAATAGATATATACAGGAGAAAAAAGAAAAATATTCCGTCAACTCATAAAACGCCTTTAATCAGAGTCGATGTTTGTTATTCAAAATGTTCTTTTCAGTTAATGGAAATTATTTGTTTCATGGTAACTATATGAAGTTTTCAACAAATACATAGAGAGTTATAAAATATTATAACAAGTATTATACTTGCATTGCCGCATTGTCACAAGTAAAAACTTTTATTTTATAATAAAAAAAATTAGTGTACTTCAAAGAGCAAATATATACAAAAACAAGTTAATGAATGTGGAAAAACTTTGAGAAATGGCATCTAACAAAACACAGTAATTTCTGTAAAGGTACTGAAGAGCGGCTGATGGGCGTGGCCTGTTTTGAGAGGTTATGTTACCGTGATGTTATCGAACTCCCGTTTTTTTTTTGTATGTACTGTTAAAACCTTCCATGCGGCCCTTGGACTTTTTTAAAAGAGTAAAAATCCTCGGCCTTGCAGTCCTATGGATGGGAAGTTGTCCGAGCCTGTGCGATGTCAGGTTCTCGTTGTAGATCACTAAACAATTATTTCTGATTAAGTCTTCTACTGTAGCATCTTCATGGGGGGTTCGTGAATTGTCAAACCTTCAGCTACCAAAAATATAGTCAGGAATTTCACTTATAGAATCGTCAAAGGAGCGATATATGTTTATGTATTAAAAAAAAATGTGTGCATGGAATATTTATATTTTTGAGTTTTTACAAGTTATTTTTTAGTAAGGAATATTTTTAGTTTGGTAAATAGAGAAGAAATTCACGGGAGCAGTGAATGGGCAAATACCATAAATCCTGTGAAGCCCGGGTAGGAGAGAAGCTCTAAGCTGATAAAAGGCCTGAAGATGTTCCCTATCGGGCGGCAGAAACGTCGGAGCTTTAAATAAGCCCCCAAATGACCCAGCGGCGAGGCGATGCCAGTTTTAAATGGGACAGGTCCTTCCCGAATAAAAACGACCTAAAGGACCTCTTTAAACTGTCCCCTATAAAATGGGTTTAGGGTCCTTATATCTTACGGCACAGTCGGGGTTTTCTCTGATCTGTTTGGCTAGTAGGGTTCTCAAGAGGGGAGTGTTGCTCCGTCCAAAATACTTCTGCATAGTTATAAATAACATGTTTGATATATCTACTTACACACAAATTTTAGTATTAGACCATAAATTTTAAAATTAAAAACTTAAAGTTTTACTTTAAGACTTACATACAACATGATAACAAACCGATTTGGACCTATGGAGCAGAACTTTGGCATTCCGCTAAACAATTACACATAAACAAAATTCAAACCGCACATTCAAAAATTCTTCGAAAAATTGTGAACGCTTCATTGTACATTTCTAACGAAACAATACACAAAGAAATAGACATTCAGTAAAATCAAACATTCACGACTAATATACCACATTTCTCAGCTCAACTCATAACCTTCCAAACCCACTTGTTTCTTCTCTTTCTTCCTCCCAGTTACCCGTCCAACGAAGAGTAAAAAGACAATGGTCATAGGATATGATTGAGCACATGATTCAAATCAAGCAAATCGAAGATAAACTTTGCATTATCCACAAATTTGCTAGAAGCGCTCCAGCGCGGGCGCAAATGATTTAAGATAACAATTAATCAAAGCTTTTTGCATTATTAAATTATTATTTTATTATTAATTATTAAAAAAAATCTGGTGCGACGTGGGCAAAATAACTTTCGCTATCCAAATTAATTAGATTAGAAATTAACGTGTTTTGATAAACATTTAAACGCCATTCCTCAAATGTACACATTTTTTCATATTCATTTACTTATTTATGTTTGTATTTGCTAGTACACTAACTGTTTTATTGTTAATTAAAAGTTTTTACTTTTGATGATTGGGCAATGCAAGCATAATTATCTATCGCGTCTAATTTTATAATTTACTATTTAGTTGTTGAAAGCTTCAATTAGTTACCATGGAAACAAAAAATTTCTATTAAGCAACTATGTTTCAAAGCACGTTGACAACTCTTTTCCATGAACAGAACGTCTTTGATTATAATCAATGGTCTCTCATTTAAGGTGTACTGCGCATGCGTGGGCTCAACGTGTTTTATGAGTTGTCGGAATATTTTTTTTTTCTGTATATGTTTACTCGATTTTTTTCATATTTCATATTTAGCCATTTCTTATTTTAAGACATTAGGAGAGACTGATAATTTGTCCATATAAACAAAAACATATGTACATTATAAGAAAACAAAAATATCCCCTTCGAACAGAGATGCCCACAGAATTATAAAATCAGAAGCCATGTATTATTATACTTGCATTCCAGTATTATCACACATTAAAACATTTATTTAACAATAAAAAAAATGTGTGTACTTAAGAGAGCAAACATAAACAAAAATAAGTAAATGAATTTGGAAAAATGGGTGAATTTCAGAAATGGTCTCAAAACACGTCAATTTCCAATCTATGTAAGTTGGTTAGTGAAAGTTGTGTGTTGCGCAGACCGCAACAGATTTTTTAATTTTTTTTTCACCAATGGTTGAACTTTTTTTTTTTTTTTTTTGGGGTGGGGCGAGGATACTCTTTGATCGGCGTTCGGAGTTGAACTAAGAACCCTCTTTGCAGTATCAATGATGGGGGTGGGGCACCGAAAGCTATTTTGCATTCCCTACGGGCCGATGCTAAACAGGCGTGAAGCCATCCAAGTGCTATTTAGCGAGAGACAAAAGATAAGTCGCCCAGTGATTGAAATAGTTTATTTATGCCGCTGCGTGTTTCGAACCCGCCTCTCGACAGATTGGGTCCCCAATGTAACGTTACTAATCCGCCTTCACAAATTTTTGGGATGTTCCTTTTGGATATCGGCACTTACCCGGGCCGTTCGAGGTTAAGGGTGGAAAATAGAATGTCCTGCATTAACTTTTTCTTTGGAATTTTACAGATAGGTAAGGGTTTTATGGGTGATAACAATGATAATAAATTCTTTATTTATTTGTCCCGGGAACTATTCCCTTAGGAACAAAGTTATTCAGATACATATAATAGGCTTATATCTCTCAGCCTCTTTAATCAGTAGCCACTGTTTTGGTATTTTTTACGAAATTTCAAAGCTTAATAATGAAAAACTGATTTTTTTTTTTTTAAATAATAATTTTATTCCATATTTACAAAATATACATGTTTATAATTGATTGGGGTACTCCCTTGTACAATTCATTTTCTTGTTGTCAATTTAATTTAAAGCTGTTTTATACAATTGGTAAAAAAAGAGAGAAAAAAAAAACCCAAGACAATGATTAAAATAAAATAAAATACATATCTATATAAATAAAGTTGAAATTCTGTTTGTTTGTTTGTTTATTTGTTCTTTATAGAAATCCATACCGTTTGTCCTAAATTTTCCAAATTTCGCTCAGTGGTTCTTTGATACAAGGTGCGAACACCGGTCCATATTAAAATTGCATAACTTCAGCCAATCTCTGGGTATATTCTTTATTGTTAAAAAATTCGTTATGATCTCGCTTTACAACGGTTTTTTTTACGAAATCGACTGTTTGAGTCGAAAAAACGGCCTAAAAAATCATTTTATAGATTTTGAAGAGGCCAACAAGGCCCGGTAAGACCGTACCTCGGTAGGCGTCGAGTTCTGGGATTTTTAAACCATATGTTTTTTTTAAACATTACAATACGTTTATTTACATGTATGGTGAACTTATTTTTTATAAATGCCTCCTAAGAAGCGAGCTTCAATAGGAGTAGTGAGCTCAAAAGCTAAAAAACAACGTCAAATACGAGCAGCTGAAACTCTCGACGAACATCAAAATAGGATTGAACAACAGAGGCTTAGACAGGCAGAATCGCGGAAACTGAGTCTGCCCAGGAATATGAGGTCCGCTTTGCGCCACAGAGGCTTAGGCAAGCCGATTTGCGAGAAGCTGAAACTGCAGGGATATATTTCAGTTTATTTGTTTGTTCTTTATAGAAATCCATACCGTTTATCCTAAATTCTCCAAATTTCGCTCAGTGGTTCCCAATGGTTTATCCTAATAAAAATCGTAATGATCTCGCTTTACAGTCGCTTTTCTTCCTAAATCGACCGTTTCATTAGAAAAATGAAATTCCCCGGGTGAAACCGGGACATACAGCAAGTCTTGAAATAAAATGCAGTACAAATCATTAAATAAAATATAAATGAATAAATAATTTTTACAATAATATATGTTTCGTTCTTTTATGTTTGTATCTACGGGTAGTTGTTTTTGTATAATTTCCTATTTCTGTTATTAATGGGTTTAATGAGTTTGTGCAAGATTGAAAGAAATTATGGGTCAGTTTATATATGTATTCCTGTATCCTGTCTATATTTAGTTCTGAGTGCATTTTAGTTATTCTGGTGTAATATGGGTAGTTGTTAACTATTCTGAGGCATTTGTTCTGGAATACTTGTAGTTTATTGATGTTCGTTCTGTTAGTGAAGCTCCATATGGGACAGGCATAAGTAATGATAGGTCGGAGTACCGTTTTATATAGAATTAATTTGTTTTTGCTGGATAATTTAGATTTTTTATTAAAATACGGATACATTTTGTACATTATTTTCTTCGCGTTTTCTAATTTTGAATTTATATGGTGGTTAAATAATAGCCTGCTGGCTAACGTGACCCCTAGAAATTTAACTGCTTTAGCAATAGAGATCGAAGTATTGTTTAAAATTATGTTAGATGGAATTTTAGGCCGTCGCACACAGGGGTATTTGGCCCTAAAAGCTGGCCAAAACCCATTTTTGAAGTTTGAAATTTCTGGTAAATAATGACTCGAAGTTGAAGTAGAGGACCTGTGGGATCATGCAACATGATTCTTATCTCTTCCAGGCCCTTAATCCGGCGGCTATTCTAATTCAAATCTGACCTTCTCCTTTAACTCGTCTGTGCTCATAAGTATTGGTCTACAAAATATATTAATTTTCTTTGTGCTTACTGAAGTATCGGCATTATCAAATAATGGAAAGTTCGAGGCATGGTTTGTGCTTGTTAACCAGATAGTTATAATTTTTTTGTATTCAATACTAGTATCAATATCTTTTTGTTTTTTGGTAGGTATATTTTAGAGCTAAAAATTAAATTTGAAGGTTAAAAAGTTATACTTCTGGGCATTTCTGGGCAACGAAATATTTTTTATGATAATGTATAATTATCGCAGATTATGTTTCTTGAAAAAAATTCTGCGAATATCTGCGATTCGGAGAATTATATTTTTTTATTACTAAAATGTCAATTTCATTAAATAACAAAAAAAATTCAATTTTGTTATATTTTCATTTATTTGTATTTTAGGATCTTCTGTAAGAATAACTGTAACCTGAATGGAATTATTTGACATATTTTTAAAGTCAAAACATTAGCTTTTAAAAGAAAGAAGGAATTTTTGGTGTCTTTTCTCATTGAGAAATATTGTAATAACCTAGAGTATGTGAAAGAGCTAAAACAAAATTATCCATTTTGAGGCATGATTTCCAAGTGAGATAGAATGCTTCTTCAAGGAAAAGAAATGTTTTTGAAACAGCAGCAAGAATTGGCTAAGTGGGACGATATCATTTAATACCAAGATCTGGTGGACGCTCTAAAAAATCATTTGTTACTTTAAAATTTACGACGGATACGGAGAAACTTTATCAATGGCATGCTATGACACTATCTGTTCACAAAATTTTAAGGGATGGTTTTGAAGTGATAAAAAGCCCTCTGCTTCATATTGCTCTTATATATGAGGAAGCAGCGGAAACCCGAAATAACCATTTCCGGGTTTATAGAGAAAATTTTCCCGGACACAGTGTAATCTGAATGTAATTAATAGATTAATATTGACATCAGATCCAGTTATCACAGGTATGAGGAGTTCAAGAAAAAAGGTATCAGGTTTTGTAAGGAAACTTTAGAAATGTTGTCTCCCCCAACCAACTTAACCGATAGTGGTGATTCCGAAACTTCATTAAGTGACGAGGAAAGTGAATAATGAATAATTAAATTTAATATGCATTTTTAAGAAAGGTTGGTGAGTTTCTTCCTGGGATATAAGTTGTGTTTCGAAGAGGTATTAAACAATTCTTAATGAATTAGGAAAACACATTTTTTTCTTTATCACCATAACTTTTTATATTCACCTATTTTACACTATTTTCATTTTTTTAAAATAATAGTAATAGATAAATGAAAATAAATCTTTAATTAGTTACAAGCATATTTCATGGGTGCAAGGCATTAATAGAAAATAATATGAACATAAATTGTAAACCCATACGGAAAGTATTATTTAAGTTTATTATTTAATTGATGGATAGAAAAATACTTTGATTATATTAATTACAATTATTATGTTATTTACAAAAATACAATAATCTAGTTTTATCGTGTCTCGATTATATTAATTATAATCTAATCAAATCTTATAACATCTTAAATGTATATTAAATGTTACAGTATCAAACTGTACTATATAGTGATCCCTATAATCCAACCATGATATCTATCATTAAATAACAATGTCCAAACACTTATTAAGTACTTAAATTAATAATTAATTAAATAATTAAGTATTATTAATAATTAATGAATTTTATATTAATTACTGTTTAGTTAGATTTTAAATAGTTATTTAGTTAATTAATATTAAATTAATTAATAATAACTAACATTTAGAATAAGAAAGGAACGATTGATGTAGACTTCCTTCAAGTAACTCACTAGAACTGCCCAGTCTTCACCATTTAAATACTTGACTATTTCACCTTCGGTTCTGGTGAGTGCTCCACAATATTTTTTCCTCATCGCCTCTCTGATTTTGCATCTACCTAAATAATGAAACACATCTTCCTTCTCTCCACTATTACACATAGAAAAATTGTAATTCTTTCCTTGAATAATTGGTTTGTAATTTAAGTTAGGAAGTTCACCTCTGCTTTAAATATGGTACTTTATGAAATATAGATAGTGAGTTTATTATTTACTAGCTGTATATCCCGGTTTCACCCGGGGAATTTCATTTTTCTAATAAACGTGAACAAATTTAAAGTAAAATCATAACGATTTTTATAACAATAAAGAATATACCCAGAGACTGGCTGAAGTTATGAAATTTTAATATGGACAGGTGTTCGCACCTAGTAAGAAAGATCCACTGAGCGAAATTTGGGGAATTTAGGACAAACGGTATGGAGTTTTATTAAGAAAAAACAAACTAACAGAAATTCATCTTTGAGCTGTATAACCCGGTTTGATCGGGGAATTTCATTTTTCTAATGAAACGGTTGATTTCGTAAAAAAACATTGTAAAGTGAGTTCATTACGATTTCTATAACAATAAAGACTATCAGCTGAAGATCGGCTGAAGTTATGCAATTTTAATATGGACAGGTGTTTGCACCTGGTATGAAAGAACTACTGGCGAAATTTGGAGAATTTAGGATAAACGGTATGGATTTCTATAAAAAACAAACAAACAAACAGAAATATTGGCCTGCAGTTTCAGCTTCTCGCAAATCGGCTTGCCTAAGCCTTTGTGGCGCAAAGCGGGCCTCGTATTCCTGGGCAGACTCAGTTTCCCGCGATTCTGCCTGTCTAAGCTTCTGTTGTTCAATCCTATTTTGATGTTCGTCGAGAGTTTCAGCTGCTCGTATTCGACGTTGTTTTTTAGCTTTTGAGCTCACTACTCCTATTGAAGCTCGCTTCTTAGGAGGCATTTATAAAAAATAAATTCACCATACATGTAAATAAACGTATTGTAATTTAAAAAAAAAAAAAAAAAAAACATATGGTTTAAAAATCCCAGAACTCTACGTCTACCAAGAGACGGTCTTACCGGGCCTTGTTGGCCTCTTCAAAATGTATAAAATGATATTTTAGGCTGTTTTTCGACTCAAACGGTCGATTTCGTAAAAAAAACCCATTGTAAAGCGAGATCATGACGATTTTTTTAACAATAAAGAATATACCATGAGATTGGCTGAAGTTATGCAATTTTAATATGGACAGGTGTTCGCACCTGGTATCAAAGAACCACTAAGCGAAATTTGGAGAATTTAGGACAAACGGTATGGATTTCTATAAAGAACAAACAGAATTTCAACTTTATTTATAAGATTATGGAAGCTTTAGCGAATAATAGTTAGTCTCTGTTTAAATTTTATATTTGTTAAACATATAGGGCTATTTCGAAAGTAATGAATTCACTATTTTCAGATCATGTTATCGAAGATGCCGGCGTTGAGTGAAGGACTTAGCGTGCTAGGCGATTACAACGTTCCTGAAGCTCGCTCAGAAATTCTCTTTAATATATACCTTACTTAAGACGGCCATATTAAGCAGGCTTAGAACTTCGATTAATTTTGCAGCTAGTCCTCAGCTCGGGGGGGGGGGGGTGGCATAAATAGCCTAAACTAATTGCTCAACTTATTTCAACTGTATTATTTGCCAACTGTTGTAATTAAATTACTCGCCACTCCTGCATGTTTCAGATAGTCTCTCTAACCGCGCTTAACAGGCTATAATAGTGTATTCCTTGTATAATTCCTCATTGTTGGGTTCACTCAGCCTTAGTTAAACCTATCAACGAGTTTATAATGATGACCTTTTCAATTACCATGAAAATAATTGGTGCCAAAAATATATATTTTAACGAAAAAAAATTATAAATTGCTGTTACTTTTTACAAGTTCTAGAGTTTCCTGGAGTTATTAATACATGATCACATGTTTGGATTGAATGACGGACCACATTTAAGTTAGCGATCGAATGATGGGTTAGTCTCATCCTAGTTACTTTTATTATTAAATTGAGTTGTTATTGTTTCTTTAAATTTCTTTTATTGTACTATATAATCACAAGTAAAACAATAATTATAAAGGAAGATATTGAATATATAAATTAGATAGATAGGTGAAAATAATCTTCCCAATATAAATTAAAATATTAAAAAATTGCATACATTTTGTTATATAAATATGGTAAAACCGCCAACGTTTCGGATTATTAATCCATGTTCAGGGCAATATTTTTTTTTGTTGTATATTTTCATTTCCTATTACAAAATGTGTATATATCTATAAAAAAAAAAAATCTGGTGCGTGCGCGCAACACAGAACTTTCACTTACCAACTTACTTAGATAAGAAGTTGACGTGTTTTGTTAAATATCATTTCCCAAAGTCACACATTTTTCTACATTCAAATCTTATTTTTGTTAATCGTTAAAGCCGTTTTTGAGTAAATAAAAAACCCGTGAAAATGATACAAAATTTATTAAGTAAAGTCCCCCCTTCGGTTGATCAATTTTGATGAAATGTTGGCTACCACATATTTGGCATATACATACATCAAATACCCTGTTTGATCAAAATCTTTAAAGCCGATTTTGAGTAAATAAAAAAAAACACGTGAAAATGATACAAAATTTATTAAGTAAAGTCCCCCCTCCGGTTAATCAATTTTAATAAAATTTTAACAGTCATATCTCGGGCATATTAATACATCAAATACTCAGTTTAATCAAAATCGTTAGAGCCGTTTTTGAGAAAATCGAAAAAAACCTAAAAAGTTATTAAGTAAAGTACCCCCTCCCTTTAAGTAATTTTGATGAAATTTATGCTGTCACATCGCGGGCATATACCTACACTAAATACCCAATTTCAGGATCGCACGGTTTATGTATACACAATGTACATGTACATGTACGGTTTAAATGTGTACAATGTATACACCAGTACAAGGAATACAGTCGTAAACCTTGAATATCAGTAACTGCATAAAGTTGCACTTATTTATTTTGTTTTTTATGTTTTTTTTGGGGGGTAATGAGGAATATTTTATGTATTAGGTTGCTCTAAAAAGAAGAAATCTCTTCATATTTTTTTATATTTGCCTAAATTTTCGGGCTTATGTACCATCTTTCAGGGGTGTCTGTAGTAAAAAAAGGCCATCTGTTTGTCAAAAAAATGTTTATGTAAGATATACGTGTCCTTACTTAAATATTAAATGACATTTAATAATATTCCTCCGTGTTATGAAACTATTACCGTAGTCAATGGATATTCACAGAGGAATATTTTTAAATATTAATTAATATGTAAGCAATGACTTGTGTCTTACACATCTTTTTTTTTGACAAACAGATGGTTGTTGAGTCTTAAATATATATGTGTTATTGCACTGATTATTATAGACCAGAAGGCCAAAAATTTCCTTCTTTTTTAAAAAAAAAAAACAGTGATAAGGTTTATTTTTCTCTTTAAGTATTGTTGGAACTAATACTTCTCATGTTGTGTAGACAATATAAAACACGCTATTCCTTCAGTTTAGTATTTATCTTCCCTTTCATCTCGCGAGCCTTTCATCGGATGTTTTTAGAACCTCATCGAATCGCCAATTAGCCTGCGTGTGTGCGTGATGTGGCTCCACGTGGGGATCATAAACAAAAAAAAAACCGTTTCCAGGATCCTGGACGCCAGGCCTCAAGAGAGAGATCCTTTGACAAAAACTGAATGTTTTGTAAACAGAAATGTTTGAAGGATAGTAGCCATCTGGTTCTGAAGAGGTCTGTTCATCTGAAGGCTCATCCAAACATTCCTGCTCGGTGTCACTGACATTTTTTTGTCAATTTGTCGGATATTATAGCTCGGATGGATCCCCTCCTGTTTTAGTTCGTAAAGAGGAACATCTTGCCTAATAGTCTAAAATTATACTGTGTGTGATCCCTGATTCCAGGCTCAGTTTGGTGTATTCTGAAGGAAAAGCTTATCGTAAGAAGAAAATTTATCTAAGCTAACTTCAATATAGAATAGAATAATGTTTTATTACAAAAAAAAATACAAATTACAATTACAAATAAAAGTTTAAACATTATTAGGGCTTGGTTCGCGGACCATTAGCCCGGAGTTGGCCGTGGCCTTACTTCTAATAGATCATTCACTGTTTGATTTGATTCTTAGCTAAAAACAAGCCACTTTATTACAAGCAACAATTTGAAACAATCAACTTTGTTACAATATTGCTATATAAAAAAATTTATGAAAAAAAAGAGGAGCTTGCTGTAATCTATTTTAACACAGAAAATTATTATAATCTAAAATACATTTGATTCTACACCTTAACACTATTTATATATTACGCTAATACCTACAGACTATATACAATCTAACAATAATGTGCATTAAATATTGATGATATATTAATGAAACAGAAACACAAGACTTCATGGTTCATTCAATGGATTCAATTAAATTCCTTAATAAGTTGAGATCTATAATTCCATGCAATTTTACATTTAATTAAACTCAACCAATTTTTACCGTTTAAATATTCTATTAATTCGTCGTTTTTTAATTGATTTTTATTAGAACAATGTTTACGTATTTCAGATAATTTTTTACAGGAGGCTATAAACTGTTGCGTATTTTCTATTTCTTTGCTATTGCATAGGGAACATATTTGGGTTTCATCTACCTTTAATTTAAATCTAGAAGTCTCTTGCTTTGCTCGCCTCTTGCTTTGAAAATCCATTTAATATCATTAAGGTTTTTAATACAAAATAAATAACTTTCTTCTAACTGATGAGATAACTGTTTGTATAATAAATATCTTGTTGAATTATTCGCCTTTTCTATTAAATTATTACAAAAGGATTCTTGTAACTTATTTCTGATCAGAGAAAATAAATCTTTTAGGCTATTAGTATTATCTATTATTATTTCTTGTTCTAAATTGAATCTGCTTATCAATTTTTTTAAATCGGGCACCCAATAAACATTATTCTTTAATACCTCTCCAGCAAAAAATTTAGGTAATCTATTTTCATTCATACTTAAAACATCTATAATATATTCATGATGTAGTTTCAAAGTATAGAAGAAAAGGGGTTGCATTTTGGTCTCTAGATGTATTATATAACATGGAGTATATTGCGGTAAGTTAAATAATTTTCTTCAATATACTTACTATATAAAAAAGTTATAACATAATATTCATAATAATTATATTAAATAGAATGAAAAACTGTAACAAAAGATACATCGGTGAAACCTTCGAATAAGTTAACATAAAAACAACTGTAAAAAGGTAAAAAATACAAAAGCAATAGGCCTATATCATACAGCAAAAAAAGTAATAATAATAAAATAAGCATACTTTTGGTTTTGAAAACACAAAAATTCTCAGTATACTCCAAAATATAAAAAAAGTAGAGGGGTCACCTGTGAGCAGTGGTTAGCATGGCAACCGACGATACTAAAGGTCGCGGGTTCGCGGCCCGAGGTGGCCCTAGGATTTTTTAATGGGAGTAAAAAATCCTTAGCTATGCCATCCCTAGGATAGGACTTAAAATGTAGGTCCCGAGCCTGTACGATGTCAGGTAATCGTTAAAGATCCCTGTCTTAATTAAACCTGGATAGGCAAAATTTAGAACTCCCACTGTAGCATCGTCCGATTAGCCTTAGCAGCATTAAGGGACTTTAAACAAACAAAAAAATAGAAGAAGCAATATACATTAAAAAAAAATTATAAAACAGATACAAAACACATAAAAAACCATTACGTCCACATCATAAACAAGTTAAAAAACACATTGAAAAACTGAAATAAAACTAAACGATCCATTTTACAAGCTCTCTTTATATTTAGCATTTATATGTATGACATGTATGATACGTAAAAAAAAAACCATGATTGAAAACAACTTTATACTTGTTGGAACAAACTGTTCTATTAAATTTTCGTGTTCCTTGGTACGTGTCCGCTTGTCTGAAACGTTTTTAGAATGTTCCGATTGAGACAAAAAGTTAGGAACAACGGACTTTAGAGTTATGTCTTGGGCTGAAGATCGTTCAGTAAGTGTTTAAGTGTCTAGTTGATACTTTTTGTTACGTTTTTGAATATTTTAGTTTTTATTGTTCGTCTTCCTTTACTCACCTTTTTAGGCTATACGGATTGATGCCGAGTATTATTAAATGTCCCCTGGCTACGGATTATTAACTTGCTATCTTCAGGTTGCCATAGGCAACGCGTATTTTCTAACGCGTTTGCCTACTCGGCCATCCAGCCACCCTGTTTGTATATCATTGTGAATTATAATTTTTCGTTAATAAAAATTATTAAAACCCACATATTAATTATGAAGGTTGAACGAACCCGAAGGTTCGATGCCGACACCACCACTCGCTCCCTGCACCTCTATCCTCCGACCGCTTTCCAGACCCAACTTAGACAGATCTTCCTCCACGCAATCCTCCCACCTCCGTCTCGGCCTACCCCTTGGAAGTTTCCCCTTCGGCATCGCGCTTATTAATCTTTTCGAAATTCGTTCACTACTAAGTTTCGCAATTTTACAAGTCCATTTCATTCATTCTGCTATCTCTTCTTAAACCCACATAAGTGTTACAATATTATAATTTAAAAAAATATATATTAAATTCACTTATTGACTTTTATTTAAAATTTCTGTATATATTATCTTGTCAGACTGCTTTGATTTATTTGTAATAATGAAACACTGGTATCCAATTACAGTCTCTGTAATATATATATTTTTTTTTATTTTTTTTTTTTACATTCCTTAAATTTGGTGGACGTTTCGGATTGTTGTGTCCATACTCATCACCTGCAAAGATAAAATTCCAACAGCTGAACAAAAAGATCTAATTTATAGAATTCCATGTAATTACTGCATTAAATCATATATAGGCAATACTTCAACTAATCTAAAGACAAGAATTTATAACCATAGAAATAATATCAAAGAATCCTCCAAAACCAATACAGCCCTTTCACTACACTCAAAAAACTACAAACACAAAATTAACTTTGATAACGCACTGATTCTACATAAGGAAAGCAACACAATTAAAAGAAATATTATTGAATCAATTTATATTAAAAAAAATGAAATAGAACTGGTCAACCATAAAAAGGACTCTGAAATAGTAAGTAAACACTATTATGCAATAATAAATAGGATATAGCAACACCAGGATTAAAAAGATAGCAAAACCCCCCACAGGTCAAACATCAATTGTAACAATGACAAATTCTATCAGAATATTAGTTTTTTAGTATCCAGAAACGAGAAGGTTGGTGAACATTGTTGCCATCTTACTATTATTTTATTTTTATTTTTGTTCTATGTTAATATTGATTCATGTGTATTTATTTATGTAACTTTTAAAATTGACACTTGACATACCTTTATGTCATGTTCATATCTATTTTAACTATATCTTTATAATTTTAATGATACTTTAATTTTTATTGTTTACATACTGTATAAGAAAAAACTAAAATTTCTGTATATTTATTCAAAACGTACTTAGATATCCCATGACATCTTATTCCTTAGCTTCGATACCAAGAAGCCATCACAACCCCTCTCTCAGAACCCCCGAGCACAGAACCCTTGATATCTCAGCCCTTCAGATTCTGAAGGAACAATATAAATCCGATCCTCCACTTCCACCCCTCTTCTTCAGCGGGGCCAACTCCCCGGAAGATATTCAATTTCGCCCCAGGAGGGTAATAAAGCCCGCTGACCGAGGCGATAATAACTTCCTCCCCACAGAAAAAAAAAAAAAGAAAAAAGAAATCGGACCGAGATCCATTTCAAATTTCGCTTGGAGATGGGATATTAAGTGAACTCCTAAATCCCTTATTTTCGAGTCAATCCCCTGGGATTTGAGGGGCTTCGCCCGACATTAGGTATATAATGATATTGTAATTTTCTTCTTGAAGAAGGAATGATACTTCGCACCTTGCCTGGATCATACTCCTTTAAGGATCTCTTGCATTTTCGACAATCTAAGGACCTTTTAACATTCGAATCATACAATAATAAATTGAGGCTTGCAGTTTTGAAACCAACATGGGTGGGCTTAAAAAATTAATTTATTTTTATTGATTATAACTATGAATATTTATATTTTCTTTTATCTGTACAGTTACATCTCATTTGGATGTTACTGAAGTACTTTTCCATTGTAAAAGTTTCGAGGATTATTATAATATTTTAAATCAAAAGCATATAAATATAATAATAATAAATAAATAATCATATATAAAAAAGCATTTTATAAAAACAAAAATTAAACTGAATTCGAAATCCAGGAACCATTAAAAAAAAATACAATCCCTTCTAATTTTTATGAATTCTCAGCGTAATTAAAACATTTTAATAGGTGGAAAAAGGCTGTATAAAACGAATAATAATAATAATAAACGATTAATAAAAATTCTCAAATTAAATTATTAAATACTATTAACCCTTTAACCGGGCGGGACTTATATTTTCGTACAAAGGAGTTATTAGTCATAGATACATGTATCTACGTGAATATATATATAAATATAAATAATTATATATACATATTATAAATAATAATAAAAATAACAAATATTTCAGGACGCATATATACGTTTCGCCTGGTTAAAGGGTTAAATACAATTTTTTCGGAGACGGCGCGAAATAGAAAATCTTCCAAATGACGATTTTATTTTAAAATGGTAGACGTTGAAATCAATAGACGGGAAGAGATTCCAATTTAGAAGATTTTTACATCTTTTTCTCATTTCTAGTGCTTAAAATTTTAAATTTTGCGCCACCTCTGAAAATATTGTGTTGTACTGAACATGGTGTTTAATATTTTAATTTTATAATTTGTATTAGCCCTTAGTGTGTATTCGTACAGATAAAGATAAAATTATTTGTTTTGATTGCATTATCCCGCTTTTTATACCATTTTATAATTTTGCTGTGTACCCATAAAAATCAGAAGGTCTATTTCATACAGTATATATAAGGTATATTCATACATAGAAGAGAGGATCCATTAGAAG
The DNA here is from genome assembly GCA_911387785.2 of Aelia acuminata. Lineage (NCBI taxonomy): Eukaryota > Metazoa > Arthropoda > Insecta > Hemiptera > Pentatomidae > Aelia > Aelia acuminata. The sequence goes on along the minus strand of OU426983.1, from coordinate 121,770,015 downwards.
ATTTTTACATTTTTTATAGTTTATAGCGCCAACTCCGAAAAGATTGTGTTGTACTTTACACTGCGTTTAATATTTTGATTTTTTATAATTTGTATTAGCCCTTAGTGTGTATTCGTACAGATAAAGATAAAATTATTTGTTTTGATTGCATTATCCCGCTTTTTATACCATTTTATAATTTTGCTGTGTGCCCATAAAAATCAGAAGGTCTATTTCATACAGTATATATAAGGTATATTCATACATAGAAGAGAGGATCCATTAGAAGATTTTTACATTTTTTATAGTTTATAGCGCCAACTCCGAAAAGATTGTGTTGTACTTTACACTGCGTTTAATATTTTGATTTTTTATAATTGGTGTTAGCCGGTAGTGTGTATTCATACAGATAAAAATAAAATTATTCGTTTTATTGCATTTTCCCGCTTTTTATACCATTTTTTAATTTTGATTTGTACCCATAAAAATCAGAAGGTCTATTTCATACAGTATATATAAGGTATATTCATACATAGAAGAGAGGATCCATTAGAAGATTTTTACATTTTTTATAGTTTATAGCGCCAACTCCGAAAAGATTGTGTTGTACTTTACACTGCGTTTAATATTTTGATTTTTTATAATTGGTGTTAGCCGGTAGTGTGTATTCATACAGATAAAAATAAAACTATTCGTTTTATTGCATTTTCCCGCTTTTTATACCATTTTTTAATTTTGCTTTGTACCCATAAAAATCAGGTCTATTTCATACAGTATATATAAGGTATATTCATACATAGAAGAGAGGATCCATTAGAAGATTTTTACATTTTTTATAGTTTATAGCGCCAACTCCGAAAAGATTGTGTTGTACTTTACACTGCGTTTAATATTTTGATTTTTTATAATTGGTGTTAGCCGGTAGTGTGTATTCATACAGATAAAAATAAAATTATTCGTTTTATTGCATTTTCCCCCCTTTTATACCATTTTTTAATTTTGCTTTGTACCCTAGACCCTAACTAGAAGGTCTATTTCATACAGTATATATAAGGTATATTCATACATAGAAGAGAGGATCCATTAGAAGATTTTTACATTTTTTATAGTTTATAGCGCCAACTCCGAAAAGATTGTGTTCTACTTTACACTGCGTTTAATATTTTGATTTTTTATAATTGGTGTTAGCCGGTAGTGTGTATTCATACAGATAAAAATAAAATTATTCGTTTTATTGCATTTTCCCGCTTTTTATACCATTTTTTAATTTTGCTTCGTACCCATAAAAATCAGAAGGTCTATTTCATACAGTAAAGTTAAAAAAAAAAAAAAAAAAAAAAAAATGGTTTAGAATAGTTTTAGACCTTTTGTTGGAACTAACTAACTGTTGGAACAAACTGTCATAGTACGTGTTTGTGACTAAGATGTTCGAGTATCATCTATGCTAGCTCGGGAGAGGGTTCGACGCGGGTCTTCTCACGACTAAATCTAAGGAGCGATGGACTGAAGAGTTAATCATGTTCTGAAGCTCAAGTCGTATGGTTATTTCTGTATTACAAAATGATAAGTATTCTACGTACATGTTACAATTCATTTTAGTGCATTTATTTTTATTTAAAACATTATATTAAATGTTCTATAACATTTCGTACATAATTTAAATTCCTAACATGTAGTACTTCTTCTCTCTCTTTCTCCTTGAATATTTCTTTACATCGCCTCATACCCGACCGGATCGCAGACCTCCCTTTCTGAAGAGGCACCCCCGACCCGACACCACTCCAGAACTCGCCCCGTCGACTGCAATAACAGTTCAAGTAGCTCCCCGAACAAGAGAGGATGCAATCGGATGGCTACATCTTTATATCGACTACGTGTCATTGCAGCGGAGAATATTGAAATCGTTTCCCTCCTCTCATGTTCCCCATATTTGATATATTTTCTTGAATATCTCCTCTATTATTCTCCGTGTGTGGGGGTGAGGGGTTTTTATTGCTTCTGAATGAAATAAGACTTTATGAAGCGTGAATAACTTCATTCTATAGATGTTTTTCTTTAATTTCATTCATTTTTTTTTTAATACAAGAAGTATAGAAAAGAATAATATTTTCTTTACATGGAATACATTCTTAGAATTTCCTTGACGTTTTGTTCAGTTCATGCTCAGTTTATTTTTCTTGTTGGTTATTGGCTTTTGGTCTTTGCAATTTTATTTTAATGTATTCATCCAACACTACCTCGTTTTGGTAACAAAATGTTTAAATCTACAAATGTTAACATTTGTAGATTTAAAACTTAATCTATATTCGCCATAAATCCCACATCATAGTACCTATTAGTCATAGTATTATAGTACTATGATTTATAGAGATATAAATCGTTTTAAACCTACAAAGTAGGTAATATACATACTTACATGAAAGATAGAATTAATGTTAAAAGACAATCAGATCATCACAATTGATCAACCGGAGGGGGGACTTGACTTAATAAATTTTGTATCATTTTCACATGTTTTTTTTATTAACTCAAAAACAGTTTTAACGATTTTGATCAAACTTGATATTTGATGTATTTATAAGCTAAAGATGTGATAACCAACATTTCATCACAATCGATCAACCGGAGGGGGGACTTTAATTAATAAATTTTGTATCATTTTCACATGTTTTTTTTTATTTACTCAAAAACGGTTTTAACGATTAACAAAAATAAGATATAAATGTAGAAAAATGTGTGACTTTGGGAAATGATATTTAACAAAACACGTAATTTCTAATCTAAGTAAGTTGGTAAGTGAAAGTTGTGTGTTGCGCGCACGCACCAGATTTTTTTTAAATCCCACATCATAGTACCTATTAGTCATAGTATTATAGTACTATGATTTATAGAGATATAAATCGTTTTAAACCTACAAAGTAGGTAATATACATACTTACATGAAAGATAGAATTAATGTTAAAAGACAATCAGAGGTGGTCTACATCTCGTTTAGATTTTCCAGCAGTATACATTGGCGAAACAGAACTATATATTGTAAAGGTTTAGTTGCATCAACGGTAATGGAGCATACACCAGGACAATTTCCACATGAATCTCATTTATTGCTACTTTGACGACGTTTCGGCTACGCCTCCAGTCTCCAGTTTCCAGTCTCTGGATAAATTAAATTATCTGTCGAATAATTTGTCCAGCATTATCAAATTTGTTTTCATTAATATTATTAACACGTGAGGTGCGGCATCGGTCCCCGGGGTCCGATGCCTTACATTCCCTTCTTAACAGCCGTTTTTCACATGACAATGTCCGAAAGGCCGAACACTTCAAACACTCAATTCAGTCGATTTTTAATGAGATTATTGCATTTTAGTGCAGAAAATTTTGCTAATAGCTGAAATTCTGTTGTTTTTTAGAATCGGACTCCGAGGTCCGATTTTCGATAAAGAATGGCGTAAATCCAGTATCGGCCTGTCCTGCGCCTGTTATGTCTAGTTCCAATCCTTACCAAGAGATAATGCCCTTGAGACGCTCATTTAATCCCCTTTTAATCTAAAGATAACGCTTTCGTCAAAGTATTCTCATCAGACCCCGACGTCCGATATCGTCTGTGGCTCATACTAGCAGTCGGACCCCTAGGACCGATACCGTCCAATTCAGGTGACCCCTTAAATACGCCGTCGCACCTAACGTCTTAAAAACTATTTAAAACCATTTACTGGTGTCGTCATCTATCAAATCAATATATTTTGGACCGGATGTTAGCATAAAAATATAGATAAAAACGACAGTAAAGCAGGTCTAGTAGAACACATCAATAAAACAAAGCACAGATGTGATTTTTAAGGGGTTGAAAAAATGCATAAGGATTCAAGCATGTATAGGCGGGCGCAATCGACTATAGGGTGCGCTAGTAGCATTTTCAAAATGTCGGAAAGAACGGGGATAGACTTAGTTGATGTAATCGAGATAGTAGGTAATTTTAAGAGACCATTAATTGAATGGCAGGCTATTCTATATGCAAACCACATAATAACATGTGGAATAGTATCTAGAAGTAAAAAAATATTTATTTTACAAGCCTTGTGCCTTCAAACAAGCGATATTAAAGGAATGCCCCATCAAATAAAAGTGGAAATCAAATTAATTAATAATAATAAGCAATTTTCTTGTGATTGTACGTGTAAAGCTGGTAGTTCTGGTAAATGCAAACACATCATTGTAACTTTACTCTACGTTTTTCGGTTAGTAGTAACATTAATTACTTATTCATACAATCATTGTTATGACAGCTTAGATTCTTTGTCATATTATTTATTTATTAGTCAAAACTTTCAGGCTTCGCATTGAAAGCTTGGAACAATTAAGCACAACGGATGTAAGACAAAATGGGGAAAATTAAAAAAACAAAACAAATATGACACTATGGTTCCAATGTTATTTGCATAAAACTAACATTTTAGAATAATAAAATGTCAAATACTAATATTTATCTGGATAAATATAGTCTCTTTGTTTAAAATAAAGACTACATATCGTCATATGTTTCGAAACAGGCTTATCTATTCTTAATTTTACAATCCACTCTTTAAGAAGCTTTTTATTTTTTGGAAATAAAAGGGAATGACACGTCTTTTGATTTTCTAATTGAACACTGAGGGACCGAGCAATACCTATTAGATATTTTTCAAATGATTTTTTGCTCAATCGGGTTTTAATTATGGAAAAATAAATTAAAAATGGCCAAAAACCCTATGAATCCCAGGTAATCGCACAGCTTCTATCCCCGTTTCTCTAGTTCCTGAAAGAAGCAGCACCGTCGCTTGCGCTCGCCTATAGGAGAAAAATCACTTGTGAAAAGTGACCCCCCCCCATATTTCTTGCCCCTGACCGCAATCAACTATACCTAAACAATTTGGAAAATAGGAAGGTAAAGTTTTCCTCGAATCTTTGTTTGGAGGTGATTTATCTTTATTAACAATAAAGTATTAAAATTCTTTAAAACAATATTTCTTGGTACAATATTCTTATTACTCTTCTATTTCCTGGATCCCATTTCCTAGCTGCACCCACTTTAGGAACTACACATCCCAGATGATCCTCTCCATCATCGGATTCCACCCAGAACCTGGACGGAACAGATACCGGGTCCCCCTCCTATAAGGAATTACCGCCTCTGCTGACGGTTGGTTGGAGGGGGGGGCGCTTTCTTTATCGCCTCACCTTTATACAATATATATAAACGTTAAACCGTTTTTCCGGGATTGGAGACCGTCCAATACATTGCCAGCCTTCCGGAATCCCTTTCCTTTCCAATTCCGCTTCTCTAAGGGTTCCATTCCGTTTTTGTCTGAGGCTTTTCCATCCCCGACCTCCTCATCGTTTCCTTTTATGTCCGCCCGAACAACTCGAGGAAATTTTCCGGTTATCCTTCGCTTGCATTGTAGAAGGAGAGAGAGAGAGGATTGTGATTTTTCCTTCGCTAGTCGATGAGCTTTGATTTTTCTTTTTTCTTTTTTTTTTTTATCCAGGAAAACTCTTTCGTTTTAGAGTACCAAGTAATCTCCTGAGTTTATTCTCTGAAGGTGATATAATTTATCATAGTTTTTCTTTTTGTTTATTTAATTCTTTATGATAGAGAAACACTTTATTATTAAAATAAATGTTGCCCAATTACATTGGGTTTCTAATAAACAGTTTACCGTACTTCTATTTAAGACTATGTATAAAATCTTATTGTAATAATAACATTCATGCATTTATATAAGTACATACGATAGGTTAAATGATTGTCAGGATTTTCAGATAGAACCTTTTTATTTTGGAAAGCCAACGTTTCGATCCCACTTGTGGATCTTCGTCAGGGCTAAAACAAAATATATGAGTAGTTTCTATGCTAGAAGACGACGATTAAATGAATACGACACAAAACTGATGATTATATAAAATATGATAAGCATTATATATGAATACTAGCATTCCTCGTCGCGGCTTCGCCCGCGAGCCTTCATAATCAATTCTGTGACCATTATCTTGGTATTGATCAAATATAATATGTTAACTGATGTTTAGGAGATTTAGTAGAATTTGAGCCTCCGGTAGGCAGAATGTTTTTGATATTCCTTTCTTAGTGGTTACCTACATCGCTTTTAAAATCTAAAATCCGAAGTTTCTGATCATAAGTTGTTTTTGCTCTGCGTTGATTCTGTCAGTCAGGACAAAGCATCTTATACATATATATATATATATATATATATATATATATATATATAAATAATTTATTTATAATTTATTAATAAATAAATAAATATATAAAAATTTATTTATATATATATATATATATATATATATAATTTATATATATATATATATATATATATATATAGAGTAGTGTGATAGTAGAGTATATATATGTGGAGAAGTATATATATATATGGAGAAGAGATCGAAATATCCCCAATCATGGGAATCACAGTGTGCATAATTTGATTACCTAAATATTAGTGGTAATCAAATTATGCACACAATTATGCAATAATCAGTAGCCATATTTTATGTGAATGTCTATTTTAATACTATTGTAACCTTAAATTGTTATTCAAATAAAAAACATATGGTTTAAAATCTCAACAATAGATTTCCGTTAGAGTTAAAAAACAATTTCGCCATTTAAGCCCCTTAGGGGTTACATTTTTGAAATTCCTTTCTTAGTGGTTACCTACATCGCATTTAAAGTCTAAATTCCGAACTTCATGTTTCTATCATTATTAGTTTTTGCTCTACGTTGATTCTGTCAGTCAGGACAAAGCCTCTTATATATAGAGAGATTTTAAATAAGTAGCATGGTTAGCAAGATAAAATCAAATCTGATTTATGAATGAAAATCTTAAACAGGTAGTTGGACCAGGGTAGCAGATACCTATATAATTATTTATGACAAACCATTTTGGTGAATTTTTAGAAAACAATTTTACCATCAATCATATTTAGCACTGATGATGGCCGAACTGGCCGAAACGTATGCATAAATAAAGTTTCTAACTAAAAAATAGAGTGTTGAGACTTAATCAGTCGCCCTAATCCACATTTTTATAAATTGGAGAGCCTCAAGAAGAAGGGAGATAAATTAATAACTAATCATAAAATCTGATATTTACCTTCTGAGTCCACAGTAATACAAAGACTGAAGGTAAAATAAGGTGAGAGACAGTGGTAGGGGGTTAGTTTGCCGACTTCAAAGGTTTATGACGGGGAAATCCAACGTTTTTGATTTGACAGGCTACATGAAAACTAAGTGAAAATAAAATATTAAAAACTAACAAAATAGATGGTACTGTATACAAGTTGTTATGTCTGGACTCAAAAATAAGACAAAATTGAGATTATACATACTCTCACCTCTATAAAAGTACATACAGACGACTCCGTTTTATTGGGACATAAATGGAAAATTTGTTTTGTCCCAATTAGGCGGAGGACCCAATAAAGCGGAAACCATGAATCCACGTGTAAATGCAAATAAAACATACCTAAATACGCATATCACTGGGCTACCGTAGAAGGTGATAATTGATGTCATACATTAGACATATTTAGGGGAAAACCCAGTTTTTAGGTTTTCCCATTCTCGTCTTCTAATTTAATGATGGTCTCGAAATAATACGATTAATTTAACTCTTAAATGTATTTTTATTAAATAGGTGTTTTAATACAAGAAATATATAAGATGGAACATATTAAAACAACTATTTGTGTACAATATAAATTATACTGATAAAGACGAAATAAGAAATGAATCAGAAATTTTACGTCAAATTTTTTAACAGGTAAGAATCAAGTGTGCATTGTCGCGCTCATTGTAAACTACGATTAGCTTAATTATCGCACTTCTTTAGGACGCCTAAGGACTTTCTTTATTTCCTTTTTTTGAAAAAAAAGAAGAAAGCAACTAACCTTTTTGATGCGGTTTCTTGCTTCTTGTCCAGAAACAGGAGTGGTCTCAGATACTTAGGTTATTTGATTGATACCGGGTCTTATTGTGTTTTACATTAAGTTGCAGAAAGTTTTGGCCCAATTAGCCGATGTTTTGTCCCAATAAAGCAGTGATATTTTACCTAAATTTGATTCCGTTTTATTAAAAATGGCCCAATTAAGCGGTGATCCCAATTATCCGATGGCCCAATTAAACGGAGTTGACTGTATTTATATTTTTACTTTTACTTACCTATATATGAAATATATAGTAAGTGGAAGTATTGCGATCGTGAAAATTTTCGACTTCCGGTTTTCAACGGAAATACAGGTTTTGGGGTCCCCTGAGTCAAAATAACCAAGTCCTGCGAAATGTTCAGTGTGTGTGTGTGTGTGTGTGTGTGTGTGTGTGTGTGTGTGTGTGTGTGTGTGTGTGTGTGTGTGTCTGTGTGCGTGTGTGTGTGAACAGACTAGCTCAAAAACTATAAACCGTGCTTAATAAATTTTGTATCATTTTCACATGTTTTTTTTATTTACTCAAAAACGGTTTTAACGATTTTGATCAAACTTGGTATTTGATGTATTTATATGCTAAAGATGTGATAACCAACATTTCATCACAATTGATCAACCGGAGGGGGGACTTTAATTAATAAATTTTGTATCATTTTCACATGTTTTTTTTATTTACTCAAAAACGGTTTTAATGATTTTGATCAATCTTGGTATTTGATGTATTTATAAGCCCGAGATATGACTGTAAGAATTTCATCAAAATTGATCTACGGGAAGGGGGAATTTTACTTAATAAATTTTGTATCATTTTCACGGTTTTTTTTTACTTACTCAAAAACGGCTTTAACGATTAACAAAAATAAGATATGAATGTAGAAAAATTGGGAAATGATATTTAGCAAAACACGTCAATTTCTAATCTGAGTAAGTTGGTAAGTGAAAGTTGTGTGTTGCGCGCACGCACCAGATTTTTTCAAAATTATTATTTTTAATTTTCTCCCTTTTTATTTTTTACTCCTTTTCTTGAATTGAATGCTTTCTCAACGGGTTCTGGTCTAAAGCGATGGCCCAAGGGATTTAAATTTAAAATTGTTGGCCAACGTGAATATTAAATTCTACTGATCATTATTATAAGTGTTTTCATCGTTGGATTGATATCTTAGTGGCTTAATCCACGACAACAGTGTCATATCCGAAAATGTTCATAGGTTAAAAAGTTGTAGCATCAATAAAAATGAAGCGACTACCGAATTTTCACTACCAACTAGAGGATCAGTTATCGCCATGGATGCCACGCAGCGGCCATGTTAGGTCACCTGACACGTCCTGGCTTCCCTTCTCGGATGACAGAGGGCTCCACCCGGAAGGAACAAAACCTAGAAGGATGGCGACGAACAGATGTTTCCAGAACGGAAGTTGGAGGAGGCCATAGAGGAGGACCAATCGCCTCTAGCACGCTTCTCATTACGAGGCTCGAGTGGCCCGTTCTTGAGCTGCCAAAATGGCTGGCGCTCTTCACGCCTTTGTCTAATGCCGCCATTTTTTGACGAGCCGCGTACTTCTTTGACGGCGGCCATTTTGGTTCTCCTTGTTTCTTTCTTTTTTTTTTTTCGTTGAATTTTAAAGAGGCAATACACATTTTTTTTTTTTTGCTCAGGATGAGGAAAGCTCTCGACGAAATTAAAATGACGTGTACTCTGAGTACAAGTCATTTCTATTTCAGGATGAGAACAATGATTCCATTTCGGCGGCCCGTGAATGGTTCGTTTACAAAATAATGTTTGAACACCATCACGATGATTATATATGAGCGCTTCTGCAAACAAAAAGGGATGATTTCAAGTTCTGAACTTAAAAAAAAAAAAATAAAGTTTTGAAAAAGTTTTCATGGGACAAATTTCTGAAGAGTTGGTCTCCCTCATTTTAAAAACACATCTTCTCTCTTTATCCATCTCGTTCCAAGCATTATAGAATAAAACAAATTAGAAAATAAAATATTGTGATTCCATAAACTAAACTGTATATTCAGAAATGTGTAAACAAGATAATGGACGTCTCTCTATTTTCAAGGGAATCTTATTGTTTTATACCTACTCTAAACGCGCATCTTGAAATTTAAAAGTTTTCACATTAACCATTTTCTCACAAAAATACGTTTATTCATCATTTATATACATTTTTTTCAGTATATTATAATGAGCTTTTTCTTTTTATTTATGTTTATAATTATGATATAGATTTATATATTCATTTTATTTAGAGCTAATTAGTAGCTCTAAATTATTTTTAAATAATAAGGATTCGTTCCAATATCAAATAATGCAAAAGTATAACAAATAAGGAGCATTCTTTCAAAAGAGAAATAATAAGCGTTGTGTTTCTTTCTGTTCCTATTTTAAGATACTGAAAAAAAAAAAAAAAAAAAAAAAATCGGTAAATTTAAAAATTATTACCCACCTAGAATTCTATTTTTCGTAAACGCATCGCTGGTCAAAAGTAAAATAAATACAAATTTGAAGTTTTCACGTTCACATAAAATTTACTTCATGAAAAATTAAACTATCACGCTATTTTATAAAAAAAAAAAAATTTAGAGCAACTATATAGCTCTAAATAATTTGAATATATTATATATTAATCTATATTATAATTATAATCATAAATTAAAAGAAAAATGTCTTATTAATATGAAAAAATATGTTAATTTAGAAATGTTAGTAATGTTTTAAGCTCAAAACAATAAAATATATAATTACAAATGAAAATACAAATTTCATCATGAATAATCTCTGTTGTATCCCGAGTATTTTACTGGAAGGAGACTTCCAAATTTCTGCTTACACATAAATATTTTTATTATAAACTTAGGTATATGAAACCTCAATATTTTATTTTTCAATTTGTATCAGTTTATACAAATCTATTACTCCTCTGACTGTTTACTTAGAATGCTTATTAAGTATTTAATTATTTTATATGATATTAAAATAAGTAATACCATCCCTACAAATGGTGAAACCAAGCAGGCAGTTTGTGGCTATTACATCCCATAAAACATGAAGTAAAGAAACCTTTATACTTACAATTTCAACTGGTGCATTCAGTTGTACTAAGTGCTAAAGGGAGCGAGGTAGCTCATTGGTAAGCCAATGAGTAACTGTAAGTTAAACTTAAAAATTAAGTGAGGGAACCCTGGAGGTTGAGTGTGATCGCTGTCGAATCACCTCCTTGCAAGACCGCAGAACAAGAAACAATGCTTCCTTAAGGGGTACTGAACCCTGAAGATATGGGTACGTCACTTGAATATTTAACTTTAATTTTTTAATAGAAAATAAGAAATTTTGTTAAACAAAGCCCCTCTCCCCATACATGGATCCTATTGTGAATTTGAAAATAGTTTTTTTTTTTCAGGCTAGCATAAAAATAATTTTATAAGCTACGTTCTGAGACTTATTTTTATTAACTTAATCAAAACATTGATTAATTAATTTATTGAGCTAAAATAAGACTGAAGTAAAATAATTTCCTGGCTATTAGAAGAAAAAATGTTTCAACATGTATATAAAAATAAAAAAAATTAGTTTTATTCCTGCTAATGAGTGAAATGTTGTGTGTTTAACATTCGATTATAAATTTTGTTGGCAAACTTTTTCACAACCCTAGTTTCCCTTCCCTCGCTAACCGAGCGGAAAATTTCCCTGACACGATATCTCTAAAAGTTTTCCCCTCGTTATAAACTGAATTTCTATATTAGACTTCAGCTCCCTGCACGTATTCAATGAATAAACCGATTCAAAGTATAAATTGATCTAAAAAAAAAAAAAAAAATCTACATGTTTAAATAACGTATTGATATGTAAAAAGCAAATTGACGTGTTGGTATTTTGAATAGAGGCTCATAATAAGTTTCCATTTAGGAGAAGTTTTGGGGGTAATGATTCCAGTTGAAGGCAATTCCTGGGAGCAATGTTAATATATATTGAAGGACCTCTTCGTCCATTCCCTTTAAGGATTCCAAAAGTCCTTTCTCACAGATTCCAATTTTTTTTTTTTTTTTATCCCGCGTCCCTCTCTTTTTCCAGAAGCGACTTAATATTAAACAGCTTCCCCCTTTTTTCCAGCTCTCGTTTATTTTTTCTCGAAAAAGTTAAACTCGGTTATGTTGATTGCTAATCAATATTGAACCCTTCCTGACTTTGTTGTCTTTTTTGAGTAGTGCAATTAAAGTTCTTGCTCTTTTGGAAAAGTCCTGATTGTATTTATCTTCCGTATTTGGAATTTTCCCTCAATCAGGGACTTCACCGTTTCTATATAATTTACAGTTCCAACTGATTTTCAATTTTTTTTTTACATACAAATTTTTGACCCCGGAACGACCCAATTCTTTTTTCTTGTTTTTTCCAACTTGAACAATGACAATTGAGGTGGATTTAATTAATTTTTATCTCATTAATTGCATGGTTTTCGGTTGTTTTGTCTATTTAATATTATTTATTAGTTTGAAATAACTTATGCCACTAGGGCTAATCGGACGATGCTATACAATGGGAGTCTTAAATTTAGCTTATCCAGGTATTGTTAGGAATTGGATTATCGTACAGGCTTGGGACCTCCATTTGACGTCCTTATGAGAGACGGCATAGCCAAGGATTTTTTACTCCCTTTAATAAATCCTAGGGCCACTGTGGGGCGCGAACCTATAGTATTTTAGATTGCTATGCTAACCATTACACCACAGGTGACCCCTATTTAATATTATGTTTTTCTAGATTAGCTAAAAACATAAAAATAAATAAAGTTCATTTAATGAGTAGAAAGGCTATTTTTAAATATTTTTTTAATATTTATTAATTTATCCAGAGCGCCTAATGAAAAGGACAATGATGTTTATGTTGCCGGTAAAAGGAATTTTCCTGTACAATCTAGTTTTAAAAAACTATTTTTCAAATGACTCTAAAAAAAAAAAATCAGGATTATTCTACTAGAAAAACATTTTTTGAAGTACCGAAGTTCGTTAATGATTATGGTAGACGAGCAAAGAGAGTATTGATACCTAGTACTTTTAATGTAATTCCCCAAAGTTTGTTATCGCATGCATCTATAGTCTCAGTAAAGCCATTATATGGCTTTGAGGTTTTCGTTTTGTAAACATTGTTTGTACAAATAAAGGCAAATTTTCATTTCATTAAGCCTTTTTTCATTTTTTTTTTTTTTTTTTTGCGAAATCTTAATTATTATGGTCAAAATTTTCCGAAGGGACTTATAGATCAACTTTCGACCAAAATATATAAATAATAATTTTAATAGCTAGAGATTAGAAGGCACTGATAACTAAATTTTTGCATACTAAATTTCACACACAACCGTTCACTATAGCGGTCAAACGAACACTCCTTAGGGGAAACTGCTCTCTATGTAACATGAACGTGTCAGAGGATATCTTTCATTTTATTCAGAACAGCATTTTCGGGAAAACAAAGATTAGATTTTGATGGAACTATAAAAACTTTAAATGGACCAAATTGCAAATATACGTATATTTGTATCTAAAGACAGCCATCAATTAAAGACACGAAATGTTTAAAAATTTCAATTTTGAACAAATTGTTATACTTGTAAATAAATATATGTAAGAGTATCTACATTAACTAAAAGTTTATTTTGATTAGATATACATTGTAGATAATCACATTCTTAAGAAAAGGCTTTGTTTGAACTATTTACATAGATATTAGATATTTGTTAATTTTTACTTTCACTTACCTATATTTGAAATATTTAGTAAGTGGAAGTATTGCGATCGTGAAAAATTTCGACTTCCGGTTTTTTATGTTAAAATTTATGTTTATTGATTAAAAATTATTATATTTAATTTATATATTTCTAATTCAAATAAACGTTTCTATCTATCTATCCAATAATTTCAAAAACCAGGAAATATATAAAGCACATATGTGGGTTTAAATAATTTTTATTAGAAGGAATAATAATTTACAAGAACAGACAAACAATATAATCAACAAGGTTTCAAAATGTATCAACTTGTAACGACACAGCAACGCAAAAGTAAACATATGATTCTAGATAACATTCTAGAACGTTCCAGACAAGCGTAGAATGTACTCGAACAGTCACGATCATGTAATAGAACAGTTTGTTCTAACTGTTCTAACAAAAAGTCTAGAACTCTTTTCAATCAAATGTTCTGTTACAATACAATAATATTTTTCCTTTCTATCAATTTAATGGATAATAGTCATAAGAGTTATCTTCAGGTCCTTTTATATGTCAATATTAAGATGTAATTTTATCTTAAAACATAAATTGTTTAAATCATTGTGGAGGATCCCGTTTGAAACTTATGGTGGTGATTTCGTAATTAATATCAAGTATTGGGATTGAAAGGATTCTGTCAATATAATGTTTGTTGTTTTTTACTTTCACTTACCTATATGAAATATGAAGTAAGGAAAGTATGGCGATCGTGAAATTGGATATTTATTGTATGTATATGCCCGCGATGTGACAGCAAAAATTTTATCAAAATTGGTCAATCGTAGGTGGTACTTTATTTAAAGAATTTTGTCTAACGTTTTTTTTTCCTGAATTTCTCAAAAACGGCTCTAATAATTTTGATTAAACTCTAAAAAATATTTGATGTATGTATATACCCGAGATGTCGCAATAAAAACTTCATCAAAATTGATTAATTTGAGGGGCCACTTTACTGAAGAAATGTGATCTCATTACAGGTGTTTGTTTTTTTTTTTATTTACTCAAAAACGGCTTTATCGATGTTGATCAAACTGGATATTTGAACTATTCATATGCCAAAGATGTGACTGCCAAATTTTCATCAAAATTGATCAATTGGAGGGACCACTATACTACGAGACGTAAATGCACCTTCTATCGATTTACTATCACGATATATTTACAGAAAGCAACTAGTAGTAATAAACAAGCAAAAGCATGAAAAAAGCAAATGATCAATAGCATGAAAAAAACAAAACTCGACTGGTGATGAAATTATGTCCCTTAGAAAAATAAATAAGCAAAAATGAATCCAAAAGTACTGAGAAGTTTTAAGTTTTGCTAGACACATACTGTATAACTTATGGAGATATCCATATAGGCGGGCGCAAGCGACGGTGCTGCTTCTGCGACGGCGCTGCAGGAACTAGAGAAACGGGGATAAAAGCGGGGCCATTACCTGGGATTCATAGGGTTTTTTGGCGTTTTTAATTTATTTTTCCATAATTAAAACCCGATTAAGCAAAAAATCATTTGAAAAATATCTAATAGGTATTGCTCGGTCCCTCAGTGTTCAATTAGAAAATCAAAGACGTGTCATTCCCTTTTATTTTCAAAAAATAAAAAGCTTCTTAAAGAGTGGATTGTAAAATTAAGAATAGATAAGCCTGTTTCGAAACATATGACGATATGTAGTCTTTATTTTAAAGAAAGAGACTATATTTATCCAGGTAAATATTAGTATTTGACATTTTATTATTCCAAAATGGTAGTTTTATGCAAATAACATTGAGACCACAGTGTCATAGATTTGTTTTTCTTTTTTAATTTTCACCATTTTTCTATTACATCCGTTGTGCTTAATTGTTCCATGTTTTCAATGCGAAGCCTGAAAGTTTTGACAAATAAATAAATAATATGACAAAGAATCTAAGCTGTCATAACAATGATTGTGTGAACAGGTAATTAATGTTATTACTAACCGAAAAACGTCGAGTAAAGTTACAATGATGTGTTTGCATTTACCAGAACTACCAGCTTTACACGTACAATGACAAGAAAATTGCTTATTATTATTAATAAATTTGATTTCCACTTTTATTTGATGGGGCAGTCCTTTAAGATTGCTAGTTTAAAGGCACGAGGCTTTTAAAATAACTGTTTTTTTATTTTTAGATGTTATTCCACATGTAAATATGTGGCTTGCATCAAGAATAGCCTGCCCTTCAATTAATGGTCTTTAAAAATTACCAATTATCTCTATCACATCAACTAAGTCTAACACCGTTCTTTCCGACATTTTGCAAAACTACTAGCGCACCCTATAGTCGATTGCGCCCGCCTATATAAGCATATAAATGTGGAAAAAAAAGTTGAGGAATGGCGTTTACATATTATTAAAACACGTCGAGTTCGTAAGAGAAAGTCGTGTGTTGCGCGCATCGCACCAGATTTTTTTGTAATTGGGATGATAATATTGAAAGATATAAATACTTTTTTTTTTTCTTGACGACGAAACGTTGAGATACGTTGGTACTGGCTCTCCCCTCCTACTGCTTAATAAATATTAAAGACGTATCCCCGACCCTCCTCTTGCTATTCAGATACTCCACAATTACCCTACTCATCTTCCGGGGTTAGATTCCTCCTGCCTTTCCGAAGGGATGACGGTCGTAAAGGAGTACGGTGAAGAATATTTTCATCCCCCCCCCCTCCACTAACCTGGAAGATGATGATGATGCTGGTGAGGAAATCCTCTGCTAATGGAAACAAATGGTTGACGGAGAGGATTTCATTACATTAGCTCTGGCGTGCGGGGAGCAGAACTGAGGCTGGCCTAATGGGGACATTTTTTAATCAAGAGAAGCCTCTTCCATTCAAAGTCCTGTCCTTCTTCAGGCATATCATCTGCATTATTCCTTATTTCCTACGAGCGTCCTATTTCCTTTCATATTGTTTAGAGAGGTGCTAATGTTTTTTTAGGTTCCCTCTAAGGCTGAATGATTAAAATATTTTTTTTATTTTATTGTATTAATTTCTTATTTTCTTAATAATTTTCTCTAACGATGAATTATCAAAATAATAATCATTTTATTTTATTTTTTTCTTAATAAGTGAAGAATCAACCGGAGAATTTAGACTTTTACAAAACGTCGAACTAAGTGAACTGTGTCCGGTAATTATAATTATAATAAAAGATTAATAAGCATGGGGCCGACTTGAGAAACGACCGAGGGCAAAGCCGAGACGGAGGTGGGAGGATTGCGTAAGGCTGATCTTTCGAAGTTGGTTTGTTTGTTTAACGTCACTTTATGCCTCTAAAGGTGCCTTTACACCTTACGAACATCACCTTCGAACAAGTTCTCCTTCGAACCTTGCCGTACCGACGTGAAGCGAACAGCCATTTATACTTCACGTGACTTTAAGCGAACCAATATGGCTGAAGCTAGCATATGATAAAGAAAAAATCTCCATTATTATTAATTTATATTATCTGAAAAATAAAAAAAAAGGAGACGATTTACAACGTTTCAGAAATTACACTAGTATCACAAACAACTCCTGTCACTTAGGAAAAACCCAAATCAAAAGCGACACTAGCGCTACCCCCGAACCCAGGCGAACAGATGAAGTACCTAGAACACCCGAACAGTCGACGTGAAGGCTTGTTCGAGGGTGGTGTTCGTATGTAAAGTTCGTGAGGTGTAAAGGCACCTTAAGACTAATCGGACGATTCTAAACTGGGAGTCCTGAATTTTGCCTATCCAGGTATAATTAGGATAGGGATCTTTAACGAGTACCTGACATCTTACAGGATCGGGACCTCCATTTTACGTCCTATCCGAGGGACTGCCTAGCCCAGGATTTTTTACTCCCTTTAAAAAATTCTAGGGCCACCAGGGGACGGGAACCTGCGACTTTTAGTATTGTAAGTTGCCATAGTAACCACTATACCACAGGTGCCCCTTGTCGAAGTTGCGATTGATGGCGGTCGGTGGATAGAGGTGTGGTGTCGGAATCGAACCTTCTGGTTCGTTAAGCCTTCGTTATTACTTGTTATTATTTTTAACTTAGTAATTAGTTGGAATTAAAAATGAAATCTTCAACATATTTTAAAATATAGTATAAATTTAAGACATTTATTAATGCCTGTTTTAGTTATTATTTTAAAAAAAATTTAAATGATAAGGGACATATAAAATATGTTGTTGGAAAACTAATACAAGTAGTGATTGTGATTTCTTAAACTAAAATATTTGATCTTCTAAACTGAAAATTCTGCCTCACGGTGGATTCATAAGATTAAAATGAAATACTAGGGGTTACCGGCGATGTAGTGGTTAGCATAGCAACCTACAATACTAAAGGTCGCAGGTACACGTCCCGCAGTTGCCTTATGATTTTTTAAACGGTATAAAAAATTCATGGCTATGCCGTCCCCTGTACAATGTCAGGTACTCGTTAAAGATCCCTATGCTAATGATATCTGGATAGGCAAAATTTAGGACTCCCACTGTAGCATCTTCCGATTAGCCTTAGTAGGATAAAGTGACGTTAAGCAAACAAATAACGAAAAACACTAGAAAAGTAATTTTCTTTGATATAGGTTATTTGGAGTTTGATATTCTTGTATTGGTGTCGCGATATGATAATCCAAATATTTATAACAATTAATAAATTATAAAATTTCATTCTTGACGAATAAAAAATATACGTAAAATTAGACAATATTTTCACCCGATTAAGGCAAATAAAAGGGGAACGTATTAATTGGTAGGGGGATTTGAGATTACTGAGGCAGAAGTCAAACACCGATAGATATTGCGAATTAGGCATAAATTAAACGGTGTAGGTCGTTCCCTGGCAGGGGTGCGGGTAGGATAACAGAATTCGGGGCGCCATACGGGATTTGATTATGCCACTGGGGGTATATTACTATCCCATCCCACATGGGTATTGCCAGTTAGTGGGAGCGGGTTATCCCGCATTAGGCCATTTCACCAGTCGGACCTTATTTCGATTTACCCGATAATTGGGAGCGAAATGGTTTCTAGGCCCGAGGTAACGTCCTAGTCTCTAGGGAAATGCGACTTGTAACTTACAAGTAGTGGGAATCTACGATAGTGGTGTGTCTATTTCTATCTTGTTTAAGAAAATTCTACTTTATGTAGTTTTCCTTTTAACGCTTTGGACATTTTGTCCAATGCACATGGAGTCGTTATAGTTTTCAGCTTATCATTTTATTGATGATAGATTTACTTTTGAATTCTCTTATCATTTTTATCAGGTTTGGTGATTAATATAATTAGATAAAAAAAAAGGCAAATATTCACCAAAAAACAATAGTAAAATTTAGTTTGTTCCGTTTGTTGTTGTTTGTTTCGGCTTGTTTCGTTTTTACTATTTTTTTTTTTTTTTTTTTGGTGAATATTGGCTTTTTTTTATTTATCTTATTATATTAATGATCGAACCTGATAAAAATAATATGAGAATCGATGTCGGCTGGGTGGCCAAATCAAGACCCAAGAATACAAAAGAGAAATGCAGAAAATTGGAAAAAAACGAAAGTAGCTGTTATCAACATAATCCATGGTTTGAAAATGGCACTAAAAGCCGAAAAGTGGCCAAAATAAATTTTACTATCGTTTTTTGGGGAATATTGGCCTTTTTTATTTATCTAATTTACTTTTGAATAATTTTTCAACTATCAGAATCTACTCTTAATCACTATATACCCCTGAGGTGAAAAACACCGTGTCTACTTTTTTATTGAATTAAATCTAACCCTTTTTATTTTAATACCATCATAAATGCTTTATTGTTTTATATTATTTATTTATTTTTTAGGAAAGAGAAAAAAAGAGTTAAACGAAGGTATATCACATAGTATTTTTTACTTTGTAATCTGAAGTGTTTATATCATGGTATTCAAATCCAAACTGTTGTATTTAATGCAATAGAAAAATTGTCATGGTGCTCAGATGAATTTTTTTATTTTGGAAATAATTATATTATATTTTTATATATTATAATATTATATTTTTAAAAACTGACGTAATTTAGCCAATTAACTCCATTGGGTTTGCAAACTTCAGCAATGATGCTTTCTTACAAAAGCATTATACCCTGTATTGGTTTTTAGAGATAGAGCTTATTTCAATAATCACATTGTAATAAAATTAATACGAATTCATTTACTGTATTATTAGAATTAAAACAAATTCATTACTACATAATTAATTCCTTAAAATTGAAGGGAAAAAATGAAACTTTCCTCACTAAATTTTGTTCCTACCTATTCAACATAATAAATTCCTTAAAATTAATTTTTTTTCATGTTTAAAATTGAACGAATGATGAATTATAGTTTTATTTTGTAATCATCGATTATCAATTTTGAGATGATAAATTATTCCGCAATATCTCTATACATACGATGCGCTTACATGACTTGAGCTTCAGAACAAGACTAACTCTGCCGTCCATCGCTCCTTATATTTAGTCTAAAGAATTGTCTGGAAGATTCTAGCCCAGCGTAGATGGTACTCGAACATCGTAGCCATAAACATGTTCTAGAACAATTAGTTAAAACTGTTCCAAAACAAAAATTATATGTATATATTTAAAATTGTATGTTTTATGTTTTGTTTTTGTCTAACGTTACAATGTTTTATGTATACAATATTTTATATATAAATTATATATGAAAACTGCTTTTATGTGAAGTTTAAATTACTAAAAGTATAAATAATTTTATTTATCTCTTTTATTTTATAGGCTACATTTTAGCTAGGACTTTAAATAAATTATAATATATATTATAATAAATACGCTTAAAAAAAAAACAAATGGAAAAATAGAAAAAGTATTTCTGTACACCATGAGTCGATATTTTTCAAAATTAGTCGATGTTTTATTTACCATGTTTCAAAAACAGTAAAAACAGCTAATCTCTTCTATTTTAAAATCTTACTCCAAAAAACATTTTAGTTCACTGAAAATGTTTCATGCCGTTGACAGTTTTAGTTAGATTTTTTTAAAAGAACTTTATAGTTGTTTGCAGAAAAAAAAAAGATACATTTATTTCCTTTTTACATATCAGGACTATCTTGATATTCGTATTAAAAAATAAATAAAAAAATACGGTGATATGAAGTGGTTTTAGAATGAAGCCACTTCCTGGGCGGTGGGAGTTCCTGCAAGTGACACCCCACCGTAATATACTACTGCAGCCATAGAGCCCTTTGTGTTCAGTTAAAAAAAAAAAAAAAAATGACGGTCACATTTTAACTTTTTTATTTTTTAATATTTCCATTTATTATATTTAAGTATTATAACAAATATATGCTGGAGAACCAATAGAAAGCTGATTTCTTGCCGTTAGCAAATTACATATTTAGAACTATCTCCTCTAATTCTTTCTTAAATATCTTCTTGGCGTTCTTAGGGAATTACGAAATATAATTTGTGTTTTAAGAGTAATTTGCTGATAAAATGAAAACAAAACCCTTTCCTCTCTATAAAAGATGATATTAAGTGGAGTTATTTAAATGGCAAAATTAATGCAGTTGGTATACTTAACTATATTTCAATTTAAAATGCGGTTTCTAAACTCTTAGACAGCCCATTTTATATATCTTTGATGCGCGGTCGGAAGGGCTTAAGTCAAAATTTTGAATTTTTCAGGAGAACAACAACAAAGTTATAAACATTATGTAAAATCTAATTATTATTTATCTAATTATTTGTTTTGATTTGGCTCTACCAGAAGGGGTCATTGGCATTTTTTTTATCCTTTTGTAAAATGTGGTAAACTTCAAAAAATTCGCGTCCCGTGGTGGCCCTAGGATATTTTATTAGGAGTCAAAAATCCTTGGCTATGCCGTCCCTCGGATAGGACGTAAAATGGAGGTCCCGAGCATGTACGATGTCAGGTACTCGTTAAAGATCCCTATCCTAATTATATCTGGATAGGGAAAATTTAGCACTCCTAGTGTCGTTCTTATCGTCCGATTAGCATTAGTAGTACCTATAAAGGGACGTTAAGCCAACAATCAAACAAACATTGCATATTCAAAACCCAGAGCCAGGGGACATTCAATAATTTAACATTTAATAATACTTGGCATATTCCCCACCCTCTCCCCAAGCCCGGGAAACACCGTATAGTCTGAAAGGCGAAGAAGGGGTAGAACAAAAAAAAAAATTATAGCAAATATGAAAATCTGTCTTATGTACTCATGGAAAATTACCACAGATTTGTAATATTCATTTTAATAATTTCTTATTTCAGCCTAGGGCATGGAATGCATTAAATCCATAGCTGAATAGGCGAAATTTTGATGAGATAATTTACATATTTATATAAGAGACTTTTCCCTACAATGATCAAAATCGGAACTAATTTTTCCTTAAAATTTGCTGATTTTTACTATATTGAAACGAAAAAACAGAAAATGCTTAAAAGAAAGTATTTTACCATTAAAAACAAATAGTAATTATATCTATTAGATGATCATGAATTTTTCCTATTAAAATAGTCACAAACAAGCTGGAAAAAGTCTGAAACGATTGGAAAATATTTCAGCTAAGAAAGCGGCGGATAGAGAAAATTTGGACGGGAAATAAATATATTGAGAGAGAGTGATAGGGTAGAAAAGTGTGAATACGTTTCCTTATTAGATTGGCAAGGTCCCTTCCGCTTCTTTCACCTGCTAAATATTCTACCTTCAACAATGGACGGAGCAAATCTGATTGAGTGTTTTCCATGCGAGAGAGTACTTCAGTATTCACAACGGATAGGTCATGTAGTATATACATATACCATACCCATACATAAGTAAACCATATACATATATACATTTACCATATATCGGGTTGTCCGAAAGGTTCGTAGATATTTTTAAAATAAAATTTTACCTTTTATTTTTTCTACTAAAAATGAACCACAAAGCTAATGTTTATTTATGTGCCTTTAATCCTCATGGAATCAACTATGTTCACATACTGTATTCGTCTTTATTAAGGCTCAGTAGTGTAGTTTATTGCAAACCAACATGAGTGACGATTCAGTTCATTTTCGGCATATTATGGTGTTCATTTTTAAAAAAAGAAAAAACGCAGCCCAAACTGCAAGAAAGATTCGTGCCGTATATGGCAGCGATTCAATTGCTGATAGCACGGTTCAGAAGTGGTTTTCGCGGTTTAAATCAGGAGATTTCAATTTGGAAGACCTGGCCGGAGTTATGAGTCAACTCTTGACATCGAGGAAATTATGACGGTCATCGCAAACAATCCACGAATTACTGTCCGTGAGATAGCTGCGGAGTTATGAGCCTGCAAATAGACCGTTTTCGATCATCTAAAAATGGCAAATCGGAAAGAAGTGCTATTCCACCAAGACAACGCTACTAGTTTTGCTACTAGTCTTTGAGGACTCGGCAAAAGTTATTAAGCTTCATATGTGAGGTTTTGCCTCACCATGATGTACTCTCCTGACATTGCTCCTTCGGATTTACATCTTTTCCATTCCCTCGAAAATTTTCTACAAGGGAAATCCTACTCTTCAGAAGTTGACGTCAAAAAGAACCTTTTATTGTTCTTCAGGAGTGAGGACAGTGATTTTTGGAAAAAATGGATAATGGAACTTCCAAGCCGTTAGGGAAGGGCAATCGCTAACGGTGGTAACTATTTTGTAGATTAAATAAATAAATTTTAAGCTGTTCATCAATTTTAATTTTTGTCCAAATTTCTCTACGAACTTTCCGGGCAACCCAATACATGCCATCTCATTGAATAAGTGATATTCTATGTCTAATTTCCTTACACTTCAGGTCACAACTTTTAATGTTTAAACTTTTTTATATAAAATCAGGTTTTCATTATCAAACTTCGAAATTTGGTCAAAAATATTAAAATAGTGACTAATCTAACGACTATAATAATAATAAAAATAATGAAGGCTTAACGAACACGAAGGTTCGATGCCGACACCACAACTCGCTCCCTGCACACCTCTATCCACCGACCTCCTAACTTGGACAGATCTGCTTTAAAACAATCCTCCCATCTCCGTCTCGTTCTACCCTTGGGTCGTTTCCCATTCGGCATCGTGCTTTTTTATTTTTTAATCTTTTCGGTATTTTATTCGTTTTATTCATTTTATTCGTCTCGTTGCTATCGCGTCAATTATATTAACCGGTTACATTTCATTACCGGTGTTTTGTAAGCGTCTGAATTCTCCGGTTAGTTTATCCCTCCTGGTTGAAGTTCGCTCTGGATGGCGGTCGGTGGTTAGAGGTGTGAAGGAAGCGAGTTTTGGTGTCGGCATCGAACCTTCGGGCTCGTTGAGCCTTCATTATTATTATTATTTAGGCCATAGCAATCATTTTTTACTTTCACTTATTATATATGAAACGTATAGTATGGGAAAATATTGCGATCGTGAAAAATTATCACTTCCTGTTTTCAACGAAAATACACTTTTTTTTCCCCTGAATCCAAATAACCAATAGTCTGATTTAAAATTTTTACTTTTTTTCGTCTATCCTCGGCCAACTAAACAAATAAACTATTACAGTTTATACCACATAAAGATGACGTCATTTTGAATGATTTGGTGTAAAAAAAACTCAAAATCGAATTTTTCGGAGATGTTACAGTATTCCACGACATGTGCGATATGACTGAAAAAAAATGTATATGAAAGAAAAACTAAAAGTTGTCGAGTATTTTCGGGTGCTTCGGGTTTGTTGACGTGTCTATAAGATAATGGATAATTTATATTGGGCTATATAAATCGGCAGTTAATCCAGAGGACATCAATAAAGTTTTATGGTACATTAACCAGACAAAAGAGAACATATTCCCTCCAGGACCCGCCATAATGAGAATGAATGGATCTCGTCAGGAGTATACTTCCCATGCTTACTATACATAGTCGTCTTGTCATTAGTCAACATCAACTCGGGCCTCCTCGCACAGTTTCTAATGGCTCCAACGAGGTCACTGTCTCTACACGAGAATAAAATATCTTCGCTGGAGACAAATAGTCTATGGGTACGGTCTCTGCTCTTCCTTGCCCTGGATCGTATTCTGTACGGTACTTGAGTATAAGGCATATGACTCACTTCTTGACACAACGTCATATCTCATTGGATAAATGATAATCCTGGGTGGCTGTCAGAAAACTACAGATAGTACTGTAACTGTTATGTGGGTTAAACAATTTTTATTGAAAGAGAAATAACAATTTTTAATGCCACACAAATAATGAAAACACAAATATTTAAACGGGGTCACCTGTGGTGTAGTGGGTAGCATAGAAAGCTAAAATACTAAAGGTTCCGGGTTCGCGTCCCGAGGTGGCCCTAGGATTTTTTATATGGCATGGGGGGATTAATGGGAGTAAAAAATCCTCGTCTTTGCCGTCCCTCGGATAGAACGTAAAATGAAGGCCCCGAACCTGTAAAGATCCCTATCCTAATTATACCTGATTCGGAAAAATTTAGGACTCCCACTGTAGAATCGTCCGATTAGTCTTAGTGGCCAGTTTCTAATCTCATGTATGAATTCGGGGTATTCCTAGGAAGCTGTAGAAGGCATTTTAAGAATTTCAGTTGAACTTTCTCGACCACAACCCCATGAGGCAAACCCCAAAATTCACTTCCATAAAGCAATGTTCCTGTAACAATAGACATAAAAAGTTTAATTTTTGTTTCCCAAGAGTCACTTTTGCTTTTTATCATAAGTTTGAAAATCTTTGCTATTGCTATATGGCTTTTAGAGGCTGCAGCATCTGCAGCTTTGCTGAACTTAGCCGAATCTGAAAACATAATACCCAGATACTGATACTGCTTTGCATATTCCAATAGTTCATTATTGTAATAAATTTTTTTCATATTTCTCTTACTCATAGAGCCTCTATGAAATGACATTATAGAGGGTTTTTTTCGTATTTAATTGCAGAAGATTCTCAGTGCAGTATTTTTGAAGAATGTTTATTTTGAATTGAACATCTTGAACGGAAGTAGCCAGTATAGCAATATCGTCTGCATAAAACAACATCAGGATCTGTTCCAATGAATTAATGAAAATACCTTCTGCTCCATGGTCAATAAAAAATTCTCTCATATCAGAGACATAGAGTGCAAATAGTGATGGACTGAGTTTTTCACCTTGTAAAACGCCTTCGGACACTGGATATTCCTTCGTAAAGTCTCTGCCTTCAGATACTCACATTTCAGCCTTTTCATAAAGCTTCATTATAAGTCTAATCATCTTTGGAGATACTCCTATTTTGTATATTTTTTGCCATAACTTTGGGTGGGGTACCTTGAGCCTTAGTGGCATAAAGTGACGTTAAAAGAAACAAACAAATAAAACAGAGTGCAAAAATTATCACTTTGTAACACAGAAATGACCACACGACTTGAGCTTCAGAGCAATTAACTCTCCAGTTCATCGCTCCTTTTATTTATTCGTAAGAAGATCAGCCATCATGTGGGAATACGTTGAGCATTTCAAAAGTATACCATAACAAAAAGTAATTCAAATTATTTGCCATAAATACGAAATTTCAAAAATAATTATTGTACATACATTTTTTGTTGTATTTGTACATCTGTAGCTTATTTTCCAACGGCAAACCGATTTACATTACATATGTAATAGGTCAATAGTTTCTTTTTTCCTTTGTTTTATACTTTTTTTTTTAAATTTATTTATTTATTGTTTAAATTATTGTTATTTATTTATATATTGTATACTTATAAGGAATTCTCCTTATAGCAGGAGCAATGACCATGCACAATATTTGTTAGTAATGGTTAGTTGGTACATAATCTAACAGTCCATAATATAAATAATACCTTATGATAACGATAGAACATATTATAATTTATTATATATCAATAAACCACACTACGGGGGGGCTAGGATGGCCAAATGGGCAAGGGCGCTTGCAATAGGTAATCAAAGTTAAGCAACCTCCATCCTGGTTAGTACTTGGATGAGTGACCGCCCACTAATGAACGCAACGCAGTCCAAGTCTACCCACACCACCTGGTATGTGGGGCCCGTCAGCCTACTGGAGGCGACTCACACCGACCGGGCGTAGGAGTGTTGAACCTTCCCCGTGTATCTCATCGAGAATCGTGGTGTGGTTTTCCAGGATATAGAAATATAGGTCCTCGGGGCCTGCTGACTCTGAGCTGCCATAACCCTTGGACCTAGACCAGTTTGTCACTGTCCTTGAACCCGATAGAGCTGACGCCATCGGTGGGAAGGACACTGCCAAATTGGCCCCAATGGGATTGGTTATGGAGCTATGGGCAGCCTGCCGCTGCACCATGGTGACCATGGCTTGCAGCAACGTGAGGTTTGGGCTACCCCCTCCAGGCTGTCTGTTCTCCCGCAAGCAACACAAATGTCTGTAAGAAGACCAACACACTGCGCGGCCAAGGTCTCATTAGGCCTCATGTGCCAACCGGAAAAAAACCACACTATGAATAGTAATTAATATTGAGAGCTTGTAAAAACAATAACTAATAATACTAAAAAAGAAGCAGCAGAGATATACAAACATAATTACAATAAATATATTAACATAAATCTAAAACATATTTGTATAAAATGGTATAAATAATCGCAGCAGCACACTAAACTAAAAATAAAATATAGGACTTTTATAAAGCACATTGGGTGAATATTTTATGACGCGAGGAGAAGATGCCTGGTGTTTTTAATCATTAGGCCTATCAGTTAGTTGTCTATTGGTGTAGGAGTGCGGAGCGGTATTTAATTATCTTGTTCAGCAGTTGGTATAATTGTTTGTTTTATACTTCTTTTTTTTTAACTAATACAACTTTTTATGGAAACTATACACTGAATCAACTATCTTTGTCACATCCACCAGCCTATAAAAAATTATATTATAGATTATGTTTTTAATGTTGGATGTATTTCTCTTCCCAAAAACTTATAAGTAGTTGTGTGTTCAGAGCTGCTTTTTTTTCTTTAATTTCTTATACAGGTGATTATTTAAATAGATAAATTCTTCAACAAGAACAAACGAGTAATTATATTTTAAAATAGTTTTATACAACAAAGCGAAATGGCGAATATTAAACATGATACTTCTACTCCCTGTGGAAATTCAAAGAAATTTGAATAATAAGAACGCACGGGCTTTATTTTGAAAGTTTCAGATTTCTTCGGACAAATCCTCCATTAATATTCTTACTGGACTTTGTAAAGAAATTTGAATTTTAACTAAGAAAATGGAAAATTATCTTTATAAGAAATTACATCAGGGGAAATCTAATTTTCCACGATTCTGTTCTTCTAAAGCAATTTTAACCATTTTTGGTTATTAGGCTGGATAAAATTGTTAAACTTGCCTTACAAAGTTTTGTCCCCACCTATTCAATTAGGAATAATTAATATAACTTTAGGGTGAGGAGGGTAAATTTTCTTGGTAACGGAGTGGTGCTGCGTTTATCGTAAAAGTTGAGCTAAAATTGATCTGAATTAGTTTAAAAGTAATTCGGGATATGGTAAAAAGTAAACCGGTAAAAATTAAAGGATTCTCACTCCTCCATCGCCCACAACCAAAACCTTTCATTAAAACATTTATATGGAATTAACCATCCTTGGTTCCTTACGGATGCGAAACATGGCCGCTTACAGTAAGGGATGAGCAACCGCGGAATGATCTGTGTGTGTGTGTGTGAACAGACTAGCTCAAAACTGAAATTGGGTATTTGCTGTATGTATGTACCCGCGATATGACACGAAAAATGTCATCAAAATTGGTCAAACGGAGTGGGTACTTTATTTCATAACTTTTTTTCTAATTTTTACCTTTTTTCTCGATTTTCTCAAAAACGTCTCTAACGATTTTGATCAAACTTGGTATTTGTTGTATGTATATTACCGCGATGCGACAGCCGAAATTTCATCAAAATTGGTCAAACGGAGGGGGCACATAATTTAGTTAATTTTTTCTCATTTTTAGGTGTTTTTTTTTTTTTTCTCAAAAACGGCTGTAACTATTTTGATGAAACTGGGTATCTGATGTATGTATATGCTCGCGATGTGACAGCTAAAATCATATATTAATAAATAAAATAATAATATTAATATTATTATTAATTATAATAATATTAATAAATTAATAAATAAATAAAATCATATTATGAAAATAATAAATTTTATTTATTTATTAAAAAAAAATTATTTGACTTTAGCGTGTAAATACGTGATGCTCAAATTTTTTATAATAAAAAATAATATTATCGAAACACGTCGATTTCTAATCTAAGTTTGTAAGTGAAAGTTGTGTGTTACGCGCATCGCACCAGATTTTTTTTTATATTATTTTATTATTTCCTTATTCGTCAAAATATATTGTATATTATGGAAATGTTTGTATCGTTATATATAAAAATTATTTCTTTCTACCCTATGCTCGGAAGGAAAATACAAAGATAGTTACTCTATCGGAACCAAACGAGTCAAACATTCCTCTCTTCTATTCGATAGATCTATTCCTTTGTGATCCCGTCCTTCACGTCAAGTATACCTTTCCAATTCCTTGCTTAGGTTTGTTAGCCCTTTTTCCATCTCTGTTAAACTTCTTTTATCTTCGCCTTTTCATTTCTCCATTTTTTTCTTCCTTTCGTCGAGTATTTGCTGTTTTTCAGCTATTTTATTCGAGTAGTGATAGATATAATACTATCGAAAAATTAGTTTTAAAGATGAAAAGTGATATCGTCTGCCTCTGAGCACCCATCTGGTGTATAACGCATTTAAATGAAAATTAAACTAAATGTTTCAGAGTGATTTCTGTTGTTTCTAACAAAAATGATTATCTGCTCTATGAAAAAAAAAATATTATTAATTTGCCTTTTTTTTTTTTTTTTTTTTTTTTTTTTTTTTTTTTTTTTTTTTTTTTTTGTTCCTCACCTTCCCCGCCTTGTAGGCTATACGGGGTTTCCTGGGCCAGGGATGGTTGTGGGGATTGATACCGAGTATAATTAAGTTTTCCACTGGCTCCGGGTTTTGAACTTGCTGTCTTCGTACGCATTTTTTAACGCGTTTGCCCACTCGGCCATCCCGCCACCACAGTATTAACTTTACTTAAAAAATATAAACTCAAGAGTCGGTCACCAGTGGTATAGTGGTTACCCTGGCAACCTACAATACTGAATGTCGCGGGTTCGCGTCCCGGGATGGCCCTAAGATTTCTTAATGCGGGCAAAAAATCCTTGACTATGCCGTCCATCGTATAGAACGTAAAATGGTAGTAAAAGTACCGAGCCTGTACGATGTCAAGTACTTTTTAAAGATCCCCATCCTAATTATACCTGGGTAGGCAAAATATAGTGCTCCCACTGTAGCATCGTCTGATTAGCCTTAGTGGCATAAAGTGACGTTAAATAAATAAACCAACAAACAAGCTTTATTTCATTTTTTTTTTTTATTTTACAAAAAGTTAAATACCTTTAAAATAATAAAAGTAATAATAAGAATAAATAAAATGAATTTTACCCGCTTGCTCCTCCTTAGACGAACATTTTACCAACTTGACCCCCACAACTAAATAAATCTTTCTGATGCCCTTTTGTAGGTATATTACGATAGGTTAAATGATCAGGATTTTCAGTTTGAATTTTTTTTTTATTTTCTAAAGCCAACGTTTCGATCCAACTTGTGGATCTTCATCAGGGCTAAAAGAAAATAAATATATGAGTATCTATGCTACATGATGACAACAAATGAATATTTTACAGAACTGTTAATAAAAAAAAAAAGACAGTAAGCATTATACATGAATATTTAAATAAGTAGCTGGTTAGCTAGATAAAATAGAATCTGATATTTACCCTCTGAGTCAAGGTAGATACAAAGACTGAAGGTAAAATAAGGTAAGAGGTAGTGGTAGGGGATAGTTTGCCGACTTCAAAGGTTTATGACGGGGAAACCCAACGCTTTTCAAGTGAAAGGCTACATGACCTATCATACATGTACCTAACCACGATAAAGGACTCCCCTCTGAATCCATTTTCATCAATCAGGAAAAAAATAACCCGGTAAATCACAAAACAGATAAAGAGATAATTTCATCCACTTATTTTAACATCTTCCGCATCCTCAAATTCTAGTTTTGATTTCTTAGGTATTTTTATTTCATTGTTAACTTATATATTATCTCAATTTTGTGTTATTATTGAGTCCTGACATAACAATTTGTATACAGTACCATCTATTTTGTTAGTTTTTAATATTTTATTATCACTCAGTTGTCATGTGGCCTTTCACTTCAAAAGCGTTGGGTTTCCCAGTCATAAATCTTTGAAGTCAGCAAACTATCCCCTACAACTACCTCTTACCTTATTTTACTCCAGTCTTTGTATCTACCTTGACTGAGAAGATAAATATCATATTCTATATCTATCATATATCTTGCTAACAAGCTAATTATTTAAATATTCATGTATTATGCTTACCATCTTTTATAATATTATCAGTTCTGTAATATATTTATTTATTGTCATCCTCTAGCATAGATACACATATATTTGTTTTCTTTTAGCCCTGATGAAGTTCCACAAGTTGGATCGAAACGTTGGTTTTCGAAAATAAAAAACATTTCAAACTGAAAATCCTGATCATCATTTAACCTATCGTAAAGATTAACAGTTGACTATCTCTCACCTCTACTTATGTATTTTATATAGGCTCAACCCAATAAAAACTTCGTTTGGATGGTTTTAGTTGTTTCTGTTTCCTACTTGAGAATATTCCAGTGAATAAATTTCGAATGAACCGGAGGAGAGAAATTGAGTTGATGAATATCGCAGAGGGGATCATAGGGAATGACGAATGGGACTGTTGATTTGATTAGAAAAGTTGGACTTTGCCGACGAAGCGTCAAGCGGACTTTCGAGCCTTCCAGAGTTTTATTGAAGTTCATCAGATCATCAGTTCTAAGGGGATGCTATCCTTTTGGGTTTATTGGTCTATGAAATATTTAAAAATATATATGAATTTTTGTCGTTACAACTTTAAACTTTTACATTTGATGTGTTAAACATTATCTTATCTTTTTTTTTTTTTTTTAAGTTGAACTAAAGCCTTTCCAGTACTACCTGATTTTTAAACAGAATAATTTTATTTCTCTTTCAAAGAGGTACCAACTACGGTAATATATAAGAGGGCTTATACAGATTTCTTCTTTACATCTCCAAAAAAAGAAATTACCACTTCACAAAATAAATCTCAAGTTTCCATCTCAAAATTCTTATTTTGAGTTATTCCTCTCTAAAATAACATTTACGTATCTTACTTGATTTTTTTAAAAACATGTACCATTGTGTTTGAAACAAACTTGCCCCATACAAAAACATTATAAAATGCAAAATAAAATTAATTTTTAGTATTTTTATTTTTAGAGCATACGAATGTGACAATTTTTTTTTTTTTTTGTGTAATATGTAAAAAGATATATAGAATAAAAATAATATAGTAAACCTCAGAAAGAAAATAAAAGACATTTGTATATTGAAAACAAAAATGTAAGAGCTTTGAGCTTGGAAAATTGTAATAAAAATCCAATAAATATGTACTCAATGCTAGTCTAACTATTTAAATATTTAAGGGTAAATAATATATAAATGTATATAGATATATTTAATGATATTAAAAGGATATTTT
Source organism: Aelia acuminata (assembly GCA_911387785.2). Taxonomy (NCBI): domain Eukaryota; kingdom Metazoa; phylum Arthropoda; class Insecta; order Hemiptera; family Pentatomidae; genus Aelia; species Aelia acuminata. The sequence continues at coordinate 121,737,582 of OU426983.1, read as the reverse complement.
GGTTCTAATTTGCCAATTCTAGAAAGTGGGATATTTTCCTGTCTGCCCTCCTTTTTAAAATACAAAATACTTGATCAGAGCCTGTATGTTTTAATAATGTCAAAATACCAACATTATTTTTTTTTTGTCTGAAGTATAATTTCTTTCTGTCTTTTATAAGGATAAATTTAGTAATGTTAAATGAATACATTCAATCCTTATCTTTAAAAAAATACGAATAAATTTAAAGAGCGCTGCAACGGAGATTCAGAGGACCTGGGTTCGATTCCCGGCCAGGTTTTAATCTATTCACTTTTACTAAAATTGTTTAAAACAAAATGTTTATAATTAATTTATAAAAACAAAGCAGGATCTAATCATAACAAATATATAATTAAATCCAATGTAGTATTATACACGATAAAATTTTAATGTTAGAATTTTTGACGATTATTGTTTGAATAGCAAGATTACAGGAGATCCTAGCGCTCTCTCAACGTTATTAGTATAAATAAATAATATGAACAGATGTTTTTTTTTTTTTTTTTCTGAAACTTATAAATGAAAACTAATAAATAATGTAACTGGTTATGTCAAATCAAGCAGTGGCTTAACCAAATAAATCAAGCACACATACTTAATGAATTTAATGCAACATTATTCAAAAGTAAAATATCCCCGGTACTATATAATTTTAAAAATTATCTCGAGCAAAAAGATAAACTGCAACTACTATCTTCTAAATATAATCCTTATTATTTGAACATTTATGACCCAACTGACGAAATGAATGATCAAAATAATAGTGCAGCTAAGACTTTCCGGCAAATATATCATTAAGCTTTCCCTAAAAGATAATACTTATATAATTAACACATTCGAACAGTGCTCTATATGCAATAGGAAGCAAAACGAGGATTTATACCACCTGCTAGTAGGATGCCCCATGTATGCAGATATAAGACGTAAATATTTACCAGGCGTTCAAAACAAATCCGTAGTAGAATTACCTGCAATTTTGAAAGTAAATAGTGCAGAACAAATCCGGAATTTGTATTTTTTTATTATCTATTCTATGAAACTGAGGCAATTCATACTTGAGAGATAAGATACGTTTCATTTTCATTAATTCATTACGCTACAATATCGACGTATTCTCATTAACAGTATTTAAGTATACATATATGTATATACTTTAATATATTTTACAATATACTTATATTATTATTTTAATTTAAACAATTATTAGTTACATAATCAGCGTAAGGAGAGAATTTTTTATTTATTTTCGCTATTAAAAAAAAAAAAAAAAATGGAAAAAAAAGGATGAAAGAACGTTGATTATCGATGACTTTTATTATCGTTTACATAAAACTAGTAGATGTAAATATGTTGTAAACACCTGAATAGATTCTAAAATATGTTGACATTTTTTGTATTTATTTATATCTATTGTCCATTTATAGTGAGATATTTTTTCATTGTTAAATATGTTTGTTTTTTGTTTTTTTTTCTCCTTATTATTAGTTTGCTGTAGTAGGTATGTAGTGTATGTGTATTTATTTATTTTTTTTTCTTACTATTAATATGGTATTAGTAGTGACCAACTCTATTTGTATGGCGTTCTCCCCAAAAACAAATTACAATAAATAAATAAAATAAAAAATAATAATGTATTCATAAAAATTACTAAAATTACTACACACATTACTAATAAATAATGTATTCATTTAACATTACTACATCTATCCTTATAAAAGACAGAACGAAATTATTTTTCAGACAAAAAAAAAAAAAAAAATAAAATAATGGTGGTATTTTGACATTATTAAAACATCAAGACTCTGATCAAGTATTTTGAATTTTATAAAGAGGGCAGACGGGAAGGTATCCCATTTTCTAAGTTGTGCAAATTAGACCCAAAATATCCTTTTATTATCATTACATATATCTATATACATTTATATATTCTTTACCCAATTATTTCTCCACCTCCTTAATCATCAATCTTCTGTAAATATTTAAATAGTTAAACTAGCATTGAGTACATATTTATTGGAGTTTAATTATAATTTTCCTCAAAGTCCAGAAGCTAATACAATATTTGTTTTCAATATACAAATGTCTTTTATTAGCTGTCTTATGCTTCTCCAACGCTTTTTTAATCTTCATTTTTTTAATTTGTATATAATACTTTTTACATTATTTATTATGTTGTATTTTATTGTTTTACAAACATGTTACTTAATATAACTAATTTGATATATTTTTTCTGTTTCCAGACCATGTGCGGGAGTTTACCTGTGGTAAAATGTACTATCGTACTGTTTACCTTGACGAAGCGAAGGGTACGCTGTACGTCGGAGCGATGTGAGTACATTTCATACAATATTACCTATTTCAGTTTGTTTGTTTGTTTGTGTTTGTCTCAAACAAAACTTGTTGTATCAGTTCTGTCCATTCGACCGATCTCGCCTTTAAATATTGCTCGGCGTTGATGTTTTCAAATAGGCGTGTCCTTTACCAATTTAAGTTCTGCAAAAAAAAGTGTTTGTCGTACTAGTATATCATATGTATATTGATCTCATAAATGAACAATTTATAAAGCAAAAAAAAAAAAATAAATAAACTATATTGACCACAGGCCTAGTACATAAACAATGAGTATCATTTACTCAGATTTTGTGAAATGCATGTCAAATTTCTAAGGATACAGGGTTTCGATCGGTAATTTTAATGATTGAGACATCCAATAGGTTATAAATCCCAAATTTAACATGTAAGGAGTAGACCTATTATATTAGCTAACAATTTCTAATATCTCAGACGATAGTCTACTCAAACTAAATACAAACTTATGATCATGGTTTTATTATACCTATATTTATTTTATCCAAAAAAATCATAAAATAATGATTGAATATTTTTAAGAAAAGATCGGCCTTGGTCGGAATACGAACCCTGATTTCCTTATCACTAGTAAGGCGCTCTTACCACTTGAGCTACCTGTCACATATTCCGTTCAAATCAATCCTTTCTCTTCACTGATCTCGCAATTTTCGCGAATTATAAGGGGGAGTAGACAATTTTTGTAAATTATAAATTTGATTGGTGGGAAAGAGGTCAGTGAAGAAAAAGTATTGACTTGACTCAGGGATGTGTGCGGCCAAGGCAAATCTTTTCTCTTTTTATAAAAAAATATTTAAAGGTTATAATTATAAATTCCAAGTTATCATGACAGACCTAATAACTACAAATAAAAAAAATTATATTCTTTTAAATAAAAATTTTTTAGGTTTCCAATATAATTTTTATTTTTTTAATTATCAACTTCTAAACCTGATTTTGATGTTTTCAACGGAGAAACACGTTTTGGGGTGCCCTGAGTCCAAGTAATAATCAAGTCCCGCGAAATGGTTTGTGTTTGTGTCTGAACCAGAGTTGGGCAAATTGTAATCTGAATAATGATTAATGAATATGAATAATTGTAATCATTCAACAGATGAATAATGAATAACCATTATTCATAATCAGTGCGGAGTATTTTTGATGATTATTGAGTGTTTTTGATATTCATTTGAAATGAATAATGAATAACTGGTATTCAGTTATTCATGATTAACGAATACTGATAAATTCAGTTAGTCATTATTCATGAATAATATATATTCATAAGCCAGGATTATTATAATATTCATCAATCAATAATGCCTAATATTCATCAATCATGAATAACAAATATTCACCAATCATCAATCATGAATATGATATTTTCATAATCATTATTCATTTAAATTTAAATTTAAAATGCATTTCTGAATTAAAAGATTTTCTAATGAGCAAGGACAAGTCCTAAGAGTGGGTGTAGTCAACTGAACAGCATTAGAAGTCACAAGTAAAGAATTAGACCCTTATTACAATGGGTATTAGTAGATGTCTATTGGCATGTATAGAAAGAGCAAACAAATTTCCAATCATCATTCATGACTAGTAAGACTCAGAATTGTGATTTTTTTTGTAATCATGATTAATGAATTTATATTATTCATGATTAATGAATGATCTGTAATCATGAGTAGTGAATTCCCGTTAGTCATGATTAATGAGTAATTAGTAATCATGAATAATGAATTCTTCTTAATCATGATTACTGACTACATTTAATAATGAATAATGGTCATTCTTGATTGTTGAATACTTTATACTCATGAATACTCCACGACTAGTGATTAATACAATTCATGATTAATGATTCCGCGCTAAAGAATGATTTGTGAATGATGATTACAATCATTATTCACATTTTTGATTATTAGTCATAATCATGATTACATGTTTATTTAAATATGCCCAACTCTGGTCTGAACAGACTAGCTCAAAAACTATAAATCTTACGAACCTCAAATTGGGTATTTGGTAAATGTATATCCCCGCGATGTGACAGCGAAAATTTCAATCAAAATTGGTCAAACGGAGGGGGTACATGATTTCATAAATTTTTGCGTTTCGATTTACTCAAAAATAGCTCCTACGATTTTGATAAAACTAGGTATTTGATCTATGTATATGACCTCGATACGACAGCACAAATTTCATCCAAATTTGTAATAAGGGAAACCTTATTTCATACAATTTTTTTCCCATTTTTACGTTGTTTTTTTTCGATTTTCTCTAAAATAGTTTTAACGATTTTGATTAAACTCGTCAAGTTGAATGAGAATCAAGTATTCTTTAATATCAGGTAACCTTTGATATGTTTGATTGATTAAAATGTTCTTAGGAGGCTTAAATGGGGAAGGGGCCTTTTTTGTTTTCGTATAAAGTAAATTTTTTTTTTTTTTGACATGGAGAAATTATCTGTCTCTCGTTTCGCCTATAAATAAGAAATGGTTAAATATTAAATGTGAAAAAATCAAGTGGAAATATACAGGAGAAAAAAAAATAAAAATATTCCTTCACTCATATAACACATTGAGCACACACATGCGCAGTTCGCCTTAAATTTATCATCGAAAACTTTCAAGAGTTCAAAGACCTGGCCGAACCCTATCTCACCAGGTCATGGTTATGTGTGATCCGGAGCATTTAGCGTCTTACTGAGCTAAAAAAAAAAACATTAGTCATAACACGTTTAAATTATGTTTGGAACAAGTTTAGTTATGCTGTTTGTTCTGATTTAAGCTCAGAAGTTTTTATACTTTTCTTTTATTAGTTCTTCTGCAAAGCTACTTTGGAGAAAAAAAAAGCTTGAGACATGAAGAAAGTAAAACAATTCACAAGTTTTTTTGTTTACCTTTTCCACCTAAAGCACCTCCACCTCGCAGCAACTCCACCCCTCTGAAGAAGGAGGGGAATAAAACACTTGAGGATTTCCCAAGCGAAGCCCGCTCCGCCTTTTCCGTTTATTTTCCTTTTTATTTATTTGTTTGTTGTTTGTTTATCAATTCGCTTCTCCTCACGGTTTTATGTCGGCTAAGGATGAATAGATTTTACGGACATTCGGCTAAGACTTTTTACAGTGAGTGCCTCGCCGTTTTACCACTTGCTGAGTTTTAAGACCCTAATGTTTTATTTGCCCTGTTTTTTTATTTTTTATTTTATTTAAACTATAAATAATACTAGACTTATTTTCATTACTTTATTATATGGTTTATATTTATATTTGTTTTGAGTAGAGTTTATACTATGTCTGTTTTACGCCTCTTTATGCTGCTGAGGCTAATCGCTCCTAAAAATTATACAACTCTTAATTTAATTTAAAAATAAAATTTGTAGTCTTTATTCCGAATTCTAATTTGTATTTCAGAACTATATTTGTTTGTTTGACGTCATTTTATGCCACCAAGGCTTATCGGATGATGCTACAGGGAGAGTCCTTAATTTTGCCTATCCAAGTAATATTATGATAGGGGTGATTAAAGAGTACCTGTCATCGCATAGGCTCGGGAACTCCATTTTACGTCCCATCCGAAGGACGGCATAAACTAGATTTTTTCTAGGAGCCGGGATGGCCGAGTGGACAAAGGCGCTTGCAATAGGTAATTGAAGTTAAGCAACGTCGAGCGTGTTTAGTACTTGGATGGGTGACCGCTCCATTCGGGTTACCTCCAGCCAATGAACGCCACAGTCCAAGACAACCCCCACCCCCGGGTATGTGAGACCCGTCAGCCTACTGGAGGCGACTCACACCGACCGGGCGTTGGAGTGATGTACCTTCTCCGTGTCGAGAATCGTGGTGTGGTTTTCCAGGATATCAGTGACCGCCCGGAGTTTTGGTACAAGGACGGTATGCTTCAGGGAAAGAAATATAGGATCTCTGGGCCTGCTGACTCTGGGCTCTCATAATGCTTGGACCTCGACCAGTTAGTCACTGTCCTTTAACCCGAGAGAGCTGACGTCATCGTTGGGATGGACACTGCCAAATTGGCCCCAATGGGATTATGGAACTATGGGCAGTCTGCCGCTGCACCATGGTGGCCATGGCTTGCAGCAACGTGAGGTTTTGGCTACCCTCTCCAGGTTGTCTGTGCTCCCGCATGAAACACAAATGTCTGTAAGAAGACCACACTGCGCGGGCAATGATCTCATTGCCTAATGCGCCAAACGAAAAAAAAAAAGCTTCTATGCTAGCTACTAGACGACAGTTAATCTCCATTAAATTTGTTTACAGACATTTTTAACTTTCATTCAGTTTTTTTTATTTTTTATTTAGACTAATGTAATTTTGTACCCACAAGATTCACCTTTTCACCAAAGTCGGTAGAGTCGGTAATCAGCTTATAGTACAATGTTTCGCTGGGGTCACCTGTCGTTTAGTGATTAGCTTAGGCACGGGTTCGCTTAGGGTGTAAAAAATCCTTGGCTCTGTGTATAGGACGTAAAATGGAGTTTCTGAGCCTATACCACATTTTATAGATCCCTACTATAATTATACCTGGGTATACAAAATTTAGGATTCCCACTGCAGCATCGTCCGATTTGCCTTAGTAGCATAAAGGGGCGCTAAACGAACAATAATTTTTCACTTCAAATTCCCTCATTAAAAGAGTGATTTTGACTGCAAACGTTATTTCCCAGCAATGTCGTAGAAATATCAGTTAAAATCTTCTACCAATTCAGAGAGTTTGTTTTGTTTTACTCGTTCAAATTACTTCAAATTACCTCCGTACAATTTTATTAAATACAATTTTTACATTTTATGCCACTAAGGCTAATCGGACGATGCTACAGGGAGAGTCCTTAATTTTGCCTATCCAAGTAATATTATGATAGGGGTGATTAAACCATTTCGCTCCCAATTATCGGGTAAATTGAAATAAGGTCCGACTGGTGAAATGGCCTAATGCGGGATAACCCGCTCCCACTAACTGGCAATACCCATGTGGGATGGGATAGTAATATACCCCCAGTGGCATAATCAAATCCCGTATGGCGCCCCGAATTCTGTTATCCCACCCGCTCCACTCCTAGGGAACGACCTACACCGTTTAATTTATGCCTAATTCGCAATATCTATCGGTGTTTGACTTCTGCCTCAGTTTGCCTTAATCGGGAGAAAATATTGTCTATTTTTACGTAGGTATATTTTTTATTCGTCAAGAATGAAATTTTATAATTTATTAATTCTTATAAATATTTGGATTATCATATCGTGAAACCAATGCAAGACTAACTCCAAATAATCTATATAAATGAAAATTAAGTTTCTAGATTTTTTTGTTATTTGTTTGTTCAACGTCTCTTTATACTGCTAAGGCTGATAGAAAATGCTACAGTGGGAGTCCTAAATTTTAGTCTTTAACGAGTACCTGACATCGTACAGGCTCGGGACCTCCATTTTACGTTCCGAGGAGCGGCATAGCCAAGTATTTTTTACTTCCTTTAAAAGCGCGCGACCTTTAGTATTGTGGACTGCTAGGCTAACTACTGCAATACATGTGACCCCATTTCTAGTGTTTTCTATCATCTTATAAATCCAGCGTGGGAGTTAGTTTATAAGAGCAAATATTTTAGTTTAAGAATAACTGTGGATATGGGCGACCAATTAAGTCTCAACACTGTTTTTCTTTTAGAGCTTTATTATTGCAAACGTTTCGGCCAGTTCGGCCATCTTCAGTGCTAAATATGATTGATTATAAAAATAGTCTTCTAAAAATCCACCATCAGTGGTTAGTCAATTAATAATTAAAATAAATAGGTATCTGTTACCCTTGTCCAAACTACCTGACAAGGGTAGCAGATACCTATTTATTTTAATTATTAATTGACTAACCACTGATGGTGGATTTTTAGAAGACTATATTTATCAATCAAATTTAGCACTGAAGTTGGCCGAACTGGCCGAAACGTTTGCAATAATAAAGCTCTAAAAGAAAAACAGTGCTGAGACTTAATTGGTCGCCCATATCCACAGTTATAAATTGAATAGTCTCAAGAAGTAGGAAAAAATTAATAACTAATTAGTTTAAGAAGTCACACTCACTACTTTTTTACTATTATTTTTCTTAAGCCCGCTAGCATTTATTTATTCACCAATTCAGAGAGTTCGTTTTGTTTTACTCGTTCAAATTACTTCAAATTACCTCCGTACAATTTGGCATCTACAGAAACAGGTTTAAAAAAAAAAAATATGAGTGAGCTGAAAATATCTTGACTTAATTTTTGAAATGTTTCGTTTTATAATTTTTTTTTCTCATTGTTTGCGAAACATTTCCTAAAACAGGGCATGATTTCCCGCAAGTTGGGTATTTAAAGGTGTACTCTTCCCTTCCCCCGGGACTTGCCAACTAACTCCCAAGTAATTAAAACTTCTAACCTTATGTTAGCTTCCTCTTTTTCTCTTTTCACTCTCTCTCTCCTCTAACTCTCTCTCTCTCTCTCTCACTCCCTCTCTCAGTCTCTCTCTCTCTTCTTTCAACTTAAAACTTTTTCCCCGGGCGCTTCGGTTACACAATTTACTGGATTACTTCTCTGAGATAAAGCGTTTCGAAACTGGACGAAAAATTATTTTAATCAGGTCTGAAGAAAAAAAAAATTGAATATTAACTTTGTCTTTGGGCCTTCTCGAATTTAAAGTATTTTATTTTAGGAAAAAAAAAAAAAAAAAAGGAAGAAGTTTAATATACCAGAATAAACCTCAGGAATCCAACCGATTAAATAGCTGTTCTGAATATCAACACTTAAAAATTAACTGAAATTATATCAAGTATTTCCTCCTCTTTTGATCTCCTGGGTTGTTCTTGTTTTGCTGCTATTCAAACAAAAAACTAAACTAACATTAAATTTGTTGAGAGACGTTATTAAACTTTCATTCTGGAGTCACCTGTGGTTACGTACTAATTACTAAACTTCAAAAAAAAATCTAACCATTATATTAAAAGGTTTTTAGTTTAATATTTTACATTTTTCATAATATCATTTACAGTATTCTCGGGGTCACTTGTAGTGTAGTTGCTAGCATAGCAGCTTACTACACTAAAGTTTGCGGGTTCGCATCCCGGCTGATTTACTAAATGAGTAGAAAATCCGTGGTTATGCAGTCCTTCGGAATAGACGTGAATAGAGCCCGAGCCTGTACGATGTCAGGTACTCGTTTAAGATCCCTGTCCTAATTAAACCTGGATGGGCAAAATTTAGCACTTCTACTATAGCATCGTCTGATTAGCCATGGGTGAATTAAGAGATGTTGAATAAATAAACCAACAAAGCTTTCATTCATTTTTTTTTTTAGACTAATCAAGTTTTTTTGTAGGTCATTAAAATACTATGAACAATAATTAAACTCAATTTTTTTTTTCTTTTACTGTGTTAAAATAGACCTTGAAATGTTGAAAAAAAATTGAATATATGAGATTTCTCTTCTCTATTTCTAAGGAATTAACTCCAAAATGAAATTTATTACTCACAAAACTTGATTTCAAAATCAAATAAAAAGAAATAGACACTGTTGAGAGTTTATATAAACGACCGTTTTTTCTTTATACATGAGAACACTTAATTCTATAGAGACTCTTTCATTATTAATATATGTCACGTTCGATAGCTTAGAGATTATTACATGGTATTAGGTCTTCAATATACATATTTACTAGTTTCCTTTACAAAAAAAAATTATATAGCAACTGGTAAAAAAAAAAAAGAAAAAAATATAAAAAAACTGGAACACGCTAGGATGATTCGTGACCGAACAACAAAAGGCTCTTGGAAAGCTTCCGTTTGAACATGTGTTCTTTACACAATAAGCGCATTAATGTTCTCAGGCTGGATAAACGCGATCTAAAACAGGGCGGAAACGTTATAGATAATTATGGAACTTCTAAATAGTAGATCATTTCATCTCAACGTGGGTGTGTGTGGCCGGTATAGGTTAGCGTCAACCACTATTTTACTAGGTTACATCTTAGTTGACTTATATTTTTAATATAAAAATATAAATCAACTACACGTCACTTTCATTTTGCTATGGCTAATCATGAATAGCTACATCTGTAGTCCTAAATATGGTCTATCCAAGCAGGTATGAATAAGGCCAACACGAATGATAGATGGCGTCTAAAATGGTCTGGAAGGTAGATGATTTAGATGAATTAGAAGACAAGACCTACAGTGGATTAATAAAAAACCTAACTAACATGGAACCCACATACTAGATTCAAAAGACAAGAACTCAATCAATGATTTGGACAATTATATAGACTACTAATCCAAACATCTCAACTTTCAACTGACAAAAAATTATTAATTTACAAGACCATGTTAAAACCCATCTGGACCTACGGCATCGAACTGTGGAGAACGGCAAAACCTTCGAACATCAAACGCATGTCCTTCGAACCATAGTCAATGCCCCATATTACGTCACAAACAAAACCTCACTTCACGACCTCAACATTCCATTTGTCCTAGACATTATCCCATCCAAATTCTCCAAATTTCATCAGAAACTTTCCTTTCACCCTAATCCTTCTGCTCAATCCCTATCATGCCCCAACCACCCCTACAATCTTCACAGTAGGTTAAACGGCAGTGGCCAAGAGACCTCTTGTAATTACTATTGGAGTCCTAGCAAAGGCCAGCTTTTCCACTCTAGTCCTGCCTGCTTGTAGCTGAGTGCTCTCACCCAGTTTCCACTGGTTTATAATAACAGTGACGCGGCTGGGAGAGAAGCACTGGGATCCTCCAGAGTCTTGCTTTGCCTTCCATAAGTGGGCTGCAAAGCGTGAATCGGAGTTTCCAAGGCTGAATGTATATGTTGTATATAGATATGAATGTATGTTATTTAATTTAGATGATTGTTATTTTATTTATTATTATATTTTTTTTCTCTTTCCTATTTCGAGATTTACTTTTATTTATTATTATTACCTTTTTTATTTTTTTATGTACATCTGCATATAGTTACTGAGTGAATGTGTCCATACAGCTCTAATATTAATGTCCTTGATTGTAGCAGAATGTATTACTATAAAACGGGGTGACATTATGACTAATGGAGTGAGGTTGTGACAAGCCTATTTTTCTATAATTATTGAATTTCCCTCCTTAAAAAGAATCAGGTAAGGCAATTCAGTGTACCTTTCAGGTAGTTAATAATGTGCTACAACCTACTGGCCACACATAACTTCTTTCATTCCATTTACCATGGTGCTTTATTTCATATGTGTTTGACTGTTATCATTTAGTTGAAACCTTGAAATAAAGCACCATGGTAAATGGAATGAAAGAAGTTATAGAAGTCCATATGTGGCCAGTAGGTTGCAGCACATTACTTACTACCGGAAAGGTACACTGAATTGCCTAACCTGATACATTATAAGAAGGGAAATTCAAAAACTGTAGAAAAATAGGCTTGTCACAAAGTCACCCCATTATTCCTAATGTCAACCCGTTTTACGGTATTCCTTTTAATAAATAAAAAAAAAAAACCTGAGATGAGGAAAATAGGTCTATACAATATCATAAAGTATTTTTCCGCGATGATTTCATCCCCTATCTTATTACTGTCAATTTTTAGCACATTCAAACCATAACCATCAACGGCGAAAAATTTACAATTAATCATAATAATTTATTTCAACATTGTCGACCTATTCTGGACTTGGTCTTTAATAATCCACCTCCACATTTGAGATTTTTTATATATGTGTTATACTATACAGGACCATTAGATGGTGCCATGACACTTGGAAGCTGAGTGTGGTCCCATCCCCGAATATGGTGCGACATCACTCAGAGAAAGAATGGAATCGTTAGTTGATAATGGATTCAGATACCTGGGTTACTTTGATTGAAGAGGTGCCGTGTGCTAGTGCCTAAACTGCTTTGTATGCAGCGGCACCCCGATACTGCCACAGCCCACGGATCTACATTTGATTAGTCGGGGGCATTTGTCATCTAGCGCTTAAGTGTATTCCACAGCCCCTCTGCTCTTTACTGCTCAAGTGTTATTGAATTATAGTTATATACTATTTTATATCACAGTGATATGTCTGATAATCATTAAATTTGTAAGATGATGCTAAATATAAATGTATATACAGTACCAGTCAAAAGTTTTGACTCACTTGTATTTAATTCACTATCTTCAAGTTTAAAAAAATAATTGTAACACAAGAGATAAGATTTCAAAAATTATATGATTGTTTCGAATACTATCTATATGAATAAAGATATAATTATTTTTGTTTGTTTTTAACGTTTGTCCCAAATCCTCCAAATTTCGCTTAGTGGTACTTTCATACAAGGTGCGAACACCTATCTATATTAAAATTGCACAACTTCAGCCAATCTCTGAGTATATTCTTTATTGTAATAAAACTCGTTGTGATCTAGCTTTACATTATTTTTACGAAGTAAACCGTTAGAATCGAAAAAAATCTCATTTCTGTCTTAACGAACTTTTCTTGACATACCTTTAAAAAGAAACAAAAAAAAAAAAAAGTCTGGAAAAACCCAAAACCCTTTACCACTTTGCAGTCCTGAACTTGGCGTTGTAGACTAGAGTAATATAAGGTTTTACTTTAAATAAAGGATTCCAATGGGTTATCTTGTATTAAATTATCCCAACGTTTCGGTCTTTTCCTATTCAGAGCCCTGAATCATTGTTAATAAAAGTGGATCATGTACAATGAGAAACGACGTATACATTTTCATATATAACAATTGGCATGGCGATGGAATTTAAAAATGTACAATCACAAAAACTCTAGAACACAAAAACCAAAAGCCCGAAACGTTGGTATAATATAGATAGATAACCCACACAAAACAAGATAACCCATTGAAACATATTCCTTCATTTAAGGAAAAACCTTTTGCAAACCAAGCTCTTCCTCAATAAGGTGAAAGATGCGTTCGAGTAGAGTAATACAGCACATAACATATATAATAATCTATATATATATATATATATATATATATATATATATATATATATAAGAGGCTTTGTCCTGACTGACAGAATCAACGTAGAGCGAAAATACTACTAAAACTTGAAGTTCGGAATTTAGATTTTAAACCCGATGTAGGTAACCACTAAGAAAGGAATTTCAAAAATGTAACACCTAAGGGGTTTAAATGGCGAATTGTCGTTTAACTCAAACGGACACCTATTTTTGCACTTCGAGAAAAAATATCTAATTTGGACTCATTTTAAATATCATGATACGACGAATTTAACTCGAAAAGGCCCTACGGGGCATCGAAAGCTATGTTTTAAAGCCGAAAAATGAAGCGTTCACGACGAGTAAGCAATTTTTTGTTTCGGCGGTTTTAGTGAACTCTCTCCATTGCCTCTCAGTAGAATCCACCTACCGGAAGCTCCGATTCTACTAAATCTCCTTAACATCAGTTCTCATATTATATTAAATCAATACCAAGATAATGATCACAGAATTAATTTTAAAGGCTCGCGGACAAAGCCGCGACGGGGATTGCTAGATTACATATTATGTAACATCTATGCGGTTTATATTGCAATCTCCATAAAAAATATACACATACTCATCTATGGGGGAGCGGGGTAGCCCACTGGTAAGGCAGTGGACTGCTGTGCTTAAGGTCCCGAGTTCGAATCTGACATGGCTTATGATATCTTTATTATTCGCCACAGTTCGTCTCGTGGGCCGAGAGACCCTCCTGGGGCAAACCCAGCCTCTATAAAGTAGGTACCCTTAATTGAAAAAATTAAGGGGAAAGAACCTGGCGTTGAGCGTGATCACGGTCAAATCACCTCCTTGCACGACCGCTGACCAAGAAACAGTACTCTTCCTTACATAGTACTGCACCCAAGACCCTTTATGGGTTGTAGTGGTACAGGTTTTTTTTTTTTTATACTCATCTATATTTTGAATAATATACAGTCATAAATACAGTAATATAAACATATAAAAACATATGTTCTTACGGTAACTGTAATGTCTATATACTGTAAACTAAAGTCAACAGTAATATAATGATATAAAAACATATGTTATTATATGTTTATATTACTGTAAACTTTAGTCTAAATTTTAACAAGGTAACTCAAATAATTGTCTCCTAACCTGTTTGTTTATTGTACGGTATGATTATGGGAACAATATAGTCTCGAAACGTCGCCATAATATAGTTGTTTATTATTGGCAGAACCTCAAGAACCCTATTATAACAATATATATATATATATATATATATATACATATATATATAAATTAATGATTCGCATTGTCTGAAAGCTCAAAATTCTCTAAATGAATGGCATATCCTTAGACCATCCTTTTTCCACTAATGAGCCTTCAAAGGACTTCAGGACCATTTCCAGATCATTTGTTATCCTTAAATATCCATCCTTCAGGGCAACTTTCCAACTCAACCTCTATTATACTTAATGCTCCTGTAATTTTGCCTATATGCTTACTCATGGAACGCAAATAGCAATGCATCCCTGAGTGAACTCAATACCAACTCGTAGTCGGTGTATTGTTCTATGAAATATTTCTCTGAGGTAAGCAGTCAATCAGGTACTAGACCTCTAAGACAATGATCCTCGTTTTGGTTTCGATGTACATTCAATGTCGCTTTGCATTTTTTCGTCTATTTAACAAAGAATCTGTAATATTTGATTCCAGAAAAGTATCGGATAATTAAGTGAGAGAGATAAAACAATAATATTCAGAAAATCTAGTTTTATCAAAATAATTGGCTAAACTCGACCACACTGTGATAGCAAATTTTATTTAAATATTAACTGTATTTCGGTGAGATTAACTCTGAAGACACCATAGTACACAGTGCCCTGTTTTAAATTGCAGTGGAATATCCATGGATTTTTACTCCCGTTAAAAAATCCTAGGGCCAGCGTGGGACGCGAACCCGCGACCTTTAGTATTGTAGGCTGCTAAGCTAACCACTAAACCACAGGAACACCGAGATGTTTTAGGTGACGTAAGGTGTTATTTTACCTAATGCCGTTTAATATCAGATCACTTTGAATTTTTTTTTTTTAACAAAATGTGGAATCTCTTCGTTTTTTTCCAAGAACCTTTTTTCATATCTGTCTACCAAAATCAATATTTTGCTTTCAATAATGATTTTTGGAAAAATGGAACACTGCATGGCAACATATTACTTTTATTCAAAGGAAAAAATATAAATAACACCTGAAGGAGGTTAGAATCTAATTTTGATTAAATACTATTAGCTTGAGGTAGAGGATAGGGTCTCGCTTCAGTTAATTGTACAAAGGGAAACTCAACCCCTGGAGGGCTTATTGTCAATTCCAGCATCACCTATCAGCTCGCAGGTTAACTAACCTCAATCACCTCATACTAAAGTGAACTAGAAAGTGATTAACATCTGTATTTAATTATAATAGTAGTAATTACTAAGATAAATCTATTATATTATATTAAAAGGTTTTTAGTTTAATATTGCACATTTTTCATAATATTATTTACAGTATTCTGTGGATCATCTATGAGGTAGTGGTTAGCATATAATACTATCTGTTATAGTATAAGCAGCCTATAATACTCGCGGGTCGCGTCCTGCGGTGGCCATAGAATTTCTTTAAGGGTGTAAAGAATCCTTGGATAGGACGTAAAATGGAGGTCCAGAGCTTGTACGATGTCAGATACCTTTTAAAGATCCCTATCCTAATTACACCCGTATATTCAAAATTTAGGACTAATTGGGAAAAAAAAGGTAGGAAATGAGTTGAATAAGTATATATCAAATAATTTATAAAGGAATAAAAAAGTCCTTCTTGTTTGTACAGGATTCTTGTTAGCGAATATCGTACAACCTGACTTAAGACGGGATTTATTCTGAAAAACATTTATGAATGTCATTTAAAATTTAATTTATAAAATATATATATTGTATGTATCAATCTATATAAGTTAGTTACACCATTAAAACATCGAAAAAATTGGTATCAAGTAAATTCTATTCATTTCAATGCAAATAGAGGTCATCTGTGGTGTAGTGGTTAGCATAGCTAACAACAACAATAAGGTTGCGCGTACTTGTCGGGCGGTGGGACTAAGATTTCTTAAAGAGCATTAATAATCCTTGCCTATGCCGTCCCTCGGATAGGACGTAAAATGGAGGTCCCGAGCGAGAACGATGTCAGGTACTCGTTAAAGATCCTTATCCTAACTATACCTGGATAGAAAAAATTTAGGACTCACACTGTTAAAGCATCGGCCGATTAGCCTTGGTAGCAAAAGGAGACTATAAACAAAAGCTGAAAATCTATTGTAAAAAACAGGTGGGAAATGAATTAAAAAAGTATATACCATATTAAATACTTAAGACTCCCACTGTAGCTTCGTCCGATTAACCTTAGCGGTATAAAGTGACATTAAACGAACAGCAACAAATTATTTAAAATTGAAAAAAAACATATCTTAATAGTAATATTTTTCTTTTGAAAATAATTGAGTATATTGCAGAGGTAGGTCAGGGCTGTGAGCGAGACGCTTTTTTTTTTTTCGTTTTTTTTTCTCCCCGCCAACCACCATGTTTTGTTTAGCCCAATGGAGATGTTCCGTTTGTTTGTTCAACGAGATTATCTTTTTTACCCGATTTTGTGATAATATACATTTAAAAAGAAAAAAAAAAAATCTGGCCTCAATGTAAACATGGACCCAGGAGGCAAGGGGAAAAAAACTTAGCCTTTTGTCCTTAGTAGAGGGTTTTCGTCTCCGGCGCCACACGCTAAGCTAACTAAAACACTGACCTCTTTGTTGAGGACACTATTTATACAACTATTAGACGGTAATAGAACTAATATCACCATAATTAAGGCATAGTTGTTTTTTCTTGTTTCTTTTACTTATTATTAGTTTTAATATCTTCTATACAGTACCAGTCAAAAGTTTAGACACACTTGTATTTAATCCACAATCTTCAATTTAAAAAAAATAATTTAAGAGATAACATTTCAAAAATTATATGATTGTTTCGAAATACAATCTATATAAATAAAGATGAAATTCTGTTAGTTTGTTTTTTTGTTTGTTCTTTATAGAAATACATACCGTTTGTCCTAAATTCTCCGCATTTCGCTTAGTGGTTCTTTGACACCAGGTGCGAACACCTGTCCATATTGAAATTCCATGACTTCAGCCAATCTCTTTGTATATTCTTTATTGTTATAAAACGCGTTGTGATCTAGCTTTAATTTAGATTTTTACGAAATCAACCGTTGGAATAGAAAAAAATCTCATTTCTGTCCTAACGAACTTTTCTTGACCCACGGCTTTTCTCATCGTTTTCCAAGTTCCCTGGGTGAAACCGGGATTTACAGCTAGTTGTAAATAAATTAAAAATAAAATTATAGTTGTTATGTCATTTATTTATTTTACAATATCTAAGGGTGAGTGTAAAATTTTGACTGGTACTGTATATTGTAAAGTTAAAATTAAAAAAAAAAAAATGGTTTTTGTGGAAATAACATTTGGAACAAAATACATGTTTATGACTAAGATATTCGAGTACCATCTACTTGCCCATTGGGTTAAGAAATATTTATTTTTAAAAAATATGCAGTTATCAATGCCAACGAATCAATAAAACTTAAATATTTGAGCTGGTTACAAAAATGACAACGTTATTTACTACACTCAGTCATATGACTTGAGCTTCACAGTCAAGACAAAGACTTATCTAACTCGTTCAGTCACTCGCTCCTTATATATAACTAGAATTCCCCATCACGGCTTTGCCCGCGAGCCTTTAAAATCAATTCTGTGATCATTATCTTGGTATTGATTTAACATAATATGTTAACAAAATCAATTTAAAAAACGATGTGAGCGAAAGGGGAGAGGGAGAGGAGCTTCCGGTAGGTGGAATGTTGGAGGGGGAAGCTGCCGGCGTGGTAGAAGAGAGGGAGACGCGCTGGAGAGAATTCAATATAACCGCCGAAACAAAAAATTGCTTACTCGTCGTGAACGCTTCATTTTTCGGCTTTAAAACATGGTTTTCGACGTCCTGTAGGGGCTACCTACATCGCGTTTAAAATCTAAATTCCGAACTTCAAGTTTCTATCATTAGTAGTTTTTGCTCTGCGTTGATTCTGTCAGCCAGGACAAAGCCTCTTATATATATAGAGATCGTAAATGGTCAGGTCTGGAATGTTCCAGAACAATGTGGACAGTTCTACGTCTTCGTGGTCTAGGCACGAAAGATCTAGACCCAAACAGTTCGTTTCAACCGCTTATTCTGTTCCAACAAACGGTCTGGGAGTTTATACCATACCTTTGTTTTTTCTATTTACTTATCGATTTAACGTTACAATAGTTCTGTAAATTCCTATTTTTAAGTTGCGGGACAGAAGGTCCGAGCTAAGCAATTTCGCTACTGAAAAAGAAAACGGGTCCGATTATTGAACTTGAATAAAAGCGTTACTGTAATTACTTTAATAATTGCTTTAGTATTTCCTCTGTAATCGTGGTTCAAGAGCTGCCCTATTATTTACCTTAAGACAGCCCGCCCCTGGGTCACAGGACTGTACGGTGTGATCCCAGCCCTGCCCAGCGGCCTGTAAGTAACTGGATTAGTGACCGCCAGGGTGCCACCCTTCATCAACACAGGAGGAAGATAGTGCGTTCGCTAAGGCGTTCAAAGAGGCTAACAACCGATTACCTTGTAATCCTCAACCCTTTGCCCAAATCCTGTTTTCCACGTCCCATGACAGCGAACAATATCCCGCCCCCCCCCCCCCACAACGAACAACCGAGCCACAACCCTCGCAGTGTGAGATGAAATCTGATTCGTTACCTGGGGTCCAAGTTTTTGCTAATCAACTTACCGGGTCCGGGCTTAATCACATCTTAACGAAGTCCCGATTCATCCAGCGATAGAATTGTCCATCCTACAAAAAAACTGGGAAGATAAAAAAGATTGGGCCCCCCCCCCTCTTGATTGCTTGTATTCGGGTTTATTGTCTGTCGGGTCGTTTTGATTGCTTGCTAACGCGATGTGGTTTCGCATGAATTAAAAGTGCTTCCAGACTTGATAATTTGAACAAATCACTCTGGAAAACAATTTAACTGGCGTTTTTTCATGAATATTTTAAGTCAGCGTTAGTTAAGATCTTATCTAACGTTTAGTTGACTATTAAAATAAGATTTTAATAGTCAACTAAACGGTGTACCTACCCCTTCAATGGAAATAAAATTTATTTTTCTTTATCATCAGTGATCGTTCATTCTGTAATTATAAATTATTTAAACCGTTCAGCCCTTTTGCGGTTCCTGGGATTCTTTTTACTTTCACTTACCTATGTATGAAATATATAGTAAGGAAAGTATTGCGATCGTGAAAAATTTCGACTCCGGTTTTCAACGGATATACACGTTTTGGGGTCACCTGAGTCCAAATAACCAAGTCACGCGAAATGGTCTGTGTGTGAACAGACTAACTCAAAAACTATAAATCGTACGAACCTCAAGTTGGGTATTTGGTGTATGAATATGCCCGCGACGTGACAGCAAAAATTTCATTAAAATTGGCCAAACGGAGGGGGTACTTTATCTAAAGAATTTTGTCTAATTTTTACGTTTTTTTCGATTTTCTCAAAAATGGCTCTAACGATTTTAATTAAACTTTATATTTGATGTGTGTATGTGCTCGAGATGTGTCAGTTAAAATTTCATCAAAATTGATCTATTGGAGGGGGAACTTTACTTAATAAATTTTGTCTCACTTTCACGTGTTTTTTTCTATTTACTCAAAAACGGCTTTAATGATTTTGATGAAACTAGGTATTTGATGTATAAATATGCCCGCGATGCGACAGCCAACATTTCATCAAAATTGCTGAAACGTAGAGGATACTTTATTTAATAAACATTTTCTTATGTTCACGTGTTTTTTTATTTACTCAACAACGGCTGTAATGATTTTGATCAGACTGGATATTTGATGTATTTATATGCTCACGATGTGAAAGCCAAAATTTTATCAAAATTGGTCAAACGCAGGGGGCTCTTTATTTCATAACTTTTTTTCTAATTTTAACCAATTGTCTTGTGAAATGTTCGATTTCATCCTTAATATATATCAATATGATACGGGTTGGAGGTAAAAATCGGCGAACGCTAAGTGGCGAAACGCGTCACTTTTTTTTTTTTTTTCTTAAAGGAATTGAATATCCATGTTTATCGCTCATATTTTTAGTTATCAACTTTTGTTACTCATAGTTTTTCCTATTTACTCAAAGATTATCTTTTCGAATAATTAAATCTTTTATTAATACAATACTGAAAATGTGTCAGTTCGTCTGATTTGTAATCTGAAAATCAGCCATAAGCTAATCGGTTGAATTTCTACTGGATGAATTGCTTACTTTATACTAAGTTAGCATATCTCTCGGCCACCGCCTCAAAAGTCGCCGTGGTGGAATGTAAGGGTTTATGTTTGATGTTAGTGTCTTTGCTAAGGAGTTCTTGTTAAAAGTTAGTCTATGGCGGAAGTTTTTGTAGTATTGTGTGGCTATATCGATAACTGTTGGGATATCGATAATTCTTTGGATGTTTGAGGTTTTTGCAGAAGCCCATAGTTCTATCGCATATGCCCATGAAGGTCGTATTAGTACTTTATAAATATTAAGTTTGTTAGTTATAGTTATTGATCATTTCTAACAACTGTCGAGTAACCTAGATAATATTCCAATTCGTTTGTTGTTTCCTTTTCAGTACGATGTGTGTTCTCCATGTCAGTCTCTTGTCCAGGTGGAGCCCAAAATATCTTTCTGCTTGGGAATCAGGGATTGGATTATCATTGAAGGTTACTTGTGGGCAGGAAACATGATTGAGGGTGAAAAAAAAATCTAAGACTTTTTTTTTCTTCTAGGATAACTATTTGACTAAATAATTTTGGATGGGTTACTCTAGTTATTTCTGGCTAAAATAGTAGAATATATATAGGAAAGCTGACTATTTTGCCCCAGTACAATAAGAGATGATGAAATCCTCAATCCCCGTGCTATAGGGATTATTGGTTAACCGACAATTCACAGTATAGGTCTCTAATCCGATGTGGAGTGGATCACGGCCTATAACCACACTGTCCACTAGTGTACCTCGGGCTCTGTATCAATTCCAATTATCCAGTTCCATGTAGCCTTCCCTTCTCTATATCTCTATATTCATATATAATTTAGGTTTATGCTAATCTTATATATCTTCGGTTGTCGTTGGTAAAAAAGCGAAATGAAAAAAATGTATTGTAAACGATAAGCAAATAAAAAAAAACAAAAAAATATGGCGTAAACTCCAAGACCGTTTGTTGGAACGAAATAAGCGGTTGGAACGAACTATTTGGGTCTAGATATTTCCGTGGTCTAGTCCACGAAGGCGTAGAACTGGTCACATTGTTCTGGAACAATCCAGACCTGACCACTTATAATTATATATAAGGAGCGAATGACTGAACGAGTTAGATAAGTCTGTGTCTTGACTGTGAAGCTCAAGTCATATGATTGTGTGTTATAACGTTATCATTTTTGTTACCTGCTCAAGTATTTAAGTTTTATAAATTCGTTGGCATTGATAACTGCATATATTGTTGAATAATTATTTGTTATCCACATAAGTGTTACAGTACATTGATGTCACAATAGAAAAGACTCAAAGTTCCCTGTAATTGACACTCATATCATATCATTCTTATTTGTCACTCTATTGACACTGACATTTGCTATGTCAAGTGCTATTTATTTTGACCACATCCCTAACCATTACTTCTACATTATATCTAAGGTCAAGCATTTTCCACCATCACGATTGGGAAAAATTAATTCTGTATGACTATTATTAGCAAACCACACCGTGGGGTAAAAAATATTCTAGTCACAATTCGTTTACCTTCTGCAAATATTAGGAGACCACCGGCTTTGTTTATATTATTTTATACCAGAGAAGTCAGAGTATTTAGGACGTGGGAAGATGTCTCAGAGATTCACAGAAATGAAGCCACCACAAGCCTTAGAACAAAGTTTGGAGTATCCTATACCCCACGGTGTCAATTCATGGTTAAGAATTGTTTGCGCTAATGAAAAGAAAATCTCTTTACAAACCGCTCAAAAATACTGTTTTCTCAAAATTTAAAATAAAAAAGTTACTGAATAGTTACACTATCTACAATAAACCGAGACTTTCGCAAGACCTATTTTCATATTCAGTTGAAAATACTCACAAAACTTCAAAGTATATCACAAATTCCTACATTCCGGTTTAAAACTACCCATCGACCAACGCTTAAGTTTTATTTTCGATTTCATATACTGGCAATTCATATAAGACACGTCTACGTCTGATGTGCGAGTTAGGGGCTGAATCTAAAAGAAGCCGAATTGTGAAACATATAAATCAAATGCGTTTTGCTTCATTTTCTTGCCTTAATTCATTGTTCAAATTCGATTAGGGTTAGTAAATGATATAACGTTTGAAAAACAGATTAAAAATAAAATAAGCAGTAAATTTGTTGTTAAATGTATCGTTACTATCAAAACTAGTAGATACGGGCACATTTTGACTAAACTGAAGCGTTCTGTAAAAATGTCAGATTTTTCCATCCACTACTTGCCGAATTTTGATGTAAAAAACAGACGACCCATGGAATTTTATATACACGATTTATGTATAATATATCTATTTATATGATATACCCTACTTTTATATCCATTTAGCCTAATACCATTTCATGCCTTTCAATTTCTTGTACATGGGCCTTTTTTCAATCAGCTCCAAACAAATAAAATCAATTAGAAGGACCAATTAAGAGCTACAAGTTGTGCTGAAAGGTTTTCCTCATCCTCTGCTACAAATAAAAACGGATAAAATTGATCATGTTTTATGTTTTTTTTTTACATTTAAAAAAAAACTAAAAACTTTTCCATAGTTCGGTATATCATGATTTTTATCCAATTAATTTTAAACATATATCGCATATAATTTATCTGGAGATGGTTGATTTGATACTCTTGGAAATTCGACCTTTAGCGGGATCATGGAAGTAGAAAGTTCGTAGCAGATCACGCTTGGACTGTAGCCATTGGTGGAAATCCAGCCAATCCTACATCAGCTAGCAGAAAGATTTCCGTTCCAGCCCAATAGGCCGACGGGACTTCCAGTTTCCAGTGGACCAGACCTCCTCCAGAATATGCTGGAATGTTTAGACTCCCTAATTAGTTGCCGTAATCTTCCAGCTTGTTTATTAAACATCTCTGGAAACACCCTTCAACTTGGAGCTTCATTAATTAACATTAATTCCGCCTTGTGTTTAACTTATTGAACACTGATCACATCTCAGTACTAATTTATTCTATGAAAGGAAGAAAGGCTTCTAACAACGAGAAATGACACAATTACCGTATCTTGTCCTATTATTATTAATAGTATTGAATTTTTTAAGGCCGGTAATAAAATATGGCATTAGGATTTACAAAACTATTCTTCCAACGATCCTTTACGGATGCGAAACATGGCCGCTGACATTGAGTGATGAGCAAAGGGTTAGGGTTTTTGAAAATAAATTTTTGCATTTCATATTTGGACCGAAGAGGGATAACCTAACCGGAGAATTTAGACGCTTATACAACATTGAAATGAATGAACCTGTACCCGGTAAATATAATTGACCTGATCGCAGCGAGACGAATAAAATGGGCGTGTAAAGTTGTGAAACTTAATAGTGAAATAATTGGGAAAAGATAATATGCGTGGTGCCGAATGGGAAACGTCCGAGGGGAGACGTAGGTGGGAGGATTGCGTTTTGGCAGATCTGTCGAAGTTGGGTTTGGATAGCGGTCGGTAGATAGAGGTGTCGGCATCGAACCTTCGGGTTCCTTAAGCCTTCATTATTATTATTATTATAAATAAAGTATAATAGTTAAAACGACTGCAAGAAATTTCTGCACTTTCGTATTTCGAAATTATTGATGATATTTTAAATATAAGTAATAATACTGAAATAATGAAATTAACATTTTGAGATTTTTTAAAGGGATCAAAAAAACCTTAACTATGCCGTCCCTCGAATAGGCTTTTAATGGGAGGTCCCGAGCGTGTACGATGTCAGGTACTAGTTAAAGATTCCTATCCTAATTATGCTTGACAGGCAAAATTTAGGACTCCCACTGTAGCATCTTCCGTTTAGCCGTAGTTGAATAAGGGAAGTAAATAAACCGATGTTTATTCCTGTAATGTTGCCCACCCAATAAATGGAAATTTTATTGCTCTAATTTTCATAAAAATGTTGTTAGTGAAAAAATAATTAACAACAGCATATTAAGTTAATTCTATTTGAACCTATTCATTGTTATTGTTATTATTATTTAGTATGGAAAATAGCTTGTTTATGTTTGATTATTACACTGGCCTGCTTTTTGCAATTTCAGTCAGTAAGTATACTTAGTTATGAATTATTCAATAAATATACTTTTAATTTAAGAGATCACAAATCTTGAGTT
Source organism: Aelia acuminata (assembly GCA_911387785.2). Lineage (NCBI taxonomy): Eukaryota > Metazoa > Arthropoda > Insecta > Hemiptera > Pentatomidae > Aelia > Aelia acuminata. The sequence goes on along the minus strand of OU426983.1, from coordinate 121,712,642 downwards.
AGAATTCAATAGGCTATAATAATTTTGCGAGAGGCCGAAAAACGAATTTAAAACGTGAGCTGGAGACGATTTAATGCCCATTTTAGGAGGCTGGTTGAGGACATTTTATACTCGCTCTAAGCCTTTCCAGATTTATTCAGAAACTGCGAGAGATTTAGTACGTTCTGGTGTTTTCTCCTCTTCTGCCATTGTAACAATTCCCGATTTTTTGCACTTTAGTTAATTCAGAATTTTTAAGTTAATAATCAAAATTATTTATGCAAGAGAACTAGTGAGGGCAACTACATGAGTGACTGAAATAAGTAACCTCATTTTACCTAATTCAGAAAATGATATGTAAATAACTGTGTAGTTAAGTAACTTTTTAGAAGCTTTAAAATAACTACTTCACATAACTTATGAATTTTAATGGATCAAAGTAAAATAACGTTGCAACATTGTTATTTTTCATATCTCTCAAGAATATGGTTATAACTCACAAAACATGTTTTATAATCAGTGTTTGTCTTTCTGATTCCAACTGTATGAGTAATTCAAAATTGATATATTTTGAGTTGTAAATATCTTCTTGCTGATTTGCGATCTGGTATTATACATAGATTAATAACTTTTTTTTTATTAAACGTAACAGTTTATAAAAAATGGTGTTACTATAAACATTTTAGAAAGAATTGAAGCGTGGAAATGCATAAGGGTATAAGTGCCTTAGCAAATTTTTGCAGAAATGATGTGACATATACCCTCTAGGGTAAACTACGTTCAGTGCTTAATCCTATGCCATCTTTCATACGTTCAACTTTTCTAACAACAAAACATTACTTATACCCATTTCTGAAGAATGGCTATGGCACAAATAACAATTTGGCAAAAAAAAACTTTATTTTATTTTTTTGGCAGTTAGTCCCTTATGCATTTCCATGCTTCAATTGTCATTTTACCGTTTCCAACATGTATATTTTAGACTCTGACTAGCACTGAGATAGCTTAACATGTTTGTCTATTTTATAAAATCTCCTCCTCGTATTTAAGATTTTTCTCTAATGTCGATCCTAGATCTAAGTTTCTTCTTAGTTCTTGTGGAAGGTGTCGCATTTTTCGAAACGGGTTCCAGAACATTCAGCAAGTGTGTGCAAGAACTCACAGTACCCTATTCTTAGCCGACAAAGAGGAGTTTATTTACCTGATTTTCTGTTGGAGGTGGTCCTTTTGATCGGGTTCTTGTTTATGGCCTTTAGCTTCTTGTTAGAACATTTTATTATAAATGTTATAAAGACGAATTATTGTAAAAATATTGAGTGGCACAACGTTGCTCTCTACCGTAAATAATACATAGATTATAGACTATCTAAAACAAAAAATACTAAAGATATTAGGACTGATATTCAAAATTCAAGACCTGATGTTTAGAATGAAATAAAACATTAATCTTTTAAGTCCACATACACATATTTTTTCAAACATCACATTTTGATTTTCTCTAAATGGGGATAACCTCAGTTAGACTGATGACTTCCGAGGTCTACATATATATTTGTTTTTGGTTTGTTTTTGTTTTTTTTGGCCGAAAAGCTTAATCTACATTTATTCGGACTAAATATTTAAAGTCAATTCCCTCTATTAATTTTAGGTTCTTTTTATTCTTAGAGTATTGGATCCAGCGCTAGGAGGATAGAGGAAAAACAATATCGAAATATATGAGGCCACCAGCCAGCTAAGGTGTAACAAGAACTGTTTGCACTAGTCTCCAGTTTTCCAATACCCTCCCAATGTTTGCTCATTCAGTTCAGAGATCACTTTCGTTTCTTATATATCTTTAGTTTTATCACCAAAATGTACCTAAACAATTATAAATAATTAAATAAGCGAGATTATTATCCTACGAAATAAAAAGGAATAATGTAATACTTCTGTGGGTATAAATACGCTAATATTAGAACAGGTTACAAAAATTATCACTTTGTATCACAAATACTCATATGGCTTGAGCTTCATATTCAAGACTACCTGTCCAATCAATCCCTCCTTATATATAGTCGTTAGTAGAACGGTCTAGAACCTCCTAGAAGGGCGTGGATGGAACTCGAACTTCGTAATCACAAACACGTTCTATGACAGTTTGTTCCGTTCCAACAACTCTAGAACTATTTTAAATAATGTGTTTTGTGTTTTGATTTGTTAGTCCCTTCAAAAAAAAGTCTGCGACTTTTAAACCATATGTTTTTGTTGAACGTTGCAATTTTATGTAATATAACATCTGTTTACCTGGGTACCTTACGATCTTATACACCTCAACGCTTCACCCCACGTTTCAAAACTGGAGTACGAAGTTCTTTCAAACCTACCATATTCTCCCGCATTGTCTCCAACAGATTATCACCTGTTCAGGAATTTAGACAACTTCGACAGAGGAAATTTTTTTGATAATGATACTGAAGTCCTAATTGCGTTTTCAGATTTTGTTTCGGGATAAAAAAAAAAGTTGGTGTCACTTTGAAAAAAATGTGTAGAAAAAGAAGGTAAATTCTTCTAATAAAATTATATTGTATTTTTACTAAAATTCTTTTACTTTTAAAACGGACATGTCATGTGAAACAACCCCATAAAATAAATAATACAATTCTACCTCGTTTTACATCGTCGTAGAAAGCTTTTGATTGACTTGTGTCCGATGCGGCAGTCTAGTGTGGGCCACCGGTGGTACACACCGACGTGAGCGTGTTAAATATTTTATAATAGACGAAAATAATAATTCACAATGTCAGACTAACAATTTTCTTTTACGACTTTTTCTTCAACGACCGATTAAAACAGTTTTAACGTAAACAATAACTATATCTTAAATAATCGCCTGACTTAAATATTTAGTCAATACGAAAAAAACCGCTCTCGTGCTTCTTTTTTAGCAACTTCACCCATTTTGGGCTCAATTCAACTTTAACTTTAATACTCATACAATGGGATGAATAATAATAATAATAAAATAAATAAAAAAGTATAAAAACTTCTGCTGTTCCGGTACTTATTGACTAGACGATCTCCATTGCCTTCACCTATCCCGTTTTATATTTTATAGCTATTGTACTTCACATTCTAAGCCAAACATACTTGACAATTTATCGGGGCTGAGAGGAGGAGGGTGGCTATGTGAAGTGGCTATCCTAAGGAGACGACCTGAGATGGCAATAAAAATATTTACGATTGAGCCGCGGCTTTATGACAAGTTCCGTTGGATACATAAAATAGGAGGATCCTTTCACGCTCCCAGTTTAGCAGCCGTATCAATCTTTCTCATCTTCAACCTACTTTCATATTTTACTTTTATTCTTTTATATACAATATTTTTTTACGAACGACATATTTCGAATTATGGCTTAACTGCTTAAGTACCTGAGAACAAATTTATTGTAAAGTGGCGTGTTTTTTTTTTTTTTTTTTTTTTTTTTTTTTTTTTTTTTTTTTTTTTTTTTTTTTTTTTAATGTCTCCAGGAATGTAACAGGTGTCCAAAAAGAGTATTCGGGGTTTGAAAGTTGAATAAAATCTCAAATATAGAATATCAATATTGTCTAAGTGCCCACCATAACGCTACTGGCACTCCTCGACTCTCAAACGCAGATTTCTAAAAACGCGTTGACACATTGTTCCTGAGATTGCCGTCATTTTATGTTCTGATATTTTGCTTCAATTGCATTATATTCGTCGGTTTCATTTCGTATACCCTACTTTTCAGGTATCCCCACAGAAAGAAGTCAAGAGGACTGTAATCGGGAATCCTGGGAGGCCAGCTAATGGTGCCTCTACGAGAAATCACTTTGTTTTGGAATAATTCGTTTACGTAGCAATTGATAATTCTAAAGTATGGTAAGAAACCTTGCCATGGTAAGCCTCGTCTTGCTGAAACCATGTTCTAGAGTTACGAGTATATTCTTTAAAGTCTTGAAGTTCTTGGTCCAAAAAACCTCTTATTATTTCACTGTAACAAAAACCCGAATACTCTTTCTGGACACCCTATATAATGACATAATTTTATATACTTTTTCATTTTATATTATAATAAACAAAATCGTGTATAAGTTGTTGTTGTTGATAGTTTAACATGTTCACGTCGGCGTGTACCACCAGTTGCTCACACTTGACTGCCACATAGGGCGGCGTGTACCACCGGTGGCTCATACTAGAATGCCGCCTCTGCCAAATAATCTTAAACACTTTGACTGCCAAAAAAGAATGCCTGAGAGTCACGCTCTCATTTCTACACAATTTTAATATTTAATTTTGAGACAAGAGACCGGTTACTCGATTTCAGGTGACATGGCATATACTTATAATCGTATAAACATTTATTTTCTAATAGCTATTATATCGCATTATAAACATAACTAGTAGGATAGTAGTTTTTATTGTTTATTTTATTATTGTTGGATTGCCAATACTACATCATGCGCTGGAATAGCTCCCGCCCGATAGAGCGAAAAGCATTGAACGTGTAACGTCACTTTATGTCACATAAAGTGACGTTATCATCATTTCGTCACTAATCGGACGAGGCTAGAGTGGGAGTCCTGAATTTTGGCTATCCAGTTATAATCAGGATAGGGATCTTTAACGAATACCTGACATCCTACAGGCTCAGGAAATCCATTTTAGGTCCTATCCGGAGGACGGCATAGCCAAGGGTTTTTTACCTCCTTCGCGGGATGCAAACCTGCGACCTTAAGTATTGTAGGCTGCTATGCTGACATCACCACCACAGGTCCCTTTTTAGAAAACATAAGGACACGGCAGATGGTAATATGTACAAATTAAAGAATGAGTCAGTGGGTAACACAAGTGTTTTTAATTTTTAAGTTTTATTTGATATTTGACAATTTTGTAAAGAAGTGAAATTTATTGATATTTGAAGATGGACAGATAGCCCGAAACGTTAGATAAATAAATTTAAGCAAAATAAAGGGTTATATTAATTCAAACCTACAGGTTATAAGATTGAATAGTTGCTCCTTTCAATTTTAGCCCTCATTATGGCACTTATAATTATGCCAAAACGTAGGCTTGTTTAATAATGAAATTCTGACTTTCATTTCATTATAATTATATTGTTGTTTGTTCGTTTAATGTCCATAGTATGCTATTAAGGCTCATCGGACAATTCTACAGTGGGAGTCCTAAATTTTGCCTATCCAGGTATAATTAGGATATGGATCTTTAACGAGTACCTGACATCCTACAGGCTCGGGACCTCCATTTTACATCCTATCCGAGGGACGGCGTAGCTAAGGATTTTTTACTCCCTTTACAAAATCCTAGGGCCTCCACGGGGTACGAACCCGCTACCTTTAGTATTGCAGGTTGCCATGCTAACCATTACACCACATGTGACCCCTTATAATTATATTGAAATGAAATATAAATTTCTCTGGCATTTTCCCAATTTTCCAGTAACCTTTTTAGAATCAAAGAGCATTCTCAAAAGCAACACAGAGTTACATGAATAGAGGGTTCGGACGCGACAGAAACAACACCGGGATATCTGTTATCCGTCTGGTTTTCATAAGTTAATCCGGGTTATCGAATTGGACAAGTGCGATAGGGATGGGAGGCCATTGAACATTACGCTCCACCGCAAACAATGGAAATCACACGCCCGCTGGTCTCAGCTCCGCTAATACCCTCGTTATGCCCCTGTCTTGTTAATATCCAATTTCGGCAGCCGGCTATGTATCATTAGTGTTTTGTCCTTGTGTACACGTATATATATATATATATATATATATATACATATATACAGGGTGGAATGCTACTCGTGCGACAAACTTCACCAGTAGATTCTCCACCATAAAATGAATAAAAAAGTTCATATTGACCATGGTCCGATTCTCAACCATTTTGGAATAATTTCGCTTTTTATCGATTTTGAAAGATATCACGACCTGGCATCGGAAAACCGTGATATCTTTAAATCTGAAAATTTCTCCTAAAAGCTGATAGCACCGTTGATATCTACATTAATTGTTCAATAGTAAAATGGTCATTTCAAAATTTTTGGGCCAATTTTTCGTGTTTTATTTTAGCCAGAACAACAAAATAAGTGAAAAATTTTACAAATCGGAAAGTGTTTAACATAATCCAGAGTTTCTAATTTTAGTTTCAGAAGGCAGCAAAGTTGAGAAAAAATACCTCATTTAATAACGCTTTTAACGCACTCTTCATTTTTTAATTTGGTGTTTCTAAGACCAAGATATAGATGACGTAAAGAGAAAAAATTATGGTTCAAGGATTGTTAATGCTTGAGAATTTACATTTTAAATTTGAAAAAACTAATAAAACTCACCAATATCTTTAAAATAAATTTATTTTTAATCATTTTATTTATGTTCAAATTGGATTTATGTTCAAATACACAAACGTGCCCGTTTTCTCATACTCCCAACTGTCACACCAAAACTGAGAAAACGTCGAAGTTTTTCAGTAGCGGCGAAGATCCTTGCTCTCAAATTGTCTATGTTTGTCACTGCAGTGCGATAGATCAGTTCCTCGAGATATCCACAGACGAAATATTCCATGGGGTTGAGATCAAGAGATCTTGGTGGCCATAGAACTGTCCCATCACCGCCGATTTACGTTTCGAATGTTGTGTCAAATACGCCTAAACTATTTTAGAGGAGTGAGGAGACGCACCATTACTTAAATATTATCGAAAACACGCGGCCTATCTTGCTGGAGGACCTTCTTTTACAATTGAGGAAAAACATAATTTTTCAGCACGAGTACATCTCCAATAACTTCCGCCCAAACACAGTTTTTGGCAGTAATGGTGCGTCTTCTCACTCCTCTAGAATAGTTCAGGCTTATTTGACAGTTGGGATTATGAGAAGACGGGCACGTTTGTTTATTGCAGAGTACGGCTTCCAATTTGAACATAAATAAAATGATTAAAAAAAAATTTATTTTAAAGATATTGGTGAGTTGTATTAGTTTTTTCAAATTTAAAATGTAAATTTTAACAATTAACAATCCTTGAACCATAATTTTTTCTCTTAACGTCATCCATATCTTGGTCTTAGAAACACCAAATTAAAAAATGAAGAGGGCGTTAGAAGCGTTATTTAATGAAGTATTTTTCCTCAACTTTGCTGCCTTCCGAAACTAAAATTAGAAACTCTGGATTATGTTAAACACTTTCCGATTTGTAAAATTTTTCACTTATTTTGTTGTTCTGGCTAAAATAAAACACGAAAAATTGGCCCAAAAATTTTGAAATAGCCATTTTATTATTGAACAATTAATGTAGATATCAACGGTGCTATCAGCTTTTCGGAGAAATTTTCAGATTTAAAGATATCATCGTTTTCCGATGCCAGGTTGTGATATCTTTCAAAATCGATAAAGAGCAAAATTATTCCAAAATGGTTGAGAATCGAACGATGGTCAATATGAACTTTTTTATTCATTTTATGGTGGAGAATCTACTGGTGAAGTTTGTCGCATGAGTAGCATTCTACCCTGTATATATATATATATATATATATATATATATATATATATATATATATATATATATATATATATAACGTTCTGAACGAGTAATTAATTTACAACTTCATTTGCCTACTTGTGATAACAATGAATACAGTCTCTAAAAGTCAACTTATATAACCTGAAATTGAAGTTATCAAAATTTCAATGAGAGTAAAAAACACTTAGCCATGCTTTCCTTCGGATAGGACGAAAAATGGAGGTCCCCAGCCTGTACGATGTCAGGTACTCGTTAAAGATCCCTGTCCTAATTATACCTGGATAGGCACAATTTAGGACTCCCAGTGTAGAATCGTCCGATTAGTCTTAGTGGCATAAATGGACATTAAACAAACAAACAAACAAGTTATCAGAACATAACAGAACATGTGGGGTATAATTTACAAATGGTAGGTATTATATTCTTCCAATAGGATGAATAGGGATGAATTCTTACATTTCAAACTTTTTTTTTTTTCTTCTTTTAAACATTAAACATCTGAAAACGTACTAACTGCAAGTGAAGTCGTCACCTGTGCCCCATCTTATAAATTATTACTTCAAGTTCAGGCCGTTTCTATTGAGTATATTTTTAAATATTAAGGGTGTTTGAATATTTCCCTCAGGGGCCCATATATTATTTTCTGAAGATCTCAAAGTCAGAAAATGAAATTTATAACATCAATTAAAAATGATTTTCCCTAAAACTGTACTTCATTTGGGAGCAGAGGATCAGGGAATTCAAATCGAACATGTTTACTATAAATCTCATGCTAGAAAATATTTAATATTTATGCTATAACCAGGTGAGTTTTACTAGCACAGCATCCTGCTACACCAAAGCCCTAGGATTTTTTAAAGGGATTAAAGAAGGCATAGCTTTAAGGTAGGACGTAAAATGGAGGTCCCGAGCCTGTACGATGTCAGGTGCTCGTTAAAGATCCCTATCCTAATTATACCTGGACAGGCAAAAAAAGACTCCCACTCTAGCATCGTCCAGCAGTACTAGTATAAATGAAACAAACAAGAAAATTTTCTTAAGGTTGTTGTTAGTAAAAAAATAATTACGAACAGCTTATTAAGTAAATTATATTAAAACTTAGTCATTATTATTATTATTATTATTAATTAAATATATTGACCATGTTATATGGTTTATATAAATTTTTTTAAAAAATGCCACACTGGCCCGTAATTACCAATTTCAGTCCGTATAAATTATTCAATAAATATAATTTTTATTTAAAAGATCACAAATCTTGAGTTAGAATTCAATAGGCTATAATAATTTTCCGAGAGGCAGTTCATGAGAGCGTGTTCACTGTAAATCCCAAGTTAGTAAATATTTAATATTTCTGCAAAAACCTGGAAGTTATGCTAACACAGCAGCCTACAATACTGAAGTACGCATCCCACGGTGGCCCTAGGGTTTTTTAAAGGGAGTAAAAAATTCTTTGCTATGCCGTCCTTCGGATGGGACGTAAAATGGAGGTCCCGAGCCTTAGTCAGGTACTCATTAAAGATCTCTATCCTAGTTATTATATCTGGATAGTCAAAATTTAGGAATCCCACTGTAGCATCATCCGATTAGCCTTAGATGAAGAAAGTGCCGTTAAAACTTTTACCATTAAAATTATAACCAGGAAGTAAAGTAGACTTATAAATTATATTTGATTTGTTTATTTCAGATAAGAAAGATAAACACTTCAATTACGATTATATTATCTAACTGACGATTTCTTAGTAAGACTGCCATGATGATGAGAATTCCCTGCACGAACCGACAGTTTGCCGAAGGACGAAGGACATCTTGGTAAGGACTCGGTGAGGAGTTGTATTGTGACAGGGCAATAACATCCTGCGAGAAGGAAGCTGGAAACGCCGAATCAGCTTCGCCCCTTTTACAACTTTTCTAGTTACGACGTGGCTTCGCCCGTCCAGCCACTTTTATATACCATAACTTTTTTTTTTCCTATTGTGTCTTCGCCTGTGTTTGATTTTATTCCATGTAAACTCGTCTCTAGGGTCCATTCATATCATTGTATGTTTTCAAAAAATTATTAAAACGATCCAGATTTTATGTACATACGAAAGAAACATTTTCAATTGGTTGAGTAGAGTCATTTTTGCTCATAACATGCAAATACTTTAACATACAAATTTTTGTCGAATATTAGTTTTTTTTATCATTTTTGAATAATTTTATTAGAAAGAAAAGATTGTTATGGCCGAGAATGGAACCCGGCAGAACCGATTCTAACCTGCTGAAATCTTGAGACCCAAGTTCGATTCCTACTCGTCACCAACCTTTTCTCTTCTAATTCAATTATTTAATAACTACGAGCAGTCCCAGCCATGCGTTGCTGTAGCTCAGTAGCTATAATGCGTTGAATTAATTATGTCCTATTCTTTTCTTTTATATTCTTTTTAATACAATCAAATCAAAATTCAGTGATAAAGACAACGTTTCTGCTAATCTACAATCAACGGGATTTCAAATACGAGTAGATCTTTACTTTCTAGTCCAAGCCGGAAAAAATAAATTTTTGCTTAACCCTGCTAAATATCGAAAGAAAATTAAATTTGTCAATAAATAAACTTACACCGCCATCTTTTGGAATTTTATAGAACTTACAATTAATCACACTCAACTGGAGTATAATAAGCATTTAATTTGCAATAAAAGAAATATTGAAGCCAATAATCGAGATAAATAACTACCCTATCTTTTAAGTTGGACAAAACTACAGCAAATGAGCAAAATTTTATAAAAATCGGTTGAGTAGTTCCTGATTTTACCCTAGATAAACAACAAAAAGGTTATGAAATCGACAAATGACGCCATGTTAATAAATCGAAACACGACCTACTGTATTTGCAATAATTTGCAATAAAAGAAATATTGTGGTCAATAATCAAGATAAAAAGTATCCTATCTTTTAAGTTGGACAAAACTGTACACTTTGAGCCAAATTTTATTAAAATCGGTTGATTAGTTTCTGTGTTTACCTCCGACAAACATCGGGACACGAGATTTTTATATATATATAAGGATGAAAACAATTTTTAGGAAAAAAATTTAACTATGACATTATGTCAATTAGAAACTATTTGTTCATTTGCCCAGTGCCCGAGTTTCCGCTGCAATGCGAAGAAATATCCATCTATTTTTCCATATTTAAGCTTTCTGAGTATTTTATTAAGACGCAGCAAGGCCTCGAAGAACGCCCTGATTTTTTTGTAGCCCATCGGTCAACTTTCTGGGAATTTTCTCCATATCGACCACCCGTGGGTTGCTTCGCTATTATGGTTAATCAGACATGGGTGGAGTTTTTTATTTTTAAAAATACAAATTAATGCATTGAATGCTTCTAGCGAATAGACATTCATCACGGGGGAATTTAGACGTTTATTCAACACTGACCTGATAAATTGTATGGAGATGGTAGAATTGCAGTAAATGTAGTAAGGAGTAAAAAAAAAAACAAAAAAAAAAACGATAGCATGTGTGTTAATAATTTTATTAGAAGAGAAAAGATTAGCGCCGACCGGGAATCGATCCTGGGTCTCTGCATCTCCGTTACACCGCTCCAAATATTAAGCAAACCGTGGGTTCTATCCTAGCCATGTCAACCTTTTCTCTGAAACGATCGCAATATGGCAGCGAATTTACCGATGTCTGCACAACTTTGATCTATCTAAGGCAGGGCCGAACGAAGAAATTAATAAAATAAACCAAAAATACAGATATTTTCAGATAAGAGAATTTATATGAATGTCTGATTTCTTAAAATATATTTGTTAATTTATCTATTACTTGAATTAATTATTTTTAGTCTCCCTGAATTGGGAATTCCTCAAAAGGGGTCCCGGTTAATTTAGGAAGCCTGTCAAAGGGATTCTTTAGCCTCCAGGATCTGTAATTACATTTGAAATTTAAACTAGGACGGTTTGAGAACAGTGGGGACCTCCCAAAAAAAAAAATATTGTGTAGGTTTCTAGCCTAGAAATCGGGCGTGGCTGAGTAGATATCTGGTAATTTCTTATTTATAAAACAATGAAAAAGGGTGAACCAGTATTTATTTTTTGAAATATTGGAATATTGAAAATCATATAAGACACCAAAAAAAGAAACAAAAAAAAAAAAAAAACAGACATCTTTTAAAGGTGAATTTACTAAGTAATATGAAATAACTGGTGAGTTGAAATAATTTTTATTGAAAGAAAATAAGATTTTTACAATGCCACACAAAATATAAAAACACAAACAGGTAATTAAACAGGTTACAAAAATTATAACTTTGTATCTTCACAGTAAGACAAAAATAAACATCTGACTTGAGCTACAGAACAAGACTAACACTGCTGTCCATCGCCCCTTATATTTAGTTTGAAGAAGGTTCTAGGCAAGCCTAGATGGTACTCGAACAGTTAATAAGTTTGTTCCAAAAACAATGACATTGCACAGGCTCCTTTTTTACTTTCTATCCGCGGGAGCCATAGATGAGGATTTTTTACTTCCTTTAAAAAAATTTAGGGCTACCGCGGTGCGCAAAACGCGACCTTTAGTATTGTAGGTTGCCATGCTAACCACTACACCACAGATGACCAAATGCTTTGTTTTGTTTCACGTTAAAATATTAATATTATTACTGAAAGTGAAGAGTCCAGTGATAAGTTAAAAGAATCGTTTTGCTTTGCCCTGAATAATTTTTTATTCAGCCGTTAGTGCAGAGGTAATGGTTTTAAATTAGAGCAGGTACAGCTTAAGGTAACGCGCTTGCGATTTCTAAGCAATGTCGTCCATGGTTAGTATTTGGATAGGTGAATATGGAAGGCCACCATAGCTGAGAAAGGCCACGAGCCTACCTTTTGGTTAGTGATGCCCGTCAGCCTACTGGAGGCTACTACAAACATAGTCCGCGTAAAGGACTGTTAACCCTATGCATCCAATCGCAGTCGGTAGATCGGGCGTTTTAATTTGATCTGAATGGGTTTTGCCTCTGCAATATCGAGAACATGGTTGGCTGCGACTTGAGATTTGGGCTAATCCAGACAGCCTGAACGCGTTATATAAATCTGATAGAAATTCAAATCACGCCGCCATAGATTTCACTCTTTCAAATCAATTTTATCTAGAGTTATTTACTCTAAAACACATTTTTTTTTTTAATATTAATAATTAATGGAAAATACTTAAATGAAATAAACAAAAAAAAAAAAAAAAAAAACATACACAAAAACAAACAACAAAAACTTGGTAGTAAACGTAGAGATGTGGACATTGATACCCCACTCGAAGACGTAAATTAGGCGTGGAGAGGAAGCGAAATTAAACGCCAGGAGATAATTTATGGACGCGAGTGTTGTGGGGTTGTATGAGTAACACTCTACATAGCCAACTGTCCCTCCTTAGCTAATGAGTCATTCCATTCCAACTGCCTCACGGCATCCTATTCTGTCTTTGTTGAGCACTTCACGCGATCTGATACCAGTCTCATCTAGGCCCAAAAAAAAGAATGGAATAAACGCGATTAGTTGTAAAATAAACTCAGCGAGGATGTTGAAAGTTTTCTACCTCTTTGCAATGTAGTTATTTAGTGTGAAGTAAACATATTTCTTTTTTATAATGCTTAAAAGTGGAATTTACCCAAGCTAGATTTTATGTTCATTTAACATATTCCCATTTAATAATTTCGTTTCTCAAAAATTGGCTCCTTTGACTTATGATTGTGCTGGAAAAGTAGTATTTTAAATAGTAATTCAAGCTCACTTAAACAAACAATAAGGAGTGATAATAAACAAGGCCAGAGGTCACCAGCGATGTAGTGGCTAGCATAGCAGCTTACAATACTAAACTTCGCGGGCTCTACATACAAACAAATAACAATGCAAATAAAAATCTTTTTCATCATGATTTTTGTAAATTTATTGAACTTAAGTAATTTTGAGAACTCATTTTATTTTAATATAAAAACTTAATTTAATTCAACTAATAAGGTAACACATAATGTGATGATTCCGTGGCTGTACGAAGTTCGTAGAGTCAGCTAGTTGTAAAATGGATAAACTACTTCCAGCGGTTATTAAATCGCTTAACCACAACCAAGCGAGCAACAGTTAAGAAACATTAAAGGCTCACAATTCTATTTATGAGGCAATCAAAAAATAATATCGGTTACATAAAGACATTTATTTCATAATATAAAGTCATATAAAAGATTATGACTCCATTCAGGTGCTGTAAAGCCGGCTTTAACCACATTACTATGTAAAATAGTGTAAATTTGCTCTTTCTGTTTGTTTTAATTGTTTAACGTCCCTTTATGTCCTACTAAGGCTAATCGGACGAAAATATGATGTGGGAGTCCTAAATTTTGCTTATCCATGTATAATTAGGATAGGGATCGTTAGTTAGTACCTGACCTCGTACAGGCTCGGAACCTCCATTTTACATCCTATCCGAGGGACGGCATAGCCAAGGATTATTCACTCTCTTTAAGAAATCTTAGTGCCACCGCTCGACGCGAACGCGCAACCTTTAGTATTGAGTTAGCTATGCCAACCACTACACCGCAGGTGACCACTATTTCCATTGAAATAAATACAATTTACTTGGTAGAGGTTTTTCAATGTTTTAATGCTGTTACACGTCTTTTTTTTTTTATATATTGATGTAAATTGTAACGTTAAATCTTTAAATAAAACAATAAATGATTTTTTTTTTTTTTAATCGGTACCCCTACCTGGCCATGTGTGTCAGACGGGGGGTTACTCAAGAGTTGTAAGCAACCTATTCCAAGTATGGTGGGCAGGTCGAGATTTATTCCGTGGGGCCTCCAAGAAATAAAAGAAAACCATCCTAGAGCGGATTCGAACCGCCGCTATTCGGCTCGAGCGTGCTAAAGCGGGTCGCGCTTTAGTCTCACTCTCGGCTATCCCGGCCCAAATATATGATTTGTCATCCCAGACTGTTTGTTGGAACAAACTAAGCGGTTGGTGTGAACTGATCTAGATTGTTCGAGCTCCATCTACGGCGTTCCACTAGCTTCCGTGAGATTCTACAATGTTCTAGACCCTCTTTACAACTTAACTTAATTTGTATTAATTCGTTTGTTATTGATAATTGTTTATTTTTGTTGAATAAGTATTTGTTAACCCACATAAGTGTTACAATATGTTTTATTTACTGGGTGTCCCAGACCTAGTGTAAAAAAAAAAAATTGGGTATTGCAGCGCGTATTCAAAATTTTCTCCATTACTTTGGATGCAGGCTGATATTCAACATTTTTTATGTAGGATTTTTTATTTATTTTTTTATTTTAGATTATTATTACCCTTCTTATATTATTTAGAATTCATACATTGTTCTTTCTAGTCTTAAAAAAGTAAAACTAACTTTAACTCAAGGGAAGTTCGGCATCCATTACTGAATACATATATGCAGGCTCTAGTGCGCTTCCTCCTTGCCCTAGCAGTGACATTCTCTACCGTGTTTTTTTATCAGAAAAACTTCTTTTAGACTCAACAGGTGAAGTGCAATAGTATCATGGGTTACACCACTCAAAACCTAACTAAATTCTGCAGTTTTTAGGAAATTTGACAGCTTCTAGGGTGCTCCAGTGGGGAGTGAGGAATTTTCAAAAACTATTAAAAATTTAAGTTTTAATAAATGTTTTGTGTTTAGCGCGTTTAAAGTCCCACTGAAAGTGATTTAAAATAACCAGACCCATCTCATCTTTCAGACAATTTAATGCTGATTAAGAAAATATCATCGTTTTTGTTTCTACGCTAAACGAAAGTAGAGAAAACTGTCATTTTTAAAAAAAAAGTAAGATTTAAAAAATAAAAACAAAAAAAATTCTATCTCCTCAACAAATTGAGATAGGAAACTCGTTTCTGCGCCATTCTACCCCGTTTAACATGCCGTATTACAATACAATAAGGCTTAAAGGACCCGAAGGCCCGACGCCGACACCACCATTCGGTCCCTACATACCTCCATCCACCTACCACCGTCCAATCCCAAATTCACAAGATCTGCTTTCACCGAATCTTCCCACCTTCGCCTAGGCCTACCCCTCGGCCGTTTTTCCAGTCGGCAAAGCGTTTATCAATCTTTTAGGAATTCGTTCACAACTAAGACTCGTCATTTTGCATGCCCACTTTAGCCGACGCGCAGTTATAGACTCGATTACATTTGCCGGGTAAAGCTCACGCAATTCCGCATTGTGTAGCCGTCTAAATTCTCCTGTTGACTCATCTTTCTTCGGCCCGAATATTCTACGCAGCACTTTATTTTCAAACACCATAAGGCGTTTCTCATCCCTTACTGTAAGCGGCCATGTTTCACAACCGTTAAGAACAGTCGGAAGAATTATAGTTTTGTAAATGCAACCGAGAAATAACAAGCATTTCCCGCCTTTAATCTAGCCTTAATTTCCTCTTCGATTTCGTTTTTTCTAGTTACAGTAGATCCTAAATATCTAAATTTCTCAACGGCTTCGAATATTTCCTCATCTACTTCAATATCGCCAAAATTGTCACCGTTTCTACAACTAACCATATATTTTGTTTTTTCCGTATTTATTTCTAGCCCTACTTCTTTTCCGGCTTCCATCAATGCTTTTGTATTTAGTTCTATCGTTTCCACGTCGTCGCCTAGCAAAACCAAATCATCAGCGTAACCGAGTACGGATATATTTCCCCCCAGATTCAAACCCTTTCCGGTATTTATCACCTCCCTAATGACATATTCTAGAGCTAAATTAAATAAAACAGGGGATAGCGAATCCCCCTGTTTCAAACCAGAGTGAACCTCGAACTTCTCGACCGAAATCGAAATAACGACCGATTCTTATTTTATTGAACGTTTCGGGGTAACATGCCGTATTACCCAATCTTTTTTTTTACACTAGGTCTGGGACTCCCAGCATATTGTTTAAATATTTACAATATATAAATTTTATAAATTAAATTTTAACTGACATTCATAAATGTTTTTCATAGTAAATCCCTATACAAACATATGATGGTTACATTCTGTGTTGGTTAATGGCCTGAATACATTTGTTGGAATAGTTAAGAATTACTATCTGTTCCTTTTTATAATCCGCTCTGAGGAGACCCCCCAAAAAAAAAAAAAAACTTAAAGGCCCTTGGAGATAAGAAGTAGATTTAAGAGAAGAGATTAAGGGGAAATACCGAAGTAGGGGGGATGAAGTAGACGACTGCTCTGAGAAGATAGGAAGAGTACAGTTAATCATGAAGGCACTGTAAGAGGATTAGTGTGGAAAAGTAAATTTAATTAGGATCGGAAAGGCATTGGGATCTATCCATCTATAGCCTTCCGGAGGTGTAGCTGCGGATTACAATAACCCCATTGTTGTAATAAATCCATGGCCGGCTCTCTCTTCTACAATCCTCTCCTGGTCCCTCTATTGGTATAGTCTTCAATAATCAAGTTTAGGTAAAATATTTTTTTAGGGAAAAGTTCAACTATGTAAGATACTTTAATTCCATACATACACTAACCTCCCGGAGCATACTCAGCCTTTACATACTACAGTAGAACCTCCATTATCCGGGGTAATGGTGGGTATGGGGGTCCACGGATAATCGAAAACCCTGTAAAATCGAATTAAAACATTTTATTGACTTAGTGTGATAGAAAAAAAGGTTAAAAAATCACTTGTAAGGTTAATAGTCACTTTTATTAACAAACGAACGTTTTATATACATTAAAATATAATATACAAAAAAAGTAAATGTATGTTTTTATATATTATCGGCCGCCGACGATACGAAATCGAAAACGTATTTTTTCTACTTCAAAATATCCCGTACAGGTTGTTCGCCGATTCCTGGTTCAGCGGACAATTTTTTAACACTTTCACCCTTTTCTAATCTGTTTATAATAGTTAATTTCCGAATATAAGAGAAAGGAAATGGAGGAAAAATATTGATGAAGGGTTCAGCGGAAAAACACTGACAAATTCTCAATTTGAGAAAAACTTAATCTTACAGGAAACTTGGATGCGTTTTGTATGGGTAGTTTTTATGATGTCAGATCTTATATAGTTAGGTTTTTTTTTTTAATTATTATTGGACCCATTATTAAAACTATTAGGTTAATGTTATTAATCTTATCTTTCGCCATAGTTTTACTCGGTATTTTATGATACAAATAGGTACGTTTGAAGAAGTCGAAAAAGATTATCTATAGTTTGTTCGTGGTCTTTTCCCACGGAATTTAGGTAGGTAGAAATGTTTAAAAAATTCTCTAGCTGTGCCGTATACTCTACAATCTGTCAAATGCGTTTAACGGTTAGCGGACTGCCGTTGGTCAGACAATCAGGTGGAAGACCGAGCGCCAATAGATAGTTTGTGTAAGGCGAGAAATATCTTAACGTAAGCGTGAAGATCACTTCTTTTTTGCGTTTATATCTAATAGAGGTTTTCCAGTGGATAATAGCGTTTTTTATTTCTCTTAATATATGTTCTGTTAACTGATACCTACTTTTCGTCTTCATTCTCAGTTTTATTAGGAAAATTTATCTTCGACATGGAATTCTCGATATGGAATGGAATACCATCGGTTACTAATTTTTACTTTTTACTAATTTAGCTAACTCCTTTCCGGGCTATTTCGCAGTGCTTATCATTCTCCCACTTTGCAACATTTTCAAAATCTATTTTTAGCGGAAACTGATAAGGATTTCGTATGTTGAAATTTGATAATTTTTAATTTTTAAACAATTTTATCTCAAGTGAAAAGATTCGACCACAGCTGAACCTAGATCCCAAATGTGTTTAAATCTTTCTTTTCTGCAATCCCAGGGATTTTCGTTATTACTTAATGCCACCAGCCAACTGTGGCTTATGAAAGCTCATTTTTGACAAAATATGGAAGAACATCATTTTTTATTGGCCCGATTACATAGAGAAAATTAAAATATATGTTACATTTGTTGGTTTAATATACTTATGTCTTATAGTTAGTTTGATAAGGTATAAATCTTGAACCAACATTGATTAGTTTGCTTCCTAAGACGTGATAATCTAAACAGCTTTATAATATCCATGAAGCCATTTGCCTAAGTGGCTTCTAATTCATTATCCGAACGCATCTTGGGAAGAGAGGTGCTGAGGAACAAACAAGAGGAAAATGATAAAGAAATTTCTAATGAGCCTGGAACTAAGGAAACTTTAATCGACAAAACACCGTGTTTTTCCGCCATAAATTTGAATTCCTTCATAGCTGCGTAACTTCCTGTAAACATTAATTTTAATAAGGACTCAACTTCGGCTGTTCCAGGAACCTTTCTTAAGGATATCTTTGGACCCTTGCCAAATATGCACGCTTTAGCTTTCAGAAATTGATCGATAAAGGAAACTTTTTTATTGACATTTGTATAATGTTTTTTGAGTTTCAACTAATTACAAATTTCTGTGAATGACGAATCATCTATGTTGTTACATGTCACAACTGATCAGAACGTGTTTTACGTAGGGTAAACCGTACAGTTATTGGCACCCTTAAGACTAAATTTCAGTGGTGATATTAAAGAAAATACTTCTTATGAAGGGATCTAATTGAAACTTCTCCTATAACTCTTCTTTACCTATCCTTATAAAGAGTCAAGAGGTTTTTTTTGGGTCAAAAGTTCAATGGTCTTACAATATGGCAATATTTATTGTTAAATATGCCAAATCTAGCCAAATTGGCACCATGTGGATTTAATCGTGAAATCTAACCCAATGGTTAGTTTGTTAAAGTCTTACTTCATAGATGACTTAGAGGACCCTTCAAACATAGTACTCATGTATAACTTGTAATAAAATTATGACTTGTTTACCTATTTCTTTAATTTAAAGTTGGGGTGCCAATAACTGTATGGTTTACCCTATTTATCTAGATTATCACCCAACACATTAATTCTAAGAAATAAGTGTTAAGTTTTTCATTATTATAAGGGCTTAAAAATATATTTATATAGAGATAATTATTCCGAACGATATCCCAGGCTATTTGTGATCAGATGATTGTGTAAGATCATCTGAAGAATGAATGAATGACGGTTGTAAATAACTGGTTTTTATTAAAATGAATATTAAAAATATTAAAATGAATGCGGGTGGTGGGAAATCACTGGGATATCCTAGAGTTCTGCTTTGCCTTCCGCAAGTAATAGCTTCCCAGGCTGATTGTATTTATTCTAAATATGAGGGTGGCTCTAAGACCGTGTGAGCAAAAAAAAAAAAAAATGCCCCTGACTACTAAACACATGATTGGAAACCCGAAGATAGCAAGTTTAAAATCCGTAGCCACAAAAATTTTAATAATACTTGGCATTAATCTCCCACCTCACCTCTGGCCGAGGAAACTCCGTACAACCTAGGAGGCGAGGTGGGGGGGGGGGGGGGAATTTTTTTAGATGTATGAATGTGAAAACATTATTTTATTTTATTTTTATTATATTTTTCCTTTTAGAGAGTGGTTAGGGATTTACTTTTTTTTTAAATTATTTTATTTACGTACATTTTTTTACATTGAAGAGCTCTTAGATCAATGCTCTTGAATGTGGCCGGTTGTATTATTTATTTTATTAAAAATAAATTATATTAAAAAATCACATACCAAATACCATGAAGGGTCTTGGATTCAGTACTGTGTCAATACAAGACATGGTATGCGGTCCTGCAAAGAGGTGATTTGAATGATATCACGCTCAACCACCAAGTTTAATTTTTCAATGAAGGTACCCACTTTATAGAGACTGAGTTCGCCCAAGGAGGGTCTGTTGGCCCACAAGACGATCTGTGACAGGATATAAAAAAATTGTATACCTAGAAATTTGTACTGGACATTCTCCACTATACGGTCAAATGCGGGGAGCGACCCGTGGTTATGAGAGATTATTCTTATAGGCAGCCTGATTATGACTTTACAGAATTTTCGGATTCGCTATGTATTTTATCCATAAAATCTTCAACTTAACGACGGTTTATTTAGAGAACCATTCAATGGGGATTCTAACTGGTTGGAATGGGTATTGAGGTGTCTTAAAACCATGTGAGAAAACACATAGTTTACAGGGAAGTATTATGGAAATATCTGATTGGTTGAAAGGTGTTAAAAAGCTACGTGCCTTTACCCCATTGGTCGCTGCAAATGAGTAGTCGGAAACCATTGGTCGAAGGATGTTGATGGAGTTAGCGACATATTGCGCTCCTGCATCGCTTCATAATCCCCAGCCAATATCCAGGCTGTGCCTTCTTTATTTTATCCAAAGGATCGATACGGTCCGTTCGGTGTGCTCTTTCATCTTACCAATTTATTGTTTCTCCCAGAGAAATTGGGTTCTGCGTTTAGTTACGACATGTTACTAATGCGTGATTTTCTAGGACCAGTTTTGCCTAATGCAGCTTCTTTAAAACATCTGATGCACCCGTATCATATAAAATTCGTCCATATTACTCCATAATACTCGTATGACAGGTAAAAGCTGTTTTTCAGAGCAAAAACTCAATTCACACTTTATGTTTTTTGTTTTTTGTTGTTTAGAGGCGTAAAACGCTTGAAGTCATCAACGCCTAACGATTTAGTTTTAGATTGTTTTTAAGTGTTTAGATTTTAGAAAAAAAACATTTGCTAATGCCCTAATTTTCATTTATAATCAGTTTTTCCTATTACAGTATATATTTTTTGATTTGGCTTGTGTCTCAGAGAATTAATTGATCAAGCAAATCCTAAAATTTGACCAATTTTTACTGTTTAATATTTTCTTCCTAAGTACTTGGGAGATTACTAAATAAGAACAACCGAATTTAAAGCAGACAAGAGTCGAGTAGATCCAGCGAGCCCGAGAGTCTGGCTTAAGTTTCATCCCCGCGAGCTATGCCGGATCACGAACCCTTCTTTCCACTCCCCCAGGTCCTCATCAAATCCGATAAACATTGTCACTATAAACAAAAACGGCCCTTTTTACTCCCTGTTAAGGCTATTCTTGTTCAATAAATATTAATCCATTCCTCCAACATCTAGTCTACCTTGCTTCATCCTGTGGATCAGATTAAAGATGTGCAAACTTAAAAAAAAACTTGCATCAATCGCAAAAAAGATCCACCTAAACCAATGACAGGTACTCTTTGGTATGATAAAAGAAAATATGGTACTAGTTCCCCTACGTTAATTTGGGGCAAAGGCAACGTCTAGCGTGGTTAGTACTGAGATGGGTTACTGCCCTAGTTTGGTCCATCAGCCTACCGTAGTGAAAGCACAGAGAGAATCTTGGTGTGTTTCTACAGGATGCCAATGTCCGCCGAAGGTTCTGTCCATGGACGCTCTGCTTCTGAGAAAGAAATGGAGGTCATCGGGGCCTGCTGATTCTGAGCAGCTATAATCCATGGGCCTAGACCACTTTGTTTCTGTCCTTGAACTCTGCTAATGAGGGTTCAAGGACAAGTTTATCGGTTAGCAGCAACTCTCAGCTTCTCAGCTTCGACAGATCTGCCTTCACGAAATCCTCCCAACTCCGTCTCGGCCTACTCCTCGGTCATTTCCGAGTCGGCACCCTGCTTATTGATCTTTTAGGGATTCGGTCAAAACCGAGTTTCGCAATGTTACACGCCCAATTTATTCGCCGTATTGCAATCACCTTTAATATAAATATCGAATGCAGTTCACAAAAAATATAAATATTTATATAATCAGATCAAAGAGAATTCAAAGGAAAAATATTTAGAGTATCTTCAATTGTTTCTTTTTAGTAAATTTTGAATTTTAATTTTTAAATATGTAAATGGGCTAGAGAGGGAAGGTCGAGATATTAAGTTGACTAGAATCTCGCCGACTACAGTTAGAGCAAAGAACGGAAGCGTAATGCTGCCTTAATTTGACTAAGAGATAACAGCGCTATCTGCCGGCATCAAATTGCACTGCCCCTCACAGCCCCGACAATTGCCCTAATCTTATCTCTTTAACAATTTTCTTTGCATACTTATTTTATATATTCACTTTTCTTTTGTTTTTATTCTCTAGTAAATGTTTTCTTCTCCTGCAATTGTTTCCCCTCCCAACTTATCTCCTTATTTCTCGTCTACAGTTCTTTACGAAATAATTTTCTCTGCTTATTACTCCTTCTGTCCAAGTCATTTAAGGGATTATTGTATCCCTAGTATTATTGTTATATAGATCACCTGTGATTTAGGTTTCTCTTTAAATAATTCCACATATTCATTAGTACCTTAGGATCGTACCCATGTATATGTTTCTATGCTTGTGCTATAATAGAATTGTCCGTAGTAAAGAACTTATGTTAAATTTTAAATTATTAAATGATTAATGTTAACTACCTGGTTTTGTAAAAAAAAAAAAAAAAAAAGAAAAAAAAATAGATACATCTACTTTCCACACCGTTTCAATTCTTATAGAATAGTTGTATTTATTAAAAATTCTATGTCTAACATTTTTTTTTTTTTTTTGTAAAGAGTGCTGTAGTTACAGAAAATATGAATAATTTAACGTTATATCTGGTCGTTAGAAAAGTGGTTTGTGGGATGGGGGAATCACATTAATCTCATTAAATGAATGTTGACGTGAATCATATTGAATGAAACCACATTAATTATTATTTAAATAATGAAGTTCGAAATTTAAGCAGATAGGGTCTCAAAATTTTTCTTTTATTGACCATTATACAGTCAAAGTCATATTGTATTCATGTTGACGTTTTGCTCGACTAAGAGAATTTTCAAAAATAAAAAGAATCAAAAACAAGTGAAAATCACAGCTTTGTAGTTAAATGTTAAATTAAATTATCTGCTTAAATTTTGAACCTCTTTCATTCTTTTAGTGGTCTTCTTTAGTCTTCTTCTTTCTGAAGATTAATTTATTTATTTGGTTATTTTATTTATTCATTTTTAATACATGATAATAATTCTATGAATTAATAAAGATTTAATCTTTAAAGAAGGATTATATCTTTATAATAATAATTTATAATCTTATATTATCTTCGGTTAACTTTAAAACATTGAATTTAGCCCCAATAACTTCCGTTGAATTATAGGAATGGAAAAAAAAATAATGAATGAATTTAATGTATGAATTTAAATCGTAATAAGCAATACTACAATAAATGTAAAGTAAATAATATATGTGATACAAAATGTTAATCGTAAATCGTTAAATAAGAAAAAAAGAAAAAAAAAACATATCGTTTGAAATCCCAGTCCTTTTGTTGGAACGAACTAGCGGTTGGAACGAACCGTCAGAGCACGTGTTTGGGACTAGATTGTTCGAGCCCAATCCACGCCGTTTACCAGCTTCCACGAGGTTCTACGACGTTCTGGACTCTCCTTAGGAATATATATAAGGAGCGATTGACTGGACAGTCTTAGTCTTTGTCTTGATTGTGAAGCTCAAGCCATATGATCTGTGTTACAAAGTGATAATTTTTGTAATCTGCTTTAATATTTGTGTTTTTATAATTCGTCTGGTATTGACTATTGTTATATTTTCGTTGAATAAATATTGTAAACCCACAGAAATGTTAAGATATGTAAATAACATATACTCGTATAAGTTGTGAACAGCTACTTATTTGTTATTGGTCTTGGGATTTTCTTGGGTTCAGTTTATGGCCCAAGGATAGGTGTCCTGGATTTCCTCCTATATAAAGTATTTGAGCTAGCAAAGATTGAGCTATTGTTCAAATTCCGGAGGGGGGGCGACACCCGATGAAGAGAGACAAAGGAGTATTGCAAGTCCATTAGGAAGCTAGAGGCAGTGCAAACAATTCTCCGCTTGTTTTTCTAATAAAGACTCACAGTTCCCGGGCCCGCCAAAATATTGATCAGCGCTCTCTGTGAGCACAACTAATAATTTACAGCTCATCTCTCTCTCTCTCTCTCTCTCTCTCTCTCTCTCTCCCTCTGAACGGTTCGCTAGGCCGGAACGTACGCTCTGCCTCCCCTCCCCTCCTATCGATAGGTGTACCGTATAAAAATGTTTTTATCAAAACCCCACCCCACGGGTACTTACGTACGTACGTTTGGTAATCCAGAGCGTTATTAATACGCTTTGATGTTTTCCAAGCGTAAAGAATCCTCACATGGTAATTGTTAGATAATACCCCGGTCCAGGGAACTGTATTTCACGATTGATTGAACATCGCAATTCGTTTGTATATTAATATATGTCATTTTTTTTTAATATAAAACAGTTTCGAACATAAAGGAAAATCCATGATTAATTACGATATACTTTATATTAATACAAAAAATTATTATTAATCAAACCGTTTTTACATTGCTCTTTTAAATAAATTTATATTTGGACTTTGAAACTAATTTATAATTTTATTATAAAATAAAAGGCCATATGTTCTTTATTTTAGACATTTTTGTGCTTTTCTGGAAAATATCGGAAGGAAAGAAATGCAACGAAAATATGCCATCTATGGTATTGTAAAGAACCTTAATGCTTGCAGCATCGAGTGTTCCTTAAAAGCCGAGGCAGAAAGTATGGCATTTAAGTCTCACACACAGAGTCAATCATACATTTCACTTCCATTCCAAAAGTGAAATTTCCACTTTTCTCTAATGCCTATTATGTTACTCTCTTGTTGGTGTCGATGAACTTATTTCATTTTTTAAAAAATTTACAACTCTATTTACTACTAATAAATAAAATCTAGAAAAAATGATAATAATAAGAAAAGAGAATGTCACTAAATTTATACAATTAACATAGAAGGTCCCGGGACCATATTCTTTTCGCTTAAGAGGATAGAGGCGGAAGCGAGGAAACAAGAGGTTTCGGATGGTTCCGGAGTATATTATAAAAGGATTGATCTAATCTTAATTTGTGGCTGACCACCATTTTTAAATTATTTTTAAATAATTTATTTTTTGAAGAGAAAAGATTTGGCTCCGCCGGGAGTCGAACCCGGGTCTCCTGCGTTACATGCGAGGATGCTAACCGCTACACCACAGAGCTCGGCTCAAGGCAGAGCAAATCCTTCCTCTTCACTGATACCTACCCCCCCCCCCCCTATCTCACAAGTTTTGCGAGTAGTAGCGGAGTAGTAGCAAAACTTCGACTCCCGGCGGAGCCAAATCTTTTCTCTTCAAAAAATAAATTATATAAAAGGATTGGTGTCTGGATCGGACCAGATCGGCAATATATGGAACTTTGAGGTTTTTATGGATGACTTTATTTGTGGCGAAATAGGGAGTATGGAGGATTTCGTATTGCATGGATCGGATTCGAGAAGAGCCACAAAGCTCGATTTTTCTAATTTTAATTTCACTTACCTATATATGAAATATATTAACATTAAAAACATTTAACCGTGCGAACCTGAAATTGGGTATTTAGTGTATGTATATGCCCGCGATGTGACAGCAAAAATTTCATCAAAATTGGTCAAAGGGTGGGGTACTTTATTTAATAACTTTTTACGTTTTTTTCGATTTTCTCAAAAACGGCTCTAACGATTTTGATTAAACTAAGTATTTGATGTATTAATATGCCCGAGATATGACTGTAAAAATTTCATCATAATTGATCAACCGGAGGGGAGACTTTACTTAGTAAATTTTGTATCATTTTCATGTGTTTTTTTTTATTCACTCAAAAACGGCTTTAATGATTTTGATCAAACTGGGTATTTGACATATGTATATGCCAAAGATATGACATCCAACATATCATCAAAATTGGTCAAACGGAGGGGGCACTTTGTTTCTTAAATTTTTTCCGATATTTACCATTTTTTTGATGATCTCAAAAACGGCTTTAACGATTTTTAGACGATTTTTTTATCAAATTCGTCACGTTTAATGAAAATTAGGTGTTCTTTAATATCAGGTAAGCTTTATCATTATTAAAATGTTCTGAGGGGGCTTTTTTTTTGGGGGGGGGCATTTTTGTTTGTTCCTTAATAAAGTACCTTTGTTTTTGTTTATATGGAGAAGTTAACTGTCTCTCGTTACGCCTAAAAATAAGAAATGGCTAAATATGAGATATTATAAAAATAAAGAAAACATAAAGAGGAGAAAAAAATAAAAATATTCAGTCAACTCATAAAACTCGTCGAACGCATGCGGAGTACGCCTTTAATGACAGACCATTGTTCATAATAAAAGCCGTTCTGTTCATTTGAGAAGTGGCAATTAACAAAACGCATTAATTTCTAATCTAAGTAAGTTTGTAAGTGAAAGTTGTGTGTTGCGCGCACGCACCAGATTTTTTTTTTTTTTGAGCGAATGAAAACAAAAATAAGAAATGAATGTGGAAAAATGTATAACTTCGAGAAGTGGCAATTAACAAAACACATTAATTTCTAATCTAAGTAAGTTGGTAAGTGAAAGTTGTGTGTTGCGCGCACGCACCAGATTTTTTTTTTATAATCATCGATTTTCGAAAATAGTTGAAGGGCTCAGGAAGGTGACTGTGGGGCACTTCTTCGATTGTGTAATTACATTTGTATAGTTGTAAAGTAAGGAGATATTTTATAACTATTCTCTTATTCCGGCCATATTGCCTATCTGTTCTGATATTGTACCCTTTTAAATGTAATATTTCATAGTAATTACATAAAGGATACAGTATCCTCCTTGATAAAACAAAAAGACCCATGTTATCACCAGGAGAGCTACTAAGTTAAATCAAGGAGCAGAAGATACTAAGAACTACGGAGCGGAAGGAACAGAAATAAAAGAAGGGAGGAAGACTGTTAGGAGTCGCAGTAAAGAGACAATTACTCGGTTTATATGCACCATTTAGCCGATCTCCTCCATGTTGTATTCATGTCCTGGGCCCTGTCCCTCTGCTTTATGGTCTTCGGGTTCTCGGCCTCTGTCCAGGGGGGAGGGAGCCCGCCAAGAAGTGTGTTGTGGATTCTTGGTGGGATGTTTTGTCCTGGGATATCGGGGGGATCGATTCGGTAAGATAAAGCAACTACAAAGACCGCCGTTGCATTTCTGCAAAAGTAATTGTTATTTACTTCATTACCTTGAAATGTTGTAACTATCATGACAGAAAATTTTTATTATGTTATTATAGCCATTGATTGACACGTTAGGTGCGGCATCGAAAGTCCATGTATGAAAGCCCCAACACTTCAAACACTCAATTGAGTCGATTTTTAATGAGATTTATTGCATTTTAGTGCAGAAAATGTTGCTAACTGAAATTCTGTTGGTTTTTAGAATCAGTCTCCGAGGTCCGGCCCTGAGTAATGAAACAAGACTACTGGTAGGCATCACCCTTCCGCGTCCGATAATATTGCAACGACTACCTTCATCGTTATCTTTAATTTTATGTGCTTGATTTTTTCTATTTATTCTATTAAATTCTATTTAATTTCTTTGAAATTCTTTAATTATTGCATAAATATGAGAAAAAAAAAATTATTTTCTTAATACTTCTTACTAAGTCGGTAATCAATATATATTATAAAGCAAAGTGTGCAATGTGCGTGCCGAAAAGGCTCATAAACGACTCCACGTAGGATTATGGAAGTTATGTCTTCGTGTAGCCATATGACTCCTTACGGAGAAGAAGGTTTCCGTTTTTCTCTTAAGAGTGTAAAATTGAAGAGATAAGGACTGGAATTTGAAGCCTCTCGCACCATTTAATTAGCCTCTCTGAGATTGAGATACGAGTTTATGAATGAAAAATTTAGTTCGAGCTCCAGGCTACCAGGAAGCGCTAGGGTGCGTTTCACTCAATGTTTATTGTCCATTCATTCAGTATGTAATCCTTCTATATTTTTTCAGCTGTTCTTTTTAAATTACTAAAAAATTAAGAGAAAATAATTAGTTTGCGTTTCAAAATAAAATAAGTACTTTACATCAAAGCAATCAATTAGAAAACCAACTGGATTCCTTAAACAATTAGTTTTCTCATAAGAAGGCTAATATATGATCAGCACATTACATTTAATCTATTTATAATATATATGTAAGTAAATTTAATGCAATATGAGTGAACATTTCTTAGTAGTACAATGAGCGAATAAAATTAGACATAAAAAAAGAGATGAATTGACTAAATATAAATCTTAAATAAAAAGTTTGAAGTGTTCTTACTGTATTTATGAAAAATAAGTTAGTTTGGTTACTACGTATGATGCGCATTCCAGTTGACAAAACGACTAACTCCAATAACAGCATTCAAGATTTTATCATCCCTCATAGTTCAAGATATCTTTACATAAAATAAGTACTTTACATCAAAGCAATCAATTAGAAAACCAACTGGACCTTCATCTTCGAGCGAAGCCGGGCACCCTAGCTAGTTATAATTAAAACTTACTGATATTTGCTTTATTTATTCTATAAAAATTCATTTCTTTAAAAAGAAATATTTTTTTATCATAGAGTGAGTGGTTGTAAAGCAGTAAAAGACTCCGAAAAATCATTTTAACATTGCAAATATTATCAATATGTATGGTAATTCGAAATTCTAGCAGTTAAATGCCATTTTCGATGAAGTATTATATCTAGTTTCAATACTTAGTAAGAGATAATGCCTTTGAGACGCTGATTTAATTATCTTTTCAGCCAAAAGATAACGCTTTCGTCAAAGCTTTCCTATCGGACCCCGACGTCCGATATCGTCTGTGGCTCATCCCAGCAGTCGGACCCTGGGGACCGATATAATATGCCGCCGCACCTAACGTGTTAATCTCCTATCAAACACCCACCCTTTTCCTAATATTTAGAGGTCAACCTAACGGTTGAGCGTGATCACTGTCAAATCACCTCCTCGCACGATCGCTGCCAAAATACATTACTTCTTAATTTCCTTCTCAGTCATGGATTGTAGTGCTTCATTTTTTTACTTTCACTTACCTATGTATGAAATATATAGTAAGGGAAGGTATAGCGATCCTGAAAATTTCGACTTTACATTTCATGGTGCCCTGAGTACAAATAACCAAGTCCCGCGATGTGGTCTGTGTGTGGGAAACGATAAACCGCACGAAACTGAAATTTTCTATTAGATGATGTGGCAGCAAAAATATCGTTAAAATTGAGTAAACGGATTTTATTTCACGAATTTTATCACCTTTTTTAGCGATTTTATCAAAACCAGGTCTAACGGTTTTGATTAAAATTGTCATATCTACTTGAAAACAATTATTCTTTAATATCAGGTAGGTTTTATCGACATTGAAAGGTACTGAGAGGGCTTAAATTTTGAGGGAAAATTTACTTCTTCCATCGTGTCGCCTTCACGATATATTTGCAACAAAAAAAAAAAGTTGAAATAAAACAAACTCTACTGTTGATGAAATTCAGGATTTTTTCCCATGAAAAGAAATACATAACAATGATTCGAAAATTACTGAAGAATTTCAAGTTTTAAAATAATTATAATAACTGTATCTTAGGGAAGATAGCAAAAATAATATAATTGTAAATAAATATTGATAAAGCCATTTTCGTGCGTCTACCCAACTATCGAAAAACATCGGTTTCTACTCCAAGTGGTTTGGTAAGTGAAAGTTGTGTGTTGTGCGCATCGCACAAATTTTTTTCATATGCATATTATTTTGGCTAAAGTCAAATTTTTGTTTTATTTTTCTCTATTTTAGAAGACATTTCTTTCACCCCTTTTAACAACCTCATATCTCGAACAAGATTTTTCATAGGAG
This sequence comes from Aelia acuminata, assembly GCA_911387785.2. Lineage (NCBI taxonomy): Eukaryota > Metazoa > Arthropoda > Insecta > Hemiptera > Pentatomidae > Aelia > Aelia acuminata. The sequence goes on along the minus strand of OU426983.1, from coordinate 121,682,456 downwards.
TGAATTTCGTTGAAGTGAAGTTTATGAGGAGAAAAAAGTGGATAGTCTTGCAAGCAATTATTACTCCTTCACCAGATTCAGAAAACATTCATCACGGGTTTTTGCTTAATTTTTTTTCTCCTATTTGTCTGCAATATGATAATATTAATAACAACTTTAATAAGTTCAAAAAAATCAATAAATAAAACCAAAGCTGATTACCGACATATGACGTTGTTTCCAATTGGGTTAGCGATTTGGTTCCAAATAAGCTTTTTTTTTCATTGTAGCTAAATAAACCTTATTTATTTACCAATATAGAGAGGTTTCTCTGATTTTCTCCTAGGAAAAAGGAAACTCTTGCTTAAACTATATTATTTTCAATTCTATCTTCAATTTTTTTTATAACAACAAGAGTAAATCCTTAGTTATGATTCAATATAAAGAGAACAATTCAGTTCGTGTAAAAGCAGTAACCGCCATGTTAAGACCGGACCGAACCACTGGACCCGGCTTAGACCCTATTCGGGAATTGGCTGAGATTGGAATCGGGGCTTATTACAACACAAACAGAAACTAATTTCGGGAAAGGGAGCCTGATAAATTTTATGACCCCCAGTTTCGCTTATCCTTACAAATAGTAATCCTTGCTCTCTTCTTATAGTCCCCCATTATACTTTGTTTTTGTTTTGTTTTTTCCCTTCTTCTTTATACTTCTTTTTTTTTTACTCCCGAAACTATACAAAAGGGAGTTCAGATTGTTATGCCCTCGTGTTTTACAAGCCTTTAATTTAGTCTTTATCTCCCTTTTCCTACATATGTGGATCTTGAAATACAAGGGGTCTAAGTATTTTTTTTTTTATTTTGGGTAAATCAAAGTTAAAGTTTGGAAAACCACATCTTTATGCATATCATTTTTATTACTAAAAATCTTATTTATATTTTATGTAGATTTGAACGATACGTTTCTGTGTATTATAAAATCTCAATCGAATGTTTGACTTTCAATATCAGTTCTAACTTTTCTTTTACTAATATTCCTTTTTAGAGGTGAGAGATAGTCAACTGTTAATCTTTACGATAGCTGAAATGATAGGTTTTGCAGTTGGAAAAAACATTTATTTTCGAAAGCCAACGTTTCGATCCAACTTGTGGATCTTCATCAGGGCTAAAAGAAAACAAATATATGAGTATCTATGCTAGAGGATGACAATAAATGAATATTTTTACAGAACTGATAATAATATAAAAGATGGTAGCATTAACGTGAATATTTAAATAAGTAGCTGGTTAGCAAGATAAAATAGAATTGGATATTTACCTTATGAGTCAAGGTAGATACAAAGACTGAAGGTAAAATAAAGTAAGAGGTAGTGGTAGGGGTTTGCCGACTTCAAAGGTTTATGACGGGGAAACCCAACGCTTTTGAAGTGAAAGGCTACATGACAACTGAGTGAAAATAAAATATTAAAAACTAACAGAATATGTGGTACCGTATACATATTGTTATGTCTGGACTCAATAATAACACAAAATTGTACATAAGGTAACAATGCATAAAAAATTAAAAAAAATACAGAAGGGAGTTAGTTACACAATACTAAAGATAATAATAATACAAGAGATACATCGATAATTGCGGATACCTATGAAATAAAACCTAGGATTTGAGGATGCGGAAGATGTTAGATATTCCTTTTTATTTTATAAATTGAGGCGTTGACATGGATCAGGTAGTAGTCAAGATGAACCATTTTTATTGTGATATTTTTACATTTTGATTTTGAACTGCTGAAATTAAGTTTATTCATGAAAAGCATGTTCTGGTGCTGATAGCGACCAAAACACTTTAAATACTGACTTATTTCTCCTCCTACAATATTGGCATGACTTCATATTACCTTTTTTCTATGAAAATCTCAATATCTATTATTATTTTTTACTTTCTACCTTTTTCCATGTCAATGGACTCAATTAATGAATGAAAATATACCTTAATTTTTAAATTAAATTGCAATTACTGGGTGCTTGGCCCACGCCCGTAGCGGCTTTGTCCGCGAGCATTTAAAATCAATTCTGTGGTCATTATCTAGGCATTGATTTAATATAATATGTAAACTGATGTTAAGGAGATTCAGTAAAATCGGAGCTTCCGGTAGGTGGAATGTTGGAGGAGGAAGCTGCCGGCTCGGTAAAAGTGAGAGAGTTCACTAAAACCGCCGAAACAAAAAATTGCTTACTCGTCGTGAACGCTTCATTTTTCGGCTTTAAAACATGGTTTTCGAAGCTCCGTAGGGGCCTTCGAGTTAAACTCGTCGGATCTAGATCTTTTAAATGAGTCCAAAATATATATTTTTTTCCTAGTGGTTACCTACATCGCGTTTAAAATCTAAATTCCGAACTTCAAGTTTCTATCATTAGTAGGTTTTGCTCTGCGTTAATTCTGTCAGCCTCTTATATATATATAGAGATGTACAAGTATGTATTTTCTCAAATTACAATTTTCGGTTTTTACTTCTTTTTTTTCACATTGGTCTGTTATATGATTAAATTAAATGAAATGTGATCTTTTCTACTAGTAATGTGTTGCGGTAATAAACATATTTGATAGTCCAATTTAGGAATTGAAGTTGTCATTACAATTATAAACAGGAAATGAACATGAGCAGGTGTCAACAGTCAGCAGTTAAATTTAATTATTCAATTTCTGAATAAGTCATCAGAATAGAAGAAAGAAATAAAATTATCCGAACAGGTGGTGCGTGCAGTTAGTTCTCTGTCTGGCCGACCGTGAGAAGTCGATTGGATTGGCTGTTAATTGAAATAGTAAGTTCGATGTCGCAGTAATCGATTATTTTATTAAATTGCCCTTTCGATTCTTAGTTAGGTAGAGATTATATTAATAATCTTTCGATTAGTGGATGTATTTGTTGTTATTAGTTAAATTCTTGTTTTTGTTTCATTTTTTGAGGCCTAATATAACCCACGTCGGCAAGAAGATGATTGCAACTCTAATTTTAAGTTATGCATACCATAGAACCTACAATGCCAGAATAAAGTTGCGATAGTTTTATAATATTAGTAACATGTCCTAGCAAAACAAAGAACCCAATTTCTTTGCGAAAAAGAATAAATTCGCCCCCAAAAATATCTTTAAATAAACAAAAAACGGTTTTCCGATTTTTATTTTGCCTTGCAAAAAAAATTCTCTCCTAATCATCATCGAGTTACTAAAGAAATTTTTTATTTAATAAATTAATAAAATATTCAACGAACCCAAATGTTCTATTCCGCCAGGACCAATCGCTCTCTTTTTTCTTCGGACCCTTCATTTCTCGTCTTTTAGGCTACACGGGGTTTTTCCAGGCCAGGGGAGAGAATGATTATATCCCCATGCTCCAAGTTTTGAACTTATGGGTCATAAGTTGTCGGTGGCAACCAATCGTTCTCATTAAACCTCTTTATATCAAACGTCGTCCGACGAAAATCTGACAGATCAACCTAAACGCAAATCTCCGACCTCTTTCCAGAACTCTGAGACGAATTAGAGATTATTAAAAACAGAAATCGAGAACAGAAATTACTAACATTAACATTAATTTAGAGGAGGAAAATTTGGCCAATTACCATCAAGGGGTCTGTTATATTATATATTAATGTAAAATAAATAAATAAAAATACACAAAGCCTGAATGTATTGGTAAAGAGATAAAGGGTAGAGAGGGAATGTTGGAAAGAGGTCGGCGTGTCCTGGTTAACCGCAGAGAGGGGATTCCGCAAGGCTCTCCAGTTAATCCCCAACAGTCTCAGCCTTTGAAGCCGCACATTACTGAGCTCCGAAACTCTTCTAACTTCGTCTCTTTAGTCGGAGAACTCTTTACAAATAGCATATATTATAGTAAAGGCCGATAATTTGTGAAATTGAAAGCTTGTTTGAGAAGAATTTACCTTCTATGATAAGAAAGAAAAACTAAAGAAGACTAAATAAAGTTTAGGTTTTTTTTTTTTTCGTTTGGCGCATTAGGCCTAATGAGACCTTTGGCCGCGCAGTGTGGTCTTCTTACAGACATTTGTTTTGCTTGCGGGAGTACAGACAGCCTGGAGGGGGTAGACCAAACCTCACGTTGCTGCAAGCCATGGTCACCGTGGTGCAGCGGCAGACTGCCCATAGCTCCATAACCAATCCCATTGGGGCCAATTTGGCAGTGTCCTTCCCACCGATGGCGTCAGCTCTCTCGGGTTCAAGGACAGTGACAAACTGGTCTAGGTCCAAGGATTATGGTAGTTCAGAGTCAGCAGGCCCCGAGGACCTATATTTCTTTCCCTGAAGCATACCGTCCCTGAACCAAACCTCCGGGCGGTTACTGACATCCTGGAAAACCACACCACGATTCTCGATGAGATACACGGGGAAGGTTCATCACTCCTACGCCCGGTCGGTGTGAGTCGCCTCCAGTAGGCTGACGGGCCTCACATACCCGGGGGTGGGGGTAGACTTGGACTGCGTGGCTTTTATTGGTGGGCGGTCACCCGAATGGAGCGGTCACCCATCCAAGTACTGACCACGATGGACGTTGCTTAACTTTGATTATCTATTGCAAGCGCCCTTGTCCACTCGGCCATCCCGTAAATAAAGTTTAGGTTAAAGACGGTAAACCTTTTTTGTATTTTTCTGTTACGAATTACACAACTCGTTTCTTCCGCCCCGAAGCTTAAAATAAGAATTTGCAAAACATATGATGTCTCCAACGTTTTTTTAATGACTTCTAACTATACAGCATTAATCTCCCGGCTCCCCTTGTTCCGGAAAAACTCCCGTATAGCATATAATTCAAAGAAGGGAAAAAGAAAAACATACTGAATACTTTTTAACTAGTCTTAAATGTTTAGATATCATAATAACTAATATTGTAATTATAAAACTTGTTTCAGCAGCCTATGATTTTATACCTCGATTTAGTACTATGGTATTCTACTATTATGTTCGTTACCTAAAAGAAAAATTTAATCCTAAAGAAATACACAATTTTCCTTCCTGTTCAGTAGAGACGTGTAACTAACTTAAAGGTGCCTTTACACTTTACGAACTTTACCTTCGAACACCACCCTCGAACAGATTCACGTCGACCGTTCGGGTGTTCTAGGTACTTCATCTGTTCGCCCCTGTTCGGGAGTAGCGCTTGTGTCACTTTTGATTTGGGTTTTTCCCAAATGACAGGAGTTGTTTGTGATATTAGTGCGCTGTTCTAATTCGCCTCTTATTTTTTTATTTTTCAGATATTATAAAATATATTGATAATGGAGATTTTTTCTTCATCATAAGCTAGCGTTGGGTGCGTCAGCCATATTGGTTCGCTAAACGTAGAGTGTATAGGCACCTTTACACTTCAACACAAAGTTTCAATTCAAATGTGTCATCGCTTAATCCTTTCTTATTAGACAGTAATTCAAAGTAGGCTGCTATTTGTAATGATATTTTGGGGTAAATTTTAGATTTATAGATTTATTTATTTCCATAAAAGTTAATATTACAGTAAGACACAGTAACCCGTATTTTAAATAAAATACGAAGAATGATAATAGCCAACTCACAGAAATATTTTATTCCGAGCCACAACTCATATTATAATAATTAAGAAATAATCTCAGAAAGAATGTTAGGAGGAATTATTCAAAACATGTTTTGACCATAAGGACTCAGACCCATTATCTTAATCTCTCTTTCCCTTCTTAATGTCGTCCCTGATGACTTCAACGCACCTGGAAAATTAAAAAAAAAAAAAAAAAAAGTATTCTAACATCCTGTGGAGTTGATGCGATTTGTCACTAAAACACCACAAGCTGGCTTCTTTCACACACTCAGAACGACTTGCAATATCGATTGGTTATTGCCAAATTAGTGATAGAGTAGGTTTGTCGATTATCTTAGAGTCGTGAGAGAGAACACGACTAGTTATTCCTTGACAATGTTTGTGTAACTGCAAGCAATTTTGAACATAATAAGTACAATAAAAGAGTGCAGAAGGTTAGTAGGTCGCTGGCGATGTTTGCTCGTTCCCTAAACCTAGGTAGGTAAGTAAGGCTCGCCCAGATTTATTTCATTTTCCGACTAATTATGATTTTTGAATAAAAATTAAAGAATTAATTTTAAACAAGCAAATGAAAAACTGTACTCAATTGAAAATCAGACAGAAACTTAGTACATACACATATTTATTGAAACCCGTATGGACTTGCGGCTCACAAATTTATGGTACAGCAAAAAAGGCACACTTAAAAAAACTAAAAACCTTTCAAACAAAACTTTTTTACGACTAATAACGAACGCTCCTTAGTACGTTAGTAAAAAAACTACATACGGACCTACAACTACCAACTATCGACGAACAAATAAGAACCCTCTATTCTGGCTTCCACATCAAATTTCACGGACATAACAAAAGACTTATTAATGACACAGCCACGACAGATGCCTTTTATGAGGCGACTAAACAGGAGTTGGATGAGAGACCTCCTCTCCTGAAACAAGAGCGGGATGATGTGCTGCTGGGCACTATCTTTCCTCATGCCTTAAAACGCCAACACACAGCAGTTTTCATCTCATTTTTTGATGGTCGCTTATTATTTGCGACAGGTGCAAATAAAAGTATGCAGTGAAAAAAATAAAGAAATATTAAAAACATTAAAATGGGGTGACATTATGACTAATGGGGTGTCTTTGTGACAAGCCTATTTTTCTACAGTTTTTGAATTTCCCTCCTTAAAAATAATCAGGTAAGGCAATTCAGTGTACTTGTCAGTCAGTAATGTGCTGCAACCTACTGGCCACATATAACTTCTTTCATTCCATTTACCATGGTGCTTTATTTCATATATGCTAGATTGTTTTCATTTAGTTGAAACTTTGAAATAACCCACCATGATAAATGGAATGAAAGAAGTTATATGAGGCCAGTAGGTTGCAGCTCATTACTGACCAACTGACAAGTACACTGAATTGCCTAACCTGATTCTTTTTAATGAGGGAAATTCAAAAACTGTAGAAAAATAGGCTTGTCACAAAGTCACCCCATTAGTCACAATGTCACCTCATTTTACGGTAATTATAATATATCATAAGACATAATTATTATATATATATTCAAAATTAAATATTAAATATAGTAATTTAAATATTAAAGAAAAAGCCACTTGAGAGATAATGTTACAAGAATTTAAAAAAAAAATTCTAGTGTTTTTTTAAATATTTATTATTTTTTTATTATTTAAGCAAATCTCTACTTACTGTATGCTCTATAAGGCGATATATCAGGGATAGCAAACCCAAGTCTAGCCTTCCAAAATGTGTCACGTAGTAAATTTTTATTATAATTACTTTCACTTACCTATATATTAAATATATAGTAAGTGGAAGTATTGCGATCGTGAAAATTTTCGACTTCCGGTTTTCAACGGAAATACACGTTTTGGGGTCCCCTGAGTCCAAATGACCAAGTCCCGCAAAATGGTCTGTGTGTGTGTGTGTGTGTGTGTGTGTGTGTGTGTGTGTGTGTGTGTGTGTGTGTGTGTGTGTGTGTGTGTGTGTGTGTGTGTGTGTGTGTGTGTGTGTGTGTGTGTGTGTGTTGTGTGTGTGTGTGGATATAAATTGGAAATTGGATATAACTGAGTATTGAGTTTCTACTAATACAATAAATAAATAGTAACAACAACATAGAAAATAATTTTAGTAAAGTGTTAAAAGGAGCCAGATATATACATTTTTTTTATAATGTTAATGACTTTATGAATGATGGAAATACGAGACTACTATCGTATAAATTATGTCATTCATATAACAAAATGAAGTTAAATTAAATTCTGTTGACCACAGCAATTAAATAGATGACTGCCAAATAGAGGCTTATAGAACTAATTACAAGAAAGGTACTAAACGGTCTTTATATGAAAAGTTTTAATAAGGATCGGACATAACAAGTTCTGCTAAGTATTACTGTTGTTAGTTAAGTTCATCTATGAAGTGGGAAAAGTATTTCGATTCCATTGATAAGTAAAAGGGACCGAGGAGGGGAGAAGTGAGAGAGAGAGATGGGGAAGTAAAAGTTAAGAAAGAATGATAAAAGAGAAAGATACGTGGCTAATAGAAGTCACTACGTGATCTAATAAGATACGGAGAGAATGTAGTTATGTTCCTGAGCAAGACGTATGGCTCTCGAGGCGACCCTCCAAAAGAGGGGGGGCACTAGAAGGGTACGTGCCCCCCCCCCCTTACCGAGGTGCCTCTGACGTTTTTACACTTTATTTCACCCTCAGCGGTAATTATCCTGAGGATGGCTTTGATCCTGGGGCAATATCTCCGAGAAGCCGGCAATAACTCACGTCCCGCGGATGACATCCCAGAACAACCGAGTGTTCCTGACGTATCCTTGACGAATATTAGCTCCGGCCCTCCCATCATCGCAGAACCTCAGGAACATCCTCTCGTTTTAATTAGTTACCGCTGCGGTGGAAGGTGATGTCTGTACCTCATCTGCCAAATCTGATCCTCAGAGACAGCCCGATGAGCGGATATTCCAGAAATAGGCCTCCGCTCTTGTATAATCCAAAATACTGGGTAAATACATATCTTCAGGTACATGGAAGATATAAAAGTAGGGTTATATAAATAACTATACAACAATATGGTATAAATCTCGCAGGGATCACAGCCAGAGAAAAAAAAAAATCTGGTGCGGTGCGCGCATCACACAACTTTCACTTACCACTTGAGTATTCGTTTACACTTGAGTAAACAAAAAAAAACACGTAGTGAAACAACATTTAATATTTAAGTGCCCCCTCCTTTTAACCAATTTTGATGAAATTTCGGCTGTCGCTTCGCGGTCATATAGATACCTCAAATACCAAGTTTGATCAAAATCATTAAAGCCGTTTTTGAGTAAATAAAAAAAAACTCGTAGAAAATAGACAATATTCTTTAAATAAAGTACCCCCTCCAATTAATCAATTTTGATGAAATTTTGACTGTCGCATCGCTGGCACATACATACACCAAATACCTGGTTTAATCAAAATCGTTAGAGCCGTTTTTGAAAAAATCGAGGAAAATGTAAAACATAGACAAAATTCTTTATATAAAGTACACCCTCCGTTTGACCAATTATATTGAAATTTTTGCTGTCACATCGCGGGCATATACATACACCAAATACCCAATTTCAGTTTTGTACGGCCTATAGTTTTTGAGCTAGTCTGTTCACATACACACTCACACACACACACACACACACACACACACACACACACACACACACACACACACACACACACACACACACACACACACACACACACAGACCATTTCGCGGGACTTGGTTATTTGGACTCAGGGGACACCAAAAAGTGTATTTCCGTTGAAAACCGGAAGTCGAAATTTTTCTCGATCGTAATACTTTCCTTACTATATATTTCATATATAGGTAAGTGAAAGTAAAAATATATAAAGGAGTTAATACAATTAGAGGTAACCCAAAATACAAGGGCAACAACAATTTATTATTATAAACTTACTTCACATTAATTATTATATTGTAATTAATGCCCGAATTTCGATTTTCAGTAATCCATAGACGAAATATAATGTAAGTTTTATCATCAAAAAAATGTTTTGAGAGGACTTTTTTTTCCCCTATGAAGTACCTTTGTTTTTGCTAATATGGAGAAATTAACTATCTCTAATTATTACTAAAAATTAGAAATTGCTAAATACTAAATATGAAAAAATCGAGTAAATATATACAGGTGAAAAAAAATAAAAATATTCCTACAACTAATAAAACAAGTCCAGCCCACGCATGCGCAGTACGCCTCTAATGACCACTGTTTATATAATAATTAAAGACATTTTGTTCATGGGAAAGTGTTGTCAACGTGTTTTGAAAAATACATATTCATTATTAATCATTTGCTTCCATGGTAACTAAATGAAGTTTTCAACGACTAAATGAGAATTATAAAATCAGACAGGATGGAGTCTTATCCTTGCATTGCCGAATTATCAGAAGTAAAAACAATTATACTTTTATATATATAAAAATCTCGTGTCCCAATGTTTGTCGGAGGTAAAGTCAGAAACTACTCAACCGATTTTAATGAAATTTGCCTCAATGTTTATAGTTTTGTCCAACTTAAAAGATGGGATAGTTTTTATCTTTATTATTGACCACAATATTCCTTTTATTGAGAATTGTTGCAAATACAGTAGGTCGTGTTTCGATTTATTAACATGGCGTCATTTGTCGATTTCATAACCTTTTTGTTTATAAGCATGCTATTGCAATACAGGTTATCATTATAATTTTGTATTGTTATAGGGGAGTTATTTGTTCATTTATTAATATTTCCCACCGACAAATAGTAATACAAATCTTTGTATTTATTGTTAATTTTCATAAACCAATAAATAAATCAAGGAAAGGTTACAAAAATTTCGCAAACATGTATGTATTTTTGCTTCTTTTTTCATTTATTATTTGTATTTCATTCCAATTACTAGCTAAACACGAAACGCTTTACTGTTGCCCACCATAATATCAACTTTTAGAAAAGTAAATACATTTTAATATTTAAAATAGTCCATTATTTGGAATAATATTTTTTATACTTAAAATTTGAAAAAATGTCAGCGAAGAACTGTTTTTTGATTAGCTGAAATGTTTTCATCTTTATCAGTGAACGATTGATAACTGAAAGCCACAGCAACGCGTCTGCTAGTATTATATAAGAATAAGTAGGGAGCATTAACTTGTCTAATAAAAGAATTTTTATTTTTTATTTATGTAAATACATTTCATGATGTCTTAGATGTGGTTACTTTAGATGGAGTTTATAATCGTCATTATTTTTAAATAATAACAATTCTAAAATGTGAAACGGATAATCGCAATTAACGAATATTTAACGCGATCAAATTAATTAAAAATGTAACGTGAAACAAACAAAAAAATTTTGTTTTTTCTAAACTTTCTTGCCTGAAAAAGTTTGAACAAACCATTCTAATGCATGTTCGTGACTGTTCGAGTACATAACATAAGAAGCTATGGACTGGATAGTTCGTGTTGCTATGAAGCTTGAATCATATGGAAACTGTTGTGTTACTGTACCATCACAATTTGATGCCTTTTTTAACCATGATTTATGTTTTGTGTTTGTCTGATTTTTTGAAGTATTATTTTAGTCTAATAAACATCATTTAAACACACATAAGTGTCACAATATTATTGATTTTTAAGCGAATAGTGAAGGAATGATTAAAACAAATAAAGATGAAAGATAACCTGAGGCATTATATAGCAAAAACTTCGAGAGCCAGGCACATATAACAAGGCTATGGAATAACTTTACTTTTTATAGAGGCCCATATCCAACAAGAAGTTGGGGGAAAGTTGCGGATGGAAGTCGCTAGGTATGCAGAACGTGTTAGAACAAAGTCGTTTGACCGAACATTTGTCCTCAACTTGGAGAACACCAGTCATATCTTTCCTCATCTCATTCTTCTTCTGATGTCTTCTTATATTTGTAGTCATGGAGGAAAAGCAACTGAGGAGCAAAGTATTCTTTATTCAATCCTAAGAGTTCGTCGCGCTTTGCATGACTATATCGCAAATCGGCAAGATGATTACAACTAAAAAAAAAAACTGCATTCTCAATTTTACTATGTACCTACAATCCATGGGCGTCACCACCGCACAGTGTTTCGATTAGTATAAGCTAGGTGGACAAAAGTCATGATTGAAATTCTAAAAATTGGTATTATAATAATGTAAACAATACATCAAAACGTGGCATTCTAATATTTGTTTATGTCTCACACACTTCACCTCGTTAGTAATAGGGTCCAAAGTTGTAAAATCGTGGTGTAATAGAATAAATCAATCATAAAAATTACAGTGTTCCTAAATTGTTATAGATTGATTGTTAAGGATTAATATTACTTGGACTAGTGAGTGCTAATTTACTCTAATTCAGTAAATTTATCTGCTAATCAATCAATAATAAAAAAATGTTTTTGAGATGATTGCAGGATTTTTTCTTCGTTTTGAAACTTCCAAATGATGTTAATGACTTGTACCCATTTGTACCCGGACTGATTTTTCTGTATATAATAGGGGCACCTTTCAACTTAATAATAATATGTATTATAGCCTGCACACTCGAGTACAATATTCTTTTTTTTTAGTACTTTCTTTCCAAAATGGATATTTTTTAAATAATCGTTGAACCACTCTATGGGTTGCTGCGGGAAAATCAAAGCAGCATTTTTAGGCTCAACGCCAACTTACACATTTCAAGGAACCACTATGATCCCCGGAAAATTGTGTAAGACATCACTTATTCCTTTGGGGAATGCTAAGTAATTAAGTGGAAATGAAGCATTAGCCTATTACATGGACTCTAAGCTTACAGCGCATTCGTACAAGCAGACTAGGATGCGATCTATGACGGCAAGTCACTTCCTTCCATTCTTGTTCTTGCCATTGCTGTCTTAATGGTAAAATCTTTTACTAACAAGTATTTAAGAAAAAGCATTTTCCCACTGGATTTCTTAGCAGTACCAGCTCCATCAATCGGCGGCATCTAGCCTTCTAGATCTAGCCTATATCTCTTGCCATTATCTTTGCACAGGTAAGCTCTAAAGAAATAACTTTATTCTGTGGCTTAATCCCTGTACAGATATGCACATATAAAAATAGATATCTGACCATCATGCTACACCTGTGAAAATGTCTAATATTTAAAAAAAAAAAAAAATGTATCCTCAAAAAGAAAGAAAAGAAGTAAAAAAATACATGTAAAGAGGATTAGAAAAAATAAAGAGTACAGAAATTTGTATAGATAGGCTTTTGTTTTTATTTTTTTTTCTTAATCTCCTGGCAATCGTTTTAAATTCCATTTTTAATTAATAAAAATATTTTATTTTATAATGAAATTACTTAATTCGTCGCGATTAATGAAAAAATGACCAATTTTTTTTTTAATAATTTAATATAACATATTTAATTGATCGCATATACATAATATTAAATATAATATATTCAATTTTGTTATTAAATATAATCATTTTATAATTAAATATAAAAATTTTATACTTAAATTACTTAAATGGTCAAAAGAGATGAAAAAATGACGAAAAATACCTTTGTCCACCTAGCTAGCCTAGACGCGTCCCCCCAATCTTTTGGAAGGAGGCAACTGCTTACGTTCAAACTGTACTAACTGTAACTTGAAAGTAGCCCTCTAATTTTAACAAGATAATCCCCTACATAAAAGGTTATTGTATGTTGTGCCTTACTCAAACGAACTATTAATACTATCGTGAATATATTCCGACATTTTGGTAATTTTTTATATTGGTTGTCTGATTTTGTGAGTTATTGTTTTCGTTTAATAAAACTTACTTAAACCCACATGTTATTACAAAAATATTATTGATGTGTTTTATCTCTTAAGCGGATAGTGAATGTCATTACGATTCATATGCATAACTCAAAATTTCAAAAACATCTTCTTGTCGACGAGCTATATGGTTATTTAATGTATATTAATTCAATTATTTTTCTCGATTTGACGACTTGAAAATTTGTATTATAATTTTCGAATTTTTCTAAGAGTGGCAATAAAATATGTCCAGAGTTATGAACAATTTATTTTAAAAAGTGATCATATGTAATAAAGAAATTACATATATATAAATAAATGTATTTTTTATTTTTAAATAATTTAATTTTTGAAGAGAAAAGATTGGGCTCCGCCGGGAGTCGAACCCGGGTGACATGCCCGGTATGCTAACCACTGCACCACAGAATTCGCTTCCAAGCGGAGCCAATCCTTCCTCTTCACTGATACCTCTCCCTCGATCTCGAAAGTTTTGTGAGTATTTATGGGAGGTGGACAATTTTTGTTCGATTTTGGGCATCTCTTGACGATCGTCAATTTTTAAATTATTTTATATTAATTTAATCTTTTTATAGATTAAATAAAATAGATTAAATTAATATAAAAAAAGTATTTTTTTTTTTATATAACAATTGTATGTATAGCCGAATTGCGATGAAATTTAAAAATGCACAATAGATAAGGCCAAAAGCCCGAAACGTTGGGATAATAAAATACGGAATAATCCATTGGAAAATATTCCACCCTTTAAAGAACAACCTTATGCAAAACAAAGTCTTCCTCACTAAGGTGAAAGGTACAATCAAGTAGTGAATATTTTTTATAAGACGTAATAAGATTGGTTTAGGCCGGAATTAGAACCCGGATTTCCATATCACTACTACGGCAGTCTAGCGACTTGATATAGCCATTATCTAGCGGTACAAACCGTCTGACTTCAATGTTTGAATACGGAGTTGAAAAAAAAAAAAAAAAATCTAATATAAGAAATTTAATAAATCATAATTTATTATTAGTAAAGTTTAAATATTTATTAAATCTTATTGATATAATAATTTATAAATACATATAATCGGTTATAAATCCAATTAGACTTTTCAATGAAATAGTTAATATAAATATTTCGAGATGGTTTTGTGTGGGGCGTGACATGCAAAGCCATGCAAATCGTCCCGTTAAACAGATCCATAATAAATATATATATATATATATATATATATATATATATATATATATTGAAAGGATCTGACCTAGTGTCCTTTCAAAACATTAATTTATTTTTTTTTTTTTTAATCCTAAAGGTCCCTCAGGACCAGAAAATTCCTATTAAGCTTTTGATAAAAAAAAAAAAAAAAAATGGAAGGAAAAAGTGATGCTTTAATTCTTTTAACACAAATCTGGTTATTTTAAAAGGTCTTAATAGAGTTTAGTTTTCTTTTTTCAAGCTATTCAGGTATTTTGTTTTATATCCAGTGAATATTTCATGAATATATTATCAGAAGGATATTATACACAACAAACATAAGCTAATGATATTTCGATATAAACGGATAAATTGTCCTTTAATATGGCGAGAGGTAACTTTAATTAATTTTCTTTTTATTTAAAAATATATATAAATATAGATCACTGGCACAATGTTTTTTTCAACTTCGGGTTAATTTAAATATTAATTAAATTTGAAATTTGCTCTGTGTTTATAAAACATGACAAAAAAGAAACAAGTCCATCACATAAATTAAAAAAAAAAAGATATTTTAAAAACCTTTTTCGTCACAAAAAACATTATTAACATCTCTGACGATGATTTTCATTCAAATTTCATTGATACCTACTTCTGAGTAATCAATGTTTTTAAAGAAAATTCTGTATGATAATTACCTTATTTTATTCATTCAAGTACAATATTTTTCTTTTATTTATTTATTTTGTTATTTATATTTTTGTAAACAATTAGATGGTATTCGTGTATGAAAAACAACAAGTAGAGTGCGATAACTAAAATTAAATTAATGGTCAGGCAGGAAAGTAATATTTTCTAAAAATCAAAAGAAAAAACAGTAGGTACTATAGATTTCAATCCCAAAAAAAAAAGCTTATATCCTCACTCTTTTCTTAAGTCAGTCACGAAATTTTACTTCTGATGTACATATGTCGGCAACTCAAAAAACTCTTTTTTTGAATGTTTGAATATGTGAAGTAACAACAAACCTCTCCATACAATAATATGGTAAATAGCGCCTCACGCGAACGGAAATATTAAAACTATCGCAACTTTATTCTGGCATTGTAGTTTCTATGTAAAACTTAAAATTGATATATTTAGAGTTGCAATCATCTTCTTGCGGACGTGGGATATATTAGGCCTCAAAGAATGACAGTAAGACAAGAATTTAACTAATGACAAGCAATATATCCACGAATCGAAAGATTATTAATTTTTAAGGAACAAAAATGGATAAGTTTATTCATATAATCTCTACCTAACTAAGAAACGAAAGGGAAACTGATTTTTCTAGGAACAGTTTTGCTTAATGTAGCCTATAAAAAAATCTGTTTCGTTAAATCATACGATCCACCAATAATAGATAATAGCTGGGGTCACCTGTGGAGTAGTGGTTAGTATAGAAACTTGCCATACTAAATGTCGCGGGTTTGCGTCCCGAGGTGGCCCTAGGATTTTTTTAATGTGAGTAAAAACTCCTTGTCTAAGGCGTCCCTCGCTTGGACTTAAATGGAGGTCCCTATCCTGTACGATGTGAGGTACTCGTTAAAGATCCCTACCCTAATTATACCTGGATAGGCAAGATTTAGGAATCCCACTGTAGCATCGTCCGATTAGCCTCGGTGGCATAAAGTGACGTTAAAACAAACAAAGATATTTTTGGTATTTGATTGATGATCTTCTCGTAATTAAATGCTAATCCTTGATATAATTTTGCTAAATAAATCAAGGGCTAAGGATTAATCTGCATAAATATTTGGATTCGGATTTTAGAGAGAAAGGGGTGATGGTAGGATCCGCTGTCTGTTGAAAGTTGAGCCTAGCGTGTTGACTCAACAAACACCACTTGCTCTTCGCCATACCCCCCCCCCCCCACACACACACACACACACACACACACACACACACACGTTCGGCTCAGCCATTATAGGCTACAAATATTTGTTTAGTCTATGATACATTGGAAATGGTTTGGTGTATACTTACCTGATATATTATCTTATTCTTGAAGTGTTATGATAATAATAATAATAACTTTATTGGCTATTAACATACAATCGTTCAGCCAGGAGTCCGGCCTAATTATTTTTAGTAGAGATTTTAATTCTTAGAAATATTCTTTTGATAACATTAGTTTTATTATCGTAACACTTAGGTGGGATAAAAAATTTTTATTCCAAGAAAAATAACAATTTTAAATGCAACGCAAATTATGAGAACACAAATAATTAGAGAGGGTTACAAAAATCATTACTTCGTAACACAGAAATGATCATATGACTTGAGCTTCAGAACAAGACTAACTCTCCTGTCCATCGCTCCTTATATTTAGTCGTAAGAGGACGGGCCTCGAACCTTCTGGTCCAGCGTAGATGGTACTCGAACATCCACAGTCACAAACATGTACTATGACAGGTTTTTTTTAACTGTTGCTTCGTTCCTACAACTAGTCTAGAAATATTCTAAACCATCTGTTTTGGGTTTTGTTTCACTTTACACTATAAAAAATATATAATCAGTTTGAATAATACTTAGCTGGATCTATACTAAACTATAGGTACTATACTAAACCATGTTTTTTTTAGTTACCGTATTTTGAGATTATAAATCCTTACTTGGATTTATAATAAAAAAGACTAACTTGGAAAACTCATGTCAGACTGAAACAAAAATATTTCAATAGACGCTTTGGAGTTTTATCTAGATTATTTGACAGACGATCAAAATTATCCCTAGCCCCCTAATTATAACAAACTAACTTTGTATAAAGTTCTTTTAAAACCGATATGCACTTACGTCATAGAACTGCCAAGAAATCCAACTTTCAAAAAATTCATTCTTTTTTGTCGTACGTGTTAAGAGATATGACAGTAATAAGACCCATATGGACTTACGGAATTGAGCTTTGGGGCTCTACTAAACCATCAAATTCCTCTCGAATCCAATCCTTGCAATCCAAAATCCTTCGAAAAATCCTTAATGCTCCTTACTTCGTCACAAACAAACTCATCCATAAAGACCTTAATATTCCATATATCGCCGATTTAGCCCGATCAAGATACCAGTCCTTCCATAATAAACTCCCGGCCAACCTGAATCCTCTTGTTTCCAGCCTCGCTTCCTCCTCTATTCCAGACAATCCTCCTAGGCGTCTGAAAAGAAGATGGCCTAGGGATCTTCTATGCTAAGTGTACTAGTTGAGTGCTACCAATGGGTAGCTTCTCATCATGCTACTTCATGACATGTTATTTTCTTATTGTTAGCTTATTTACTAGATGTATTTTGTAAATACAGTTGTAAATTTCAATAAATAAATTTAAAAAAAAAAAAAAAATGTTAAGAATTATGTGAAGTGCCATATTATGCCATCAACGATAATATACATACGGGCTTAAATATTCTAACAATTTTTGTAACAGCCAAAGATAACTAAATTAACTTCCAACTAAATGGTCTGTAACAATAACCCACTGACAGGCAATTTAAAAAACTTAAAGCCCACCCGGCCGACTTCGAAGGCCGTAGCTCTGAGACCAGCTAAATTAATTACTACTCCTGCACAGGGACGCTGTGGAAGCAGCCCACAAACTTTGTTCATTGCAAAGCAATTTTGCAGATTGCAAATTTTAAATCTTGTTAAATGAATTGTATTTAATAAACAAATAAATAAGTCCTTATTATTTTTCTTAACTCCGAAAAATTATTATAAACTCTCAGAAAGTACTAAGAGATAGACATACTTCTGTCAAATTTAATTCAAATCAAAATCGTAGCTGTCTTCCTTTACATTCTATTCACACAAACAAATAACAATACTTCCAGAGAACAACTCCAGATTTCAGCACAGTTAGGAAAAGATCCCACCCCACCTTTCCGAAAGGACTCGACTAATTAAAAACACCACTAATTAGTTAATGAGATTTAGCGGAGAGTCAAAATTGTAAACAGCTGACAGGGAACTCGACTCACCTCGCCTGATGAGACCGACCGTGTTTTCTTTAATTGTGAGGTAATTGGAAAAGTTTTCGGATCTCCTCGCTTCCCCCCCCCCCCAACTGTTTGATGAAGGAGCCCTTCCCGAAAGAAGAGAGAGAGAGAGAGAGTGAGAGTTGGCGAGAACAAAACGACTCAGGAATACATAAATAATCTTATTTCCTCTGTTCCTTATCACAGTTTCCAATGAATATGTATTCGAGATAGTAATGGAAATTAATTTATAACTAGATCGGGACAAGAATTTTGTGGAGTTTTAAAGTGAAGTCAATTTTTTATCCCTGACAATGAATAAACCAGAGCTACGAATATTCACATAAATATCAATCAAGATATTGTATAGCAGTTTCCCGATATTTACCATTCATGTTCCTGGATAGATAGAATTATTTGAAGGTGCATGTACACTGTACGATTTTTTTATTTTTTTTTTACGATTAAAAAGAGTATTCGGGGTTCAAAAGTTGAATAAAATCTCAAATATAGAATATCAAGCAGGATGTTTACGTTTTATTTAAACACAATGAACTGGAAATTTATTTAGAAAAAACAATATTGTCTAGGTGTCCACCAACGCTGCTGGCACTCCTCGAATCTCAAACGCAGTAAATAGTGAGCGTTACTGTGAAATGATAAGAGGTGTTTTGGCCCAAGAACTTCAAGAGCTTAAAGGATATAACTCTAGAACATGGTTTCAGCAAGACGGAGCCACTTGCCATACTTTAGACTTATCAATTGCTACGGTAAACGAATTATTCCAAAACAAAGTGATTTCTCGTAGAGCACCATTAGCTGGCCTCCCAGGAGTCCCGATCTCAGTCCTCTTGACTTCTTTCTGTGGGGATACCTGAAAAGTAGGGTATACGAAAAGAAACCGACGAATCTAACGCAATTGAAGCAAAATATCAGAACAGAAATGACGGCAACCTCAGGAACAATGTGTCAACGCGTTTTTGGAAATCTGCGTTTGAGATTCGAGGAGTGCCAGCAGCGTTATGGTGGACACCTAGACAATATTCTTTTTTTTTAAATCAATTTTCAGTTCATTGTATTTAATTGAAACGTAAACATCCTACTTGATATTCTATGTTTGAGATTTTATTCAACTTTCAAACCACGAATACTCTTTTTGGGCACCCTGTACATCCATAATGCATTACAAGTTTAGAAATAGACATAGGTCTCCTAGAAGGTTTCTTACCTGTATCAGGTTTGTTTCTTTGTTTAACTTCCATTTTTGCTACTAATGTTAATAGTAAGGTTAATCGGAAGATGCTATAGTGGGAGTCCTAAATTTTGCCTATCCAGATGTTATTAGCATACAGGTTCGGGAGGTATTTTGCGTCCTATCAGAAGGAAAGCATAGCCAAGGATTTGTTACTCCCTTTAAAAAATCCTAGGGCCCCCGCTGGACGCGAACCCGCTACCTTTAGTATTGCAGTTTGCTATGCTAAACACTGCACCACAGGTGACCTCACGCCTACATACCCGCCCCATGTTACAATAGGAACGAAATTTTCATACTTCAAACATTAAGGCTCATTTAACAACTATCGATTTTTTTTTCTCGAAAGCTCGATATTATAAACCATCGACTAGACTATCAACCTTCGCAATGGGTTTGGTATCCGATCTGGAATGTTGCCTTTGAGGAATTAATATAGACTACATAGCTCTATAATAACTAAACCCAAGCGACGAAGGCTCTTTGAGTAGACTTATCATTTAGCCAATTTGTCTTGGATATTAGAGCATAGCCCAGAGCCTGATAATCAAACAGAATATTTCATGATAACTTGGGCACTTAACAACTTCGTTACCGAATCTATTAGCCTTCTCTTCAATGAGGATTAAAATTAATTACAGGACCCTCATTACAACGCACTCTCCTAAACTCTAGTTTAATTGGATTCTTTCTGATAAGATTTGAAATAGAGCCTGAAGGCCATCATCTTTTGAAACGCCTCAGTGGATTGTCAGGAGTTGAGGATGGAAACAAGAGGAATAGAATGAAAAGGTTTATTTTGAAATATTGGAAATTGAAATAAATCGTCATTTCTTTGCGAAAGCGAAAGCTGTTGTTAATTTTTATGGCATTTATTTTGTATGTATAACATTTATTTTAATAAAATTAATACGTGAATGTATTAACGATCACACAATGGTTAATTATCTATTGAAGGGGTCGGGGCAAAATAGTGCCAAGCAACATTTTTAACAAAAATAAACTGTAACTGCAGTCTGCAGTATACTACATAGGACTATATGTCTATGATGGAAATGCCACCTAAATAAGACTACCAGGTGTGTAAATATGAAACCGGAATTCGCCAGTGATAGGAGTTAGCAGTCAATATAATCTTCTAACTAATCCGTCAGTGGTGTTATCTGCTTTTGCCTACATGTAATAAAGAAATCCAATTGATACCAACATCAGTTTCATTCTATAACCGTGTTTTTAGTGGCGTTGAACATGTCGACTTTTGTGCCAACAAATCAAGATTTGCGGACAGCATTTATTTTCCGTTTCATTCTGAAAAAAATTGGAGCATTATCACATAGGATGCTTGTTGAAGCTTACGGGGAGCATTCCCTAGGCAAATCTCAATGTTTCGATTGGTTCAAAAAATTTAAAGATGGATTTCGATAAAAGAAACAAAGACCGTGGAAAACCACAAAAAAAAAAAACCTTTGAAAACGCTGATTGGGAAGCGTTTGTTGGACAATTATTACATGTGACACCGTCTCCATTTGTTTGAAAGGCATGGAAAAGATTCAGAAGGTCGGAAAATGGGTACCTCACCAACTGAATGACAGGCAGCAGGAAGCTCGAAAAACCTCTTGGCAAATACTGCTCGCCAGGTACAGAAAAAAAGTCATTTCTTCATCAAATTGTGACTGGTGATGAAAAGTGAATTTACTTCGAGAATCCTAAGCGTAAAAAATCCTGGGTAACTCCTGGTAAACCATCGGCAACGCTTGGGGAGGAAGAAAATGCTCTGTGTCTGGTGTGATCAGATCACCAGATTTGGCCCCATCCGATTACCACCTATTTGCATCGATGGGACACGCACTAGCTGAGCAGCGCTTCACTTCTTATAAAAATGTACGAAATTGGTTAAGTGATTGGTTTGACTCAGAAGAGGAAGCATTATTTTGGCGGGGAATCCACAAATTGCCTGAATGATGGGAAAAATGCATAGATAGCGAAGGACAGTACTTCGAATACAAAGTATGTATCATTTTTACACAATCAACTCTTATTTGCTATTTGAAAAATTCCGGTTTCATATTTACACATCTGGTATATAGAGCCTCTATAGACATATTTAGGTGGTATTTCCTTCATAGACATATAATCCTACGAAATATACGGCAGGCTGCAGCTACAGTTCATTTTTATTAAAAATGTTGCTTGGCACTATTTTCCCCGACCCCTTATATTGTTCTTAGAAATTATGAAATAAAATAATAAATGAAAAACCACGGCAATCTGGTATCGTATGATGAGATGTTTCTGGTAACTATTACTCCAATTCATATTCTGAGAACAATATCGTTTTTAAAGTCTTTCTAGTAAACTCCCTACTCTGGCCTGTTTGGCTACAAAACAATATATTCTCAGTTGTGATTTAGTCTCCATTTAAATACGAACTAATAAAATGTCGCAAAAAAGACAACCTGTTGTCTAATAACGCTTGAACATAAATTAACCAATTTAAACCGAGTAGAAAAAGGTGGAAGTGTTGAAACAGTGTCCGCTGAATTAGGAATCGGCGAGCAAACTGTTCGTGACATTTTGAAGAAGAAAAAAGACATTTCCGACTTCATAGCGTCGTCGTCCTAAACATCGTGTCCTCGGAAAACAATGAAGAACTCTACATAAAGACATAGATGAAGCCGTCTATCAGTGGTTCATGCAAAAACGCGCTGAAGGAGTTCATTTGTTACTTTTGTTTGTTTGTTTTTTGTTAAAACGTTGATAAAAGTGATTTTCTGCAGTTTTTTTTTGTTTAATTAATCTTTTTTCTTATAACATTAAGTCAATAAAATTTTGTAATTCCATTATCCGGGGTTTTCGATTATCAGTGGACCCCCCTACCCATCATTACCCAGGATAAAGGGAGTTCTACTATACTTCCTATAATCGTTGTGACTTTATTTTCAACGATAATAGATTTTTTTAAACGATAAATCAAGTGCTTATGTGCCTGAATCAACTATAACTAATGCTTATGGAGCCAAACTTTTTTTTTTCTATGTTTTTTTTTTATGTTGATGGCGGAATTAAGATCTCCAATGGCACAATTCGATCCGCCGGAACTAATAAACCATATTTCAGAGAGGATTATGTAAATACCCCCGAAGTCGTAAAAGTCCATTTCCCCTCTCCCAACCGGAAATAAATGGCCATGCGCAAAAAATGGGGGAGGGACGGGAGCGTAAAATTTTTCAATATGTGGAATAAATACAATTTAAGCCCGGGAATAAAGTCCAATTTAAAATTCATAGCTCCTCATTTTTTTGTTCCTTTCCTCCCATGGCAGAGTGAGAAGAATGCGGTACGGATAGCGCGTGTGGTGTCTCATGGGACTGTGTCGTTATTGGCTGAGATGGTCGCATCTCCTCGGTCACACTTTTACGTTTACGACCAATATCTCTTCATCAGACCGAGGCGGGGGTCGAGGAAATATGGGAAGAAAACTCTCCTCAGGCACTGGTGTAGGAAATTGAATAGTGTCTTTAGGACGGTTTATAGAACTTCGACTCCTAAAACCATTGTAAAGTGTCCTGGTGTTTGACATTATTTTGTAATTTTTAGTTTTTAAATTATTCACTGTTATGGGGCTCACCTTTGGTTTGAGTATATCCCTAAAATCTAAAACTGAAAAACTAAAGTTTATAATTTAATCTTGGTTTAATTGTTGCCTACGTTTTGGGGCATTTGATGGAGTTAAGTTGCTTAAGAGAGGGTTGTACCTAGTTGTAGCTTTGAAGTCTCAAAAAAAAAAAATCCTTCCGCATAGTTAAAAGATCTTTAATTTTTGTGAAATTTAGAACTTATTTTATGACTCTCTTCTTTTTCTTCGGATTGAAATTCCTTTTACAATTTTTTCTAATTAATCCATTTTGAAAATATAGTACAGTTCAAAAGTTTAGACTCACTTGTATTTAATTCACAATC
Source organism: Aelia acuminata (assembly GCA_911387785.2). Taxonomy (NCBI): domain Eukaryota; kingdom Metazoa; phylum Arthropoda; class Insecta; order Hemiptera; family Pentatomidae; genus Aelia; species Aelia acuminata. Next base: position 121,658,622 of record OU426983.1, on the reverse strand, counting down.
TTCAAGTTTAAAAAAAATAATTGTAACTCAAGAGATAACATTTTAAAAATTATGTGATTGTTTCGAATACAATCTATATAAATTAAGAAGAAATTCTGTTAGTTTTTTTTTTTTGTTTTTTATAGAAATACATACCGTTTGTCCTAAATTCTCCGAATTTCGCTAAGTGGTACTTTCATACCAGGTGCGAACACCTGTCCATAATAAAATTGCTGCAATCTCTGGGTATATTCTTTATTGTTATAAAAATCGTTATGATCTCGCTTTACATTAGATTTTTACGAAATCAACCGTTGGAGTAAAAAAAAATCTCATTTCTGTCCTAACGAACTTTTCTGGACCCACGGATTTTCTGATTGTTTTCAAAATTCCGTTGGGGAAACCGTGATATTAAAGCTAGTTATAAATAAATTAAAAATAAAATTATAGTTGTTACGTTGTCCAATAAATAAAATGTTGTTACTTATTTATTTTACAAAATCAAAGCGTGAGTCTAAACTTTTGACTGATACTGTATTCCAACATGTTCTGAATTGTTTTCCATAAATGTTGGAAGAAGTGGTGCTTCTTATAACAGCACCGGCCTGGTTAAACAACCCGACTCTGTTTTATATATAAATGTACTGTAAGACTTCTGTGGGTTAACAATTTTTATTCAAAGAAAAATAACGATAGTCAATACCATACTGATTATAAAAACACTAATATTTGAACAGGTTACAACATTTATCACTTTGTAACACACAAATAATCATATGGCCTGAGATTCACAACAAGACTGAGACTAAGACTAATTGTCCTGTCACTCGCTCCTTATATATAATCGTAAGGAGACCATTCCAGAACCTTCTCGGCCTGCGTCGAAGGTACTCGATCTTCATATTGATATGACAGTTTGTTCCAACGATAGGTCTGGGACTTCTAAACCATATGTTTTTGTTTACCGATTCAACCTTACGGTACAATAGATTATAAAATGTCTAAAACCAAAAATAATAAATAAATTTTAGAATTGACATTGAAATTGTAAGTCCTCATCGAAATTTTAGAAAAAAGAAAAAGAAATATCTTTCAAACCTTTATAAAAATATTTTTTCAAACTTTAAATTTGATTTATTAAAAATTTCACTAAATTCTCGTTCAATGCAAAATATTCCACTATTAAGATATAAACTCAATGCAAAAAATTTAAACCATTTCTTCTTATCCGCCGTTCCATTGATGCACGTGGTCTGCTTTATGCGATTGTTAAAAATTTTCCAGAATCATTACCATTGCTGTCTTAAGTGATCTTGCATAAACATAGTGAAGGAAAATTGGAAGGTAATTAGTATCATACAAAAAAAAAAAAAAAAAAAAAAAAAAAAAAAAAAAAAAAAAAAAAAAAAATAGAAAAGAAATAAATACATTCTTGCATTTGATGAGCGATATATGTTTATACTACCATTCCCCGTCGCGGCTTTTCCCGCGAGCCTTTAAACTCAATTCTGTGATCATTATCTTGGTATTGATTTAATATAAAATGTTAACTGGTGTTAAGGAGATTTAGTAGAATCGGAGCTTCCGGTAGGTGAAATGTTGGAGGGGGAAGCTGCCTGCTCGGTAGAAGAGAGGGAGACGGGCAATGGAGAGAGTTCACTAAAACCACCTAAACAAAAAATTGCTTACTCGTCGTAAACGCTTCATTTTTCGGCTTTAAAAAATGGTTTACGAAGCCCCGCGCGGGCTTTCTGGTTAAACTCGTCGTATCAAGATCCTTAAAATGAGTCCAAATTAGATTTTTTCGACGTGCAAAAATAGGTGTCCGTTAGAGTTAAACGACAATTTCGCCATTTCAACCCTTTAGGGGTTATTTTTTTGAAATTCCTTTCTTAGTGGTTACCTACATCGCGTTTAAAATCTAAATTCCGAACTTCAAGTTTCTATCATTAGTAGTTTTTGCTCTGCGTTGATTCTGTCAGTCAGGACAAAGCCTCTTATATATATAGAGAGAGATTAACAGATAGGTATTTTTTAGAATTCGTCTTCCAAGTTTGATGATGTGCGAATATTATTTTAATTAAACCTGTTCAGATTATTATTATGTAGCTGAAATAAATGCTATAGATTTTTGTTAGTGGTCTATTATTTCTGTTGATGGGACGGGTTTCCCATAACAGGGACAGGCTATCCCAATTCTGTGTTTGGAAGAAGGGGGAATATTGAATATAGATGGCGCTAAATTCGGGGACTCAGCTGGGAATTCGATTTGTGCAGCTTAAACGTGACCTACCGTAACGAAGCGAATTGGAAACAGAAAGGAATATGGGCGAAACTCCTAAGCTTTCATTTTGGTGCATTTATCATCTTGTAATATTTGTGTCGGTTTCAATAATTTTTAATTATATTATGTGATATAATAAATATACATACATACTCATTTACATTCAACCATTGTAAATAAACATTACAATATTAAACATATTTATGTATGGAAACCAACACCAATAGATATTTAAAGACGGAGACAAAAGAATAACGAAAGGAAATTCCTTTTTGCCTTTATTATTAAAATATGCATTTTTATTGTAACTTTAAACAAAACCAATACAGTAAACCCTCATTATTACGAACTCGTATATAACGAACACCTCGATATAGCGAACCAAAATGCTATCCCACTAAAATTACCATTGTATTTCTGCTGAACCCCTCGTTATAGCGAAATCCTCGGTTAGTGCGAACTACGAACTAAATTTGATGCCTGAGAATTATTATATTCTGTTATAACGAACTGCAAGAATTGTTATTAATTTTTTTTTTTTTACTGTATTACGTAGAATGAGCGCTGGAAGACGAAGTAGCACCAGTTTCTAGAATTGAGGTGTTTCTTTACTCTTAACTAATCCTATTTCCTTTTGCTCTATCTCTCTCTGATTCCATTGAATTTTTTCTCAAAACTAGCTCAGTTCCGTTTGGAGTTCTTTATTATTCGAATCAGTGTTCTGCAGTCGTTTATACTGTTTTTTATTTTTAATACACAATGAGTTCGTTCGTAGACGTGTGTCACAAACGTAAATCCTTATCAATCGAAGAAAAATTAAAAATTCTCCTGGATATTGAATCGGGAATTTTAAGTAAGAAAAACATATACAGAAAAATATGGAATTCATAAACATTGTCAACCATTATAAAAAAAAATCTGGTGCGTGCGCGCAACACACAACTTTCACTTACCAACTTACTTAGATAAGAAATTGACGTGTTTTGTTAAATATCATTTCCCAAAGTCACACATTTTTCTACATTCATATCTTATTTTTATTAATCGTTAAAGCCGTTTTTGAGTAAATAAAAAACGCCGTGAAAACGATACAAAATTTATTAAGTAAAGTCCCTCCTTCGGTTGATCAATTTTGATGAAATTTTGGCTATCACATATTTGGCATATACATACATCAAATACCCAGTTTGGTCACAATCGTGAAAGCCGTTTTTGAGTAAATAAAAAAAGCACGTAAAAATGATACAAAATGTATTAAGTAAAGTGCCCCCTGCGGTTGATCAATTTTGATGAAATTTTTACAGACATATCTCGGGCATATTAATAGATCAAATACTAAGTTTAATCAAAATCGTTAGAGCCGTTTTTGAGAAAATCAAAAAACACGTGAAAATGTTACAAAATTTATTAAGTAAAGTCCCCCCTCCTGTTAATCAATTTTGATGAAATTTTTACAATCATATCTCGGGCATATAAATACATCAAATACCCAGTTTGATCAAAATCGTTAAAGGCGATTTAGAGTAAATAAAAAAAAGACGTGAAAATGTTACAAAATTTATTAAGTAAAGTTCCCCTTCCGGTTAATCAATTTTGATGAAATTTTTACAGTCATATCTCGGGCATATAAATAGATAAAATACTCAGTTTAATCAAAATCGTTAGAGCCGTTTTTGAGAAAATCGAAAAAAACCTAAAAAGTTATTAAGTAAAGTACCCCCTCCCTTTAAGTAATTTTGATGAAATTTATGCTGTCACATCGCGGGCATATACCTACACTAAATACCCAATTTCAGGATCGCACGGTTTATAGTTTTTGAGCTAGTCTGTTCACATACACACACACACACACACACACACACAGACCATTTCGCGGGACTTGGTCATTTCGACTCAGGGGACCCCAAAACGTGTATTTCCGTTGAAAACCGGAAGTCGAATTTTTTCACGATCGCAATACTTCCACTTACTATATATTTCATATATAGGTAAGTGAAAGTAACAAAGATAAAATAGATTCAACCGCAGCCCAAGGATTAACTTCAGCATTAAATTAATGACTGCGCTCTGCATGATTATTTGGAAAAAATTGATAAATTGCTTTAAACAAATGAGATCTAAAATACCAATCTCAGACCCTCTTATTAACCATTCTGTATTATTCGAATAATAAGTTAAGACTAAAGAACTCTCAAGTGAACTTGGTTGGTAAATTAATGAATCTCATTGTTTATTTAATATGTAGTTAAACTAAAAATAAATTACATAAATGTGTTTTAATTTAACTAGTTCTAATGAATGAATTCCTTTCTAAATATGATCAAATTAGTGCGGGCATTGGCTAAAAAAAAGATAAAAAAAAAAGAATCCTCGGTTATAACGAACCTCGATATAGCGAACTCTGAAAATCAAAGTTCGATCAAGAAATCAAGAATCGAGGGTTTACTGTAAAAACATATGGTTTAGAATATTTCTAGATCTTTTGTTTGGGTCGAACAAACTGTCATAGCACGTTTTTCTGACTGCGATGTTCGAGTATCATCTACGCTGGCCCAGAAGGTTCTAGACTCTTCTCCTTACTCTAGATATAAAGAGCGATGGACCGGAGAGTTAATCTTGTTCTAAAGCGCAAGTCATAAGGTTGTTTCGTTGTTACAAAGTGATAATTTTTGTAACATGTTAAATGTATTTGTGTTTTCTTAATATGTGTGGCATTGCAAAATTTTTGTTTCTCTTTCAACAAAAAATTGTTTAGCACACGTAAGTGTTACTATATGTTATATAATTTTCTTAACTATTAAATATTCATCTATTATAAATTGTCGTAATTTGAGGCAGTATATAGTGTACTTATACACGTTAGTTAGGATATGGTAATTCGATTGTCAAGAGTGTGGTAATACTGTTTCTATCTTTAGACAAATTTGTTTTGTTCCTAATCCTGGATAAATGTTGCGAATTTCGCTGGAAGAACAACTACTCGCTTGCTAGCATTGAGGAGAATATTTAATATTTAATGCGAGGGTATGGTCTTTAAATATGAAAGGATCCATTCTTTCTGCGCCTCCCGCAGGATTAAGCCTGTAATTTCGGCGAAAACAGACTTGAGGTAATCAGGAACTTTCGAAGAGGGAATTACTAACAGACTAAATTAAAAGCTACTGTTTAATTACTAACTTTTAATGGTCTAAATTACTCGAGTAGCCTAACATTTTAAACGGGATTTAAACATCTGTTATCTTCATGCTTTTAACTTTTTTTTTTTTTGTTTCTTTCTATAAGTTCATAATTAATAACGGAAAAAAAAATTTAATCCAGACCTTTTCTTTTGTTTCTTTTATAAAAATCTATAGTGAACTAATAACATTAACCCGCTTATCGGAATAATCCTTGTCGTTATTTTTTGCCCCCATGAGAGGAGAATGAGTCCTTCGAGAGAGAGAGAGAGAGAGAGAGAGAGAGAGAGAGAGAGAGAGAGAGAGAGATGAGAGAGAGAGAGAGAGAGAGAGAGAGAGAGAGAGAGAGAGAGAGAGAGAGAGAGAGAGAGAGAGAGAGAGAGAGAGAGAGGTAATAAAAAGGATATAGGAGAGACTATAATCCAAATTGGATCTCTTTTTGTCATAGCGGTAAGATAATAGTGTCCTGCGGGAGAGTCCTGGCTGAATTAAAAGATTTTATCCTGATCCTGAAGTGCCCACCGGTACGCTACTTTATTATGTCTACTCAAGTAAACAACCTTTTACGGCTTTATCCTTTCTGCCTTCCTTTTCCTATTTACCCATACTCAGATATTCACTGCTGCATTTTATAGTCCCTTTTTTTATTATTTTTATAAAATATATTTTATATAGTAATATTTGCAACAAATTATAATAAAAGTGGTGTCACCTGTGGTGTTGTCAGCATAGCAACCTATAATACTAAAGGTCGCGGGTTCGCGTCCTGAGGTGGCCCTAGGATTTTTTAATGGGAGTAAAAAATTCTTGGCTATTACTTAAAATGGAGGTATCAAGCCTGAACGATGTCATGTACTCGTTAAAGATGCCTATCCTAATTATACCTGGATAGGCAAAATTTATGACTCCCACTGTAGCATCATCTTTAGTGGCATAAAGTTAAGTTAATCAAACAATAAAAAAATTATAATAAAAGTAAATTTTATAATCTACTAGTATGTATACATAATTCAATAGTACATTGTATTATGTATACAATAACTTAATGTATGTTATTGTATACAATATGTATACAATATATTTGTATGTATATTATTTTGTTTATGTTATTGACTTAACATAAACAAAATATATAAATAAAAAAAATTTAAAAAATAAAATATTTAAATTAATTTAAAAAAAAAAGGTGGTTACCCACGAACAAATATTAGATTAATACAATAATATCCCGGCAAAGGATATCTAATATTAAAGAAATTTTAATATTATTAAAAAATTATTAAAAAAAATAAATAAATTATTTATTTAAAATAACTCTATTTGTACTAAATGCCGAATTATACACTTATCCAATATGAATAAAACCTCCTCCATACTTATTTTTAGCGATTTTAATCCATTTTAAACTTTAATTGTAATTTTAAGTTGAATTACCACTTTTTCACTTGAATGACAGAATTGATCTTTGCAATATTTAGATTACAGCATCCGACATTAACAAACACTAAATTACTTTAGTACCAATATTGCGGCTCTATCAATATGTTAAGGCTTTATTTATTATATAACTAACTGTGTATACCGGTTTCACCCGGAGAATTTCATTTTTTAAATCTATAAACTGAGACTTTTATCGACTCAAACGGTCGATTTCGTAAAAACCAATGTAAAGCGAGATCATTATAATTTTTATAACAATAAAGAATATACCCAGAGATTGACTGAAGTTATGCAATTTTAATATGGACAGATGTTCGCATCTGGTATAAAAGAACGACTGAGCGAAATTTGGAGAATTTAGGACAAACGGTATGGATTTCTATAAAGAACGAACAGAATTTCATCTTTATATACATAGATTATAGCAGTATATCTCGGTTTCACACGAGGAATTTCATTTTTCTAAAGGAACAGTCGGTTTCGTAAAAAAAAACATTTAAAGTGAGATCATTATGATTTTTATAAAAATAAAGAATATCAGCTGTTATGCAATTGTAATATAGACAGGTGTTCGCACCTGGTATCAAAGAACCACTGAGCGAAGTTTGGAGAATTTAGGACAAACGGTATGGATTTCTATAAAGAACAAATAAACAAACAAACAAACAGAATTTCAACTTTATTTATATAGATTGAAACATTAATTCATTTATTTAAAATTATTCTGAATTTTAAGATTATTTATTTTATTTTAATAGATTGTTGCAAATTCTTGTACTAATTTTTTCTTCTTTTTTTTCAGGGACCGAGTTTATAGACTTAATTTAAGCAATATTAGTCACTCCAACTGTGAGGTAAGTCCAAAGATTTTATTTTGAATTATTAATCTTTTAGAAAATTATTACGAGTCTATTTCAGGCCAAAATGGTGGAAGTAAGTCTAACTAAAAAATAGTAGGGGAGAGCGGGGTTGGTTGGCAACAGTTTTTACTTTTTTGATTGTTTAGTCGTTTCTGTTAATATAATCCCAATAGGGCTGATACCACTGTACATTCCAAGTATTAAAGTACTTCAAGTTTTTTTTCACCTCATAATATTTAATACTAAGATCATAGAAAATTGAAGAATTCGTCAATCCAGAGTATGCCAATTACCCCCCAATGTGGGGCAGGTTGGCCTAGAAGATGGGGTTGTTTAGTCATCTGATTCAAGTACTGCCTGACAGATATTATTGTTATTAAAAGCTGCACTATAATGGTATAATAATTATGAATTGGTTTTTAACAGCTTTTAAGAGAAAATAGAATGACAATAAAAGAAGATAGAAGTTTAGACTGTCGTCACTTACTGCATAAGAAAAATTGCTCTCATCCTCCTTGCTGGAACTAAAGACAATTGGTAGTTTCACCTTTGTTTATGTTTACCTTGCTTTTGTGAATTGCTACTGCGGAAACAAACCCCAATTGAAGAGAACCAACTAACCCCACAGGAGATATCATATGAAAGATGGCTGCCAGGACAGGGGAGAACAATCAAAAAAGAAACTGGTTAGTCGAAAGGTTAGGTTTTTCAAAGGAGTTTGGGGCTATGTGAACTGAATCGGAGTCAAATTTTTTGTCATGCCTTTAAACCAAATTTACTGAAAATATAAAAATTTACTTACATGCTGTAAAATCAATCAATGAAGCACACTATTCTCTACACTGCGCATCGGATTGAAAACTCAGGACAAGACTCCCGAGGTCAAGCGGGTCTCATGGTACAATGGTGGGGCCTTCACAATAGGTGTGACGGAAACTATAAGCCAATGGCCAACCTACCCCCTATGCCAACCAACCCCGCTCTCCCCTACATAAAAATGGATTTCTCAATATATCAAATGTAATCAGTTAACTTGTTCTTGTTTATTTATATGCGTCGATTATTTTAATTCCAATGTTGTGTAATAAGTTAGAACAAAATTCAGAACTAGTTCCAGGCCAGCCGTCTTTGTAATGAAAATGATCGTATTAAGGTGCATAGCTGCGGTCAACATCATTATTTGCTCGACTTCACGTTTCAGTGTAATTAGATGTTCGTAGTACGCCGTTACGGAAAGGTTCAGGGTAAGGTTCGCATAATACAAAGGCTAACGTGAAAATGGTATACATTCAGCACCTTCTTAGAAACAGGGCATTCTCTACTCGTTATTATAGTCTAAGGCAAAATAAAACAAAAAAAGTATCTCTAAAATTCTTCAAATGTGGGTTAGTTAGCGCTACTGCTTATTGATATGGTAAATTCTATTTTATATGATATCGAATAATTGATAGTACAGTAAACCCTCGATATAGCGAACTGCTGGGGGTTTGATTTTCATAGTTCGCTATAATAAGATTCGTTATAACCGAGGATTCTTTTTTTAAATATTTTTTTTATCCAATGGCCGCACTAATTTCATCATATTTCGAAGAAAATTCATTCATTAGAACTACTTAAATTAAATCGTATGTATGTAATTAATTTTTAGATAAATTGCATATTAATTAAACAATGAGATTCAATTATTTACCTGTCAAGTTCTCTTGAGAGTTCTTTAGCCTTAGATTTAATAAGACGGTCTAAGATTGGTATTTGAGATCACATTTGTTTAAAGCAATTTATCAATTTTTTTCCAAATATTCATGAGCGGCAGAGCGCAGTCGTTTATTTGATGCTGAAGTTAATCCTTGGGCTGCGGTTGAATCTATTTTATCTTTTTTTTTTTATAATGGTTGACAATGTTCATTTTGAAATTGGCGATGGTTTTTTTACTTAGAATTCCCTGGAGTGGAGAATTTTTAATTTTTCCTCGATTGATAAGGATTTTCGTTTGTGACACATGTTTACCAACGAACTCATTGTGTATTTAAAAAAAACACTATAAACGACTACTGATTCGAATAATACAGAAGTCGAAACAGAACTGAGCTAGTTTTGAGAAAAAAGTCAATGGAATTAGAGAAAGAGCAAAAGCATATCGGATTAATTAAGAGTAAAAAAACACCTCAATTCTAGAAACTGGAGCTACTTCGTCTTCCCGCACTCATTCTACGTAATACAGTAAAAAAAAAAAAAAAATTCTAGCAGTTCGTTATAACAGAATATAATAATTCTCAGGCATCAAATTTAGTTCGTAGTTCGCACTAAACGAGGATTTCGCTATAACGAGGGGTTCGTACGGGGGATAGTATTTTGGTTCGCTATATCGAGGTGTTCGTTATATCCGAGTTCGTAATAATGAGGGTTTACTGTATATCATATATTCAACGCATTCAAAAGGTAATTTGGTGTGGCTGTAAATAAATTTACAAATAGGGATCTTTAACGAATACCTGAGGTTGTACAGGCTCGGTAGCTCCAATTTACGTCCCATCAGAAGGATTGTACGGCCGCTTGTTCGGAGGTAGCAATGTTGTCGCTTTTGAATTATTTAAGACAAGCTACTAGACCTTCTTTATGTTGGTTCGGTAAGACATCGTTATTTTTCGTTCGGCTTCTCGTTTCAGTGTAAATAACTGTTCGTGGTATGTCGGTACGGTAAGGTTCGGAGGATAACTAGTTCGTGGGGAGAAGTTCGCTCAGTGTAAAGGCACCTCAGCAGACTCCCGGTAGATATCCCGTTCATCGAATAACCTCCCCTCCCTCCCTCATTGAAAGGAGGCAGAGCAGTTCCAGCTAACAGGTCCCCGGGGAACGCTCCGGCGGATTTACTGCCCGAGGATTAGGCCACGAGGGAACCCGTTTAAGTAATTAGGTTGCCATAGAGCGAAGGACTTTAAGGGCACTTGGAGGACTTAATCGTGGGTTATATGGAAAGGACCCGGGACGAAGTCGGATCTAAGTATATTAGGATATTATGCAGCGGTGGCTAGCTTCCCTCAGTATATCAGGGTTCCCGGGAGGCTGTAATAAGAAGAGGGAATTAGGGTAGCTATTAAATTACCATCAGGAGAAGAGAGCCCGGCAAACTAGTTGGCTCTGAGATTTATTTCGTCTGAGCGACTAAAGGAACTAGTATAAATAAATTATACAAAGATAGATATTCCTCATTTTGTCCATTGATAGAACTATCCTTACTACAGGGACGAAATAAAAGCTTTTGAAAAACTGTATCGCATAAATAGAAATAAATATAACTAATAAAGGAAAAGACTCAGAGGTGACCTGAAGTGAGAAACTTTATACATGCTATGTGAACAGAATGGGAGTCAAATGTCTTGCCATGCCTTTAAACCAAATTTATTGAAAATATAAAAATTTACTTACATGTTGTAAAAACAATCAATGAAGCACTATCTTCTCTACACGGTTAGCATCAGATTGAAAACTCAGGACTAGACTCCCGAGGTCGAGCGGGTCACATGGTACAATGGTGGGACCTTCACAAGAGGTGTGACAGAAACTATAAGCCGATGGCCAACCTACCCCCCTATGCCAACCAACCCCGCTCTCCCCTACATATCGACATAAGCAAAATAAGCTGTAACAAGTAAGAAAATTTAGAAATAAATATAATATTACTTAGGAAATGACATGACATGATATGTTTATATGATATGGTTTATCCATTTAATAAATATATGTTATTTCTTATTTTTCTAGTATTTTAATAGCTAAATGTACCATATTACGTAGCAATGAACACATTATACAAAAGGAACTGCTAAAAGATTCCTTAATAAGGATGACATTACTGAAAGGTGAGTACATTAGGCCGGGGCTGGCTAAACGGATTGGGAGCGACCAAGTCCCTAATCCTCGGTTAACAAGAAAGGCTCCTGGCAGCGGGAGTTTGATTTACTCTGCCTTCTTCCACTACCTTCTTAAATCCTTTCAAATCATTCTTATTTCTCTTTTCTCTCTTTTAAGGTCCTTACTCTTTACAGGAGGGAATTTAAAGAGGAAAACACTCGGTAAAGTATGCCAATGATACAGAAAATTCATTTACTTGATGTTATTACTAAAATATCATAGTTCTGGTACCAGTAGATATTATTTTGTCTTATTCTTGGGCTTGCGTCTATTGTATCAAAGAAAAGATTTTTTTTTTTTTTAATCAACTTTTATTATTATTTCGGTGAAACTGTATAAAAAAAATATTGTTATTATATGTTTGTTTAATGTCCCTTGATGCTACTAAGGATAACCGGACGATGCTACAAAGGGAGTAGGGATCTTTAACGAGTACCTGACATCGTACAGGCTCATGACTACCTTTGTATGTCCTATACGAGGGACGGCGTCGCCAAAGATTTTTTACTCCTATTAATCCTAGAAAAAAATCCTAGGGACACGAACCCGCGACCTTTTAAAAAGTATTATTTTTCACTGCTGTATAAATAATCATTTAAAATATACAAAGTAATGCTGCTCTATTCAGTATCATAACAGCCTACTGATCCAACTTTACCAACATTAAGTATATATCCAGGTTCGTTTTTTAATTTTTTTCCTTCTTGATTTTTCCTGCTGTGTACTGCTACCTTTTAATGACAGCCATTTAGTTGGTTTAAATTATGGTGGTGTATAATCTATTAACAATCTTATGATTAGTCTCTTAAGATTGGTGTTAGATGAGAAAACATATTTCTAGCACCAATCTTCTCCAAAAATATATGGACCGTTCCGAACTAAGAGATTTGTTGTATAAGTATCTCTCACTCTTATATCAACATGTATTCGTTACTATATATATTTTATTTTACATTCTCGCATATTTTTATTGTTTTTTAAAGTACATATTGACTTGGTTGGATAAAGAATTGAAATTTATTTTTTAATTTCCGTAAACCGTAATTTATTTTTTAAATTACATAAACCGTATAATTTGTTAAATACTACTAAAGCCCAAGTTGGTATTAAATTACTAAAATAAACTAAACTTGATTACATATGCCTACATACTACTAAACTAAGGGGTCACCTGTGGTATAGTGGTTAACATAGAATCCTACAATACTAAAGTAGCAGGTTCGCGGCCCGCGGTGGCCATAGTATTGTTTAAAAGGAGAAATAAAATCCTTGGCTATGCCACCCCTCGCGTAGGACGTCCCGACGTAAAATGGAGTTCCCGAGCCTGTACGATGTCAGGTACTCGTAAAAGATCCATATCCTAACTATACCTGGATAGGCAAAATTTAAGACTCCCACAGTAGCATCGTCGGATTAGCATTAGTGGCATAAAGTGACGTTAAAACAAAACAAACTACTAAACTAGAAAGTTTGTAAAAATTAGAAACTTAATTTATTCCACTTTATTCGGAGGGGGGTCGATCCCCAATACCACCGCTGATAAGGATAACTATAATTAAACAATAATACATTAAAATTTACTGTGGTGAACTTTAATTTTGAATTACGTAGCTACAGCTAAAAATATAAATAGAGTAAAAAATCTGAGCCAATTCAAGATATGTTCATTACTTTGCTTGGAAATACCAATTCTATTTCATAGATTATACAAGGAATTGATCTGATCTTATCACACTCAATCGCCAGGTTTAGGCCCTTATTTATTCCCTTTGTGTTAGTCCCTAGCATTTATTAATAATTCTTTTTAGAAAAAAAAAATGCCCTTAATTTTACTATTGCATCGTTTAAATAAATCCTTTATTAAGACATCTCCCCCTTCTACATTAACAATTCATCTCAAGGGCACTTCCTTTGGAAAATTATTTATTTATCGAAAAAGGAAGTTTAAAAAAGGAAAAAAAATGAATACAAAAGAGTTAAAAAAAAAATGAGAGAAGGAGGAAGCCTACCACAAGTGGAATGCCTAATTTCTCGTTCATTGCACCTCCCTAAGGAGGAATTTTCCAAACTTTTCTTCTCGACCCCTTTTCTTTTTCCCTTTTTCCTTTTTTTTTTTTTTTCTCCAGTGAAATCTGGAGGAACAAGACGGAAGGGTTGGGAGGATCAAAGGGAGATATAGGGATTGGGGCGAATTGGAGGGCTATCATTAAAAAGACATCCTCTCTCTTCTTGGAGAACTTCCAACCCTTTTCTACCCTTATCCAGTAATATTATCACCAATAGTTAGCTAAATCATGACTAAATAATCTAATATCTATCTGACCCGTGCGAAGGTACTTAAATCCCTCTTAATTAAAGTAGCTACACAACGTATACTTAGTATCGTACAGTTCGTATTTAGTGCTTCATAGGCTTAGATGAGGCTTAGAGTAAATAATAGATGAGTTTAAATTGTAGATTATTTATTTTTGAAACATAAGTTTAAGGTATTTACCTAGTATTTACGTGCTTACAGGACCTTTTTGAACACTATGTTTGAAGATACGATACAGTCACCAATGATAGTTCTTGTCCGATATTTCTTTCGATTACAACATTGAAACGGGTTTCCCATTAGGTATTAACATCACTAGTACAGAAAGTGGCTTTTTACAAAACGAGGTCTGGTTTGACGAGTGAGGCGCAGCCGAGCTCGGTAATTAGACAGAGTACTGTAGGGACACTTTCTGTACTAGTGATGTAAATTATTTTACATAATACTGAAAAATAAAATAAAATATATCATAAGAATTATATTTTGGGTAACATTTAATAAAACGTGTAAGGTTAACAAATAATGAATAAAAATCATATGGGGTCATTCCATATCAAGTGGTCCAAAGTGGTTGCTCGATCATTTTAGAAAAAAGTTATAATTTTACCACCAATTACGTATGGAATCAGTAGTTCAAATATATTTTTTAAAAATTTGTAGGATCAACCGTTTCAGAATGGCAGCCATTTTTATTTCTCCTTTCAGGCCGATTTTTTAGTTTTTAAGCTCTCACAGAAAACTCATTTTCTCAAAACTGGTAAGTCATAGACTAATAATTCAAACACAATTGTTTTCCTTAAAGTCTGTTCTATATTTCGTGTTCCCTTTATTATTTGAATATTTTGAAGTCCAATACTTGAAAAGTACTATTAAAAAAACTGCTTTGAATTCTCAAAACACCTTCTTTGAGGGTAACTTTTGGGTATAAGGGCATATACGCCAAAGCTGATTTTTGGCATGATAATAAACCTAACTAAGTAGCTTTCATTAAAAGTACTCTTAACCCGTATATTCTTTACCATACTTTTTTTTATGAATTTTTAAACTTCACATTTTTTAATTATTTGTTAACTTTAGGCTCCAATATCTCTGGCGGGCTAGTTGATAAAAATCTCATTATTTTACATGTTATGCTTACATGCAACGTAAATCAACTGCAAGAAATCTCAACCTGTATATTTGAGTACTTCGGTAGCTACGAATTTTTGAAAATGGTCATTTTCGTGCTCATCCAACAATGCGTGAACTTGATCATACTTCATTAAAATTTTACTGTTTGTGAATTTTTTACTTTTAATACCCTTTATTAATTGTTTTGTTTTTTAATTTTATCCATATCTAATGCAAAAAAAATATTGGGTTTAATTATAATTAAAATCTACTCTATTAAATTTTTATTATTTGTTTTAATGAAAAAGTGATTAAAAATACTTTCCGTAGGACATAGATAAAAATCCAATTTTTTTTACAATAGGTCTGGGACACCCAGTATAATGGATCGTCTCTAAATAGATCATCACCTTCTCTTTATTCCTGCAGTTTATTATGTTCAAACTTGTATCTGTGTCGTGATTTTTAAGGAAGTTCTTCGGTACCTTCATTTCATTGATCAAATATAGTTTTGGGAATATCCACAGCACTAACTTCAGATATATTTAAATTAAAGTGATAAAAAGTAATCTTTTAAGAGTTTTATTAAAATGTGTTTCCTTTACACTACTAGTAGTGTAATAGATCACTTTCTAGGCTAGCTAACAGTCTAGAAAGAAATACTTTCATAAAAAGTATAATGTAAAAAATGTTATTTATATTATCCACTTTGTGAATCTTTTATTACTTGAAACTAATTCCTTATTCCGGGCCAGTAAGATATTTATTCAGTGTCTCCCAGATTTAGGTGGAATGCAATTTTCCCCCCTTTTTCGGGAAGACAAGAAGGAAGAAGAAAAAGTTGAGGCTAATGATGAATAATCCTGCAGAGGGAGCTAGTGATGTAGAACCGGAAATAGGAAGTGCCGAGGACAATTAATAACAAGAGAGGGCGCGTTATATTATGAAATAGTAGCTGGGATCGGCTGGCGTCATTTGTCAAGTGGCTCTCACCGGGGATCGCCCCTCGATCATTCAACCAGCTTCTTTTCACGTTTCGTTAGCTCCTCCCCCCACCCCCTCAGTGTATCAGTACAGACATAAGTTAAAGTCTACTCTCTTTTATATAAAAACTCTTCATGATAAATGGAAGAATGTGGATCTATATATGTGATTCTCTCAGGTTATTCTCGGGAAGTCCAGAGTACGAAAGTTGTGATATATTGGAAAATATTTTTACTTTCACTTACCTATATATTAAATATATAGTAAGTGGAAGTATTGCGATCGTGAAAAATTTCGACTTCCGGTTTTCAATGGAAATACACGTTTTGGGGTCCCCTGAGTCCAAATGACCAAGTCCCGCGAAATGGTCTGTGTGTGTGTGTGTGTGTGTGTGTGTGTGTGTGTGTGTGTGTGTGTGTGTGTGTGTGTTTGTGTGTGTGTGTGTGAACAGACTAGCTCAAAAACTGTAGTGTACAGAAAATCCCAGGTGAGCGAAATTTTAAAAAAGAAAACAGAATTGTTGGAAAAATGGTCTCAGCATGGAAACGTCCAATCTAAAAAATCATTTCCAAAAACAACTGATCTCGATATTGATAAAATAACTTATGAATGGTTTTGCCGAGCTAGTGCGGCGAAAACTCCCATTTCAGGATCACTGATAAGGGAAAAGGCGTAACAGGTTGCAAAAAGTTTGGGAGTGAATGATTTTAAAGGGTCTGTGGGATAGCTTGATAAATTTAAATCGCGGCACAGTATTTCCTGGAAAAGTGTCAATGGGGAAGGTGGGTCTGTAGATAATGAGGTCGTAACGGAGTGGACAGACAAATTAACAGATTTATGCCGAGTCTATGACCCAAGAGATATCTATAACTGTGATGAAACAGGTTTATTTTTTAAGGCCCTTCCTGATAAAACAATGAGCCTTAAAAATGAGAAATGTCAAGGTGGAAAAATTTCAAAAGAAAGACTCACCGTGCTGTTGTGTACAAATATGGTGGGTGAATTTGAACAGCCCCTCGTCATCGGGAAAGCACAAAAACCTCGCTGTTATGACTAGAAATTCAACCGAAAATCCTGGATGACTCAAGAAATAATGATCGAATGGCTTTCTAACATAAATCAAAAAATGATTCGGCAGAATAGAAAAATTATCCTTTTTATGGATAATGCGGCATGTCACCCTCACCTTCAACTATCCAACGTTAAAATAATTTTTTTACCACCAAATACAACTGCAGCCTGTCAGCTCTTAGATCAGGGGATAATAAAGAATTTTAAATTTAACTACAGAAAACGTGTTTTGAGACATCTCATAGCCAATATAGACTATGTGGAATGTGCAATTGAACTTTCTAAGAAAATCACAGTATAGGATGCAATTCAATGGATTTCTTCTTCAATACATGAAATCCGAGAAGAAACAGTCATAAATTGTTTTGCAAAGTCAGGTTTCTCAAAGCCTTTAAACACTGTTGAAAGCAACATGAGTGAAAATGGAGAGCGCGAACTTCATGAACTTTTAAAAAAATACAATCCTTCTAGCGATTTATCATACGCTGACATAGACTCCCAAGCCGCAACTGAAGGCGAATCCCTCGACATCAGCAGCATAATTCATGATAATTATGAAGTTTCTACCGACGATGTACATGAAGAGATGGAGAGCCAGCCTGTTGAAGATCAAATTGCTGACGAATCACCTATGATAATAAAAGAGGCGCTCAAGCAAATCAGTCGTCTTAAAATTTTCCGGATTTTCCCAGATTTCATCTCTACAGGTAAACATTGAAAAAAAAATAGTCCAACAAAAAAAGGTACAGAAGAAAATGAATCATTACTTTGCGTAATTTCCTTTTTCTTTTTAAAATGTTTGTTTGACCTTCAAGGCGTAGAACCCCTTTAAAACCTGACTTTTCCAAACAAACCTGATTTCTCCCTTTCAACTTCCCGTTAGTGGACACTTCTCTCTAATGGACAAATTATCATTCCCCATCAGTGTCCGTTACAGGGAAGTTTTACTGTACCTTTAACCCCCATTTCTTTTTTCATTTTCATATGGTTGAAAATGTTTATTTTTATTTCTAGTTCTTTTTGAATTTATATAATGTTTGTATTCCAACTATGAGAATTGGAGCGAAAGCAATCTTAATCTGTAACCCCTTCCTAACCCACCTAGGATACACGGTAGGGTTATGTGTGGCTATGATTAACTGATACTTTTTATTTCTCCGTTCGAATCCTAATTTACAATAGGGATGTCAATTAATTACCCCTAAATAACAACGGTTAGTTAATAGACAGCCCACCGCGGTGAGTTAGACCCCTCCTCGCCTAATCGTGGCCCACACGGAAGAAGATTGATTCACCCTCCCTCGACAGGTGATACTTCTTCCTAATGATGTGTCACCTGTAATTATTATAATTAGCTTTCAATATAACAAACAGCCTTGAGGTGTGAATGGTCTTAGTTAGTTAGCCGCTATGGGAGGCCCTATCCTGATTTATGTGACGTAGCCTCGCGTCCATATTTTATATTTATTCTCCGACTTCTTTTTATTATTTGTCCCGGCTGTCGAACGTCGTTAGGCGATATTTCACCTCTATTGACACCTCGCCGTGATTAAACGTCCGATGATATCGATAATTGCTACCTGGTATCGATAGCTGGGACACAATGAGGCCGTATCGATGAGTACTTTTTATACTTTGTGTAGCCCTCGTCCTTCATGTCTTCTACTTATTGACACTTCGACCAAACAGCTTTTTCTGACATGAGCCGAATAAAAATATAATATAATTTTTTTTATTTTTGTATTATAAAATTGTGCTTATACGATGCAAAGAGACTGACATGGAGACCCCACTTAGGAATAAAAAGGAAACAACTGAACAAACGATTTGAAATATTATCTAGGTTACTCGAGAGGTGTTCCAAATTATCAATAACTAACAAACATACTAGAGTAGCTCATTGGTGAGGCCTCCAAAATGTGTGTACTCTTGAGTTTGATCACGGTGAAATCACCTCCTTGCACGACCTCAGACCAGGAAACAGTGCTTCCTTGCATAGCACTGTACCCAAGACCCTTCACGGGTTGTAGTAGTACATGTTTATAACAAACTTACCATTTAAAAAGTATTAATACGACCATTAATGGGATCACCTGTGGTGTAATGGTTAGCATGGAACCTACAATACTAAATATCGCGGGTTCGCGCCCTGTGGTGGCCCTAGGATTTTTTAAAGGGAGTAATCTTTGGCGATGCTGTCCCTCGGATAGGACGTAAAATGGAGGTCCCGAGCCTGCACGATGTCAGGTACTCGTTAAAGATCCATATCCTAATTATACCTGGATAGGCAAAATTTAGGATTCCCTCTGTAATATTGTCCGATTAGCCTTAGAAGCATAAAAATGGACGTTAAACAAACAAACGACCATTAATGTACCCTCAAACATCCCAAGAATTCAGTCTTTCCAGTCCAAAGTATTGAGGAAAATAGTAGACGCACCATACTATGTGACCAATGACTTACTGCAGAAGGACCTGAATATCCCAACACTCATCGATACAGCCACTCAATACTACAAAAACTTCCACAAAAGACTAACTTTTATCACGAACACGATCATCTAACACAAACCTCTACATTCCACCCCGACGACTTTTGAGGCGTTGGCCGGGAGATATGCTAACTTAGTTAAGTTTCGCATTTGCTTATTGCTAATTTTCAGACTGCAAATCTCATCAACAATACTGAAATGTTGTATTTGCGTTTAATAATAATAATAATAATAATATGATGATGCAAAAAGATTACAAGACCAAGAAATAAAAATATATCGTAATATAAATAGAAAAATATAATATAAATAGAAAATAAAAAGTTAATTTCCCTTTGTGACTATGCCCAGTAGTATCTCTTCCGGATCTTTGTTTAGTTTCTTTTTTTCAGCTTATAAATAGACTTTTAATAAAATAAAAGTTCATTTCGTTTGAAACCTGATTTTTACGCTTGTAACTTTTCAAGATGTCGCAATCCAGATTAGGAAAATTGAAAAATAATATCGAAACTCCGGAAAACGTTGTAATGAATCCGATACCAAAAAGAAAAGTAAAAAAAAAGAAAGAAAGAAATGAGACCGTCTCCTGAGACGTTACTAATTCCTACACAACTAAGAAGATTTTCCATTTGCTAATGAAGGACTTTTTGCTCCCCATTTTCTCATTGCCAGGTCATTATTCATCCGGATGTTCCCCATCGCCGACCCCGGTGGGGGGGGGGGTCTAAATGCCAAGAAGTAGGAGGAAGTCTGGCGAGGCACATTAATTACAGATGATGTCTTTTTCAATTATTAAAATACCACCTGAATATCATCATCTTACATCTCCTTATTATTAAGCAGTACCTTGTGCATATAGATATCTTATGAGGGTTTAAATAATTTTTATTTTAAGAAAAAATATAATCCAAAATGGCAGGCAAGCAATAAAAACACAAATAATTAACAAGACTATAAAAATTATCAACTTGTAACGACACATGAATACAAAAGTAACTTATGATTCCATATGATTAGATCTAGAGCAAGGCTAACTCTCCAGTCTGTTCATAGCTTCCGTAATTAGTCTTAAAATATTGGATTCGAATGATTGTAATTTTCGTAAATGCGTCTTTTTAGTTGTGCCGAAAATCTGTGAGGCGTATGTCCATATGGTTTTAAGTAAATTATGTAAGTAGTTATTCAGTAAAGTACGTATTTCATACATATGTAATTCATAGTAAGTAGTAAAAGTCTTCTTCTTCTTCGGTTGGCGCATTAGGGCTAATGAGACCTTTGGCCGCTGAGTATCTTCTTCTTAGAGACATTTGCGTTGCTTGCGGAAGTGCAAACAGCCCAAACCTCACGTTGCTGCAAGCCATGGTCACCATGGTGCAGCGGTAGACTGCCAATAGCTCCATAACAAATCCCACTGGAGCCAATTTGGCAGTGTCTTTCCCACATTTGGCTTCAGCTCTCTCGGGTTCAGGGACAGTGACAAACTGGTCTAGGTTCAAGGATTATGGTAGCTCAGAGTCAGCAGGCCGCGAGGACCTATATTTCTTTCTCGGAAGCTCACCGTTCTTGTACCAAACCTCCGGGAGGTTACTGATATCCTGGTAAACCTGGTGAGTTTCCTCCAGCAGGCTGACGGATACACCCCGGGGTGGGGGTAGGCTAGGACTGCGAGGTGTTCATTATTGGCTGATCACCCTAATAGAGCAGTCACCCATCCTAGTACTCAACACGCTCGACGTTTCTTTGATTATCTATTGCAAGTGCCTTTGTCCACCCGGCAGGCAGCACCCCATTCAGAGAGTAAAGTATTTTTAAACGTATGTTCAATTTTTATTTTTTTTTTCATTGAACATGAGGACAATTTCACGTAGGAAAACAAAATCTGTAATTTCTTAAGAGGGTTTAAGTACTATCCTATAAGTGATACCCAAAAAGCAACAAGTAGATTCGATGACATACGACACTTGAAAATAATTATGTGGGGAAGAAGCAACACTTTGGCTGGGGTCCAGAGGATTTGTTTTCAACGGATACCACTAGACCGATCCCTCAAACACTTTGCGGATCTATATCCCTATTTTTTTTATTATTCAACTAAAGAAAGATACGAGTATAGCACAAATCATTGTCGGAAAACCAAAACCGACAATAATGTTTATTGATTGCAAGGTGTATTACTGTACATAATAGATACCATTAAACATGTATACATATTTATCAATAAAATTAACATGCATATGTATATAAATTGGGGGGGGGGGGGAAGGGCAGCTAAAGATGGATTAGGTATGTAACACTAATGGCCTCATATCTGTCAAGCGAACAGTTGTGTAGCTATGAGTACGTTCATTAATCAAATACACCTTCCTTAACAGTAAAGTGATTTTATTAGGGGGTTTGATACCCTAAAAAATTCAAAATAATTACAACATTGGAGTCTTATTAACAGCTGTTAAATAGCTATTATTAACAAATTTAACAGTTAATTGAGTTCGTATAAATGTTTTAGTTTATATCTGTGCTCTGGACATACCATGCCAATTTTTTTTAAATCTAATTAAATCAACAATAGCAGTAAGGCGCATAACGAACTATCACATTTTTTTTTTTACTTTTGAAAATAGTTTGTAGTACTAATCGTGGAAAATTAGTTCTGTTTAGAATTTTGAAAAAATTATAATCGGATTAAATATTCCACTACATAGGGTAAACCAGACAGTTATTGACACTCAGTAGAGTTATTGTACCCCAACATAAACTTTAAAAAATAACTATACAAGTCCTAATTTTGTTTCAATATAAACATGAATCTAATGTTTGAAGGGTCCTCTAACTAATATAAGAAGTAAGTGATTAGCAAATTGGGAAGATTTCACTATTAAATCCACAGGGCGTCAATAACTAGTTTTTGCAATTTTTACAATAAATATTGCCAAATGGTAAAACTATTGAACTTTTGATCCAAAAAAACCTCTTGAGTCTTTATAAGGATAGATAAAGACGAGCTATAGGAAGTTTCAATTTGATCCCTTCATAAAAAGTTTTTTTTTTTAATTTCACCACAGAAATGTAGTCTTAAGGGTGTCAATAACTGTCCGCTTTAACCTATTTAAATACCATGATAAATACTTCCAAATACTTATAAACATCAGTAATAATGTGAAAAACTTTCATTAAGCTGTCTCCAGAAATAACGGAAAAAGAAAGTTATCAAATTATTGTTAAAACTTATGTGGGTTTAAACAATTTTTATGACAAACAATAAAAACTCCAATAACTAATAAGGTTACAAAGCCCGGGAAACCACGTATAGCCTAACAGGCGAGGAAGGGGAAGACCAATAAGTAATGATACAGTAACACAAAAATAACGATATGATTCGAGCTTCAGATCAAGACTAACTCCCCATATATTCCATATAGTCCATCGCTCCCTATATTTAGTCTGAATTAGGACAGTCTTGAAGGTTCCCGATAAGCGTAGAAGATTCTCGAAAAAGTACTAATGCAGCTTGTAACTGTTCAAAAAAAAAGTCAAGAACTTTCTTGGGTCCTATGTTTTGTTTTTCATATTACATTATATAGCGTGATATTTAAATCCAAAGTGTTGAAATGAATCCAGTAAAAATAGACACATTTTTACCTCTGAGGTAATTAATATGTGGCTTAACCTTAAAATATTTTTAAGGTCTACTCATTTATTTACTATATGATCATTTGATCCCCTTCGGTATTATCATCAAAAATTTTAAACATAAAATATATTTGGAGATGGTTTCCGGTTCCAACCATCAACTGACAGTTTATCCCCGCCATTAGACTGATCTGTATTCTTTGCGGTTTCCTCTTGGATATTGGTTTGCTGCTTAGCGGACCGGAAGCTCTCCAGATCGGAAGACGAAGCCTCCAGGATCTGTTACTGTTCCAGACATCTCGTTTTACAGTCGATAAAAAGTTAATGGGGGTGGATCCGGGCCTTGGATTGGGACATAGATTCAGCTGATCTCTTGCTACTTACAGCGTGTCAATAAAGGCGACTGATTTATTTTGGGACTATTTTGTTAGAGTTACAACAAGACTTATTTCTAGTAAGGACATATATCGTTATCCAATCGAAATTAAACGATTCAAGAAATCGATTGTGCTAAAAAAAATTTTTTCAATCCGAAGAAAGGCATAGGCATGGATTTTTTTCTCCCTTTAAAAGACCCCTAGGGGGTGATGAACCCTCGACTTTTAGTATTTTTAGCTATTATGATAGCCAATACACCACAAGTGACCTCCCAAATACAGTAACTGATAAAAATAAAGGACATCTTCTTATTAATTACATTTAATCAGAGTGAACTAATCCGCAAATAACCAATATGCAAGGGTCTCCTGTGGTGTAGTGGTTAGCATGGCAACCTACAATACTATAAGGTCGTGGGTTCGCGACCCGCGGTAGCCCTGGGACGTTTTAATGGGAGTAAAAAATCCTTAGCCATGCCGTCCCTCGGGTACGACGACGGATAAAATGGAGGTTCAGAGCCTGTACGATGTCAGGTACTTGTTAAAGATCCCTATCCTAATCATACCTGGATAGGCAAAATTTAGGGCTCCCACTGTATCATCGTCCGATTAGCCTTAGTATTAAACAAACAAACCTATATGCAAAATGAGTTAGAAATGGTTTTAAATGGGATCAAGATATCATTATTCATTAAATTTTATTAGTCTATCTCTAATGGAGAATTTATGTAGTAAAAAAATATATTGAAAAAACTGACTTGAAGGAAAAAAAAAAAAGTATTGTAACAATTACGTTGTTTTAAATAATGTAATGATTTTAATGACACATTTTTCATGATCATCACATCATGAACATTTTAATGATGATATTATGATGATGATGACGATGATGATATTAAAGAATATTTGATTCTTATTACACATGTCGAGCATAATCAAAATAGTTAACGATATTTTTGAGAAAATCGAAATAAAATGGGTAAAAAAAGTTGTGATATAAAGTGCCCCCTCCGTTCGACTTGGTTATTTGGACACCGGAGACCCCAAAGTCGGAAGTCGAAATTTATCATGATCGAAATATTTTATCTTACAAATATTTCATAGATAGGTGAATAAGTAAAAAAAAAAACAAAAAAAAAACGGAATAACTATATATGTCTTCCGAGTAAATAAGTGATTAAATCAAATTTCCCTATTTTCCAGGGCACAAATTTTAAAGTTTGAACAATGTTGTTATAAAACTAGGTTTTTCGGTATTCGTTGAATAATGGTAACATTACTAAACTGAAATGAGTGAAGAAAGTGAAACATTTTGCAATAGAGTGAAGAAAGTGATTACTTTCTTCACAAGTGAAGAAAGTGAATTGCCTTCTTAATTAGTAATAAGTATAAATTAAAAAATAATTTGAAGTTGGAAATTAAATGTTTCTTAACATTGTAAGAATTTATTTTAACAAAATAAATTGAAATGTGAATGAATTATTGGTGGAAATAAACAATATATTTTAAAATTTAAATATAATAATAATTACCTTCCTTGTTTATAACCTGCACTTGTTTATAACTGCACTAATTTCACAACCATGCTTATAACCTACCAACAACATACCATAATCTTCACAACATCCTAATTTTGTTCATATTCTGGTTAGATCTGATCATGTATTACACGATTACAGAAAAAAATTAATATTACACTCGTGAAAAAAGTAGGATTTACAACTCTAGTTAAATTACCATATTCGCTTCGCTCGTGTCGGTAAACGTTTCACTCGAGTTGTAAAATGATCTACTTTCGTCACTTGTATAATAAATAACTATTTCACTATCAAAAAGCGCCCTTATTATGTCAAAAATACCGAAATAGTAACCGACTAAATTGATCTTATCTGTTTAAAAAAAAATAAAAAAATAACAGAAGTTATTTGAAGAGAGATGGATTACGTGGGTTCTCCTAAATATCCCTAAAAACCCTGAGACCCTAAGGAGGAGCAGAATAATCGTTTTCACCCTTGATCTGGGAACAGAGCCTCCGAGGGTGGGAATAAATTGGAACGATTAATAAAAGAGGAAGAGAGGTAAGAAAGAGGAGGGACAAGAAGAAGGGATAAGAATTTATTGAGGGAGGGGGCGCTGGAAATAATGTGGGAGGGGGGCGTCTTTAGTCTCTAATTTATCGGCTATAATTATTAAAACTCCGTAGCTCTGTTAGTAGGCCATGTTTCTGCACTCAGCAAGTATTACATTTTAAGATAAGATGATTATTAATTATCAGGATATTCAGTCAAATTTTCTTTATTTGGAGAGAATAAGTTTCGATCCGAACATGTGGATCTCCATCAGAGCTAAAATAAAGACAAGTATGAACAACATGTAAAGTATCTATGCTAGAAGATAAAATTAATTACAAATACTCCCAATAAGAAGTATCAAAAACTTCTTGAAGGATTATTTCATTGCTATTTTTATTGCAAAAAAAGGTTTGACTTATTTTTCTTCTGGTTTATTAATCCACTTTAAATTCTAAAGCTCCTTCATAAAAATATGACAAGAATAGAAAAAAATCCTATTCAAATAAGGGAACTATTCGCTATGAAAAATATATCGGCTATATAATGACTGATAAAAATTTTGAAGGATTTTAACACAACAATACAGTAAAAATAAAAAGATTATGAACAGATCTAGAGCTAACAATTAGTTTTAAACATGCTCCGTGAAAATTTAGCCGAGTAAATTCATCAGCTTAAATACAGCTTAAATTTAAGTTGTTAACATAAATAACTAAACACCTCAGTGAATATTTTATTATCAAATAATTTTATCAACAAACAACTTGGTTGTTTTTTTTGCCATAGCTTTAATGTTTTATATCGTGATTGAAATTTAAAAGCCCTTCACTGGAAAGTTAAGACATTTGACGTATAAACTAATTCACTGGGCTAAGATATATATAATTAAATATTCACTTGAGATGATAATGCTTGGTATGTTTTATTTAATTTAAAGATGGATAGAATTGTTACTCAATATTGCTTGTCTATTCATTGAATAAATTTAAAATGTAATATAGAACCATGTAATGGTCAATTTTTTTTAAATTATCAATTATAATAATACACTAATTTTCTAGCACAGAAAATATACATGCTGCTCATATATTTTTCTTCACTTTAGCCCTGACGAAATTCCACATGTTTGAGTCGAAACGTAGACACTCCAAATAAAGAAATTTGACTGAAAATCCTGATACAATTGGATGATTAAAAGTTAGGATTATCAGTTAATCATTTTTTATTTTGAAAAACCAAAATTTCAATCCCTATATAAAATGATCATCAGGGCTTCTGAGTCCAGATTAATAAAGAGACTGCTAGACACAAAAAAGTATATATTTAAAGAATTAGATGACACCATTTTTTTTTTTTTTTTTTTTTTTTTCCGAGTTCCTCAATGAATATCTATTGCTGAGGAAAAGTTAATAGTACCTTTTTTTTGTAATATACTTTATTTAAACATTTTTACTGAATTCTAAATAAGTATGTTAATACTCAGGATTCGCTTAGTAAATGCCTTGCTCGAGCCGAAATTTTTTATAAGGGATCAAAGCTTCCGTCAGAGAATTTTTCAGCCTATAAACTCTGAAGGAAAATTGCCTTCAAATAAGTACAAATTAGATTGGAAAAATACAAAATGAGGTAAAAAATTACCCCGAAGGGAGAAAATTGCAGTAAAAGAGTCCCCTCGTCTCCCGGGAGGAACGAAAGTAATTGTGGGGTGGTAGTAAGTCTGGGCTTGGACAATATGTCACTCCCTACTACCTGATCTTCGCCTCTATCTTCCCACCTAAATTCACCATTATTTACCTGCTACCAATTTTTTTTTTCTTCTGTCTAGTGAAATACCTACCCCCCCTTATATAAAACAGGGATTTGAGCTCTGCCATGGATACCCATCTTCTTCGGGAAGTCAACACCCCCCAGAAGCTCCAACCCCCGGAGGCATGACATGCTAAAGGGGGTGCAGGAGATGTGACGTGGAAAGCCTTTCTGGATTACCGCCTCGTCGGGAAAAATTGAAAGGATCCGAAGAGATTGAGAAGTCGAATTTCCCACACTCCGAACCCCTTTTTGAGGGATTTCCTGGGGAAACTGTATCGGTTTCCGGGTCTCGATAAAGTAAGAGGATATGTGAAAATGTGACCAGTACGGCCTCTTGAATTTGATTCCTTTCATTTAAAAACAAATAATAATTACCAAAACATCTGTCTAGATAGAATATTGTAACACTTTTGTGGGTCAACAAATATTTATTTAACGAGAATATAACAATATCAATGGCAAACGAATTATCACATCATGAATATTCGAGCAGGTTACAAAATTGATAACTTTATAACACACAAATAATATGAATTGAGCTTCGCAGTCAAGACACAGGCTTAGACTAACTGGTCAAGTCACTCGCTCCTTATATATCGTCGTAAAAGGAATGGCCTCGAATCGTCTAGTATCCCGTGGAATCATCCAGGCCTTGAACTACTCCTTTGATGGTCCGTTCCAACCGGTAGTTTGTTCTAACAAACGGTCTGAGATATTAAACCATACCTTAAAACGAGGTGACTTTGTGACTAAAAGGGCGTCTTTGTGACTAATGGGGTGACTTTGTGACAAGCCTATTTTTCTACAGTTTTTGAATTTCCCTCCTTAAGAAGAGTCACGTTAGGTATTTCAAGGGTACTTGTCAGTTGGTCAGTAATGTGCTGCAACCTACTGGCCACATATAACTTATTTTATTACATTTACCATGGTGCTTTATTTCATATATGTTTGATTGTTTTCATTTACTTGAAAATTTGAAATAAAGCACCATGATAAATGAAATGAAAGAAATTATAGAGGTCCATATGTGGCCAGTAGGCTGCAGCACATTACTGAACAAGGAACAAGTACACTGAATTATCTAACCTGATTCTTTTTAAGGAGGGAAATTCAAAAACTGTAGAAAAATAGGCTTGTCACAAAGTCACCCCATTAATCACAAAGTCACCTCGTTTTACGGTATGTTCTTATATTTTGACGATTTAATTATGGATAAAAGCAACTTCAGGCAAGTACTAAAAGAAGGTCTAGAAGGTTATCTGAACTGAATCAAAAGCGACACTAGCGCTACCCCCAAACACACAGACGAACAGATAAAGTACGTATTCGAGTTCCCTTCTTACTTAGATAGCCGAACAGGCTGTCGAGAGTGTCTTCATATAGTGTTAAGGCACATTTTCTTGTCGACGTGAGATATGTGAATTCTTCCAATTAATTCATCCAATTTAAAACATGTTAATCACTACTCTGGCTATAGAAAAAATAAAAGTTGGTTTCAAACATTTACGGCTAACGTTTCGAAAATGTTCTTCAGATTCCATATTTATATATATAAATATACAGTACCGGTCAAAAGTTTAGGCTCACCCTTAGATTTTGTAACATAAATAAGTAACAGCATTTTATTTATTGGACAACATAACAACTATAATTTTATTTTTAAATAATTTATTTTTTGAAGAGAAAAGATTTGGCTCCGCCGGGAGTCGAACCCGGTTAGCATCCTCGCATGTAACGCAGGAGACCCGGGTTCGACTCCCGGCGGAGCCAAATCTTTTCTCTTCAAAAAATAAATTATTTAAAAATAATTTAAAATTGGTGGTCAGCCACAATTTAAGATTGGATTAATTAAAATAATTTAAAAAAACAAATTGACTTATGTCAATAAATATCATAAATTGGACAAAATTGGTCCACCTCCCGCTACTACTCGCAAAACTTGTGAGATAAGGGGAGTAGGTATCAGTGAAGAGGAAGGATTTGCTCTGCCTTGAGCCGAGCTCTGTGGTGTAGCGGTTAGCATCCTTGCATGTAACGCAGGATACCCGGGTTCGACTCCCGGCTGAGCCAAATCTTTTCTCTTCAAAAAATAAATTATTTAAAAATAATTTAAAATTGGTGGTCAGCCACAATTTAAGATTGGATTAACTATAATTTTATTTTTAATTTATTTATAACTAGCTTTAATATCCTGATTTCATCCACGAATTTCAAAACAACGAGAAAAGCCGTGGGTCCAGAAAAGTTCGTTAGGACAGAAATGAGATTTATTTTTACTCCAACGGTTGATTTCGTAAAAATCTAATGTAAAGCGAGATCATAACGATTTTTATAACATTAAAGAATATACCCAGAAACGGCTGTTATGCATTTTTAATATGGACAGGTGTTCGCACCTGGTATGAAAGAACCACTAAACGAAATTCGGAGAATTTAGGACAAACGGTATGTATTTCTATAAAGAACAAACAAAAAAACAAACTAACAGAATTTCATCTTTATTTATATAGATTGTATTTCGAAACAATCATATAATTTTTGAAATGTTATCTCTTGAGTTAGAATTATTTTTTGAAACTTCAAGATTGTGAATTAAATAAAAGTGAGTCTAAACTTTTGACCGGTACTGTATATATATTTACTTATTCATTATATCTATCTAGCTTTAGGAAATGTTTGTAATTCTGCTTCTTTTGTTTCGTAAAGTAAGTTCCGACAATTTTATCTTATACATTTTTAAGGAAAGTAACAAAATAAGTTTGTACTTATTTGGACTGTGTTATCTCAGCTGTTCCCTTGCCCTCAGAACAGCAATCTGCCAGGACCTCTTTTGTTACAGGAGGGCGGTATGCACCAACACCAGCATAGTAAAAACTCCCCTCCCCTGAGGACCGATAAAATTCAAAGCCTCACGGAAGTTATTCAGCGGGAAAGGAGGGGAAGAAAACAATATACCGTAAAAGAAGCCGAGGGAAGAGTGGCCTATGAGGACGAGATAACTGGGGTGCAGGGTGGTGGGTCGTTCCAACTTCGGGCAGGGTGCAACTTTCTGGGGAGTCGTTCCGTTCGGCGAACTATAGGAGGGTATGGAATCGCTGAAACGACAGAGGTTTTATTGTTATTAATCGATTTTTTTTTATGATAATTTATTTATTGAAATTTACAACTATATTTACATAAAAATAGCATATTTCTTCTCACAGATGGGTCAAAATCAAACTCTAACGTAGGCTGCTCCGTTGTGACTAGAAACTGTAAAATTAAATATAAACTTCCACCCTTCACAAGTAACTTCACCGCTGAATGTTACGCGCTTAGTGCAGCACTGTACTACATAATGCAGCGAGATGAGGAAGACTTCGTCATATGCACGGATTCCCTGTCGGCTATAATGGCATTGAAAGACCTGTACTCTAAAAACCCTATCGTAAAAAGGATTCAGGCATATTCCACCATGATCAATGACATGAACAAAAATATTGTTATCGTATGGACATCATCGCACGTAGGGATTAGAGGAAATGAAGAAGCCGACATAGCGGCCAAGGATGCGGCATTATCTTCAATGGAAGTAACCAATGTATTCACAACATCAGATATCATCAGTTATCTAAAATCCCAAGCCCGAACGATGTGGGACCAGCTCTGGGACACTGTTGAGGGTTCCAACAAATTAAGAAATATAAAAAAAAATACGAAGGAATGGAAAAGCTCCTGTAGGAACAATAGAAGAGAGGAGGTTGTTATTACAAGATTGAGGATCGGACACACAAGACTCACGCACGGTTTCCTCATCGATAAGAGTACACCACCGACATGTGGAAAATGCAACGAACAGCTGACAATAGAACACATTATAGAAAAATGCTCTATCTACGTCAATTTCTTTCGAAATCGCAGGGTAGAAAGAAATATCCAAACAATATTAGGTGAAAATGAAAATAACTTTGGAATAATTATCGAATTCCTAAAGAAAAACGCTTTTTTCAATAAGATTTAGCAGGGAATTCTGTAGGAAAATAAATAAATGATTATTTAGTTTATATAGAGATTTAGATAACTTTAGAGGAGATATAAATTTTTGTGTACGATATGTATGGAATATATATAGCGATACGGTATATAGCATAAGTATTTGATAAGGTTGTCTATTTATATGTACATATGTTTAATTGATGTATGAATGAATGTATTTATGCTTGTATGAATTGATATTTATTTGTGTATATAAGTGTATGTGGCTATAGGTATATGTTTGTGCTTATATATAGAGAGATACTGTATATTTATATCCAAGCCAATTAATTATTGAATTGTTGAAGGGCACAAAAGACCTTAGATGTCGGGTGTCCATAATAAAATATAACCTAACCTAACTATATTTACAACACAATAAGTAAATCTGATATATGTACATCAATGACATAAAACGACCTATAGAGAAACCACCCATTGGTAGCACTCGAATGTTGTTTTAGTTTAGAAGATCTCTAGGCCATCTTCTTATCAGACGCCTCGGAGGATTGTCCGGGGTAGAGGAAGAAGCAAGATTGGAGACAAGGTTAGGATGAGTAGGAAGAGTTTACTGTGAAAGGTCTTGTATCTGGATCCGGCCAAATCGGCGACATAAGGTCTTCATGGATAATTTTATTTGGGATGAAGTAAGGATCATTCAGGATTCTACGAAGGATTTTGGATTGTAGGGATTGAATATGAGCGGAATTGGATGGTTTGGTGGAACCCCAAAGTTCGACACCATAAGTCCAGATAAGTCTTATTATTGTCGTAAAGATTAGTCTTTTATAAAAAGTTGGAGGTTTGGAGCGTTTGTCTTGTAAATGTTGTAGCAGTCGGAATCTGCGGGCAGTTTCTTGTGTTTTCAGTCTTGTGTGAGGATTCCACGTGAGACGTTTGTCTATATGGAGCCCTAGGTATCGGATCTGTTCGACAGGTGTAAGTTGGATAATATTGAAGGATACTGTAGGACAGGATGTAGTGGGTTTACGACGTAGGGTAAAGGTAATATGATGGGATTTGTTGGGATTTATCTTTATTCTCCAGTTTTGACACCATTCTTCAAGGGATGTGAGGTGTGATTGTAAAGCCTGGGATGCAGCAGATGGGTCAGTATTCACAGATAACACGGATGTGTCATCAGCATAAGTGGTGTGGATGGTAATTTATCTATTTAAACGCGTAATTTGTTTGGAGTAGGTAAGAACTATTATCACTAACCAGGGGAGGATCATTTCAACTTCTGTCCGGGTGGAAATTCTTGGGAAGTCATTCCGTCCGACGAACTATTACACGAGGGTATAGAGTCGGAGAAACGATTGAGGATTTATTTTACCTGAATTGAGGGATTGGTAATGTCGGAATCGAACCTTCTAGTACAATGAGAGCTTTATTATTATTTATCGATTTAAAGCGCAGTATTTTTTTTTAATTGGATAAAAACTATTATTATGGACTATTAAGGGGAGGATCGTTTCATCTTCTTTCCGGGCGGAACTTCTTGGTGTCTATCCGGGAAATCATTCCGTTCGACGAACTATAGGAGGGTATGGAGTCGATGAAATGATTGAGGATTTTTATAAAACTGGCGTGAGCAATTGGTGGTTGGGCATCGAACCTTCTGGTACAAAGCGGTTTTCCTATTATTATTTATCTATTTGAACGCGCAATACTTACTTAAACCCATTTGGACATACCGATTTTCGGCTCAGCTAAAAAGACGCACTTAAAAAAAATTCTAACTTAAAAAATTGCAAACCTTTCAATCCAAATTTTTTAGAGTAATTGCGGACGGTCCTAGGTAGGTAACCACCAACTATCCAACCACACGTACGAACTCTTTATTCGCGCTTTTCAATTTTTTCTCAGAAATAGTAAAAATGTTGGTGTCTCCATCGAACCTTCTGGTTAGCTAACCTGATTTTATTTTTATAAAATCAATTTTGTTATGGAAATTACTTCTGTCAAGCTACCGGAGTTTTTGCTATAGAACAAACCTTTTTTTTTTTTTTTTTTTAAATATTATTTAAACTTAATCCTCAGGTCCATATCAAATTAAATCATGTACGAATAAATAAAAGGTATATGATTAAGTTCACTTTATTCTTCTTTCTTTTAGTAACAGTGCGGCTATGATTTTCCTCTTTTCTGAATGTTAATTTAGTATTATTATTATTAGAGTGAATGACATAAATCTTTTTTAACGTTAAATAAAATAATTGATTTGGATTATAATTTATAATATAATAAGGAAATGTCTGAATAAAATCCATGATTATTATATGTGTATGGTATATTTATAGCGATTTGCTCGGCAATGTTAGAATTTCAAAGCTTCCGAGAAAGGTGAATATATTTAAGTGGACCAATCGAATGCAATTGTATATATGCATCCTCGTATCTATAACTAATGGAATCCTAATTCGATTAAATGTTAAATATGCAAATTTTACACGAACAGCAAATAAATATATTTAAAATATCTGACAGTATGTTACACTTCCCTAGAATGTTCCATTTACATTCTGCATATAAATAATTTAGGGCTAATATCCGATTCAACTCGAATCTTAATACTCAAAAATTATTTGGCATGTAACTACCCTAAAACAATTTAATTAGATATAATAATAATTTTATTCCTTAAATATAATAATAAAAGACACATCTGAAATAACACTAACACTCGAATTCAACGTATTTAAATCCAAAATACTCAGGGATCGTAGAGCATAAGACACAAAGCACATCCTAAAATTACTACAATAATTAGTTACGATAAAGAATAAATGATTATCTTCGTCTGATTTTTAATAAAAATGGTGCTGCGGGACCTTGGTTTTGTTTTGGATTTAGGAACATTGGCTTTGCTTTCCAAAAGTTGGAAAATGTATCACAATTTTATTTCATTTTTGTTATTTTAATATCATTTTATTTTTCCTTTTAGGTATAATTTTTTATTATGTTTGAGTTGTATCATAGCACGTACATAGAAACTGTGTGCGTGAATAGAAAAAAAAATAACTTCCACGTATATACAGTACTAGTCAAAAGTTTAGACTCACCCTTAGTTTTGTAAAATAAATAAATAACAACATTTTATTTTTTTAACAAATTAAAAACTATAATTTTATTTTTAATTTATTTATAATTTGTTTGTTTGTTTATTTAAATTCCCTTTATGATACTAAGGCTGATTGGACGATGCTACAGTGGGAGTCCTAAATTTTGCCTATCCAGGTATAATTAGGATAGGGATCATTAACGAGTACCTGACATCGTACAGGCTCGGGACCTCCATTTTACGTCCTATCCGAGGTACGGCATAGCCAAGGATTTTTTACTCCCATTAAACAATCCTATGGCCACCCCGGGACGCTAACCCGCGACCTTTAATATTGTCGGTTACTATGCTAAACACTAGACAACAGGTTACCCCTATTTATAATTTTATTATAAACTTCATCATATAATGTTTGATATGTTACCTCTTGAGTTAATGATGGTGGAAGATATCCACCATGTTATACCTCTTGAGTTAGAATTATTTTATTAAACTTGAAGATTGTGAATTAAATTAAAGTGAGTCTAAACTTTTGACTGGTACTGTAGGTATGTTAAATTACTTGCGATTTAACTTACTAATCGTATTGAATTGAGTAAAATATCGGATTAATAATGAACCAAAATGTTACCTGTTTTTTTTATTCATCATAAAAATGTATACTTCCGCACTGCTTATATTGCTACTGCATTTCTAGTAATAGGTGTACATCTGTCATATTCGGCTACTAACAGCCTTACCCATAATATCCGAAAACATCAATTCCCTTGTCGAATTGAAACTCATCAGAGCGAAACAGATGGCTCCAACGGCCATAGATCTCGATTGTCCAGGTGTTCCTTTGGTGTGGTACCGACCAGGTGTGATCGCTGGTCCGCTATGCATTTTGGCGAAAACCTAACAAAAACCTATAAGAACATTATTTTTTTAGCTAGTAAGAGAGTTGTTTGAAGAATTTAATATACTCTGTTTTGGTGTAGCCCTGTTCAATTTTACCTCATATTTTTTTACGAATCTCAATCGTTACAGTTAAGGGGCGTAAATAGTTCCTATAACTACAGCTACTCGGTTTTCGACCATAAATCCACTATATAATCTCAGAACTCGGTAGTTATGAGCATGTCTGTTTTCCCTGTATTTAAATAAAAAATAAAAAACCTTGTACTAGTTACGTTTAAAAATCAAAATGAATGAAAAAATAGGATGATTAGTTGTCAATCCTAAGACATTGTACTACACTGAAGTGTCTCTATATAAAGCTCTGGACTCAACTGGCCCTGGCGACGATCCACATGTTTGAATCGAAACGTTGGCTTTCCAAATAAGGAAAATTTGACTGAAAATCCTGACAATATTCATACTATGGTAAAGAAAAGGGTTGACCAGTACAGACCTCTTAATGGAATAAATAATTTTTTTTTCCATTACGAGTTTTTCTGGCCACATTAGTATAAGATGCCTCTTCTAGCTAAATAGTCTTATAATTCGTATTTGAAGGGATGCCCTAGCATTATAAATATAGTAAATACGATACGTACCTGCAAACATAAAGTAGACTTTATAGCCTTAGAGTAAAATATTAAAAGTCTCTCTCGTGCTCTTCGATATTTTTAATGCCTTTACGTGTTACTGAAATAAACATTTTCAATGAAGAAATACTTCTCGTGAAATCTATTGCTTCGTTTGCAATTTTTATTAAACCATTTTATTTTCAATTGCCTTTATTGTACAAAATGATTTTTTTTTCTTATGCAAGTTTTGTTTTATTAATTAGTGCAAATCTAGTGTTTACCTCCTTAACTATCAGATTTGTTCCATCCTTTTTTTAATTTATTTTATCTTCGATTAATTCAATCTAGTTTCATTTTTTTTTTAATAATTTTAAAAATAAGTAAATTACAGAAATTTTGTAGTTGTTTTTGTTTGTTCGCCACTTTATGCTACAGTGTGAGTCCTAAATTCTTCCCATCAATGTATAATTAGGATAGGGATCTTTAACGAGTACCTGACATCGTACAGGCTCGGGACCTCCACTTTACTTCCACCGGGGGACCGCGGGACGTGATCCCACTAGCTTTAGTATTGTAGATTGCTATGCTAACCACTACACCAAAGGTGACCCCGAAATATTTATTTGATAATATATTTAGTATTTTTAAAATATAAAAAATTGTTTAGATTAATTTCGTTAACATAATCTTGCAAAAAACAAAAAAAAATTGAAAACGGTTCTCAGCATTTGTTTCTTTTCTCGGGATGTTTATATTCCGTATTTCGTTTGTGAAGAAGACTTGGAGGAAAGTCATCTTGCTTGAATTATATTTTGATGAAGGGAAAATATTATTAAAATTGTTTTAAGTCGTACATTTCTTTTGAGTGAAAAAAATGAGAAAGAAATATAAAATTAAAAAAAAAAAGAAAAAAAAAAGGTCGTGTACCTTTGCTTTGAACCAGCGGTTAGTGTATATTAGAAAATAAGAGGGAGGAAAAGAAGGCATCACTCTCAGATGTTTGTTACAGCTGTCTCCAGCAGCTCATGGAAAGGACTTACTCGCCTAAAAACAACTTCTTTTTTTTAATTTTAATTTTTTTCTTTTTTTATGTAGGTATATGTATATATTAAAAATATTTATTTTTTGCACGATGCTCCCACTCAGTTTTTTTTCCGTTTTTAGAAGGTTTCGCTGAAAGCGCCTTTTGTCGCAGGAAAAGATGAAAGTGAGAAGGGATCATTATAAAAATATTTAATCCTTTCGTTTTAGCATCGCGACATCAAAGGTGACCAAGAACCGGGATTAAAGGGATAGGGGTCGTACAGAAGGTGAGATATTAGCTGGATCATTGAGGCGTTTAATACTGATTCTTTTGAAACTAAGGGAAATTAAAATGAAAATTTAGTTTGATTTTTATTTTCCTTTGAAAAAAGGATGACATGGGGGGCCAGCATTTTATGATGTAACGAAAAACCCTTAACGAACGACACAACCTACTTTACTAAATTTTTTTAAGAATTCAAAACTGGGACTGATACAAAAATTGAGTACTTATTTGTTGTTGCTAAAACTAATATTTCAGAGATATCCGGAAGAGCCAGAAAGACCCAATTATAACGACTTGAGACCTTTTTAATAAACAATTTTAAGACTCGTAGTATAAGCACCAGGATGCGTTTCTAATAATCTGTATATATATAAGAGGCTTTGTTCTGACTGACAGAGTCAACGCAGAGAAAAACTACTAATGTTAGAAACTTGAAATTGGGAATTTAGATTTTAAACGCGATGTAGGTAACCACTAAGAAAGGAATTTCAAAAATGTAATCTACGGGGTATCGAAAACTATGTTTTAAAGCCGAAAAATGAAGCGTTCACGACGAGTGAGCAATTTTTTGTTTCGGCGGTTTTAGTGAACTCTCTCCATTGCGCGTCTCCCTCTCTTCTACCAAGCCGGCAGCTTCCCCCTCCAACATTCCACCTACCGGGAGCTCCGATTCTACTAAATCTCCTTAACATCAGTTAACATATCATATTAAGAATTGATTTTTAAGGCTCGCGGGCAAAGCCGCGACGGGGAATGCTAGTACACTATATACTTACTTACAAATAGAAACAGTAGACCGACATAAGAAGACACTTCATAAACGTTTCCATACTGACTTACAAGGTCATTTCAACCGACCCATTAGAGACATGACAAAAGCTGATATGCTAATGAATAGGAGATTAAAAAGGCGCTGAATGAAAGATTTCCTTCGCTAAAAATCCGGATTAACTGAAATAAGTCAGACAAGATGTACTGCTGGGTGCCATAATTTTACTGAGAAATGATTATTATTACTATTTCTTTCTCGTTATTTTCCTCGAAAATAAAGATCAGGGTATGATTAGTTTCACTCATAATCAGAATTTGAATCTGAACACAGAGTGATTTTTATGGGGCTACCTGTGGTTTAATGGTTAGCATAGCGGAACACTGCACAGAAGGTTCCGGGTTTATAGCCCTAGACCTTCGGATCGGTAATAAAATTGAGGTCCTGCGCCAGTACGATGTCAGGTACTCGTTAAATATCCCTTCCTAATTATACCTGTATAGGAAAAAATGAGTACCCTCACTGTGTTATTGTCCGATTAGATTAGGTCGAATAAGTGCCATCGAAGGGAAAAACCTTAAAAGCGAAGGAGTTGGCGACATGACAGTTAGATTGACTAAGGTTGTCTCTTGGAACAAACCTGAAGTAAACTGATTTCATTAATTTTTACTATAAATGCTGACTATAATTGTTTCCGATGACAGGAGACTATATACGATAGCCGTGGGACTCCGGATACACAATTAGTTAAAGAGGATGGCCGGAAGTTAGCGGTGCTATCGTAGTTACCTGACGGCCAACTTCTCGCATTAATCTCCCTGAGTAGGGCGCCCCCTTCATTCGGATAATCAAATTAGCTACTTCAATGATGGATGCCTCCAAACCAAAATGGAGAATCCATAGCGCCAAACTTTTCCTTTAGTTGACACCCATCCTCTCTATTAATCTACAGGTGACGTTTCCCAAGCTTCTATCACTTCAACCAACTCGCTCATTTCAAATATTGCCTCATTATTTTATAATTTACCACCATATAAATGAAATTCAACTATTTTAAAATATGTTGCGTAGCGCGTAACATACATCTTGGCGCAGGAAACAGCATTTTACGGGGCCACCTGTGGTGTAGTGGTTAGGATGGTTTAATAGGAGGTGCTAGGATTTTTTAATGGAAGTAAGCCGTCGCTCGTATAGGACCTAAAATAGAGGTCCCGAGCCTGTGCGATGCCAGATACTCGTTAAAGATACCTATCCTAATTATACCTGGATAGGCAAGATTTGGGACTCCCACTGCAGGATCGTCCGATCAGCTCCGCCCCACTCCCCCGTCTACCGCGACCAACGTTATCAATGCGATCTCTTGTTTAGTTCTCGCGAACTAAAATTTTTAAAAACCGTAATTTATACGGCCTTTTTTTTCGTGACTAATCACGCGTTTTTTGGAATTTTGAAAGTGTTATTCATCATGAATTTGTTCTTGATGGATGCCCTATGAATTCTTTACTCTACTTCGAACAACTGGAAAGATTGCAGTGTTATCCTGCTCTGACCAACCGAAAAGAAGTTTTATTCCAAAAAGATAGTGCTCTTCCCGGCGAACCAAAGAAAAGTTTACAGAACTTTTCTGTATTTGAACTCCTTCCTCATCCACCATATAGTCCAGACGTTGCACCATCGGATTAATACTTGTTTCGATCCTTGGCCCTTTTTCTTCAAGGGAAAAAATTTGATAATTTTGCGGAAGTTGAAAATGCAGTTCAAAGTTCTTTGACAGCCATCCCAAGGAATGGTATTAGCATGGCATCGAGCAATTGGCTTGCAGATGGTAGATAACAATGGACTATACTTTGAGTACTAATTGTATTTTCTATCAAAGAAAAAATAATACAAATATTTGGTTAAAAAACGGTATTTTTTTTTTCCACACACTCCATTAAAATTGATAAAATTAAATTAAATTTTGAAAATATTAATGTTCACTTTATAAAATTGAAAGGGAACTTTTTTTTTTTTGTTCGTTGTCTACTGGCCATGTGGCATAAAGTGACGTTCAACAAACATTTTTCAAAGGTAACTATAGCAACCATCATAGTATCACACACCTTTATTTTAGTTATTCTTGATAAGGATTAGAGGATTATAATACTTACAAAACATGACAGACGTCAGTGTTTTTTGATTAAGTATTTTTAAAATTAATGTTTTAACTGGCATCAAAAATCATAAAAAATAAAGCAATCTTAAATAGAGTTTCTCATTACAGAGAAAAACTGTTAGTTCACCATAATTTGCCTTACATCATTTATTTAAAAAAAAAACATCGAAAAAGAAACATAACAGGGGTTTAAATTACTAACATAATTAGCTATTGTACTAAACCTTAACTAATATTCTCATATAGTTTTAAATTTTTTATACAGTTTAACTTCCTGTAATAACTTAAATACAAATGTTTCCAACTCAAACATAACTAAATATGATCTTTTAGCCTAGTCATCGTCAGTTTTAAGAACTGACTCAATGCTTATAAAGCACCTTAAAAGTAAGTGCATTGTTAGTTTAACTTGAGCGAGAAGTTATATATAACTAACTATTTTCCTACCCAGGATCTCCTAACTTATTCTCTGAGTTGGGATAGACTTTTCCGCTGAGAGAGGTGGGTCATGTTCAGAGACTAAGCCCCGAAGAAAGAAGGTCTGTGTACTTATTGTGCGAGATTAGTTCTGCTTCCAAACTCCATCTTCTGCTTAGTTTCAAACTTCTCTGTGACTTTAGCTTTGGAAATGGCTTTGAGATAGGAATCTCCGATACAGGATTATCCAAACTATATATGGGATACTCGTGGAATAGTATTGTTTGAATGGAATATCGTAGCGAGAAACAAAACCTTATCATTTTGGTTTGTTCCATTAAAATATTTAGGTTTAAGGGCGATGGTAAGCCAACGTTTCGATCCAACTTGTGGATTATCATCAGGGCTAAAATAAAACAAATATATGGGTATCTATGCTAGAAGGTGACAATTAAATGAATACTTTACAAAACTGATAATTATATACAATATGGTAAGCATTATACATGAATATTTTAAATAAGTAGCTCGTTAACAAGATAAAATCTAATCTGATATTTACCTTGTGAGTCCAGAGTAATACGAAGACTGAGGGTAAAATAAGGTGAGAGGTAGTAGTGGTAGTGGTTAGTTTGCCGACTTCAAAGGTTTATTGCGGGGAAACCCAACGCTTTTGAAGTGAAAGGCTACATGACAACTAAGTGAAAATAAAATATTAAAAACTACCAAAATACAATTTGTTTTGGGTGGACTCAATAGTAAGACAAAAGTGAGATTAGACATAAGGTAGCAATGTACCTATGAACATTGAAAAATATAAAGAAGGAAGTTAAACAATAATAAAGATCATAATAATACAAATACTGCCTAGAATATTTGGACCGTAGAGGGATGAACTAATCGGAAAATTTAGACGCTTACACAACGCCGAGTGTACTGTACCCGGTAAATATAATTGACGTGATAGCAGCGAGACGAATAAAATGGGAATGGAAAATTGCGAAACTTAGTAGTGAACGAATACCGAAAAGATTGATAAGCGCTGTGCGGAATGGGAGACGTCCGAGGGG
This sequence comes from Aelia acuminata, assembly GCA_911387785.2. Classification (NCBI taxonomy): domain Eukaryota; kingdom Metazoa; phylum Arthropoda; class Insecta; order Hemiptera; family Pentatomidae; genus Aelia; species Aelia acuminata. The sequence continues at coordinate 121,616,803 of OU426983.1, read as the reverse complement.
CAGGCCGAGACGGAGGTGGGAGGATTGCGTTTAAGTAGATCTGTCAAAGTTGGATCTGGATAGCCGTAGGAGGATGGATGTGTGCAAGGAGCGAATTGTGGTGTCGGCATCGAACCTTCGGGTTCGTTAAGCCTCCATTATTATTATTATTATCTATTACGATAAATATTTTTTATTTTGAAAGAGGTTCAAACCTACGATCTGAGACATTCGACTTTCAGCATAAAATTATATATATACATATAAATACTTCTGTCTATCATGAAGATATGCATATCATTATATTGGGTACTACCTAGTAACATTAATTGTAAATTTAGTTTTATAAAATAATAGCTTTATTTACCGGATTCCCTCGGAGAATATTATTTTTTAAATCTATAAAGTGAGACTTTTATCGACTCAAACGGTCGATTTCGTAAAAACGACATCAAAATGATTTTTATAACAATATACTGAGAGATTGGCTGCAGTTATACAATTTTAATATGGGCAGGTGTTCGCACCTGTTATTAAAGAACAAACTATACTTCATCTTTATTTACAAATATTATAGTATATCCCGGTTTCACCCGGGGAATTTCATTTTTCTTATAAAACGGTCGATTTCGTAAAAACCCATTGTAAAGCGAGATCATTTCGATTTTTATAACAATAAAGAATATCAATTGAAGATCTGCTGAAGTTATGAAATTTTATTATGAACAGGTGTTCGCACCTGGTATGAAAGAAACACTGTGCGAAATTTGGAGAATTTAGGACAAACGGTATGAATTTCTATAACGAATAAACAAACAAACAGAATTTCATCATTATTTAGGTAGATAAATTATATTATATAGTAAAAATATTAATCACTATCGTCTACAAAAGTAAGTTTTAAATTGATTACATACCAGCATTTTTATTCCAGATATTTTTATATTTGTGTAATATTAGGTTACAGAGCTGTAATTTATATTACTAAAACAAGATTAGTTACTAAAGTCTGATAATCAGTACCAATCAGAGCTAAATCTTGGATGTGGTATATCAAATATTGATGCTGCATTGGAATCCAAGAATAATAAGTGAAGCATTAAAAGATTGAATGACTTAGGTTGAGTGTTATAGATGAGGAGGCAGTTGGTAAAGCTGGCCTCTTCGTGAACGCGTTAATTCTGGATGAGGCCCATTAATAAGTTGAGCATTAAATAATTTACCGTTATCGCAACTCTAAGTTCTGAGCTCTTCGGCATTAAACTTGAATTATAATTCCTCTCCGATCGCTAGTAATCGGTAATGGCTTCTCCTAGGCTATGTATTTCTAATTGGTAAGAATTATTAGTTTACTTTCTATTTTTAATTATCTATAATAGGGGAGAGCGGGGTTGGTTGGCAACAGTTTTCACTTTTTTGATTGTTGAGTCGTTCCTGTTAATATAATCCCTATGGGGCTGATACCACTATAAACTCCAAGTATTAGAGTACTTCAAGTATTTTTCACCACATAATATTTAATACTGAGATCATAGAAAACTGAAGTATTCGTCAATCCAGAGTATGCCAATTAACCCCCTAAGTGGGGCAGGTTGGCCTAGAAGGTTATTGAGCAATCTCATTCAAGTACTGCCTGACATATATTATTGTTATTAAAAGCTGCACTATAATGGTATAATAATTTTGAATCGGTTTTTAACAGCTTTTAAGGGAAAATAGCTTGACAACAGAAGATGATAAAAGTTTAGACTGTCGTCACTTTTTTCATAAGAAAAATTGGTCTCATCTTCCTCGCTGGAACTAAAGACAATTGGTAGTTTCACCTTTGTTTATGTTTACCTTGTTTTTGTAAATTGCTACTGTGCAAACAAACCCCAATTGAAGAGAGCCAACTAACCCCACAGGAGAGATCATATGAAAGATGGCTGCCAGGACAGGGGAGAACAATCAAACTAGAAACTGGTTAGTCGAAAGGTTAGGATTTTCAAAGGAGTTTGGGGCTATGTGAACAGAATCGGAGTCAAATGTATTTCCATGCCCTTTAAACCAACTTTACTGAGAATATAAAAATTTACTTGCATGTTGTAAAATCAATCAATGAAGCACACTCTTATCTACACTGTTAGCATCGGATTGACAACTCAGGACAAGACTGCCTAGGTCGAGCGGGTCACATGGTACAATGGTGGGGCCTTCAATACAGGTGTGACAGAAACTATAAGCCAATGGCCAACCTACCCCCTATGCCAACCAACCCCGCTCTCCCCTACGTTTTTTATTGTCTTTTTAATTTTTTTTTTTTGGCAATTTAAATTTCTTTAGTTTTGTCTATTATATTTATTGGAACATCCGTTATTAGAACTCAGTTTTAGACTTAAGTCGAAGGCTGACGTCTAAAAAAGTTAAAATGGACCTTGATTAAGTTTATTAGATCTACCCACGGGTCTTTTTCGGAAAACAGGAGAAATTTCTTGATTAACCCTTAACTGGTATGGTCCATAAATTGTTACATAACCAGTGAGGTGGGGTCTCCGGGACCCCAATATTTGTTAATTCAAAATGTTCCCGATAAATGTTCAATTAAAATTAAAACCATTTTTTTACAGCCACGCATCATACCTTAAGGTATCTGAATGGGATAGAACTCAATAAATGAAAATTTTTATTTTATAAAAAAGTATGTACGATGTCAGGTACTCGTTAAAGATCCCTATCCTAATTATACCTGGATAGGCAAAATTTAGTACTCCCACTGTAGCATCGTCCGATTAGCCTTAGTAGCATAAAAATGGACGTTAAACGAACAAACAACAAAGAACAAGTAAATGAATGTTTAAATGAAGGTTATATATTTATCGAAACAGCAATTTCTAACCTAAGTTAGTGAGCGGAAGTTGTGTGTTGCGCGCATTGCACCAATTTTTTTTTGGTTCTTGTGAATTATTATTTCCTTCTAATAAATAATTTTGTTGTATAAGAATATATTGACTATAGTAAATAATATAATAAGTAAATTAGCTGGTGTTGTGTCCGATATAGGTAGGTAATATCTAGCTCCGGATTAATTTAGACGAATTATACCTGGAGCCGCTAGAGACCCGCCTAATAATTCAGCCCCAGGCTTGCTCCACTAAATAAATTAAATCTCTACCTCTGTTTTCTTTTTTGTCTTTTGTCCTTTCATATTGTTTTCTTCTAAGCGTACTAATTCCTTTCGAGATGACAGCTTTATCTCGAGATGATGAGAAAAAAAATTGTAAGTTTTACTGTATATTGATACATTCTAAAATTTATGGAAGACTATGGAACGATTTTGCTAGTATTAAAGAATACCGTTGAACACCTAGAGGAATTTATTAATTTAAGGAAATCGATGAGGAAATCAAGGCTTATTTAAAAGCTGGAAATGCACGGCATCGAACCTTCGGGTAAAAGAAGGGAATAAAGGAAGTATACTTTATGTGTGAGGTTTTCTAGTTGTGTTTACTTAAACAATGAAACTATATTTATAGGTTTTAGAATTTCTGAATTTAACTCTAACAACACCTGATAAGTCATTTATAGTATTACATCTTTACATTGTGCGAACCTCACCTCGAACAGGTAAACACTAGAACCTTGCAGTACCAGGAACAGCTATTTACACTGAAACGTGAAGACGAGCGAACAATGATGTCTGGTCACTATATTCTAATTTTTTTCATTCATTTTAATTTTCTTTGTTTTATTTATTTTACTTTATGGCTCTAAAGCGTCCTATCTGTATCTGTATAATTTTGTTCCTAAAGGATTAGTTCCAGGGATAAATAAATTACTATTAATACGTTATATATACTATCGAATTTAATACATTTATAAAGCTGGGAGAACTCCATCACATGCTAATTGAGGCGTTTGGTTTCAAAACCGGTTACATCCATTTTTTCCCAAAACATTTTTTTTCTTTTTTTTTCAAGTTTTTAAATGTTAGAATTAATGTGATAGACGCGTTTTTTTTAAAAAAGACGTCTAGATTCTTCGAAAATCAATACTTAAAGATTCCATTTCTTATCAAAAGCGGTTCCATCCAAGCGTCACTTTTCAGAAAACCTTCAATTTTTCGAAATCCCAAACGGTATCCATGTTTCCCAACACTTGGATGATGTTGATACTCTATTAAGAAAAACATTATGGAGAAGACTGGAGATCAATAGGCACCCTAGAATTCTACAAAGTTGTAATAGACAGTAAAATGTCACCTATCCAAGTAAATATGCATGATACCAATATGGATGTGGGTCAACATCAAGATTTAACTGAACATTTGTATATTTAAAAAAAAAAACTATGTATATATTATTCATATTAAATTAAGAGATTTGTTTTTAAAAAATGTCTATTCATAATTTAATCAGAAAATGATATTTTCTTATCTAAGTCAGGTATATCCAAATTATTTTTTAATGTTAAATGAGATTCAAAAAAGAAAATGTGATAAAAAGTTGTCAACAATTTTCGATTGAAGGTAATTGTTAGCGAAACGACGAAAAATAAAATAAAAAATATTTGTTTAATTGATTAATTTTTTAAATTGATCTTTTTTTGATCAGTCCTGAAAAAATGTTGAAAATGGATGTAGCCGGTTTTGAAACCAAACGCCTCAATTGTAAGACTATTTAGCTAGGAGAGGCATCCTACACTTACAAGGCCAGAAGAACTTTTCGAACAAAAATATTATATTTTCCATTTAAAGTGCCTTTCACACTGTGCGAACTACAGACTCGAACAGGAAATACCCCGAACCTTGACGTGTTGGCATCTCACTAACAGATATATACACTTAAACCTGAAATCGAGCCAACAATAATGTCTGACCGCTACTATGCACCTTAATACAACAATTTCCATAAAGTTGGCTGACTTGGAACTGGCGGGTGTTCTGGCTTTTGTTCTAAATAATTAAGGATAAAGGCATCGTCAGAAAAATGGTAAAAGGTCTAGAGGCTTATCTAAACTAACTCAAAAGCGACACTTGCGCTATTCCCAAACATACTAGGAAAGGATAAAGTACCTGTTCTAGTTCGTGTCTTATTTAGACTTGCCGAACAGTGTTCGGACAACCTGTTCGAGGGTGAAGTTCGTAAGTTGCCTTTACACTCTACGAACTCTACCTTCGAACTCCACCCTCGAACAACCTTCGTGAAGCCTTCACGTCGATTGTTCGGGTGTTCTAGGTACTTCATCTGTTCGCCTGGGATCAGGGGTAACGCTAGTGTCACTTTTACTTGTTGGTCACAGTTGGGCGCGTCAGCCATATTGGTTCGCTTAACATCACGTGAAGTATAAATGGCTGTTCGCAACACTTCGGTACGGCAAGGTTCGAAGGTGAGGTTCGTAAAGTGTAAAGGCACGTGTACAGTGTAAAAGCACCTTTATAGAATAGGCTAAGGGTCCTCTTTAGACCGAGCGGAGAGCTTACGGTACGGTCTGTGACTCTCCTCGGCTTGGTCTTGGCTTGGTCGACTGTTCGGGTGTTCTAGGTACCTCATCTGTTCTCCTGGGTTCGGGGTTAGCGCTAGTGTCACTTTTGATTTGGTTTTTTCCTAAGTGACAGGAGTTGTTTGTGATACTAGTGTAATTTGTGAAACGTTGTAATTCGTCTCCTACTTTTTTATTTTTCAGGTAATATAAAATACATTGATAATGGAGATTTTTTCTTTATCATAAGCTAGCGTTGGGCGCGTCAGCCATATTGGTTCGCTTAACGTCACGTGAAGTATAAATGACTGTTCGCAACACTTCGATACGGCAAGGTTCGAAGGGGAACCTGTTCGAAGGTGACGTTCGTAGAGTGTAAAGGCACCTTACGAACTTCACCCTTCGAACAGGCTGTCCCGAACACTGTTCGGCAAGTCTAATTAAGACACGATCAGGGGGATAGCGCTAGTGTGGCTTTTTTGTTTGTAATATAAGCTTCTAGACCTTTTAGCATTTTTCTGACGTTGCTTTTATCCATAATAAGTTAGAACCAAAAGCCGGAACAGCCGTTAGTTTAATGTCAGCCAATTTTATGGAAATTATTGTATTTAGGTGCATAGGTGAGGTCAGACATAATTGTACGCTCGATTTCACGTTTAAGTGTAAATATCTGTTCGTGGTACCCCGACACGGCAAGGTTCGGGGGATTTCCTGTTCGAGTCTGTAGTTCGCACAGTGTAAAGGCACTTTAAATGGAAAATATAATATTTTTGTTCGAAAAGTTTTTCTGGCCTTGTAAGTGTATGCTGCCTCTTCTAGCTAAATGGTCTTACAATTAGCATGTTTTATAAATGTAGTAAATACGATAATATATGTAACATATTAATAATAATTTCTTTATTTATTTATCCCTGGAACAAAATTATACCCTTAGCAACAAAATTATACAGATACATATAGAACGCTTTAGGGCCATAGAGTAAAATAAATAAAACAAAGCAAATTAAAATTAATGAAAAAATTAGAATGTAATGATCACACTTCATTATTCGCCCGTCTTCGTAGAGTATAAAGGTACCTGTACAGTGTAAAAGCACCTTTATAGAATAGGCTAAGCGTCGTGTTTAGACCGAGCGGGCAGCTTACGGTACGGTCTGTGACCCTCTTCGGGTTGGTCACCGCCAAGAGATTTATCACTTGAGGACTAACTTACACCGAAACCCACTGCATCAGAGCTCTCCGATTAGGGATCACAATAAGACTAACCTTCTAGGCGGCGTTAATGGTTATTTGGTTTTGGTTTGCGTAGGGGGGGGGGCCGCCTGTGTGTGTGTGTCTGTGTGTCTTGGGGGGGCTCATAATATATCGTCCTCGCCTCGTCACCTATCTCAGGTACAAGGCAATTAAGGAGCGTTTTATATCGTTAATTGGTGAGATAAGTTTCCTGCGATCGGGCAGGTGGGCACACAAGTTAAATTACCTGTTTGAGGAGGAATCGAGTCTTCATTTAATTAGCCGTTTAACCAGGAGCTAAATTAGAGGTCCTTAGGAGGTTCTATCCTTAATTAAATGAAACAGGATTAAGGACACGAGAGGTCCTTTGTGATCCTGAATTAGCAGCTCCGTCTCTTCGAAATCCTTCCTCACTTCGTTAATTAGTGGAGTAATATTATTCCGGACTTATCTCTTGTCAGTTCCTACTCCTTCCGCTTTTAGCCTCCCGGAGTCTGAGGTTCAACCGGATACTCCAGGTCGTATTCTTCCTCCTGAGGTCTCTTGTTCCATCAAGCGAAGCTGCACCGTGCGGAAATTGTACTTGACGGCTCGTCCCGGTTTGATGTCTTAATTCAGACAATAGCTTTATTCGCGCATAGATCATTTTGCCTTAGTTTGGTAGTTTAAATATCACCCAATATAATTTAAATTATCAGAGAAAGACATTATAACGTGAAGCAAAACAAGATTGGGTCATCTGTGGTGTAATGGTTAACGTAGCAAGAAAGTCGCGGTTTCACGTCCCGCGGTGGCCCTATGATTTCTTAAAGGTTGTAAAAATCCTTGGCTAAACCGGCCCTCGGGTATCTACGATCTTCCATAGTATTTTTGATTCAAATCCTAAAAAAATTGTCAATGTATCTTACTGATTTGATAATCCTTTTAACAATAAATGAAATGCCTTTGAAATAGATTTTTTTTTCTTGATTTTTTTTTTTTTTGTAAAAACAATTTCCCAAACGTCACGTCGTCATATCTTTCAACATCATTAAAAAAAAAAAAAAACATTGAATTTTCTTTGATTCGGTACCCAAATCTAAACCGACGTTTATTAATAATACACGTAGAGGGAACCCAATAAGGGATAAACAATATACTTTAAACCTAGTTCGCCAATATCCCAAACAAACACCTATCCCCCCTCCCCCCGCTGTCATAATGTCAAGGGACGATAAAGTCAAAGAATCGTCGCCCTAACCTTTAGCTCGAAACGATGTGACATTAGGGACAATGGGTCTGTCTAGACATTGTACATAGAGCCGATTAGGCTCGAGTTGATGTTTTCCATTCATCTCAATCGCCGAAATAATTTCTTGACTAGATAATTGATGTTTAGCCAGGGAATTATAGCAAGCTTCAACGATCTCATTATTTTCGATAGGAGATATAATATTGTATATCGATAATATCTCGATATACTGTAAGGTAGTACTACCTCGCTGAAACTCCACAGTGGGGCCAATGATTAATCCAGAGGGTCTAAAATCACAGCGCTTCCAAATATGGAGCTTATTGGTTAAAACCATTTAGGAACACTTTATATATACTGCTACGATCCTAACAAACATTAATAGATTAATTTTTATCCATTCATTTTATAGTTATTTAATTAATTTTATAACATTACTAGACGCGGTACCTACTGTGTGGTACGTTGTGTGGTAGTTGGAATAAAAGAAGAAACATTAAAATATAGGGTAAACCATACAGTTATTTACACCCCACCTTTAACTTAAATAAATAAGTATGCAAGTCCTAATTTTATTTCAAGATATACATGAATCTAATATTTGAAGGGTCCTCTAAATCATCTTATGAAGTAAGACTTTAACAAACTAACCTTAGGGAAGATTTAACAATTAAATCCACAGGGTGTCAATAACTAGTCTTTGCACTTTTAACAATAAATATTGCCATATATTTGAACTATGGAAATTTTGACACAAAAAAAAACTCTTGGGTCTTTATAAGGATAGATAAAGAGGAGCTACAGGAAGTTTTTTTTAATGTCACCACATAAATTTAGTCTTGAGAGTGTCAATAACTGTTAGGTTTACCCTAATTGTCAAAAAATAAAATAAAATGAACCATGATTACAAAAAAATTTTTTTGATTCTGAAACTTCAGTTTATATTACTCAGTTTATCCTTATGAATGTACCATGGCTAAAAGCTACCTGGCTTCCCACTGTCGAACTAAATTTCTTCATTCATTAATACATCCTTCATGCACATAAAGGCTATTTACACGTTGCGGGGCGAATAAAATTCCAACCCTTTTCTCTTCGAAATCGCACTCAAAATAAAAACGGAAACCTTCTTCATGGATAGGGGCTATAGAACTACGAAACCATATAACTTTCCTGATCGTACCTGGAATCGTTTTTGTGTTTTATCGACACAAACAATGTATACATAAAGTACACTTTGCTGGGATAGGCGAGCGTGTTTGAGCGCGATCCCCTTTAGCATGCTCCAGCTGAACGGTGGCGGTTTGAATTCGCCCTGGGATGGTTGACCTTTATTGCGTGGAGACCCCACAAAATAAATCTCGACCTACCAACCATGGTTGTAATAGGTTGCTTACTCCTCTAGAGTAACCCCCTATATGTCTCACATGGCCAGGTAGGGGTACAGAACAAAAAAATAATGTACATACCTATATTCATTTAAAAAGGGAAGGTTAAATTATAAAAAATCGACTATTCATATTTTTGCTCTGTGGTGATATTTAAAACACTTGTTATGTAGCTTATTCATGATTATTTTTATTTTTAATTTGATGATTCCTTAACTCGTGAATTGCAAATTTGTGGCCCCTTTGCTCTCGTTAAAAGAGCCCCTAAAACATGACCTCTGGCCCCCTAACCATCGATTGCAGCAGCTCCTCAGTGGGCTCATGCATTTTAATCCAGCCCTCGCTAATTGCCGTTAGAGGTTATAAGGCTTAGGGGGGCCACTTTTACAGCCCGAGTCGGGATTATGGATTCATGGCGCGGGTGCCTGAGGGGCTAAAGGGTTCGGGCCCCCCGGTCGAATACAAATACCTGTTTAGGTCCCTCATAAATAGCATCTCGCCAACTCGCCCCCACCCCCCTTCGGTGTAAAAATTGTTTCTTCCAGACAGTTTTCGAACCCAATGTATGGAAATACCTTTTTCCTCCCCCCCCATTGGAATTTTTTTGATCTCATATGCATAATGCATGGCTTAAACAACTCTCATGCATATATATACACGTGGAGGGAGCCTAATACGGGATAAACTTTATGCTGGGAATCGTCTGAGTTGTTAAATCTTTTTTTTTTTTTCTTTCTGTATAAACTCGTTGATTATATTCGAGTTTGTTTACATGCTCAAGTGGATGAGGTTAAGAGGATGTACTCAGCTCAAAGTCGCTTATTTTGCATCTTAATCAATTTATCTGAACACTTTATAAACATTTCCATTCATCCTTTGCATCTAGAAAAAAACTTAACTATTTTTCACCCTCATCACTTCTTCTAAGGCGTATTGTTTTTTAGTGCATTATAGTAGTTAATTCGTTTTTACTTTTACTTACCTATAGGGGTCAACTGTGGTATAGTGGTTAGCATGGCAACCTACAATACTAAAGGTCGCAGGTTCGCGCCCAGCGGTGGCCCTAGGATTTTTTAATGGGAGTGAAAAAACCTTAGCCATGCCGTCCCTCGGATAGGGCGTAAAATGGAGGTCCCGAGCCTGTACGATGCCGGGTACTCGTTAAAGATCCCTATGCTAATTATACCTGGATAGTCAAAATTTAGGACTCCCACTGTAGCATCGACCGATTAGTCTTAGTAGCATAAATTGACATTAAACAAACAAACAAACTTACCTATACATGAAATATAAAAGGGAAAGTATTGCCATCGTGAAAATTTTTGACTTTTTGTTTTCTACAACTATATGAAGCTATCAACAACTACATGCACATGCGCAGTACGCATTTAATGACAGACTAATGCTTTATAATTTAAGATGTTCTGTTAAGTTAATGGAAATTATTTGTTTCATGGGAACTTTATGAAGTTTTCAACAACTACATAGAGAATTATAAAATCAGACGACTTAGAGTCTCTTACTTGAATTGCCGAATTATTACAAGTAAAAACTTTTATTTTATAATAAAAAAATAGTGTACATTAAAGAGCAAATACAAACAAAAATAAGTAAATGAATGTGGAAAAATGTGTGACTTTGAGAAATGGCATTTAACAAAACACGTCTATTTCTAATCAAAGTAAGTTGGTAAGTCAAAGTTGTGTGTTGCGAGCATCGCATTTTCATTTATTATTATTTTCCATCTAGTGGCCCAATCTGCTATATCTCACATTGCAATGTTTTTTATATAGCAGTATACAACATTCCAATATACGCTCACTATGGGAAGAAAATAAAAATAAAAATTACATAAGCGAAGCTTGTTCATATGCAAAGTAAGTTACCGTGCTAAGTACCTCCAGAACCGCTTAGAGTAAGCCGTCTTTGGGAAAAAAGGAAAACCTTTAAAGAAAAAAAAAAGCAGGCCTATTTGTCACTGGCTCGACTAGCAGCTTGGCAAGACGTGACCCTTTTGCAAATTTTGTTTGTATATTGACTAGAATATTCCTGTCTCGGTACCAACTGCCACGGCCGTGCCTTTCAAGTTAATGTTCCCTGCGGAAGAAATCTCTCTCATTGTTATTCTTGTATCTGTATTAGAGTATGATATTTAACATTACAAAGTAAAAAACGGGGAATGTAATTGGAAGGAACAAAGTATGAAATGAGAAAGTTATACAACCAAATGTTTAAAGGAAAGACTTTCGCTGCAGGCCACATTGGAACGAACGAGTTTTAATTCACACAGCTCAAGTTTATCTTTCAATAAGGATAATAGGGTAAACCATACAGTAATTGGCACCCCAACTTTAACTTAAAGAAATAGGTAAACAAGTCCTAATTTTATTACAAGTTTTACATGAGTCTAATGTTTGAAGGGTCGTCTAAATCATCTATGAAGTAAGACTTTAACAACTTTAACTAACCATAGGGAAGATTTCACAATTAAAAACACAGGATGCCAATAACTAGATTTGGCACTTTAAACGATAAATATTGCCATATTGTAAAACTATTGAACTTTTGACCCAAAAAAACCTCTTGAGTCTTTATGAGGATAGATAATGAGGAGCTATAGAAAGTTTCTATTTGATCCCTTAAAAAAAAGTATTTTTTTTTAATTTAACAACAGAAATGTAGTCTTAAGGGTGCCAATAACTGTACGGTTTACCCTAATACGACGTGAAGAAAACAAAAGCAAAGTTTTTTTTTAATAATGAATACTTATTTAGGTTCATAGCCATTTCATTCCACTGCCAGTTCCATTTTACAAAACAATATCTCCCACTGACTTAAAACATTTGACTAAACTTCTTTTGTTGAAGAATTTTTCGAAAATACGCTGATATTTTCGAAAAATTCTTACTGATATAAAACATCTGAGTACAAAAAGACTAGATCCTAAGACCATCGTATTTTTCAATAATTGCGACTTCATCATCCTGCTGCCTGTGGCATTTATATTTAAAAACTCATGTGTAATGCTTAAATGAATATTGGGCCCTCCACTCGTCACCAAAATGCTTTTTCAGCAGATCGTCAACTTGTTTCAGCTTGTTGGAGCCATTGGAAAATCAATTATTAATATTGCCAGGTAAGAAGAAGCGAGTATAAATTGAAATAAAACACGCTAGTTTAAGGTGCTTGCGATATTTTTTTCAGAAAGAGTAACAGAAACTGATGAAGTGAACGAATGGGATGGGTGCAAAGTGAGAAGTTATTATAGGAACGAAAGAGTTTTGCTTCACAACGAGTAACGAACCAGTTTTGAAACACAATGGGCTATGGAACGAATCAGTTCTGCAAAAAACCACTATTTTGTATACCAAAAATCCATATGAAATAACAAGTTTTGCTCCAATCTAATAAGATATGTTGAAAGAGCATTAAAATTTCTTTTAGAATCCACAGTTAATCTGCTATCTCAATTTTTCAAAAAGTGGAACGAACGAGTTTTGCATCTCACACACACACACACACACACACACACACACACACACATATATATATATATATGTGTGTGTGTGTGTATACACACACATATAAATATATACATATGTATATCATTAAAATGTATTTAATTAATTTAATTCGTTCCGATTGAGGACCGAAAGTGAACATTTTACTCTAGCCACGTTAAATATTTGTTTTATTGAAGTGTGTTAAACTATTAGATAATAAGGGAAGAAATACCTAGGTACTTATGAGTATTAAGTCTTTAATATATTTATAAATTAAAGAATATTAGTTAATCATCTTGTTGGCATTTCACTGTTTAAATTATTCTAATATTTTTTATTTAATTTTTTTTCCAGAGAGACGTACTTAATTTAGAACCTAGCAACGTTGGGAACTGCGTTTCCAAAGGCAAATCTGAGGTAAGTACTCGTATTAATAAAATATATTTTTCTAAATGTGAATTCTGTTTTTATTAGGGGTAGAGAAATGAAGGATATGAAAAAAAATTCAATTATCCCCCAAGTAATCCCTGCCATATTTAAAATGAAATTGCAGCAATAAACTTAGTATTTAATCCTTTTACGATTTAAAACGATAATCCCCTGTAACATTAACGAATGTTTTTTTTCTTTTTTTTTCCACTGAAATAAATAAGAAGATTTTGTGATGTTGAACATCATGACAGTGAATCACACAACGGGGGGCCCCCGGATTACTTTCCACTAGGTTCGCAGACCCCCCCCCACACACAAGTTTAAAATTATGCCACTAAATCTAAGTTTAAATAGGATGGACGCCCTCGACTTTAGAATTACCTCGAAAGGGGGAAATTTGCATAATAACAGTCTTTCATGATTAACTAGGCGATTTAATTAACTAACTGAAGTAATAAAAAGGTGTAGTTAGTTGAAAGTAGGGGGGGGGGGATGGTTCAGGTACCAATTACCTTTGGTTTTAGGGGAGTTGGTAATGAAGGGGGGGGGGCTAGAAATTTATTTGTTTATAATGGATTTAATAACATTATTAATGTTCCTGTGTGTTAGCCCCCCAAACAGCCCAAGTTCCCATATTGCTGGCTTGCATGATATATACAGGTCGCTTTCGTGACACTTTAAACTTTGAATGATCTAATAAAGGTTTATTACAAAGTGAATTATGCGTGTTTAGGTTTTATTGATGAAGCGTATACTATTGATTTAGGCTTTTCCCATTTGGCAACGCGCATATATATCTTTCAGGTTGTTATCACACCTTTAACGTTACTTACGTTTAACGTAACGTTTAACGTAACGTTTAACGTTACGTTATTAACACGTTGGGTGCGGCGGCGTGTTTTAGGGGTATCCTGAATTGAACGGTATCGGTCCCCGGGGTCCGACTGCTGGGATGAGCAACATGCGATATCGGGCGTCGGGTTCCGATGGGAATGCTCTTACGATTTGATTAAAAGGTAAATAATGAGCGTCAAGGGAATTATCTCTTGCTAAGGATTGGAACTAGACATAATAGGCGCAGGACAGGCCGATACAGGATTTACGCCATTCTTTATCGAAAAAAGGACCTCGGAGTCCGATTCTAAAAAACAACTGAATTTCAGCTGTTAGCAACAGCTTTCTGCACTAAAAGGCAATAATCTCATATAAAATCGACTAAATTGAGTGTTTGAAGTGTTCGTTCTTTCGGACATTTTCATGTGAAAATCGGCTGTTAAGAAGGGAATGTAAGACATCGGACCCCGGGGTTGATATGTTTCGCAATTGTAATCGCCTCACGCGGTTGTCATTACTGCGTATCCTGAGCGCTCCCATGGGTGGCGGACATAAAGATTGTTGGTGGATATTGCTAGAAAGTTCCTCCCGGCTAAGTCCGTTGTATTCCCTGTCCAATAAGGAATGAGGCCATCCAAGATTTTTGAAGTGTGTGATGTAGGATTGAACGCTCTCCTTACATAGCAATTTTTCACATAAACACCACATATCATTTTCTAGGCCTTTATAAAATTAAAAAAGAAAAAATGATTTAAGTAGTCATGTGTTCACTTCTTTAAAGAAGTAAACATTTATTGGCACACATTCCTGAAACAATTTTTAACTGTCAATGGAATTAATACTTGAAAGAGCACGGTAGCACTTTGATTCACACAATAATATTTACCATACCTAAAATACACATCTAACCTTGGTTCATGATTCTACTAAAAAGTTTGAGATGAAAATTTAAACGGTTCTTGAAAGAAGTTTTTTATATTTCCTGTTTGACAGCTTAAGGCCTAAGAATAGTGGACAGTTAGCAACAATTTTCATTTTTGTTAATATTGATAACAGTTTTTTTTTTTATTATATTTGTCCCTACCCGACATGATCATCGGACATTTTTTTTTCTCGAATTCTATTTTAAATTCTGAGTTTCAGAAAGTTGATGAGTTTTCAACAATTTCCTAGGAATCCCGCAATATTTCTTTTAATGATGAGCTCATGTTTAATTTTCTTCTTATACGTCGGAAGTATTTAAATTTAATAATGTAAATTAAAAAAAGACTCGCTTGGAACATATATACAAAACTAAAAAGACAAGAACTGACCAGACGATATAAACAACTGTCACACCTCCTAGACTACAGATCAACACTTAACTTAATTAATATTAAGTTAAGTGTTGATAGGATAAGAAATTAATACGAAAAAGACTAATATACAACACGACATTAAAACCTATTTAGACCTACGAAGCAGAACTTTGGGGCTCAGCTAAAAAAGTACACATAAACAAAATTCAAACCTCACAATCAAACATTCTTCGAAAAATTGTAAACGCTCCATTGTACATTTCTAACAACACAATACACCAAGATATGGACATTCCGACAGTAAAATCATACATTCACGACAAATACTCTACCTTTCACAGTTCAACTCACAACCATCCAAACCCACTTGTTCCTTCTCTTTCTTCCCAGTTACCCGTTCAACGAAGATTAAAAAGGCAATGGCCGAGAGATATACTCCAGCACATCATTTAAATCAAGCAAATCGAAGATAAACTTCGCACTATTCACAAATTTGCTAGATGCGCCACAGCGCAGGCGCAAATGACTTACAATATAAACAAATAAAATAAAAATAATGTAAATAACAAATTAAATTAAGTAAATAAAATTGAATAAGTCTTTTGAGAACCCCGACATTACCAAACAAATCGATTATCGTTTTATTTTATTTTTTAACTCCTTGCACGCAGAGACAACTAATTCCAGAGATACCGCACAAGCTCAGCTGATCTAACGTCTTTTATAGACCACCGGAATAATCTTTGTCTTGAGAAACTCGACAAATCCAGGACATTGGAAAATATGTTCCTGCAACCAAAGCAGTAAGTGACTTTAAAGTAATTAATTAGAAGATAAAAGATTCGACAACGGCCGGAAATCAAACTCAAGTCCTACCAAGGTGACTTTTTATTTTGTCCAAAAAATCTTCATCCGTTGGCACCCATGATTTCGTATCCGCAAATTAGCTTCCCCAATATTCAAGATATAAGATTTCTATCCATCTTCTTTGGACACTCTAGCTTTCTCAAATCTTACAAATTATTTATTTAAAAATAATTTAAGTGAAGATGAAGTTATTGTACCATAGCGAAATCTACAGCGTATGAAAGGACATGCCCTAGGAACTTGAACTAAATCATTGGGAGGGATCGGCTTGCAGTGTAAGTGCCTCATAGAGATATATGTCGGAACATTAGGACTGCAGCAGCGGCCATAGTCGAGATTTATAACGCCCCTTCTCATTGGCTGGATGTCTCTAATAGTCCCAATTAGTGACCGACAGATATCGCTAGCCCTTCGTCTCTCCGACTACAGCAACTGGCTTTGACTTCTCCGATTGTTGTGCCTAGTCCAACAGACCGTGTCAGAAAAAGAGGGTGGGGAGAAAAAGCGATGAGTTTTTACATGTCGATGAGTTCAGTGAATGAGTATAAAAATCCATAAAAAAATACATAATACATCAGTAATTGAACTCCTTTACCTATCTACTTCCGTAAAGGGGATGCCAGGCTAATTGGCCGTTTTTTATTAATGCGTTGAAGTTTTTATCGTTTAATGTTTCAAGAACTTATTCAATAGACGTGCTTATAGAAGCAATTTTGCTCAGAATTCTGACAAACGTCTGAGGTTATTACGCCCTTAAAATACACAGATTGGATGAACTGATGAAATGAATCGGTCTCGTTGAATGTCTAAAAGTTCGTCGCTAATCATTTTAATTCCAGACCATAATAGCTTGCACGTGGAGGCATATCGTACCCCGTTCTTCAGAAAGCCCGCCCTCTTACCACGACAGAACCGGATGACCATAACGACTAGATTGAGCTATCGTTTCCCCTTTCGGGATCTAATGGCCCCAGGTAGAAGGATATACAGTGTTCTGGCACTTGCGAAGTCCTCCCACGTCCAGAACTACTAAATCAAAACGGCCGAGAAACGGCGGCAAAAAGTCTCTGTTAGCCATTTGCCAAGGCACGGCCTCCCTGAGTCAAGATGAATGGGAATCTCCTTCCCCCCACTCCTCTATATAAGTCTATGGAAATATAAATCGATAGCGACAAGGGGGAAAAGTGAATCAGAAACTGCACGCTAGCTATATCGATTCTTTTGATCGATGGGGCCACTTCACGGCGATATGATTTCTCCGCTACCTCCGAATGCTAAGAATCGACATTGACAGCGCATCATAAATCCATCGTTATGCACAATAATGCATGTACAACGTCAAATATAATTCATTTACAATAGAAGAAGGCTCTTGGGTAGATCATTTATTTTTAAAAAAATTGAAGTTCATGCAACCTATGTTGGAGTATTCCGTTTTAAAACATCAAAGGAACCGAGAAAAATAATAAAGAAAAATGGTGAATTTAGTGAACTCTCTCCATTGCGCGTCTCCCTCTCTTCTACCGAGCCGGCAGCTTCTCCCTCCAACATTCCATCTACTGGAAGCTGCGATCCCCCTCCGCTACCTCCGAATGCTAAGAATCGACATTGACAGCGCATCATAAATCCATCGTTATGCACAATAATGCATGTACAACGTCAAATATAATTCATTTACAATAGAAGAAGGCTCTTGGGTAGATCATTTATTTTTAAAAAAATTGAAGTTCATGCAACCTATGTTGGAGTATTCCGTTTTAAAACATCAAAGGAACCGAGAAAAATAATAAAGAAAAATGGTTGGGATGCGGTCAGAATAAATAGCACTAATATGCAAGAATCGCATATCTTATTTTTGCCAACGTTTCGACCCAAATTTCAGGTCATCTTCAGGGCTAAATGAGAAAAACGAGAAAACAACCAATCAGAGAAATTACATTAACATATACCAATTGTATGTGAAAGATTAAACAAAATTAAATGTATAAGATGAAATTATAGAATTTTAAAAAAATGTATGATTATAGTTGTTAAAGTAAGACTATGATAAAAATGACATAAAACTCTAAATAGCTCATCTGAGGTATAAAGAAGAAATATTGAGATTTAGGTAAAAATATTATAATAATTGTTAGAATGGTCAGTAGCAATAAAGCCTAACTTAATAAGATGATATACTAAATAATTTCAGTGGTTTACATGTCGGAGAATGTAAAAAAAGAACCTTAATGAGATGCAAAAAAAAAAATAAATATAATATTAAATCACTACATGAAGAGGGTCATTCCAGCTCACATCAACACACTTTTTTCCTTTACCATCTCAGAGTTTAATGAAATTTGGTTCATAGGATACCTTCCTGTAGACTAAAAAAAAAAAAAAAATGTAATATTAAACCACACCAAATTTCAGTTCAATATCTAAAACGGTAAATATAACTAAAAAATATAGCTATGAAAACTCATTGAAAAACACACAATTTTGACCTATCGCATCGCGTGTAAATTGAAATTGCAGCTCTTCCAGGCAAGATAGAGAGTTGAAATTGATGTCAATTTAAAGCTGTTAATCTTATAGGGTTAAGAGAAAAATTTTTGTTCAAAATTTCAAATTTTAACTTCTCAAAAAGCATACTTTTTCAAAATCTTAAAAAATTCAGTAGGGTTGATAAAGTTGTCAAAAATAATTGTATAAAAATTATGATGAGACAGTAATTGTTTCATGCTTAAAATAATTAATGAAAAATGTCCCTTTTACTTGTGGATGGAAAAAAAAAAAACCATTAGCTATTAAGCTTCTCAAACTGTAACCCTGTTTTATCAAACTAATTTCTTTCCTACACTTGTCACAAATCTTTGAAACATTGTCTAGTTCTGGATATTGTGATTTGACACATTCATTTTGTCACATTTCTTAATTTTTTTTATCTTTTAAAGAATACTTGTCTTTTTTCAAAGGATTGTAACATTGTAGTGTTTGGTATTTTTTTTAGTCTACAGGAAGGTATCCTATGTACCAAATTTCATTAAAATCAGAGATGGTGAAGGAAAGAAGTGTGTTGATCTGATACGGAATGTAAGAGATTTATGGATACAAAAGAAAAAAAAACTTATATATTTAAATTGCGATAGGTTAAATGATGGTCAGGATTTTCAGTTACAATGATATTTATTATGGTAAGCCAACGTTGTATTGAAAAATAACAATAAATTAAAAAATCTTTATACAAAACTCAAAGACCCTGTACCTCTCCTAGACAAGTGTAATGTAGTTTATCGTATCCAGTGCTCCACGCTTAATTGCAACAGTTGCTATATAGGTGAAACCAAAAATTATTTAAAAAAACGTATTTATCAACATAAATACAGTATTTCCACGCGTAATTCGTCTACATCTAAATTAGCAGAACATGCCATTGCCCACAACCATTCCTTCGACTTTGAGAACCCCTCCATATTAGCAACTGTATCTAACCACGACAAACGTCTCCTCTCAGAATCCATTTTCATCCATCTAGAAACAAATAACCCGGTAAATCACAAAACAGATAAAGAGATAATTTCATCCACTTATTCTAACATCTTCCGCATCCTCAAATCCTAGTTTTGATTTCATAGGTACCTGCAATTATCTCTGTACCTCTTGTACTATTATTATTTTTTGTATTGTATGCTTCTTTCTGTATATTTTCCAAATTTGTATGCATTGTTACATTATGTATTATCTCATTTTTATGTTATTATTCAGTCCAGACACAACTATTTGTATACAGTACCATGTATTTTGTTAGTTTTTAAATATTTTTGTTCACTCAGTTGTCATGTGCCTTCACTTCAAAAGCGTTGGATTTCCCCGTCATAAACCTTTGAAGTCGGGAAACTAACCCCCTACCTCTACCTCTCACCTTATTTTTACCTTTAGTCTTAGTATCCACCTGGACTCAGTAGGTAAATATCAGATTCTATTTTATCTTGTTAAACAGCCTCTTATTTTAATATTCATGTATACACCATCTTTTATATTATTATCAGTTCTGTAATGTATCCATTTATTGTCACCCTCTAGCATAGATACTCATATATTTGTTTTCTTTTAGCCCTGATGAAGATCCACAAGTTGGATCGAAACGTTGGCTTACCATAATAAATATCATTGTAACTGAAAATCCTGACCATCATTTAACCTATCGTAATTGAAGAACAGTTGACCATCTCTCATCTCTACTTATATATTTAATTTTTTTTTTTTTTTATTGACAATTTATATTTATTTATATAATTTATCTGATTGGTTTTTTTCTGGTATTTCTCATTTAGCCCCTATAACGACATAAAATTTGGGCAGAAACGTTGGCAAAAATAACAAATGCGATAATTACGTATTAGTGTTGTTTATTTCGGCCGCACCTCCAACCATTTCCTCTTGATTATTTCGACGGTCAACTATTTTCAACTATCGAGAAAATAATATTTTTTATTTACAGGATGTGAGGAATTGATTACTAATCTGTGATTATAACATTTTCGACTAAAAGGTTGTCATAAATAACTTTAAAATTAAAATAAATGAATATTATTAATCGTTGTAAAAAATTATTTAAATATACATACTAATGATGATCTGAAATCTGGACAGTGTGTAAAAACAATTCGAGCCGGAAGGGTAAATTATTCATGAGCCGTTAATAAAACAAGGTTTCCATTTGAAGTTAATTTGATAGCAGTGGCCGTAAAGTTGTCATCTGCGGCTCATATTTCGTCCCACTCTGGGAGGGGGGGCGGAGGTGGGAGGGGGGGGGGGGGTGAAAATGCGAAAATTTGTCGCCCGGGGGGGGGGGGGCGCCTGCTGTGACATCCATCTGCAACAGCCCAACATCATTTTCCCAGATTTTCCCTCTACGTTTCCGGCAAAAATATCTATTCAATTTACCACACTCCCCCTTATCATCGGTACATACAACTCTTGATTGACAATCATTGCCTTTTATTTGCTCAATGGAGTATATAGTCCTAAATTCATTAATTATATCTAATTGAGATTCTATTAATCATGGTAAAATTTTTATTATCCATCATTCTCAGTTAAACGTCTGTAGTAGTTCAAAACAAAGTTTTTAACTTTCAGAAAGCTAACAATAAAATATAAAAATATACGTACAGAAATACGAATACGTAAACATTTTCACTGTTTAATATTGGATACAATTTATTTGAGAAAGTGTCTGAGCAGTGGGAGTGCATTGCGGGTCCTGTGGCATTAGACCTTAGACCGGCTGCCGTGCCCGGTGGCCTCAATACTTTTTGCCACATTCACCATTCTATATCTCTTTATTCATATTTTTCTTCAAAATTCGCCCTATTTGACTAAGGAATAAGGTGCAGGTAAAATTAATTTGGAAAAACCAGAAAAGAACCCAATTTCAATTAGTTTACAACCCTCGGAAATTTTGAGGAAACCACTCACTGTGAAATACCGGACGAGCTGGAAACAGGGTTGGAGAAACGCGAATGCCAATTATGTAAAAATAATTTATATATGTGCACTCGACCTAAATATTTTTTATTTATTTATTTAATAAAATTTACAACTGTATTTATATTTATTTAGTATTTAGTAAATGTGATAACACTAAGAAAATATGTCTTGAACAAACATGAAGAGAAGCTACCCATCGCTAGCTCTCAACTGATACACTTAACATAGAATGTCCCGAGGCCATCTTCTTTTTAGAGGCCTAGGAGGATTGTCTGGAATAGAGGGGGAAGCGAGGCTGGAAACAAGTAACGTAAAGCCTGTGGAGTTTGTGACAAAATAAAGAGCGTTAAGGATTTTTCGAAGGATTTTGGATTGCAAGGATTGGATTCGTGAGGAGTTTGATGGTTTGCTGGAGCCCCAAAGCTCGATGCCATATGTCCAAATAGGTCTTATTATTGTCATGTAAAATAGCCTTTTATAATTGATTGGTAGTTTCGAGCGTTTGTCAAGTAAGTGTAAGTCGGCTGCGCCTCGCTCGTCAAACCAGACCTCGTACTGTATAAAGCCACTTTCTGTACTTGTGATGTAAATAATTATAGGGTTTTATTAACTACCGTTAATAAAAAATATTATTAAACGTTTTTTATCTTTCTTGGTATGCTTAAAAATCGTTGGTATAAGTTTTTCAATAATAAATTACTATTAAATTAAAAAATAAAATTGCAATAACAACCATACTTAGTTCTCCGTGTACAACAAGCAAGCAATGAAAATATTTTCTAATAATATGCGTGAAATAATCATCAGAATTATGCCAGAAGCTGGTCTAGAAGCTTATCTTAACTTACATAAAAGCGATGCTTGTAGCGCTATCCCCGAACACGCGGGCGAACAGATAAAGTACCTATCTGTTCGTGTTCGTTTCTTGTCTACAATAGCCGAACACTTTTCCGAACCATGCTGTTCTGGGTTGAGGTTATACAGTGTAAAGGCACCTTAACCCGGCATTGGTCGCTAGGCAACATTAACATGGATGGTCGCACGTGAGAATTTCTCTCACAACAATCACTACTTTTTTTTTTTCATAATAATCATACATTAGTTTAAATTTTAATAATAAAGCTGTACTTACAAAAGGGTCAATTATTAGTACAAATCATGAAATCTTCAAAAAAAAACTTTTTTAATAAGAGCATAAAAGAACTTTAATCATTCAAAACTACTGTTTAGCATTTTTTAAAAAGAGTAAAAAAAATTAATTGCATAAAGAAAAAGTATAATCTTAAAGCCAAAGTAATACTACAAGAATTTAGTTTAATTAACGATAGTGATTATAATTTTCATTTAGAATTACAATGTATATTGGAACTTCCAAGTTCCAATATTTTTATTTTATTTTTTTATATTTGATTTCGGGCTTTTTGACCACCTGGGTCATTTTCGCCCTGTAATACAATATAGGTTACAGTTAAACTCATTCCAATAATATTACAATTTACAAATAGAACAAAAAATAATAATAATAAAAAAACACAATGCAAGTACAATACAATAAAAATACAACACGAACACAAGAAATATACAATATGGACACAAGAAATGTAGAATACAGATACAATTGCAATTTAAAAAGTAAGTTAGATTTTATTAAATATGTTGTTCTTTTTGAGGAACAGCATTAGGTTGCTTTGAGCTTTTTGTTCCATTTGAAGAGTTTCGTCGAGGTTTTCTTTTAAGAGTTGCTCACGGAAGTCTCGTACGCGTAGCATTCAGTTAGGATATGGCTCACTGTGAGTGGAGGAGAGGTTTCTTGCACATCAGGTGCTCGTGGGTAAGTCGAGTATGCCCAACCCTCAGCCTGTTGAGTACGACTTCTTCTTTCCTGGTCATGAGGATACTTTGATTTTTACGGCAAACATACGGCTCTACGATTCGTAACTTGTTATCTCTTGTTTCTGACCATATTCTTTGCCGATTTTTCTTTAATTAAAGAAATGAAGTAGAAGTTCAAATATAAAGTAGACAGAAAATTCTACTAGAAAACTATTCTTTAGTGTACTGATTGAGTCATTTTCTCTTTTAAAGAAAACATTTTGGAAGTTGACGCACACTCAGTTGTACGTAACACTGACAGTCGCGCGTGAGAAAAACTCTCAATTAAATATATATCATTGACCGTCACGCGTGAGAGAATCTCTCATGAGATCGGATTGAGCGGAGTAGAAGGAAGCTGGAGCAGGTATAAGGCTTGGTATTGGAGCGGGGAGAGTTCAGGGAGGTGTGTCAGTCTGTGAACTACCGATAGTAAGGAGGGGAGGTTTTCAGAAGCAGCAAGAGCCGTTTCCCGCCATAAAAACAAAATATGTGAGAGAAATTCTCACGCAGCGACCAATGACAGGCTAAAATACCTACATGACTATATACCATACCCTAAAATATCCGCAGGTTCCCTAAGAAGCAGTACGTCAGAGGTGATTCATGCTACGACAGAAGACTACAATGGGCCCAGCTATCAGCCACCAACTCCCGCCTCATTAGTTTCGCACAGTTTGACCCACATCCATTATTCTCTCCTCTCTCTCTCTGTGTTTCCTGTATCAGTCTTCCTCAACTTTATTCCTTATTTATTATCGTTTAACCTCTAGCGAGTGCAAGATTCATTCTCTCCTATACTTCCCTCTGGTCCATAAATATAAAGGTAACATGGCAACCTACAATACTAACGGTTTGCATCCCGCAGTTGCCCTAAGATTCTTTAAAGGGAATAAAATATCCTTGGCTATGCCGTCCCTCGATAGGACGTAAAATGGAGGTCCCGAACCTATTCCATTATAGGCACTCATTAAAGATCTCTATCCTAATTATACCTAGATAGGCAAAATTTAAGACCCCCTTGCAGCATCGTCAGATATGACTTAGTAGCATAAATGGACGTTAAACAAACAAACAATAAAAAATTATTAGTAGGTTCTTAAATATATTTAGTCTTTACTAACTGCCGTTATCTCTGAAACATTTGATAAAAAATGATAACAAAAATTGTATTTCGCAGTAGGGTTCATATGATATTTGGACGTAGTTACGCAATAGGGAACCAACCACCAAAATCGTAATTTTCTGATTTTTGTTTGTTACTAATGTTGAGACTGTTTATTTTGTTAAGCAAAAACGAACCAAATCATATCTTTTATTTAAACTGAAATATAACGTGAAGAACCAACTACAACACCTGTTATCTCCCTTGCTGGGGTTTGCAATAAGGAACCAACTTTAAAATTCAATGTACAGAAGTGATGTTATCTATTTGCTAAAATATATTTCTTGTTCCTTTAGAGTAGTTTTTAAGTTCCGCAATACATTTTCAGGTTTTATACTTTTTTTATACTGTAATTAAGGTTATTTTATAAATATTATGTAATTTTTTCAATAAAATAAATGTATGGGATGATAAAACCATATCATTACAGCCTATCATTTCCTTGTTTTAATAGTCAAGTCTACAAGTAAGCTAAGTAATATGGAACCAAGAACCCATTTCATTACATCTTTCTAGTTAATGCAATAAAGCAATAAGGAACCAACCACCATTTTTGCTTTTTTCCAAAAAAAATATTAATTTTTTGGTAATTTTAATTAAATGTAAGGAAAGTAGAGATTATTTTGAACATTTTGGCTTAAATATCTAATGGTTTTGGGCATAGGAAAATTTTGTGCAAAGCCATTTGCAAAAGAAGCTCTCCTGAAAAATTTGATTTTTGTATTTGGTTCCCTATTGCATAACTACGTCCATTTAGTCTTCAAAATATCATTTATCCGATAAAAAGCCTTTTTTTTTTGGTGTGTTTTTGCCTTTAAAGCCAAAAGTTACTTTTTCTAACTATATTTCATTTCAGATGCAAAGATTCAATGCTTTTACCCAATTATTAGGAGCTTCTTCGGTAGTGAGCTAATCTTTATAACCCGGAAAAAAAAATTTAGAAAAAAAAAAAGTTCTCGCTGTAATTTCCAAAAAATGACCCCAACCCTCCTCATATATGGCATTTTTTTTTTTTTTTTTTTTTTTTTTTAAGTTTAAGTATATAACTTAAATGCAGATTTGTTGCTATTATATAGCAGAAAATGAAATTCATTTATATATCGACTGTATTTATTTATTATTGAATTTGCCTCTACCCTTTTATTTTAGTATAAACGTGATATTTTTAAGAAAATGTATGAGTTTCTTCTCGCTTTCCTCCGATTCCTGCTGTATATCTTGTAATGTTGTGCGCATGTTTAATTTTACCCTCATCGGACAATAATATTTAAATTTAAATTGATAAATTTCACTATTGTGGATAAACCGAATACCTATATGGTTCAATTTTTTATTTTTAATTCTGAGATTCAAAGACTGAGTCATATTAATACAGGGAGTTCTTCATTGTGCATGTGTCATTCACTGCTTTCAATGACGTGAATTAAAAGTTTTAAATTACAGTGGAATGTTCTTAGGAAAGCCTACCTAGCTACCTTTTCTCTGTTAAAAAAAAAAAAAAATTAGATAATTTTTTTTTTTTTTAAATTGTTTTTTTCATAAATTTTTCCAGCAGCAAATATTTAATTTTCTTCTAATCGGTTGTTAATAAATTCAATCCGTTAATATATGCAATTCTGTACTTAAGGTACCATTTTTAACTCAGTTAGGTTTAGCAGGGTTGTGAAGAAGGTATTATTGGTTAGAAAACAAAATACTTTGTTATGAATTTTTCACAGGATTTGTAATAGATATATTTATTATTAAATGTAATAAATTTAAAAAACATTATATCACAAAGTCGTTAGTAGGTTTGGGTTGTTTTAACGCGCCTGTAAGCCCGACCCTGATTCAAGTATAATGAAGAAAAATCGAGCAGTTTGTCAAGAAGAAGTGTTTAGCCTCCCTCCATATTTTTATCATCTTCTTCACGTTTAGTATGGATTGCTTTTTTATTTTCATGTTTACTACTTTAAAAATTATTCTCAAGAAATTTATTCATGCCTCTAACTGATTGTCACAATTTTTGACATGGGTGAATTTAAGTTTGAAGAAAAAAAAAAAAAAAATCTGGATTTTTTCATCGAAGAAAGATAATATAATGTGCTATGAAATCTTGTTTTGAAATATATAGGGTAAACCAGACATTTGTTGACATCCCAAACTTTAACTTAAAGAAATAAGTTAACAATTCCTAATTTTATTTCAAGATATACATGAATCTAATGTCTTTAGGGTCCTCTAAGTCATCTATGAAGTAAGTGTTTAGATAACTAACTATAGGAAAGATTTCACAATTAAATCCACAGGGTGTCAATAACTAGTTTTTGCACTTTTTACAATAAATATTGCAATATATATGGTAAAACTATTGAACTTTTGACCAAAAAAACCTTTTGAGTCTTTATAAGGATAGATGAATAGGAGCTATAGAAAGTTTCAATTTGATCCCTTCATAAACAGTGTTTTTTTTTTTTTAATTTCTCCACTGAAATGTAGTCTTTAGGGTGTCAATAACTGTACGGTTTACCCTAGTTATGAATTTCGACGATAAAGAGAAAATTAGGTTCTTTCCTATTACTGTAGAATATCATTATTTGGAGGTGTGTAATGTAAATTTGTATTTACCACAAGAATGCGAGTTTGAAAACTGTATAAATAACTTGGATCATTTAATTTCTAATATTATAACTGATTTTCCTACATAGCCACCTAACAGTTAAATCGTTTGTAAAGTTCTTGCACTACACCCTCGAACCAAGAAAACCTCAACCTACACCCCCCCCCTTTTCTTTGTAATGCAGGAGTATAAGAATGCATATTATAATACCGGAGCAGCTCCAATTATACAATATTCAACTTACACATTTCGTTCAACAGTTTTGGTTGAACTGGTTTTATCGAATTACTTTTAATACCGTATCTGATCTACAAACACGTTTCTTTTTCGTGTGAAATGAGCATGAATGAGTGAATAATGAGCACAAAACATTAAAAAAAAAAAAAAAAAAATGTCTGACAGCTTTTTTTTTTCAAATATATTTTGTCGTTGCTCCACCTCCACCTTTATCGATTTATGTCATTTCCCCCATGATCCATTAGGGGGGAGTGTTAGGCAGAGAGTGTATACAGCCCGGACATTTTTCTCACCCCCCGAACAGCTGAGAGGTTTGCTAGTGATTTAGGGCTCAATGCCAGCCTGATTATTCCTTTATTTATGCTCCTCGGGGTTCCTGGGAGGACCCTTCCTCAAATATCCCTCCTTCCCGGGATGCTCTGCCGTGCTCTAAGATATGCCCCATCTTCTCCCAGTCTAATTTCTCAGACCGCTAGGCAGTGTAATTGAAACCTCGGTAAGATCGCACGTGCACAACGGATTTAGTACGACTCCGAGATCATTTTGGCGAGGGGGAGAAAATCTTCCTTTTTACTTACAAGGGGAAGTTACTGTAAGAAAGTATCTTGGATTTTATTTACTATTACACTCTCTTATTGTATCTGATTCTTTCTCAGATGTAAAACGATGGCAGGTTCGTAGCTCGACCGATTACCCTAGGATTTTTACATACTGATTAGTGTAAAATATCGTAAGCTATGCTGTCTATCGGATGGGATGTGGAATGGAGGTTCGGAGTTTGTACTACGTACTATTTCAGGTACTCCTATCCTAATTACACCTGGATAGGCAAAATGTAGGACTTCCGCTTTAAAATTACTACTGATTAACTTATTTTTGGAAAAGAATTTTTTATTTATTTTTTTATACGGGTATCCAGAAAGAGTATTCGGGGTTTGAAAATTGAATAAAATCTCAAATATAGAATATCAAGTAGGATGTTCACATGTTATTTAAACACAATGAGCTGGAAATTCATTTAGAAAAAATAATATTGTCTAGGTGTCCACCTCTGCTATAACTTTGCTCGCACTCCTTGAATCTCAAACGCAGATTTCTAAAAACGCGTTGACACATTGTTCCTGAGATTACCGTCATTTCTGTTCTGATATTTTGCTTCAATTGCGTTAGATTCGTCGGTTTCTTTTCGTATACCCTACTTTTCAGGTATCCCCACAGAAAGAAGTCAAAAAGACTGGGATCGGGACTCCTGGGAGGCCAGCTAATGGTGCCTCTACGAGAAATCACTTTAGAATAATTCGTTTACCGTAGCAATTGATAAATCTGAGGTATGGCAAGTGGCCCCGTCTTGCTGAAACCATGCTCTAGAGTTATATCCTTTAAACTCTTGAAGTTCTTGGCAATTGATAATGCTTGTATAATGAATAATAAGCGAAACGTCAACAAGAATTAAAATAAAATGACGGGACTGAATAAAAGTAAATAAAAAGGATAGTGAGACAGTTTTTTTTCAGGTTTTATTATTATTATAAATTTTACATTATTTACTCTGACAAAACTATCCTTGCTGCAATCAAAGCCCGAAAAGTGCCGAAAATTTTCCTCCTTTGCCCCAGCGACGGGGACTTTGCAAGTACTTTAATTCTATTTTAGAGGCTCTTCCGCAATATCCATAATGACTGAGCGGTGGAAGGGGTTTCTATTATGGTCGACTTACAAAGCCATCGAAACCCAACTTAACAACTCCGTTAAGTTAACAAGAGTTAGGAGGCTGGAGCACTTTGGCGTTGGACAAAGGTGCTAGCCAGCCAAAGGGAAGGATTAGATACTTAAAACTGTTAGCAAAGGAGTGGAAGGGGGGGGGCGCTTGTTACAATTTTAACGAGTCTCTTAGGACCCGGCCTATCGGTATCACCATCTAGAGCGAGGAAATGTTTCGAAACCTGGCGAATTACCCAGTTTTTATCTTTTTTTTTTACTTGGTGCTCTTAAGTGAAGTTTAAGTTTGTAGAGAGGACAGTTTGTAGTAGGTATAATAAAAAAGCACTTAGGACGTCGTAATGCTGAAGAAAAGTCAAGAAAGCAGTATCAGAAGAATTAACAATTTAAACGACAACACACTATAACTTTTAATTTCCATCAACTATAAAACTTGATAACAACATTTGTATGGTAACATTTATGTGGGTTTAAATAACACAGGTCTACATTGGCCTTGGTTCCGAGAGTTTTATAGCTGATTGTTATAAAGTATATAATATAATCCAGTATTATAGCTTAAGTATAATTGTATAATTGCTGCGCTGAATCATAATTTGCCATTATTTTTCGTCTATCAGCATACATAATTACTCGAATACATATGCAGGTTAACAGCAGGTTGAAAAAAATCTGGTGCGAACAAACGTGTTTTGTTAAATGCCATTCCTCAAAGTCACATATTATTTACTTATTTTTGCTTATATTATTTGATCTCAAGTACAATGAAATTTGTTATTATTAAATAAAAGTTTTTATTTGTGATAATTCGGCAATGGAAGCATTATACTACATCACGTCTGATTTTATAATTCTCTATGTAGCTGTATGTATGTAGAAAACCTCATTTAGTTACCAGGAAACAAATAATTTCCATTAAATGAACAGAACGTCTTTAATTACAAACAATCGTCAGTCATTAAAGGCGTACTGAGCATTCTCAACGTGTATTATAAGTTGACGGAATAGCTGATATTTCATATTTAGCCATTTCTTATATATAGACGAAAGGAGGGAGAAATAATTTCTCCATATAAACAAAAAAAAAAAAGGTACTTTATTGGGGGAAAAAAAGGACCCTTCCCCATTTAAGCCCCCCCCCCCCCCGGAACATTTCAAAAATAATAAAGCTTAACCTGATACTAAAGAATACTTGATTCTCTTTAAACATGACGAGTTTAATCAAAATAATTAAAGCTATTTTTGAGAAAATCGAAAAAAAAAAACGTAAACATGGGGAAAAATTTATGAAATAAAGTACCCCCTCCGTTTGACTATTTTTGATGTAATGTTTGCTGCCCCATCGCGGGCCTATATATATATTAATAATGGATTTTCAGTCCAAAATATTTATTATTTTTATTATGCATTCTGTATCTTGAACCCTGAGCAAACAGACATTCAGCTAGCCTAGCTATGGATTATTCATGCGGTGCTGGCGAAGCAGGTGGTATAAGGTGGGTGGTTACCTGGCCAGGTGTTGTCTAATTAGATCCTGCCCACAATGGTCATAGCCTCCTCAACTTCCAATATCGAGATACTTATCGATATAATAACGTTTCCATTATAGTCAGCGAACAACTAATAGCCATTTAATGCCTATTTATTACCTAGTTAAAGCCATTAATGACATTTTTTATAGTGAGAGATCACCAATTATATAATACACTACTAAGGAAGGTTTGAAAGTAGGCAGAGAAAAATTGGAACTATAATATTAAGCTAACTAATTAAGGACGGGGTAAACTAACGCGAAATATAACAAAAGATCTGTGTGCTGGAAAGGGATTACAGAGAATGCAAGTGCATCAGGGATAATTCTGATAATAAAAAACTTTTGAAGTTATTTTGTTTATAACCCAATATAAATTGAATATTTTTTTAAGCTATTCGTAGGGCATTAGATAAATTAACGTTATAGAAGCAATATATGACTTTATTATTAACGGTCCGTCAACATGGGTAGAGTACCTTTGTAAAAGTCATATTATTACAGATAAAATAAACGTCATTTATTCGGACTCCTAGAAATACACGATAACAATGGCACAAAAGAGTGAATGAAAAATAAATACTGTCATTTAATTAGAAATGGAGTTTGTTGTTAATTTAATCAAAAGACATATTAATTAACTACATGGCTTCTATAAAAAAATATTCATCTTTTTACTAAAGAAAACAAAAAGAGAAATATTCAATGTTTTAAATATCTTTTATTTATTTATTTTTTTACCTTATTAAATACGCTGTCAACTACTGTAGTTTCCATTTCCCAAAACGATGGATTTTGACAACTTCATTATTCAACTGTTGATAGCATATTTTCCATTAGGGTCAACTAATTGATTATTGAATCGTTTGTTGTAGAAATCCGATAAGTATATTGTAGATTTCTGCTTAGATTTTTTTACTCAATAGCTCATGAAAAAAAAAATGCTTATATTGATTTTATAAAAGATATTTTATTAGGAAAAATAAAAATAAAGGCTTCAATCGCCTTTTATTCAACACCTCATTGATAAATTCCATTGCTCCTGGAAACATATTCAATAAGTAGGTGCATACCTTTCGACACAGATCCACAAATAAATAATACTAAAAAAAAAGAATTTGATTATTTATTTATGGCTTTTCAAATGATTTGAAAATATTTTATAATTTTTTTTTCTTATGTATAGAGAGCATTGGTTTAAGTCTTCCAATAATGAATAAATATCAACGCTACTAACAAATTAATAAAAGTGCTATAACCATTCTTAGATATATAGACAGATAGACACGTGTATTTGAATTAAGTACATATAGATTAAATATATTAGTTTTAACTTAATAAAGTCTTTTTTTTTTTCGACAATAAACTTATTCGTCTGTCGAGGTGTTCGGTTAATAAGACTAATTTTAACATAAATAATTCCTTAGATTACTATAAAAGTAAAAAATACACAAAAACACATGGTCTAATATCTATGTAAATAGTCCAAATAAAGCTTTCAATTAACATAGACACTTTCAAATATATTTCTTAATATATAAGGTAAACCGTACAGTTATTGGCACCCTTAAGACTAAATTTCAGTGGTGACATTAAAAAAAATACTTCTTATAAAGGGATCTAATTGAAACTTCCAATAACTCGTCTTTATCTATCCTTATAAAGACTCAAGAGGTTTTTTTGGGTCAAAAGTTCAATAGTTTTACAAGATGGCAATAATTATTGTTAAAAGTGCCAAATATAGTTATTGGCACCCTGTGGATTTAATTGTGAAATCTTCCCTATGGTTATTTTGTTAAAGTCTTACTTCATAGATGATTTAGAGGACCCTTCAAACATTAGACTCATGTATATCTTGTAATGAAATCAGAACTTTTTTAATTATTTTTTGTAAGTTAAAGTTTGGGGTCTAATAACAGTACTGAGTGCCAATAACTGTATGGTTTGCCCTATAACAATTTATTCAAAATTGAAATTTTAACCATTTCATTTCAGCTTTTTATGGTTACATTAATGTTTTATATTAGTTTCTGAATTCTTTTAATACTGGACATACAGATAGAAATTGAAAGATATCCTCTGGTACGTTCATGTTGCATAGAGAGCAGTTTCCCCTTTTATCTTGCCACGGTTGGTAATTTAAATCGAGAAGTTTCCCTCTTGCCATAAAAATTAATCGAATGAAATGCAAGTCTTTCTCCTTGAAATTGAACAAAAATTCTTAGTTATCCGTGTACAACAAGCAAGCATTGAAAATATTTTCTCAATATTCACAAAAAATAAATAAAAAAAATAATAAAAACAACGTTCAGAATAAAAGCCGGACAGAAAGACGGAATAAAAAAGGGGAGAAAACAGAAAAAAAAAATCCATAGGTAACCATTCCTCGCACCTGGATTTCATAAAGGGCTCTTGAGAGGGAAAAAGTTATATACTGAGACTTAGAGACAGTTTACCTCGGAATAAGCCCCACTCTCGGCTAAGTCACATCGCTTTAATATACTTTATTTATGAGCTTGTGCGCACGAAGTGAGCCTTACTCCCGCGCAATAACCTCAAGCGATAAAATGATTAGCATAATCTATTGTCCCCACGTGCTACGACTTCTTTAGCTAATGTAAAGCCGGGTTAATTGTTTTATCAACTGCCGAGAAAATAGAATATATTTTTATTCTTTTATTAATAATAATAATTAATAATAATTATTCTTTTATTATAGTAAATGATTTTTATTCATCTACCAGCAGACCCGGCCACGCTTTGCTGTTGCTCAGTAGCTGTAATGCGTTGAATTAATTATACCCTTTTCTTTTTAATATAGTCAGATTTAAAATTAGTAAAGAATTTAGAAGGGTTAAAGATTTTTTTTTTTTACATCTCATATTTGACTAGGGGAGAGCGGGGATGGTTGGCAACAGTTTTCACTTATTTGATTGTTGAGTCGTTCCTGTTAATACCAGGTCATTCAAAAAGTCCTGTCGTTTTTTTGGGGGAAATTATAAATAAATAAATATTTTCAAATAATCACCTTTATTCATCAAAATATCCACCGTTACAGTCGGTAACCTTCTCCCAACGAGATGGTAAAGCCCAAATTCCTTCCTTAAAAAACTGTTGATTTTTACTGCAAAAATAAGTGGTCAGTTCGTGAATTAGGTTGTCACGGTCTTGAAAACATTTCTGTCTCAGATTGTTGTCGAGATCTCTGAATAGGTGATAATCAGTGGGTGACAGGTCAGGGGAATATGGTGGGTGAGGCAAAACTTCCCAGCCTATTCAAGCGGGAAGTTAACGAAGATGCAGTTGTCAAGCGAACAAGCATATTGGCATCTGAAAGCTTATGAGGAATCCATTTATCCAGTTTTTTCACTTTTCCCAGTTCTTTAAGGTAATTCCAGGCAGTGGTGGCTGAGATATTAAGTTGAGAGGCTATCTCTGAACAACTTTGACGCGGATCCAACTCTACTACTCTTCGAACGTCCTCCTTATCAACTACAGTTGGTCGACCCGAGCGTGCCTCGTCTTCTAGTGTCTCGTCGCCTCCACGAAATTTTGAAAACCAAAATTGTGCCTTCCGCTCAGACAGCACATCTTCCCCAAACACGGAACATATTTTTCTAGCAGTTTCGGCAGCTTTTGAGCCAAGTTTAAACTCATAGAGCAAAATCGACCGAATTTGAGTTTCAACTGGAATCATTTTAACTAGACAGTTGGATGGTGACTGCATTAAATTAATCCTCCTTAGCCTCCTATTCATAAAGTATAAACATTTGTGTTTACATGGATAAAAGTTGTATTGAACGGAATTAATTAGCAAACACTCTAGAATCAAAATAAACAACGAACAAACGAAAAACGACAGGACTTTTTGAATGACCTGGTATAATCCCAATAGGGCTGATACCACTGTAAACCCCAAGTATTAGAGTACTTCAAGTATTTTTTTCAAGACGTAATATTTAATACTAAGATCATAGAAACTTAAAGAATTCGTCAATCCAGAGTATGCCAATTAACCCCCTATGTGGGGCAGGTTGGCCTAGAAGGTTGATTTGTTTAGCCATCTGATTCAAGTACTGCCTGACACATATTATTGTCATTAAAAGCTGCACTATGATGGCATAATAATTTTGAATCGGTTTTTAACAGCTTTTAAGGGAAAATAGAATGTCAATAGAAGAAGAAAGAAGTTTAGACTGTCGTCACTTTCTGCACAGGAAATATCGCTCCCATCCTCCTCGCTGGAACTAAAGACATTTGGTAGTTTCACCTTTGTTTATGTTTACCTTGCTTTTGTGAATTGCTACTGCGCCAACAAATCCCAGTTGAAGAGAGCCAACTAACCCCACAGGAGAGATCATATGAAAAATGACTGCCAGGACAGGGGAAATCAAGCAAACAAGAAACTGATTAGTCGAAAGGTTAGGTTTTTCAAAAGAGTTTGAGGCTATGTGAACAGAATCGCAGTGAAATGTTTTGCCATGCCTTTAAACCAAATTTACTGAAAATATAAAAAATTACTTACATGTTGTAAAATCAATCAATGAAGCACACTCTTCTCTACAATGTTAGCATCAGATTGAAAACCCAGGACAAGACTCCCGAGGTCGAGCGGGTAACATGGTATAATGGTGTGGCCTTCATAACAGGTGTGATGGAAACTATAAGCCAATGGCCAACCTACCCCCTATGCCAACCAACCCCGCTCTCCCCTATAGTAAATATTAATGATCCATTCATTTAGTACTTGCTGGATTATTTTAGCAGAAGCAAGAAAAAAATCCTTGGCTATTCCGTCCCTCGGATGTCAAATGGAGGTTCCGAGCCTGTACGATGTCAGGTAATCGTTAAAGATTCCTATCCATATTATAACTGGATAGGCAAAATTGAGGCCTCCCACTGTAGCATCGTCCGATTAGCCTTAGTATCATAAAGGGACGTTAAACAAATAAACACAGTAAAATTGAGAATGGACTTTTTATGTGATTATAAACAACAAAACAGTATTATAGTAAACCTTTACATCACAATATTGAAAAACTTAACCTTATAAACAGGTAAATTTGATCCATTTTAATTGCCTCTGGTGGACAAAAAGCCAACTAACGCTTGGATCTAAACTTATTTTTAAAACTTTAACTAAAACGATTTAACCCTTTAACTGCGCGAGGTGATATGAGACCGGGGGTAGGTGGCTGCGCCGGCCTGTCTCAAGGTTACTACCCGCTGGTGCGCGGAATTTTCAACACCCCCTGACACTCGCGCTATTATTTCTCTAGCTGTTCATTTAGGTTCCTATTTGTTTTAATGAAAAAAATTACTTGTTAATATCCAGTTATTATATTATTATAATATTAGTTTAGCCTGTTTTTGATCAAATATTAATTTAATTATGAAATATATAGATAGATAGATAGAAACGTATATTTGAATTAGGTATATATAAATTAAATATATAAATTTTAAATTAATAAACGACTTTTTTTTTTTGACAATAAACTTATTCGTCTGTCGAGGTGTTCGCTTAATAATACTAATTTTAACATAAATAATTACTTAGATTACTATAAAAGAGAAAAATACACAAAAAAAAACAATACATGGTTTAATATCAATTTAAACAGTCCAAATAAAGCTTTTAATTAACATAGACACTTTCAAATATATTTAAGGTAAACCGTACAGTTATGGGCACCCTTAACACTAAATTTCAGTGGTGACATTCAAAAAAATACTTCTTATAAAGGGATCTAATTGAAACTTCTAATAACTCCTCTTTATCTATCCTTATAAAGACTTAAGAGGTTTTTTTGGGTCAAAAGCTCTATAGTTTTACTATATGGCAATATTTATTGTTAAAGGTGCCAAATATAGTTATTGGCACCCTGTGGATTTAATTGTGAAATCTTACCTATGGTTAGTTTGTTAAAGTCTTACTTCATATATGATTTAGAGGATCTAATGTTTGAAGACATTAGACTCATGTATATCTTGTAATGAAATCAGAACTTTATCTATTAAATTTGATCCATTTTAATTACCTCTGGTGGACAAGAAGCCAACTAACGCTAGGATCTAAACTTATTTTTAAAACTTAACGATTTAAAAAAAGGCGTTTACTTTAAATGTTATAGGGGGAAAGGAAGCCCCTTCATTATATTTTTATTTTTAGTGGGGAATATTAGTGAGCAAAATGCAATTAAGCAAATTTAAAAACATATTGTACCCGCTTTATAACCCTCCCACCCTCACTATTTGAACGAATTAGGTTTTATTTTAGTGGCAAAGCGCAGGGAGGAGATGATTGTGGCGGTTTTTATTGTAGAACTTAAGCGCGGAGGTTGGGGTTTGTCTCGGGGAGGTTCATCATTTTTTTTATCGCCCTTTCCCTTGTAGCTAACTTAAGTGCCGTTTAACCTCACCTTTAGCGGCCCTTCCAATTGCAGCCTCAACCGCCCTTCGTTTAGGGCCAATAAACTTGAAACTATTAGCAACACCTGTCTCTCGTACTCCTGCGGGATTATTGCCGGAGGAGGTTGTTATGGCATCCCTCGCGAGAATCGGATTAGTCAGGCATTATAAGCTCGTCCTTTCCTCCATATATCATTAACATATTGTAAGGTTAAATAAAACCAAAAAAAAAAACTTTTGTTAGAACTAACTAACAGTTGGAACGAACTGTCATAGCACATGTTTGTGACTACGATTTTCGAGTAGCATATACGCTGGAATAGAGCCTTCGAGGCTGATTTCCTTACAACTAAATGTAATTTGCGATGGAGTGGAGAGTTAGTATTTGTTCTGAAGCTCAAGTCATATGGTCATTTCTATGTTACAAAGTGATTATTTTTGTTAATAAAAATAGTTTAACCCACATAAGTGTTACAATATTGTTTATTTACAAAAATTTACTGAGTTCCTGAATAATCTACTATTATAAAGTTCTTTTTTTACTTACGGCCTGTTATAAACTTCAAAATTCGTTGTTAAATCCACCATCATATTCGATGAAAAATAGGAGATACTTAGGATAATCTCTAGCGAGGCTATGAATCATTTAATTTTATTTTATTCTTTAAAAATATCTTCTCCTTTTAGAAATTGGAGAGCTCATCCCAAGATTGTGTGTGGGATGCCTTTCAATATTCAACAGTAATAGCACGTGTTTGTGACTGCGATGTTCGAGTACCATCTACGGCGTTCCACGAGATTCTAGACTCTTCTCCGTACGACTATATATAAGGAGGGATGGAATGGAAAGTTAGACATAGTTCTTAAGCGCAAGTCATATGAATATAATAAAATTTTGTAACCTTCTTAATTGTTTGTTTCAATATTTGTTTTCTCATAATTTGAGTGGCATTGAACAGTATTACTTTTTGGTAAATAAAATTGTTTGCCCTCATAAGTGCTACACTATTTTTTAATTCACATTACGCTGAATTTTAAGGAGGGAACAAAATTATATTGGGTTGGTAAATAAGTCGTTTCAGTTTTTCTCAATTTGACACAGAAAACAAAAATCGGTCTTACCCTTGACATGAGGGCCGCATGTTAAGATAAAACGAAAGACCCGTACTAAATGACTCAAAGTTACTCACTTTTTTAAAACCTCAAAACTAGGACTTTTGCGAGCGTACCTCATGTGATAAGCAATAATTTTTGTAACCTTCTTAATTGTTGTTTTCAATACTTGTGTTCTCATAATTTGGGTGGCATTAAATATCGTTATTTTTCTTTGAATAAAAGTTGTTAAACCACATAAGTGTTACAATATTTTTTAACGCTCTACGGTTTTTTTCCGGCAGGGGAAGAGGGATTAATGCCGAGTATTTCGATTGTAACGAGAACTTCCATGTTCTCAGTATACAGTTGTATATTGTTGTTAGAAACACTGTAGCTTTTCTGGGCTGAGAGTTAGGGCGTTAATTAAGTCATGACTAGGGGTTTTCTTTTTGGCAATTTTTTTATTGTTAGTTCAACCTGGGAAGTTGTGATTGAAGGTGGTGGAAGTTAAAAATAAGATCAATAATATGGAACATTTTTACAAGTAGATGTTAGCGGAACTCGCCCATCCTCTTACCACTTATTTCAGACTTCATTTATGTTATCTAAATAATTTGTCAAATAATATGTCAGGAATGGACTAGGAAGCATACGCGTTAGAATGTACGATTGCCCCTGACAGCCAAACATATGATTGGGAACCCGACGATATCAAGTTCAAAACCCGGAGCCAGGGGGCATTTACTAATTCTGTGCATGATTCCCCCAGTATCTTTCCTTGCCCGGGACACCCTGTATAACCAAAAATATGAGTAGGTTGAACAAGAAAAAAAAAAAAAAAAAAGAGCCTAATGTCGGTTTAGAGAGAGCTTAGAAAGGAACGGTGTAACTGTGTGACAGGCGCTAGTTTACGAAACAATCGATGTCAAGTTGGAATTGGATCGGTTCCTTTGAGGGAAATGTTTGTTCTGTGTCCCCATCTCCGCCAATCACTCTACAACCGGCTCATGGTGATCTTGCTTGTAGTCAATCTACAAGTGATTGTTGAGGCACTATTACGAAATCCCACCTAGCCAAAACCCTCCTGAATTCTCTAATTTTTTAGAATATATTGTAAAATCTTTACAGTACATATAATACGGTTGATCCCTTCTTCGGCTCCTAAATGAGATGTATTTTTAAACGCATTTAAATAAGGAGATTACTCAATTCGATATGTGTATGCCTTTTTATTTATATATATATTTTTTTTTTTATGTACGATTGATTACTCCGAGATGGAAGGACCATTGGAACGAAACCTTTTGCATCTTTTAGAGTACTTTCCCGAGGTGGTCCCATTAAAAGTTTTTTTTTTTTGGATTCTTAATTTATTTAAGACGTTATCGGGGAAAAACCATGAATATAATTGAAGCGTGGATATGGATAAGGGTATAAGTGCCTTTGGAAATTTTTAAAGAAATGATGTGACTTCCTTCTAGGGTGAACTACGTTCAGTGCTAACACCCATGTCATCTTTCATACGTTCAATGAACTCTTCTCTAACAAAAAAAGCATAAGTTATACCCATTTCTGAAGAGTGGCTTTAGCACATATAACAATTTGGCAAAAAAAAAATCTTTGTTTTATTTATTTGGCACTTAGACCCTTATGCATCCACGCTTCAATTATTTTACCATCGCTCAAAATATTTACTTATTGGAAAAACATATGGCATATATAACATTGGTATGCTCCAACAAAATATAAAACACGTTGATAACTAACAAATCTCTCATCTACTTTCCCCATTTTTTACTTTCACTTACCTATATATGAAATATATAGTAAGTGGAAGTATTGCGATCGTGAAAATTTTCGACTTCCGGTTTTCAACGGAAATACACGTTTTGGGACCCCCTGAGACGAAATAACCAAGTCCCGCGAAATGGTCTGTGTGTGTGTGTGTGTGTGTGTGTGTGTGTGTGTGTGTGTGTGTGTGTGTGTGTGTGTTTGTGTGTGTGTGTGTGTGTATGTGAACAGACTAGCTCAAAAACTATAAACCGTGGGAACCTGAAATTGGGTATTTAGTGTAGGTATATGCCCGCGATGTGACAGCAAAAATTTCATCAAAATTGCTCAAAGGGAGGGGGTACTTTATTTAATAACTTTTTACGTTTTTTTTCGATTTTCTCAAAAACGGCTCTAACGATTTTGATTAAACTGAGTATTTGATCGATTTATATGCCCGAAATATGACTGTAAAAATTTCATCAAAATTGATTAACCGGAGGGGGGACTTTACTTAATAAATTTTGTATCATTTTCACGTGTTTTTTTTATTTACTCAAAAACGGTTTTAACGATTTTGATCAAACTTGGTATTTGATGTATTTATATGCCCGAGATATGACTGTAAAAATTTCATCAAAATTGATCTACGGGAGGGGGGACTTTACTTAATAAATTTTGTATCATTTTCACGGGTTTTTTTATTTACTCAAAAACGGCTTTAACGATTAACAAAAATAAGATATGAATTTAGAAAAATGTGTGACTTTGGGAAATGATAATTAGCAAAACACGTCAATTTGAAATCTAAGTAAGTTAGTAAGTGAAAGTTGTGTGTTGCGCGCACGCACCAGATTTTTTATTCTAAATTTGATGCTTGAATTTAAGCTATTAAATACTGTTTTGATGCTCGATAAACCGTTTGGGAAAACCAACTAATTTAATTCCGAATCAAAAGAGTGGGGGAGAACATGAGCAGTCTCTTAGTTATTGACGTGTTTTAAGTGCTTGTTGGAACAAACCTTATACATAACCTTAAATAATGTTTCGACGATAGATTTAAATAAAGATGTTTAATATCGCTGTCGTTTTTTGAAAAATGAAACACTATTTTATGGTTCCGGCAAAGTTATTGTAGTTTCGACCCTGTTCCTGGAAAATGTTGCCAATTATTTTATACTATATTTTTAGTGCATTTATTTTTACTGGTTCCCAATTTCCGAAGTCTGTTTAATTTTTTTTTTTTTTGCCTATACGTTTTTTATCATGAATGTGTTATCCAATTCACGTGGTTTTTACGAATAGTAAATTTTTATCCGATATGACTTAAATAAAAGCACAGAAAAAAATTATATAATGAAATGATAATAAAATCCACCGATTGCAAAAAGTGAGGAATTTTGATTTGTTTGTTGTTAGTTTGTTTAGCGTCCCCCTATGCTACTAAGGCTAATCAGGCGATGCTACAGTGGAAGTGCTGAATTTAGCTTATCCAGGTACAATCAGGATGGGGTTCTTTGACATGACATCGTACAGGCTTGGGTCCTCCATTTTCCGTCCTAACTGAGCTA
Organism: Aelia acuminata; assembly: GCA_911387785.2. Classification (NCBI taxonomy): domain Eukaryota; kingdom Metazoa; phylum Arthropoda; class Insecta; order Hemiptera; family Pentatomidae; genus Aelia; species Aelia acuminata. The sequence continues at coordinate 121,575,136 of OU426983.1, read as the reverse complement.
CGTAATGGCAAAGGATTTTTTACTCCCATTAAAAAATATTAGGCCACCACGGGACGCGAATCCGCGACCTTTATTACTAAAGGTTGCTATGAAATTTTAAATAATTGATTTATTTGGATAGTTCAATTAGTAATGAAGAAATGTTTGAGAATGGTTTTTGAGGAAACATGGTGCAGAAAGTTGCTATGGAAAATAAGAAATGTTAAGGTTACATTAGATAAGGGATAGAAATTAATTATTATTAAAATATTTTGATAAATGATAGGTTGATTGATTGTCAGGATTTTCAGTTAAAGCTTTTTTGTTTTATTTTTTTGAAAATCTAACGTTTCGAACCCTCGGGTCGATCTTCATTAGGGCTTCTGAGTGCAGAGTTATACAAAGACTCTGGAATCTCGGAAGATCCACATGAGGGATCGAAACGTTAGCTTTTCTAAATAAAAAACTTTTAACTTAAAATCCTGACAATCAACCTATCGTAAAGAATAACAGTTGACTACCTCTCACCTTTAAATATAGATAAATGAATAACAAATAGAATTATTAATTATTTATTACTATTTTATTTTTTTATTTTAAGTTTTATTTAATCCAATATTTTATCAAATTAAAAATTTTATTAAATATTGCCTCTATGCTGCATTGTTGTTTATCCGTTACTCTGCTATACGTGATGTTAGTTGAAAACATGACGTGACGCTTTATTGACAAGGCTAAACACGCGATTGAAGTTCACGACAACTTGTTTAGACAATGTTATCTCAATTCCTTGATAATATTGCTTCACATTTTAAATTAAGGATCGTGTATCAAATTTAAATTATAAACATGTTAATTATATATTTTCTAAACCACAGTTGTTTAATATTATGAAGGGCACAATTAAAACAATAAATTTACCTAAAGCGATTCTATTAAGTATATGCTTGTGCCTAAATTTTACCATTTTTGTATGCAATGATCTTCATATTGTCTAAACATAAATTAAATAAATGTTCAAGAGGAAATAGGATTTATAAACTGTTGTTGATTACGATTATAAAACCGGAAGTGAAAATAAAAAAGTACTAAATAAAGTTAAATAAGAAAACATGAGTCTGCAAACACATTTGATCTCACGTACATATGTATAACTTCATTTTGGCAGCAGCTTAATAAAACATATCAGATAAACTTTGAATATTTTTACTTTGAGGGGGCCCACATTTTACATAAAGAAAGTAATAACAAAAAGAGGAAGTTATTAGAAGCAATGTATATTGCAGAAAATATTGACAAGTCTGTCAATTTTAAAACAGACACTAAAGGTCTCAATATGCAATATGGGGAAATATTAAGAAAAATTAATACTTAAGTTTATATGGATTGCATGGGTCATTAATTTTAATTTGGAAGTATACAGCTGATGTACATGATATAGTTTTGGGTCTTCCAAATAATAGGCCTTTGCTGGAGAGTGTACTATAATGAATTGGACTTTGCTCACCCTGAGTGTTTTGGGTGTCTTGGGGTTAGGGAACATTGGTTGAGAGTTGTATTTGCCCTGTGCGACTTCAAATGATTTGTCTGCCTGTTTTGCTGGTCTGTATATATTAAATACAGATCCTAAATTATTGTATTCACAAATATTTTTGATTTATTAATTGTATTGTTAAATGTTTTTAGAACTGAAGATGGCTCAAAAGAGCAGAAACGTCTTATAAATAAAAAAATGTATTGTTGAGACTAATTTGGTCCCCTTCTTAATATCCTGTTGAACAATATAGTCTCAAGAACTGAATGTCCTATAAGTGATTTGAATATTAGCTTTCAAAGTTAACCGAAGTAATTGGACGGTAATTTTATACATCATAATCGAAAAACGCTTCAACCATCGAATATGATGAAGTATCAAATAATTGGTGGTGTACCGACAATAAAACACCTTTTTGAAACATCACATAGAAGATAATAAATTCGAGTACTATTAGTTATTTTATTTATCAGTTTATTTTATGATACATCGTATATTTTTTTAATAACCGATTTTATCTTGTTAACCGGCTGCTTTTTCTAATATTCATATATAATTTTACTATCTTTTATATAATTGTTAAATTTCATAAGTACCCATGCCATATAAACATACTGCAATCTTAGAAACCATCTTAGAAACCTAGCAATCTTAGAAATACCTTATGATCTAAATTCTGTTTTAAAGTACAACCTAAATACAATAGATAACCTTTTTGTCTTTCTCAAACGGACATAACTATACTACAAAATATAAACTAAAATTGGAGAATTATAGGATATAATATAATTAAAGAAAAATGTGGGGTAAAACCAAAAAAAAAAAAAAAAAAAAAAAAAAAAAAACATACTGTAACACCTACGTGGTTTAAGCAATTTTTATTCCAAGAAAATAATAATATATAATGCCACACAAATTATTGGAACACAAATAAATAGAGAGGTTACAAAAATTATTACTTCGTAACACAGGAATAACCATATGACTTGAGCTTCAGAACAAGACTAACTCTCCAGTCAATCGCTTCTTATATTTAGTTGTAAGAAGACGGGTCTCGAAGGTTCTGAGCCAGCGTAGATGGTGCTTGAACATCTTTGTCACAAATGTGTACTATGACAGCTTTTTCCAACTATTATTTCGTTCCAACAACAAGTCTAGTAAACTATTCTAAATATGGATTTCGTTTCCATTAATTTGTTATTTCTCATTGTTACTATATGAAATTGATCTTACCTTCTAGCATAAATACTTTAAATGCTGCTCAATATATTTTTATTCATTTTAACCCTTACGAAGATCTACATGTTTGGATCGAAACTTAAGCTCTCCAAATAAAAAAATGTTTTGACTAAAAAATCCTGATAATTAATCAACCTATTCGAAAGTCCTTACGAAATATAAAAATTCGCCCACTTAATCAGAAAAGTTCTGAACAGTTTAAAAAAAAAAAAAGTTCCTTAAAAAATAAAGGGAATCCGTTTGGTGAGGGTTTTAAAATCAGATGAGCTATTCCAAGGGTGCAGAGGAGGCGGGGGTAAATTTTGATATGTGTTCCCAGGCAACGAGGATAAATTCACTGCTTCCAACCCCCGAGGAGGGGCGGGCGATTTTTAATTAATTCCACAGGAATAAGAAGAATTAGAGTATTATTGTCCTGTAAGCAAAACGGAATTAGAGTAGTAAATCTGTAGGTAGCGAGGGGGAAGAATGCGCAATAGAGGGGGGGGTACTAATTGAAATTTAACTGGGGGGCGCTAGGCCCCATCAAACATCGCCTCCATCTTCAATTCCTAATCGTGCCTTCTTTATCGCCTCTCCCCTCCTCAGGTATGCCGCTGCCCATCTCGGCGAGGCCGTAAAAGCGGAAGGGGTTCCGACGGTGTATTTATAATGACGAATCGATTAGGGCCTTGAAGAGCTTTAGGGTGGAAGAGGTCCTTTTATAAGGATTTGTTTTATAGCTCCTGGAGGATTATATAGGGCACCCTCGCAGGATACCGATTACTTGTCGGGTTTTATTCCTTCAATCCTTCAAAATTATTTATCCCTTTATAATTGCTTGGATATAAAAATGGAATTGATAGTTTTAAATTATACACCACATTTATGCACCTAGATTAAAAAGTTAATTCTTAAAATGCTCCTAATTGATATCATTAATAATTAAATATATAGTTTTTCTATATTTTTTTCCAATAATAAGTTATGAAAAAATATAATGATGTATAGCGTATGTTGATAATGGTTTTAACTACTTTAATTTAAAAAAAATAATTAATAACATTAAAGTGAATTGTGTGCCGGGGTAATTCGGAAGTGATTGACAAAGATTAGAAAGGAAAAAAGAAAAAAAAAAAAAAAATATATATAGAGGTCACAGTACAATGTCAGGTACTAGTCAAAGATCCCTATCCTAATTATACCTATAGCCATTGTTGCATAAAGTGACGTTACATAAACATAGATTCATCTATGTGTGTGGTAAATGTTCAAAAACCCTTCACTCTTGATGAAAAGGATCAATGAAATGTTATCAGGCGTTGATTAAAGACAAAAAAACGAAGCCCCCTTCTATTATTTAATAATACAACGCAACCAATCGCCAATAACTCTTATATCACAAGTATCCTTCCGGTTTTTGTACTGGATAACCTCCTAGGCTTTCTATATATAGGTATATCCATAAGTAGCGAGTCTTTTCTCCTCCTTTTCGCTCAATGAGCAAAGTATGAATGGGCCCATTTGATTGCCATTTTTGAAGAATTAAGTGGTTGAAGCGGTCCCTTTTATAGAAGCTTAATAATTTAGGCCCTGCCCTTGTATAGAACTGAACATCCTTGTTTTACTTGAATGGTTCCAGGCAACTTGGAATATCAATGGAAGTAACCCTTGGCTGATACTTAATCCATTCGTTGTTTTTTTCGCTTAGGATGAATGAATAATTTTTTTTTTTTTTTTTTTTTTTTTGATAGTTTATCCTATACTGGAAGACTTTTTTAAAAAACCCTTTTGGTCTTTTATTATTCTAAATTTATATTTCAGTGAAAAATCGAGTCTTCTTTTTTGATAATATATATTTTTTCAATATGTTAAAACATCACAACGTTTCGAGGCTCATTGCCTCATCTTCAGGTGACTGCAACAATATTTTATATGATATTTACAACTTTTTTTAAAATTTAATTTACAATAATTATAAAATTTGGAACATAACATTTGTGACTTAAAATCCTATATTACAATATACTCATTATATACATACCAAGTTATATGTTATAATTATAAAATATATCAATTCCTTAAAATCTCGTCAAATATTAAAGTCAAATAATCAGAATGCACTTCTTATTTTGGCCACCTCACTGTTACTGGCTTTAGTCTGTTGCTACTTAATCCTATTAATACTTGTACACCTCTTGTCCTAATTATGGATTAAGTAGCAACAGACTAAAGCCAGTAACAGTGAGGTGGCCAAAATAAGAAGTGCATTCTGATTATTTGACTTTAATATTTGACGAGATTTTAAGTAATTGATATATTTTATAATTATAACATATAACTTGGTATGTATATAATGAGTATATTGTAATATAGGATTTTAAGTCACAAATGTTATGTTCCAAATTTTATGATTATTGTAAATTAAATTTTTAAAAAAGTTTAAATATCATGTAAAATATTGTTGCAGTCACCTGAAGATGAGGCAAAGAGCCTCGAAACGTTGTGATGTTTTAACATATTGAAAAAATATGTATTATCAAAAAGGAAGACTCGATTTTTCACTGAAACATAAATTTAGAATTTTTATTTATTTTTTTTTTTGGATCTTCATCAAGAGCCCAGGGCAATAAAGAAAGAGGTTTCTGGACAAGGCTTCTGGACTCAAAAGCCCTGATAAAGATCCACATGAGGAATCGAAACGTTGGCTTTTCAAAATAAAAAAAATTAAACTGAAAATCCTGAGTAAAAATCAACCTATCGTAAAGAATAACAGTTTACTATTTCTGACCTCCCAAATTTTTTTTTAAATAACAAAAAAAAATTAAGTTCCTCATTAATATTTAAAGAAATATATTTATTATATTCAATTTTCATTGATAGTTAAAATGCACTATGCTTGAAGGATTATTTTCCCTGATACTTGTAAAATTTAAGATTCTAGAAGGTGAGATGGGTGGAAATAATTTATATTCAGCCAATTGATATAAATAATTGTTTATTTTTCTCTAGTATTGATACCTTAGTATATTTGTGGATAATCTCAAAAAATTGTTAATTTTATAGTTGTCATTACTTAAATAATATTATCGTTAGACGAAAAAATATTATCTCTATTAGAGCTGCAACTCTAACCAACTGAGCTACCAAGGATCCGCTTCTCGTACGTCTTAGTAAACATTTTTTTATAAATTTTTTAATTTTTATTATTCAAATAATTGTATAAGAGAGGAAAAAAACTGTGATTAACAAAACTTTACACACTGACCTCCATCTACTCCAATAGTCAACAAGCACATAACAACGCTTTGCAAAATATTTTATATTAATTTAAACGGACTTATAATTAGTACAAAAGCAATTAGGCAATTGATGATATGTTATTTTCGAAATTATTACATATAAATGAAAGGAGATAAAATTGACCTCATTTTGTGGAATCAGAGCCTTTTATAAGAATTTGAAGATAATCTCTTTGCGGAAAATAAGACAGGAAGATAACGCGATGGAACATTATATAATTGCCGAGCCTGTGGAACTTGGCAAGACTTAACTCGTGCTTCATCAAGCTGATTGGTCGAAGGGGGGGATGAACGTGGCCAATCAAAACCTTGCCTTTCGAAACGAAATTAAGAGTGGGCGGTAACGAAGGCAGGGTTAGTTTTGTCAAGGAGTAACTTTTGCTCCCCACGAACACCACCAAGTAATGTTAACTGCCTTCCTAACAGTTTGAATCTTTTTTTTTTTTTTATACCTTAATAGCAAGGACCGAAATTATTACACCGTAATAATCGCCTTTTGATCTTTGTTAGAAAAGCATTAATGTTAATAAAGTTTCTTGGATTGAGTTGAAAACTTGATGATCCTGAATTTTTTCCTACCGGAATACCTGTGAAGAAAATTCATGCAGAGGACCTGTGTTCGATTCCCGGTTACGGTCAAATCTTTTTTCTTCTAATAAAATTGTTTAAAAATTATATTTTTAGTATAGTACTTTTTTTTCCCCACTCCGCTTGTGAACTGCTATTTTAAAATAAATAATTGATATTTCACTATGATTGATAGTCATCATTTGATTTCAATTATATAGGATGCATTCGCCAGGTCAGAAAGTGTGTAATTAACATCCCCTTGGGTCTAAAAGTTTTTATTCTTACTTTCACTTACCTGTATATGAAATATATAGTAAGGGGAAATTTTGCGATCGTGAAAATTTCAACTTCTGGCTTTTAACGTAAATACACGTTTTGGGGTCCCCTGAGTCCGAAAAACCAAGTCCCACTGAAAGAATCATTATAGGAGATTTGCCAAAAAGAAAAACACATTTAACATTACCAATTTAAGATTAATAAAACCAAAAACATCAAGACCCGGGGAAACCGCAATTATAATAAATTCTATATACCAGACGAGAGATCAATCACTGTAGCAGTCCCATGGATAACCAGTCTGAAACCTCCGAGCCGGAGAGCAGCCAAACGCCTTCATGATGAGTTAAAATATTCCTCTATTCAAAAACATGTATTTTAAAATAGAGGAATATTTTATCAGGTTTTTAGATTTTTTCAGGTGCTCTACCATAAATAAATTATGTATTTTCCTGATGGTGCCTCAACAGGTGAAAATTTGAAATGTATCAATCAACTTTATTTATTTATTAAAAAACGCTTCTAACGATTTTGATCAAACTCTGAGAATCCATAATCAGTTAATATCAGATAAGTCATGCCCCCCCCCCCCCGCTCCATTAATTTTGGGCTAAATCCGACCATGCATGGCTACCTGCAGCTTTGGGTGAATCCTTTAATGATTCCCATGAGTAAATGGAGCCAAATCCATTCTTGGTACACAACTGTATGAATTACTGACCACTTGTGTCTGTATCATCCAGAACCTTGTAGACATGCAATTGACAAAAGTGGACCAGTAAAGAAAAGACCGCTTTAGCTTTATAAGACGGCAGAGATGGCCTCCAAGAGAGAACATCAGTTACAGGCGAGAGGTGTTTGATGGTGGACAAACCTTTCCCTCTGATATAGCTCCTTGCGGGAAGAGATTTCCTCCTCAAGAAATACTGTCACCATATATTATTCAACCTCCTCGCGCACTCTGTTGCTCCAATCCTCTTCCACCGGGTCGAGTAATGGAACAGCCCGCGGCCCTAAATCACTGCCGGGTCTCGACGGGTATCTTCACCGGGGGCCCCCCCACCGGCTGTAATTACAGCGGAGTAAAATTACCCTGAGTCATGTGTGTGTTTAAACTACGAGCCACTAAAATAAATTGTTAATATTGTTACATCAGTGCGTGTTTAAATAACTTTTATTGGAAAAATTATAATTCACAACGCCAAAAAGAAAAAAGAAAAAAAAACTCTAATTATCTTACGTTATAAAAAGTTATCGTGAAGGCCCTGGAATTTCTTAAAGGGAGTAAAAAATCTTTGGCTATGCTCTCCCTCGGATAGGACGTAAAATAGGAAAGATTTAGGACTCCTATTGTAGCATCGTACGATTAACCTTAGACGTTAAACAAAAAACAAAAAGATTCTACTAAGACAAAAGTTAATTAAGTAATTAATAAGACAAAAAGTTACTACTTAAAAAGACGTTAAACAAATAACAAAAAGTTACTACTTTTTATACTGTACTTGTAAGAGGAAAGTATTACAAAAGTACCGTAAAATGGGGTGACATTATGACTAATGTGGAGACTTTGTGACAAGCCTATTTTTCTTCAGTTGGTCAGTCATGTGCTGCAACCTACTGGTCACATATGGACCTCTACAACTTCTTTCATTCCATTTATCATGGTGCTTTATTTCAAGGTTATGTTTGATTGTTGTCATTTAGTTGAAACTTTGAAATAAAGCAACATGGTAAATGGAATGAAAGAAGTTATAGAGGTTGCAGCACATCACCGACCAACTGAATTGCCTAACCTGATTCTTTTTAAGGAGGGAAATTCAAAAACTGTAGAAAAATAGGCTTGTCACAAAGTCACCCCATTTTACGGTACAAAAGTAGTCATATGCTTCGATGTACCGTCCTAAATAAGTACATCGCTTCTTATATTTACTGCGAAATAAAAGTTCTAGAAGGTTCTCGAAAAGCGTTATCCACGCACAATCTAGAACATGTACTAAACAGTTAGGCATCTGTTCCAAGAAAAATTTTAAAACTTTTTAATGTAACTTGGTTTTTTTTTTTTTGTTTTTTAATTTTATAAAAGTATTATATTTGAACTAAACCTAAAAATTTTTGTCCATTACATTGAGTTCTAGAAATTTTGTTGGAATAGTTACCTAACTTTTCTAGATCTCAGGAGAACCTTTTAAGTCCTTCTAGAATATAGGGGAGAGTTGCTTATATTGTACCACTTTTTACATTTTAAATTTTATCCCCAATATGACTTCAATTATTCTTAAACAAAATATTTCTACAGATACTCTGCTTTATGCAGAATCATGCCATATATTAATCATACTAAAATTATTATTAATGTAATTACAATGAATTTTTTTCCAAACCCTTGCAAGTTGTACGATTAAGGAGACCAGTTTCCTAAATCGTACCGGTGGGTTCCAAAATCGTACCTACATTAAAAATCAGTGCATGGACCCAAAAAGGTATATTAAAAAATAAAATAAGATTTTAGTTTTAAAATTTAACTTTATTTTATGAATCTCAGGCTTAAAAATAATATTATTATAACACACAACAAGTAATTGAGTGTCAAGATAAACTTACAAAAATGAAAAGTAGTAATACTAATAGTAATTAATGGTGTTCTTAATCTAAAGTATAAAAAAATGTAAATGTGCTGAAATTAATTTCTGATAATTTTTAGAAATCTACTCCAAATTATAAAACGAGAGAACTGTTCAAGAGCTTTTCGTGAGTTAGGCTATCTTTTAGGCCTACTCTTATAAATACTTTTCTGTCAGGATTATATTAAGCTTCACAGTTAACACAAACGTATTTTTTTCATGGACCCACTTCTCACATAATAAACATTGTACCATGTCCTCAATTACTGCAACTTCACAAATGGCACAAAACTATTGTTCAGCACCAACTTCTATTATAATAGGCCTACCTGATGTTCCAGGAACTGAAGAAGAAGTAGTGGGTTTATTCAGACTAACTTTCTTCGTTTTAACATCTACTTTCTTCCGGTACAATTCGGGCAACCATTAGAGGTACGATATAGGCAACTGGGAGTTTTTTAAACGAAAATTATTTCTTACTTAAAACAAGAGCCACAGTGTGGTCTGCCCCTCCAAAATAAAAGCGAATTAGTCGTGTTTCAAGGATCCATCTACTAAAAAAACAGTGATCCTATCTATTTGACAGTGGCCTTACGATTAACAGCTGAAAACTACATCAATCTGTGGCACAACGCAAAAACTCGGCTTGATTCTCAACCAAAATAGTTATCAGGACGAGGTCCGTTGCTCACTTGTTACACCACTGGATTGTTTCTTCCTACGCCACTATAGCGCTCCAGCATCACTAATTCTTTAAAAATTCGCGGTGGTACGATTTAAGAGGCGGTACAATATCGGCTACTCTACCCTACTTTTTGATACTAAATATAATAAGCAATGGACAAGGGGCTTGGTCTCGCTCTGTACATCGAAGCATATGATTTACTTTTACTTTGATTACTTTTGTGTTACTCTACTGTTATTAGTAGTTAATTTTTTGTAACATTGTTAATAGTTTTCATTGTTTTGTTGTTTTGGTGTTGTGAATAATAATTTTCTTCTAATAAAGATTATTTAAATCCGCATTAATGGTACAATATGTACTATATTATTGGATAGTAATTTTATGCAAAATAGGTGCCGTAACTAACCCAAATACACTCTGGGGATATTGTAGAATACAGCATTCGACTCCTAGAAGCTCTCTTCCTTCCAGATAGGAAGGCAGGAAAGGAATGGATAGGATGTAGCATTGTAAAACTGAAGAGATATTATATATTAATGGCCAGCGGGGCAAGAGATGGATGGCCTGGTTCGCCATGTCACGTGTAGGCCCCCTGCAGTATTCATACCCGTGGGGGGGGCTGCCAGTCAGGGCCCCCCCTGATCAAACATTTACCTCAGGATCACCTCCTTAATGGGATGGCTCTTCGGTAGGGGGGACTTCTCGAAGAACCGGGAGTCTTCATCGCTAGTCCAGTCCACGTCCGCATCCTAGAGGATCCAACACCTCCTTCTAAACAGCTTCTATCGCTTCTTTAATATTGCACTGTCTCTTCTATCTAAAATAATTTAAAATTCTCCTCTTTTTGATTAAAATTTAAGTTTTTAAAAAATAACAAAAGGAGAAAAATATAGTACACAAAATTCTTCGTATTGACCAAAGGGTAACTTTTTCTTATATTTATTATTTAACAAGCTTGGATATCCAGCTTTGCGCAGGGAGATATATTAATTATTATAGTTGAAATAGTTATTTACATCACTTGTACAGAAAGGGGCATTTTACAGCATGAGGTCTGTAATTGGTAATTAGATCGAGCTCTGTAGAGACGCTTTCTGTACGAGTGATGTACATAATTTTTCACTACACTACTATGAGTTTAGCTGTTTTCGTTATGTGTTTACAACCTGCAAAACATCATATTTTCAACAGCTGTCTATTGTTTACTAGCAAAAGTGCTCGAAAAATCTCGCACTTCAAACGTACGGTCTCGAACATGCAAGACCCAACTTTCCACTCTTGTTATGAAATATTCTATTACATTATACTGAAAAATAAAATAAAATGTATTATAAGAATTTTATTTTGAGTAACATTTAATAAGAAGTGTAAGGTGGGGTCACCTGTGGTGTTGTGGTTAGCATGGCAACCTACAATACTAAAGATCGCGGGTTCAATTCCAGCGGTGGCCCTAGGATTTTTTAATGGGAGTAAAAAATCCTTGGCTATGCCGTCCCTCGGATAGGACGTAAAATGGAGGTCCCGAGCCTGTACGATGTCAGGTACTCGTTAAAAATCCCTATCCTAATTATACCTGGATAGGCAAAATTTATGACTCCCATTGTAGCATCGTCCGATTAGCCTTAGTAGCATAAAAATGGACGTTAAACAAACAAACAAACAAGAAGTGTAAGGTTAACTGGTAGGTAATGGTAAAATCATATGGTTCAGATGGTAATTGAATATTAGGTTTGGAGTTATTAAACATTTTATTATTCATATATCGTCTCTTAATAGATCATCAACCGTGAACAATTAATAAAAATAAATTATTTAAAAATAATTTAAAAAAAGCTGGTCACCCACAATTAAGATTAGATTAATATAAAATAATTTAAAATTGACGTATGTCAACAAATACCAGAAATTGGACAAAATTTGTCCACCTCCCGTTACTACTCGCAAAATTTGCGAGATCGGGGGAGTAGGTAACAGTGAGGAGGAAGGATTGGCTCTGCTTGGAGCCGAGCACTGTGGTGCAGTGGTTAGCATCCGCGCATAACACGCGGGAGACCCGGATTCGACTCCCGACGGAGCCAAATCTTTTCTCTTTAAAAAATAAACCCTCTTTAGCGTTAAAATATTGCAACTGAGGTGCTTTGGCTAGTGTAAAAGTACGAGTGTAGGTTTATTAAAAGTTAAACGATTCATAAACCAACTTATCGATAGTTATTAATCGATATTAGTCTATATCATAATACATCGCTGAAGACACGAACCTTCTAGATGATTCATTTTGCCCGTTAATCAGGCAGCCATGAATGAGTACATTGTCTCGAGGCTATAGGTGGGTCTATTAATAAAGTCCTTTATGGGATGTCACTTCATTAATAAAGTCTCCTTTATAGGCCGTTAATTAATTAATGAGCTCCTTTATGTCCTGTTAACGAGTCCTTTGAACCGCGGAAGAAGTCCGCTGCTCCTCAAGAAAACAAGTCCCTTCGTTATCAGATCCTCGCCGGGTAAACATTGTCTTTGATTATTAAATGAGCAATATCTTATAAAGGGGTGACTTTAATAACCAAAAATAAACATAAAATAAATCTTCATTTCCTTATTATAAGGAAGTAATATTGCAATTAGAAAAAATATATACTTATTGGAAAATGAATTTTTCTTCATTAACTTGAAAATTGAATCTGGAAAAATTAAGATGTTTTAAAACACATTAAATGGAGCATATGTGCCAAATATCGCAAAAAAAATCTTAGTTAATAAAGCGATGAGCATGCTTAAGACGGTTGAAGTAACAGTTTACATGGCATTGAATATGTTAATACTTGTTACACATGTAAATGTTAGCAGTGACCAATATCATTAACCCTTTAACCGGGGAGTTCCCTTTTAAATTACATATCCTGTAACGGGCGCGAGCTCTTTCACTAGGACGTGTATATACGTCACGCCCGGTGCAATGTAACTTCATATTATTATTTTTTTTATTTATGCTTAAAATCAATTGAAAGGCTATGAAATATATTCGCTTTCGTTTATTTATATATAAAGCTCAAAGAAAAACTCAAAATGACAAACAAATAGAAAAGAATACCAACAAAAATATAGAAGTATCGAATTAAGAAATTATAAATTTTACGGACTTAACCAATTATAAAGAGCACAAAATATATATATATATATAATTATAAATTAAATATATTATTATTAGAAACATTATAAATTATATATATATAAATATATATATATATATATATATATATATATATAAATTTATATATATTACACAGTGATTATAATATATATAAATTCACGTCGGTACATGTATCGATGACTAATACCTCTTTTGTTCGAAAAAATAAGTCCACCCATTCCAGGGCACAACATATATTTCAAGGACGTATTTATACGTCCTGCCCGTTCACGCTATGGTTTAGGTTGGACGCCTATAAACGTCCCGCCCGGTTAAAGGGTTAAAATCATATCGTTGCGTTTATGATTGCATATAAGCAAACCATTCTTCAGTTCTATTACAGGATTCATTATTTATTTGGTTATAAAACTTTATACATCTGTTATCACTTTCTCTCTTATATTGAAAACTAAACATAATTAAGTATTCTTAATAAAGTCACGCATAAATCGCTTATTTGCCCACGATTTGGCTGTTTTAATTCTAATAAATGAATTATTATAGATTTTAATACCGTGGTAAATAAAGAAAGTAAATATTACTACTAATAAATAAATCATACCATGATAAATAAATTGAATGTAATATTTCATTACTCATATGGACGACATAAAAGGATGTAATTATTAGGGTATTTAAATATAAATTGAACATTTTAATTGAAAAAATAAAAACATAAAAATGATGCTTTTTACCTAAAATTATTAAATCAAATTTGTCTCGATTTCATAAATGGACGTTGAAATTCTTAAAATTTTTAAACCTCCGTAAAAAACTTTTTTATTTCTTTTATTTAAGCTTAAGTAAGAACTTTAATATATAAATAACGATTCTGTTGATACCTGATTCATCAAAAACCGGGCAACACCTCTGTGTGTAATATATATTATTGTCCGGGGTATTATATACTGTGTAATGATTATTATTATATTTCCACATTTTATTATTAAAGGGATAAAAAACTTAAATAAACCAATCGTTTAGATAAACCAACAGTCAGTGATTGATTCCAAGGTTAGCTCAGTGGTAAGAGCTATGCGACGGGTTCGATTCCCAGTAGCGGACAATCCTTTCTCAACTAATATAATTATTTAAATATTAAAAAAATATTTTGATTATGTGTGAAATAGTCTATTTTTTATATAATAGGAAGATTGCTGATGTAACTGATAACATAATTGGTGAAATAGAACAATTTTCCAGTACATGTAGTTTTTTAAACAGTCATATTCTATTCCCTACGTTTTGGACCTTTCGTCTATCTTCTGGGCATTTCCCTTTATTATATATACTATTTTCATTTTTTTGTTGTATTTATATATCTGTTTTTTTTTTCCAACGTCAAAGAGATTTCCATTATATATTTCTAAAATAGGTCAATAGGTTTTCCCTTATTTACAGGTTTTTTTTTTTTTTGACTAATGATAAATTTAATGATTTTTGATTTGACAAAGATAGTTGAATTCAGTGTATAGTTTCTATGAATAGTTTTATTAGTTTTAAAAAAAAGGTGTAAATAAGGGTAAAAAGCTATTTTCCTATTTTATATATGTATAGAATGGGAATCTGTTTGACGTTGGAAAAAAAAACAACAGATATGCGAATACAATAAAAAAATGAAAAGAATATATCTTTGAAGCGCGGTAATAAGGTGTTAAGTCAAAATTTTGAATTTTCCAGGAGAGCAACACCAAAGTTCAAAACAGTATGTAAAATCTAATTATTTGTAATTGATATTTTCATAAAAAAAATATTGCTTGACCTTAATACCAAGATTTCGTGCTATAAAATTACGACATTTGCTCTCCAAATGCTCAAATAGTGACTTAAGCCCTTATGACCGCGCATCATAGATATATAATAAAGAAAAACGCCCTGAAGATGGATGAAAGGTCCGAAACGTAGGGAGTAGTTTTTTTTTTAAAATGTGTTTGTTTAAATAACTACATGTACTGGAAGATTGTTCTATTTCACCATTCATTTTATCAGAAACGAAGCTAATTTCGATATATATATTGAATCAACAAGAAATTATCAGAAACGATATTAGCAGATATCGATGTAGCAATATCTTATATTTCCTCCTTCTCCTTGAAGCACCTTGATGTTGATCCGGGAATTTTCGATTTGCTCGGAAAGCATCGCGATCGGATTCCATTTAGCCCGAGTGGCAATATCCAGAATGGACGGAATGATCCTGGTGCCCCTTCCCAGGGATTGAACTTAAGTGCCCCGACACGACTCGGGATCCGATAGCCTCACTGTATTAGCCCGAAAGATGACTGCTACGACAGAGTTATTTCGGAGTCACGCGAGAGGTGGGCCTCAATCCGCGAAATGGTGGCTTCGCATTATGTTGATGGTCTCCGATTTTCGGCGATGGAAAGGACAATTTCCCTCATGAAAGAGACATTAGGCTTGAATAGTCCTCATCTGATGTTCATTTGATGGGCAGTTTGTTAGTTTCACATATAACACATCTTTATTGGTTTATTTTATTTTTATTTGTAAATTAGTCAAAGAGTTTTTTTATATTTTTTTTTTTTTGACATTTCTTACTTCTTCAAGCCTAATGATTGAGACTCCATATTGAAGATTATCTTTACTGGTGTCAAGGACATTTAGGCAAATAATAAACTTGTAGAATTTTTACGGTCACAGAGAATCTAACCTTGAAAATGGACGTGATAACTTCGGCTGTTGATCGCTTTTCTTCGATCCGAATCCTAATCCTATTTTAAGGATTAGGAAAATGGTTTAAAATTCACCTTTTGTAATATTTAACACATTCAACTCCAGCTCTATTTTCCCTAGGTGAGCCAGGGAGCCGGAGGGTTTTGGGTCATCAGTGAGCCGGTACATCCCCAGGACGTAGTTGGCCATCAGAGTCGTCAAAGAGTTTGTTAACAACCCGCAATACATCAGTCAAAAGCGCTGTTACCTTTCATTTTCGTTATTGGGTTTTTTATGTTTCATATTGCTACTATAAGAATAAATTAAGAATTTGTAAGAATGATCTAGTTAATTTATAATTAAACAATTGTGAATGAATTTGAAGTAAAAAAAAGTGAAGAGTAGTAGTTCCTTTGAAATCGAAACTAATTGTGGGTATAGTTAGAAAATCATCATCAAATTACTGTAATACATCATTATTTTTTTTCTTTATAAATTTTATTTTAAAAAAGCATTATGTATAATAAAAAAACAACTAATAATATTAACTAATAAGATTATTTACAAGATTTTAATTAATTACACAATTGTAATCCAATTCCTGATTATTTTAATACTAACTATAATTTACACTGTTTACTATTGATTTGTGACATCAAATTCAAATAAATTAGTATTTAAAAAACGAAAAAAATATTCAGTTGTTGGTTGCCGAAGCGCAGGTTTAGCATCGATAAATCTCCTCTTGTCCCTAAAAATTTGTATATATTGTTTTTAGTTCTTTTACTAATCCGGTGTAACTGGCTAATGTAATATAATACTAAAATATAATATAAGTAGTGAGAATAATTTTACAATTACATTTAACTTAATAAAACTTGAGTGAAAACTTTAAAATTCTACAACTTTGGCTATAAAGCAGCTAGGAGGAAACCAAAAACGTCGAAATGACCCCCATGAACCAGTGCAGGGGGCTGAATAACTAATTCAAAACTTTACTACCTGGCCATCGCTTTTAAGTGCATAGGATAAAAGATACCTGAGTACGTCGCTGAGACGTAGTTGGCCACCTGGGCTGTGCCCTGAGTTGTAGACGTCATGTTATCCTTCTGTCAAAGGCAAGACCGATTTTTGTGTATGTTGTCAAATTGAGAAAAACTGAAACGATTTATTTACCAGCCCAATATATTTTTGTGCTCTCCTTAAAATTTAGCATGATGTGACTTTAAAAATAGTATTGATAACTTAAAAACGCTTTAAAGGAAGGAATTTTAATAGTCGTGAATCCTCTTGACGGGCCTTCAAGACACATGTATATCGGCGTTGAACCTTTGGCTACCTCTAATCCGAAACCTGTCCGTGAAGTCGTGACTTTGTTCTTAAATCACGCCTTCTTTTTCTTTTTTCTATATTCCTATCCACTTTTTTTTCTTCTTCTCATCTTGAATATATTTTTTTTAATTCTCTCTTTCCCCGACTACATCTCATTCCTCTGCCTCCAATTAACTTATGCCTTCCCCCCGGGGGGACTCACGATAAGAACTAACCCATCCTGAGTGATCCCCGCATACAAATAACATTATTACCCCCGAGTCTGTCCGTGACTGACTGACTAGCACCGCTTATTACAGGTGTCAACTCGCATCAGTCCAGGTGTGTTTAGATCTTTTTTTTTTTTTTTGTTTCTGACCGATCATTGTTATGGTAAAATTTATTATAATTAATGGATCACACTTTTGTTTATTTTTTTTTTTAATATTCATCTCGTCCTGACTTGGCACCTCCAATTTATTCACAAACATTATCACGCCGTGTTTTTGAGATTAGTGATTTGACAGCGAAGGAATTACGTTTCTGCTCCGCTGAGTCTAGTTCATTTATTGTTATTTAATTCGAACGGATTCGCCTGCCTAGCCATGTTTGTAAATATAAGTAAATACTAATCTTATGGAAGTAGATAACATGCAGAATGAGGTTCCTCTAAACTATTTTACGAAGTACAGTTCATAAAATCATAAAATTAAATATATTAGTTTTAACTTGATAAAAGTCTTTTTTTTTTTTCGACAATAAACTTATTCGTCTGTCGAGGTGTAATTTTAACATAAATAATTCCTTAGATTACTATAAAAGTAAAAAATACACAAAAACACATGGCCTAATATCTATGTAAATAGTCCAAATAAAGCTTTCAATTAACATAGACACTTTCAAATATATTTCTTAATGTATAAGGTAAACCGTACAGTTATTGGCACCCTTAAGACTACATTTCTGCGGTTAAATTAAAAAAAAATACTTTTCAGAAAGTGATCAAATAGATGCTTCCTACAGCTCCTCTTTATCTATCCTCAAAAAGACTCAAGAAGTTTTTTTGGGTCAAAAGTTCCATCGTTTTACAATATGGCAATATTTATTGTTAAAAGTGCCAAATCTAGTTATTGGAACCCTGTGGATTTAATTGTGAAATCTTCCCTATGGTTAGTTTGGTAAAGTCTTGCTTCATGGATGACTTAGAGGACCCTTCAAACATTAGACTCATGTATATCTTGTAATAAAATTAAGACTTATTTACCTATTTCTTTAAGTTAAAGTTAGGATGCCAATAACTGTACTGAGTGCCAATAACTTTATGGTTTACCCTATGAAATGGATACAATTTTCAATGTACGAATCTCCCTTAGGGTTACTATGGAAGGGAAAATAGAAAAAAAAAAACTCAATAGTTCGAACTGTTAAATTGGTATCTCCTACAGATTATTTTTTCTCTGGTCTTCTTCTTATTTGGTGGTTATTTTAAATTTTCTCCTTCCATTTTCATACGATATTTTCCAGTTGAGTTTTCCTTAGTTCTTTAATTTTGGCTTGTCCCTTGACAAGATTTAGGGAACATTTCCCCATGTTCAATGTAACCAATTTTTAGTAATGTTGTGTAACCAATATTTTGGACTATTTTCGATCTTGACCTTTCTTGGTTGGAAACAGGATACATAGAAATTATTTTCTCTATTATGTAAAAGTCTATTTTCTTAGAATGATTTTGAATTATTCTGCACCATTGAAGTTAAGCATATATATTGAAAAATTCTTTCAATAGCACTCACTGCCTCCAGAATTAGTTGCTTGAAGGGGCTTGTTCCTGGGATCGTTATAAAGGAAGGAGTTCTTTTCTTAACTGCCCTCAATTTCCATTTCGCCAGGGGGAAAACTGAACGTCATTTGCTTAGCATTTATAGGCTTGAAGGGAAAGGTTAGTATAATTGGCGAGGGTAAGTTTAATTTCAACTAGGGGTCGAGGCCCCATAAAGTTTATGTCTCGGGTAATCCAGGACTTGGTTGTCGGGGGGGGGGGGGAGGAAGAGGTTAAGCTCCCCCCCCAATAAAGTCGCTGATATGGAAGAACCTTTATTGTCGATTTATTAGCGGACTTCTCGAGGCTCGTGTCTTCATCATTATCGGATTAATTGGATATCAGAAGTAATTAGGAGTTTGAGCAAGGTGAGCCTGTTATAGTCTAATATAACTTCCAAAAACTTTTCGATGAAAGAAAGAAGAGATATTTTTAAATTTTGTTTGTTGTTTTTGAAAGCAATATTATTAGCAAATCCAGCTCTTTCCTTTTTTGTTTCTAGCTTTACTCCTTTTTGATTACTCCTTCATTCTAATCCCTCACCTCTTCAACGTCAGTTGAATATGTCAAACACATCTTTATTTTCTATATCTCTACCTCCACCAATAATTAGTTCCCATTCATTTCTGTTCCCCCTTTCGGCCTCCATATTAGCTCATCAACCATTTTTCTTTTATTATATTAAAAAATCTGGTGCGTGCGCGCAACACACAACTTTCACTTACCTCCTTACTTAGATTAGAAATTAATGCGTTTTGTTAATTGCCACTTCTCAAATGAACAGAACGTCTTTAATTATGAACAATGGTCTGTCATTAAAGGCGTACTCCGCATGCGTGGGCTCAACGAGTTTTATGAGTTGACTGAATATTTTTCTTTTTTCTCCTCTTTATGTTTTCTTTATTTTTATCATATCTCATATTTAGCCATTTCTTATTTTTAGGCGTAACGAGAGACAGTTAATTTCTCCATATAAAAAAAAACAAAGGTACTTTATAGGAAATAAAACAAACAAAAAAGGCCCCAACGCCCCCCCCCCCCAAAAAAAGCCCCCTCAGAACATTTTAATAATGATAAAGCTTACCTGATATTAAAGAACACCTAATTTTCATTAAACATGACGAATTTGATAAAAATCGTTAAAGCCGTTTTTAAGATCATCGAAAAAAAGGGAAAATTTGGAAAAAAAATTATGAAATAAAGTGCCTGCTCCGTTTGACCAATTTTGATGAAATGCTGGCTATCACATCTTTGGCATATACATACATCAAATACCCAGTTTGATCAAAATCGTTAAAGCCTTTTTTGAGTATATAAAAAAAAACACGTAAAAATGATACAAAATTTATTAAGTAAAGTCCCCCCTCCGGTTGATCAATTTTGATGTAATGTTGGCTATCCCATCTTTAGCATATACATACATCAAATACCCAGTTTGATAAAAATCGTTAAATCCGTTTGTGAGTAAATAAAAAAAAACACGTGACAATGATACAAAATTTAATAAGGAAAGTCCCCCTTCCGGTTGATCAATGTTGATGAAATTTTTACAGTCATATCTTAGGCATATAAATAGATCAAATACTCAGTTTAATCAAAATCGTTAGAGCCGTTTTTGAGAAAATAAAAAAAAACTTAAAAAGTTATTAAATAAAGTACCCCCTCCCTTTGAGCAATTTTGATGAAATTTTTGCTGTCACATCGCGGGCATATACATATACACTAAATACCCAATTTCAGGTTCGCACGGTTTATAGTTTTTGAGCTAGTCTGTTCACACACAGACCATTTCGCGGGACTTGGTTAATTTGACTCAGGGGACCCCAAAACGTGTATTTCCGTTGAAAACCGGAATTCGAAATTTTGCACGATCGCAATACTTCCACTTACTATATATTTCATATATAGGTAAGTGAAAGTAAAAATGTATCTTTCCCTATTCCATCTCACTATCAATGTTTTCATGTTATCTAATAAGTTCTTATTCTTTTTTCTATGTATTTATATTTTTTTTTTTGTTCTGTCTCTTGTTCATTTATCCCATAATAATACCTGCATGGTTGGGTCGAAACGCTGGTTATTGGCTATAATAAAATAGGTTATTTTTTACTTGGTTGTATATTTAACTTTAGTAAGGAAGTGTGGTTTGCTTAAGGATTTTTTTTTTTAATGAAGGAATCTCTTTCATTGGTTATTTTATATTTAACACTTTGCACTCGGCACCGTTTCGGACTTTACCTACTCGACGCAACTTAATCTCGAAAACGTACACCCTGAAAACGTAATATTATACAGTAAAATTTTAGAACCAAGTAAGGAATTGTAATGACATTTAGGTTATATGTATTTGTGAAGGTTCAAGATCACATAGTTACAAAAAAAAAAAAATTTAATTTTATATTTTTTTTTATAATTTTATTTTTATAATTATTATCATTATTATATATAAAAAACATAAAAAATCTAATTGGAGAAGTAAAAACAGTTAAAAACAAATAAAAAGTGAATTAAAACCACAAAATATAGCCGATGTTGAAAGATTAACTTACTATAAAAATAATGAAAAACACCGCGAGCCGCGACCGTCATTTATCACCAAAAGCGAAATATCCTATAAATAGTTTTTACGATTTGTTTACGTCCTTGTATGTTGAAAACTGAAAATTATTTATTTATTTCATTAAAGAAAAAAGTTTAGATTTTTGATTGTCGCCTCGGGCTATTCTTACATTTTTAAAGAAAGAAATGTGGATAGAAATTAATACAGATTAGATACTTTTCAGAGAGTTCCAGGCAATATTATCTTATATATGAAATAGAAATTTTTAATTAAATTAAGAGAAAAAAGGTTATAACTTATAAGTGAAGAAACATCTGTTTTTTTTTTCTTATTTGTTTTCCTTCTGCTTTAGGGCGTAAAACATTTAAAGTCATCAACGCCTAATAATTTTATTTTAACGTATCATCATAGTAAATAAAAGGTATGAATAAGAGTAACTTTAATATAATAAAATAATAAATGACTTGTAAAATATTACAGTAAACCCTCATTATTACGAACTCGGATATAACGAACACCTCGATATGGCGAACCAAAATACTATCCCCCCAAATTACCTTTATATTTCTGCTGAACCCCTCGGTTAGTGCGAACTACGAACTAAATTTGATGCCTGAGAATTATTATGTTCTGTTATAACGAACTGCTAGAATTTTTATTCATTTTTTTTTTTTTTACTGTATTACGTAGAATGAGCGCGGGAAGACGAAGTAGCTCTGGTTTCTAGAATTGAGGTGTTTTTTTACTCTTAACTAATCCGATTTCCTTTTGCTCTCTCTCTCTGATTCCATTGACTTTTTTCTCAAAAATAGTTCAGTTGTTTTGACCTCTGTATTATTCGAATCAGTGTTCTGTAGTCGTTTATACTGTTTTTTTTTAATACACAATGAGTTCGTTGGTAAACGTGTGTCACAAACGTAAATCCTTATTAATCGAGGAAAAATTGAAAATTCGCCAGGATATTGAATCGGGAATTCTAAGTGAGTAAACCATCGCAGAAAAATATGGAATTCTAAAATCAACATTGTCAACCATTATAAAAAAGAAAGATAAAATAGATTCAACCGCAGCCCAAGGATTAACTTCAGCATCAAATAAACGACTGCGCTCTGCGGCTCATGAATATTTGGGAAAAAAAATTGCTAAATTGCTTTAAATAAATGAGATCTCAAATACCATTTATTAAAGCTCTCAAATACCACTCTTATTAAAGCTAAGGCTAAAGAACTCTCAAGTGAACTTGGCAGGTTAATTAATAAATCTCATTGTTTAATTAATATGTAGTTTATCTAAACATAAATTACATGGATGCGTTTTAATTTAACTAGTTCTAATGAATGAATTTCCTTCTAAATATGATCAAATTAGTGCGGCCATTGGTTAAAAAAAAGAAACCTCGGTTATAACGAATCTCGTTATTGTGAACTTTGAATATCAAACCCCCTACCAGTTCGCTGTATCAAACAAAATTGCCTGTATGTGTTGAAATTACTAGAAAAAGAGCTAACTTGTATTCAGAAGGTTGTGTTTTTATCAAACATATAGTTTAGTATATATAGTATACATTAGTATATATTTAAATACTAATGTCATAGAAGTTTCGTTGTTGAATAGAGCTATAGATAATTTTTTTTTTCTTTTTAACTGAAACTCTGGACAATTACTCATCCCAGTCTAAGCTTGTTTATGTAATCATAATAATTACTAAATTAACCCAATAGTTATGCAGTAGTTGTTTGTTTAACGTCACTTTATGCTACTAAGGCTAAATCTCCGGACGATGCTACTATGGAAGTCCTAAATTTTGCCTATCCAGGTATAATTAGGGTATCTTTAACGAGTACCTGACATCGTACAGGCTCGGAACCTCCATTTTACGTCCTATCCGAGGGATGGCAGGAGATAGAAGGATTTTCTACTCCTATTAAAAATATTATGGTCACCTCGGGACGCGAACCAACGACCTTTAGTATTGTAGGTTGTCATGCTAACCACTACACGACAGGTGACCCCTGCTGGTAGGACCGAAACCACAACTGGTTTTATATAATGTAAAGAAGCGTACTACGTAGTATATATTATTGGGAGTAATATATCCGGAGGCGAGGAAGTTAACCCGAAGCAGGGGGGGCCCGAGTACCCGAGGAGGGGGAGCACAGGTACAAGAGATGGCTCCTCGCCAAGAATTCCACTCGGGATTCTATTTATCCGGGGGCACTTTGGCAGCGGGCTGTTGGCACCCCTTTATTTACCGGCCCGTCTAATCGGGACAATTGCCCCGAAGCCTCGAGTCCCTCGGGCAATTTTTTGTCCCCACTCCTCCACCGGCCAGCGTTATCCAATTGTTTCCCACCCTCACTTCACCCGCAATCCAGTTGAGGCTAGTTATTGCACCGATTGCTTCGAGTGCCCCACCGTCCCGTGGGGTTAAGGGGGCCCGCAATCTGGAGCTGATCTATTTACGGAAGGAATTGGATTTATAAATGCCCATTGTATCTTATTTCAATTTTTTACTTTCGCTTACCTATATATGAAATATATAGTAAGTGGAAGTATTGCGATCGTGAAAATTTTCGACTTCCGGTTTTCAACGGAAATACACGTTTTGGGGTCCCCTGAGTCAAAATAACCAAGTCCCGCGAAATGGTCTGTGTGTGTGTGAACAGACTAGCTCAAAAACTATAAACCGTGCGAACCTGAAATTGGGTATTTAGAGTATGTATAAGCCCGCGATGTGACAGCAAACATTTCACCAAATTTGCTCAAAGGTAGGGGGTACTTTATTTAATAACTTTTTAAGTTTTTTTCGATTTTTTCAAAAACGGCTCTAACGATTTTGTTTAAACTGAGTATTTGATCTATTTATATGCCTGAAATATGACAGTAAAAATTTCATCAAAATTGATCAACCGGAGGGGGGACTTTACTTAATAAATTTTGTATCATTTTCACGTGTTTTTTTTATTTACTCAAAAACGGTTTTAACGATTTTGATCAAACTTGGTATTTGATGTATTTATATGCCAAAGATGTGATAACCAACATTTCATCACAATTGATCAACCGGAGGGGTGACTTTCCTTAATAAATTTTGTATCATTTTCACGTGTTTTTTTTATTTACTCAAAAACGGTTTTAACGATTTTGATCCAACTTGATTTTTGATGTATTTATATGCCCGAGATATGACTGTAAAAATTTCATTAAAATTGATCTACGGGAGGGGGGACTTTACTTAATAAATTTTGTATCATTTTCACGGGGTTTTTTAATTTACTCAAAAACGGCTTTAACGATTAACAAAAATAAGATATGAATGTAGAAAAATGTGTGACTTTGGGAAATGATATTTAGCAAAACACGTCATTTTCTAATCTAAGTAAGTTGGTAAGTGAAAGTTGTGTGTTGCGTGCACGCACCAGATTTTTTTTATTGGTCCTCCCCTTCCTAGCCGTTTAGACCATACGGGGTTTTCCGGTGTCGAGTATTATTATACGTCACCTGGTCCCGGGGTTGAACCGGCTATCTTTGGGTTTCCAATCATATGTCGGTTGCAAGGGACAACGCGACCATCCCACCGACTGATATCACCTTCATCAGTTAAGTCTGATCTCGTGAACAAAAAATCATAACTTACTGACCAATTCGACCAAGTTTTTGTTTGTCGCACGTTCATGCTACTAATGATAATCGGACGGTGCTACAGCGGGGGTCCTAAATTTCGCCCATCCAAATATAATTAGAATAGGGATCTTTAACGAATACCTCTGCCAATAAAGGTCGCGGATTCGCGTCACGAGGTGTGGTACAATACAGGTGACGTTTCCCAAGCTCCTATCACCTTAACCAACTCGCTCATTTCAAATATTGCCTTACTATTTTATAATTGACCACCATATAAATGAAATTCAATTATTTTTAAAATATGTTACGTAGCGCGCAACATACATCTTGGCGCAAGAAACATTTTACGGGGGCGACCTGTGATGTAGAGGTTAGGATGGTTTAATAGGAGGTATATTTAATGGGAGTAAAAAATCCTTGGATAAGCCGTCCCTCGGATAAGACGTAAAATGGTTATTACATTTAAAAAAAATCTGGTGCGCGCGCGCAACACACAACTTTCACTTACCAACTTACTTAGATTAGAACTTGATGCGTTTTGTTAATTCCCACTTCTCAAATGAACAGAACATCTTTAATAATAACGCATTGGTTTGTCATTAAAGGCGTACGGCGCATGCGTGAGCTCAAGGTGCTTTATGAGTTGACGGATTATTTTTCTTCTTTTCTCCTATATATGTTTACTTGATTTTCTTCATATATCATATTTAGCCATTTCTTATTTTTAGGCGTGATGACAGACAGTTCATTTCTCAATATAAACTAAAACAAAGGTACTTTATAGGAAAACAAAAAAGGCCCCTTCCCCATTTAAGCCCTCTCAGAACATTTTAATAATGATAAAGCTTACCTGATATTAAATAACAACTAATTTTCATTAAACATAACGAATTTGATAAAAATCGTTAAAGCCGTTTTTGAGATAATCGATCAAAAAGGTAAAAATTGGAAAAAAGTTATGAAATAAAGTCCCCCTCCTGTAGATCAATTTTGATGAAATTTTTACAGTCATATCTCGGGCATATAAATACATCAAATACAAAGTTTGATCAAAATCGTTAAAGCCTTTTTTGAGTAAATAAAAAAAACACGTGAAAATGATACAAAATTTATTAAGTAAAGTCCCCCCTCCGGTTGATCAATTTTGATGAAATTTTTACAGTCATATCTCGGGCATATAAATAGATCAAATACTCAGTTTAATCAAAATCGTTAGAGCCGTTTTTGAGAAAATCGAAAAAAACTTAAACAGTTATTAAATAAAGTACCCTCTCCCTTTGAGTAAATTTGATGAAATTTTTGCTGTCACATCGCAGGCATATACATACTCTAAATACCAAATTTCAGGTTCGCACGGTTTATAGTTTTTGAGCTAGTCTGTTCACATACACACACACACACAGACCATTTCGCGGGACTTGGTCATTTCGACTCAGGGGACCCCAAAACGTGTATTTCCGTTGAAAACCGGAAGTCGAAAATTTTCACGATCGCATTACTTCCACTTACTATATATTTCATATATAGGTAAGTGAAAGTAAAAACCTAGGGTCTCCAGGAAAGCTACAAACCCGCAACCTTCAGTGCAGTAGTTTATTACGACCTAATTATGATGTTCTGCGGTCATATTTTAGTTCTATTACTCCTACTAAATCTCAAGTAGTATTAAAGCAAATTTAGAGAATAGTTCTCAGAACGGTCTTGAGGTTGTCTGAATTTAACAAATAGAGTTTTTATGTTTATATAAATAATTCAAAACTAAATTTTATATAAAAATATAGCTTTCAAATCTCCTATTACTTATTACTACCGGCTAACTTTAAATACATAAAATTCTTGTTGAAGATTAGATATTCGGCTAAATATGGGATCAAAATGTCATGTAAACATTAAAATTGTGATCATTAATCCTCAGCAAGAGTGTAAAAGGTAATACTATTGATAAAATTCCTTTTATTTTTGTTATCTATTCTAGTTTTATTCTGCACCGTAAAATGCTACTCCAACGCCATAAAGAAATTTCGGCAGAGCAGCCTCAGCGGCGACTGAGTCCGTGTCTTGAGAACCCTCCTCAGGATTAGTGGCCATCTTCAGGGCAATCGAGGATGACATAAAAAAATTAATAACGGGGCTCCCAAACAGAAGAATAAATTTAAGATGGAAGGACATAGAGAGGGCCAGTATGGATATGAGAAGTCTTGGACTATGGCCAGCTTACTGGGCTATATTGGCCCGGACTTCCACTTCGTCGGAACGGCCTCCCAGATCGTACGGGAGGGGTCGTCTGATGAATCTTTTATAGTAGGGAGTTCGTCGTCAATAGGGAATAAACTTTCTCATGTCTCCCAACAATGACAATTGACAATTTTTTATTCCATTGCCCCTCTATTTTATGCTCCATTTCCCTCTACAGTTTCTCTTTATACTTTATATTATTCTCTATACCAATTTGTAAATATATTTATAAATGTATACAAAGTTCATTATTACCATAATTGAATTAAAAAAATAAATAATAATACTGACGAGATATGCTTTTATATAGACAGGCTAGAATTTTCTGAAACGAACAATTTAAGTTTCCTCTGATGAGCCTCCATCAATCCAGTACCTAAAGATTTCAATCAAGGTACTGAATGAAGGTCGTTCACACCCCTTTCTCGCAATGTTTATTTCATAAATGAGCAATATATAATTCATATTTTAAATATGTATAGAATAATAGATTAATAAAGTTCAGAAAAAAAAAAAAAAGAAAGAAAAAATTCAATTATATATTTATGAACTTTGATAAAGTTAACACATCACCTGTTTTCCCATATCGATCAAAATTCCTGCACAAAAAAAAAGGATTTTTTTTTTTTTTTAGTATAGGCATCTTAACACGTTAAGTGCGGCGTCGTATTTTAGGATTATCCTGAAATGAACGGTATCGATCGCCGGGGTCCGACTGCTGGGATGAGCCACAGACGATATCGGGTGTCGAGGTCCGATGGGAATGCTCTGACTAAAGCGTTCTCTTTTTATTAAAAGTGGATTAAATGAGCGTCTCAAGGGCATTATTTCTTGCTATGGATTGGAACTAGACATAATAGCCGCAAGACAGACCTATAAAGGATTTACGCCATTCTTCATCGAAAATCGGACCTCGGAGTCCGATTCCAAAAAAAACAACAGAATTTCAGCTGTTAGCAACATTTTCTGCACTAAAATTTAATAATCTCATTAAAAATCAACTAAATCGAGTGTTTGAAGTGTTCGGCCTTTCGGACATTTTCATGTGAAAATCGGCTGTTAAGAAGGGAATGTAAGAAATTGGACCCTGGGCACCATTGCCGCACCTAATGTGTTGTTCGAAATTTCATAAAATATGGAACCAGACCGAAATTAGCAACCTCGATCCATAAAAATATGTAATTTTAGCCCTTCGCATTTATTTAACAACACACGACCTGATGACCGATTGAAAATTATTTTTCTTCATATCTATGAAGTGAAATCTACAAAAAAAAATTTAAAAAATTTTTTTTTTTTAAATTCAATCATTCATTCGTTTTCAAAGCAAAATTAATTTAAGAATATTTGACAAAAATAATTTAAATAATTTATAGTTTTCTGATACATTAAATTATTTTTAATTGAATTACCTATCAGTTTATATATATATATATATATTCTAAATGAAAATGAAATGAACTCCACTCCCCTTTCTACCATTTTCCTCCAAATTCCAGTCCCTCTATTGCTGGATTATTACTGGAACAGAATGAGATTCCAGCAAAAGTGGATAAACGGAGTAATTTACGAATGGGCCAATGGTCGGTGGGGGTTTGGGGGGGGGGGGGGTTATAGCAATGAAAGGAAATGGGAGATCAAAGCGATTTCATTATTGAATACATCAATCAAGTTTTCTATCGAATTAAATCAATATCGATTAGTGTCTATAAATCGGTCCATCGATGTGTCAACGGCGACCAATCCTGGGTAATTGCGAATCTGATTGAAAAAGTAATATGAGAATGTAATTACATTTCTTGTCTTGTCATTTGCAGGTTCATGTTTATATAAATATTTAATATAAATCGATGTATTTAATATAAATTGTTGTGAATAATGACTGTTATTATAAGCAGTTGATTGAATTATCCAAGTATGTAATCTGTTTTGAATTTATGATAACAATTAGTACTATATTAAATCATGATGGGAATAGGAAATATTACTGCGGTCCTGCCATAATCTGGAATATCGAGAATTGGAAAAATGTTTTTCTTTAGTTAAACTGCCTACGGTTTGACCAAATATGTGGGTCTTCATTTGGGCTAACAAAAAAAAAATTGAATAGGCAATCTATTTTAGATTGCTGCCCGCATAGAGAAAAGTTTTTCCCCATTTGATGACACTTTATGTATTTTTGCTAATAAATCTTCAACATTTTATATCCGTTATGATTCCCTTACTATGTTATATTTTTCATATCCTATGTATCTTTATTTGTTTGCTTAACCTCACTTTATGCCACAAAGGCTAATAGGACGATGCCTCAGTGGGAGTCCTGAATTTCGCCAATCCACGCATAATTAGGATAAGGAAGGCCAACAGGGGACGCGATCCCGTGACCTTTAGTATTTTAAGGTGCTACGCTAACCACTTAACCACAGGTCACCCCTTGTAATTTAGTTAGAGAACAATAAACTTACAAACATATGTTCTTACATACCTACATTTGGTGCTTCTTTACAATGAAAATCCGATTTCCACATAGGTTTTATTATATATGTTTCAAAACTTTTATGCTTTTATTAAAAAATTTCTAAAGATAAGAACTGTGTGCTTGAATTATTTTTTCGTTTTCGTTAAGAACGATTTAAAATATATAAAGAAACATGTAATTTTTTTTTTTGACATTTTGATAGATACTTTTTAACGTCGCGGAATCGAATGAGATGATTGGACAATGTAGTCTGCTCTTTGGTAGTTACCACAGATCATAGATAACAATCATATTTTGGAGATTTTCGAAAAGTATATGAGGCATTTTCATTGATTATTTTTATTCTATATTCGTGTCAATTTATCAACAAATTGATATATAGCTGCTACACATTTATATATTTGTAGTTATTTTACAAATGTACATTCGCGTCTTTATTTCATTATATGTATATATTTATTGCATTTTCATGAGTTTTCTGATTATCATGTTAAGTTATTGTTTGTTTTTTTTAACATAACTTTATGCCACTTAGGCTAATCGGGCGATGCTATATCGGGATACTAAATTCGCGATCTTTATATTGTAGGTAGCTGCAGTGTAGGTGATCTTCCCTATATTTCTTATTTTCAAATTTTTTTTTTTTAATTTTAATTGTTGCTTCGTTGTTGGTACGTGTATGTTGATGGTACTTGAGTTCTTAGTACTTCTCTAAGAATCAGTGTCCATCTCCAAGACTGTCCTATAAATCGGCTTGGATCCTGACCTTCAATAAATCGCAATATCAGCTCTGATCCTGTAGACATTGCTAGCTAAGTTTAGCGAGCCCTAAGGAAACTATTAAAGTTGCCAGTTCGATAACACTGCTCCTAACTTGGGCAACTAAACTCTCGTCTCTGTATCCCAAGATAGAGAGAAAACTAAACTCGATAAATTATGCCCAGTCTTCTCCTCCTTTATATTAGCTATTATCTCGGGCACGATGCTAGTTGAATAACATTCAATATCTCTGCCTTAATTCGATTTTCCCAAATGGGGACTATATATATTGCTTATGTCACGTTAGAAATTCTGGACGATCCCTTTAAATTATTTGGAATAGTTCATCCTTGAGAAAACTATCTCATTATGTTCATCAATTTTCTACCTTATTTAATCGAAGTAAAATCAAGGCGTTTATGAAAAAAAATACTTATAAATCATTGGTTTGTTGTGAGACTTTTTTTAAATCTTGTTAATTCAACCATAAATAAATTATTGAAAGGGTATCGCTCCCTTTAAGGTGCCTTTACATTCTACGAATCTCACACTCGAACAGGTTCTCACTCGAAACTTACCGTACAGGCGTACCACGAACAGCCATTTATACTTAACGTGACGTTAAGCGAACAAATATAGCTGACGCACCCAACGCTAGCTTATGATGATATTTTATATTATCTAAAAAATAAAAAATCTGGTGCGTGCGCGCAACACACAACTTTCACTTACCAACTTACTTAGATTGGAAATTGACGTGTTTTGCTAAATATCATTTCCCAAATTCACACATTTTTCTACATTCATATCTTATTTTTGTTAATCGTTAAAGCCGTTTTTGAGTAAATAAAAAAAACACGTGAAAATGATACAAAATTTATTAAGTAAAGTCCCCCCTCCGGTTAATCAATTTTGATGAAATTTTAACAGTCATATCTCGGGCATATACATACATCAAATACCCAGTTTGATCAAAATCTTTAAAGCCGTTTTTGAGTAAATAAAAAAAAAACGTGAAAATAATACAAAATTTATTAAGTAAAGTCCCCCCTCCGGTTAATCAATTTTGATGAAATTTTAACAGTCATATCTCGGGCATGTACCTACATCAAATACTCAGTTTAATCAAAATCGTTAGAGCCGTTTTTGAGAAAATCGAAAAAAACCTAAAAAGTTATTAAGTAAAGTACCCCCTCCCTTTAAGTAATTTTGATGAAATTTATGCTGTCACATCGCGGGCACATACCTACACTAAATACCCAATTTCATGATCGCACGGTTTATAGTTTTTGAGCTAGTCTGTTCACACACACACACACACACACACACACACACACACACACACACACAGACACAGACCATTTCGCGGGACTTGGTCATTTCGACTCAGGGGACCCCAAAACGTGTATTTCCGTTGAAAACCGGAAGTCGAAATTTTTCACGATCGCAATACTTCCACTTACTATATATTTCATATATAGGTAAGTGAAAGTAAAAATAGGAGACGGATTACAACGTCGCACTAGTATCACAAACAACTCCTGTCACTTGGAAAAAACCCACATCAAAAGTGACATTAGCCCTACCCCCGAACACAGGCGAACAGATGAAGTACCTAGAATAACCGAACAGTCGACGTGAAGGCTGTTAGAAGGTGGTGTTCGAGGGTAGTTCGTAGAGTGTAAAGGCACCTTAACACTTCCATCCACTTCCCCCCGTCCAATCCCAAAATGCACAAGATCAGCTTTTACCGAATCCTCCCATGTTCGCCTAGGCCTACCCCTCGGACGTTTTCTAGTCGGCAAAGCGTTTATTCGCTACTAAGACTCGCAATTTCGCCCGCTCACTTTAACCGTCGCGGATATAAAACTTCGATTACGTTTACCGGGTTCAGTTCACGCAATTCTGCATTGTGTAGCCGTCTAAATTCTCCTGTTAAATTATCCTTCTTTGGCCCAAATATTCTATCCAGTACTTTATTTTAAAAGCCCTAAAGCTATGTTTCACATCCGTAAAGAACCTTCGGAAAAATTATGGCTTTGTAAATTCTAATATTAAATACGGAAATCAACCTGTGAACACTGCCATCCAACAATCCTGACGGTAAAGCACATCCTCCTGGAATGTACAAGATTTACCCAGATTCGACGTGAATTGAAAATGGAAAATAACCTCAAGGAGTTGTTGGAGACATGGAGGACTCGGTGAAGGTAGTGTGGACTTTTTTAAAGAAGATAAAACTGTACAACCAAGTTTGAATCGAAAGCGTTTTTGCCAAATTAAAACCAAAGAAAAAAATAATAGATGAATATTTAAAAACGCAGTAACTGTACACTTCCTACTTACATTGAATAGCGCAATTCGCAAATTTGAGTGGGTAGTGTCAGTACAGAATCATGGAGTGCAAGTCTTCCCATGTTTTTCTATGTAACTAAATATGGCATTTCAGTTCAAAACCTAAACCAAATACGCATTAGTGGTCATACCCACTATTGGCTACATTGTGTAGCCATCTTAATTCTCCTGTTAAAATTATCCTTCTTGGGCCCAAATATTCTACGCAGTACTTTATTTTGAAAGACCTTAAGGCTATGTTTCACATCCGTAAAGAACTTTCGGAGGAATTACAGTTTTGTTAATTCTAATATTAAATACGGGACCGAAGGCGTGAGGTAAGTAATTTTTCAATCGAAAAATAACAAGAATTTGCCGCCTTTAGCCTAGCCTTAATTAAGTTTTTTAATATCGTTCTAGTTATTGAAGAACCTAAATATCTATATTTCTCAACGGCTTCTAACTTCAATATTGCCAAAATCTTCACCGTTTCTACAGCTTCTTCCGGGGATTTATACGTAACTATTTCAAGGGAACATGATCTGGGAGCAGACCTACAATTGGAAATAACATCGAGATTTAAAATTTCTAATTTTGCTTCGAGTGCTATGATGATATTAGTAGATATATTAATAAAACCAAAGCAAAAAATATAAAAATAAAAATATTTAAAAACGAAATAACAGTACACTTGCTTCTTACAAACTATTGAGTAAAGCGATTAATATATATGATATATGATAGATAAGGATATAGTCAGTACAGAATCATAGACTGCAGGTCTTCTCATGTTTTTCTATGTTACAAAATATGGCATTTCAGTTCAGAACCTAAACCAAATACGCAATAGTGGGTATGACGGATTGCATGCAATTGCCTATATTCAGGTAACTATCGTCATAACTGAAGTCCTTTGGTGGACAAAGTTATTATAAAAAAGTTTCGTACGTGCCGGTATGTCGGACTACTAGACGAACCGCCGGATTGCAGATATATTGTAAGAGGAATGTGTTACCGCAAATCTTGACGAAAAATGACCCTTGGACCCTCGCTTCCATCCTGCAAACACCATCCTCCGGAACATCTGTGTGCCTCTGGAAGAAGAGGCGATGTCCGAAGAAAAAGGAAACATGGCTATAAAAGAAGCGGCGGTTACACTAGAAGAGGGCTGTAAACATTGCCGGAAGCTGAAGATTTGTTGGCCCTGGTTTCCCCTCCATTGAGTGACTTCCGCTCCTAATGCCACAGCCTTCCTAACTCTCTGCCTTTCTTCTTTTCTTGCCTTTTTTTTTTTTTTGTTTCTTTTTCCTCCTTTCCTCTCTCTTCCTTTCCGACTCTTTGTTGATTTAGCTGTTATCTTCATTTTCTCGTTCCTTGCGAAAATCGGCTCCACAATTTATTTAAGGGCCACTTTGGCTGATTTACATCTTAATTTTTTAAAAGGTGTTTTCTTCAGCTGCTCCCACCTCTCCTGAGGAGGACTTTGCTGTCTTCCGCTATCTTATTGTTACCCAAGAGAATTACGCTAATCGATAATTTTTTTTTCGGACTATCTGTTGTTTACTATTTTGAATTTCAAATAGCCATTCAAATTATTTTCCGTACATCTGTTCTTACAACCTTTTTTTGTTTGAAGAAACACTATTCATATACTATATTAACCGACTTTATTTCATGTTATCGACGTTTCAGGTTATCTGCCCATTTTCAAATATATTCTAAAACAATCATTATATTTCAACAAATTATTCATCTTATTTTAGACACCTTTGTTTTTCCATATTTAACTCAACTGTGATGTAGTGGCCTACCACAGCAACTTTCAATACTAAGGTCGCGTGTCCGCGTACCGAGAGGGCCCTATGATTTTTTAAAGGGAGTAAAAATTCCTTCTTTATACCGTCCTTCGGATAGGAGGTAAAATGAGCGAGCCTGTGCGATGTCAGGTACTCGTTATAAATTCCTTGATAGGCAAAATTTAGGACCCCACTGTAGCATCGTCCGATTAGCCTTAGTGGTATAAAGAGACGTTAACAAACAAACATACGACTAGTCATCATAATTGCTTCTATCATTTGTAACACTGTTACCGTCCATAATTAATCTTATTATCAAGTACATGTATTCCTTCTGTTATGTACTTACTTCATATTTTCTCTGTTACTTATTGATACCTTAATTTTACTCATGTATATTTTCGTGTTTAGCGCTAAGGAAGGTAAAAAGTTTAAGTGAGGAAAAAGTTTTTGACTGAAATTCCTAATTATCAAACATCCTGAGAATTTAAAGGAAAACAGTCAACCATTTTTCATCTCTACATTTATTTATTTCTATTTAATATGGAATCGATTCCTTATTCTCGATATTCTAGATTATCGCATGATCGCAATAATATTCCATCCCTTCCATTCATATTTTAAACTATTTCTGAATTATCATGAATTCATATAAGAATTCAGGTACCTCGTTATAAATCCCTTGATAGGAAAAAATTATGAATCCCAATGTAGCATCGTCCGATTAGCCTTAGTGGTCTAAAGAGGCGTTAAAAAACAAACGAACACAAGCCATAGCTGGTGAGCGTTTTTCTTTGTTTGGTTTTATTCAACAAAATAATTCCTGAATACACACATTAAGAAAAAACTCCAACAATGAAAAATAAATAAAGTTTATATTGACAATAACCAAATTCCTCAGACGGACACAATACACTATCTGGGACTCACTTTCGACAGAAGGATGACATGGGGCCCGTATGTCAAAATGAAAAAAGAACGCTTACCAAGAGACTTAAACTTCTCTATCCACTATTTTCTAAATCTTCTTGACTAAAACTGAAACAGAAACTTAATACCTACACATACCTACTGAAGCCCATTTGGACATACTCCTTACAGATATTCGGCATAGCTAAAAAGACTCACTTACAAAACCTTCAAACGTTTCAATCTAAATTGCTACGACTGATTACAAAGGCGCCCTGGTACGTAACTAACAAAACTTTACATACAGATCTCAATCTACCAACAGTCGACCAGCACATAACGACTCTTTAGAAAAGATTTTTTAT
Source organism: Aelia acuminata (assembly GCA_911387785.2). Classification (NCBI taxonomy): domain Eukaryota; kingdom Metazoa; phylum Arthropoda; class Insecta; order Hemiptera; family Pentatomidae; genus Aelia; species Aelia acuminata. The sequence continues at coordinate 121,538,900 of OU426983.1, read as the reverse complement.
TAACTTCACAGGACATCCTAACAGTTTAATCAGTTATATGGCTGACATACGCATAGATACGAGGAGACTAAAATGGCGCTGGATGAGAGGTCGGCTCTCTTAGACAGCAAAAGTAATTGACTGAAGCCAGGAAGGGGGTGCTGCTGGGTGCTTTCCCTCCTCATGCCTCACATGTCATTATTTCCTATTGCCACTATCTCATTCGCTGATTGTCAGCGACTGCTGACAGGTGCGAATCAATAATTGAAGTCCAAAAAAAAAAAAAAAATTACACAACCGTGTATAATAATTAAGGATTTTAGTGTTTCAGTGAAATTTACCAGTATTTAGCTTAAAACATAAAAAAAAAAAAAAAAAAAAGAAGACATTTATATGAATGAATATATAGAGAAATCTAAATTGAATTATTCTGAGAATTGAAAAAAGAAAATAGGAGGAAGGGTTGAGATTAGAATGATGTATGCCGAGTGACAAAAGAATTATCTAAATAAAAATCTAGACTATCCATTTAACTTATTTATAAATTTTATTCCATACTCGTATTCATCTTAAAAAAGAAAAAATAATACAGTATTTTTTAAATACTATTCATGCCAACTCGGACTTTTGTAATATATATGTTGCTACTATATCACATCTTTAAAAATACCTCATAAAATATTACAGTATATTACAGAAAATATACATACTTCTTTACTATGTGTTATAATAAACTTTAATTTCAATTTATTCATTTGACAGTTTTATTTGATTCTTCTTCCTGTCCTATGTGTGTTAGCAGAGTATAGTTGACCGTTTGACATTAAGCTTGAACTTTTGGGACATTATTTAACTAGAATGTGACATTTCACTGGCATTTTCAAACTAGTTCATGATCATAGTATGTAAATTTTTGAATAAGTCTAAATGCTATTTAGCTAAAAATGTTTAATAATAATAATGAAGGCTTAGCGAACCCGAAGGTCCGATGCCGACACCAGTACTCGTTGCTGCACACCTCTATTTATCGACCGCCATCCGACAGATTTGCCTTCATGCAGTCCTCCCACATCCGTCTCGGCCTACCCTCGGACGTTTCCCAGCCGAGTGCTTATTAATATTTTATGGATTCGCTTACTACCCCTATTTTTAATTCCAGTCGGCAAACTGATTACACTTTCAAGTTCACGCGCAATTCTGCATGATGTAACCGTCCTTCTTCGGCACAAATATTAATTCCAATACATTATTTTCAAAAGCCTTAAGGCGTTGCTCATCTCCTGTTGTAAACGGCCATTATATATTACGTAAAGAACCATCGAAAGAATTATAGTTTTGTAAATTCTAATTGTTAAATTTCAGTCTACAATGTGTGAGGTTTGTAATGATATAAATTATATTATATTAATTTAACAATCATTGTGGGTGACCAACTATTTTTCAAATTATTTTAAATAATTTATTTTTGAAGGGAAAAGATTTGGCTCCGCGGGGAAACGAACCCGTGACATGCACGGTATGCTAACCATTACACCACGGAGTCGCTTCAAACGGCGCAAAATCCTCCCTCTTCACTGACACCTCTCCCGCGATCTCGCAAGTTTTGCGACCATTTACGGGAGATGGAGAATTTTTGTCCAATTTCGGGCATCTCTTGACGTCCGTCAATTTTTTAAATTATTTTATATTTAATTATTAATTTAACCATCTTTGTTGGTGACCACTTACCATATTTTTTAAATTATTTTAAATAATTTATTTTTGAAGAGAAAAGATTTGGCTCCGCCGGGAATCGAAACATTACACGTATGTAATGGTTAGCATAACGCGCATGTCACACGGAGGACCCGGGTTCGAATCCCGGCGGAGCCAAATCTTTTCTCTTCAAAAATAAATTATTTTAGATGTAAATTATAATTTATTTAATTCCTACAGCTTGATTTTGGTTTGGATATATAGATAGCTATTTTCCTTAAACATATTTTATCCAACAAGGCTACTTTGAAGTAGTGATAAAATAACCGATTCCTCCAGTAAATAATTCACTGGAGAACATGGCCTACCCCTGCTGGAAGAAATAGTGACCGTATCGGGCAGTTTGCCAGGCTTGTAATGTCCAGTATTCCAGTATCCACAGGGCTGGCTCATGGCGGCGTAAAATGTTCGGTGACCCTTCGGCGTTTTTAAAACCCCGCTGCAAGGGCCAATAAAAAGCTGTTTATTTCGCTTCGTAAAATAAATCCGGCCCTTGAACTGCCTTTATAAGGCCATCTCACCTTCCGGGCTCGATCATAATTTAGCAAGGGTTTGTTTTGTCATTATTAATCACCTGTAAAGGAAGTAAAGGTTACATTGTCTTCTGTTTATGTGAGCATGAAATTTTATGGGAAGATTTATAATGTGGAGTAAATATGCAAAAAAAAAATCTCCTGGGCATCCCAAGATACTTACATACTCAGGTACAAGTATCAAGTGGATGAGATTGATCGGTGATAATTTTTTAGTTCCGTTTAAATTGAATTGAATAATCTCTAATCATTGCAAGGCATATAGTTATATCATCAATGGACACCTCTATTAACTGATTTATCACTAAATATTGTTTTTGGGTTTGGAATAAAAAGAAATATTGAAAAAATATTTCGTTGCTTTAATTGTTCATACTTAAGAACTATTGATTTCTTAAGGTGCCTTTACACTCTACGAACTTTACCTTCGATTACCTACCTACGAATTACGAATTACCGAGGTAATTACAAATTATCTCGGGTGTTCTAGGTACTTCATCTGTTCGCCTTCTGTTCGAATAACTTTATATTACACATTACTAAAAAAATTGTCTAGAAGCTACTCGAAATAGGATAAAATTATTAATACATATAAAAAAAAATCTGGTGCTATGCGCGCAACACACAACTTTCACTTACCAACTTACTTAGATTAGAAATTGACGTCTTTTGTTAAATGCCATTTCTCAACGTCACACAATTTTTCACATTCATTTACTTATTTTTGTTTGTATTTACTCTTTAAGGTACACTAATTTTTTTTTATTATTAAATAAAAGTTTTTACTAGTGATGATTCGGCAATTCAAGCATAATACTCCAAGTCGTCTGATTTTATAATTCTCTATGTAGTTGTTGAAAACTTCATATAGTTCCCATGAAACAAATAATTTCCATTAAATGAACAGAACATCTTTATTATAAATCATTGGTCTGTCATTAAAGTTGCGCATGCGTGAGCTCAGCGTGTTTTATGAGTTAACGGAATATTTTTCTTTTTTTCTCCTGGATATGTTAACTTGATTTTTTTGATATTTCATATTTAGCCACTTCTTATTTTTATGCAAAACGAGAGGCTGATAATTTCTCCATATAAGGTACTTTATAGGAAAACAAAACAGGCACTTTCACCATTTAAGCTCCTTCAGAACATTTTAATAATGATAAAGCTTACCTTGAATACTTGATTCTCGTTAAATATGACGATTTTAATCCAAATCGTTAAAGCTACTTTTGATAAAATCGAAAAATACGTAAAAATGGGAAAAAAAGTTGTGAAATAAAGTGCTCCCTCTGGTTTAACAATTTTGAAGAAATTTTTGTAGTCATATCTCAGGCTAATAAATACATCAAAGTTTTATCAAAATCCTTAGAGCCGTTATTGAGAAAATCGGGAGAAATTTTTTTTTTTTTAAAAAGGTATTAAATAAAGTACCCCCTCCGTTTGACCAATTTTGATGAAATTTTTACTGTCACATCACTGGCATATACATATACCAAATACCTAATTTCAGGTTCGTACGGTTTATAGTTTTTAAGCTAATCTGTTAACACAGACCATTTCGCGGGACTTGGTTATTTGGACTCAGGGACGTCTATTTCCGTTGAAAACCAGAAGTCGAAATTTTTCACGATCGCAATACTTTTCCTTACTATATTTTTCATATGTAGGTAAGTGAATGTAAAAGCAATAAGACAACCCATCAGATTCTTTTATTCATCATTATGTAAAAAAAATGCCTTTTCAATGCAAATTGTTCAGAAAGGATATTATTGTTTTTTTCGCTTAGTAGTGGGAAAAATAAGACCAGAAAGAAATGGAGTTTCTTAATATATTAAAATTTATTTTTCACGAGGATATCTAAATTACTATAAAGTTGAGTTAGTTATCTGATCTTTTATGGTTTTATATGTTTGAGGTATATTCATGATGCGATAGAGTAACGTTTTTCATACTTTGTTACAATTTCGCGTCTCTTCTAAGCGTTGAGTCATCATATCTTCCCACCGGAGCTCTCAAGAAGTCACCCATTGCTTTTTATTCCCAATGTTCCATTATAGATTTTTTTTTTCTTTTCTATTTTTCGTTTTAGGGGAGTGATATGTGAGGGGATGGGTGATATTAGGCTATAAGAGGGCCGGCCCTCACTTAGACAAATTGAATTATTCCTCAATGACGGGGGGGGGGAGCCTTTGAAATCGGCTCGAGTGGTTTTTGGGGGGAGCCCCCCCCAGGACATATTACATTTGGGGCCGCTATATCTGACCCTTGTCCGGAGGAGGAAGTCAACATTTGCGGACCAATTACCGAAGAGAGATCTGTCGCATCGCTCTCTCATTGGTTCGTTACAGGCCGTCTGTCTTTCTAAGCCAGCTTCTGATATATTATTGGCAGGAGGGGGGGCGGAGGAATAAGCCTTTCCGATTGGTTCGTAGCAAATCGATTGTGTAATTTTTATTTCGATTGGCCATTTTTAGGACATGCTGCTCCCTCGACATCGCTCTTCCATCAACTTTCCCATTACGTTAAACTCGAAAACTTCATAACTCAGATGTAGTTATTATTTTTTATTTTTTTTTTTGAGTAACTTTGAAAAGTTGTTACGAGCTTAGAAATTTAATTTTGTAAACAATTTTTATTGTAGAGAAAGTTAGAGGAAGTGAAAACTTGGTTTGCTCGTTCCAGGACCCTCCGAGCCCGAAAAAGTTATTTAACATGATTTGACTCCTTCCCTATTTATCCTCCCCCCCCCCCCCCCCCCAAGTATTTTAATACCTCCTCATATCTTCGCTTATTATGGCCATATACAAGATCTTTACATAGACGTAGATTAGCCTAGAAAGCTGAATACAATGAACATCACAGGTTTTCATCACGAAGTGCGATTTCCCTTGGTCTTAACCATTAAGTTATCATTGAGGAAGTTTATTGTGTTTATTTATGCCTAGGGGAATGGCTATACAACCGCGAAATTTCTTCGCGAAAAATAGTTAGAAATTTCTTTAACACGTTAGGTGCGGCATCGGTCCCCGGGGTCCGATATATTACATTCCCATCTTAACAGCCGATTATCACATGAAAATGTCCGAAAGGCCGAACACCTCAAAGACTCAATTTGGTCGATTTTTAATGAGATTATTTATTGCATTTTAGTGCAGCAAAAGTTGCTAACAGATGAAGTTCTGTTGTTTTTTAGAATCGGACTCCGGGGTCCGATACAGGCCATCAGTAATAAAACAAGACTACTGGACGGCATCACCCTTCCGCGTCCGATAATATTGCAACGATTACCTTTACGGTTATCTTTAATTTTATGTGCTTCATTTTATACAATGTAGTTCTATTCAATTCCTTTGACATTCTTTAATTATTGCATAAATATGAGAAAGAAAACAATATTTTTTTTTTTTACTTCTTACTAAGTCTGTAATCAATATTTATTAAAAAGCAAAGTGTACAATGTGCGTGCCGATAAGGCTCAAAAACGACTCAACGTACGTTTAAGAAAGTTATGTCAGCGTGGTGCTATATAACCACTAACGGAGAAGAAGGTTTCCGTTTTTCTTTTAAGGGTGTAAAATTGAAGAGAAAAGGACTGGAATTTGGAGCCTCTCGCACCATTTAATTAGTCTACCTTAGAATGACATGCGAGTTTATGAATGAAAAATTTAGTTCGAGCAGCAGATTAGGGTGTGTTTCACTCAATGTTTATTGTTTATTCATACCGTTCAGTTTGTTGTTTAAGGTTATCTATTTTATCAGCTGTTCTCTTTAAATTACTAAAAAATAAAGCGAAAATAATTAGTTTCACCTTTTTTTTCAAATAATATAATGATTTTACATATCTGCAATCAATTAGAAAACCGATTGAATACCTTACAAAATAAATTTTCTCATGAGAAGGTTAATTGATTAACACATTACATTTAATCAATATATAACATATACTTAAGTAAATGTAATGCAATATGAGTGAACATTTTTTAGTAGTACATAGAAAATAAAAAAATTGAAGTGTTCTTATTGCATGTAATTATAAAAAATGTTTTTTTTTTACTATGTATGATGAGCATTCCATTCGACAAAATGACTAATTCCAATTACAACATTTTTTCAGTAAGATTTTATCACCCTTCATAGTTCAGGATAAAAAGAAATATGATGAAAAAATTGTGCCCTCATGATATTTTGGTTTTTATTTTGTAATACTAGGTGCATAGTCCGGCCAAATTACGGGGAGGGGGATATCTTAAGGGAGGTTGAACTGGAAGAAAGATCTTAAAAAAAAAGTTTCTATGAATCTTTGGTAGTTTTTAAACTTCTGGATTTAAAAGGCCCATCACAGTGGTCGACGCTTAAGTTGTACTCGAAATATAGATTTTTAACTATTACCTAATAACTTATTATCTGCTGACTGCATGGAATGGATTGGAATGCGCTTATAGGATTCAGAATCATAGAAACCATCAAAAACGATGCATGACTCGACAAAGTTGCAGCATAATTAATTGTTCATTCACTATTTTCAACCCCCTTTAAAGTATATAGGGTTCCTTATTTGGGTGAACTCTGCAGATCTCGAATCTTAATATTGACACCGTGTTTAAAGTTTCAAGAAAGTGCTGATTTTTTTCTATTTCTATCTGTGCTAATTTAAAGTTTTTCTGTTATAAAAACTACCACACAACTACCGGAGCGAAGCCGGGCACCCTAGCTAGTTATAAATAAAACTTGCTTATATTTGCCTTATTTATATTATATAAATTCATTTCTTTAAAAAGATTTTTTTTTATCATAGAGTAAGTGGTTGTAAAGCAGTAAAAGACTCCTAAAAATTGTTTTAAAATTGCAAAAATTATCAATATGGACGGCAATTCAAAATTCCAGCAGTTTAATGCTATTTTCGATAAAGTATGGCGTAAATCCTGTATCGAACCCCGGGGACATGTCCTGCGCCTGTTATGTCTAGGTCTAATCCTTACTAAGAGATAATGCCCTTGAGAAGGTCATTTAATTCACTTTTCAGTAAAAAAATAACACTTTCGTCAGAGCATTCCCACCGGACCCCGACGCCCGATATCGTCTGCGGCTCATCCCAGCAGTCGGACCCCGGTGACCGATACCGTCCAATTCAGAATACCCATAAAATACGCCGCCGCACCTAACGTGTTAATGAAGTCTTGAATAAAATGACACAATGAGAACAAAAGTTAACCTTTTGAGTTTCGTAAAGAGTAATTGAAATTATTATTTGGCGTGTATTATGAATATGTGGTAACGCAAAATAAACGAACTTAAATTAAATATAATAAATATTTTTATATTTGATGTTGCTCACTCAAATCTTTGATGTTGTATGGACGTTGCTCACTCCTAGCTGTAAGCTTCCATGTTTCACACCCACTAAAGAACCGACGGAATAATTATACTCTTGTAAATTTTAACTTTTAAATGTCGGTACAGAAGGCGTGAGATAAGTACAGTACCGGTCAAAAGTTTAGACTCACTTTTGAAATTTAATTCACAATCTTCAAGTTTAAAAAAATAATTGTAACTCAAGAGATAACATCTCAAAAATTATATGATTGTTTCGAAATACAATCTATATAAATAAAGATGAAATTATGTTTTTTTTTTTTTTTTTTTTTTTGTTCATTATATAAATACCCACCTAAATTCTCCAAATTTCGCTTAGTGGTTCTTTCATACCAGGTGCGAACACCTGTCCATATTAAAATTGCATAACAGCCAATCTCTGGGTATATTCTTTATTATTATAAAAATCGTTATGATCTCGCTTTACATTAGATTTTTACGAAATCAACCGTTGGAGTAAAAAAAAAATGTCATTTCTGTCCTAACGAACTTTTCTCGACCCACGGCTTTTCTCATTGTTTTCAAAATTCCGTGGGTGAAACCGGGATATTAAAGCTAGTTATAAATAAATTAAAAATAAAATTATAGTTGTTACGTTGTCCAATAAATAAAATGTTGTTTCTTATTAATGTTACGAAATTTAAGGGTGAATCTAAACTTTTGACCGGTACTGTAAGTTTTCAACCGAAATAACAACATTTTCCCGCCTTTAGGCTAGCCTTAATTTCCTAGAAAAAAAAAAGAGAGAAGATTATTATTGGCGTCTGAATGAAATATAAATGGTTTAAGAGGAACAGTAATCGTTTCGGTTTCTTGAAAGGGAGAAAAAAGTTTATATGAGAGACTAAAAATTTGAAAAAAAAAAAATACTAAAATTTCATATTTGTATCTTTTTCAGGCAGTGTAAGTAGACTAGTGGCAATATTTAAGTAGCCTGATAGGAGTCGACTGTTTGAGATGGTAGTAAGGTGGGGTAGATCAATGTTGACAGTGCACACTGCCTCTTGGGAACTGTCATTGATTGCGGTAGTATTGTCATATTGATGCTTCCTCACTCTCTCTCTCTCTCTGTCTCTCTCACTCTCTCTCTCTCTCACTCTCTTGTGGTCGAAGTTTTATAACAGCGTCAGTCACGCAATTCCAGGCTCGACTTACATATTTCATGACGTCCCTTCATCGGAAAATTCGGTCCCCCATTACCCTGCGGTAATTGTGTTTTCCTTCTTTGTCCTATTCTTACTTGCCTAGCAAGGTAAATCGGAGGAAATCGATTTCTCGAATACGTCAGATGATGTGAGGTTTTCAATAATTTACATCGACAAAGAGAAACTTCAGTCCTATTTTCTCGATAAGTGCTTTCTAAACAATCTGTGAACGGACATCATCACTAATCAAAGTGAAACACACAAAACGATAGTGTCACGTTTTATATTAATGTAGTATCGTTGTCGTGTTGAGTCTAAAGCTTTGGAAAATGTATATTCAAAAATCAATGCCCAGCGTAGGATATATAGGATTTAGTCGAATTCCTCAGACTTAGGATTAATATTTGAAAATCTTAACGAACGACTGAATATATTCTACTCTTTTTTTTCCAAATCATCAAAATTTATAACTACCTGATATGTGCGAACACAATGCGCTTTTAAAACCATTTGTCTTATAATTCGCAAATTTACGGTTCAGTGCGGCAAAAATCTATGCTGTTATATGAAAAATACGAACTTTTTATTAAACGATTTTCAGGCTTATTAAGACAGCCTCTTAAGTTCGTGAACATAAAAATTGTGCATACCGACTCACAACAACCCACTATAGGATATCACATACTCTTGATTCTAGTTTTTATGATAAATTATATAAACAGCAAAGATAACTAACAAAAACTTACCAAGTTTTTCAATAAACAAATTTGAGACATTACAGCAGCTCCCTGGTAGGTATACAAAAAAATTCTACATCCCCACTAGAATAGAATAGAATAGAATAATGTTTTATCACAAAATATTATAAATTACAATTACAATAAAAAATTTTAACATTATTAAGGCATGGTTCGCAGACCGTTAGCCCGGAGTTGGCCTTAATCTTTCACTTTTTATAGATCAATCACTGTTCTTAGCTAAGAAAATATTTCAAAAAAACATTTTAAGACCAAAATGTGGGGCTTTCTGTAATCTATTTTAAAACGGAAAATTACTATAATCTAAAATACTATTGATTCTACACGTTAACACCATGTATGTATTTAGCTAATGCCTACAGACTATATTAAATAAATTAATCTATCGACTTATAACAGTAATAATACCATTACTACAGACATATAATCTATCTCATCAACTTTCCCACAAAGCGTAAATATTGATGACATATTAATGAAACAGAAAACAACACTTCGTGGTTCGTTCAATAATTAAATTCCTTAATAAGTTGAGATCTATAATTCCATCCAATTTTAAAGTATTTAATTAAACTCAAACAATTTTTACCGTTTAAATATTTTATTAATTGGTCATTATTTAATTGATTTTTTTTAAAACAGTGTTTACCTATTTCAGATAATATTGTACAGAAGGCTATGAAGTGTGTATTTTCGATTTCTTTGTTATTGCATAATGAGAA